>OY747132.1:56767515-58035015 GCA_963556465.1 Berberis vulgaris
GAAGAGGAAAAGATCCTTCAGATACCATTCAACAAGACATTTCTTCTGCAGGGAAGTGTGAGCTTGAAAGGACCGTCTTCAAATGTCAGTGTTTGGGTAAGTTATCAATTGTTGTTGTTGTTTTTTTTTTTTTTTTCAGATAAATACTATAATTTATTTTAGTAATAGATAATATAATATTGTTATATATTAAAATAGTGTTTTCACTTAATTTATAGATTTTAGGAGACATAATTGCCCCCAAAAAATCAGAATGGCAAGTATGCAAGGAAGATAAATGGATCTGTTTGGCAAATGTGGATGGATTACATATTAATGGAACAGGATTAATTGACGGACATGGTGAAGAATGGTGGAATAAGGATATTGACCTTCATTATCATGTGAGTATATTACTCTTTACCACCTTCTTATTATTAATATTAATATTCATATTAATACTATTAAATAATATTCGTGTTAAATGTACTAGCTAGATTGACTATTTTGAATAATCATCATTAGCAAAACCATTATAAAAAATATCATTGCTCGAGGAACCTGATGACAAACTTTAGGGATTGTGTCAATTGCAGCCTGCTGCAACTAGGTCTTCTTAGAATTTTTAACAAGTGCTCAATGTTTTGAAAACATTTTTATTACTCAACTCATAATCAATAAATTTCAGTTATGATGATTTTAAGAGCAATTCACATTTTCATCGTTTTAATCTTGTGACAGTTTTATTGCTTAACTCATAATCCATAAATTTTGAAAATATTTTTATTTCTCTAATTTTGATTATTTGAATTTCGATGTCCAGGAAAATGATTGTAAGGCTCCCACTGTAAGTATTTTATTTATTTATATATTTATTAAATATTATTATAAACTTCTATGAGTGACTACAACTTTAACGAATATGACATTAATATTATTTGAAAAAAAAATAATTAAATCATCAGCTAATATCATTTCATGAATGCCAAAACGTTGAAGTACACGGACTGAGAACCCTAAATAACCCAAAAAATCACATTACCATACACAACGGTGCTGGGGCTACATTATCTAATGTCAATCTAACAGCGCCTGAATAGAGTCCAAACACGGATGGCATTGACATCTCCAGCTCCACCAGGATTCAAATTATCAATTCCAACATTGCAACGAGTGAGAAAGACGATGGTTCAAATGTGGCATGTGGACCAGGTCAGGGAATAAGGTGAGATCTTAATTTGTACCATTATTATTGTTCATCTGTGTGTTTCAAACAATAAATCAGAAAATCTCTGCTTTTTAGTGTGGGAAGTTTAGGGGAAAATGGAGCTGATGATACAGTAGAGGATGTATATATATGTGCTTAATTGCTCATTTACAGGAACCAAAAATGGAGTCAGGATCAAAACCTGGCCGGTATGTCTTATCTAGTTTAAATGTTCTTAAGTTGAGCAACTTACTTTGTCCACATTATTTGATCCCTTTTCACTCAATATGTATATCGTTTTTGTTTAGGGTGGCATGGGATATTCAATAAACATTAAATTCGAAAACATTACACTTGATAATGTCAGAAACCCAATTATTATCGACCAACATTACTGTAATGGTCACCATAATTGTAAAGAAGAGGTAAAGAAGTGATTAACGTTTCTATAAATTTCTGACTTTAATTATGATCAATGTTCTTACTTCGACGAAAAATTATACAGGCATCTAGTGTCGCAGTGAGCTATGTTAAGTACCATGGAGTGCATGGAACATCGAACAGATCCTTGGCAATCGTCCTAAACTGCAGTGAAACTGTACCTTGCACTGATATTGTCATGGAAAACATAGACATTGCATCTTTGGATCCAGACAATGAGGTTTATGCTAATTGTACCAATGTCGAGGGGTTGGCTTTGAATGTAACACCCCAAGTTCCATGCTTAGAAAGTAATTGTGAAGGTACTGCTCCTGTGCCATCAACGATGGAAAGTCTTGAGACATTGCAGATAGAAATTCTTGCTTAATCCCCAATGGAAGGTCTGCCAATACATTACCCCATATTCCTTTCGCCTTAGCTTGGTACATTTTTCACTTCAGAACTCAGGATAAACATTTTTTATTTAGATTTTACTGTTGAATTACATTAAGTTTCCAATATTTTCAAAATTATATTATTCAACGAGTACATGTAATTTCATAGATTTTCAAAATGTTGTAATGAACCATGTCTCACCAATACAATTTCTCACATACACATGTAAAAAATCTCGAATTCCATATTTTATTAAAAAAAATTCAAGAATCAAGACAATACTATTTTTCTTCCTAGTATAGTTAAGAAAATTGAACTTATAGTTTTTGGTTAAAGTCAAGAATTTGAAACAATAAAAAAAAAAAAAGTACATTACATCACAAATCCTCATTTATAACATGCCCAAAACACTATAATAAGATATGATAGTGTTTTGGAAAACACCATGACAACCGCGCTATTAAAAATCTTGCTCTATAGTAGCTTTTATGAAACGTTGTTGTAAATCTTTCCATAGCCAACTTCGCCATTTTTTTGTGCTCATTTGTTTTTAGCTATTGTATGTTGGTATCATTTTCAATGTTGTACTTGCTATTAAAAATGCAATAGTAAATAGAATCCAACCATGTATGAAAATTTCATTTCTTCATAATCATACTAGTTCAATACACGATAGAAACATAAATCACCATAAGTACAATGCATAACAAAATAAGTCACATTTGTCCTTACATATAATAGTTTTTAGCTTAACAGTAACATATATAATTGAATTAGTTTTCTAGTTCATCCTGGTTTGATACAAAATCCATTAGCTCAATATCTCTGATCTGCATAATGTAAGAAACTAATATTTCTTTGTAAATAATGGGAAATAATAGTAGTGCTAGAATCATAATCACATCTTTTAAGATAGGCAAAAAGATCCAATCTTTAACCAAACAAGCCAAATTTTATTTCCTTTAAATAAATAAATAAATAATTAAAGAAAATAGCCTAAAACTTAAATTTAAAAATTGGTTAAATGTATAAAATTAAAGCTTATCTAGCCAGCAAGCTAGCTATTAATTATGACCCAACAACTTTGTCAACGGGCCATGCCACTATCTACTTCCAATTGCTTCTTTTATAAAACTTGATGATATACAAAAACGGTCACATCCCTGAGTCATACACGTGTCATGGTGATTGCAAGCAATTATGGGCCCCAGCATTAGCCCAACACTGATCCGGCGCAAGAGCTTCCAAGTCTGCCTAATTCAGCCCACCAGACAGACCCGAACTCTTACAGCATGCTAGACCCACACGTCTCACAACTATCCTCAATACCCACAAGTCCTACTAACGCAAGTATCTCGAGGATCAGCTTCAGACAAACAATTACAGCAGCTCTCTACTTCCAACTAGGAAGCAAATACTAGAGTACATTCCACGCAGCGAAACTTCTTTTTACGGATTGCTCTTTGATTGGGAACTATCCCCCTCATATCTAGGAGCACAGGGCTAACAATGAACTTCCCTCCTACAACACGACTCCTACTTAGATAATGATCTCCACAAAGATCTCCTTCCCAAACTACGCCTTCGATGGCCTGGTAGTACCAGGACTCCTGCACTATAAATAAGACATGAGGTTGGTAAGCTAAGGTACGCTACAAATTTTTTGTTTACAACATTACACATTCCTCAGATCCCTGTCTGACTTTAGCATCGGAGTGTCATCGGCCACCACAACAGTTGTCTGTGGCTCATGTGTGTTACTTGTATAGGTCAACAGGTCAACGGGACTAGGTCAAAGTAGGGAGCAAAAAATGACTGCATCAGTTTGACGTCGTCTGTGGGTATGACAAAGTTCCTAACTTTTCACTAGCACCATCTCCCTTCCAAGCTCAGACAGATGGTGACCACTAGATCTCACAACAACGGAGAACGAGGGGACACATCAAACACTTAGGCTGGCATTGTACCACCACTTTCAGTGGTTCCGGTCATGCACTCACACCCCCGCGCTGACAACAGTAATGACGGACCCCAAAATAGAGATGATGTAATTTCAAATACAACCGATCGCCAAAGTGGTGGAGGCTCTCATGCCAAATTATCCACCACCTGCTAATGGAGACTAGGAGCAGCACGGGCCTCCGTTTCCGAAAGATGGCAGAGAGCAAGCACGGGAGAGCCAAGCCTCCTCTAGTTCTCATTGGACTAGAGGAGGTTGCGCGGCTAACGCTGAGCCCGTCGCCAGGGCAAAGAGGCTCGACCCTCAGAACCCCCTCCCTAAGAGGAGCACACGACCTGGACGTGTTGTACCGTCTCTCTGTCCCACCATTTGTGGGCTGAATCATGAATGAGGCCCTTCCAAGGAAGTTCACTCTCCTGAAACTTGACTTCTACGACGGAACCACTGACCCATTTGACCACCTGCTCCATTACCAACATGTAATGGCTCTCAAAGAAGGATGAGTCGGTGATGTGCAAATTTTTTCTCATTAGCTGGAAGAAGTCAGCACTAACGTGGTTCCACAGCCTTCCGCCGAGGTCGATCGACTCCTTCAAGACACTTGCAAAGGAGTTCCTGACACGTTTCATTGGGAGTCAACATTTTCGAAAAGGCCCACACTACATACTTTTTCTAAAACAGAAGTCCAATGAGACACTCAGAGAGTATGTCACGCGATTCAACAACGAGATGACTCTCATTGACAAATACAACGACGACACAGCCGTGATAGCCTTCACTACGAGCCTCAAGGTGGGAAAGTTCTACGAAGACGTCACCCTAGAGCCCCCTCTGGACATGACAGAGCTCCTCAAGAGCACCCAGAAACACATTACCTTGGAGGAGTTGAAGATCATGAATAGAGAAACTGAAGGCGAGAAGAACCCCTCCGCCCCTACGGACAAACTTCGTCATAGACATACTTGATGGTGATCAATGTGCATTTACTTTAGTGATTAATCATTTTAAAAAATTTGAAGATTCTTCATAAGATCAATAGCTTGAGGAATTTCCCACTTGTGAAAGCCATGTCTTAAGTTCAAAATCAATTCCGAATAATTGCCTAGCAACTTAAACAAATCTCGAGAGATACTAAGCTTAATAGTTTTTAGTGGTGATGGTAAAATAAGAAGACATGAGAATGTGGATTGTGCCATAAGACGTGTCATCCATGAGCAATAACTTATAACTATACACACTAACATGCCTCATATTGTCAATTGCAAAACCAATCTCTATATTTTGGATAAGTGTAAACCTTTGTTCTAAAAATTGGCTTAGGCGTCTAGGAAACGCTCAGGGGGCTGAACTATTTTTTTTATTTTTTATTCCTAGTTTATTTATCTTAGCATTGAAGTGGAAGTAATTTATATGTTATTATGCTTAACTTTTATAAATTATTAATTTTAATACTAAATAAAACCACCTAGGCCCCGAATAGGCCTTTGGGCGCTAGTCCTCTGCTTGTCGTCCGCCTACCGCCTAGCGATTTTTAGAACCTTACTATAAGCATGGAGTTTGAAGTGAAGGAAATGATCATGATTCTCTACATTTTGTCTGGCTATTTACTATACGACAACTTTAGTGATTTTTTTGTTTTGTTCCCTCTAAGCCTTTTTCTTCCCTTCCCCCACCTACTATTATCCTGGGGCAGTGACTTTTTTATACTACCACTTCCCCTCTTTGACACCATTATTAAAAAAATTGGTTTTTTTCCTCATCTCTTAACTTTTTTTTTTGAAAGTTCCAATCCTATGGCTCCACTAGATGGAGGCAATAGTCTCCACCCTTCACCAGTGTGTTAAGTATATTGTTAACCACTCTGAAAGAATAATACGTGGAGACCAGCCTATGGCACGAGGCTGCCATTATGCCGCATTAAAGAAAATAGAATGTTCTCAGCATTGAAACAGAGTTGGATCCTGTGATTGTGGACGCACAACGCCACTCGCACGAGATCCCAAGAGTAGTGGCTAATTTCAGAAACGGGGAACAATCAAGCAGAACAAAAGTAATCCATTCTTCAACCAAGCAGAATGGATAGGTTAATGCAGAAGGGAGTACAACCCCACGACATTTCGTCGGCGTGAAGATTAACTCCCACACAAGGTTTACTTTTCAGTAGCCTCAGTGATATCAGCGAAGCCCGACATGTCTGCTGAAAGTATCAATGATCCAACAGAGGCCATGTGAATTTACTTCAGGGTCGGGTCGACTTATCTCCACCAACAGTTATTCTATTTCAGTTGTTTATTTTCCTTTCAATGTAGATTTTAGTTCTTAGAAACTTGTGTGATTTGTAATCATTTAAGAAATAAAGAAATAATTGTGCAAACACACTCTATTGATTACTGAAAAGATGAAACAACGGGCGCCCTAAAGTAGAAAAAGCTGAAACAATGCGGAAATAAAGTTACTGAATCTGACATGACATAAAGTTAAATCTCGCTTAAACAATCCGACGTCAGAAAAAGCAAAGGTACCCAAAGTAGACAATGCGGACTCTCCAATGCACTCTTTCTACGAGCAACATCACAGCTCTTGTGGACACAACTCTCAAATATGGTATGAGGTGGTACAAAATCGGCAATCGGGGGGCCACATGACAAGCCACAACCAGATAAGGCCAACTTACACGCTCGACCCGATCGACCGTGTGAACTTAAGACAAGTATCAGGTTTGATGCAGTCATTTTTCGCTCCCTGCTTTGACCTAGTCTTGCTGACCTACACAAGTAACGCATGTGAGCCACGAACCACCGTTGTGGTGGCCGATGGCACTCCGATACTAAAGTCAGATAAGGATCTGAGAAAGGTGTAATGTTGTAAACAAGGAATTTGTACTGTAACTTAGCTTACCAACCTCATGTCTTATTTATAGTGCAGGGGTCCTGGTTCGACCAGGTCATTGAAGGCGTAGTTTAGGATGGTGATCCTCGAGGAAATCCTTATCTAATTAGAAGTCATGCTGAAGAAGGGAAGATTCATGTTAGCTCTGTGCTCCTAGATACGCGGGAGATAGTTCCCTATTAGAGGGTAATCCGTAAGAGGAAGTTCCCTGCGTGATATGTACTTTAGTATTTGCTTCCTAGTCGAAAGCGAAAAACTGTTGTAATTGTCCGTTTGAAGCTGATCCTCGAGATACTTGCCTTAGGAGGGCTTACGGGTATTGAGGCCAGCTGTGAGACGTGTTGGCTTAGCAAGTTGTAAGAGTTCGGGTTCGTTTAGCGGACTACATGGGGCGGGTTTAGAACCGCTCGGGGCGAATTAGTGTAGGGCTGACGCTGGGACCCGTATTTCCTCGAGATCATAATGACACGTGTTTGGCTTAGGGGTGTAACCATTTTGGTGTATCATCAACTACTCCCCCCGAGTTAGTGGGTCGTCACATTGGTTCACTAAGTCATCTCTTGAAAAGATGTGTCGCTCGTGATTATTGAGTCTGAACCGTTGCTTGAGCCACGCGCTGCATTTAATGAACGTGCATCGGTTCAGTGGAAAAGAGGCGGGAACGTAATCCCTATTTAGGTCATCCGTTGTGCGGAGTCTGACCCTTTTATTTTCATTGCATTTGAAGATATTGTTATGTTCATCTTAAAACTGAAAAGATTGTTCGTCTTCTTCATGGCTCAACAAAACCTTCTTGATGACGCAACCTTGGCTAGGGGCCTTGAATTTTTTGAAGAAAGGTTACTTTCTAAACCCGGCCTTGCTAAGATCCGTCAAAGTTTGGGGTCCCTAAGAGTCTGCCATTGTCTGCTTCAAAGGACGACCATACACCAATGTCGCTACTGGAGGGGGTTCATCTGCTTGCACCGAGGGATGATTCAAACTTGAGTACGCTTTTCCATTCGGGAAGTGATTTAGGAATTCTTGGACTTCCTCAGGCCCAGCTAGGGCCTAATAGATACCGGATCATCCTTATCAATTTGATTAGGACGAAGGAAGCTGGCGTCTGCGTGACTCCATGAGTGATCCAGTTGCAAACTTATCCTTGGTTGAAGAGTAACATCGTTTTTAAGATGACGTCACCAGCTTGCTTCACAAATCTTCCAGATGACTTCAAATTTTGGTAGAAATATTGCTTCTTAGCCCCTGCGGATTCAAAATACTTCCAATTCAGGGGTCATCCGCTCGAGCAGGAGTTCAAACCACTCCGTAAGTACAATTTTTTCTTCTGGTTTCGCTGCAATTGATTGCATGCTAATCGTTGCTCGTGCTTCTTCCTACGACAATTTCCCACTACTTCTCTTATCCTAGAGGAGCAAAACATTATGGAGACGTTATGTGGCTTGTCAATAAGGAACGTGGTGGATGTTATATGAGTTCCCAACTTCGTTCGCAGTGGGCTATGGGACAACTGGCACGTTACCCCACTCTTTACCAAACATCACGACTTAAGTTTAAAGATGGGGCCCCTTCTAGGAAGAGGAAGGCCACTAGGGCAAAACTTTTGTGTTGTCCGACGCGAAGGAGCCTTCTAAGACGTTTTCCTTCTTCGTGAGTTCGAAGAGGTCTCGCATCAGAACTGGGTTGTCTTCAACACGACCCGCTCCATTGAGTGAAAAGCGTGAGTTCGATCGGCTCGTCAGGGCGGAGGTCGATGTATCTTGCCAGAAAAAAGACCACCTGCGATTTGCAGGGGTCGACAACATATCAAATCTCAATGTTGCGCGGTGGAAGCTTTAAGTGAGCGGCTGATGAGGGTTGTAATGGCGACCTATGCCGGTGCCGATTCACACGGGACAGCTCCAATAGAAGGTTCCCGTGAAGATCCGCCTAAGGTCCTGGAGCCTGACTGTCCTGCTGGTGTGCTGTCTGATAGTGGCCTAGGTGGCACAGGCCAAGTCTCTCGTAGTCCACATTGTATACAGTCACGTTCCTGGCCACAACTCGAGGTGTTGGAGGGTCCTTTGGATAACTCATTGCATTATCTTTTTTCGAGTCCTGTTAAGACGTTTTGCACTAAAGGGACAGTTGTTTGACACAAAGGAAAAGTTGTGGAGGAGAGCTTGGGAACAATGACGACTTCGAAGGATGGTGCCAGTGTAATTCTTGATCCGGGGGAGCCACAGATCAACCTCTTTGCACCAGACTTAATAAAGATGAGCACCCAGGTCTGGCATCGGGAGGTTGACGTGGAATATGCTTTGAGTAAGCATATAATTAGGCGTTCTATCTGGCTGATGGATTAATCTCCAAAACCTGAGCATGATATGTTAGAAGAGCGTATGGATAAGGGTTTAAAGTACCTTATATTGGGTATGTCTTACTTGATCCAAGTGGCCATTGCTGGAACAGAAGTTGAGGCGGCTCGTGAGAGTGTGTACACCATGCAGCGTGTCTTCTTGCACATGCAAACGTTGTATTCCGACGCACTTTATGAAATTGAGCGGTTGAGGAAGCAAGCTAAAGAGAAGAGGTCAAAGCAGTCAACTGTGGTTACTAAGACTCAGAGAGTTCTTCTGGAAGCCCTTGAGCGTGATCTAGCTGAGGCGGTGTCTGTGAGGGAGAGATTCAAACATGAGTTGGAACAGGCCCACCAAGAGATGGAGGTCACGTGGGAAGTAGCGGTTGAGGCATGTTCTGTACTGCGGTCTCTCGCGGAAGAGAATGCTTTGAAGGAGGAGGATTGGGCTGCTTAGAAGCAACAATTAGAGTCCGATGTGGAGTTCAATGCTCGAGAGGCAAGAAAGGTCGAGGACCAGCTCGAATTAGAGACGCACGAGCTCAATGTTGTGAATAGCAGTTTGGGTACAGAGCAGTCTCAGGTTGATGCGTTGACTGGCAAGTTGAAGCTGTTGAAACGTGGACTTGTTGAAGCGAAGGTGCAAGAGGAAAAGCTTCTGGAGGAACAGGGCAAGTGCGAGTTCCGCCAAGTCGTACATGGTAGGTTGGAGCTACTAGCGCTGATAAGGGAAGAGCATCCAGAATGGGATCTTGGTCGATATAAGAAGATGTCCTATGTAGACTTGTCTGTTGCCTTTGCATCGTTGAACGAAGACGGTGGTTTGGATCTTGATGCTCAGGCCGTGGCGCGTATGGACGCGACCCCGGCCCCTTCCTCCGTTAAGCTTAGCTCTTCTGCTTCTGTACCTTCTCCTGATCAGGAGTAAACTTTGTATACTTGTACCCATTTTGCTCTATTTGTTAATGAAAACAGTTTTATCTTGATTGCATTTGTACTTGTTTGGTATTTATTGTCCCTATTGTGCTTTTTCTGTTTTGCCCCATGGTCTTACTTTGGTAGAGGCTGGTTGGATTGATGGGAAGTCACAAGGTTTGTCAGCTACTAAGAGCTTGATGCTGCGAATGATTTAGAGTCACTGTTTCATAATCATGTCTGATAGTGGGCATGTCGCGGACAGTTTAGCCGAGGGTTGTGTTACCCGAGCCGTGTCTTGTCCTTAAGGTAAGCTGCTGGGGGCTTATCTTAGTTGTTTTATTTGTCAGTTGTGGCTGCTACCATGGCCTAGTTGCGATAGCCGAGCGTACACGTTGGGGCATTTGTATTGAGTGAGGTGTCGTAAGCTCGGGTTGACTTTCTATGTAGCGTCTATCCCGAGCACTAGCTGGATGATCTATGTGCTGGCGTGAGTGGCCTTTGCTGAAAATAGTACACCAGTCTGTTTGAGAGTGAAGACATTGACTAAGCTGGGGTTTATCTTTGTGACCGTTGTTTTGAGGGAGAGCGAGGGTTGTGTGGCGAGCTGCTTGGGGCTTCCACTTTTCGAACAAAGTGGACTACAGGTTCAGGTAATAAGGATTTGGCGACCATGCTGAAGAGCAGTGGTCCTGTGGCGAGCCCCCACCTTTCAAACTATCTAGACCTGCGCGGTGGGGGCTACAAGTAAAAGATGAATGGGTTTGGCGACTAGGTTGAAAAGTAGTGGCCTCGTGGCAAGCCGTCGAAATCAGTTCGGGATTAACTAGGTTCCCACCTTCTAAATCATCTGCACATGTGCACATCAAGCTACAAATTTGGGGGGTTTTGGCAGCCACGCTGAATACTAGTGGTCCTGTGGCAAGCCATCGGAATCAGTTCGGGACTGACAAAGCTCTCACCTTCTAAACTATCAACACCCGCATAGTGGGGGCTACAAGTCCAAGGATGGTAATTTGGCGGCCAGGTTGAAAAGCAGTGGTCCCGCGGCAAGCCGTCGGAATCAGTTTGGGACTGACTAGGACCCTGCCATTCAAACCATCTACGCTTGCACAGTGGGGACTACAGGTTTGGGGTTTGTAATTCGGCGACCAGGCTGAAAAGCAATGGTCCCGCACTGAGCCGTCAAAATCAGTTTGAGACTGACTAGGCTCCCGCCTTCCAAACCATCTACGCCCGTGCAGTGGAGACTACAGGTCTGGGGTTTGTAATTCGGCGGCCAGACTATGAAGCAGTGGTCCCGCCGCGAGCTGTTGAAATCAGTTCAGGACTAACTAGGCTCCCGCCTTCCAGACCATCTACGCACACGCAGTAGAGGCTACAAGTCTGGGCTTTGATCAGAAGCTTTCATTGCCAATCGTCACCAGCTAGGCTTACCTGATCGGGTTCGGCGATCATTGACCGCGAAGTGGCGGTGATCCCTGGCAATTCGTCGTCAACAAGCATGATAGCGCTGATTAGATTCCTACATCCTAGACCATCGGGATCCACACTAGGTGGACTAGGTGTCGAGATGAACTAGAAGCCATCGTCATCCGCCTTGGCTGACTAAGCTTGCCTGGTTGGAGAGAGGTTTTGCTTGCTAGTGGGCGTGTGAACCTACGTCCACCAGCATGGTGCATTGTGTGGACAAAATTACCTTAAATCAACTAGTGATCCGTAGGTATGATCCATGGGTCAAAGTTGATTAGGATTTCTAGTGCTCGCGCCAGGCATGTGGTGGAATATTGTTTGAATAGTAGGCTGAGCCCATGGGCCCGCAGACGAAGGGCTAGAGTTTCCTCTACGATTGCGCTACATGTACGACATAGATCACGCGGTGACACGAGTACAATGAAGGTTACGAGACGATTGAGTATCAGTTACTCTCCCTCAATTGATGAGGTTGCGTGCAATGCCCTTAATTGGACAAACGTGTTCTGCACAGTTTCCTTAAGAACTGTCGTCTTCTCGTTTCCCATACGGTATTCAATGCTGACCTTTAATGCTGAAGCGACCATTTGGTGAACCATCATGTCTATATAATGGTGTTTTCAATCGTTGTAGGCACTATCTTCTGCAGAGCGTATCTCCTGTAATGTTCTTGTTTGAAGGAAATGCTTTGGGTTTTCCAAAGGCTGAAGGGAGATCTCCATCACAGGAGTCTTTGAATGTTCTAATATTTACACTGATCAAGCATGATGATAGTCGTTGTTATGCGTGGTCACCTGTTCTGGGTGGGGACGTAGTTGATCTGCTGAGATCTCTTAATTTTTTCTCATATTGCAGATAAGTAGTACAGAATCTCTTCCAAGAGAAGAGTCTATCGTTTATGCGTTGGTGCATTGCTGCTATTCTATAGCGCCCAACTCCGGAGTAGTCACCTCCACCACTTCTCGATTAACCCCATTGTCTCAACTTGCGCTAGAATTCGGGATCTTGAGACGGCGAGGAATTGGACATGGTCCACTGGATTGGGTCATTGACTTCTGGATGCCCCTTTCATCCCTGAAGCTAGTGTTCTAAAAAGCGCTAAGCGGTGGGCGGGCGGTGAGCAGGTGCCTAGCGCCCAGGGGCCTAGGCGGCACTTAGGTGGTCTTAGGTTTTGTATTATAACTTTAATAATTTACAAAAGTTAAACATAATACCTTATCAATTACATCCAATTTAATGCCAATATACATATGAAAAATTTAAAAACATGAAAAATTAACAATCACTACACCAAAAATACCCATCAGCAACGGTTTGGAACCATGGGGGTAACCAATTGCCACGGCTTAGAGCCGTGGGCTGTAGAGGCGTCGCTAAATCACTATTAACGGCTACAAACCGTTGCAAAAATGTTAGCCACGGTTTTATACTCGAGGACGGTTGATGATTTAGCCACGGTTCTAAACCGTTGCAGCAATGTTAGCCACGGTTTTAAGTCGTGGCTAGGAATAGCAACGGCTTAAAACCGTTGCAAGTTATGGCCACAGTTCTAAGCCGTTGCCATAACTTTAGCCACAGTTTTAAGTCGTGGCAAGTACTAGCCACGGTTATAAGCCGTGGCAAGTTATGGCCACGGTTCTAAGCCGTTGCAATAGTTAGCCACGGTTTTAAGCCGTGGCAAAATTTTTTTTTTTTATGCTATCAAATGAATTTTTATTACATCTTATAGGTAAGTATAATTCAGCAAGTGCATCAATTCTTGCATCAGGTAAGTAAAATTTAATGACTTTTTATTAAATTTAAAAACAGCATTTACAACCTCTGATCAGCAAATTCCAGCAATTGCTTTCAAGCAATTCATTACAGCAGCAACATTTACAATTCATTACAGCAGAAATTTAGATCATTCACAATTCATTACAGCACGTGCATCAATTCAGATCATTCACAACCTCTGATCCGCAAATTACAGCAATTGCTTTTTCAGCAAATTCAATAATGCGCCCTTCTTCGTCAATTTTCATCAGACCAAATGCAATGGCACGTTGTTCATCCATTGGCAGTGCAGCAACAGTGTTGTTCATCCATACCATCCCATGTTATGGATTTTGCAATACCCTGCATAACCTGTACAAAAAGAGGTAAGGTAAATAGCTTAAGAATGCTATGGTGTTTAACTCGGATAAAACTTAAGAATGCTCGAAAACACACAAAGAAAAAGAAGAAACTATTAGTACTTACCGAGGTTGCAACAACTTGTTCAGTCTGGATGTTTACAAAAATGAGAGGAGCACCGGATGAAACTGCGGAAGAGAACCAGGCCATGGACCTCGCTGTGGTTGACCCAACATTGTACTCCCCTGCCAGTGGCATAAAGAGTATGGAGCTAATTACAGTAGATTGCCTATCTGGCAAGAACGTACCCACCTTCTTCTTCCAGTCGTACTTCATCACTTTCTGGGTGTACCCTGTATCGTCCATGTTCACTGCCTTTCTGCTCATCTCTGTGTGTACAAAGATAAAATTTTGTTTTCAGGTCTAGTCAGACCCTATAGTACAAAATCCAAGTAGGCACATTAAACCAGCCAGTGAAATTACATGTTGTCTTTTAGCATACTGATCAAACCATCCACAAATCGAGCCTACTTAGTTTAATCAACCATACAATTGGAAGATGTGTCCATTTGCAAACAAAGTTGTTTATAAATCCCAAGCATCATGTTACTGCATACTATTAGAAAATAAATCAGTCGCGATTGTTGTATATCATCCACCACCTGACCATCAAGTTTGCAATCACTCTAGTTTTCACCTTTCAGATTCTGAAACATGCTAATTCACCATTTAGACACTGTGGCTAGATAGAACTTCAATTGTTATGAGCACGAACGCCTAAAAAAAACTTATACTTCACATGCTTCACAGGATTAACACATTCTGTATAGCTTATTATACTTCACAGGGAATGGAGCCTGTTATAGCTTATTATGCTGAACAAAAAAAAAAGTAAGAAGAAGAGGAAAAAACACATTCTAGATAAAGAATGTACATACTGTTTCTAACCCCTGAATAGGTACCTAGCAGCCTGTTCCTCATTGCCATTGAATAGTTTTAGTGTTTGAACTACTGCATCCCTCCCAAAACCAAGCTCGCAGAGTTTCGACACTTTCGCTTCGAAGTTGGATCTCTAGAACCATAAACATCATCAGCAATTTGAACAAACCTCTTTTTTTCCCGAGAAAATACCAAACATAAAAGTTATGTAAATGTCAGAAAAAAAGAAATCAAAAATAAACAAATACCAGCAGTTTACCTGTGCTACTTGACCTTGCGCAATTCCTGTAACAAAAGTTCCTTCAGGATTAGAATAGAAATTAAAACAAGAAACACGTATGATGAATTACGTGATGTTCACATCAAGAATTTGTGATGTTTGAATGGTAACACCACTGGAAAATGTATTTTGCTAGTTTCAGAATTACTAAACGCAATATACATCTTCAGAATTTCAGTAAAATTATTATCCAGGTAACTTCCCTTTTACATTTGAGTTCTTACTGTCACTATGGGCTAATGGCATGGAACTTTGTCCAAATATAGTCAACATATGTCTTAATCCTTAAGCCTCTACATATAAAAAGAAAACAAGAAAGCCAGGTACGATGAATTTCCATCACTTACCAGAAGGCTGAGCTCGAGCAGGCATGCTAACAGTTGCTTCTTTTGTTATAGAAGTTTCCTAAAAAGTACAAGTGAAAATGCCAAGGTTAAAGTACAATTTAGAAAAATGGGATTAAGGAGACTTTAAAAGATGCTACATAGCTTACTATAAAATACAAAGTGAGATTCACTCCAAATAAATTTCATATATGCTGATCATGTTTCTGTTAATTGAAATTTAAATACAGATATATGCTTGCTGCAAACCAACGTAAAGCTTTCTGCATCTAAGTTTTGGGACTAAAACTTCAATTTCAAATTCAGTCCTTGATGTTATAACAGAAACGAGTTTGAAATAATGATAGTATAGTTCATAGAAATGATCATGCATAGAGGAGGAATCTCTCTCCTCTAAAGTGGCTATGTAAACTAGCTATGTTTAAACACAGATGGAAGTCTGAAAAATAAGAAAGGACAAGGACTGGTGGCAGTAGGTAATGCAGTCTAAACACAGAGTTCAGCCAAGATATCATGGGACTGATATTGTTTACCATGACTTAAACTGTGCTGCTTGGTTTATCATGGGAAAGGGAGGTAATGCAGTCTGGATGATGCAGGAAAGTAATCGGAAATAGATCGAGAGAAAGAGAGGATACCTGAAGGAGAACTTCAGTAAGGCAGTAGTGAAATCAAATAAGAAAGTTGGGGCTCTACAGTAGAATGTGATGTAAGCAGAGGTTTGTAACTCAAATGTATTTCCTGCAAAGTGGAAATATAAAACTTTACTTCTTTCTCAAAAATAAATAAATAAATAATCATCAAATATTATTGAATAAATTGTGTGTATGATAAATATTATTGAATAAATATTATTACTGCGTGGACACTGACGATATTCAACTGCAATTCGAATTCAATTATCTGAATTGAAATTCTGGTGCAAGCATTCCAAATTTTGAGTTCTCTTCAACACCTACAGGGTTAGCACATATACTTAGGGGAATAACAAGTCCAATACACAACCTAAATAGCAAAAACACTCAAGCATGAAGGCTTTCTTCCCACAAAAAAAATGTTATATTCTAAGTAGCAAGGCAGCATAAGAATCTTGAAAGAGTGTATGACTCTTGGAAATATATTATTTTGGTGCATAAAGAATTCCAAAGTTTTGGAAAATAAAAACTAAAATAATGGGGGAGAAATCACTTGATTCCCCCCAGATCCCACAATCTCGACTAATCTTGCTATAGAAGTCCCTAACAAGGCTAGCTAAATATGAAACCTTAAAATACTAGAACAATAACAAAAATTTGGATGAATGATGACAACTGCAGTGACTGAATTTAAATAACTCACAAGATTTGTTAGGCATCTTAGCAAAACTGAGCTTCTAGAAGCATTGCATCTTCGTCTTGATTTCGGATGCAAAGAAAAAGTGTGACCATAACACCAGAAGAAAGCTAAGCATGTAAAGTCCTTGGGAACCTACATAAAAGGCATGTTAGGCTAGAGCTTTCACAAAATGCATCAAGCCCCAAAACATGTGAGACATGTGCACCAGTTGATCACTACCTTCTAAACACATCAGCAATAACCACTTCTTCTAAACACAAAAAACCATCTACTCTACAAGAAACCATGCAATAATCACTACCTTCTAAACACATCAGCAGGTATATAACTTGTAACCGAGCACTGTGATGTGATGTTGATACTGAGCATTCTGATGTTGATAAAAGAAGCTATGGAAGATTGATGAATTACCTCTGATAAGAAGCCCTGCAAGCAAACTTTGCTGCTCCGAGTCCAACCATTTCAACAAAACAAAACATAGCAAATACTGCCAGATATACTGTCAGAAAAAGGGAAGAAAAAAAAATCATTAGTTCATGACATTGTTAGGATCTGACCTGGTTTGTTGATCTCTGCAGAAGTGTTTATAGATCTCTGCAAACTGGAAGCAATTCAAGCAGAATGTATAACAGAAGCCAAGAACTGATGTGATATAGATACAAACAACTGTGCTAGAAAATAGAAATAATATCGTTAGACATCACAAACATGCACCAATTTGATCATTGTCATAAGATTACTCTCTAAGACTAATGAGACATGCTAGGATATTGAGCCAACTACAGTATAAATAATGACAGCATCAGCTCATTGCAGTTACGAGGTTTTCCATTTATTTGCCAAATTAGTTATCAAATGATTTGAAAGACTACGTCTTCAATTCACCTTGTATGTACACTGGCTCAGCTGGAAGCATTGTATGCCCACAACATCAAGGTATGACAACAATGAAGTGAAAATGCAGGAAATGCGATTTTCTTATTCCTAAGTATGCATAATAAGAAGTGACTAAAAAGTTGCAATGCCAAAGCAAATTGAAACCTACAAAGGCATAGTCGCAATCACTTGCAGACTTGCTTACAGACCTGCTAACCAACCCAAACTTGCAGAATACCATCCAGACTTGCAAACATAGCATTACTTGCATGCTCTTGTATTCTTCAAAAGACCCTCACTGTTTTGCTGATTTAAATCTCTTCCTTGTGTAAGTATATCTAACAGGAGGTCTATCAGACTACTATCATCATATACCCTATCCCTAGACCTGACTATCATCATATACCCTATCATCAAGTTGTAAATACTAACCAATTCTTGTGTGAATAAAAAACTTAAAAATGGATTTAGTGGTTGTCCAAATATATCATGGTAGAAAGGAAACAAATAGCACTAAGAGATTTTTGTACACTATCAGTAATATGACTATGTACTGTTAATTATCATCAAATATCTTTAGAACTACCTTCCTGATTTGCCTGTAAGCCATTTGACCTGTCAACTCTTGTCCATTTTTAGTCACAAAAACCTGCCAATTAGATAAACATGTTAGAATAAAGAACAAGCTGACAATCAAGTGGCCTGCATCAAGTAGCACAGCAAATACAAAGTATGCTTACGAAAAACTTTACAAAAGCTACAATAAAAAATTGACTACATCCCTAAAGGCATTTTTTTTTGTAGTATACTTCAAAAAAATACCACCCAAGCGTTGTTTGAACTCACAGCGAAGTTAGTAATGTCACCCTTTGCAAGCAAAAGTAGAAAGCTAGTAAAAATATTGAAAAATTATCACAATAGGTCATTCAAATTATGATGGTGGATATGCAAGAAGTGTCGCAACAGATCATAGTCTTATGTAGTACTAGACTCAATGAAAATCATGACTACATATCATTCTAACATTGGAATCCATATACATTAATGGGGATGATAGAAAAGTCACTGTTTTGATTAAAACTGAAAGGATGAGGACAAAAAGTTGTGTAATATGCTAAATAATACCCACTCATACTGAATTAGCTTTGCATTGTGTACAAAAATTGAATGCACAGTCACTTTCTATGAAAAATCAAAATAAATTTGCCTTAGGGAGAGGTTTATAGACAAGAAAACTTGTTCAACTGACCAAGACAAAAGTAGGAGGGAAGACCAACCTCTAAAGTTTTACCATCAGGAGCAATGTCCCTGTCGTGGAAGCACCAATACTCTACACCGAGCTTGTCAAGAAATTCAAAATTTGCTCTCACTGCATCATGAAGAAGAAGATATACTCCATCAGTCCATTTATATTATACAAGAACATCAAATTTGCAAAAATCAGTCCTCTGATAGGCATTTGAACTAATAAACATGTCTACAAAAATCCATGCACATAAACCAAGTTTCATATATATATATATATATATATATATAGGGAAAAGATAGATAACTTACGAATGTGATAGAGTACCCTGACTTTAGATCTTTCAAATCCTCAACATCTATATTACTTAGGTACTTGAAAATCTGGCAGAAAAATGGAGGCAGCAAGGGTTCCATAGAGTTCCTAAGGTTCCTCAAATAATGAAAATATGCAATAACAGTAAAATGTCAAGGACTCCCCTATGCAAGCAAAACTACAAGACTCTTGAAGGAAGACTTAGACAAGCAAAATCCGAAAGACTCCCTTAGGGCTGACATCTATCATTGTATAACAAATACTCCAATGCCTTAGGGCTTATCGACTACCAGGGAACCACAAAGCAAGTGAAAGGGGTTTGATTTGAGAAACACTTCCCACCTGCATCATTTAGAGTGATAAATCTAGCCAAAGATTAGAAGATATACATGAAATTGTACCAACCAGATGTGCTCTTATCCCATATGAATTTATTTATTATTTTGTTTTTTTAATATATACCAATCCATAAAGAAAACGAGTGAGGAGCTCACAGCAAACAGGCAGCAAAATGACTCCCTTAGGGCTGACATCTATCAACAAAATGACTCTTATTTTCTAATGGACAACAAACATGAAAAACAATGAATTTTCATTTCACTTATTCATTGCAATTTGCAACATAATCCTAGGCCACTAATAACAACTAATTTTTGTTTCTCCAGAACCACAAGAGGCAGCGAAATAGTACCATTTAACTAGGTATCCATGTTATAGAAAACAATTGAACATGTCCGTGATATTCATACAACTGACACTCCAATCGAGGGTGGTAACGTCCTTGCTTTTACAAGAATGAAGAACCGTTTATATTACTATTTGCTAATGAGGTTTGAGGCCAACATTTATAAGAATGAAGAATAAACAAAGCAAGGGAGTCAGAAAGGCAGCTTCAGAGAATTACAAAAAAAAAAAAAAACCAAGAGATTTCAAGCCCCATAGGCCATAACTAGAATTCCAATTCACATACAACAATCAACAGATGTGTCCTTTGAGCACATTGCTCAAGTGAACTTCTACTTACCCTGATGCTAAAAGTGAACCCGCTGGACTCCATGCGCAAGCAAAAACCTGTTGAGAACATGATGTCATATAATTTTATAATAGATGCACGCACGGGCAGGGGTCCTGAAGAACCCACAATAAAGTTAAACTACCATGAAGGGCATTCAACTCAAGTGACAATGTTTAATAGTTGAACAAAACCATTAAAAGATAAGTTATTTGTGCTCTTGAAGCACTTACTATGCAAGCAGAGTAGGTCCTGCTTTCTTGTGTTCTTCTCCAGCAGCCTCCATTGTTAATTTCAGATCATAGAGCTCTTGATGCTGTTGAATCAAGGCAAACAGCTGACTTGGTAAGCCAATAATGAAAAGTTTTGCATGAAGGAAATTAGTTTATATCCCTGCATTCATTGTTAGTAGATATAGTACAAGGATTATAACCTTCAAAATTTATAAGTTCTCAGAATCAAGTTTTTAGGATAGCAGACTGGAGCCATTGTTTGTAGATGTGGTGCAAGGATTATAACCTTCAAAATTTATAGGTATTCAGAATTCAAGTTTTTAGGATAGAGGACTGGACCTTTGTCAGTAATAAGTTTGTTAACACAACTGACTAATTAATATCAATCATTTGGTATAACACAATTATTTTCAAGGATGATGACGACAAGATTTAGAATGGAGCAACAGGAAGTTTTTGCAAGAGCTCTTAAAACTCATTACAACTGTAATATTAACACATTTCTCATCATTTATCACCAAAATGCACACTATTTCATGTTTGCAAGTGTACAAGTCATTCTAAAACTACAATTACTTTCTAATATAGCAAATGAGTATAATAATAATAAATCTCAATATCAACTGAAACATATCTAAGAGGTGTTGCCTACTATTGCATGATTTTTACTGGAATCGAACCACAGACCAGACTCACCTTCACAGTGGGTATAACCATTGCCTACAAACTTTACGCCTTGCACAATAGGGCATTCACACACTCTTCCTCTAAAAGTATCCTGAAACACAATTCACCCAATGTTAAGTTAAATAAATTGTCTACAGACAACAAGAATCAACAGACACAGAGAAAACAAGAATAAAACATCAACTTCTTTCATGGTCTTTTTGTCAGTGGACACCAAAACAATGTTCAGTTCATAAAGCTTGAAAAGAAGGAAAACAGGCATTTTGAAAGCCTAACCTAGACACTTCTATTTCCTATCAATCAGTTTAGCAAACACAACTTAATAAGCTTTGAACCTATTGGAAATCGGTGAGAACTTTCTGAGCATATTGATATGGTGTTGGTGCACCTGAATGCTTCCGAACCAGTGTTTCCTCATCAACTTGTATGCTTGTTACTGCAGAAGCCACAAACAACCAATATTTTCTATGAAATTCACGAACAATTCATCTGTCTATCAAATCCTCTAATCAAATATTCCTACGTACACCATGGCATACCTGAGTGAATTCTACTGTGCATGCTACTGCCCCAGTCATCAAATGATTGATTAAAAAAAATGCAACAACCACATTCAAACTGAAATACATTATCTATGTGCTCGAATTTCCCCATAAAGCTAGAATAAAGCACAAAACTAACACCATAAGGGACCAGCGCTTTAAGCAAACTCCCCCATACAACCTGAACCCAAGAAAATAACCTGATACACTTTTCATTACATCATGCATTGACAAGATAAACATACCACATCGATGAGTAAAAGAGGTCACATTAATTATTCGAGAAGGAATGAAGCTCCTTTTTAGTAGTGGTAAGAGAAGACTGGTCAGAACAAATGAACCCATATAATTGGTCCCTACCATCCTGGGGACAGAAATGTTATTTGTTAGCATAGGTGCATCCTCTAGAAAATGGTAGCATAAGCAAAAATATTGTTTTCATTCGAAAAACAGAAGATTACTGGTCATAGCCTTCAGCCGTCAATCTATGTGATGTTGCAAGTATCCCAGCATTGTTTATCAAAAGCTGGATGGATGGATGCATATCTGAATCCAATAGCCATTGCTGAAGGTTATTTTTTAACTGGAGCATGGAGGAGAATGATGTCACATCAACCTGAAATGCCTTAAGATGGGCATCTGGATGTTGCTGCTTGATCTCTATAACTGTCTGTTTCACAATTAAGGAAAATCATGAAACCCATAGAATGAAGGAGCCACACACGCAACCAAACTCAAAATTGTACTTTCACCTTAGATAAATTTTCTGCAGAACGTCCAGCTGCAAAGACGAGATGAATTTCATTTTACTTAGCAAAGACCCTGGAGAAAAATCTTATATTTGCTTTGAAATGCATAGTATTAAACATTATCATAAGAGAAAACCCTATGGTTTTATAGAATCTTATAGAAGTTAGACTAGTAAAAACATACAGGTAAAGTGTGTTAGAAACACGACTACACAAAACAACACAAATAATGATTACTGCCATATGTGTAATTTCAGACAAGTGTTACCAATACCTTCTAAGCAAGTTCATTTCAGTCTTTAAAATTAAGAATTAGGATTCCTTGACATGAATTTTTTATGGCTGGTGCTCAGTCTCTAGATATAGCACTTAAATATCATTTTTATATGGTTTGTGCTTCTTTTTCTCCCCTTTTAATTTATTTCTTGTTAAAAACATAGCTGCCTCACAAACACTACGAAGGACAGGTCCCTAACAATACATGTCCAACTAGATAAAAAGTTATCTTGATGCCATTTCCATCCAATAATCCCCAAAGTTTGGATAGTTTGTTCCTCTATAAATTAGTTGACATCTATACTGATAAATGGATAAGAAATAGTCATCTCTTCAAAGAAAACCTATCCATTATGGTCTCAAAGAAACATTCGGCTTCCATCAAATGGCGTTCTCCATTCGGACACATCATTAACACATGTATAGCCAAATCTCTACACAGCATTTGAAAAAAAAATGATAACAAAATTTTGAAGAACTGAATACCTAGAACAACATAGAAGCCTAGACTGGAGAGTTCACATGGAGCTGCTGCACCTAACCCTGATGTTGCCTGTAACAATACAATGAAATTATGCAAAATGGTATGGAGAAATTGTCCAATTTTTCGAAAGGAGCAATTTTAATCTTACCCCAGTGATAATGCATACAGGACGAGTTGTTGCAGTGGTGTTCGAAGGGAAGCAACGACGATATGAGTGGGATTTGCAAGGCGAAAACCATAGCTGGAAGTACGAATACAGAAGAGAGAATGTCCATAAGAGAGACATTCTCCAAAACTGTAATGAACATACAAACTCAATTGTTTCCCACAAAGTCGACATCACCGAATCAAAACCTCTTCTTCAAAAGCAAACCGGTTCAAAATCATGAAAAAAGGAGAACAACATTAACAATTTCTCAAATAGAAACCCAATCAAGAAAACAAATCAAAGCAATTCCATATACCCACTCACGACAATCTCTTTCCTTGCGAACTCACTCACGACAATCTCTTTATCTCTATCTCCTTCTTCTTCGTGCAGCAAAAATAGAGTTCAAACATTCTTCTTCTTCGACTAACTCTCCTTCAAGAACCGGAGAAGGGACGCAAAAAAAAAATTTAGGGTTTCGGGAGATCTGTGGGGAGATGGAACAAATTTTAGGATTTGAAACAATGGGTTGAAAAGTGGGAACGCAAAATTTTTGGAGCGGGAATCGCCCGCGAGAAATCGACTCCACTTCTCCACACTTCCACGTGCAACACACGTGCAATTTAGCAACGATTTTAAGCCGTTGGGCACTATAGCCACGGTTTTTAGCCGTGGCAAACACACCAACGGTTTAGAATCGTGGCCAAGCCTTTTTTTAGCCACGGTTTTAGGCCGTTCGCCAATATAGCCACAGTTTTTGTTCGTGGCAAATAAACCAACGGTTTAGGGCCGTGGCCACCTCCGTGTAGCTAAAAAGGCCTTTTGGTGTAGTGAATCATGAACAAAATTTATTAAAACTCGAATGACTGAAGTTGGTCATGATGGGTACTTTATGCAAAGTTGAATTTGTGGAAAAATATCCAAACCTACTCTTTTATTTTTCTTCAAATTGCATGAATAACCTCAGTCATGTTTGATAAAATCTACATTACTAAAATTGGTACCGGCAGATCCTTTGAGAATTCCATTAAGTAATCATCCTTTGCTACATTTAGACATATACTGAATAAAAAACAATTAAATTGTTTATTTCTAAAAATGAGGAAAGAAAAATAAAATAAGAACACAATCAGCCTTATTAAAAAAAAAAAAAAAATCACCCAGACCGTCTAGACCCCGCCTAGGCCTCCCAGACCCGCCCAGCCATTAATTTGGGCGTTTTTCTACCTTCTAGCGCCTAGGCGGTTAGAACACTGCCTACAGCCGGAAGGTGCATGCAAACTATGCTAGCCTGATACTTGTCCTAAATTCATCCAGTTGATCGGATCGAGCGTGTGAGTTGGCCATAAATTTTTGCGATACTCCTTGTTGCCAATTACGACCACCTCAGACAATATTTGAGGGGTATGTTTGTCGAGGCGTTGAAGTGAACATGATGTTTCATCCTGCTATTGCTCTTGCTCTTTCTTGGAGAGGTTGCAGAGCGAAATCTTCTTTCGGTACCTTACGTAGTTGGATTGTCTATCTTTACTCCATGTCGTACCAGATTCAAATGCTTATAGTATGTAGTCTTTTGTATCTGCCTCTGAGCGCTTGTTGTTACAAGATTCCAATAATCAATAGAGTTTATCTTTGTAATTCTTTCTTTATTTCTTAAATGATTGCAAATCACATGAGTCTTTAAGAACAAAAACTCTACATTGACTATAGAAAGGGAAATAAACTGACTTTTGACGGAGAGAAATTGATCCTGGCCCTGAAGTGAATTCGGACCGCCCTTATGGATCGTTGGTATTCTCAGCAGACTGTTGAGTTTCGCTGACGTTTACAGATGTTACTAGAGAGTAAACCTTGTAAGGGTGTTAATCTCCGCGTCGACGGAATGTCGAAGTGTTGTATCCCTGTTTGCCTCAGACTCTCCGTTCCGCCGTGTTGAAAAACAAATTGCTCATGTGTCATTTGACGCTGATGCTTCTTGAGTCACTCGGCCTGGCTCTAGTTCAGATTGCAACGTGTGACCCGGTTGGATCAAGGAACATTCTATCCGTTTCAGTGCACGTAATGGCAGCCTCGTGCCCTACGTTGGTCTCCACGTATCGATCATTCGGAGTGGTTAGCGGTGTACTTGACGCACTGGTGAAGGGTGAAGACTATAACTTCCATTTTGTGGAGCATGGTCTTCCCAAGATAAGATTGTAGGTAGACGGTACGGCTACTACCATGAAGTCTAGAAACATGACCTTTCTCAGTTGTGGTTCTCCTGCCACTATTGCTAACCTTATTTTCCCGACCAGGAAGCATTTCTCTCCGCTGAATCCAATCAGCGGGTAGTCTAAAGATGTCAACTTCTCCTCTTTGAGGTCCATACTGCGGAACACGTTGTAGAACATGATGTTGAGTGAGCTCCCTATGTCAACCAGAGCTCTCTTTACCTCTCACCTTGTGATTGAGACTGAGATGACTAGGGCATCGTTGTGCGGAGCTCGGACTCCTTCGAGGTCCTTGTAGTTGAGGGGTGTCATAGCTTTAGATCCAATGTAGTTGGATGCTTTCTCTAGCCTTGACTGTTGTCACTACGCTTCCTCTTGCTCATTCTTTCATTCTTACGTCTTTTTCTCTCATTCTCGTCCTTCAGAGCGGAGGGTTTATTCTCACCTTTGATTTTCCTCTTTGTGGTCCTCAATTCCTCTAAGGTAATGTGCTTTTGGGGGCTCTTGAGAATCTCCATCATGTCTAAAGGGGGTTCCAAGGTGAGGTCTTCATAGAGCTTTCCCTCCTTCAGGCTCGCAGTGAAAGTTGTCATGACAGTTTCATTGCTTCAACCATCAATGAATGTCAGCTCGTTGTTGAAGCGCGTGACATAATCTTTGAGTGTCTCATTGGATATCTACCTTAGAGAGAATATGTAATGTAGGCCTTTTCGAAATGATGACTCCCAACGAATCGCGTTAGGAACTCCTTTGCAAGCGTCTTGAATGAGTCAATCGATTTTGGTGCGAGGCTGTAGAACCATGTTAGTGCTAACTTCTTCATGCTAGTGGGAAAAATCCTGCACATAATCGACTCGGATCCTTCTTTCAGGGACATTAAATGTTGGTAATGGCGCGGTGGTCGAATGGGTCGGTGGTTCTGTTGTAGAAGTTGAGCTTCAGAGGATGAACTTATTCGAAAGGGCCTCATTCATAATACGATCCACGAATGGTGGGACAGAGAGACGGTACAACAAGGGGTGGACCCATGATTTTTGTTGAGGGGGGCGAAATGGAAAAATACTTATTATTTGATAATAGTAGTTATCAATGATAAATCCAAATTATTTTTCTACCTAAGCTAGTAACTAATAACAAAAATACAATTATAAAAAATACATTGCATGTATCAAATTGGATCCAGTGTAATCCAATTTTAAGCCTAAATAAGGTCACTATCGATGACCTTAGCAAGAAGAAAACGAACATAATAACTAGAATATATAACTAATATCACAAAATAATTAGGATAAGTATCTAGGTGTAGCTAAAAAAAATTTGAAATTTGCGAACCTAATATGATCATAATACAATTTCATAGAAAAATTAGTTTATATGAGGCTCAAATTTTGTACGTGTTGGCTAATGGTATATATTTTCATTGAATTCTATAGTTATTATTTTAGATATTTATTTTATATATTTTTTGTTGGAGGTTTTATACCATTTGTGAAAAACAATTCATTTCTTTAATGTTAATAAATTTTTTATTAAACTAAACATTTTTTAATGTTTGTAACTACTACTAAAATTGTATTGAAAATAAAATAAAAATGCACTTGAAGAGTATCGAACTCGGGTCTTTTACTAAAAATAATAAACCTCCCACCACTACATCGACAAAGACATATTCTAACATTTGTATAAACAATTATTATATTGTATTCTACATTATATAATCGATTTTTTTAAGACTAAAGTATATATACAAAAAAATGTTTTAAAAGTTGAGGGGGGTAGTTGTCCCCTTCGCCCCTTAGTAGGTTCGCCCATGGGTACAACACGTTTGAGTCGTGTGCCCCTCTGCGGAGGGGGTCCTGAGGGTTGAGCCTCTTTGCCTTTGAAGCCAGCGCTACTTTAACCACGCATCCTTCTCTAGTCTAATTGGAACTAGCCGGGGCTTAACTCTCCTGTGCATGCTTTTTGACGTCCACTAGAGATCGAGGCTCGTGCTGCTCCTGGTCTCTATTAGCAGGTGGAGGGTTTTTTCGGGCGAGAGCCTCTACTGCTTTGGCGATCTGCTGCATTTGAGATGATAGCTTATCTATCATGGGTCTGTCGTTGTTGTTGTCGGTGCGGGGGCGTGAATCTGCTGCCTGTGCATAATTTGAACCGCTGAAAGTGACGACACAGCGCTAGCCGGAGCGTTTGATGTGTCCCCTTGTTCTTCGTTTTTGCGTGATCTCGTGGTCATATCTCTATATTTCAAAGGGAGATGATGTTAGTAAGAGGCTAGGAACATTGTCATACCCACAGACGGCGCCAAACTGACAGTCATTTTCTGCTCCCTGCTTTAACCTTGTTCTGATGATCTGTATAGGTAATGCACGTGAGCCACGGACCACCATTGTGGTGGCCAATGACACTCCGATGTTATAGTCAGACAAGAATATGAGAAAGGTGTAGTGCTATAAACATGGATTTTATGGCGAACCTTAGCTTACCAACCTCATTTCTTATTTATAGTGTAGGAGTCCTAGTTCGACCAGGCCATTGAGAGCGTAGTTTAGGAAGGAGATCTTCATGGAAATCATTATCTAATTAGGAATCGTGCTATAGAAGGGAAGTTCCTTGTTAGCCCTGTGCTCCTAGATACACGGGAGATAGTTCCCTATCAGAAGGTAATCCGTAAATGGAAGTTTCTCTGCTTGATATGTACTCTAGTATTTGTTTCCTAGTCGAAAGCTGAGAGCTGCTATAATTGCCTATGCGAAGCTGATCCTCGAGATACTTGCCTTAGGAGGGCTTACGGGTATTGAGTCCAGCTGTGAGACGTGTGGGCTTAGCAAGCTGTAAGAGTTCGAGTCCTTCTAACAGACTGCAAGGGGCGAGTATAGAACCGCTCGTGCCGGATCAATGTAGGGCTAACGCTGGGGCCCGTGTTTCCTTGAGATCATCATGACACGTGTATGGCTCAGGGGTGTGACCGATTTGATGTATCATCAAGGTTGATACAGATCGAGTGCACTTTCCCGCTGCATGGATTAGAGGGGCATTCAAAAGTCAATGGTCCAATCTAGTGGACCATGTCCAACTCCTCTCCATCCCGAGATCCCTAATTCCAGCGCAAGGCGAGACAACTGGGTTAATCGAGAAGTGGTGGAGGCAACCACTGCGAAGTTGGGCGCTGGTGTTATGTCTGAAATTAAGCGCTCTAGAGAAGTGGAAAGGCACCACCGAATAAATGATAGACTCATGCCTTTGGAGTGTGTCTGTACTTCTTCTCCACAATATTAGAAGAAATCACGAAATCTTAACAAAATAACTAGGTGCACACCCAGAGCAGGTGACCACACATAACAGCGATTCTCATCGTACATCATCAGCGCAAATATCAGAACATTCGAAGACTCCAATGATTGAGATCTCCCTTCAACATTTGGAAAACCCAAAGCATTCTCTTCAAGTAAGAACATTACAGGAGATACACTCTGCAAAAGATAGTGCCTACAATGATGGAGAAACACCACTATATAGACATAATGGCTCACCAAATGGATGTTTTTGCATTAACTGTAAGCATTGAATACCGTATGGGAAACAAGGAGACGATGATTCCCAAGGATACTACGTAGGTCCACGTTCATCCAATCAACGGGGCTGCATCTAATCCCATTAATTGAAGGGGAGTAACCGATACTTAACCGTCTCACAACCCACGTCGTACACATGCTACCACGTGATCTACGCCATACACATAGCCAATTGCATACAGAGAACCCTAGCCCTCACTCTATAGGCCCATGGGCTTGGCCCACTATTTAAAAAATATTCTACCACATGCCTGACACGAGCATGAAAAACCCTAGTCATTCCTGACACACGGATCACACCTGCTTATCACAAAATGATCCAAGGTACTCATGTCTCTACATAACTCATCCGCACAACGCACTCTACTAGTGGACACAGGCTCGCGCGCCCGCATTTGGTGTAACATCTACCTGGCCGGGCAAGCTTAGTCAGCTTTAGCTGACAACGACGACTTCCGGTTCACCCTGACACCTAATTCGCCTAGCGCGGATGCCGATGGTTTAGGAAGTGGGAGTCTAATCAGCGAAGTCTTGCCTGGTGACGACGACTTGCAAGGGACTGATGTCCACTTCGAGGACAATGGTCGCCGAACCCGATCAGTAAGTCTAGTTGGTGATGACTGACAACGACAACTTCTGATCAAAAACTAGACTTGTAGCCCCCATTACGCGGGTGTAATTGGTTTAGAAGGTTCCTAGTCAGTCCTTAATTGATTCTGGCGGGACTACTGCTCTTCTACAGATCATGGTCGCTAAATTACTAGCCCAGACTTGTAGCCCCCACTGCGCGGGTGTAGATGGTCTGGAAGGTGAGGGCCTAATAAGTTTTGAATTGATTCTGACGACTCGCCATGGGACCACTGCTCTTCTACAGACCATGGTCGCAAAATTACTAGTCTTGAACTCGTAGCCCCCATTGCGCAGGCGTAGATGGTTTAGAAGGTGGAACTTAGTCAGTCCCGAACTGATTCCACATCTTTCTATGAGACCATTTCTTTTTTACAGATCATGGTCACTGAAAACTTCCAAATTTGTAGCTCGATGCGCACGGGTGTAGATGATTTGGAAGGTGTGAGCCTAGTTAGTCATGAACAGATTCCAACGGCTCGCCACGGGACCACCGCTATTCAGCTTGGTCGTGAAACCCCGTCTTCTAAAACTTGTAGCCCACTACGTACGGGTGTAGATGGTTTGAAAGGTGGTAGGCTAGTTAGTCTTGAACTGATGTCGATGCCTCGCCGCGGGATCATCGCTCTTCAACAGACCATGATCGCCTAATCCTCACTCCCCGAACCAGTAGTCCATCATGCTCGAAAATAAATGGTACGAAAGGTGGGAGCTCTAGATGACACACCACGCGACCGCTGTTCTCTTTCGAAATAGTGGCCCAAAGATAAAACACAACTCAAGCAACGCTTCACATTCACACGGGATGACATTCTATTACCAGCAAATGACGCTCATGCCAGCCCAAAAATCCTGCCACACGCGAACGAGTGCTACATTGAATGCCAGCCCGAGCTTATGAAATCTGACTTGGAACAAACACTCTAATTACAATGCATGGGCTTGACTACCACAGTCCAGTCATGCCAGTAACTGCGATTGATTGTCAGATAGACAAAACGAGTCCCCAGTGGCTTACCTTGAGAATGGGCCACGGCTGGGTAGCGAAGCCAACTCCTCAACCATTCGCGAAACGCCCACTATTGGACATGACTGCGCAATAGTGACTCTGAGTCACTCGCAACGCAAACGGTCAAACTCTCAACTGCAGACATTCCACTTGACTTCCTATTGATCCAACCAACCTATGCCAAAGTAAAATGACGAGGCGAAACGGAAAACACACAATGGAAATAAGCACAAAATGGATACAGAACGCATTCCATATAAACCTGTTTTCATTAAACAGTTGAAACAAGAAAAGGTACTAATGTACAAAGTTCACTCCTTATCAGGAGAAGGTACAGAAATAAAAGGGCTAAGCTTAACGGAAGAGAGCAGGAGTTTCATCCGTACGCGCCACAACGCCCTCTTCGTCTGATGACACAAAAGCCATTGACAAGTCTACATACCACATCTTCTTATAACAGTCAAGGTCCTATTCCGGATGCTCCTCCTTCATCAGTGCCAGCAACTCCAATCTAGCATGTACAACCCAGCGGAATTAGCACTTGCCTTGTTCCTGGAGAAGCTCTTCCTCGCGAACCTTCGCATCAGCAAGTTCATGCTCCAACAGCTCCAACTTGCCTATCAGCACATCAACCTGAGATTCTCCATAGTCAAACTGCTCTTTACGACACTAAGCTCATGTGTCTCCAATTCAAGCTGGTCCTTGGCCTTCCTCTCTTCCCAAGCATTAAACTCCACATCAGACTCTAATTGTTGTTTTTGAATAGCCCAATCAGCTTCTTTCAAAGCATTCTCTTCAGGAAGGGACCGCAATTCAGAATGCGCCTCAATTGCAGCTTCCTGTGCAACCTCCCGATCACGGCAAACCAGATCCAATTCCTGCAAAAATCTATCTCTCCCGGACCTCGCCTCTACTAAATAAGACTCGATGGTGTTCAGGCAAACCCTTTGAGCCTCAGCAACAATGGCAAACCGTTCTAGCCTCTTCTCCTCAGCCTACTTCCTCATCAGCTCAATCTCATAAAGCACGTCGGAATACAACATCTGCATGTGCTAGAAGACACACTCCATGGTGTACACCCTTTCACGGGCCGCCTCGACTTTTGTCCCAGCAATGACCACCTAGCTCAAGTTAGGCATTCCCAGCATAAGGTATTTAATTCCTTATCTATACGCCTTTCTTGCTTATCCTTATCAGGTTTTGGAGCGTGATCAATTAACCAACTATGACGCCTTCTTATATGCTTATTCGAAGCATAGTGCACATCAACCTCCCTATGCTAGACCTGAATGCTCATCTTTACTAAGTCTAGGGCATACAAACTTATCTGCGCATCTGGATGAAGCTCTCCCGGATGAGGGATTACACCAACTCCACCCTTTGTAGTCACCACTGCTCCCAGGCTTTCCTCTGCAGTTTTTCCTTTGTCACCAGCAATTGACCCCTTAATGCGAGACGACTTAGCAGGATCCAAAAGAAGAAGAGGATTGAGTTGTTCATCGGACCCTCGAACACCTTGAGATACAGCCTGGAGTGAGACACGGAACAATGCGGACTATGAGAAACTTGGCCCATGTCACCACTGCCTCTATTGGACAGCCCACCAATGGGACGATCAAATTCCAAAACCTCAGGCGGATCCTCACAAGAACCTTCTAGTGGAACAGTCTCGTGTGGATCGACACTAGCAGAAGTCTCCATTGCAGCTAGCATCAATTGCTCTCGCTCAGATCTTTTGCCTGCACGACACTAAGATTTGATATATTTTCAACTCATACTAATCACAGATGGTCCTTCTCCCAGCCGGACACATCAGCCTCCGCCTTGACGAGCCGATCAGACTCATGCTCTTCACTTACTAGAGCGGATCATTTTGAAGATGACTCGGTTCTAACTCGGGACTTCTTCGAGCTCACAAAGGAGACAAGTGTCTCAAATGGCTCCTCCGTGTCAGACAAGACAAAAGCCTTAACTCCGATGGCTTTCCTTTTCCTAGAAGGGGCCCACCTTTAGTCTTAACTCGCGATGATCGGTAAAGAGTGGGAGCCACATGCCAGTTGTCCCACAGCCTACTACAAATAAAGTTGGTGACACATATGATGTCCACCACATTATGCGTTCGCAAGTCGCGGAATGTCACTATAGTGTTTTGATCCTCTGGGGTAAGAGGAGTAGTAGGAAACCGTCCTGCGAGAAAATACGAGCAATAATTAACATACAATCAAGTGCAATGGAATCGAAAGAGAAAGCTATACTTATGAAGTGGCTTGAACTCTCGTTCAAGGGAACGACCCTTGAACTGTGGAAGTACTTTGAATCCGCGGGAGCCAAGAAGCAATACTTCTGCCAGGACTTGAAGTCATCAGGCAATTCTCAAAGCAAGTCGGCAACGTCATTTTATAGATATCATTATTTTTCAACCGAGGGGAAGTCAACAACTGGATCAACCGAGGAGTCACGCGAACGCCAGCTTATTTTTCCCTAATCAAAATTAGAAGAACGATCCTGTATCCATTGCCCCAACTGGCGCGGAGGAATTCCAAGGAAGTCCAAAAAGTCCCAAATCACATCCAAAACAGGAAAATGGACTCCAGTTTCGAGCTTCCCACGGTGCAAGCAGATGAACCCCGCTGGTGGCAATATTGGCATTTGGTCATCCTTCAAAGCATATAATGGCAGGTCCCCAGGGACCTCGAACTTCATATGGATTTTAGCAAGGCTCAATTCAGAAAGCACCATGTCTTCAAAAAACTCAAGGCCCTTGGGCAAAGATGCGTCAACAAGAAGGTTTTGTTGAGCCATGAAGAAGATGAAACAATCTTTTCAATCCGAAGATAAACAGAGCAAGATTTCTAAAAGCAAGAAAATAGATAAGTTAGTCTCCGCATGAAGGATGACCTAAAGAGGGATGGGATTACCGCCTCTTCTCCACCTAACCGACGCAGTTCAATTAATGAAGTGTGTGCCTCAAGCAACGATTTAGACTCAATCATCTTGAGCGGCGTATCTTTTCAAGAGATGACTTAGCGAACCCATGTGATGGCCCACTAACTTGGGGGGAGTAGCTGATGATACACAAAAATGTTCCCAACTTTATGTCGTACACGTGTCATGATGATCTCGAGGATAGATAGGCCCTAGCGTCAACTCAACACTGATCTAGCCCAAGTGTTTCTAAGCCCACCCAATGCAGTTCCCAAAATGGACCTAAATTCATACAACCTGCTAGGCCCACGTGTCTCACCGCATTACACCTTCCTCAGATCCCTGTCTGACTTTAGCATCGGAGAGCCATCAGCCACTACAATGGTGGTCTGTGAAAGGTCAAGGTCACAACAGGGAGCAGAAAATTACTACATCATCTCCCTTTTATAATGAAGGAGTCCTTATTAGGCTAGGCCTTTGGTGGCGTAGTTTAGGGAAATGATCTTGATGTTGATATCCTTTCCTGATTGGGAGTTGTCCATAAGGGAAAGTGATCTTACTGTGGAGATCATTTTTTGATTGGGAGTTGTTCATAAGGGAAAGTGATTTTGTTGCGGAGATTCTTTCCTGATTGGCAATTGTCCATGTGGGACAGTTTCCTTACATGACTCATGCTCCTAGATCTGTAGGCGAGATTTCCCTTTCTTAGTGTTGTCTATGCAAGAAAGTTTTTTTGCCCGACTTATACTCTAATATATGTTTCCTAGTCAGATCTACTGTGTTGCTGACCTGCCTATCTTGGGTAGATCTCTCAGATACTTGCCTTGGAGTTTTATGAGTATTGGGCCTGACCGCGTTACGTGTGGGCTTACTGGCTCATTGCAACTCAGACCCGACTGTCTGAATTCTATCAATGATGGGCTCACCGCTGTTTGGGCCTGCAATCAGGTATGTTTTGTTCTGTTGACGAGATTGTTATAACGGTTGTACGATGTTGATCAAAAGACAGTTTGGTGTATCATCAGCTGCTCCCCCGAGTTAGTAGGTCATCTCATCGGTCCACTAAATCATTTTGATAGATTATGTACAGTTGTGATGATTGAGCCGAAAACATCGTCATGAGCAGCGCACTTCATTAAATGAGTTTCTGGCCGTTCAGCAAGGAAAAAGGGCGTGGTTGCCCGGTGCTTATATAAGTCGCCACTTTTGTGAGAGGTAGTCTTTTTAACTTTTGCATCTTTCCTTTCTCTGTGTTTTTGGTTGAATCTTTTATTTGCTTTTCTAAAAGTAAAAAATTTCTCTTCATAGCTGATAGTGTCAAACTAACCCCTTGACAGAACAAGCTCTATGCTTGCCATACTTTTTACCAGGAGCAGAAGAGGCCTGATCTGGATATGATTCGCGAGTGTTAGTCACAATTCGTTGTCTCCTCCACAAGGGTTCATTGCCTTGCACAAAGACATGTTCCAAGCAGGGTTTCGCTTTCCATTTTCGAAGGTTATTTGGCATTTTCTTGTGTACCTTCATATTCCTCTCGCTCAAATGGCGCTTGATGGGTTCAGGATTTTGATTGATGTCCTTGTAAATACCAAGCTTTCTGGCCATCTGCTGACTCCGTGTATACTACATTTGCTGACCTTTCCTCACCTTTATGCCCATGGACTCTATTGATTAAGTACTCTGAAGTGTTTGGGTTCTTTGTCTGCTGACTTTGAGTCTTGGCAAAAAAAACTATTTTTTGTCTTCTTCTAATTCCTCGTACTTCAAGGTGGACGGGCGGCCTCTTGTCAGACACTTCAAATTCAATCTTGGTGAGTGTGGTGTTTTTGTTGTTTTTCCATGTGTTTTTGTAGAAACTAACATGTTGTCTCGCTACTTCGTGCAGGTTAATTTGTGGCTCCAACTCCTACTGACGATAAAAAATCTGTGAGGAGAGCGTTTAATGAGCTTCCCTTGGTTGTTGTGATGAGGTCATGTCCACAAACAACGTCGTGTGGAGTGGTTTTTTTAGGCATTTACATGCAGGCCCTGTTGTGCCTAGGTTGCCTTTGAGGGAGACTGGTAGTGGCCGTTCTAGAAAGAAGAGGTTCACAATACTGAGCCCTTCGAAGCAGGCTCAGTTGGAGGCGACCATGTCACTTATCGACCGTCTCCGAAGATGGCGGGCTGGCAATAAGTCCAGTTCCTTTAAGCCGATCCTGTTAGAGCAAGAATTGGTGGCGGCAGAGTAACTTGCTGAGTCTGCTTTCTTGAGGAACCGATCTTCTCTCCCTCCCCTAGAGCTTGATGGTGAGCGTCGGGCCAATATTTTTTCTAACGAGGTTGCTGAGCCGATGTCTCCCAAAGGTTATTTATTGTCATCTGCTAAGAGTGATTTGTATCCTGATGCTTGTAGCATAGTTCATGCTACGGAGGGACCTTTTGTAGAGCTTTGCAAATCGTGCTCGGACACGCTCTATAGGTTGGGCTTTTAAGTAAGCAGCTCAAGGGGTAGGTGGGTAAGGCCTAGTTTCATGAGTTTGAGTTGGTTGGTTTGTGCTTTGAGTTTGAATTTCATCTGGCCGACGGGCGACGCCGAGCTCAGGAGGCTGAGGCTGAGGCTGAGGCTCGGGCCATTGATGCTATGGTAGAGCTAAACTTGCTGAAAGAAAGGCTAGCGGAGGAATCTTATACGACTGTGCTTTCTGACAGACTGTCAGAGGCAGAGGTCAGCTTAGCGGGGTCCAATGCCCATCGTGGAACTTTGGGTTCTTCTGATATTTCTCGTGGTAGGCTGGAGCTACTTGAACTAATTGAGGATGAGAATCCTCATTTGGAGCTTGATATTGATTGATACCTGAAGGTTGCTTTTTGGAAGATTGACGATGCAGAAGTTTTCGATCATGCTTCCCCTTCTGGCAACTCAAGACTGGCTTTAGATAATGGTTATTTACTTCCCGCAGCTCCTTCTGATGTAAGTGGCTCTTCGGCCTCTGAGGCAAGCTCTCCAAAGCAGTTGTAACTTTTGAATATATTTAAAGAGTACTGAACAAGTATTTTTTGTATATGTGTTCCCTGTAGCTAGTTTGTATTATGTGTTATGCGCTAGTCTGTTGCTCGCATGCTTGACTTTGACACTTTGCACTTTTTTTTGTTGACCTCTTTTGACTTTCTTAAGTGATGAGTCGTGGCCACGATCTTGATTTTTTGTCAGTCGCCAAATTTTTTGGATGCTGCTTTTGAGAATATGACGACCCATCGAGTGTACGTCAGGTAGTACAAGTGTTGATTGTACTATGGTCTTTACTGCCGTTTGGCATTTGTAGGCAGAGTGTTTTGAGCGATAATGTCTGGTGATCGTGTTCTGCATAAGGACCTAGATCTATGGCGAGCTATCTCCACCAGGCTGTTTGAATTTTGACTAAGCTCTTACTTCCTCAAGTCTGACTGTGGCCATCCTCACTTGTGTATCAAGTCTGACTGTGGTTGTCCTTACATGTATTTAAAGGGTACAAGTCTGACTATGGCCGTCCTGACTTGTGTATCAAGTCTAACTGTGGTCGTCCTGACTTGTGTATTAAATCTAGATGATGTACTTATGTGCTTCCTCTACCAGGTCCACCATTTTTGCCGGGGGGTCCAAAGTTAGGAAGTCATAGAATTTGTTGTTCCTTAGGCTGCTAGTGAAGGCTGTGACGACTGTTGTGTCGTTACAAACGCTGACGAGAGCCAACTCGTCATTAAAGTGAATGACATACACTTATAACATCTCACCCGTCTTCTGTTTCATGGATTTAAGTATCTTTATTGTTCGCAAGATTTGTTGTATATGAGTTGACAATAGATTCACCCTTGGTTCGTCAATGGCCACCGCCGGTAAGGGTGTCTGCAAAGGTTCTTCCCGTGGTTGTGGCGGTGTCGGAGCAGACGACGCTCTGCCATTTCAAGCGTTTGAGGTTTTCGCCGAATCTCCATTATCGAGGGATCTTGTTGTGACCATCTCGCTGATTCTCTTGAAAAGTTGGAACTATTATTCTTTATGAAGAACTTTGTCGTTCCCCATGGATAGTGCCAAACTGATGTAGTCAATTTCTGTTCTCATTTCTAGCTACTTACCTAGACTTGCATAGGTAGCAAACGTGAGCCAAGGACCACCGTGTGGTGGCTGATGGCACTCTGATGTTCAAGTTAAATAAGGCTTAGGAGAGGCTTAAAATTGTAAACTGGGTTATATTGCGTACCTTTCATTCATCGACCTTATCTCCCTTTTATAGTAAATGAGTCTTTGTTCGGCTAGGCCTTTGGTGGCGTAGTTTAAGGAAAGTGATCTCGCTATGGAGATCCTTTACTGATTGGGAATTGTCCATAAGGGAAAGTGATCTTGTTGTTATGAATCACCACACTTATGTTGGGGTAATTGGGTCAGATTACAAGGTTCGTGTGATCAGGTGGTCTTCATGGAGAGGAAGATGGTGGGGCAGGTGTTGGTGTTTTACGACGTTCTCCATCAATTTGATGTGCTGAAGGCCCAGTATGGCGAGCATGAGAAGGCAACTGAGACTGCTTGGGCTTCATTGAAGGAAGTAGAGGTTGTCCGAGACAAGTTTTCTTCTGAACTTGAAACCTCAGAGACGGAGTTGAACAAACTTTGTGATCAGCTAGAAATTGTTAAGAAAGAGTTGTCTAGTACGAAGGGTGGTCATGACGAGGCCACGCGTTCTGCTAATGAGCGATCTGCCAGTCGTAAGGTTGCTGAGGAACGAGTGGTGCAGTTAATCGCTGAGCTTGCTACTGCTAAGTCAGAAACTTCTGCGAGGCTCACCACTAATGAAGAAGAACTTGTATTGGCCAAGAACGAGCTTGAAACATTCACAGATAGATTGAAGATTACAGAAACTGCGGACTAGAAAAGGGTCGTTGATGGTCGAATTGACCTCAGTGATTTTATGGAGTTGGAGGAAGGTCTTGATCTTTCGAGATATCGTGGTTTGGCTGACCAAGTCTTTCAAGATGCTGACGATGAGGAATATGTTTCGGATCCGCCAAGTGATCAGGTTGATGAACAACAGTCGTTTCCTCATCCGTCCGAACCCGCACCATCATCTGCCATTGTTATTGTGGATAAGTTTTCATTTTCTTTTGGAGGCAAGACATTGTCTCCTCCTGCTGACAGTGTTGCTGACATGAATGTTCAACCTCCTTTGAATGTCTCTTCAAGTGATGCCTTGAATGCCTTGACTAATCCCTCTCCAATCAATGTATTTTCGTCTTCAAAAGTAACAAACTAGAAAATTAATAAAAATCTCATTTTATCTATACTTGTATTTTTTTTTTTTTTTTTTTTTTGTAATGATCATTTTATGATTTCATATTTGTATCTTGGTTGATGTTCTGACTCACTCTGTTATCCATCGGCAGCCAATAATTATAATCCCGTTTTGTCGTTCGTATTATGTATATCTCTTTGTCCAACTTAGTAGTTTAGACATAGCTAAATTTTTGTTTTTGAACTTGCTTCTGACACTTCTGATTGAATTCTGACATATATGTCCAAATTTTTATAAGTACACTTTGTGGTTCAACATGTTAGTCGGGCTAGAATATTTACGAGTAAGTCTGAATTATACGCCCAGGCTTTTATAAGTACACTTCCTTGTTCAACATGTTAGTCAAGCCAGAAGATTTACACGTAAGTATGACTTATAGGTCCATACTTTTATAAGTTTGCTTCATGTTTGATCAAACCAGAAGTTTTATGGGTACGTCTGAGTTATTTGTCCTGACTTTTTTTTTTATTACTTTCCTCGTAATTCGACGTTATGGTCGAGTCAGAAAATTTTTGAATAGATACCTAGTTTAACTTTAATGTCCTATTAGGATTAGATTATTTGAACAGAAGACAAAGGGTTCTCGAAATTTGGAAGTTCTGTTAATAATATTTCTTCAAATGTTCGACATTCCATGGTCGTGGTAACTATTCGCCTTTCGAGTCTTCCAACCAGTATATTCCTGATATGTTGATTGTCACCACTTTGTATGGTCCTTCCCAGTTTGGATTTATTTTATCCACACCTGGTTTTTTTGTATTGAGTTGAATTTTTCTTAGCACCTAGTCGTTGATGCTGAACGTACGGGGCTTTACCTTTTTATTGTAGTAACTTGCCATATAAGTTGCTGCTTTGATCAAGGTGCTTTCTCATTTCTCACCGAGAAGGTCTAATCTAATTCGTAGTGTTTCATTATTATATTTTGTTCGAAACTCTTCAGTTCTGAATGTTGGCATGCCAATTTCGACTGGTATTATCGGTTCAGATCCATATGCAAGGGTAAATGGTGTTTTTTCGGTGTAGGCCTAAAGGATGCCTATCAGTTCGGACACCTACAATCCTTTTGATGCTTCAAGTTTCTTTTTAATTGCTTCTAGGATTGTTCTGATGGACACTTTTGCTTTTCCGTTCGCTTGTGGGTGGGCAGATGCTAAGAAGTGTTGTTTGATACTTAAGTTCTCGCATAACTTCAAAACTTTCTTGCCTTCGAATTGCTTCCCTTTATCACTGACAATTATTTTTGGGATTCCAAATCTGCATATTATATTCTTGTAGAGAAAGTTTTCAATTTGAGCTTCTCTGATCTTTTCCAATGGCTTTACTTCTACCCATTTGGTGAAATAATCCATCGCTACAATGACAAATTTCTTTCTGTCGAACACTAGAATTGGTCCCACGATGTCCATTCCTCATTGTGTGAATGGCCACAGACTATGCATCAGGATTAGGGTTTAGCCTAGCATGTGAGTACATGGAGAAAATCTTTGATATTTGTCACAAGTATGAATGAGTTTATTAGCGTCTGTTAGCATTGTTGGCTAGTAGTAACCCAATGTTGAAGCTTTGTAGGCTAATGGTCTTCATCTTGGATGGTTCCCGCATATGCCAAAGTGAGTTTCTCCTAGAATATAGTCGGCATCATCAGGTGAGAGGCATCTTCGAATCAGTCCTGAGGCAGACCTTCTGTAAAACCCGTCGTTAATCAGTGTGTATCGTGCTGCTCTATTTCGTAGTTTACGAGCCTCCATCTTATTTGTTGAAAGTGTTCCACTCTTTATGTATTTCAAGATTGGAGTTAGCTACTTGATTTCCTGACCCGTTGCACATGCTTCTTGCACTTGGATTGATAGTATTGAGCTCTCATATACTAAGACAAGCGGATTATCAGTTTCTTCAGCTCGTAATTCCTCATTGACCAATTGTCGGCTTTGTCGTTTTCTATTCTTGTTCATCTTTGAATGGTTGCAGCTTGGAAGCTTTCGATCAACTCATTTATTTTTTGGTGGTACGCTTTCATTTGAGCATCTTTGACTTGGAATTAGCCGTTCAACTGATTGACTACCAGTTTGGAGTCGTTGAAGACGTTGATTTCTCTCTTTTTTTTTTTTTTTTTTTTTTTGAAAAGCAAGCGTGAGGGTTTATATGGGCTCCCCAGTCCATTGAAAAAAGAAGGAAGGCAAGGTATATCTCAGTTATATGCGAGTGTATTTTCTACCTCTAGCATCATCAAAAACAATTTTCCTAATATCCTCCGCAAAGGAACTAGGTGTGATCTCTACGAACTCATGATTTGGTAAAAGGCTGGCTAGTTTATCTGCTACTTGGTTCGTTTCTCGTACTGCATGCATGACCCTGCATTCAGCAAATTTTCTCATTTCCTCCTTGATGCGTCTAGTTGTGTGAACCGCTTCCCATGGAGGAGCTTTATTGGTAGAAATATACTTCATTGCATTACTTGAGTCCATGCACAAGACCACCCGATGAATGCCATGTTGATGTGCTAATCTGATCCCTATCTCAATTCCCTGCAACTCATGCAGGATGACAGAATGTGATCTTCGAGACCCTGCTGCTGCCACTACATGTCCCTCATGATCCCTGATTATTGCACCGTAGCCTCCTTTAGTGCCCTTGAGTGAGCCGTTTGTATTGAGCATGACCCAACCTGGATCAGGTCTTTGCCATGCATGCAGAGTGCTTGTTCGCAGCTGAAACTGGGCTCCAATCCTCCATCTATCAAAGAGTTCTATGTTGCCAGCAGTGTCTGCGACTTGTAGATCCAAGACTAAGACTCGCAATCGGACATCCTCAATGACCTTTGGGACCAGGTCAGCAGCGACTCTGAACTTAGAGTGGAACACCCTGCAATTTCTTTCAGTCCATAGGTGATTAAATGGTTGCATTCAAGGCTAACTTTTACAACATCGAGCTAGGTGAAGCGCCAATGAAGTTCTTCTCACACCATTTCCACTCTGCTTCCCAATCCATTGGCTGACGTTGATTTCTCTTACTCCTTGGTGTTTGGTCAATTGTAATCCGGCTATCACTGCTTCATACTCGGCTTTGAAACTGAATTTTATCGCATTTTCCAACTTTACGCCTTCCGAGTTGCACATGATTATTCCCACTCCACTTCCCTTCTCGTTGGATGCTTTGTCACGGTGTATGATCCACTCGTGAACAGTTCGTTCAGTATGTTCTTCCACTTAGTTCTTGTTCGGTTGATGTTCGTTGACGCTCGTGAATTCAGCAATGAAGTGTATTAATGCTTGAGCTTTTATTGCAGTCTAAGGAGCATAGCTGATGTCGAACAGACCGAGCTCTATTGCCCACTTCATCATTCTTCTTGATAGTTCTGGTTTGTGCCGCACCCACCGAAGTAATGACAACGATCCGGTTTCTTTGAAACAAAACTCTAACCTACTGATTTTGAACTTTACGGTGTAAAGTGTACACTCTTAGGATCAACTTGTAGCACCCATTGCTCTGTCATAAAGATTACATAAGAAATAATTGTCCCCTAAAGATAAAAAGATAATTGATCTCAAGAACGTCGATTGCTTAGGGAGGCATGTTTCTTGTGCATTTATTGGTTGCTGATTGCATGTGAGTCTGTGTATATTTTTAGAGTTAGTGATTTAAAAAAAATTAAATTAAATGAACACAAGAGATTATCCAGCCAATTTTTCCAAGCAAGTCAATTCATTTTCTGACATGCAACGACCTGATTATGATCCATATTTAGATTATTACAACACAGGTTTAGCCTATCATCCTGACTTCTCATGGGCTCATGGTCAGTACCATAAAGGCCCTCTGGACACTCCTCAGACTCCTTAAGCTTTCATTTGATGCGCTATTTTAGTAGCACACAACTTAATACCCTGCTTTGTAATTTGTAGTATAGAATAAGTAGGGATCGTTCTAGACCGGGGATTAGAGGGCTTGTTAATTACACTAATAATAATTAAAATACAACTAACAACCTAATTAATTAAATAAAAGGGATTGGATTTTCTAAATTAAATTATGAAAATAACTACGAAAATTGATGTAAAGATAATAAACTAAAGATATGACAAAGATGAGAAATTAGCTAAGGGTTTTATCTCCACACACCAAACATATGCTTATAAATTAATATTCAGTAATCACTTGCTAACTCGTGAGAGACAATGCTCAAGACTAACCGTGACCGCACTGCATTAATCTTATTATTTTCCCAAGTTCGTTGAATTAAACTAAGCGTCGCTTTCAAACTATTCTTATCATGCTATCTAAACAGGAATCGCAAGTTAGATAGCAATTTAAGATCATTAAGTTTTGTGGAAAATATGAACACTGACTAGGCAATCACAAGTATGATCAGCATCTTGTTCTTGCCTAGGTTTTGACTTAACCTTACCAACGTTCCTTGGTATTTACTACTTGTGAGTACAGAATCATAACAATTAGGTGAAATTCTCCTATACTCTAGCCCCAAATCCTAGCATGCTTACTAAGTTGGCCACCTTAACAAACATAAAAGGAAAAGTTCTCTATAAAGCAGTTAAGCAAAACACAATTACTAATAACAAGGAAGATTAAATTCAATTAATTTATAAAGCACATGTTTGGGGCTTCGAATCCACCCCTAACTAAGAGGAGTTTAGCTAGACATATTAATTATGTTCAAACAGTAATCCATAATCAATAATCAAACTAAAATAAGTAAAAGAGTTGAGATGTTTAGAGATGAAAACAAAACACTGATCCGTGGTGGTACTGAGTAGAACTGGGGTGCAAATAGCGCGATATATCTTCCTTCCTTCCTCACGCGAATTGCTTGTTCGGTCTGTTCCTCAGCTCCCTTCGATCTCTGCTTCACTTCTTCCTTTCGTTCTGCTTCAGCTCCTTTCTCCAGAAGAAGATGCGAGTGAGGGGATGACGGTGTCGGGTTCTGATGGTGACGGCGATGAGGCGATGGGTGGATTGCGAGATGAACAAATAGATGAGGAGATGGACAGTTGAAAAAGAAGAAATTGAGGGCGATAGAGAGAGGGATTTTGAGTTGGTTTTCTGTGATGGGTTTTGGGTCTGTGTCGGTTAGCTGGTGTGAGGAAGATGGCCGGCAAAAGAAGGGTTGGACGGAGGTGTCTGTGTGAGATGGAAGATTGTGTTGGTGAAGGAGGTTTCTGGATGATGATGGCTTGCTGCGACGCTGGATGTGGATGGTGGGTGACGGCGGCTAGGGTTTGTGCGAGGGTGATCAGGGAGGAAAAGGGAGACGATGGAGGTGGTGGATCAATGCTATTGCTCGATGGTTGGTTCCCTCCTCCAAGCCAGGTATGTCCCCTTTTTATCCTTGTTTTCTTCTTTCTGTGGTTTCCTTGTTGGTGTGGTTTCCTTGCTTGTGTGAAGTCCTTGTGCAATTAGTATTCCTAATTTGACAATTTGCTTCTATTTTAAAGTATTGTAATTGGAAACCTACACAAACATGAAAATAGCAATTAGTACCATAATTAACAAATAATAGCTAATAATACATATAGAAATATGGTACTAAAAATAGTATAATTATGCCCCTATCAAATTCCCCCACACTTATCTTTTGCTAGTCCTCGAGCAAATCCAAGAAACAAAAATAAAAGACTCAAATGACTCAAATCTATACTTTCCAACATTTGTCTCAGAGATTTTCAACGGATCATGACATGTTAAGATTTTTTTGTAAACACGAGATTAAATCCACATCATTCGAAAATTAATACACGTTCATAGCAATGATATAAAAATTTACAATTAAATCAATCCAAGTGAATGTGAAACTCAAGCGCGTGCCAAGAAGAATTAACCCAAAAATCTCACTAGATGCACTCTTTTCTTTTTTCACTGATTATTTGGTAAAATCACTCTTCCTATTCTAGCTATATGTGAGAGGATTGATGTGAAAAGGAAACAAGTAGCTCACATATGATATAACAAGAAAGAATGGCATTTTCTGACTCTTTTTTTTTTATTTTTTTTATATATATATATATATATATGATCTCATGGAAGGAATGTTACTACTTGAATGCAAGAACTAGTGACACCATATGCTCATACCTCATTCGAATCTCCACATTGTGACATTGCAAGACACACTCAATCAAAAGGTCTTAATTCAGGTTGTAATGGGGCCAGGGTTCAAGGGAAGAGAAAGAACGGATATGAAGTTTTCAAAGGGCTTGAAGAAATTGTGAAAGCATGCAATAAGATTAGAGACATTAGCAAAGAATCATATGGTTCAAGACATAAGTGGAAAAATGACGAGGTGGCCCATTGATAATGAAGAGTTTCAGCAATTATTTTGTATCTACTTAAAAAGAATTGAACTATCTGTATGGTACTGTAATACTGAATTGATAAAGATAAGGACTTGTATCTCTTTTGTAACTTCTTCTTTTTTTTTTCTTTTTTCAATTTTTTTTTTTTTTTTTTTTTTTTTTGCAACTCTTTCTTTTTGAACTGTCTACCACAAGGGTCTTCCCCCACACTTGCTTTTCAAGATACCTTGAACCACAATAAAGTATCTGCAAATCGAATTATGCTCCATTCGTTTTATTAGGATAGAGAATGAGGGTAATGAAATAAAAGGCTTAATAATAGGTTCAATGGGGTTAACCTAAAGGAAAAATATTATGGATCAGGCTTATTTGGCAATGGTGGAAACTAGGTGCCTTTATCATGTCAAACATGTCATGCAATTCAATATGATGCTTTGAACGAAATTAATACAAGTTCTAGTGTTTCATTCTTAATTTTGAAAGCAATTCAAGTAGCAACCAAAGCAAACAAAATTGAGATCATGCAACGAATTATTATTGACAAAATAAATAAAAGATGACCTAACTAAAAACTCTCAAAATCAAAGGAACAATAGGCTCAAAACTCACATATGGGTTATAATGAGTTAAATTCAACTAAGCATGCTATGAGTACAAATTACTAAGTTGATTACATGTGAATCTGCATATGATAACCATAAATAAGCATTAACCAAAGAATAATATTAGATCTTGAATCATGTTTATAAATCATCTTAACGTCAAGCAATTAAAAACCAAATCTCATCATTGTGTTGGAAAGTATCCTAAGACTCAAAACAAATATAAATTTTTATTTTTATTTTTATTTATATATATATATTTGTTTTGTTTTTTTTATTTTTTTATTATTTTTTATTATTTTTATTTTTATGACACTAATACCAACAAAGAAAATAAAAACCAACAATTTTTTTTTTTTTCAAAATAATTCAAAATAAAACAATGTTTTGTTCCCCCACACTTAACCTAACATTGTCCTCAATGTTAATAGATTATAGCACATGCAATGAAAGATTTAAACGCGGAAAAACAAACTACTAACAAACAAAAACAAAAACAACGAAAATAAAATAAAATGATAAAGAAAGCAAATCTGATTGGGTTGCCTCCCAAGAAGCGCTTGTCTTAACGTCGTGCAGCCTGACGGTATCTCCAATTAATCCTCAGAATAAGTGGGAACATGGAGTGATACGTCCTCCACGTCATGCTCCACAAATGACTCATAATAGGGCTTAAGTCGATGATGTTTCACTTTAAACTCCTTCCCGGTTGTGACACTCTTAAGCTGTATAGCACCATGGGGAAAAGCATTAGTAATAATAAAAGGACCAACCCATTCAGAACGTAACTTACCAGTTCTAAGACATGATTGGAAAAGCAAGACTTTCATTCCAATGACAAAAATATTTCCATGGATCATCTGATCATGAAAAACTATAGTGTTCTCCTTATAATTGCTTTTACTATCATAAGCCTCATCCTGAATCTTTTCAAGCTCATTCAACTGAAATTTCTTCCGCTTCTTTGTATCATAGGGAACTCCATTGCTCTCATATCCAACGGCAGTAGTGATGTGGGTCTCAAGTTCATCCTCGTTTTTGAGGTTTGACAATTTCTGGGACAAATTGTCATTCACATTAATAGAAAAACAAGAATGATTTTTATCAGGATATCTCGTGGCTTCAAAGATGTTGAAGCCAATCACATCACCATCAAATTCCATGGTCAGTTTCCCCGCATGTACATCAATATTTGTCTTCGCAGTTTTCATGAAGGGGCGCCCTAAAAGAAGAGGCAAAGGTGCTGATAATTCCGAATCTTCCATCTCAAGAACATAGAAATCTGCTGGGAATATCAAATGGTTAACCTGCACTAACACATCTTCCAACAAACCTCGAGGATATGCATTAGAACGGTCAGCCAATTGAATAATAACACCATCATTTTTTAATTTCCCAAGATTCATAGATCGATAAATAGAATACGGCATAACATTAATTGAAGCACCTAAGTCTAACATTGCATTTTCAATTTTAGTATTACCGATAATACAAGGGATAGTAAAACTACCTGGATCCTTACACTTCGGTGGCAATTTCCTTTGAAGAACTGCGGAGACATTCTCACTTACCTTAACTACCTCTCCATCTCGAAGACGTCTCTTTGTTGTGCAAAGCTCCTTCAAAAATTTTGCATACTTAGGCACTTGCTTAATAGCATCAAGAAGCGGAATATTGACTTGGACTTTTCGGAAGGTTTCCAAAATTTCCTTATCATGTTCATCTTTCCTAGATTTGGCAAACCTACCTGGAAAAGGCACAAAAGGTGGAACAAGATTAGCAGAAACTGAATTTGGAATACTCACCTTCTTACCTTGGAGTTCTGGTTTTTCAATGATGGATGGATAATCCTTCTGTAACTCAGCTTTCTTATTTTGACTCTGTTTAGGGACTATCGGCTCATTCTCAATCTGCCTACCACTCCTCAATGTAATTGCTTTTGCAGTTTCAAACCTGCCCTTCGGATTTGGAGTGGTAGAACTAGGAAGTTTTCCTTGCTCACGAATTTGTCCAATAAAATCAGCTATTTGTCCCATCTGTAGCTTCAAATCTGCTATATCTTTTGCTTGATTCTGCTGAGAAATAGTTAATGATTTCAGTATCTCATCATAATTAAGCGGCATACCTGAATTGTGCTGAGGTGGTTCAGGTGGTCCTTGAAAGAAACCAGGGGGTGGTCGATTCGAAGTCTGTTGTTGAGGTTGTTCTGAATTTCTCCATCCAAAACTGGGGTGATTTCTCCAACCTTCATTGTAGGTGTTTGAATAAGGATTATTCCTATAGTGATTTTGCCCTTGAAAACCTATTGCATTGACATTCTCCCAACCGCCATTCTCGATCAGTTGAGGACATTGATCAGATGGATGTCCTGGCTTTGTACACACGCCACAAACCTGTGCAACTCCTAGCATATTCGGCTTCCCTAGGGCCTGAGTCACAAGTGAGGTAAGATTAGCCATTTGAGCTTCCAAACTAGAATTAGTACTTACCTCATTGACTTGGCGTGAAGGTTCTCCAATTCCTTCATACTGCTGAGCATTTAAGGCTCGGTTTGCAATCAAAGTTTTTGCTGCTGCTGGAGTTTTATCAACCAAAGCTCCTCCTGCCGCTGCATCTAACATCTGTCGCTCAAGAGGAAGCAATCCCTCATAAAAGTATTGAATCAGGAGCTCCTCCTTCATCTGATGCTGCGGGCATGATGCTATGAGAGTTTTGAAGCGCTCATAGTAAGCCGGATATGATTCTCCTGGACCTTGCTGTATGCCACTGATTTTCTTCCTCAATAAGATAATTTTGGAAGTTGGGAAAAATTTCTCTAGAAACACCTTCTTCATGCTTTCCCAAGAATATACTATTCCGGAAGGTAGTTCATAGAGCCAATCCTTAGCCCTATCAGTCAGAGAAAAAGGGAATGCTCTCAACTTTAGAATGTTTTCATCCACATTTATTGGCGTCATACTGGAGCATACAACTTCAAATTCCTTTAAATGTTTATTTGGATCCTCCATAGAAAGACCATGATACTTTGGAATATGATGAAGTAGGCTGGATTTCAGCTCGAATGACTCAGTCTTGCCCTGCGCGGCTAATGGGTACTGAATGCACAAGGGTGCGGCATTGTCCAAGGTGGATGCCGAAAGTTCTTTAATAGATCTATTATCTCCCATGTCGAACTCTTCAGATTCAGATTCAAAGCTAGATGTTTGTAGTTCTTTTGTTTCTCTTCTTCGTCTTCTAAATGTTTTCTCAGGCTCTGAATCGTATTCTACTAAGTTTTCACTGGATTTCCTATTGTGCATGAACTGGTACCTGAGATAAAGAAAGAAATAAAGAAAAATCAATAAAAATAAAAATAAAATAAATAAAAACTAATAAAGTAATCAACAACTTTTCTAATCCCCGGCAACGGCGCCAAAAATTGATGCGCTATTTTAGTAGCACACAACTTAATACCCTGCTTTGTAATTTGTAGTATAGAATAAGTAGGGATCGTTCTAGACCGGGGATTAGAGGGCTTGTTAATTACACTAATAATAATTAAAATACAACTAACAACCTAATTAATTAAATAAAAGGGATTGGATTTTCTAAATTAAATTATGAAAATAACTACGAAAATTGATGTAAAGATAATAAACTAAAGATATGACAAAGATGAGAAATTAGCTAAGGGTTTTATCTCCACACACCAAACATATGCTTATAAATTAATATTCAATAATCACTTGCTAACTCGTGAGAGACAATGCTCAAGACTAACCGTGACCGCACTGCATTAATCTTATTATTTTCCCAAGTTCGTTGAATTAAACTAAGCGTCGCTTTCAAACTATTCTTATCATGCTATCTAAACAGGAATCGCAAGTTAGATAGCAATTTAAGATCATTAAGTTTTGTGGAAAATATGAACACTGACTAGGCAATCACAAGTATGATCAGCATCTTGTTCTTGCCTAGGTTTTGACTTAACCTTACCAACGTTCCTTGGTATTTACTACTTGTGAGTACAGAATCATAACAATTAGGTGAAATTCTCCTATACTCTAGCCCCAAATCCTAGCATGCTTACTAAGTTGGCCACCTTAACAAACATAAAAGGAAAAGTTCTCTATAAAGCAGTTAAGCAAAACACAATTACTAATAACAAGGAAGATTAAATTCAATTAATTTATAAAGCACATGTTTGGGGCTTCGAATCCACCCCTAACTAAGAGGAGTTTAGCTAGACATATTAATTATGTTCAAACAGTAATCCATAATCAATAATCAAACTAAAATAAGTAAAAGAGTTGAGATGTTTAGAGATGAAAACAAAACACTGATCCGTGGTGGTACTGAGTAGAACTGGGGTGCAAATAGCGCGATATATCTTCCTTCCTTCCTCACGCGAATTGCTTGTTCGGTCTGTTCCTCAGCTCCCTTCGATCTCTGCTTCACTTCTTCCTTTCGTTCTGCTTCAGCTCCTTTCTCCAGAAGAAGATGCGAGTGAGGGGATGACGGTGTCGGGTTCTGATGGTGACGGCGATGAGGCGATGGGTGGATTGCGAGATGAACAAATAGATGAGGAGATGGACAGTTGAAAAAGAAGAAATTGAGGGCGATAGAGAGAGGGATTTTGAGTTGGTTTTCTGTGATGGGTTTTGGGTCTGTGTCGGTTAGCTGGTGTGAGGAAGATGGCCGGCAAAAGAAGGGTTGGACGGAGGTGTCTGTGTGAAATGGAAGATTGTGTTGGTGAAGGAGGTTTCTGGATGATGATGGCTTGCTGCGACGCTGGATGTGGATGGTGGGTGACGGCGGCTAGGGTTTGTGCGAGGGTGATCAGGGAGGAAAAGGGAGACGATGGAGGTGGTGGATCAATGCTATTGCTCGATGGTTGGTTCCCTCCTCCAAGCCAGGTATGTCCCCTTTTTATCCTTGTTTTCTTCTTTCTGTGGTTTCCTTGTTGGTGTGGTTTCCTTGCTTGTGTGAAGTCCTTGTGCAATTAGTATTCCTAATTTGACAATTTGCTTCTATTTTAAAGTATTGTAATTGGAAACCTACACAAACATGAAAATAGCAATTAGTACCATAATTAACAAATAATAGCTAATAATACATATAGAAATATGGTACTAAAAATAGTATAATTATGCCCCTATCATCATTCCTGATAATGAGTCTCAATTTCATCAAGTTGTTCTTCCATCCAACACATCAAGGTTAGAGGATATTTTGAAACTTTTTATAGAGCGAACAGGAGAAATGCTTGAGCAAAATTTTTAGGATATTACAGAATTGACAGTTATTTATCAACAAAACTCCCAAGCTATCCGAAAACTTGAGATGACTGTGAGTCAGATAGATGAGTCACTTCCTGAGATAGAGTCAGAAAAATTCCCTAATCAACCTATTTTTAATCAAAAGGGTCAATTCAAAATTAGTGGCACATCTGAGCTAGATGATGAAGATGTCCAATGCATAACTACCCTAAAAATGAAAAACTGGTTGAAAATCAGGTAGAAATGCCTGATATGGGTGTCAGTGAGTTGTCTAGACCAATATCTCTATGTGATTAATGTGATGAGCCTGTACCACCTAATATATCCATCGTCTCATCTACTTGCATCACATTCCCATTTACTGAGGCTACTTTCACGGATCCCTTGTTCTGTAATGAGGATTTCAGTTTTCACCATCCTATTGTAAAAATTATCCAATCTTCTGATTTGGAGCCAGACCTAGGATGTTCCCTTTCTTGAGTACTCAAGAATCATCTGTTGTGTATGACTACTGGTCACTTTTGAGTTGTCCTAGTGTATTTGGTGTCCCATGTGATTGTTATATTTGGGTGGACTGATCCTCAACTGTTCAGGTTGTTGATATACGACCATGGACTAAGTGTTTGTCATGTTCTTCCTCTCCACTTTTCGATCACTACACCAAAAGGCCTGTTTAGCTACACTGAGATGGCCATGGCTCTAAACCGTTGGTTTATTTGCCCCGGCCAAAAACCGTGGATAGCGTGGCCAACGGCCTAAAACCGTGGCTATAAAAATAACTGGCCACGGCTCTAAACCGTGGGTGCATTAGCCAAGGCCAAAAACCGTGGCTATAATTAACAACGACAAAAAATCGTTGCTAAACAAAATAGTTTTGCACGTGCCGCGCTCTGGCGAGTGATTTGGAGAGTGGAGTTTCGCGCTTTGGAGAAAATGGGTTTCGCGCTTTGGCAAAAAAAATTGGGGAAAAACGAATTTGGCGCTGATTTAGGTCATTGTGAAAGAGGTTTGAATCTGTCAGTTTGCTTCCTCTCTCTCTCTTTTAGGGTTTGCGAAAAAGAGAGAGAGATTTGCGCGGTTTAGAGTTTGCGACATCTTCGACCTCTGGTTTGGCGCAGAGGAGAGATCGAGGAGCTTGAGAGAGCTTCAGAGAGAGTTAATGGAAGATTGCAAGTGATTTCAATCCAGTACTGTAGAGGAGAAGAGAAGATTAGCCACAATGGTTCTCAAGTGAGTTCATTTTCGATTCTTGATATGGGTTTTTCCTTCTATCTCTCACTGTTTTCTTTTTGTTGTGTTAGTTTTCTGTTTTATAGTTGGTTTTAACATTTATCATCTAGTTTCTGATCTGATTTGATACGTAGAGTTGAATGAAATCGTTTTATACTGAAGTGGGGTTTGAAAAATCATAATTGTTCGTAATGGGTATTCGTTATTTTTCATGGGTTTTGGCTTGTTAGATCTGATTGGATGTTAGGGTTCATTTTGATTGGGTATATGACTTGTTTTCTGAGATTTATGTGTTTTGTTTCGAGAATGTATATCTTAGTTTTCTGATATTGTTGTCCCATGGAAACTAGTAGGCTCAACCATAGGACTTGTTTTATTGCAAGTACATTATGTATGCACTTGATGTGTAGGACTTGAAACTGTGTGTACATTATGTATCGCGGGAATGTCAAATATTTTGTTGTATGAGCATACCATATAAAATTTTGTGTGTGAGATATGGGGTACTTATCTCTTGTTTATGATTGCAACTTTCAGAAAGTTTTGAATTGAATGATTCTTTATTGTCTGTTCTTCAGAACTGAACTCTGCCGTTTTAGTGGTCAAAAGATTTACCCTGAAAAGGGTATAAGATTTATTCGATCCGATTCACAGGTACCCTATGAACTATTTGTTTCCCAATACAAGAGTGATGTAGCTTTCTAATATGTTCGCATCATAACAATATGAAACTCTAAACAATTTCATAAATGTAGGTTATCCTCTTTGCAAACTCAAAATGCAATAGGTACTTCCACAACCGACTAAAGCCATCGAAGCTTACATGGACTGCCATGTACATAAAGCAACATAAGAAGGTGCTTATCTCTTATAGTTGTCACCTATTCAAGTTGAACGTCATTTTTTATGTGGCATTTTATTTCTCTTTAATTTATGTAATTGGATTGAACTTGTGATGTTTGCAGGACATTGCTGTAGAGGCTGTGAAGAAGAGGCGCAGGGCTACCAAGAATCATTTTATGGATGGTACCTATTTTCTGGGAGTGAAAGTGCTGAAATAGGTGTGTGTAAGTGGCTTTCCAAATACTGGCATTGCTTTTACTTGACGCATGGTGATCATGGATTTTGTCTCAGAGATATTGGTCTAGCTTCCCCTAAATAAAGAATCAATGTAGGCTGATATTAGATCTCACTGCTTTTATACACAGGTTTACCACCCAAACATCAACTCCAATGGCAGCATCTGTCTTGACATCCTCAAAGAGCAGTGGAGCCCTGCTCTAACCATCTGAAAGGTTCTCCTTTCAATCTGTTCTCTTCTCACGGATCCCAATCCAAATCAACAACTGATATAATCATTGACTTATCGAAGATGAAAAATGACATTGTGGAGGTTTTATCAACGTCAGAATGCTCAGTATCAACATCACAGTGCTCGGTTACAAGTTATATACCTGCTGATGTGAGTTTATTTGTTTTCTATGTTTTTGATGGTTCTATACTTTGTTAGTTTAGTAACATGTGATCGGGTTAATTCGTAGGATGATGACACGAGATCAAGTTGAACCTTCTATGCAGGTCATAGAATTGGAGGACTCAGAATCTGGTACAATTAACAAAATATCTGAGACAGAACAAAACAATATGGTGCTTCTGTCTTGCAGACAGTCCACTCCTGTTTCTGTGAGTATTTGTTATTTCTTTTTTCAACTTTGGATTAATTTGTACAGGATGATGATGACATAAGAGATCAGTTTTAACCTTTTAAGCAGGTCACAAAATTGGAGAACTCGGATTCTGATAAAATTAACAAATTACCGGAGTCAGAATAAAACAATATGGACCCTTTGTCTTGCAGACAATGCACTTGTGTCAATCATACACCTGATTATGTGAGGATTGTTTATTTTCTTATTTTTATTTGTTTTATGTACTTCGTTTTGTTTGGGCTATGACTATCTTTAAAATTTTTCATGCAGGAACATTATTTAAGAGCCCAAAGGAGGTTAGAAGAACAGATTGTGGAGCTAAGAAAGAAAGAAGGAGGTTAGAACATTATTTCATGCAGGAAATTTTTTATTGATATCATGTTTGTAAACTGAACCTTTTGAAACTTCATCCCTGAATGTTCATTTTATGTTTGCAAGGAGCCACAATCTGTTGCCATGTCCTCTGGTGAAGTGAATGATGAGCATAATGCTAGGGTAGGTAATGATAATGGGGTATGTCCTTTGCAAACTCAGTTAAACCCACCACTTGTTCAACAACATTGTGGTTTTGCAGGCATACTATCCTATCCAGTTTTCTTTTGTTATGGTTTGATCACACAGCCACTTCTATGAATTTTCTAACTGGAGGGGTTGGGGTTGGTGGTGGTGGTGGTACTGGAGGAGGAGTGGTGGTGCAAACAACAGCGATGACATGCCAAGATTGCGGGAACCAAGCAAAGAAGGATTGTACTCATAGGAGATGTAGGACTTGCTGCAAGAGCCGTGGGTTTGATTGTGCTACTCACGTGAAAAGCACGTGGGTCCCTGCGGCTCGGCGTCGTGAACGTCAGCTATGTACTACCACCACTGCTGCTGCTGGTTCTTCTGGGTCTTCTTCAGCTGTCAAGAAACCTAAACTGTCTCAGACTACAAATTCACATACTTCAACTTCTAATACTACTCCCCCTAGAAGCTTAAATACTAGCTCTAGCCACCAAGGTATGTTAAGATTCTTTTCTAGCTCTTTATTGGTTGTGATTTCATAGATCAAAACACTTCAAATGGTGTTTTTTAATTTTTTAATTTGTGATTTTATCAAATTCTAAAAAGATTTCAGTGGGCATCTCTCCTATGATCTTGTAGATCAATGGATATCTCTCTTTTTTATTGAAAGAAGTTCAAATGAGTGTTTTCTGTTGTTGTTCACATCTTATACATGAAAAATCCAAATTAGTATTATAGGTCACAAGAAGTTGAAATGGGTTTCTCTTTTGATGTAGTCTTATAGGGTCGGAAGAAGTTGAAATAGATTTCTCTTTTGATGCAAGTCTTGTATATCAATAGAAGTTGAAATGGGTTTATCTTGTTATAAATGTATACATGAAAGAAGTTTTAATGGATTTTCTTGTTATGATCTATGGATCAGGACAAGTTGAACAATGGGATGTACTATATTCTCTTGTTCATATTTTTTCATATGTATATACGTGTTGAATGGTTTTCTCTCTTTTGTGATCTTATGGATGTTTGTTTTGTATGTACAGATGCAAGTTTTAAAGAGACATTGCCAAGGCAAGTGCTAGCACCGGCAGTGTTCAAGTGTGTGCGAGTGACAGCCATTGACGATGGAGAAGATGAGTATGCATACCAAGCAGTAGTGAAGATTGGTGGGCATGTGTTTAAAGGTTTTCTTTATGATCAAGGGATTGAAGGGAGAGAAGGGTTTCCAAATATATCTGATTTTCATTTGGGAGGAGGTGGTAATGGTGGTGTCAATGTCAATGGAAGAAATGCGCCTTCTTCTTCATCTCCAGTTATTGATCCATCTGATGTCTATGTTGCAGCCTCTGGTGGTGGATTGCTTGGAGGAGCTGTTGCACCTCCCTATGGTAACCCAATAAATTGATGTAGGAGAAGATAATTTTCCATCATTTATGATCATCTTCTCCTTAATTAATTTTCTACTAATTATGATGCTACTTAAGTTTCTATTCATGTAATTAAACGTGGTAGTCTAACTTGATCAGCTTGCTTGTTGTAGCAAGCAGCTCTTACTAGCTTCTTGTTTATTTGGTTCCTTTTCTTTTAAATTTTATGCAAGGAAGGAAATAAAGCAAGCAAATAATTCTTGTTATGTCATATAAGCTAAAAAATTATGTTTAAATAGAGATCATATTAGCTAGTTTGAATCTGTTCTTTATTTTATTTTTTTGTACTTATAGTGTAAACATCTTTTCTTTTGTTATGTTTAAATAGAGATCATATAAGCTAGTTTTCTTTTGTTATGTTTGAGCATAACCATGAACAGATGAACACGAGCAGCTGCATGTCATAACCATTCTCTAACATGTGGCCCTTGCACTTTGTGCTACTTGTGTTGTTGGCTTACTTTCAGTATCTGCAATGTCTGTTTAAGTTTAAGTCATGAGTATAGGGTGTTTATGGTGAGCAGTGAACTGAATTTGGTCTATGTAATTTGCTGCAGAGTGTTCTAGGAATTATATTGGGAGGTGGAGCTGGTACTCGTCTATACCCTCTCACCAAGAAGAGAGCAAAGCCTGCTGTTCCTTTGGGAGCCAACTATAAGCTGATTGATATTCCCGTGAGCAACTGTTTGAACAGTAATGTTTCAAAGATCTATGTCCTTACGCAATTCAATTCTGCCTCTCTTAATCGTCATCTTTCAAGGGCATACGCTAGCAACATGGGAGGATACAAGAACGAAGGATTTGTAGAAGTTCTTGCCGCTCAACAAAGCCCTGAAAACCCAAACTGGTTCCAGGTAATTAACATAAACTATACTTTCTTTCTGTGGTTTGTGTTTTCTAAACTAACATAAAAATGCAACTTATAGGTAAATCTTACTACTGAGGTTGCATATTTTTCCTTCGCTCTTACTTTAGTGCATATGCCGTGGTTGTTTAGATTCATTTATTGATTCATTTAGCAGCTGCTGTCTGATTAGATTTAAATTTGCAGTCAAATTTTTGTTTCTTGTTTGGATGTCCTTCTAGTTAACCTCTTACTCGTTTTAGAATACTGGTTTTACCATTTACATATGGATGCATGAACGAAGTTTCTGAGTAATGTTTTAGAGAACAAAACAAATAAAGAGAATGGGAAACCAATGCTATAAAGGGTTGATCTCCCTTGCATAAAAGGATATTATCTTTTCAACTACATTGGAGAAGCTTCCCATGCGATTTCTGCTTAAAACAGACAGTTAGCTCCATTTCAAAATTATTTTAATTACTTTTTCTATTTGTTGCTGGCTACCGACTTGGATATACTTTACAGGTACGAAGTTGAAGAATCTAGTTGTACCTCCCCTGTCTTGTGTATTCTTTGAAAGAGGTTGCATATTTTTCCTTCGCTCTTACTATGACTTAGGTCTGAACTAGTGAGTGGATGCTGAAGTGATTGTTGTTAATATCATGTAAAATGCAGGCAAAACAAGAGCTTCTATCCAAAATAAATGGCTTCTTGTCAACATGCAGTTCGCAAAGGAATTCAGTTCAACATGGTAAACATTTGCTTAGATATTGGTATTGACTTTAGTTGTTTTTTGGCTGGAAGATATTTGCTACATCATGATGTACAGGAGATTATGGACGTCCTGTGATTTGTTTGTTTTCACGCCTTATTATGGTATTCTTATAATATTATGGTTTTAATTATTGAATCACAAAGGCTTTCGCCACCTTTCTTCACTTAATGCTAAATGGACTTGGAATTGGTGAATTTTTGGGTCGTATCTGGGATCAAGATTTTGGATTTTACCTTGTTTTGAAATACGAATATATTTGATTGCCGGCTCCTATGTTAATTTGTTTTGCTGTCCATTGTTAATCCCTTTTTATAGAAATGCTCCTCTTTATTCTTTAAGAAATCTGAGCAGAAAGTATAAAAAATGGTTTTATGATGGTTTAATTGTTGTTTTTGTCTGAACAACAGGCTATGGTTGATGTAGCTAAAGAAGTTGGAGCTGATGCTGTGTCACATGGGTGCACAGGGAAGGGAAATGATCAAGTATGCCTTGGCTTTCCTGTGTGAATTTGTTTGTAACTTCTTTGTTTAAGCGAGATTGTTACTCATGAATGATGTTCTGCAGGTTCGTTTTGAGCTTGCTTTCTATGCTTTAAACCCTGGCCTCAAAGTTGTGGCTCCATGGAGGGAATGGGATATCTCAGGCCGAGAAGATGCTATTGAGTATGCAAAGAAACATAATGTGCCTCTCCCCGTGACAAAGAAATCTATCTACAGCAGAGATCGGAATTTATGCCATCTTAGCCATGAGGTAATTCGTCTTTAATATTTCTATGGAAGTAAGCTACCCTGAGATTTTGCCTGTGATTCTTTGCAGCTTTTACTACCAGACCAGCTGCTACTCTGGAAATGTTCCCTTCATGGCCAATAAAATTTCAGCCAACTCCAAGAGTAGTTTCTTCTCCTATTTTGACCATTTCTTTTCTTTGGGTCTTTTTTTTTTTTTTGGTTTATTATACAAGCATAATAATATATAGCTTGAACTTATCTCTCAACTTTTTTTCATTTTTCTTCTCATTGTGCTCTTATCTCCAAAACACCCATTTCATGTTTTTCTATCAAAATCAGTATAATACCCATTAGGTGCTTTTTCATGAATGATTCTTGGATTCCCATTTTTATTAAATTCTGATTTTGGTGTTTGGCGAAGTAGGAGAAAAAAGTTGAAGTGCGTTTGATAGTATTTTGGGGTCACTATTTTGAACTTGGTATTGTGTTTTTGTCATTAGGGGAGTTCAACAACAGGAGGTGAGGAGGAGAATACTGACTCAGGATCAGCTCTGAATCCTCAATTGGAACCAGAATCTCCTATAAGTAAAAAGGCATCAAATCAACCTCTTGACCAAAAACTCCAGCAACAACAAATAGTAGAGATGGCAAGTGATGTCTCCAGAGGAGTAGCAGAGCCACTACAGTAGGATCAATTACCAAAAATACAAGAAAAGGTTTTTTTTTTTTCATTCTCATTTATCACTCACTCACTACTACTAGTACTACTACTAATCTTTAATTTTCTCTAAACAAATCCCAAACACTTGGGAAAAAAGTTGATGTTTTACATTTCTTAAACTAAGTGTTATGTCACTGATTTGGAGTGATAAAACCAATCATAGAAAGTTTTTGTTTTCCTTTTCTTGTTTCTGAAAAGATTCTTGTCAAATAGTTTTCTGATAAAACTTCTGACATCTTGAAAGAGGGTTCAAAACCCAAACTCCAGTCTGTTGTTGTTGTTGTTGTTGTTGTTGTTGTTGTTTCTGTTGATGTGGTTGTTGCTGCTGGAGCTGCAGCTCCTGTTGCATCTGCTGTTGATGTTGTTGTTTCTGCTGTCGTTGTTGTTGTTGCAGCTGTAGATTAATAAGAGTTTGTCGCTGCTGCATGGGGCCACATAAGATGTGACTGGTTAAACTTATCAATTTGTTGATTATGCAGAGTGCTATGTTGTTACATGTAATGTTGTTTAGGAAGGATTTCTGTTAGATTAGTTGTCAATTAGCTGTCAATAAATGTAGTACTATAAATAAGAGAGCATAAGAGAGAAAAAGGGATTCAGTTGATTTGTAAGAAAATTGTACACTTGAGCATTTGCTCTACAGGAGATTAGCTATCTAGAATTAGCTTTCGTATTGAATACAATCCATTCCATTTACTGTCATCAATCCAGAATTACAATTACAAGTTCTTCAATCTGTAATTTCTCTTCATTGCCTGTATTGCATCACTGTCAGTAAAATTGCATTGGCTTAACACCGTGACCAGAAAAAAAAAAAAAAAAAAAACACCGTGAACAGTACTTGCCACGGCTTAAAACCGTGGCTAACATTATTGCAACGGCTAATAACCGTGGCCATGACTTGCCACGGCTTATAACCGTGGCTAGGACTGGCCACAGCATAAAACCGTGGCTAAAACTATTGCAATGGCTTAGAACCGTGGCTAACATTTTTGCAACGGTTTATAACCGTGGCTAAATCATCAACCGTCCTCGAGCATAAAACCGTTGCTAATATGTTTTGCCACGGTTTTTAGCCGTCACTGGGGATTTAGCAACGCCTCTACAGCCCACGGCTCTAAGCCGTGACAATGGGTTACCCCCACGGTTCAAAACCGTTGCTGATGGGTATTTTTGGTGTAGTGGATACACCATTTTTTAGGAAGAATATTTGTCGGGCTGATGACGTTAAACCAAGCGCTGCTGGGAGGCAACCCAACTTTTGTTGTAAGAGTGCATGTTGAGTGTGTATTTGATCTATTTCTATTAACTAATCCACAATTCTTTTGTCTCTGAGCTCTCATCGGTGGATTACTTGTGGAAATTGGTAAAATCTTCACCGCGGTAATACTGTTCTAACCTTCTCTCATGTACTTATTTCATTCATTTGTCAAAATTATTTTGTTAAACATTGAAGACAATGTTTAGGGGTAGGGTTTATGAGTCGGTGAATTTTTCGTAGTGTTTTCTTTTCTTATTCATAAAAAAAAAATAAAAAATTTGTGTTTTTCTGTCAAGAAAACTTGGTCTTTTGCGATTATGAAAATGGATTTTAAATGTTTTATGCTCAAGAAATTGCAAGCCAACTTAACATATTGGTATATTGATAAAGACTGAAAGTTTAGTATGATTCTTAAGTTAGATCTAATTCATAAGATTTTTCAACTCGATTATCTCTGCACCATGAGCCATGTTAGCATAACTTGAAGTTGATGAGTGAAGTATATACTAGAAAACCTTAGAATAATAGTGGAGACTTAACCCTGAAAGTTTTGAACCTTTATATTTTTTCGAGGGTTATACATAAACTCTGATTTTTCTTGAGTTCGTATTATCTCGTTGATGATCTCATTATTCTCATTTTTCTGATCAATTGCTTTGGGAATGACATCAAAATTGAATTATTACACTAGAACTTCTTGGCTTATTCAATTGAGATGTCATAATACTGACCCGAACTTAGGAAATGATCTAGGCATTTTTTTTCCTTTTCTTTCTTTAGACCATTAACTAGCCTTTTAACTTACCCATAACATTAACCTTTTTGTAGACTTTTGAGCCTTAGAATAACTTTTATTTGTTAACCCATTAACCTTTATCCAACGTTTCTGGGAATGTGTATGGATGGATATACTTGGTGTAAAAAGGGCATCAAAAAGTAAAATATGAGATATTTCATAAATCCTCTATGTGAAAAAAAAAATGTTGAAGAAAAGAAAAATAATTAAAAAAAAAATTCATTCTTCAATGAGGATAAAGATGTGAGAATGAAGAAAAAAATTGATGGTGCGCAACATCGGTTTATTCTTGACAGCCTTAATTGTTCGTGAATGGGTGTATACATTCCTAGAAATTTTTGTTAGAATCCTTTGAAATTCCTTATTAACCATTACCCAAGCCCCGTTACAACTCAACAAAGTCCTAGTTGATCTTAGGTAAAGGTTGGTTTCGTAGATGTGGAGATTTAATAACCAAGACCTATGGTGTTTGATTCAACATTCCCAAAAGTAATTGATATTTCTGTCCATGAGATCATGTTCATTCCATTCTTGAAAAATCCGTTCTTCATAATACTATATGTGAGATGATTGTTTTCCACTATTTACTATATTCCTCACATATAAATTGAGTGAAATACCAAATCTCTGAGTGCTTTATTGTGAGTGACATGAGAGCACTACACCAAAAGGCTTGATTAGCTACATGGAGATGGCCACGGCTCAAAATCGTTAGGTTATTTGCTACGGCCCAAAATCGTGGTTAGAGCCTAAGACCGTCACTACACCAAAAGGCTTGATTAGCTACATGGAGATGGCCACGGCTCAAAACAGTTAGTTTATTTGCCACGGCTCAAAACTGTGGCTAGAGCCTAAAACCGTGAAAACACTGTAAAAAACTTGGGCGGGCTTTTTGGCGCTCGATTCTTTCCTCTCTCATTTTACTTGGCGCTCGACGTAGAGCTCGAAGAAACTCCTTCACCCTCCCTCAATCTCGTCATCTCCCTCACTGCTTCCTCACTTCGCCATCTCCCTCCCTGCTCTCTCCATATCTCCATCTCCCTCACTGCTCCCTCCATCTCGTCGTCTCCCTCACTGCTTTCTCCATCTCTCCATCGCCCTCACTGCCCTCTCCATATCTTCATCTTCCTCACTGCTCCATGAGACGCCATGGCTGGCAACGCCCTCTTCACCCATTACAGGTACTTCTTCTTGACATAAAATCCTATCTTTCATTGCCCATGAGACCAAACTTCTCAAAATTTTATTATTTGGAGAGAAAATTTTCAAACCCCATTGCTTGAAACTGCGTTTTTAGGTCTAATTCCACATACCCATTTGTTAATTCTCTTTTATTTGCAGTATAAATTTGTGTTTTTGAATACCAACTTTTTAGTTTTTTAGGTTTAGATGTCTAATTCGTCATTTTTTCATAGACTTCTTTAGCCCCAAATGTCATATTTGGCATCTATAACTATAAAACCCTAATTTATTTTAAGGTTAACCACATGAGGTAGAAACCATGAGCACTTATAGCCAATGATGCCGGTATATAATCTTCAGTCTAAGATTCTCTGTCGCGTAATCAATGTTCAGTTGAAGGTATTTCTTAGGTTTTCACATGTAGATCCGATTTGAGTTTCAGGTGATTGGGTTTATAACTGGGATTTTTACTTATAGGCTGAACCAGACACTGATGAGGTTTTTGCTCAAGTGACTCTGTTACCAGAAATTAATGCAAGTATTCTGATCTTTTCATTGTTCTTTGATTTGATTTGTTTTGTTATCAATAGTAATGTAATTCCTTTTAAAAAATCCTAAACATTTTGATGGGTTTTTGCAGCAAGATGAGAATTCGGTGGAGAAAGAAGTGGCGCCACCTCCGCCACCGCGGCCTCATGTTCATTCATTTTGTAAGACACTAACTGCGTCAAATACAAGCACCCATGGAGGATTCTCCGTGTTAAGGCGGCACGCAGATGAATGCTTACCTCATCTGGTAAGTTTCTCTTGTCATTTGTTTTCGATTCGGTATATTGTATATGATTTGGATGTGCTGTTGTTAACAATATCATGTTGTTTATCAGGATATGGGTAGGCAACCACCAACTCAAGAATTGGTAGCTAAGGATTTACATGGAATAGAATGGAGATTTCGACATATTTTCCGTGGTAAAATTCATCTCTTTGTTTTCATTTGGTTGCGAGCCGAGTTGTTGATCATTTGTTTTGATGGTTGCACAATTGCATTCTTTTTTAGGCACATATCATTTGATAATCTGCGCAAGTTGAATGTATAGTGCAAGAGAATCACAGACTTTAAGTTATCTACCATTTTCATCATGATCATGTTTCTCGGCTGATTAGAGGCTTTACTCCTATCTCATGTCTTAGTTGCATTTAGAGAGATTGATTGTCATTTTGGATGAGAACTATATATATATATATATATATATTTTATTTTTTTTAACAATTCATCGTCGTACACCCAATTCTTATGTTCTTCCATATTGAATTTCAAATTGACGTGTTTAAGATGCGAATGGTTTGTGTGCCAGGTCAACCAAGGAGACACTTGCTTCAAAGTGGCTGGAGTGTCTTTGTAAGCTCTAAAAAGCTGGTTGCGAGAGATGCTTTTATCTTTCTTAGGTACAATATTTCAGATACACCGAGTGTCATTGTTTTAAAATGTGTCAATGCGTAATAACATATTCAACGCATGGTTAACATTTCTCAGAGGTGAAAATGGGGAACTTCGTGTTGGTGTAAGGCGTGCAATGAGGCAACAGAGCAATGTCCCGTCTTCAGTTATATCAAGTCACAACATGCACTTGGGTGTGCTTGCTACAGCATGGCATGTTGTATCAACTGGAACAATGTTTACCGTCTATTACAAACCGAGGTATGATTTGCCATTACTCGTAAGATTTTGTGCTGCAGCTTGCAAGCATATAAGTTGTAGTAAATCAATTTCTCTATGGGTCCAGTTCCATTTTTATGGAAATATGTGCTGTTACGTTAGATTACACATTTTTGTTACCTAATCATTTATCATGTTACAGGACAAGCCCTGCTGAGTTTATTGTGCCCTTTGAGCTGTATATGGAGTCCACCAAGAACAATTATTCTATTGGAATGAGGTTCAAGATGAGATTTGAAGGTGAAGAAGTTCCAGAGCAGAGGTATGTTAGTGGTGCTCGACATACTGAATAAGCTTAGCTATGTTGTCTTCTTACTATGAGCGATGTCAGTTCTCTCCCTGTTTATCTTAGTTCTCGGGATTCTTTTTTGGTTCATATGACAGGTTTACTGGCACCATAGTTGGAATCGGAGACTCTGATCCGAACAAGTGGCCTGCTTCAAAATGGAGATGCCTCAAGATAATCACTTTTTTGAAGAATATTTGGATTTATTTAATTGATTTGTTTACTTTATTCTGTTTTTAATTTGTTTGTATTGTTTGTTTCTGCAGGTTAGGTGGGATGAACATTCTTCTGTTCCTTGCCCAGAGAAGGTCTCACCATGGAAAATTGAACCTGCACTAACTCCTACTCTGAATACACTTCAGATGCCTCGGACTAAAAAGCCCAGAGTTCCATCATCCCCAGATTCTGCTGTCCTCAGTAGGGAAGGTAGAGCCTACTATGCTTGACACATTTATCTCTTTATTGTCAATTAGTTCGGGTTACCTAGTTACCTAATCAATGTAGAGTACGTCAAGTCATTGACAAGTTTTGTTGACTTGCTTAGGTCCATCTAAAGTCACTGTAGACCCTGCACCTGTAAATGGATTTTCGAGGGTCTTGCAAGGTCAAGAAACCTCGACCTTGAGAGGTTCTCTTGCTGAACATAATGAGTCTGACACTGCTCAAAAACCTGTTTCATGGACAACATTGCAACATGAGGAGAAGATTGATTCGGTGTCCAGCCAAAGGAAATATAGGTCAGAAAATTGGCCACTGCCATTAAGGCACGAGCCTACTTATACTAATTTGTTATCAGGTTTTCGATCACCCAATGATTCTCATGGATTATCAACGTCATTCGCTGACAAAACTAATGATAATTCTAACAAGTTAAAGAAGCAGTTGCAAGAGTCTGAAGGGAAATTCTATGCGGGATCATGGTCTATGATGAATACTAGTCCATCATTAAATATGTTGGATTCTGGCATGAAAACATCACAAACAAATGATTATCAGAAATTTGGTTCTAATAGGTATGGTGGGTTTGGTGGCTACTCCATTCAGCAAAATCTCAGGGTGGAGCAGCCTAGTAGCTGGGTGATGCCAATGCTCTCGCCATCACACTCTGAGACTACACACCACACTAGAGGAGGAAGACCACAACCTTCAATGTTAAGTCAGGAGCAGTTACCATAGTGAAGCCTTAACATGAAACTGGACCAGAAAAGTAGTGGCGTGAACAAGCTGATATTTTTAGTTTTCTCAAGCCTCAACATGAAACTGGGCCAGAAATTTAACTCAATACTCAAAAGTCAACCATAGTGATGTTCTTAAGCAGTCCAAAATGCTCATTTGATTTTCTTGATGGCATTTTCCATTATTTGCATTACAAAATTTTAAGTTCTTCCGGACTTTTAGGGATAAGCAATGGTCGGCAAAAGATTTGCTGACTATAATCTTGCGTGATTTTCTACCTGTTCAATTATTATTTTGATGTTGATTACTTGAGTTAGCTACCAGTTGCTTGCAGTATGTGAATTTGGCCTCTGCATAGATAACCTTAGATACGATAGTGATTAATCGATCCCCACATTTTTTCAGGTGCAGGGTATAATGGCAATCCAGCAGTACCTTTTATGAGATTCTTATAAAGATAGCTGGGATCCTTTGCTTGTACAGTTCTTCCCTGTACAGTAAGTTTCTTTCTTCTATTAACACCATGGTTGTTCTTGCTGTGTTTTATTCATTATGACGACTCTCTTTACTCTGCATTTTCAAAACTATATTCACAAAACCAGGGGCTATTTTATTGATGACCCCTTAACTTTGCAACAAGGATTTGTAGTGCCTAGGGGATGTATCTTGCCAGACTATTGGTTTTATGTTTATCTTTATACTTTGTATTGTAGTATGGAAAGCTAGGGTACATTTTCGCACTTCCTCACCTATTTTTCATCATGATCTTCTCGTTTCGTGGTGTTAAAGGCTATTTTTTGATGCAGTAAATTTTAGGTTCATTTAAGCGCCTTTGAGCTTGTGCATTTCCAAGTGTCAGGTGCCTTTGTGAGTTTTGTCTATAAATAAGCTTTTACCATTCAAGTAGTTTATTCAAGTAGAATTAGAAGGTGTTTGAGTTGAATCCTCAAATCTTTTTCAGGTGAAGAAGCGCAGCAAGCATTGTAGGACTTGCAACCGTTGTGTTGAAGAATTTGATCACCACTGCAGGGTAAGAGGCTCGAGCTATTTCTCATGGGCTATTTTTATGCTTTATTCAATTTGTATCATTTGATAATTGATTGAAAATGGGTTTTGGTGTTTTTGTCATATAGTTAGACATGCAAGTACATGGAATAAATACATGTTAAGGACTCCTTTTTAAATATTTATGTCAAATAAGTACATGTTAAGCCAACATACCATAGTAAGTTAAATATATATATCGAATAAGTTGAATATTTTTATTTTTTTATTTTTTTATTTTTAAGGAAGTTTAATGTCAACGATTTTAAGGACTCCTTTTTATATCTTACGATATATCGAATAAATACATGTTGCATTTGATTGTTAAAATGTTGCTTGCATTTGCATGGAGTCTCATTGAAGCACAAGCTGCACAACAGTGAGTTTGGTCACACTTACATCTTTATTTGTGATGGTGTAGAGTATTTTAGAACTTACATGAGTTTGGTATTCTGTCCACACCAATTGGAACCCTTCATTCTGCCAAAATTGATGCAATTTCAGATTTGGTTTGGTAATAACTACAATAACCAATGGTTCAATCATGATAAAACCATTCATCTAAAACATCAAATACCTCCATTTTGAAAATATCGTATCCAGAAAATTAGCTCCAAGAGCAGAAAACTTCGATTTACCAGTGACTGGAGAATCAGCTGGTAAAGCCAACTGTTTCCTTATCAACAGTCTCTGGTTTGGCCTGCGAAAATATGTCAAGCGTCAGTAACTCTGAGTTCATATAGTAAACACAAATATGTCCTACATTGCATGTTTTCAAAATGGGGACTTGGACACTGTTTCTGAAATAGGGAATGAAACAACTACAATATTCGCGTATGGATTCATATTCCATCCCCAACAGTCTACTTATAATTGTAGAACCATTCTAAACCGTCTATATTTTACAACTTATGGAACAATCATTATAAAATACAAACTCAACCAAACTCAGGCCCTCATCTTAAGCTTCAGCCTCTATTATGTAGTCCATAAATTGCATAAAAAAACCCGGTAGAGGTACAACGAGGACACAGCCAGAAGTGGTTTCAATCCATATAACTATTCCGGTAATTATTTAATTCAGTGAGACAATCACTGAATCTTTGTTTTGACCTTAATTATCTTCATCCATTTGTATCTTTTTAGTTTGCTAATGTCAATTCATATGATATGATAGCAAGTGATTTCAATCCAGTACTGTTGTTGTTCTGTACCAAACCTCCACAACCATTTCCCGAGTAATGGAGAAACTCCGATTGAGATTATTTTAGGTTTATTTAGTTTTATTTATCTTTTGTGTAAATTTGGTTAATTTGTAGTTTAGGCTACATTATGTATTTTGTCCATTTTTGTTCGTTTAATTGGTAAATTTTGTTTACCAAATGGTTTCGAACAGACTTGATTTTTTGTACTCAACGCTATCTTTTTGTTACCCTTTTGATGAACATGTTTCTTCTCTTTTGCAGGTTTACATTATCAGAGCATACGGTACGGCCGAAATTAGTGGAGGCATTCAAATTTCAGATTCTGCTCAGACAAAAACTCAATCACGCATTCAAAATTCAGATACTGCTCCGAAGAAAACTAGATCCCGTATGTAGCTTAGCCTATCTGTCCAAATATTTGATTCATCATTGACTTGTATTAGGGTAATGATGCTTGGAAGACATTATGAATAACGGGTTTATGAGTACAAGATCTTTGACATGGTAGTAAGAAAATATTTGTAGATATTTGAAGACATGAAGCAGTAGATAGGATAAGATTTGCTCAATTCTATCATGTATGCAGTCAACTGTATCATTTGGGATGCTTTGTTTATGTTGTTGTAGTTCCTTGATGGAAATCTTTATTTCATGATATTTTTTTTTTTTTACCACCTCTCACCGCCACTACCCACCATGAAACAGGGGCGTGACAACCCTGTTTCACTTCACCTCGCCACCGTCCAACAACCACAGCCACCACCACCATCAGACACAACCTCCCCACCCTGTTTCGCACACCCACATCCGCCACCATCTCCCTGTTCCATCATCCATCATCTACCATCATCCACCATCTGTTCCTCCGCCACCGTCCCTGTCAATGCCATAACCACCGAGAACCGACACGAAACAGAGCCGCCATCACCGCCACTACGAAACAGAGGAAGCAGCAGCCCAACCATCATCACCGGACAGCCCAGCACGTCCGCCTGCATCAACGTCCACCTGCATCAACGCCATCCTGCTGATCTCTCTCTCTCGCGGGGCAGTCACAACGCCTCAAATCAGAACTGGAGGATCTCCTCCATCCTCAAATCTCGGTCGAGTCCTCCAGAGCATCACCGGATCCTCCGGTGATCTCTCTCTCTCGCGGGCTCCTGCTTCAGTGGCGCCGTTCCCGCCATCTCCCTGATTCAAATTGGAGAAGAAAAGAAAGGGGCGCTACTGGGTATAAGGGCACCCCGGCTGGGCTGGTGATGACGTTATTGGCACCTCGAGATTCTGTAAGAACAGCCACAGTACACTTGCAGCAATTTCTCGAGATTCACGTCCATACAGAGATGAATCCCACCTCCATTGATTCTGTTGGAACCTGCTGATTTGCTGAGTACCACCACACCGAGGCGGCGACAAACCAAAAGGGTTGTATAATTTATTTTACTGACTTAAAATGCTTAATTGATAAACAATTTATTTCTGAAAATTGATAAATTGCTTTCACCTTTCATGTTCGATTAAAAATTGATATGTTTGGTAGTTAGATTCACATTTTATCAATATTCAAAGCATGTGCTAAAAATTATTAAGCTTGAACTTTGATTAAGTGTGCCCTAAAAAGACATTTAATGTTTGGTAAGAGTTTATTTGCTTGAGATAAATTGTTAATGTTTGACAGAAACTTGATATGATTGGAATTGAAATTTTAATGATCACATCTTCGGTGTAAGCAAGGGATCCTCATCCCTAAAGCTTCTCATTTATAAGTTCAGTAATTTAGATTTAAATATATTTGCTAACTCATCAATGAGTCCAAACCCCACAAAATCCATCTTTTTATTTTATTTTATTTTTCTTATTTTTAATTTATTTTTAGTTTAGTTTTAAAAACACTGTAACCTCATTTTTCTCTAAATTAGTTTAGATAATTTCTAAAATTCAATTGCATCCACTTTCCTCGTGGGATCGACCCGTACTGGCCGTTGTCTACCAGTTAGACACCGTGCACTTGCGGTTATTAAAAGTGGGTCAAATTAGCCTATTTATTTAGGTCGGTTAAACCCCCAACAACTACCATGTTACAAAAATTAAGAGACCAAGGGAATGTTTTTTTCATTAAGGGTCTGTTTGGTTGCACAAAAAATAGATATGAAAATTGAAATCGTTTACGTGAACCCGATTCTGAAGCCTCCCCTCGGACTTGGATTCCCATGAGTAGAGGGAAAACAATTTTATTAAGAATCAACTTCCTATCAGTAAATAGACAACCAAACAGTGGAAATCTGCATAACAAGGAAAATGGATTCAATTTTCAAAGGAAATTGTCTAACCAAACAAACCCTAAGATAACCTCGAGTGAAGAGGAAACATTTAAACTTCTAATAAGGTTCTTTACTCAAGAGGATGGGAGGGAGCCTCTAAATTATAAAACAGTATAAAAAAATTACATATAATAAGTAGATAATTAAATAAAAAGATAAATCACTATTTTCCCCAAAGGAACAACTCATATAACTAGTAGTGGCTCCTAAGTATCATTGTCTATGCTATCTATCTTTAATATGAACCCTTCTAGGCAGCGAGGAAACCAGCGAGGGGGAATGGGTGTTACCGCTCATCCCCCTCGAGATTCGCGAAGGTGCGCATCTTGAGGGGATGAAGAGTGACACCCCTCCCCCTCGCTGGTTTCCTCGCCATTTAGAATTCACGCTTTAATATTTATATTATTATAATGCCGAAACATTCGCTTCTCTTACCATTAAAAGATTTGACGCGCAACACACAAAGCAAACAAGACATGTAAAATCATGTGCATTGCACATGCAAATTCCTAGTGGCGGTTAAAGCCAAAATTAAATTCCATCACTTGCAGCAAAATGTTTTTATTTTCATAAATGACCCTTTAAAATATTTTTGCGGGTTAAAAGAGCAAATCCTCTATTTAAAAGTTTTCGAAAATATTTGGGAATTAGAATTTTGCAACCAGATTTCACAACCATGGTAACGTAGAATGGTATGAGAGAATGATGTATTTTCTCGATATACCTATAAACCTTTCCAGATTGTGACATAGCACCTTGGTTATAAAGTCTTTCATGCTTTCCCTACGTCATCTTTCCTAGGAGCCATGATTTTAGTCCATGGTGGACTAAGCACATACATCCACTTTACATGAATTTAACATTGTGTCTGTCAGATTTGGCAACAATTTTTTATTTTTATTTTTTTTATTTACTAAGGACGATAAACGGCCAAAATCTAACAAAAATGATAATAAAGTGCTTGTATTTTACCTGAAAATTTTAAAATCACAATGAGAGAAAATCTATAGCTGTTTTTTCTTTTTTGAAAACCATTTTTCTGAATGTTATTTTATTAGTTGGTTTTAACTGGAAGTTGTAACAAATTAGGATAACGGATGAGATGATGAATTACTTTTTGTCAATTGTGAGAGGAATCATGAAGGGAAAACTTAAATAGTTAAGTTGAAATATAAAGAAAAATTCAAATAGGAATTTGGCTAAACAATCATACAAGTTCATTCTCGAGAGGGGGCAAGTGCACACTTTACAAATTAATTTCCAAAATCTAATCTCTACTATCTATAAAGCCAAGAAGGCTTAGAGTAATTACCTGTTCCTTTGATAATTGTGTCTAAAATTAGTTTTAAAATATGTTGATTTAATTTACTGATGCAAGGATATTTAAGATTTTTAATTAAGTATTTTAATTTATTGAACAACTTAATGCTTATATCTTAGCAAGTATTTAATTGTTTATTTTACACTGATATTAAAAGATACTCTTGGAGCTAGACTATCATGATATTAAACACTTCACCTTTTTCTCTACTACCTCCACTTCCATTAGAGAAATTATTTAATTATTAGAACTTTAAAAATTAATAAAAATTAAAATATCCACTCATCTGTTAACATCAAATTGGTATGAATAAATTTACAAAAGTAAATGTCAAGAGATTTCTTTGAACTAACTATTTAATGTACAGAAATTCTAAATGTCGAGGAACTGGGCGAGGAAACGAGCGAGGGGAGGGAGGTGGCGGGGTGGGAACCGTTCACCTCACTCGGAATGCGTGCCATCGATTTTTGTGCACGCATCTCGAGGGAGGTGAACGGTTCCCACCCCGCCACCTTCCTCCCCTCGCTCATTTCCTCGCTCGTTTCCTCGCCATGTAGAACTGCTCTTTAATGTATCACCATATGCATGAAAGGAATTAAGAAAATAAAAGTTATATTTTAGAAAACACATTTGAATAGATTGCTTCATAAATATTAGTGGAATAAAAAAACAACAAAATAACAACATGGGTTATGTAGTTGTTTGACAAGTTTACTTTTACCATTAGAATAATATAATAAAATATCATCTCTTGATTAATTTTTTCTAAATATTTTCAAAGGTTTTTGTTTTTGTGGTCAACTGCACTGTTATATCTTTACTCCTTCAACGATTTCATATACTCATGCATGTGAAAAATAACTAAAAAATATTGTGAATCATTTTAGAAATTTAAAAGTCATATATGCATATTTTTCTATCTTTCGTGCCTGCGTAATTTCGTATCAATTATCATGCTAGAGTTGTAAAATCGTTTTTTTTAATATGTATGCGCAATGGCATACAAGTTCACTATTACACATAAAATGAACGCCCCACCCCCTCCCTTTTAGATCTCCCGCTTCATCAAAACATTAAGTTTCTAGAAACCCCGAGTTTTTCTAATGACAAAATCACTATTATATTTTCTAAAGTATTTAAAACATAATTTTTTTTACCTTTATTTAATTTTTTAAATAAAATAAAAGATTAATAAATCATACTTTAAATATGTTTCAAAATAAGTAGACAGCCAAATTTTACTCTCTTGAATAACAAAGAATAAAATGGAAAAGAAAATATAATTAAATATTAAAAATTATGATTTGTTTTTTTTGAATTGATTAAAAATATCGTGTTGGTAGAAACTATACTTGTAAAATTCAATTGCAACAGACATCTATTACTTTAAAAAAATGAGTAACCGAGTGGATTGCAACACAAACACTCCTCGGCTAGATGATAATGATGATGATAGTATTTTTAAAAAAATTAAAAACTAGTTGAATTCACAGTAATCTTGAACTCACAAAATAGATTTAGATTTGGTCATAAGGTTCTAAAATAAGATTAATTATTTTCAATGGAACTTGTATTCCAAAATAAATGTAATAATAATAGTAATAGATAAAATTGGAAGTTGTAAATGAAGTCATTAGAAACACAATTCTATTGATTTGAAAATGACCACATCTATATTTACCTCAGAATCATCAGTCTCTCCATCTCCTACAGCTCCAAAACTAAGGACATTGAAATCAGCCCATCCGGATGGAAGAAAACATAAAATCACAAAAATGATAACCAAAACCTGCATGATACAAACCTAGCTAGGACGCTATTTTTACAATCACTCAACTGCAATCAAATCATCACTTAAGCCATTATATATATATATATGTACATAATTTATAGAATTCAGGCCATCATAGTTTGACCACAAAAATGAGGGAGGTTATCTTAGGTTCACCTGGTATATGTTCTTAAATGATATAATTGTTAGAATCTAACAAATTTTAATAAATGAGTCAAACATTGAACTAATTGCCATTAACAACAGTGTCTCAATAATAAAAATAAAGTCAATATGAATAGGGTGCAACTAGGGGATTACCATCCCAAAGCGTTGATAGGTCAGCTTGTATGTAGCCCATCCTACTTGAACTTAAACCTGAGCAATAACAAGCGAAACTGAAAGCAGGTGTGTATGATTTGTCGGAGGTTGCCCGAATTTCCCAATTTTAAACTCTTACATATTACATAAAGAGTACAACGAGACTCGATAATATCAGACAAACTACATATTGCATAAAAATCATTTATATAACAAAATTTTAATACTAAACTAAAACTATAAATGCTTGAAATATACCGACATTGAGATTGACCTCATGAAAAAAAAAATTATTTCGGTTTCGAAAGAAATTTTGGTAACTAAAAACAGAGAAATATTCGGTGAAATTTCGATATTTTTTGAGAAATCACATTCCTTGATCCTCGTACACTATTTTCTTTAAATCCTTCGCAGATGAATGTGGGGTGAATGACAAATGCAAAACCAAGATCAACTGAGGATGAAATGTTGCTGTAAATATGTAACCATTTGCTTGCATGAATTAATTGTTTCAAATAACATGTAATAATTTTTCCTAATTAGTGATTATATTTTGTTTTTTGTTTGGCTGATAATGATTGGGTTTATTGTTTACTTAATTTCGAGGTATCAAAAAATTATATTTTTGATCTAATCGTGTGGAAATTGGCTTTTTATGTTGATCAAAATATTTAAACGGAAAAAAGCTTATTTATGTATTCTTGTCAAATATTCAGGCCTTCCTGGAAGCTTGGGCTGCGACTTGTGGAGCCAAGAAAGAAGCAAAACTTCATATTCCAAGAACCAATAAATTCCTTTTGCCGGGCACTGTGACCTTTGAAGGTCCTTGCAAATCTGGAAATGTCCGTGTATCGGTAAGCTCATTGAACTGTTTATGTCAATGGTTTATCACTAGACATTCCGTAAAATAATAAAAACAACTAGAAGTCTATGGTCTCACATAATGAAATCCAGCTAAATGGAGTTTACAGGTTTTGGGAAACATAATTGCAGCAGAGAAGTCGGACTGGGATAGCTGTTATCCAGATAAATGGATTACATTCTCGAATGTGACAGGACTAAGTGTTGAAGGATCAGGACTAATCAATGGCCGTGGTAGTAGTTGGTGGTCACCATTGAATGTTTTCACTGAAGATGTGAGTGAATAAACTCAATCTAGCTACCATATGCTCTGTCATCTCATTTTCCTTTTGGAAACCTTTCACTGAATTTGGTTTGAATGTTTTAATTATAATGTGCAGGTGAATGGATGTAGTGCTCCCACATATAATGCTCCCATCGTATGATTATTATTCAGAATGCTCTAATACATGAAACTTTTTTCTTTCATTAATTTCCTAACACTTTGGTTTGAATGCTTTAATTCTAATGTGCAGGTGAATGAAGATAGTGCTCTCACAAATAATGCTCCGACGGTATTCATTTATATATAGAACACTCTAATGCACAAAATCTTTTCTTTAATTAAATTTCCTAATACTGCAAATAAATCCACAGCTTCTAACTTTTCATGCCTGCAACAACCTTCAAGTACGCGGGCTGAAAACTGTAAACAGTCCAAGAAATCACATAAGCATAAACAAGGTGGCTAATGCTACTATATCCAATATCAATTTAACAGCTCCTGCAACTAGCCCTAACACTGATGGCATTGACATATCCGAGTCTAGTCATATTCGAATTCTGCACTCATTCATAGGATCTGGTAATTCTCCAAGTTATAGACATGTCTTTCTTCTTAGTGTATCATTTTCTTTTCCTTCTAATAATATCTCAGTTATTTAATTAGGTGATGATTGCATTGCAATTAATAATGGATCGTTCTTCATAAACATTACACGTGGCATGTGGACCTGGTCATGGCATAAGGTCGGATCTTCCCATCTTGGTCAAAATTTTTTTTCATGGTTATATTACAATATTCTCTAGTTTATAATAATTCTTAACATATCATTTTATTTATTTAGTGTGGGAAGTTTAGGAAAAGATGGATCTTCTGCCATAGTAGAGAATATACATGTGCTCAATTGCAATCTCACCAAAACTGAGAATGGAGCTAGGATCAAGACATGGACGGTATTCATGATTTATTTATGTCTTAATTTTGGTACGTATAAAAGTTGAGCATGGTAATTGATCAACCGATTGCATATTCTGTTGTCTGATAAAATGTTTCCACGTTCTTGGAAAGGGACGATCCGGACATGCAAGAATGATTAAATTTGAAAAAATCAATCTTAGTGCAGTGAAGAACCCGATTACTATGATATTGGATGCAGAGATAAGGTAAGAATTAAAAAAACCTTATACATACAGTTTTATATGTGTAATTAATATTGATGACTTTCTATACAGACTTGCGGCATAAAAGTGAGTGATGTTACATACGATGGAGTTTATATAACTTCTCAGACACCCTTGGCAATCAACCTAAACTGTAGCGAAGCTGTAGGTTGCACCAATGTCTTTATGAGAAATATTAGCATAAAATCTGTTGATCCAGGAAAGGAGGTTTATGCTAACTGTGCTAATGCCCAAGGGAAGTCTGTCAATACATCACCTGAAGTTCCTTGTCTCGACTGATGACATCTTATGTTACTGCAAGAATAAATGGTTCAAGCTTGGAAATATATATGCTAGTGTTTGTGTGCACGTGATGCATGCACCAAAACTTAGTTGTTTATATCATCGTGTTAGGCCAAGAGTTAAAAAATAAATAAAAAAAATCTTTTTTAGTATATGTACATTGGATTATTTTTCGTTTTGTTCAGTATTGCATGCACCATAAGAAACTTCTTTCTAACACTTAAGTGAATATATAAAAATTCCAGAAGTAAAAATAAACTTGCAACGAGTTACAGTCAGATGTTGTATTTGCGCATGTGCTTTTGGTTAAATTATTAGACATAATTTTTCATAAATTGACTCAAGGGCTTTAGTTAAAGCCATCAGCAAGTTAGGGCCAACAATTCATGTTATAGCTAAATTCAAAGTAGTAATTTCGATAAAATAATATCGGTATTTTGAGCGCTTCACAAATGGGTGTCGATGAAGACAGGAACTGTAGAAATGGCCTTTCAATTCTGTATATGAATGAACAAATAGCAACTAAAAAGGTGTTTGATGCATTAGTGAGATATATAATCGAAAATGATGATTCCTTTTTGTTCATGCATCATAATTCAATGCATTACGTCCATCAAAATAATTCTATGTCAATTTGTTCTTACGCGATTCTTGATTTCTTTTCTGGTAGTTCTTTTAACCACACAAAAACTCTTTAAAGTACAATCATAATAAAATGAGAAAGTACTTGCCCGTGTTAATGCATTTTTTTGTTACGTACTGTTTAAAGTATTTTGTTAACATAACAATTTAGTAAACTCTATATATGTTATTCAAAAGAAAAGCACGCAATCATAAACATTATACACTACAACTGAAGGAAGAACAAATAACTTAACCGATAATTTTTTAGGTAATTAGTTAAATGATGTATTGTTTAATGTATTTTGTTAACATAACAATTTAGTAAACTTTGTAAATTTATATATGTTATTTAAAACAAATGCAATCATAATAATATTACACTCTACAATTGAATGAAGAACAAATAACTTAATTTAAAAAAAATTGAATGAAGGACGGGAGTTCCCGAGTCACCATCGAAATAAATGTCTTGAATTCAAATCTCATTGGTTAATCTCTCTTAAATGAATAGTCTGAAGCTGTGTTATTTATTATCTCTTTCGCACATGAGGAAATGCTAGACATAAGAGGATTATATAGTCTCATGAAAGAATGTTGATCGATTATGAGAATGTCGAGTTATACCTACCATAGTTCTCACCTACTTTCCAATATTTTTCCAAAGATGTTTACGGCTTCAGTGGGTTGTAACTTGGCTTCAATTTGTTTTTATATATTTAATCATTTATGCATGGAATAGATGTTAGAGCAAATTTTCCTTGGAAATGTAATGTCTTCAAGTAGCTTAATACAAGGAACCCGTCTAAATTTTTGTTCTTCCTTCCTGTCAATTTTAATTAATTCACTTATTTTGAAATGACAATAGTGAAACATGACTCCTCCAAAGTAACATTGAAAATTCACTTTCGGATTTCCCCCCTTCCTTTTGTAATACTTACTATGACTTTTTAGAAACAAACTTGGGCAAATATAACACCCTTTTTTTATTTTATGGTGTGCGATGACCAAAGATGGGAGAATATGGTTTTACAAAGATTTATAGATGGAAACAAGAATCCCCCCCACTTCATTTTTAAGATTTGGTAATAGTGATAAGTGTCAAGTAGAATACAAGTCTCGTATTTCTCCTAACTCAAAAAAGATGTCATTCTAAGTGATTCACCTAAAAGAAGAATAATGAGACTACTCAACAAGTTAATGCGATGCCCAATAAATTTGAGTCATCATCTGACTCAAAGTTGCATAAAAATACTCTAAATAAATGAAAGGGTTGATAGCTCACAGGGTTAAAGTCTCCACTATTATTCTTCTAGATCCTCAAGAAGTTAGTCAATTTACTGCTCCTAACTACATGTGTTTGATGTGCAAAAATGTTTTGCTTCTAAAAGCTCAAATATAATGGTTACTTCAATAACAAACAAACCTCAAAACATTGCTTTGCCTTAATGTAGTCAATCAAGTAACCCAATCGCATCGAAACAAGGGAAATAAAAAAAAAATTCTTCTTTTCAAAAGAGGTAATACCTTTGATAAATCACCCACCCCAAAACAAAAAGAACATTCTCCTCAGTATTAAGATACAAAAATGACAAGTTAGAAAGTGTTATAAAAATTGAAAATCATAGCCTCAGCTTATGTGTTGAAAAACTATAGCAAAAAGATCGAGTTAGTGGTGGGGGGTGATGTATTACATAACCCATAAACATGCATTTGTTTATTATAACATTTTTTAACAATGAATAATAAAAAAATGGTGTGGTTGCCTCCTATTAGCGCTAAGTTTATTGTCATCAACCCGACTGATGCAAATTTTATTAGCCTAAATTAATTGGCTATTTTAACATAATTCTTATACCACAAGTGTCAGGATGTCTAACTAGTAGACAATGACAAATATGGGTCGATACCACGAGGATTGAAGACACAATTGAAAACTGCAATCTATTTAAACCAATTTGAAAAGGGGGTTACACAATCGAAAAATTCTAAACTACATAAAGGCAGAAAAATAATCAAAAACTGAGTTTGAGAATCAAAGAGAGAGATGCTAAGGCTTTCAAATCATCCATCAAGTTTATAAAATTATACTAATGTCAATTATTGTCTCATAGCAATGTAGTAGATTTATTTTAGTAAAGATGCAAACCCCTAACATTAATTGTATGTTTAAGGTACAACTAATCATAGGTTTAACTAATACGAATAAAACATGCTTAAACAAAAACTTAGGCTCCGCTTGGTATACGGTAAAAGAATGCATATGCAAAAGTTTACGGCGGTTACATAAACTTAGGTGCTTGGTTGACTTTACGGAAAACAGTTATTGGAATTTGAATTTAAGACTTCTGCATCTCCTAGTTATAAAATTCTGCAAAACTTTGCTGGACAAAATCTCCCGCATTACTTTGCAAAACTCTTGTCATTTCATCTTACTCGAATTTTGTTCTCAACTCCTTCATAAACACCCCAACCACCACCACCTTCACAACTACCGCCATAACCACCACCACCATACCGTAACCATCACCACCACCGCCATAACCACCACCACAATACCGTAACCATCACCACCACCGCCCGCTCTGTCATGATGCGCCACCACCACAACCACCATAATATAACCATAACAACCACCGCCATTGCCACTACCACAACCACAACCACTGCCACTACTACCACCACCACCACCTTCACCAATACCACTACCATATCATAACCACCCACAACCAACACCACCTATAACAAAACAATCACAATCACCGCTCCACTGCCATTACCACCACAATCACCATAGCCACCACTACCACCATCACCACCACCTCCAAGATCACCGATACCACAACCACCACCAACTTTACTAGTACCACCATAATCGTCCTCCTCCACCATTGCCACCACTACAACTACCATAACACAACCACCACTATAGCATAATCACAACGACCACCATCACCACCACTATAGCATAATCACCACAACCACCACCACCTTCATTACTACCACTGCCGCAACCACCACAACAATTACCACTACCACCATTATATTCACCTAGCCACCATAGCTTAGCCACCACAGCCACCACCATTTTTAAATCACCGTCATTGCCACCACTACCACCACAACCACCATAGCTACCACCATCCCACCGCCACTACCACCATCACCACCGCCTCTAAGATCACCAATACAATAACATACCACAACCACCACCAACTTCACTAATACTACCATAACCGTCCTCTCCACCACCACCACCACCACCACAACTACCATAGCACAACCACCATCACCACTACTATAGCATAATCACCACGGCCACCATCACCACCACTATAGTATAATCACCACAACCACCATCACTTTCATTACTGCCAATGCCGCAACCACCACAACCATCGCCATCACCTTTATATTCACCGAACCACCATAGCTTAGCCACCACAACCACCACCATTTTAAAATCACCGCCATTTCCACCACCACCACCATCATTGCCCACATTCGTAATCACCATCAACACGACCACAACTACTGTTGTCATCACCACCACGAACAATCACTTGTCTAATTGCACCAATTTTATTTAATTATACCAAGCTCCTGTAAAGTAATGCATTGCAAACCAATGCAATGCAAACTAATGCATTTGCGTTAATTTGAAAAATGCATTATTTTACAGTGTACCAAGCGGAGCCTTAGACTAATTATAACTACCATGGATGCATGACATAGAGTGAAAGTAATATGCATTTGTTCACAAATCAATCCAATGTTAAACCATACAATGCATACATAAGTAAATTCTATTAAGCCTGAGGAATCATCTATGTCGTAGCAAAGGATTTAGAAACTCATGGCGGTGCGGTGGTCGCAACGATGGCGTGGGTGAACTTCATCTCCTCAATGAACGCAATACTGTACCTGCTCTGTGGTGATGGTACAAAATATGTGTCTGGATGATTGGCGAAACCAGGGTTGTAATAATTGGAGTGTGTATTATAACCAGGTTGCAAATAGCATTAAAAGAATTGACTTGCTCCTCAAAATATGCAGGATAATCATATTGCAAATCACAATCATCTATGGAATAACTAGGACTCGAACATGCAGCACAAACCTCAGATGGAATATTAATAAGAGGTAGGGGTTGAGTCAAATGCAAAATTGCATCTATTTTCTGAGCCATAGTCATAACAATTGCTTCTAGCTTCGAGGCAAAAGGGGAGAAGTAATATTTTAAGGCTTTCTCCTAAGCCATATCCATAATTTAGGTTTATTTATTATTTATTATTGCACGCCTAATCTCTATATGAAAATGGTCGAACTCTTAAAAAAAAAACAACAACAAAACCCTAAACGACACCTAAATTATTCGCAAACAAGATGAATGGTAGACGATCCTAAATTTTTGTTACTAATGCAGGGCTAAAATTCAATTTAATTTACCTAACCATGGGAGATGCACGATAATTTCTTATCAATCCGCTACTATAGAATTGCTCTTACCTTTTTTTCACTTTCCAGCTCAAAGTGAAACGCTACTTTAAGAAGTATTCCAAGATAGGATATGATCTTTCACTTGACTACTTTAAGCTTTTAAACTTCCAAAGAGGGACCCTATAAGTGTCAAACTCATCCTAATAATTATCTTGCTACAAATTTTAAATAGTGAAGGCTTAGGTTCCTAACCCTAAAATCAGTGTTCTAAAAAGTTCTAGGCAATGGGCAGGTGGTGAGCCGGTGCCTAGTGCCCAGGGGCCTAGGCGACACATAGGCGGTCTTAGGTTTTGTATTATAACTTTAATAATTTACAAAAGTTAAACATATTACCTTATTAACTACATCCAATTTAATGCCAAGATACATATGCAAAATTTAAAAACATGAAAAATTAACAATCATGAAATTTTTTTATTAAAACTCAAATGACTGAAGTTGGTCATGATGGGTACTTTATACAAAGTTTAATTTGTGGACAAATGTCCAAACCTACTCTTTTATTTTTCTTCAAATTGCATGAATGACCTCAATCATGTTTGATAAAATCTACATTACTAAAATTGGTACCGGTAGATCCTTTTGAGAATTCCATTAAGTAATCATCCTTTGCTACATTCAGACATATACTGAATAAAAAACAATTAAATTGTTTATTTTCAAAAAAAGGAAAGAAAAATAAAATAAGAACACAATCAGCCTTATTAAAAAAAAAAAAAAAAAAAACTCGCCCAAACCGCCTAGACCCCACCCAACCATTAATCTAGGCATTTCTCTAATGCCTAGCACCTAGGCGCCGCCTAGGCCGATTTTTAGAACACTGCCTAAAATAAATGGTAGTTAACATATCCGCGGGAGGGGGCACGAAAACTACAAATCAATCCTGCCACTATTCAAATTTGCATGCAATGCTACCTAAAATAACCACAACACAAGTGGTCACAACAGAAACCACGTGGATATACGGTGGAGAGAACTTACCTCTTTCAAGTTACCAACAACACTGGCTAAAAGTCGAGTTGCCATTGATCACTCATGTGTATATTTGTGTATGACTGACTGTAAAAGAAATTCAAAAAAATTAATACAAATGCAAAAAAATTAAGACTCAACTATTGACAAATAAAACAAATAAACAAGTGACTCCTAACACTATTCCTAAGCAAAGAAAATTATACCAAATCTATAAACTAGTGAAAATAAAGCCTAGACATCGATTTTACCATTACAATCTCTGGCAATGACACCAAAATTTTGATGCAGATTTTACTAACCTAAATCGATAGGCTAATTTAACTTGATTGTTATACCGCAAGTGCACGATTGTCTAACTAGTAAGTAGACAATGACAAATACATGTCGTTCCCATGAGGATTGAAGACACAATCGAAAACTACAATCTATTTAAACCAATTTGAATCAAAGAGAGAGATGCTAAAGCTTTCGAATCATCCATCAAGTTCATAAAATTAAACTAACGTCAATTATTATCTCCTAGCAATGTAGTACATTGATTTTAGTAAAGATGCAAACCCCAGCGTTAATTGTTTGTTTAAGGCAAAGCTAATCACAATTTAACCTAATACGAATAAAACGTGCTTAAACAAAAATATAGAATAATTCTAACTACAATGACATACACGGTGAAAGTAATATGCGTTTGTTCACAAATAAATCCAATGTTAAACCATACAATGTATCAAAGAACAATAAAAGACCGAAGTAAATTTTACTAAGCATCATAATGTAGTTGCTTTGTGGTGGTACAAAATATGTGTCAGGTGCAAATAGCCAGATTTTAAAATTCAATTTCTTTCCCTCCCAAAAGATGTCCTTTTTCTTCTTCCTGTTTCTGGTTCGTTGTTGTAGTGACAGAGAAGACAAGGAGAGATGGGGTGACCGATAAGGAGGGATGGCGTTTAGGAAGTGGACGATGGCAGCGGTATTGGTCGGCGAGATGGTGGTGAGTTCTCTGTCTAAAGGTGGTGATGTGATGAGTTAAAAAAACAATTTATGACGAGGGCAAGGTGGATTCAGATGAGGGTGGAAGGAGGAGTTGGCTGCTCACTAAAGAGATAGGACGAGAGTTGGCGAGAAGAACAAGGGAAAAAAGAGACAAGGTGGCTGGTTCAATCGAGCTCTTCGCAACGAACCGGTAATGATGAATAATGGTGAGGTGATGGAGATGAGAAGTGAACAACTGATGGCCAGTGGAAGGAACATAGCAGATGGAGTAGGGGAAGAAGGAGGTAAGGTGGCTCTGTTATCGGTTGTTACTGTGATGGAAGAAGCAACTGATGTATTTGATATGTGTGTGTGACAGAAGAATAAGAAGGAAAAAGGAGGTCCGTTGTTGATGATTGCAGGGAAAAAGAAGGGTGGTGAAGATGTTTGGTTGTGATGGGCCTCGATGCGTCCAAAATCTATTCTCCAATAAGCAGAACCTGCAAAACAACCTGTAGATTGCCAAAGACCACCTTTTTGGTGGCCGAAGATACTCTGATGCTTAAGTGGGTAACTCAATTGGAAATGGAGATAAAATTGGACAAAACTCAGTTAAAATTGCATGCATTTGTCAAATGTTTCCTTTACCTTTTCTAATGGTTGTAGTTAATTCCCTACGTGACTTAAGCATGTGAGGCGCAACGAGGGGAGACGTTCTCGGTAACAGTCTCCCGTTTTATGAAGACACACTCGTGGAGGCGTAACTCCCTCCACAACTCTTTTTCTATGTAACATTCATCCCCATTGAGGGAGAAATTTATCAAGCCTGAATTTGGGCCTCTAATTATGATTTATTCTAATGGGCCCTATTTGGGTTTTTGTTTACCAGATTTACCCTTTTTGGGCTTTATACATAAGTTTGGTCTTGGGATACTTGATCCTCGTGATGGATAATTTCTACCACGTGTATGATTGTGATGTTATTCTTATTCCATGTATCATCAGCTACTCCCCCTAGTTAGTGGGCATGTTCGCGTGGCCAGTAACTGTATGATGGTTGGACTTTCGATTCCACTGTCATGGCGTATCTAATGCGGTTACCAGCTGTTAGCGCTTCTATCCCTCCGATGTTTCGTCTGTCTAATCGTTTTGGCTGATTTTTGGGATTTCGCGCAGCCGTCATATGTCGACATTTTTCCATGTGTGGGGTTTTTACCCTTATAAAATGAGAAATTTGGTACAATATCTTTTATTTTATGTTTCCTTCGTTCCCAGTTGTTGATTTCCTTTTCTTTTGTTTTCGTCTCATAAAGATGTCATCCAAGGTTTTGAGCGGTGACGTGCTTTATGCTTGCGAAGCTTGCTACTTACCTAAGTGAGCGTTGCGGGCGACTTTGGATAGCCTTAGTCATGACTGCTCTCTGGCAACCGATCTTGAGATCGTCTTTCCTGAAGAAGGCGATAGCCCTTGCCGTCCAAAGATTAGATATCTTGCTTTGTACCCCGATATATTTCACTCTGGTTTCAGGCTTCCAGCTCCTGAGATTGTTTGGGAATACCTAGATTTCATGGGTATTTCTCCTACTCAGATGGTTCCAAACAGTTGAAGGGTGCTGATCGTGACCTTGGCGAGGACCGCTTTATCCATGGTTCCTATAAATGTCAGGATTTTGCACTCCTTGGTGGGACTCAAAGTAAACACTAATCTCCCTTGTTATCTTCGTCCTCCATCTTACTTTCATAATTTGTGGGAAGAGTATGGGGCTGGTCGAGGCCCTGGTTTTACGCATCCATTGCTTCAGACTATTTCAAGTTGCGTAATCGCCAAATTTTGCGGTTGTTCCGAGAGCCGAAGAGGAATGAACCGTCATTGTCTTCAAAGGAGCTGGAGCTTTGTGATCGATTGAATGAGCAGCCCCGAGTTTCTATGGAGGATTTCATTGCGACAGATGTTATTGCTCATAGTGGTCTATATACCTTAAGTGAAGTGCGTGCTTGTAAAGTCGTTGTATCTGGCAAAACGTTGGGGCATCCTCCTCCGATGAACATTGGTGATGCTAATGTAAGCCAGGAGGCAAGCTCTGCTAGGGAGTCTGTGAGCCATGTTGCACCTGTTGTCACCAGATACTCTGGTAATGCTGGTTCTGGCATCAGGAATAAGAAGGTACCAAGGCTTCCTAGTCCCTCAAAGTTGCATGCGGTTAGTTCTGTTCGTGTCTCGAAGAGGAAAAAACTTGCTACCTCAGTTCGTGGTTCTTCTACGACTCACCCTCTTTCGATATCTTTCGGTGAAGGGTGGTCGTGATATTGGTGATCCTGTCGCTCAGGAAGCTGAGAAGATGGATCAGGTTCTCGAGAAGAGCAAAAATTAGGTTTCTTGTCTTATGGATGCCCATGAGAAAAGTCTTTTTTCTTCATATGGCTTGTCTGGTTCTGTTAATTTGTTAGTTGATGATTTTTGTGTCATTGACAACAAGATGTTTCAGTTTGGTGTTGAGATGTCCAAGAATCCTAAAAGCACAAAGACTCTGGACAAATTCAAGTTTGATCCTTTGTTGGAAGATTGACTTACTGCTCGAGGTTAGGCCCTAAGCCCTTTTTGTCCTTTGCTGTTGTGGATGTCTCCAAATTGTCTGATATCCCCCATTTTTCACGTTCTGCCTTGGTTGTTCCCGAGAAGTTTTGTTGGCCTTCTGAGATTGATGTGCAAGATAGTGCTAGTAATCTCATTGTTGGTTGTCATGGGAGGTTGGCTAATAGAATTTCCATGCCCGCGCGCCCGCCACGCAACCATCTTGATGAAGGCCTTAAGCATCTCATCGTAGGAATGAGTCATTTCACTTATGCGGTTGGATTATAGGGCTACCCGTGACCAGGTGGTACTTGTTGAAGGAAAGCTAGCAGGGGAGGCTTTGGTTATTTCTCATGTTTTCCGTGAGTTTGATTCGTTGAAAGGGCAGTGCGCGGAGTATGCAAAGGCTGCTGAGGCAGTGCAGACCTCGTTGAAGGAAGTCGAGGCCGTTCAGAACTAGTTTGCTTCTGACCTTAAGACATCTAAGGGTGGATCTGGAAAGGTTGCATTCTTAGCTGAGTATCGATGAGAAAGAGTTGTCCAATTTGGCGGCGAGCATAACGAGGCTAAGCGTTCTGTTGCAAAGTACTTTGCTGATCTGTCGGCTACCATGGCACGGGTTGTCCAGCTGAACTCCGAGTTTTTCACTGCCAAGTCGGCAACTTCTACCAGCTTTGATGTCATAGACAGTGAACTCGTTTAGACTAAGGTTGAGCTTTTGTCTGTCACTGATAGATTGAAGGCTGCTGATGAAGCATATTGGAAGAGAATCATTGACAGTCGCCTCGACTTCCTATATTTTATCGAGTCGTGAGGTTTGGATCTATCTCAGTATTATTGCTATGCTGAGCAAGTATTCAAAGATGAAGATGACTCATTCAAAATCCGCCAAGTGACTCTGTTATTGAATAACAATCAATTTTTTGCCAGCCCGAGTCTGTGCCATCGAGTGATATCGTTACTGACGTAAACGCCGCTTCTTGAACTTTTCATGTAATCTTTTTTGAAAGATCAATGAGAATTTCTTTTTCTTTTATTGTTTGTTCACAATATGTCTTCTCGTCTAACTTATTAGACTTACCATTTTGCTTTCGACATTCCTGGTAGGGTTCCAACTCATTCGTCTGAGTTTTATAAATATGTTTTGATAAGTATTAGTCATGTAGAAGCTTTTATGAAATCTGACTTTTTGCGTCTATATTTTGATGTCGTACGTTATAGTCAACGTGAAAAAGTTTGACTCATATGTCATGGTACTTTATTACTTCACAGTTGATCAGATTAGAAGCTTTGTGTTCATGCCCAACTTATTTGTCTTGTTGCATGTATCTAGGTTTTATTCGTAGCTCAATACTTGGGTCATGCTTTATTCTTTTTTTGAGTTAAAAGTTTTAGTTTGACTTCTTTATCCCGACTAGAATTTCGTCGTTTGAATGCAAAATGGTGGATGTAAAGGAGTTTCATTGATAGTATTTTTTTAGGTGGTCTACATTCCACGGTCATGGTAGATGTTTCCCCTTCGTATCTCCAACAAGTATGTCCCTGGTTTGTTGATTTTTATTAGTTAGTATTACCCTTTCCAATTCGGATTCAATTTGCCCGCACCCGACTCTTTTTGTGTTGAGTTGGATTTTTTAGAGTACCTAGTCATTGATATATAAAGTACGAGGCTTTACTTTTTTGTTAGTTCGTCGTAAGATGTTGGTAAACTACTACTTTGATAGAAGCCATTTCTCGCTTTTCCCTAAGGAGTTCTAGTCCGACCCTTAGTGCTTCGTTATTATCCTCTACACAAAATTCCTCGATCCTGAACATTGGCATGCCAATTTCTACAAGTATCATAGCTTCAGACCCATATGCGAGGGCGAAAAGGGTTTCTCCCGTTGGAGTTATTTTTGTTGTTCTGTAAACCCAAAGGATGCTAGGCAGTTCAGTTGTCCATAATCCCTTTGATGATACGAGCCTCTTTTTTTATTGCTTCTAGATTTGTTCAGTTGGTGACCTCGGCTTGCCTATTTGCCTATGGATGGGCTGGTGCTGAGAAGTTTTGTTGGATGACCAGGTTTTTGCACAACTCTTTGACTTTCTTGCCTTTGAACTGCTTCCCATTGTTGGTGACAATTATTCTTGGGATTCCAAATCTGCGTATTATGTGTTTCCAGAGAAATTTTTAGACTTGAGCTTCTTCTATTTTTTGCTAACGGCTCTACTTCCACCTACTTAGTGAAGTAATCCCCTACTACGTGGAGGAATTTCTTTCCATTGGACAAAATGAGAGGTCATACGATGTCCATTCCCCATTGGGAAAACGACCAGGGGTTGCTCATCGAGATTAGATTATGATCTGATATGTGAGTATATGGGGCAAATCTCTGGCACTTGTCACAAGTGCGAACGAGTTTAATTGCATCCGCTTGCATCGTGGGCCAATAATATCCCAAAGTTATTGTTTTGTGGGCTAGCATTCTGCCTGTTGGGTGGTTTCCACATGTACCGCGGTGGATTTCCCGTAAAACATAATCAACATCACTGGGTGAGAGGCATCTTAAGAGTGAACTGGTTGCGAATCTCATGTAGAGTCTGTCATTGATCATTGTGTATTGTGTCGCTCGATTTTGCAGTTTTTGGGCCTCTATCTTATCAATTTGGAATTCCCCGTTCATTATATAGGCTAGAATTGGGGTCATCCAATTGCTTTCTTGATCAACAGCGCATGCCTCTTGTGTCTGATTTTCCAGTATGGAACTTTCCTGCCTGGTGATGAGTGGATTCTCATTTTCTTTAACTCTTGATGCTTTATTCGCTAACTCGTCAACTTTTTTGTTATTTGTCCTTGCACACCATAGTTGCGCTTTGGAAACCTTCTATTAGCTCGACGGTCTTTTGACGGTAAGTTTTCATTCGAGGGTCTTTGACTTGGAATTCGCCGTTCAGTTGATTGACCACCAATTTGGAGTCATTGAAGACACCGATTTCTTTTATTTCCAAGTGTTGTAGCCCGGCTATCACTGCTTCGTATTCGGCTTCGTTGTTTGAGGCCTTGAAATTGAATTTTATTGCCTTTTCTAGCGTTACCCCCTTCGAATTATATAGTATCATTTTGGCTCCACTCGTTGCCTCGTTGGATGCTCTGTCGCAATGGAGGATCATCCGTGGGCATTTTGTTTGGTTTGTTCCTCTTCATAGTTGCTTTCCAGTTGGTGGTTATTATTGCCAGTGAATTCAAACTGCCCAAGCTCTATTGCTCATTTCACCATTCTTCTGTATAGCTCGGGTTTGTGTAGTACCAATCAAAGTGGTCGCTCGGTCATGACAGTGATCGGATGGGCTTGGAAGTATGATTGTAGCTTTCTCGAATATACGATCAGAGCGAATGCTAGTTTCTCCAGGGCCTGGTAGTTGTTATTTGAAACTGCGAGCGTTTTGCTAATGTAATATATCAGTTTTTGTGCACCTTTTTCTTCCTATCAGCGTCGAACTCACCACGTGGTCGGATACTGATAAGTATAGGTACAGTGTTTCCCCATGCTTAGTTTTTTATAACAGTTCTGTGCTCCCCATGTTCGCACTCTTTGTTCCATTCAAATGTCTTGTTTCCTTTCAAGATCGTTAAAAAGGGTATACATTTGTCCAAAGACTTGAAAATGAATCTATTTAAAGATGTTATCCTACCATTAAGACTTTGCACACCCTTTATGATCGTAATTGATTGCATGTATTTGTTTTGGGTCAGCTTCGATTCCTCTTTGGTTGACCGTGTATTGAAGGAACTTCCTTGACTCTACTCCAAATGTGCATTTATCCGAGTTCAGCTTCATTATGTACCACCGGAGCTGTGAGAAGGCATGTTCGAGGTCTTCGATGTGGTCTGTTTTGTGTGATCGTTTGACCAGCATGTCATCGATATATACCTCCATGGTATTTCTGATCTGGTATTTGAACATTCTGTTGACCAGCAGTTGGTACGTAGCCCCTGTGTTCTCAAGTCTGAGCGACATCACTCGGTATCAGTACGTGCCTCTCTCTGTTATAAAAGACATATTTTCTTGGTCGGGGGTACATTTGTATCTGGTTGTACCCGGAGTATGCATCCATGAAGCTTAGAAGTTTGCTGTCCGACAGTGGCGTCCACTATCTGGTCTATGCGTGGGAGCGGAAACCTGTTTTTTTAGCATGCTTTGTTTAGATTAGTGCAATCCACGCATACTCTCCACTTGCCATTTTTCTTTTTCACCAACACTGTGTTAGCTAGCCAATCCTGGTAGTGAGATTATCTGATAATTCTTGTATTTATCAGATGATGCACTTATTCATTTATTGCCTGATTGTGTTCAAAGGCTACGGGTCTTTTTTATGTCAGAGGGGTTTTTTGTCTGGATTGACTTGCAATTTGTGAGTGCTGATAGATGGGTCTATTCCCACCATATCTTTCATCGTCCAGGCAAAAATGTCCTGATTATCCTTCAACAATTGAATAGGTTTCGTGGCTAGTTCTAGGTGCATTTTGGTGACAATCCGAACTGCTTTGTCTTCCCCATCACCAAAGTAAACCATTGTCATTTCTTTTTCTGGTTGTCTAGTGTTTGGTCGATCCCTCAGACTGGTTGGGGCTGTATTATCATCCATGAGATCGGGATCTGCTTGACCAGATTGTTGCAGTGGCTCCTCTGGTCGGTGCAGTAATTGCTATTTGTGTGGAGATCTAATCACTACATAATGACATTTGCGCACAATTAGCTAATCTCTATTGATTGTTCCGATGCCATTGTCATTGTGGTACTTCAAGCATTCACGCGCAGCTAGCTATTTATGAATCCAAGGCCTTTCAAGAATCATATTGTATGCGGATGGAACATCAACTACAAGGAAATTTGTGAACAAGACTCGTTGTCTTCCTGGTTCTTCTACTTACACTAGTAATTGGATCATTTCGATTGGCTGACATTGTTCTCCGCCAAAACCCACCATTGGTTGATTGTTAGCCAAACTGCCCGTGTCGACTAACACTATTCTGATTTCCCATTTGGCTATTAGTACTAAGATTACTAAAGTGTTATTATGTGGGAAATTGACTACTTTTACGTCCTCATTGGATAATGTCAGAGTTCTTAGCATCGTTTTCGCACGTCGTGCAAAAGGTTCCTGGTATCTAGTTTTTGCTCATAAATCTCAGATTGACCACTTTCGAGATCGATTGGATAACTCTTCTTCTCCGACTGCGCCATGCAGGACGTATATTAGCTCCCTCGATTGCTCTTCTATCGCGGTTTTTCTTGTGTTGGCCTCCTTTAGCTTAATGAACTCTTCAAGTCGTTTCTTTTGGACGTGGCGCTCGATTTCATCTTTTAAGTTGTAGCAGTCCTCGGTATCATGCCCTTAGTTGTCATGGAAGGAGCAATATCTACTTTTATTTCGCCTGTCTAGATCCTCTCTCATTTTGGGCAGTCATCTAACGTCTTTCCACTTTGCTATGGTTTTGAGGACCTCAGCTCGACCCTTTTTCAAAGTCGTGAATGATTTGCCTGTTGATTGCTTGTGTTTGGATCTTCCGGGTTGTAGTTTTCCAAGCTTTGGTTGATCAAATTCAGAATCTCCTCAAGTTTGGTGTCTTTTTGGTTGGTTGTTTTGCTCTCTAGGCTTTTCATTCTTTCATCCTTCTCAGTCAGAGGAAGAGTGTCTCTTTTCTGACTTGTCCTTCTTCCTGGCTACTATCATCTCCTCGCGGGTGATGTGCTTTTGAGCGGTTTTCAATAGAATCGTCATGTTCTTTGGGGGATCCAGGTTTGGAACGTCGAACAAGGGGCCTCTCTTCAGTCTGGCGGTGAAAGTAGCAAAGACCATGTCACCGTTGCACCCATCGATCATTGTTAATGCATTAGTAAAACGAATAACGTACTCTCTTATTGTTTCCTTAGGTTTATGTTTGATGTGGAGCAAATAGTGCGACCCTTTCCTCATCTGTTGACTACCAACAAACCTTGTGATGAATGTTGTGGCTAGTGCATGAAAGGAGTAATTGATCATGGTGGTAGGTTGTTGAACCAGCTCATTGCTGCGGAGGTGAGACTGGTCGAAAACGGTCTGCATAAGATAGACTTTGTGTTTTATTTCAATGTTATCATGTGATGAAAGTGTCGCAAATGGTCTTTCAGGTCAGTGGTGCCATCATATGCTTTAAACATCGATGGGGTGAACTTCGCTGGGATGGGAGTCACCATGAGTGCATGTTTGTACAATATATTAGGGTCCATGACTCCGATCCTGGACGGGATTTAAGCAGGGGTCTCGCCGCTTTATGGGGTCCCCTTTTTAAGTGGTTCACTACTTTTGAGATTTACCTGTCGTGGTTCTGGAAGAACTTCGTTAGCAAGGTTTTGTAGGGATGTTGGTTGAACGGGGTCGGCGGATTGAACACGCTCTGAGTGTGCTTTTCCATCATTTTGATCATATGGTCCATCTAGTCCTTGAGCAAGTCGACACGAGGGTCCATGGTGGCACCTCTAGGCGTCTAGGATATTCTAGCTACCTCTGGATGTGGCTCTCTATTGTCGGGCATGGTCAACCCAACGTTCATTTCTGGATCCATGATGTGCATTATTGGTAGCGCAGTTTCTCCAGTGAAAGGATTGTCTTGATTGTTGTCGAGTTGAGGGTTTGTAGAATGTGCCATTTGGTTCTTAGGGCTAAGAGAATTTTATCAGTATGGATTTTCTTCTTGAAAGGAAAACTTGTCATTCCCAATGGACGACGCAAAACTGATGCATCCAAAATCCAATCTCCAATAAGCAAATACTGCAAAACAACTGTTAGATTGTCAAAAACCACCTTTATGGTGGTTGTTGGCACTCCGATGCTTAAGTCAATAACTCAGTTGGAAATGGAGATAAAACTGGACATAACTCAATTAAAATTGCATACCTTTGTCGAATCTTCCCTTTACTTTTATAATGGTTGTAGTTAATTCCTTGCGTGACTTAAGCATGTGAGGCACAACGAGGGGAGACGTTCTCTATTATAGTCTCCTATTTTATGAAGATACGTTCATGGAGGCATAACTACCTCTGCAACTTTTTTTCTATATAACGTTCCTCCCCCTTGAGTAAGAACTTTATCAGGCCTGGATTTGGACCTTTGATTATGATTTATTCTAACAGACCCTGTTTGGGTTTTCTTTGACCAAATTTACCCTTTTTTGGCTTTATACATCAGCCTGGTTTTGGGATACTTGATCCTCGTGATGGATAATTTCTACTACGTGTACGGCTGTGCTGTTAGCCTTATTCGATGTATCATCAGGCATAATGGAGGTAATTAGGAAAGAGACGGAGAAGAGAGGTGGGTGCTAAGTTTGAGATGTGGTTGTGGGAGGGGAGGCTGCGAGTTGGACTGTGTGATGGCGAGAAACAAAGGTCTCTATGCCTAGTGAGAGATCTCCTATTTTTGTTGGCAAGGAAATTAAATAGTTTGGGGATTTAGGTTAGGCTTGGGCTTAGGCTAATATGGGCTGGTTTTGGATTTCTATTATTGTAGCACATTTCAATTTCACCGAAACCGTTACTTTAGGCATGTTCTTCCAAACTCGCCACACTAAAGCAATTTCATCGATTAAGCACCAATTCCTACAAAAACCTGAAAACGAAATAATTAGAATAAAATACAATATTCGAAACACTAACAAATATAAATTATAAGGTAATTTGAGTATAAATTAGGTGAATATCACTGACGCAATACCACCACAAACATGCCTAACAACGGAGTAGGAATACATGAGCATAACCATTAGTGATGCAGTCAATTTTTGTTCCCTGCTTGACCTTGACCTGCACAAAGAACACACGTGAGCCACAGACCACCGTTGTCCTAGCCGATGGCACTTCGATGCTAAAGTCATACAAGGATCTAATGAAGGCTTAATGCTGTAAACAGAGAAGTTGTAGCCTACCTTTGTTCACCAACCTCATGTCTTATTTATAGTGCTAGAGTCCTAGTTCGACCAGGCCGTTGGTGGTGTAGTTTAGGGAAGGAGATCTTCTTATAGATCCTTCTCTAATTAGGAGTTGTGTTGTAGAGGGAAGTTTTCCATGTTAGACTTGTGCTCCTAGAAACGGGGGAGATAGTTTCCAATTGTAGTGTTGTCCATAGATGTAAGTTTCCATGTATGACGTATGCTCTGGTATTTGCTTCCTAGTTGGAAACAAAGTGTTGCTGGATTGCCCGCCAAAGCTGTTCCCCGAGATACTTGCCTTAATAAGTCTTACGGGCATCGGGGATTGCTGTGAGATGTGTGGGATTAGCAGGGTGTAGTAATATGGGTTCGTCTGGTTGATTGCATTATGTGGGCTTGAAGCCGCTTGGGTCAGATTGGTGTTGGGCTGACGTTTGGGCTTATTATTCCTTGAGATTATCATGACACGTGTACGATGAAGAAGAGAAGACATTTCTGTGAATCATCAGCTGCTCCCCCCGGGTTAGTGTGGCATCTAGTCGGTCCACTAAATCTCTGAAAAGTAATTGTACCGTCATAGTTATTGAACCAGAAGCGTTTTTCGAGCGACACATAGCATTAATGGATACGCGACTACTCAAGGAGAAGAAGTACGAATTCATGTTATTTATAAATAGCTATTGTTTCAAGGAATATCTCTTTGTTCCTTCTGTGGCTTCTTCTTATCTTTGCCTTGTGTTTTCTTTTGCTTGAGCGTTATTTTACAAAGTTTTTTTTGCACTTTCCTTCCATGGCGGTCAACACCGAATTTACTCCCATACATGAGTCGTCTTATACTTGTCACAAGATTTTTGAAGAGAGTTTGGTTGATGAAACCGAGTTAATTAGGCTTCGTGGTCTATATCAAGTTCCCAGTTATTTGGAAATCTTCCCTGTGTTCTCGGCTCGGACTTCGGCTACACCCCCTCATGGGTATATAGGATTGCACGGGGGTATGTTTGAATCTGTACTCTGGTTCCCAATGTTGGATGACGTTTGGTGTTTTTTCCTTTCCCTCCGTATGCCCCTCGCTCAGCTGGCTCTGAGCTAGTTTAAGATTTGATTGCGACCCTTATTAGAGCGCATGATGCTAGCCTTTGTTTGACCCCAACAGTAGCTCAATGTCTGACCACTGCTCGGTTGGGTTTTAGAGGTGTCTATGTGCTGAGCACCCCCGTTTGCTTGCATTCTATGGCAAATGACATTGAGCCTTGGCAGAAGTAGTGGTTTCTGATTTTACCGGATTCCCCATACTTCAAATTAGGAGGACGTCGGGTCTCCAGATTCTTTCAGTTTGATCTTAGTAAGTACTTTGTCACAATCTATTCGTTTCAGATTCTGGATGTAGCGCTAACTTGATGTTTTGTTTCTTTTTTCAAAAAATTTTGCATCTTCTATCGTCACCGAGGAGGAAGATTTGATAGAAGGGGAGTTTAATGAGCTCCCATTAATGTCCGCTGAGGAGGTTATAATGCCAGACAACGTCGTATAGAGCGGGTGGCTCAGATGTTCCCATGAGGCCTCTACTATACTCAGCTCACCGACTAAAGAGGTCAGAGGTCGTGTTCAAAGAAAAGAAGCCTGGTTATGCCTAGCCCTACTATGCTAGCTGAGTTGAAGGCGGGCATGCTTCCCATTGTTCTTCCTAAGAGGAGGCAGCCCCTTAATCAAGTTGCCTCTTCTTTTGAGCCGCCATTTTTATTAAAGAACGAGGAAGCTATTACGCGACATGAGTTATCTTCGTCTACTCAGGAGGTAGTCCTTGGGTATTGTAGCTTCTTGCTTAATTTTGTTGCCCCCTGTCGACTCAGAGGGAGAGCACATTGGACCCAAGGTTGACGTCGTGAGTCACCATGGGTCTCTAGCGAAGGCTCGCACTACCGAATCACATTATTCTGTTATGCTGCACCTTGATGCTCTCGAGAGAGTACTCGCTCTAGAGAAGGCTTTTGCAGACTTGTCGATGTCGTATTCGAATGCTCTCCACCTGGTGGACTCTTTTACCGATCAACTGTAGGATTCCAGTGTTGCTATGGACTTGGGGGCCATTCAGACCGTGACGTTTGTGCTGAAGCAAAATTGGTAGCCGTAAAGGCTCAACTGAAGTCAACCTGGCTTCTACCCGAGCCGAATTGGTGTGGGCCCGTGTTGAGTTGGAGCGATTAAATGGTGTTATGGAAGTGGTCCTTTGATCTGCAAGTTCAGATTGCTGACAGGAAGCGAGTCGAGATTGAATGGTTGTTATACGATAACATCTCGAGTTAGAAATTGCAGAGGGACTTCGTTGCGTTCGTGAAACTTATTGATAGAATAACACTCGCACTATGCCGCATTGGTATGCGTGGTGGAACTTGGGGCTTCGGAACGAAAATTGCAGGTGTTGTTGGAGGTCATTAGGGGCAAGCTAGAACTTCGAGAACTTATTAGATAAGAGCGCCCTGGTCCTGACCTTTATTTCGCCTATGATAGAAACGTTGCTTTCAGAACTATCATGCTTGAAGAATGTCCAGGCCCTTCGGGCAGGCTGTTGAGGAAGTCGTTTTGTCCCCTATTGTTCCAAAATAGTTGTAATATAGGACAAAAACAAAACTTTTAATGAAAGTCATATTTTTACCCATTATCTCTTTCAAAACTTTGCTTGTTTGTCTTGTCTTGTAATGTCGTGCCATTATCTATTTTTAAGAAGCTTTTGACTAGTGATGCAGGTCCTGGAATTAGTATTTTCGGGCCCTTCATGCTAGTAGATGGTTTGTGTTGTCAGATGAGTTTCATCGAAGTGAACTGCATTGAGCAACATTTGTTTATAGTTGAGTTGTTATGGTTCCTGGCGAGTCGTCATCATCAGGCGCAAGAGCTCTAACTAGGCTGTGATCAAATTTGGAAACCATCTTCTGTGGAAGAGCAGTGGTTCCGTGGCAAGCTGTCGACATCAGTCGAAGCTGACTAGGCCTTTACCTTCCAAATCATCTACATCCGCCCATTGCGAGCTACAAATTTGGGAGTTGACCAGAAGTTTTTGTCACCAGTCGTCACTAACTAGGCTTATCTAATTGGATTCAGCGATCATTATTTGTAGGAGAGAATGATCCCATGGCAAGTTGTCATCGTCAGGCATGAGAGCGCTGACTAGACTAAAACTTTATAGGCCATCGTCATCCGCGCGTGGTGGACTAAGCGTCGTGTGCATCAAAAGTCGTCGTCATTAGTTGTGAACTGACTAAGCTTACCTGGTTAGGTTCGATGACCATTGTCTACAAAAGAGCATTGATCCCTTAGCGAGTCGTCATAATCAAGCACAAGAGCGCTGACGAGACTCCTACTTCCTAGGCCATCGTCATTCGCGCGCAGTGGACAAGGCATCAGTCGCACCAGAAGCCAACATCATCAATCTCGAATTGACTAAGCTTACCTGGTTAGGTTCGACGATCATTTTCTGTAGAAGAACAATGATCCCTTGGCAGTTGTCGTCATCAGGCATGAGAGCGCTGACTAGACTCCAACTTTGTAGGCCATCGTAATTCGCATGCAGCGGACTAGGCATCGAGTGCACCAGAAGCCTTCATCATCAGTCGTTAACTGACTAAGCTTACCTAGTTAGCTTCGACGATCATTGTCTATAGAAGAGCAATGATCCCTAGGTGAGTCGTCATCATCAGGCATGAGAGTGCTGACTAGACTCCCATTTCTTATGCTATCGTCGTCCACGTGCAACGGACTAGGCGTCGGGCGCACCAAGAGCCATTGTCATCAGTCGCGAACTGACTAAGCTTACCTGGTTAGGTTTGATGATCATTGTCTGTAGAAGAACTATGATCCCTTGGCGAGTTTTCTTCATCTGGCGTGAAAGCGCTGACTAGAATCTCACTTCCTAGGCCATCATCATCTGCGCACAGCGGACTGGCGTTGGGCACACCAGAAGTTGTCGTCATCAGTTACAAACTGACTAAGCTTACATGGTTAGGTTCGATGATCATTGTCTGTAGAAGAGCAATGATCCCTTAGCGAGTCGTTGTCATCAGGCGTGAGAGCATTGACTAGACTCCTACTACCCAGGCCATCGTTATCCGTGCACAGCGAACTACTCGTCGAGCACACCAGAAGTCGTCGTCATCAGTCGCGAACTAACAAAACTTACCTAGTTAGGTTCGGCAATCATTGTATGTAAAAGTTCAATGATTCGTTGGCAAGTCATCGTCATCAGGCGTGCTAGTCTCCCACTTCCTAGGCCATCGTCATCCACGCACAACGGACTAGGCGTCAGGCGCACCAAAAGTCGTCGTCATCAATCACGAATTGACTAAGCTTACCTGGTTAGGTTCGGCGATCATTGTCTATAAAAGAACAATGATCCCTTAGCGAGTCATCGTCATTAGGCATAAGAGCGCTTACTAGACTCGCACTTCTTAAGCCATTGTCTTCCGCACCAACCGGACTAGGCGCTGGGCTTAATCTTTCGGATCTGGCCACAACAAGATGATTGGATGTTGTTGTTCGTTGTAACAGACATTAATGGAAGTTCAGTCAAAGCAACTACGTTTATTGATAATATTTTTGAGGTGTTCTACCTTCAATGGTCGTTTAAGTCTATCACCGTTTGTCTTTCAACCAGTATGTCCTTAGCTTGTCGACCTTGGTCACCCTGTAGGGCCCTTCCCAATTTGGATTCAACTTTCTTGCGCCAGCTTCTTTGGTGTTTTGTTGGGTTTTTCTAAGTACCCAGTCTCCCACTCTGAATTCGCGTGGCTTGACCTTCTTTTTGTAGTATTGCGCTATTCGTTGTTGGTAGGCAGCTAACTTAGTGGAGGCTAGATCCCCTTTTTCCTCAAAGAGGTCTATTCCGATGCGCAAGGCTTCGTCATTGTTGTTTGCTCTTAATTCCTCCATTCGGAAGGTAGGCACTTCGAGTTCCACTGAAACCATGGCTTCTTACCCATAGGCTAGGGCGAAGGGTGTTTCTCCGATGGGATTCTTCTGGTTGTCTGATACACCCAGAGTATTCCTGGTAGCTCTGAAACCCATTTTCCCTTGGCTGTGTCAAGTTTTTTCCAAGATCGTTCGGTTAGTAACCTCCGCTTGGCCGTTGGCTTGTGGATGACCTGGCGAGGAGAAATGGTCACTAATGTTCAGACTTTCACATAGTTTTTTAACCTTGATACCTTCTAATTGAGTTTCATTATCGGTGACCAATACTCTGGGGATGCCAAATCTACAGAAGATGATTGTCCATATGAATTCTCTATTTGGATTTGCCCTATCTTTGATAGGGGCTCTTCTTTGACCCACTTGGTGAAGTAGTCGACTACCACAAAAAAGAACATTTTACCGATTGATGCTCAGAGTAGTGGTACACCAGTCTGAGCGTTTGACATGTCCCCCTGTTTTCCATTGTTGCGGGATCTGGTGGTCACCATCTTTTTCGATTATGAAAAGAGATGATGTCAATGCTTGGTTAGGAACTCTGTCGTCCCCACGGACGACGCTAAGCAAATGTAGTCGATTTTCGCTCCCTACTTGACTTTGACATGCACAAGGAACACACGTGAGCCACAGACCACCGTTGTGGTGGCCGATGGCACTTCGATGCTAAAGTTAGACAAGGATCTGAGGAAGGCTTAATGTTGTAAATAGGGAATATGTAGCCTACTATTGTTCACCAACCTCATGTCTTATTTATAGTGCTGGAGTCCTGGTTCAACCAGGCCATCGATGGCGTAGTTTAGGGAAGGAGATCTTCTTGGAGATCCTTATCTAATTAGGAGTTGTGCTGTGGAGGAAAGTTTTCCATGTTAGACTTGCACTCTTAGAGACGCGGGAGATAGTTCCCAATTGGAGTGTTGTCCATAGATGGAAGTTTCCATGTACGACGTATACTCTGGTAATTGCTTCCTAGTTGGAAAACAAAGTGTTGATGGATTGCCTGTCCGAAGTTGATCCCTGAGATACTTGCCTTAATAGGTCTTACGGGTATTGGGGATGGTTGTGAGACATGTGGGCTCAGCAGGCTTTAGTAATATGCAGACTGCATTATGCGGGCTTGAAGCTACTTGGGTCGAATTAGTGTTGGGTTGACGCTTGGGCCTGTCATTCCTTGAGATCATCATGACACACAGTGAAGAAGAGAGGACATTTCGGTGTATCATCGGCTAGGATCAACCAACTGGATGGTTTCCACAGTCCTCGTGGGAAGTTCATGGTGTGGCTCTAGTCGTTGTCCATTTACTTGAAATAAGGTACCATCGGTATGATTTTCTATTGTGATGGCACAATAGTCTTTAACATCAATAACAGTGATTGGACCAGATCAATAGGTTTTCAACTTACCTGGTAACAGATGAAATATGAGTTGTGAGCAAGACTGTCCGTTGAAGGAACTTTTTTCTCATGATGTTTTTGTCAAGTATCCACTTAATTAATGTTTTAAGTTCGTGGATAAGTTAAAAGCATCACACCTCAATTCTTTTTGCTCATTCAATTGAAGCTTTCGTGATTGACCTACCATATCAAGTCAAAGTTTATATTCTTTTTGTCCCTGTAAGCTCTATGTTAGAGTTCAACCAAAAGGAGACTAGGTTTACCAATTAACTAATATGTAGGGATACAATCCTTAGGGGTTTTGAATGCAGTTCCATATGCCTATAAGGCATAAAGACCAATGTTTTCGATTAGGATTGATATTCTTTTAGATGATATTCTTGATTTGTGATTTGAGACTTCAATTAGCCGTTCATCTGAGGGTGCAACCCTATACTTTTGATAAGATGCTTAAAGGCATGATTAGAAAAATGCTTAACTCCACTGCTGATAATACCCGTGGATGCAAATTTCCATCGTAACACGTGTTGATCACGCGGAGCTATCTGCATAAGATAGATATTAATTCTTGACATCGGTGCGGTGCCTACCACGGGGACTCCGATGCCAAAGTTAGAGCAACGCCTTTAGAAAAATATTTATTTATCTGCATTTGAAGAGAGAATTGTGAATCAAGAAAGAATTACCTCTAGATGGCTTTGTGTTTGGCTATTTAGAGAGGCAGAACGAGTAAACTGCTAGCAGATGAGTGAGACATGTGGCAGATTAGTGAAACACATGGCAGATGAGTGGGCCATTTGCTTGGAGACGGTTGTAACTTCGATTAGGTAGTTGTAACTTCTGTTGATAGTTGTAACCTCCTTGTTGGCGGTTGTAACTTCCTATTTGGAGTCACCTTTCCTACAAGCTTGGGTGCTCAGCTGAGCATAGTGGTCAGCACCGACCACTACTCCTCTGTTGAGAAAATAGTGTTATGTTGAGTTGTATTGGGTCAAGACTTGGGCTGCATTGGGCCAAAACTTGGGTCTTCTCTACTTGTAACTTTCGTGGGTAATATTCGGGTTTATCAAGAAAAAACCAAATCTTTGGGCTTCCTTATCCTGTTGGGCTAAGGATTAATATTTAGCTCCCACAAATGCCCCTCATCTCCTTTGATTTTGGGCTGATCGTTTTTATTTTCCTTCTTATTTAGAAGCATAGGAAATGTATTTTCATTGGGGAACCTCGCAAAAAATAGAAGTAGCATGCCCCTGATCTTGCTGACTTATCTGTGTCTATTGATACAAGTAAAGGATCTGCATATAGAGGCTTCTGCTCTTGTTGAAATGTAGCTTGCCGAAGACAAAATGATCTGCAAGTAGAGTCTTCTGCTGCAGATTAGGTGATCTACCAGATGAGTCACACATAGTAATTTCATGGGCTTTTGGATTTTGTCCAAATAGAGGGTCATCGTTAGGTAAATAAAATAAATTCTGCTTCGACATCCTTGTGATTTGACGATCCATCGACTTATAAATGCAACATATCTTTGGGCTGACCTGCCCATGTTTCAACATGAGTTGAGGAGTCTTTATTTATTGAAGGACACAACACTGATCTGGTAGTTGACTTTGCTTCTCCGGTTGAGGAGATGGCGAATTTTACTATAAAATTTGCTAAGGCTTGAGCCTTTATAGTTGATTTTGGCCGGTAGATTTTGTTGAAGGACTCGACACCGATCTGATGATTGACTATGTTTCCCCGGTTGAGGAGGCAATGAATTCTGCTAAAGCTTGAGCCTTTAAAGTTGTCATTAGTTGGTAGATTAAGTCGTATTGGCTCAACTCTATCGCCCATTTCATGTGTTTTTGAGAAGCATCCGTGAGGATGTTATGCCCCCAACTCTTCGCTTGATGAGAACTTAGCTAACTGCTACATTTGAAACTGCCAAGTAGATGTACAAGTCCTCTCCTGGATTTGTCTGCTGATATACTCAAGAATCGATCCAAAGCTGTTGCTCTACTAGTGAGACTTTGAATTTCTTTTGGAGTTGATGGCGACTTCATGTGAAGTAGTGGTCTTCTTTGCTTTTATGATCCCCAAACTTTGCGTATGTTTGTTGATCTGCTGACTTAGTATTATTTGCATTAAGGGCGCAAAATCTTGATTGACCCCTTTCATGAGTTTCCAATATTCTTAAGTCGGAATTTAAGCATAACTTAAGGAAATTAATCATGGATTCAAATCTATTTATCTTGGAAATTGCATGGAAATATTTTTTGATCTACTGACCATTTGACAAAACTTAAAGAGGTTTAAGTAGTCCTGAGTAATATGCTTTTATGCTCAGTGATTGATTAATTGAATTACCCACTCACGGAGAGTGACATCCTCTACTGAGGTGTGATCTTCTACTGAGGCATTTAGCTTGTGTGGTTTACTGACTACTTGATTAAACTTAAACGGATTTACGTAGTCTTGAGTAAGATGCTTTTATGCATTGAATTACCCACTCACTGAGAGTGTCATCCTTTACTGAGGTGTGATCCTCTACTGAGGCAATTTGCTTGTGTGGTCTGCTGACCACTTGACTAAACTTAAATGGATTTAAGTAGTCTTGAGTAAGATGCTTCTATGCATTGAATTACTCACTCACTTAGAGTGTCATCCTTTAATAAGGTGTGATCCTCTACTGAGGCATTCTGCTTGTGTGGTCTACTGAACACTTGACTAAACTTAAACGGATTTAAGTAGTCCTGATAAGATGGTTTTATGCATTAAATTACCCACTTATGAATAGTGCAATCCTCTACTGAGGCATTTTGCTTGTGTTTCTGTTGACCAATTGACTAAAACGGATTTTAGTAGTCTTGAGTAAAATGCTTTTATGCATTGAATTACCCACTCACGGAGAGTGCCACCCTCTATTTGAGGTGTACATAAATATTTGTATTTCTGAATGTCTTCTAATGAAGGACATGTAGAACGAATTCTTGTATTTCCCTATTTCAACTGAGAAAGGTGTGTTCTCTGCTGAGAAGCAAAATATTGTATCCTCTGTTGAGGTATTTGTAAATATTTGTTCAGATTTTTTTTGCAAGATCTCCTTCATTGGTGACGGTCTCTTTGGCCAAGGTTGGTTCTTCTTGTGGAGAATTTGATTGACCAGAACGGAGAACACTGTGTATGTTCTACCGGATGAGGAGTCTCTTGTTGAAGAGATAAAATACAATAAACAGATAAAATACAACCAAGTTTTTCTTACATGTACATTGCATTTTTTTTCTAAAAAGTTGAAAATGATAAAGCTAGGACGCCTCAGCTTCAATCCACTTTGTGAAATGGTCGGTTGCCACAATCATCAGATTCTTCTGCTCTGGAGAGTTTGATTGATCGGAATGGTGAACTTTGTATATGTTTTACTGGCCGAGGAGTCTCTTGTTGGGGAGCGTGTTCTACGTTTGTCACCCTTGTTCTTTTTATTCTCATTATATGATCTGCATTTGTTTGTGCAGGTTGACTATCTTTCTTAGGTATATCTGGTGCATCAACACTATTTTTTTCGTCATCCCACAATGCATAACGTTCTGCCATGGCGAAGATCTCGGTAAGAGTTTTGCCCGATTTCATGGTCAATTTGCCACACAATATTTGATCTGCGAGAGACCCTTCTTGAAAGCTAAGGATGCAATTTGGTCATCACACCCATTTTTGCTCGCCCTTTCGGCCTTGAATCTTTTGATGAAGTCTCGAAGAGATTCATTTGACTTTTTATTTATGTTGAAGAGGTGGTCAACATGTTTTTTTGTTCGATAGGATGAATACTCTTTTGTAAAATAAGTAAGAGCTCTCCAAAGTTGTTGATCGACTGAGGGGTCAAAGTGTTGAACCAATCTTGGGCCACTCCTTGTAAAGTCATAGCAAACATTTTGCACATAAGGGGGTCATCATTTTTGTACAGAGTCATGACACTTCGGAAATGCTTCAAGTGTCTCTCAGAATCAAAATATATTTTGAAAGGAGTAAAGGTTGGTATGGTAAACTTTGCCATCGGAGGATCCCTTTCAATGTTATTTTTAAAAGGTGAAGTGTTTACTAAGGCCACCACTTTGCGCAGAACATCATCTGGATTTTCCATGACTCGCGAGTTCCTCAACTGCTCATTGATAATTCGTGTTATATAATCACCCCTCAAGGGCCTAAGTGCATCATGTCGATCGGCTACCTGGTAGGGCAGTCTATGCCACTCAGCGACATGGCAGTTTTAGGACAAGTTAATATAATGATCCCGATTTGATCCTCTGCGTTATTCACATCCATCGGGATTCTGTCTACTGCGCTGACCACTCATATATGGCATCATCTGTGATCCCAGGCTTGAGTGTAAAGTTGCTTGGGAATCCAACCTTGAGAAGACTCTTGTTTGAGGTTCGGCCCTAGAGTGCACATTTGCTCGTGGCCCTAATCTTGAATGAATGCTTCCAGATTTATCAGTTCCCCTCAGTGGATGACTACTTCTGCTCGCATGCACATGATCTACTGGCAGATGACAATGTGTCTTCTGCCCTGGCTGTATACTAACTAATCCCTCTACTACATGAGTTTGGTACTCCAATATTTTAGTCAAATTGGCAATCTGACCTGCAAGATTTTCTTGTTGTGTCATATTCATTGGGCTTGGTTGTTGGGTAGAAAATTGCAATCGATGATCAGCCGACGGTGGTAGACCTACTACCAGTGGTTTTCAGGCAGGAAGCGGTTGAACCCATAGCGATGATGGCGGTCTGGTTTGAGCAGAGGACTGTGCAACATTATTTTTGCTAATTTGTTTTCGAGTTCCCACCATTGTATTGAAAAAAACTTTGACAATGAAAGTGTTTGTGAAGGAAATTTAAACTGAATGAATGAAAGTTTTTTTTATAAATGAAAGAGTGCATGCAATGTGTTTGATTCAAGCTCTCATTGAAAGCAACAATTTGTGGATGCGAATTTCCACTAGAACACGTGTTGATCATGCGGAGCAGTCTGCATAAGATAGATATTAATTCTTGACATTGGTGTGGTGCCTGCCATGGGGACTCCGATGCCAAAGTTAGAGAAATGCCTTTAGGAATATATTTATTTCTTTATATTTAAAGAGAGATTTGTGAATCAGAAAGAGTTACCTCCATATGGATTTGTGTTTGGCTATTTATAGAGGCAGAATGAGTAAATTGCTGACAGATGAGTGAGACACGTGGCAGATGAGTGAGACACGTGGCAAATGAGTGAGTCATTTGCTTGGAGATGGTTGTAACTTCTCTTAGGTAGTTATAACTTTCATAGATAGTTGTAACCTCTTGCTGGTGGTTGCAACTTTCTATTTGGAGTCACCTCTCTTGCAATCTTGGGTGCTCAACTGAGCATGGTGGTCAGCGCCGAACACTACTCTTCTGCTGAGAAAAGAGTGTTATGTTGAGTTGTATTGGGCCCAGACTTGGGCTGCATTGGGCCCAAACTTGGGCTTTCTCTACTTGTAACTTTCGTGGGTAGTATTCGAGCTTCTCGAAAACAACTCAAATCTTTGGGCTTCCTTATCCTGTTAGGCTAAGGATTATTTTTGGCTCCCACAATACTTTTCAGAATGCCAAACATACTAAAGATAAACTTCTTTATGAATGAAACAATGAGTTTGTGATCATTGGTTTTGGTGGCAATTGCTTGCAACCATTTAGAAATATAGTCCACCACAAGAAGAACATATACTGTTACCGGGAGATAAAGGAAAAAAGGTCCCATAAATGCTCCAAACATCAAAGACGTCAACAAGTAGAATAAGATTAGGGCATCATGTGTTGAAAAGATATTCACCCAAGTTGTTGATATAAGTGACATGCTTTATAACACTAATGGGCATCTAAAAAGGGATCGGCCAATAGAAACCTGATGGGAAAACCTTATTCGCGGTTTTCTTATAATTGAAATGCCATCACATGCTTGATCATGGCAAAATGAAAGGATACTCAACTGTTAAGATTCTGGATACATCATCATATAAGTTAGTCAGGGGAAAATATGGCGCATCTCAAGAATAATACATTACCCTATGCAAAAATTTGTCACAATCTTACTTACATCAGTGCAATTATGATACTGATCACACATTAAAGGGGAGTTCTGGCTCAACTTCTACTATTAGAGAATGTCTTTATCTACTGAGGTCTACCCTGTCACATCTTAAGGGGGAGTTCCTTGACAAACAGAAGATAAATTATTCATTGAGTCATGTCGCTCACCCATTTTATTTTATCCTTTAACCCCTCCCACCCCAGATGCCACCGGCTAGGATCGACTCCGTGACCTAGTGATACCATCCGCCACTACTCAACCACTGATCCATTACACCTTTGACTCCCTCACCCATTGTTAACACTAGTAGAAAATTCCCTGACAGTTTTAACAAGGAACTTCTTGTCGTATCTAACAAGGACAGTTTTTTTTACCAATAATATTACTAAATTATCTTTTTGTGACCTTTCTTGTTGCGCACTTCAAGAATATTACAATTATATATGGACATTTTCTCAATAACTGTCAATAATCTTTGGCTTTTCAGGTACAATTTGTCGTTAATTAATAGAGACCCAAATTCATACTTTTTATCTCATTGTTCTTGAGATCCCCCCTTTTCATCAACTCTAATCTAACTAACTAACTAACTTACTACCCTTATTAGGGCTGCTTGACCAGAGCTGCCAACTATTTTTATTTTTAAGGTAATAGGTTTCCACGACTCATCACTACCTGTTGCACGTGGCCAAAACTGCACAAGTCGCAAAACCTTGTTTTAATTTGTTTGACATGGGTTTCTATAGTTTTTGAACTTCTCAGCCTTAATTTCTTTCCACTTTGAAACCATCTACAACAAAAGACTAGGGTTCTCGTTGCTTCCCTCCTCTGACTCATACTTCTTGCTGGAATCAAGTAAAAGAAGAATAACGATTGGATGAAGAAAAGTAATTCCAAGAAAATGAGAAAAAATTAATGTTCATCACTGAGCTTCTTCTATTGAGGTTTGTTTTATTTTTTTGAAGGCAAGCTGGGTTTTCAAGATCTCATAACCTATCAACGACCAGAACTGGTCAACACACCATAAACTGATAAACATGCTGCCGGCTGTGTTCGAACCCATGACCTAGTAGTACCTTCCGCCAAGCTCTAACCATTGAGTTGTCATGCCATTGGCTCTATTGAGGTTTGTTGATAAATTTGTATGTCTTCTTTTTGTAGGGATCATTTCAATATTGAGAAATTTATTTCTAAAAAATGACACAATTGGCTAACACTTCAGCTGACTACATTCTTGTTTCTATAAGAATATTAGAAGGTTGTGCATGAGCTTTAAAGTGTGCACACTGAATGCTTGAAGAAATACCCAAAACAATATTGTTTGGTGTCTTGTGAGTATACAGATACTAACCCCAAAAACATATGAGAAAATATTGTCCAAACAAATACACATTTAAGGTGAAATTTTTTCTATGAAAAGATTGCTAGAAAACCTTCATTACTTTATGAGTTATAAATTATATAAAAAGGCTTTCGCATTGAACCACTTAGTGAAAGTATTTCACATAGCCTTGTCAATATGCAAGGAATCGAGCCTTGTGAGTGTGCAAGAAACCCTCGTTTGTATGCAAGGAATTCTTAACTAAATACGTTTGCTCGTAGCATGTTTCTTAAAAGAAGTGTAAATCAAGTGAGTTGTTGATTAAGCTGATTTAAAAGATGCATTATTAAAACAAAATTTCGTGTATGAAGTGAGAAATAGAGGTGTTATCATATCATGGAACCAATGTCGATAGGTATATGTGACTCTTGTAATCGTGATATTTTTTCATAATAGATGCGTGATCTTGTCGTTATGTAGCCCTTTAGTTGTGAACACGTTATTATATCTTTGTCTCATTTACTTTTCCGGCACATTTATTTTTTTGAGTGTGATTGCTAAGTAAACCAAATAATCCGTACCTAATAAATCAATCCAATTGCAAATTAAGAAATTTGAATACGTATAAGAGCATATTCACTTCGAGGGCTTAACATCCCAAGTAGCCCTTCCATCAAATGATGACTCAAAACCTTCTACTTATGAGAAGTGTGCTTATAAAGCGAAAGAAATTTATTCAAGATGATATGTGACCATGAAGTTCAATACTTGACCAACAACGATAAATTTTTGGAGAAGAAATATGAAAATTCACAGAAACATCAGCCTAATAAAGCTCAAGCTTCAGAGATTAATGACTTACTACCTACAATAAAAGGTTTAATATCAAAATAAGGTTGAACCTCATCAAGCATAAACTAAAGTTAAGCTAAAAAGGTTACAACTCAATAACCATCTTTTCCTAAGCCTCTATATATAATACAATACACATGTTGTGGGAGACATGGACATCGATGGTCAAAATCTTATTCCCCTCCCCACCCCCATGGCATGTTTTGGTCATAGAGGACACATCAAACCTTATTGTGGTTACAGTAACGACCAAAACTCTTCATTCTCATTTTAGGAAATTAAATAACAACTGAAGACTAGCAAAGAATCCCATCAACGACAACATAACAATGAGGTAATAATTATACAAAAACCTCAAGCATCCAGCTCTATCAAAGATGAATTCTTCCATCAATCTTGATGACAAGTTTGTTTACTAACACCCTTTGAATCAAATATATTATCTTTTAGGTGGTCAAATATACTAACTTTAGACCCCCCTGGCAAATATGGTGGACCTGGTAAAGGAAGCACAAAGTTACATCGCTCTAGACGAGGATCGGATTGCCAGGAAAAAGGCTGAACCTAGGAGAAACCCTCTGTCCCTTCCAACGAGAAAGTAAGGGACGAATCGGCAAGCACGATACACGTCCTCCATGGGGCACATTCTGAGTCCGGACAATCAAACAGGTCCAGAAAAATCCCTCAAGGAGATGAGGGTCCGAGCAACATGCAACGACTAATAGATGTCACAAGCTCGGAGCCATGATCATCTTATATCACTAGCCTTTTACGGACAAAGACCTCCAAGGTGTCCAACTTCTCCATAATGACGCTCTGGTAATCACGATCTCCCTAGCAAGATAGGAAGTAAGGAGATCCTTGGTTGACACAGGGATCTCATTGAATGTTCTATTCCTCCGTACGTTTCGCAACATGCAGCTAAATGAAGAGGTCCTAACTCATGATAGCCATCCAATGATTTCTTTTAGCGGCGAGAAGCGCTTCCCGGTGGAAAAGATACAACTAACGGTAGTCGCGGGAGAACCACTGATCAAAAAATCATGTTTCAAGAGTTTATAGTGATCGATGCGTCGCCTACCTATAACGCTATTCTTGGGAGACCATGGCTACACCAAATGGGAGTAGTAGTTTCCACTATGCAATAATGCATCAAGTACCCAGTCAATCAAACAGTTGGTACCATACGAGAAGACCAAGCAACTGCTAGATAATGCTAATACGTGACCCCACAACAACCGCATAACTTTCAATTGGCAACTAATCCTGTGACAAGGATGTCTCTTAATCTTGCCAAAGAAATTGGGATGGAGAAACCAATATCAGACAATGAAGCCTCAGTGAGCCCTCGGGGCAGACCCAACATCGATCAATCGGAGGAAGAGATTGTCACGGTTTACCTCGGCAACCCTTTCAACAATAGGGTTATACATATAGGTTCCCGTTTAAGCAAAGAATTGGTGGAGCGGCCGATAGAGCTACTACAGTAGAACTAGGACGTCTTCGCCTGGACCATGCGAGACATGTTGGGAATTGACCCGTTAGTAATCACTCATCGCCTAGAGGTGGACCCCACGAGGAAAACCATATGGCAAAAGAAGAGGCTCGTGGCGCCAGAAAGAAATAAAATCATCAAGGAAAGGGTACAACAATCACTCAATGCGGACATGATCAAGGAAGCGCGATACCCTGACTGGCTGGCAAGCACCGTACTGGTAAGGAAGAAAATGGGTAGTGGAGTGTCTGCGTAGATTACACGGACTTAAACAAGGTGTGCCTGAAGGACAGCTTCCCACTTTCCCGCATCGATCAGATCGTGGACGCCACATCCAGATAGACTCCTGAGCTTCATGGGCACCTACTCGGCTACAACTAAATATTAATCCACCCCATATCAAGAAAAAACCTCTTTTATAATTGAGAGAGGAATATACTGCTATAGGGTGATGCCATTCGGCTTGAAGAACGCAGGTGCGGTGTATCAATGATTGTGAACCGAATGTTCAAATAACAAATCAACAGAAACTCGGAGGTCTACATAGACCATATGTTGGTCAAGAGTCTCCACACCCTCGACCACATAACATGCCTCACCGAAGCCTTCAGCCAACTCCGAAAGTATCAAATGAAACTCAACCCAAAAAAGTGTACGTTTGGAGTTGAGTAAGGGAAATTTCTAGGTTACATCGTAAACCAGAGGGGAATCAAAACTAATCCAAAGTAGATTCAGGCCCTTCTCAACATAAAACCCCCCACCAACATCAGAGACGTTCAGAGCCTGATTAGCAGGGTGGCAGCACTCAATAGGTATATATCCAAATCATCTGACAAATGCATTCCTTTCTTCAAAATACTGAGAGGAAGAAAATGATTCTCATGGGATGAAGAGTCTAAATAAGCCTTTCATAATTTGAAAGCGTACATGGGGATCCCCGAACTGCTATCAAAATCGGCAACATAAGAAACACTTTACTTGTACTTATTCGTCTCCAAGCATGTCGTAAGCTCAGTCCTTCTGTGAGATGACCAGGGAATCCAAATACCATTGTTCTACGCCAGCAAGACCTTCATGGAAGCAGAGGCACACTACCCAAACCTGGAGAAGTTAGCTCTGGCACTGGTCATGTCCTCGAGGAAATTGAGGCTTTATTTCCAGACCCAATATATAGCAGTTCTAACCAAGCACCCGCTCCGCAAAGTACTGCACAAGCCAAAGTTATACGACAGGATGGTATAATGGTCGGTAAAACTCGAGTAGTTTGACATAAGCTATGCCCAAAAACCGCCATCAAAGCCCAAGCGCTAGCGGACTTCATCGCCTAGTTTACCGGTGGAAAAGAACCAAAGGCAGAACTTCCAGCCCAAGATTCAGACAATCAAGGATGGACCTTGCGTTGTGATAGGTCATCAACAGAAAAAGCAAGTGAAGCTAGAATCACACTCCGCTCTCCAAGCGGTTTCACCCTCGAGAAAGCCTTCAGATTTGGTCTTCCCGCCTCAAATAATGAAGCTGAATATGAGGCATTCTTGTCTTACCTAAAGCTAGCTAAGGGGATCAGGATAAATCACCAAACGATGTATAGCGACTCAAAGCTGGTATTTAACCAGGTCAAAGGAGAGTTCGACAGCAAAGACCCCCGCATGATAGCCTACCGCGGAAAGGTACTCCATGGAATAAGTGGGTTCGTGAGGTGTGAACTCTTACAATGCCCTGAGACAATAATAAGAGAGCTGATGCTTTGGCCAAGGAAGCCTCAACCTTTGCCAAAGTCTCGAAAATCCTCATTGAATACCAAGAGCAATTAAGCCTTAACGAAGAAGAACCCTTCGATGTTTGCACCACAAGCACAGAGGCGAGTTGGATGACTTCGATTGTCGAATATATCGAAAGAGGAGCCCTGTCGGCTGAGAAGGATGAAGCAAAAAAATTTAGAAGCAGAGCAGTGCGGTACACTCTCCTAAATGACAAGTTATACAGGAGATCAACAACTAAACCCTGCCATGATGCTTGTCCCCTCCCGAGGCAAATAAGGTCCTGAGAAAGATCCACGATGGGATATGCGAAAATTATCCGAGTGGTAGAACCCATGCCCACAAAGCTCTAACCCTCGGGTACTATTGTCCGACAATGCAATGAGATGTCAAAGATACTATTCGTAAATGTGACAAATGTCAAAGGTTCGCGCCATACACGAACATGCCTGCCCAGCCACTGATACCGATGACTAGTGCGTGGCCATTCACACAATGGGGGATGGACATCGTCGGACCACTCCCAGCATCAACTGGTAAAAAAGTTCCTTCTTGTGGCAATCGACTATTTCACCATGTGGGTCAAAGTAGAACCCCTATCCAAGATAGGGCAAATCCAAATAGAGAAGTTCATATGGGCAACCATCATCTGCAGATTTGGATCCACAGAGTATTGGTCATCGATAACGGAACACAATTCGAATAAATCGAGGTAAAAAGCTATGTGAAAGTCTGAACATCAATCACCATTTTTCATCGTCAGGGCATTCACAAGCCAATGGATAAGCGGAGGTTACTTACCGAACGATCTTGGAAGTGATCAAAAGATATCTTGACGCAGCCAAGGGAAAATGGGTTTCAAAGCTACCAAGAATACTCTGGGCGTATCGGACAGCGAAAAGAATCCCGACCAAAGAAACACCCTTCGCCCTAGCCTATGGGTCAAAAGCAATGGTTTGGGGGAACTCGAAGTGCCTACCTTCCGAATGGAGGAGTCAATAGCAGATGATAATAACGAAGCCTTGCGCATCGGTATAGTCTTCCTCGAGGAAAAGTGGGATCAAGCCTATGCTAAGATAGATGTCCACCAGCAACGAATAGCACAATACTACAACAAGAAGGTCAAGCCACGCGAGTTTAGACTGGGAGACTGGGTACTCGGAATAACCCAGCAGAACACCAAAGAAGCGGGTGTAGGAAAGTTGAACCCAAATTGGGAAGGGCCCTATAGGGTGACCAAGGTCAACAGGCCTGGGACATACTAGTTGGAAAACATAAATGGTGATGAACTTAAACGACCATGGAATGTAGAGCATTTCAAAAAATATTATCAATAAAAATATTTGCTTTTACTGAACTTCCACTATTCTTTGTTACAACCAACGCAACGTCCAATCATCCCGCCGTGACCAGATCCGAACGATCAAGCCCGACGCCTAGTCTGCCGCGCGCAGATGACAATGGCCTAGGAAGTGGAAGTCTAGTAAACGCTTTCACGCCTGATGACAACGCCTTGCCAAGAGATCATTGCTCTTCTACTGACAATGATCATTGAACCTGACCAGATAAGCTTAATCAGTTCGCGACTGATGACAACGACTTCTGGTGCGTCCAACACCTAGTCCCCTGTGCGCGGATGAAGATGGGCTAGGAAGTGGGAGTCTAGTCAGCGCTCTCACTCCTGATGATGAAGACTCACCAAGGGATCATTGATCTCCTATAGACAATGATTTCTAAACCTAACCAAGTAAGCTTAATTAGTTCGCAACTGATGACGACGACTTCTGGTGTGCTCGATGCCTAGTTCGCTGCGCACTGATGACGATGGCCTAGGAAGTAGGAGTCTAGCAAGCGCTCCCACACCTTATGACGACGACTCCCCAAGGGATCATTTCTCTTCCACAGACAATGATCACCGAACCTGACCAGATAAGCTTAGTCAGTTCGCAACTGATGACGATGACTTTTGGTGAGCTCGACGCCTAGTCCCCTGCGCACATATGACAATGGCCTAGGAAGTAGGAATCTACTCAGCGTTCTCACCCCTGATGACAACAATTCGCCAAGGAACCATTGTTCACTTATAGATAATGATCGCCGAACCTGACCAGGCAAGCTTAGTTAGTTTGCGACTGATGACGACAGGTTCTAGTGCGCTCGACGCCTAGTCCGCTGCTCGTAGATGACGATGGCCTAAGAAGTGGGAGTCTAGTCAGCGCTCTCACACCTGATGACGACGACTCACCAAGGGATCATTGCACTTCTACAGAAATGACCGCCGAACCTAACCAGGTAAGCTTAGTTAGTTTTTGACCGATGACGACATCTTTTGGTGCGCAGAACGCTTAGTCCGCTGCATGCGGATGACGAAGACTTAGGAAGTGGGAGTCTAGTCAGCACTTTCACGCCTAATGATGATGACTCACTAAGGGATCATAGATCTTTTATAGACAATGATCGTTGAACCCGATTAGGTAAGCCTAGTCAGTGATGACTGATGATGAAAATTTCTGGTCAACACCCAAATCTGTAGCTCGCTCTGCGTGGGTGAAGATGGTTTGGGAGGTGGAAGCCTAGTAAGTTCCGACTGATTTCGTCGGCTTGCCACGTGACCGCTGCTCTACTGAAGACCATGGTCATTGAATTATCAACTCCCAAATCTGTAGCTTTGCTCTGTGCAGGTGTAAATGGTTTGGAAGGTGGAAGCCTATTAAGTTCCGACTGATATCGACGGCTCGCCACGGGACCACTGCTCTACTACAAACCATGGTTGTCGAATTATCTATTCCCAAATCTGTAGCTTGTTATGCACAGGTGTAGATGGTTTGGAAGGGGAAGCCAAGTCAGTTCCAACTAATGACAATGGCTTGCTACGAGATCGCTGCTCTTCCACGGACCATGGTTACCGAATTTGATTACAGCTCAGTCAGTGCTCTTATGCCTGATGACAACGACTCGTCAACAGACGATGATTTCCAAACTTCACTAGGTATGCTTAATCAATTCCTACTGATGATGACGACTTCTGGAACATCCGAACACCCAATCCACTATGTAAGGGAAACGATGGGGTAGGGAGTAAGAGTGTATTCGGTAGTTCAACGTCGCGCGACAGGGACTGGCCAGGGACCATAGCAACTCAACTAAAGGCGAAGGTTGCTTAACGTAGTCAGTTTCGATGCAATTCAACTGACAACACAGACCATCTGCCACGGCCTGCAGCATGGGTCGAAAGCTTCCACGAAAGACATAATGGCACAATAGTACAAGACAAACAAGCAAAGTTACAAAATATGACTTTCGTTAAAAGTTATGTTCTTGTCCAGAGAAGAACATAAGTATTTTGGAACAACAGGGGAAAAACTTCTCCCTCAATAGCATGTCCCAAAGGGCTAGGACTTTTGTCAAGCATGATAGTTTCGAAAGCAGCATTTCTATAATAGGCAAAGTCAATGTCAAGACCGGGGCGCTCTTATCTAAAAAGCTCCAGTAGTTCTAACCTGCCCCGAACGGCCTCCGCGCATACCAATGTGGCATAGTGTGAACGCTCTTCCGTAAATAAGCGGTTTGTTTCATGAGCTTGCGAAGCCCCTCAGCAACTTCTAACTCAAGTTGTCATCGTATAACAACCCATTTGGTATCGGCTCGCTTCCTCTCAGCAACTTGAGCCTGCAAATCGGGCGACGACTTGTCCACTGCACCTTCTAAGCGCTCCAACTCAACACTGCCCCGCACCAGTTCCACTCGGGTAAAACCCAGGTCGACTTCAGTTGAGCCTTTATGGCTGCCAATTCTGCTTCAGACATGGACGTCACAGTTTGCACAGCCCCCAAGTCCGCAGCAACATTGGAATCCTGCAGTTGATCGGTCAAAGAATCCACCCGGTGGAGAACATCCGAATATGACATCCGCAAGTCTGTGAAAGCATTTTCCAATGTGAGCACTATCCCACGAGCATCGAGATATAGCACAATAGAATCATGTGACTCAGTAGCACGAGCCTTCGCCATGGACCCATGGTGATTCACGACATCGACCCTGTGGTCCAACGCGCTCTCCCTTTAAGTTAACAGGGGGACAACAAGATCCAGCGATAGATTGGGGTTCCCTAGGACCACATCCTAAGCATATAAAGATAAGTCGTGCCTCGCAATAGTCGCCACGTTCTCTGGCAAGGATGGCGACCCAAGAAGAAGCGGTGTGATTAGCAGGTAGCCTCCTCTTAGGAAGGACAACATGAGGCATGTCCGCCTCCAACTCATGCAGTCTCAAAGAACTAGGCCTACATAGGCTCCTTTTCCTTGAACAACGACCTCCGACCTTTTCAGTTAGTGAACTAGGTGCAACAAGGACCGCATGGGAACATCTGAGCAGCCCGCTCAGGAAGATGTTGCTTGGCATTACAACTATTCAATGGACATCAATGGGAGTTCATTAAACTCCATTTCTATCAATTTTTCCTCCTCAGTGAGGATCGGAGTCGCAAACTTTCCTGAAAAAAGAATTAAAACATCAAGTTAACGCTACATCCAGAATCCGATATGAGGAGATGGTGACAAAACACTTACTAAGGTCAAACTGAAATAACCTGGAGACCCGGCGTCCTCCCAACCTGAAGTATGGGGAATCCGCTGAAGCCAAAAACCAATACTTCTGCCAAGGCTCAATATCATCTGCTACAAGATGCAAGCAATCGGGAGTGCCCAATACACAAATGCCTCTAGAATCCAACTGAGTGTCGGTCAGGAGTTGTACTATCCCCGAGGTCAAACGAAGGCCAGCATCATGCGTTCTGATAAAGCTCGCAATCAAAATCTTAAATCCGCTCGGGGCCAATTGAGCTGGAGCCATAAGGAAAGAAAAAAAGAAACGCCAAATGTCGTCTGGCACTGGGAACTGGAGTCCAGATTCAAAAATGCCTCGGTGCAGCCCTATATACCCATATGGGGGTGTAGTTGGAGCACAAACTGTGAGCGCAAAGACGATTTCCTAATCTTCGAGGACGTTGTACAGGCTCTGAAGCCCGATTAACTCATTTCATCAACCAAGCCTTTTTTCAAAAAACTTGAGGCAAATGTAAGACAACTCCTATCTGGGAGTAAGTTCAACGTTAGCTGCCATTGAAGGAAAGTGCAAATCAAACTTTGCAAAATAGCACTCACACGAAAGAAAACACAAGGCAGAGATGAGAAGATGCCATAGAAAAAACAAAAAAGATCTTCCTTGAAACAACGACTATTTATAAATAATATAAATTGTACCTTTTCTCATTGAGTAGTCGCGTATCCATTAATGCTATGTGCTGCTCGAGACAATGCATCGGGTCAATCATTATGACGGTACAATTAATTTTCAAAGATTTAGTGGACAGACTAGACGCCCCATTAACTCGGGGGAAGAGCTGATGATACACCGAAATGTCCTCTCTCCTATACCGTACACATGTCATGATGATCTCAAGGAATAACAGGCTCAACTGTTAGTCCAACGCTAATCCGGCTTCAAGCCCACGTAGCGCAGTCCGCATGACGGACCCAAATTACTACAGCCTGCTAAGCCCACGCGTCTCAAAACCATCTCCAATACCCGTAAGACCTATTAAGGCAAGTATTTCGGGGATTAGCTTCGGACGGGCAGCCAACAACACCTTGTTTACAACTAGGAGGCAAATACCAGAGTATACGTCATACATGGAAACTCCCATCTATTGACAACACTCCAATTGAAAACTATCTCCCGTGTATCTAGGAGCACAAGTCTAACAAGGAAACTTCCTTCCTTAAGATGACTCCTAATTAAAGAAGGATCACCAAGAAAATCTCCTTTCCTAAACTACGACACCGATGGCCTGGTCGAACCAGGATTCTAGCACTATAAATAAGATATGAGGTTGATAAAAAAAGGTACGATACAAATTCCCTATTTACAGCATTAAGCCTTCATCGGATCCTTGTCTGACTTTAGCATCAGAGTGCCATTAGCCACCATAATGGTGGTCCGTGGCTCACGCAGGAAGCGAAAATTGACTACATCAGAAAGTATAGGATTTACATTTAATGTGTGAGATCCGTGAGGTTATCAAGCCTACCACCCTAAGGCCGACCAGTTTGGGAGTTGTCAGTCTGAGATCACTTTTAATGAAAATATCAATATACTACCATTTTTCGACAAGGAGGGTGTAAAATCTCTAGTTCGAGATCCTTGGAGTTTTCAAGCCTGGTACCCTAGCTAAAACTAACTACTTTGAGAGTTGTCGATCACATGAGTCTTAGAAAATCAACATCCTTATCCATGTCAATTTTGGTTTGAAAAAAATATAATAATGAGCACTTGAGTTCTTATGGTGATATTCAATGAATTTTTATTTGACAAGTGTTATTTGTGATTTTTCACCATATTTGAAACATTTCTTTAAGAAATTAGCACAAAAAAAAAAAAACATTGGCCCTCACATATGATCTAACAGATGAAAGAAATTGTCCTAACATTATTGAAAAATAGGTTGTCAACGCGCTCTAAGTGTTTGAATATTCAGTAATTTTATTTTATTACAAAAATTCAATTATAAGAAAATTTTATTATTTAATTTCTACAGAAAATAATTATTTATAAATAAATAAGGGGCTTCAAATAATTTATGTTAGGGGCATATGTATAAACAATCAATGAGAGGGGCTAGTTTTGATTGTAAAAATATGTAATGTGGAGGGCAAAAAGAGAAATCCAAAAGTTAGATGTAAGGGTTTTTTTTATATAATTTATAGATAATTGGAGGGCTTCAAATAAATTATATAGGGGCTTAGGTATAATTATTGAATATTTACAGGGGCTGATTTTGATTGTATATAGTTTAACTTTGGGAGCATAAAATAGTAAATTTGTGTAATAGTGTTTTCCATTTGTAAGGGCCTATTTATAATTTATGTATATGTATAATTGGAGGGCTTCAAATAAACTATATTAGAAGCTTAGGTGTAATTAATGAATATTGAGAAGGGTTGGATTTGATTATAAATAATCTAAATTTGAGAAGGCAAAAATGTATAAAATTGTAATAGTATTTTTTTTTCAATTAAAAGACATACCCCTGAAACTATTCATTGGTATGTTTGTTTTTACATGTAATTATAAATAACAATAGAGGGCAAAATGGGAAATAAAAATTTGAGTTGAAGACATACACTTTTCACTGTTCATTTGGGGAAGATGAGTTATGTATTTAAGATATGTGTAGAAGTTTTCATGATAGTGGATCTTTGCAAACTAATGTCTCATGAATTATTTTGTCAAAAATCAAATTTTCAAATTTTCCTCTTGACTAATTGATTTTACTTGAAAGAATTCAAATGAATAAAATAGACTTCTTTTGATTGCTCATAATTTTGTTGGAAAATTAGTTTTTATCTCCAATTGAATTTTCATATATATTGTCCAAAGTGTAAAGAATTTGTCAAAGGGGGTTTAACTGGAAAGTTTTGAGTGATCATTTACTAGGTTCTCAAAGCATTTTGTTTCAACGTCTTTTGAAATATGGTGAATACAAATTCATAAGTGTAGAAAACACTTGGTTTTTTGTTTTTTGTTTTTTTTTGGTTTTTTGTTTTTTTGTTTTTAAATAAACTCTAGGAGGGAGAGGCAACTATGGGATGTCGGACCTTTATTACTTGATCAAAGGATTTTACACTTGTCGGAGGTACATTACGACTTTACCCAAAAAATTTCTAAAAAACCTAGGGGCTAGCCCTAATTCACCAAAAGAAAAACAAAACAAAAGGACCAGAGAATCTAATACCTGCCCTAATTTGCCAAGGAAGTAGACCCTAGGACCAGCCCTAATTTACCAAGGAAGTAGAAAACAATTGGTGGAAGTAGTATTCTTAATGATATAAAAGGTGAAAGTTCCTACGATGTTGTTCACTAAGGTGCTCTTGGTGTGAGGCAGTTTTTATATGTGCATTCGACATGGAGAATAGGGAAAGCCAACACAAGTTTAGTTGAAGAAATTGGTAGCCCAATGATGCTTTCAAGCGAGCACACAGACATGAAACAAATTACCTTTAAAAAAAAACTATTTGTTGGGTCGTTGACATTTTTTTTCTTACTTTCTATCTATGCCTGAAGTCTAACTGAAAAAATACAAAAGGCTACGTCATTGTTACGTGTATGCTCCATCTCAAAGGATAATCAATGAAAAGTACATGTGTTCCTAATAATTAGGTGAAATTCACAAAATTAATTAGCCATTAACCAACAACCTCTCACAAGGAGAGTAGATGTTTGACTATTGGTTGAGTATCACACATGGTGCACGGTGATTTCCCTCATTTGGAAGGCTAAATAAAATAGAGAGCCCAAATGTTGTACTGAACCTGATTGAAAGGTGGTGAAAGTGAAGCAACTCGTGGAATTTGGATGCCAAACACAGATGGCAATTTTTGTACCAAAATGGTGTATGAAATTCTTAAAAATATGACAAGAATATGTGGTTTTAAGTAAAAAAAAATAAAAAAAAAAATAAAAATAAAAAATAAAAAATAAAAAATAAAAAATAAAAAATAAAAAATAAAAAATAAAAAATAAAAAATAAAAAATAAAAAATAAAAAATCTGGGCACTAACTTATCCAAGCCAAAATTTTGACCTATTTTTGGAAAATCTTATAGAGAGCTCTTCCAGTGAATGGGGAATTACAAACTTGCTAATCAATCTTGAGTTGTGGTATCCAAACAAAAAATATTTCAACATTTTTCAGAGGTCGAAACCATGTAACTCCTCTTCATTGAAGAAGATTTGGCCTGAAGGGTGTGGCGTCAGTTAGCAGTAGTTTTCAGTGTTCATCTTCGAAGGCTGATTGAGATAAATACATTACTCAAAGTTTGGATTTAGACGTGTGAACTGGGAGACACATGTTCATAGCATTTATAACCTTGCCCCATTGTTTGCTCTTTGGGAGATCTTGATTCAATGTAATAACAAGTTGTACAAAGGGAAGAGATGGAGTGCAAATTATGTGATATCAAGGCCTCGCTGGCTAAACTTAATTTTTTATCCAAAGAAGTTAGCAGAAATGAGGACGCGCGTGTTGAATCCCTTGGATCTTGAGACCAAAATGGCATGTCACTACAAAAAAAATTCAATTCAGCAACGGCTAAAAACCGTTGCTAATTGTCAAAAAACCGTAGCTAAAGTGAATAAGCAACAGCTCAGCAACCGTCGCAATACCGTAGCTATTTCAATCGTCACTATTTGAATCGGCAGCGATAAACTATCCAGTAGCTAATTGGCAACGGCTAAAAACCGTCGCTAAGTTGCAAAAATTTCGTCGCTTTATTTGCAAAAAAATTGTCGTTTTATTTGAGACAGCAGCAATAGCGACGGCTTTTTAAATGTTTGAAACGGTTTTTGCCGTCACAAATTGACAAAACAGCGACGACCATGATTGGAAGAAGGACACTTTGGAGATCAGCGGTGCCTGGGAAGGTGATGTGGCAGATGGCCTTCTTGTGCCTATCCACTTCTGCCCATGTATGCATTTTCAACCCCTTTAATCTATAATTGTATATACATGCATTTTTGTAGTCTGTGCAGATTGCTTACTTTGTCACCTTTGTTTGCAGGTGAGGAGATAGTAAAAAAAATATCTGTAAAGCCTGACATGGACTAGATTCAAAGGGCGCTTGGCATACCATTCGAATATCGCGAATGGAGGTGGTTGTTGAGCCCATTGAGAAATGAAGAGAAAGGTCTTCAAAGAGAAAGAAGAGTCCCCAGGAATCTGCTAGAGTTGAGGTCAACTCCTCTACTGGGGAGGAAATATCTATTAAATCCCTTAAAAAGAAAAAAACTTCTAGGCTATCTCCCTTGGTTGCAAAGGGATTATCCGCGAGGGTTGGAGCTTCTTCTGAAAAATCTCTTTCCAAAAATAACAATTTGAAGAATGTAACATCTCCTCCGTCTGGTCGTCCTCCTATTCCGAATACTAAGATTGTCCAACGCTGTTTTGCCTTGACCAAGAAATCTACTAGCCATAAAATTACTTCTTCTCTTCCCCAGAAACTTGACGCTACCCAACATTATTATGCCATAACTGAGAGATCTGCTAGTCGAAGAGGCGTTATTCCTCCTCCATTGGCCATGAAGGTTATTCCTTCTCTTGGTGCAGCAAAATCTCAAGTAACTGAATATCGTGTTGCAAGTTTAACTCGTACTCCTCTTGAAGCTAGGCTCATGCTGATTTCCAGAAAGTATGATCTATTGAAGCAGAACAGAGTTGACACTCCTGATATAAAACTGAACAGTCTTAGTTTTGATACGCCTGCAACGGATGTTCCTTCTAAGTTAAATATTGTTCCAGGACCCTTTCTTATACAAGAAAATGTTATCTTGTCTCCTCTTATATTGAAAACTAGTGTGAACACTCCAATTGAGGCACCCACTTGCAAGGTATTGCTGAATTTTTTTTTTTGAAATATATTTGCTGCTCGTTGATCTGCCTGTTGATCTGCTTATGTAGATCATGCCTTCATCATCTGAACCGATGTTAATTGATAGCGACGGTGAATCCAGTTCGGTGGATATTGTTCCCTTAGCCGATCTACTGAAAAGCGATCTTCTAGCTAACAAATCTGGGTGTACTAGCTTGGTTGAACGTCTACGTAGATCAGCCGACTTCAGTAAGTTTCAAATGAGCTCATCCGCCGAGCTACGTGCAGAGGCGTTCTTCTCTCTTTTGAGAGGTGTCCTTATGGTTGAAGAGTCTATGACACATTTATCTTATGTGTCCGAATATGCTACTGTCACTGCCCCTACTGCTGATCAGCTGAAAAAGTTGGAAGAAGATAATGAGAAGTTGAAAACTGACCTTGGAGGTATCGAGAGGGTTCTTGAAGCTGAGCAGCAGGTACATCAGGAAAAGAGTATCCAGATCCTCAAATTGGAAAATAAGTGTGTTGATCTGCAAACTTCTCTGTCTAAGACAAACTCTTAGCTGGTCTTTCTGAATCTCAAGTTTAATGATCTTACCCAGAAATATGAAACTATGAAACTAGATATGGAAGAGTTGGAGACCTTAAAACGAACCCATGAATTACTTGAAAAGGAATGCAACGAATTCAAGTTGGAGGCAATGCAGGCAGTTGAGAAGCGTGCAAAGGTTGAAGAAGACTCCTATAAGCTCGGTTATGTTGAGGGTAAAGGAGGATGTGCACATTTTTTTGCAATAACTGATGAAGATGTTGATTTTCACCTGCAGGTTATAAAACTTCCATCTACTCCCCCCGAGCAGACTACTCCTGCTTCTCTTGCCGAGGTTGCTGGTTCTTCTACTCATGGTGAGAAAGGAGATATCGTTGTTGCTAATGACCTTGGCCCTTCAGCTCTTTCTAAGAATATGTAGTCCTTAAAATGCTTTTGTTTATCAGTTTTGTTTTTGTTTTTTAATGATTTGAATTGTGGTCTGCTGACCGACTTTGGTTATTATGAATCCAAACTTTCCATGTTTTTAGTATGTTCATCTGTCGTTTCCCATACCAAAAAACAATGCATGAATAATAAACTTTAGAAAATATTTTCATAAAAAATTTATCATATATGCATTGATGTACCTTTCACTTGTTGAGAAGAGGATGTGCCCTTCTGTTGAGGAGAGGATGCATCCTTTCATCTGCCAAGGAGCGGTATTGTACCCTTCACCTACTGAGGGGAGATTGATCTCATGCACCTGCTGAGTAGGGTTTACCTTTTGCCGGTTGAGGAGAGGTATTCTATTCTTTGCTTAGAAGGAGAGGTTTCCTACCTTCTGCTTATCTGAAAGAATAGTTGTTCCATACATTGTTGTACAAGAACTTTGAGTCGTGATCTACCAAATAGGGAATTTGAGTAGGTTCGTGAGTGAGAACTCAATCTTGGGTTGTATCGTACATATTCTCATCTGCTGAAGAGAGATATGTTTTGTATTGAAAAAACATACAAGTACAACCTTTTGTAGGACTTTTACATTCCTCGACTGAAGAAAGAAAAGTGCAGTGCTTACACATTTCCAATAGGTATGTTCATCTACTGGAAAGGTAAATACAATCAAGTCTTTTTAGTATGTACATTGCATTTTATTTCTAAAAAGCTAAAATACTATAATATACTTGATAGGTACACTACACCAAATTTCCCCATCAGCAACGGTTTGGAACCGTGGGGGTAACTGATGGCCACGGCTAAGAGGCGTGGGCTGTAGAGGCGTCGCGAAATCATCCATGACGGCTATAAACCGTGGCTAAAATTTTAGCAACGGTTTAATGTTCAGCACGGTTGATGCTTTAGCCACGGTTCTAAACCGTTGCTAAAAGTTTAGCAACGGTTTTAAGCCGTGGCAAGTATTAGCAACGGCTTAAAACCGTGTCCAGACTTGCCACAGCTTAAAACCGTTGCTAAAATTTTAGCCACGGTTTTAAGCCGTGGCTAGTAAAAAAAAAATTCAAATTTTTTTTTTTTCACGGTGTTAAGCCAATGCAGTTCTACTGACAGTGATGCAATACAGGCAATGAAGAGAAATTACAGACTAAAGAACTTGTAATTGTAATTCTGGATTGATAACAGTAAATGGAATGGATTGTATTCAATAAGAAAGCTAATTCGAGATAGCTAATCTCCTGTAGAGCAAATGCTCAAGTGTACAATTTTCTTACAAATCAAATGAATTCCTTTTTCTCTCTTATGCTCTCTTATTTATAGTACTACATTTATTGACAACTAATCTAACAGAAATCCTTCCTAAACAACATGCATTACATGTAACAACATAGCACTCTGCAACATATAGCAACATGCTCCCTTTAGTAACAGCACTTGTGTTAGCAGCCTGCATTCCATTCAGCAACAAGTAAAATCAGTTAAAGAAGCAAGTAGATAGGATTACATCAAGTATAGAGAAAAAGAAAGAATTATATTAAGTATAAAGAAAAAAGAAACACCTCAATCAATGGATCCCTCCCGACAATTGAAAATACTTCATCAGCAAGCTTTCTTATGACCTTTGCACGGGGATCATAATTTTTATACACGGTGGCAAAAACCTGACATCTTCCTTTTCCTGTATAAAGCCAAGATAAAGGGTAAAGAAAAAATTAAATCAAATTGCACAGTGGCACCAGTTCAGTCACATTAGTTAATGAGACACCATTTGCAAAGACAACAAAAACTCACCTGTTTTTCACACCTTCAATGAATTCAGGAATGTTCTCAACTGTTCCAATCTCATTCAGCATTTTAAGCATGGCCTATAGCCAAAAGAAGACATCAAACAATGGACAATTTACATTTCATTTTCTCAAGTTCACAGAAGTAAATAAATCCATGACACAAAACTATAAACCTGATCAAAGTAGGGAACACTATTCTGCTACTTACATAGGTTTTACGCTCAATAACATTTGTATGGTTACCTCGTTTGCTCCACCATGAAGAGGACCGTACAATGCTCCAGGTGCTCCAGCAAGAGCTGTATAGACATCCACACCACTGCAAGCTTACTGTCAGATATGTGATACAACATTTGATTGACCATCTCTCTTACACAAAATTAAACACATACCTAGAGGCAAGATGCCTGGCAGCAGCAGTGGAACAGTTCATTTCATGCTCTGCATGGAGTATAAAGAGAACATCCAAAATACGAGCTAATCGAGGATTGGGTTTATAAGACCGGTTCCCTCTGCAATCAAGTGCAAAATAACAAATCAACTTGTGAAGGACAATATACCATGGTAGCAGGCAATATAGTTTTTTTTTATTCTGTTCAGTTAAGTTATTTCATCGATTTTTCAACACGAATATGCAGTAGATTATACTAGGTAATTAATTGGGATAAATAATATAAGTGTGGTTTCAAAGGATCAAAGAATCATAACAATTAATGCTATCTTTGGAAGTCAACATTGTTTCGAAATTTTTGAGACCAGAATGAACATCCAGTGAAATCCAAACTAAGATTACACATGAAGCAAAGAAGAGAGCAGACATGGAGTTTTCTTGTCACTAAATGCTAGATATGCTAGATATGTCAACAAGGATGAACTAGAAAAGCTGCTTACCGTGATGACAATACAACGCTGTGTGTCACATAACTTATCATTCGCCAACCTTTGGAACACTGCAGTTAAATGTCACACACATGATTCAACTCATACACAATAAAGATGGAGAATCAACTTAGAATTAACTTATCTTTATAATTGATACAGGCTGTTTCTGAGCAGCTTGGATGTTTGTAAGAGCTGGAGGCGGCTTCTGCTCCTCAAATGGATCAACATCATCCCACCTCTCTTTGTCACTGTCATGCCTTTCATTCAGAATGCCATTGTCAAGTTCTCCCCAACCATTTGCTGATGATGCCATTGTCAGTTTTTGTAGCAACTTGCTATTCACTTGCAAGATCAGGCTTGTAAAAGTCATATACATGAGCCATGTGCAGGCCCTTCTGCATAGACCTATGATAAAATAATCACCAATAAATTATCAAAAAAGCATTACATGATACAAAACTTTCTTCAGAGCAATGACAAGTGCAACAAACGACCAACGGAAGGAAGCGCATATAAGAAAAAACTGCGGCTAATAGGGTGCGCACATTGGCAACAGCTAGCAACTTTTCAGGCTATTGAACATGCTAACATGTCATGCCCTCAAATATGAAATAAATTTGTGTACTTTTGATGGTTGGTGCCATCAAAAGAAACTTGCTCGATGTCTAAAGAAAAGGTCATACCGCACTATCTGTGCACACAACAAGGCCGTAGCGTCCATCCCACGAGCTACTCTCCACCCAATTCACCACATTGAATAAAGTTGCAGTACCCCTATAGCATGCATTGGTCGAGTCAACTCCTTCAATATCAGTATTATCATGCTCCTGTTTGTTGTACACGAAAATAAGAACATAAGCTACTAAATATAATAGAAATTACAGTAGCCATACAAATTAATAATATTGCTAAGTTATAAGCTACTAAATATAATAAAAATTACAATAGCCACAGAAATTAATAATATTGCTGAGCTAAAATATCTTCTAGAACAAATTTTCCGTCTCAAATCAAGGAATATGAAATAGAAAATATTGTTAAGACTGCTGCAATATAGAAGCAGCCCATTGGTTGCATTTCGTGCCAGCTATACAGAATTTAGGCACAGAGTCCTTCAAAATTTGTAACAGCTAACTGAATCCAAGTCCTTCTACCCGTGTCTGACATGAGTAGCTGAGAATTGATATCTAAGTTCAGCATACATGTGCAAGAAGGTCTTTATGGACTTTCAACATAGTAGATTTACTCCATATCAGCCATATCAACATAGCTCTGTTACCATATCAACAAATATCTGCATTCCATTTGCTTCTGTTGCTTCACTATTTTCTCTGGTTTCAAGACGCTCCATTAAGCGTGATACGCTAGCAATGCCAGCATTTACCTCTCTCTTAACTTTTGAACCAATATCAGCCATGGAAGTGCTCCGAGAAAACAGCCTCTCCTTCCATCCTTTGGTACTGACACTGCAACAAACCACATTATCATCCAAGAGTGAACCTAAAGATATAGCTTGAATTGAACAACTATCAAAGCATAAGAAGTGCATGCTAGTAATCTTCATCATGATACTTTTATTGTATCCAATAGGAAAGAAAACATAGAGAGTATTAAGAACCAAGTCAGAAAAACGGTAGTAGTATAGAGTAAAACCTGTATACATAATTTTATACAGGTTTTGTTGAAGGCTATTGTTGAAGAAGCTTCATGTAAGGAAAATAGATTTGAGCATGTGAAGTCATGAAATTTGATTGAATGGAATGAGTTGAGTGAATTGTAATTTGAAGTATAGATTAGTTACCTATTAGTCAAGTCCGTCAACAAGAAGAGCTCCAGCATTGCTGCCAGCCCCAATAACTAAATCATCACTGTAAACAGGACCAGTATTATAAGAAAACCGGTTGGCCTTTGCTCATTCTCTATTTTCACGAAATGAATAAGCAGTACCTGTGAATATTCTTGGCAAACTCTATATGGTGGATCACGGGAAAATCCAGTGCATTTTCTGCTAAAGACTCAAATAGCCTGCACCAAAAAAAGAATTCATGATTTAGATGACTAGCAAAGATGTTAATTAACAATTCAAAAGCATCGGTCAGAACATTTCCTCCTTGCAGCATGCACTCTGATGGTTTTGTCTTCAGTTCTTGGTAGATGATGCAGAATCATTGTAGCATCAACATCCTTCTCGTAGGATTCATCTCCTCGGATAGATATAGCCAAACGTGTACCTGCGTGCCATCCAGTACCAAAAAGATGAATTAATTGTCTGGATTAAATGTCATCTAATTAGTTCAATACTGAAAGGGAGATGAGGAGGGATTAAAAAGAAAAACATATACCTTCTGGCAAAAGCTTGTGAGCACCAGATGACAGTTCTTGAAGATTTACCAAGGCAATGGCATGGGGCAATGGCTTTGTTAGCTGCCCGGACAAGGGAGTTATTATTCCCATACTCGCGTCTACCAACCTCTTTAGGGCTAGCCACTGAACGAAACAAAGGAAATTAGAAGTCACTCCCATATCAACTATGAAGTTTATGCCACTTCATGTTAGCAATATAGATACAATTGATACATAATAAATTTTTATGATAAAAAAAATGACTCAAGTGTGTTATAACTTATAAAGTGAAAAAAAAAAAAAAACAGGTCAAGTGATACAATACAGAAGAAAATCTTTGCTCCATTGGAGGGTGTGAGATTTGTGCCTCTGCTGCCATTGTAGAAAATTCTCTGAAGAAGAAGAAAAAGTAAAGAGAAGAGAAAAGAGCAAATGAGAGTATTAGTGAGTTCCTTTAATAGCAGAAAAATACACTATCATTCTCTGATTAAACAAGATCTATTAATGACATGAGTGAACATATGCATACCTGAGCTGCTTCACAAATGGCTACAACTCGAGGACTCGATCTTACTGCATAAACAGCAGATTTGAACTTCAGGGAATGTACATGAGAATGGGACTTCAAGGAATAAAATTGAACAACTGTTGGCAAAATTACATAAGAATGAGAATTGCATGTCTTCATGGCGAATTGAATGAGAATTACATAAGAATGGGACTTCAAGGAATAAAATTGAACAATGCAAATAAACTTTGTATTATTTTCTCATTAACTGCATATAAGATAAATAAAAAGATGCAAAATGCAATAACCTTCATAAAAAGCTTTAAATGCAGCAAATCCTCCGCAGCAAATTCATTCCTTCGCAGCAAATCCATTCCTTCGCAGCAAATTCCTTCGCACGCCACCTGAATTTCAAGAAAGAGTTTCAACAACTTACAAAGGCTTTAAATGCAGGTTTTAGAGCAGTCATTTCATATATACAACATCCTGCAGAATGCAAAAAATTCCACATATAAACAACTTAAAAGGTCATTGCAAAACATATGTGGAGTAAAGGTAATGTACCTAAGCAGCTTGAAGTAAAAACCCTTAGCACTCTGCATCTTACACTAAAAAATTGCAAATTGCAAAGTGAAAAATTTGCAACTAACAAAAACAGGCAGCAAGTTTTGTAAGCAAAACAGACAGCAAAGAGTACTCTGTAAAAACAGAGCACTCTTGTCACAAGCCAGAGACTCCAAAGAGCATTCTTATCATGCTGAGGACTGTGGAAGCCATTAATGAGAACCCCACTTGCGGTGCCGCTTGGGTAAGTTAATTTGTAGTCTACTATCATGATCTGTGGAACAAAATTGTCTCCATGAGAAAGCTTTCTCTGGTTTCTGGGTACTGTAAGAAATTTTCCACAAGTAATTGTCCAAACTACCATCGTACACACAAACACATGACACAAAACTCAGCCCAAAACTTGTGACCAGATAATGCAATCACCTAAACTCCCTTGTGACAATGAAAATTATAATTATAATCACATTTAATGGTTTTGTATAACCTGTTGAAATGCTAAAATAACCTCCACAAATTAAGAAAACTACTAATCTCTTTCATCCACATCCATGACAAAAGCCACTGATCACTAAAGTCGAGTATACCACATTTTGTAGGATTGAATAAGGCATAACCCCATTTAACTCCTGACCACTTCAATTGACTCTGCTTCATCACCCCTGTGCAACCCCTTGTCAGATTGTTCAATTTTTCTGGGATCTGATCAAACAAAACTGTTGTTTCATGTCAAATGAGGTGCGGAGTATCAACTGGTCCTACTAATCTCAATGGTTCTGGAGGAATACATAAGTGAGCTTCACAAGTCTTAAGAATTTCAGTAGGTCCATCAAAAAGTAATGAAAAGTAGGCCTAAAGGGAGTTCCAAAACAGAACACAAATAAATAAATTAGAAAACAAAAATTATGATTTTGGTAAAAGTCAATTTAGGATTTAAAAATGATATCAAAGTAGTCCCTTCAAGTTAAATACGAAAAAAATAATCTGCTGAAGTTCAGTGAACATAATAACAATTCGGAACTGGACCTTCTAAATAACATATGACTTTTTGAAGTATAGGGCTAAAATTCGCAAGGATGATGAACCAAAGTAATCTCCTTATAGTAGCCTTGGAGGTCTTTAGTTTGCATATATAGTGGGTGTGATTTCAACTTCTTCATGGTAAGCAATGGCTATTTGAAGTTAGGTTGTGCTTTAGGCTTTTTCTTGGCCTTCTCTGACCAAACTGTTTCGAGTATCTATGAGCTCTACTTGAAAACATTCATGAAGCATTAGTTCTCCTAGCAAACATTTGCTATTTAGTTGATAGAATTAACCAGTATAAAATTTAAAAAATAAAATAAAATGCATCAATTAGAAACAATTTGCAAAAAGAGACAAAAACCTGTTGCTGTACAGAATAAAGAAATATTCAAATAAGCATTTGTAATCCCCCGAAAAAGAAAAAACGTTCAGTGGTAATCAAATGAAAATCATACATTTCGGAGAGGAACCAAGGCAAACAGGCCAACAAAGCATGTCACAAAAAGAAAACCAGTCATCCAACCAACAGCAGGTTCCTTGTAGCTTCCTGGGGCATTCCCCTCTGTATCAACCCCTGCTTGTTCATATGTCTTCTTATTGAGACCCAAAAGGTAGGAACCAAATCCACCTGCCGAGCAACAAATCACAAAATGTTTGGAGCATATTAAACTTAAGATAAATTTCTCTTAAAACACCACGTATTTACAGATTTATAGACTCTAACCTCCAAGTGAAACGACATAACACGCGACTGTACATGTTTGAATTACAGTATTTTCCTGCTCAGTGAATGCAGTCGACACATATCCATCCTTCTTAAGCAGCTTCGTCCAGGACCGGATGAACACAAATGCAACAAGAGCTGCAGAGACATTGAGGTTAGGAGTGATCCCAGTTGTGAGGTTAAGCTTCATAATAACAACACTATAAAGGACCCTAATGACAAGACTTGCAACAAGTCCTCTCACTGTGATCTGCTTCGTCCAAGGAGGAATCTCCTTGAACTCACGGCCAACTCGTTTCTGTTCCTCATCCAGGTTCTTTGTCTCCATCTTTGTCTTCTGTTTCAGATTTTCTGCAATCATGCCTCCAGATGGAATCTTATCTCCTTGTTCATGCATTGAAGAGCTGCATTTGAAAAAACATATCATTGTTATGATCTCTAATTCAGAAGAAATTGTGTAGACTCAAATGCATATATATAGCAACTACAACTACCATGTTAAATCTTGCAAAATATAAGAACCCGAAATCAGTGTTTCTCCTCACTACTCACAACAAAATCACGAAATTGCAATAAACAATTCCAATGGGCTTTTACCTGTCTTCAAGCTACTCACCTCTCCAACCTTAACTAAAAAGAACACACTCTGAGATTGCTACTTAAAGACTTGTAGTAGACTAAGTAAATGAAATTATTACCTTTGTCTTTTAAACGTCAGTCTCTAACCTCCTTACTGGTCTTCCTTGCAACTCAATTATTCATTGCAGAGTTCGCCAGGGATTATTCATTGCAGAGTTCGCAGTAGACTAAACCGTTGGCAGGGAAAAACTTTTCTTTGCTTCTTGGAGCTGTTGTCTAAACAGGCATTAAAATAATTGAGGTGCTCACAGGGATGATCCAAAGAGCACTCTTATTCATTGCAATTTGCAACATAATCACAGGCCACTAATAACAACTAATTTTTGTTTCTCCAGAACCACAAGAGGCAGCGAAATATAAACAAAGCAAGGGAGTCAGACAGGCAGCTTCAGAGAATTACAAAAAAAAAAAAAAAAAAACCCATGAGATTTCAAGCCCCATAGGCCATAACTAGAATTCCAATTCACATACAACAATCAACAGATGTGTCCTTTGAGCACATTGCTCAAGTGAACTTCTACTTACCCTGATGCTAAAAGTGAACCCACTGGACTCCATGCGCAAGCAAAAACCTGTTGAGAACATGATGTCATATAATTTTATAATAGACGCGCGCACGGGTCCTGAAGAACCCACAATAAAGTTAAACTACCATGAAGGGCATTCAACTCAAGTGACAATGTTTAATAGTTGAACAAAACCATTAAAAGATAAGTTATTTGTGCTCTTGAAGCACTTACTATGCAAGCAGAGTAGGTCCTGCCTTCTTGTGTTCGTCTCCAACAGCCTCCATTGTTAATTTCACATCGTAGAGCTCCTGATGCTGTTGAATCAAGGCAAACAACTGACTTGGTAAGCCAATAATGCAAAGTTTTGCATGAAGGAAATTAGTTTATATCCCTGCATTCATTGTTAGTAGATATAGTACAAGGATTATAACCTTCAAAATTTATAAGTTCTCAGAATCAAGTTTTTAGGATAGCAGACTAGAGCCATTGTTTGTAGATGTGGTGCAAGGATTATAACCTTCAAAATTTATAGGTATTCAGAATTCAAGTTTTTAGGATAGAGGACTGGACCTTTGTCAGTAATAAGTTTGTTAACACAACTGACTAATATCAATCATTTGGTATAACATAATTATTTTCAAGGATGATGACGACAAGATTTAGAATGGAGCAACAGGAAGTTTTTGCAAGAGCTCTTAAAACTCATTACAACTGTAATATTAACACATTTATTATCATTTATCACCAAAATGCACACTATTTCATGTTTGCAAGTGTACAAGTCATTCTAAAACTACAATTACTTTCTAATATAGCAAATGAGTATAATAATAATAAATCTCAATATCAACTGAAACATATCTAAGAGATGTTGCCTACTATTGCATGATTTTTACTGGAATCGAACCACAAACCAGACTCACCTTCACAGTGGGTATAACCATTGCCTACAAACTTTACGCCTTGCACAATAGGGCATTCACACACTCTTCCTCTAAAAGTATCCTGAAACACAATTCACACAATGTTAAGTTAAATAAATTGTCTACAGACAACAAGAATCAACAAACACAAAGAAAACAAGAATAAAACATCAATTTCTTTCATGGTCTTTTTGTCAGTGGACACCAAAACAATGTTCAGTTCATAAAGCTTGAAATGAAGGAAAACATGCATTTTGAAAGCCTAACCTAGACACTTATATTTCATATCAATCAGTTTAGCAAACACAGCTTAATAAGCTTTGAACCTATTGGAAATCGGTGAGAACTTTCTGATACTTTCTGAGCATATTGATATGGTGTTGGTGCACCTGAATGCTTTCGAACCAGTGTTTCCTCATCAACTTGTATGCTTGTTACTGCAGAAGCCACAAACAACCAATATTTTCTATGAAATTCACGAACAACCATCTGTCTATCAAATCCTCTAATCAAATATTCCTACGTACACCATGGCATATCTGAGTGAATTCTACTGTGCATGCTACTGCCCCAGTCATCAAATGATTGATTAAAAAAAAATGCAACAACCACATTCAAACTGAAATACATTATCTATGTGCTCGAATTTCCCCATAAAACTAACACCATAAGGGACCAGCACTTTAAGCAAACTCCCCCATACAACCAGAACCCAAGAAAATAACCCGAGGTAAAGTGTGTTAGAAACACGACTACACAAAACAACACAAATAATGATTACTGCCATATGTGTAATTTCAGACAAGTGTTACCAATACCTTCTAAGCAAGTTCATTTCAGTCTTTAAAATTAAGAATTAGGATTCCTTGACATGAATTTTTTATGGTTGGTGCTCAGTCTCTAGATATAGCACTTAAATCCCATTTTTATATGGTTTGTGCTTCTTTTTCTCCCCTTTTAATTTATTTCTTGTTAAAAACATAGCTGCCTCACAAACACTACGAAAGACAGGTCCCTAACAATACATGTCCAACTAGATAAAAAGTTATCTTGATGCCATTTCCATCCAATAATCCCCATAGTTGGGATAGTTTGTTCCTCTATAAATTAGTTGACATCTATACTGATAAATGGATAAGAAATAGTCATCTCTTCAAAGAAAACCTATCCATTATGGTCTCAAAGAAACATTCGGCTTCCATCAAATGGCGTTCTCCATTCGGACACATCATTAACACATGTATAGCCAAATCTCTACACAGCATTTGACTAAAAAATGATAACAAAATTTTGAAGAATTGAAATTATGAAATTATGCAAAATGGTATGGAGAAATTGTCCAATTTTTCGAAAGGAGCAATTTTAATCTTACCCCAGTGATAATGCATACAGGACGAGTTGTTGCAGTGGTGTTCGAAGGGAAGCAACGACGGTATGAGTGGGATTTGCAAGGCGAAAACCATAGCTGGAAGTACGAATAGAGAAGAGAGAATGTCCATAAGAGAGACATTCTCCAAAACTGTAATGAACATACAAACTCAATTGTTTCCCACAATGTCGACATCACCGAATCAAAACCTCTTCTTCAAAAGCAAACCGGTTCAAAATCATGAAAAATGGAGAACAACATTAGCAATTTCTCAAATAGAAACCCAATCAAGAAAAGAAATCAAAGCAATTTCATATACCCACTCACGACAATCTCTTTCCTTGCGAACTCACTCACGACAATCTCTCTATCTCTATCTCCTTCTTCTTCGTGCAGCAAAAACAGTGTTGAAACATTCTTCTTCTTCGACGAACTCTCCTTCAAGAACCGGAGAAGGGACGCAAAAAAAATTTTAGGGTTTCGGGAGATCCGTGGGGAGATGGAACAAATTTTAGGATTATAAACTGGGAACGCAAAATTTGGAGCGGGAATCGCACGCGAGAAATCAACTCCATTTCTCCACACTTTCACGTGCAACACACGTGCCTTTTAGCAACGGTTTTAAGCCGTTGGGCACTATAGCCACGGTTTTGAGCCGTGGCTAACACACCAACGGTTTAGAACCGTGGCCAAGCCTTCCTTTAGCCACGGTTTTAGGCCGTTGGCCATTATAGCCACGGTTTTTGGCCGTGGCAAATAAACCAACGGCTTAGAGCCGTGGCCACCTCCGTGTAGCTAAAAAGGCCTTTTGGTGTAGTGGTAGTCTGCCGACGACAGAATGATCTGCTTGTAGGGTCCTCTACTAAAGATGAGTTACACATAGTACTTTCTGAGGTTGTTGGCATTCCATTGTCTAGGAATTTCTGTGCCTTCAAGTGTGTCCAGTGTATAGCTTCCCCGACTGCTAACTCTACTCACTACATACGGTCCTTCCCAATTAGGATCTAACTTTTTTGACCCTTTTACCTTTCTGGTGACGAAGGCCTTTCTCAAAACTAAATCCCTAGGTTGGAATTGTCTAATCTTGACTCGCTTATTGTAATAGGACATAAGTTGTTGATGATAAGCGACAACTCTTGTGATAATTCTCTCTCGATTCTCTTCTACTAGATCCAAGTTAGTTGCCATTTGATTGGTATTTGCTGCTAAGCTGGATACTTCTGTTCGCAAGGAAGGGACTAATATATTGGGTGGGATGATAGCTTCGGTTTCGAAAGCCAACGAAAATGGCGTTTCTCTAGTAGGTCTCCTTTTGGTTGTGCGGTAAGCCCATAATACTCCAGGTAACTCCTCAACCCATTTCCCTTTAGCTTTATCTAATCTTTTTTTTATGCAATCCAGAATAGTTTTGTTGGATGCTTCAGCATGACCATTTCCTTGTGGATACCTAGGAGTTGAATTCTGTCGCTTTATGCCGTGCTTCTCCAAGAAGAGTGTAATTTCTGTTCCCACAAATTCTAGACCATTGTCGGTCACAATGGAATGTGGAATACCAAATCGGCAGATTATGTTTTGCCAAATATTTTTCCTTGGTAGAGGCGAGGGCTTCAGCTTCAATCCATTTTGTGAAATAGTCGGTTGCCACAATCATCATATTCTTTTGTGCTGGAGCCATTGGCATTGGCCCTACAAGGTCAAGGTCAATTGCCCATTGCATGAAAGGCCATGGACTGATCTGCAGATTCAATTCTTCTGCAGGCTGAGTAGGAATTGGTTTGAACCGTTGGCATTTGTCACATCTTTGTACGAAGTTTCTTGCATCTTGATGCATGGTTGGCCAATAGTAACCAGCACTCAAAGCTTTTTGTGCTAGTGATCTGCCCCCAGAATGATTTTCACAAGACCCTTCATGAATGCTACTCAGAACTTCAAGTACTGCTGGAGAGCTAATACAGGTGAGGTCTGGCCCCAAATATGATCTGCGGTGGAGCTTTTCTTTCTTTACATAATATCTTGCAGCCTTCTGTTTGAGTTTCTTGACTTGCACCTTGTCTGTTGACAGATTACCATTTAGTAAAAAAATCAATTATAGGATCCTGCCAAGTAGGACTAGCATCGATTATCATCATCTCGCCTTCTTCTTCAATACTTGGCGTCTCCAAGTGCTCTACTGGGATGGAGCCCTTGAATTGATAATCTAAGGCTGACCCCAAGTTCGCTAATGCATTTGCATGAGACTTTCTTGCTCTAGGGACCTGCTTAATTATAAATATTGGAAAAGCCTTCAAAAGTTCTTTGACTTTGTCTAGGTAGAGGATCATCCTTGGATGCTTTGCCATGTATTCACCAGATGCCTAACTAGTTATAAGCTGAGAATCCGAATAGATGGCTAGCCTTTTAACGGACAACTCTTTTGCTAGGCGTAGTCCAGCAAGTAAGGCCTCGTACTCTGCTTCATTATTGGAAGCTTTGAAGCAAAGTGTAATGGCTTGTTCTACCATGGTTCCATCGGGCGTGAATAAAACAAGTCCTGCTCCGGCACCCTTGTGGTTTGACGACCCATCTACATATAAGTGTCACATATCTTTGTGTTGATATGCTCCTGTTTCAGTGTGAACTAAGGAATCTTCTACTGTTGAGGGATGCGACACTGTTCTGCTGGCTGACTTTGTCTCAACGGCTGAGGAGGGTGTGAATTCTACTATGAAATCTGTTAAGGCTTGAGCCTTTATAGATGTCCTTGGTCGGTAGATCAAATCGTATTGGCTTAACTCGATGGCCCATTTCATGATTCTTTGAGAAGCATCTGGGCTGTGGAGGATAGACCGTAAAGGATATTCTTTCATGATAATCACTCGATGGGCTTGAAAGTAAGGTCTCAACTTCTTTGCTGAAACCAAAAGAGCTAAAATTAATTTTTCCATTGTTGGGTACCTGGTCTCAGCATCGAGAAGAGCTTTAGATATGTAAAATACGAGAAGTTGTGCCCCCAGTTCTTCTCTGATGAGAGCTGAACTCACTGCCACATTTGAAACTGCTAAGTAGAGGTACAAGTCCTCTCCCGGCTGAGGTTTTGACAGTAGAGGAGGAGAAGATATGTAAGTTTTCAAATTTGTAAATGCAGTTTCATACTCTTCATCCCATTTGTCTCTTTTTCCTTTTTTCAATACTTTAAAAAATGGTTTACACTTGTCTGTTGATCTGCTTAGGAATCGATTCAAAGCGGCTGCTCTACCTATGAGACTTTGGATTTCTTTTGGAGTTGATGGTGACTTCATGTCAAGGATAGCCTTGATTTGATTTGGATGAGCTTCAATTCCCCTCTGGGTGACTAGGTACCCCAAAAATCTTCCTGATGAAACTCCAAAAATGCATTTCTCTGGATTTAACTTCATTCGATATTTCCTTAGAAATCCAAACGTTTCTTCAAGATTTATGATGTGATCTGCCCGCTGAGGACCTTTAATTAGCATGTCGTCTACGTAAACCTCCATGGTTATTCCGATTAAATGCTTGAAATTTTTGTTCATTAACCTTTAGTAGGTCGCTTCGACATTTTTTTAAACCAAAAGGCATTACCTTGTAGCAGTAAGTCCCCCATTCGATGACGAACGAAGTTTTGGCTTTATCAGGTTCGTACATCATGATCTGATTGTAACCTGAATAGGCATCCAGAAAGTTGAGCAACTGGTTACCAGATGTAGAGTCTACTAATTGATCAATGCGCGACAGAGGATAGTTTTCTTTGGGACATGCTTTGTTGAGGTCAGTGTAATCTACACAAACTCTCCATTTTCCTTTTTCTTTTTTCTTGACTAATACCACATTTGCCAACCAATCGGTGTAGGATACCTCTTCGATGAAACCAGCTGCCAAGAGTTTGTCAATCTCGGCTTCAATGATTGCTACTCTTTCTGGGGCAAAGTTTCGCCTCTTCTGCACAATAGGCCTAAAGGTCGGGTCTACATGCAGTTTATGGCAGATCACAGTTGGATATTTCGGGCATGTCTGAGGCTAACCAAGCGAACACATTTTTGTTGCTTTGGAGGAAACTAATAAGCTCTGCCTTCTCATCTGCACTGAGGCGATAGCCAATTTTCGCCTTTCATTCAGGCATATTAGGATCAAGAATTACAAGTTCTGTGTCTTTTTCTGGTCTCCATCCCTCCTCAACTGAGGATTCGAATTGAATTTCTCCTTCTTGATCCTGGTGCTGTAATTGCTATTGGGGTGTAGAAGGCTTCTTCCCTTTTGCAACACGGGAATAAATTCCTCATGTTTTGTTTCCTTCAAGACTCGGGATGCGCACCTCCTTGCAATGGCTTGATCACTTTTTATTTCTCCAACTCCACCTTCTGGGATTGGATATCTAATTTTTTGGTGTAGACAAGACGTGAGGGCATTAATTTTAGTTATCCATGGTCTCCCCAAGAGTTCGTTGTAGGGAGAAGGCTCATCTATTATCATAAAGGTCTGCGAGCAGATGATTGGAGGTGAGTAGACGTCTAGAACCATAGTGCCAATTGTTACTGATGTAGCCCCATTGAAGGCAGTCAAGACTTTTGTCTTTTTGGTGATAAGTGATTCTAAATTCATCTGTTGGACAGCTGAAAGTTGAAGTATATTGGCTGCACTTCCCTCATCGACATGAATTCTATCAATCATTGCATGAGCGATCTGGATGCTGATGACGAGTGCGTCTTCATGTGGTAGATCAAGGCCCTGCAAGTCACTTTTAGTGTAGCTGATCATCTGATTTTCGATTGAGGAACTAGTTGTGGGGCCATCGAATGAGGCGATTAACACTTGAGCAACCGAAGTTGCTTGTTTGATTTTTCGCTTCCTTTCATTATTTGTGAAACCAAAAAGTTCAGATTCAACAAAAATTCCATTGATTCTTATGAATTTCTTTGGAGGTTTTTTGGCTGCATCTCTTTCTTCAATTTGCTGAATGGTTTTTTTGGCTTCATACTTTGTGCAATGTCCCGCTTTGACCAACTCCTCAAGGTGGTCCTTCCATGCTCGACATTCTTTTGTCAAGTGACCAGTGGCTCCGTGGAATGCACAATATTTATTCGGATATCTTTTTGTCGAATCTCCCTTCATAGGTGGTGGTCTCTTCAGCCAAGGTTGGTTCTTTATCTCGTGGAGAATTTGATTGATTGGAACCGAGAATTCTGTATATGCTCTACTGGTAGAGAAGTCTTTTGCTGGAGAGCGTGCTCTACGCTTGTCACCCCTGTTCTTCTTACTCTCCTTTTGATCTGTATTCTTTTGTGTAGGTTGGCTATCCTTCTTGAACACATCAGAGACCTTAGCAATATTTTTTTCATCGTCCCACAATGCATAGCGTTCTGCCATGGTGAAGACTTCTGCAAGAGTTTTACCTGGTTTCATGGTCAACTCGCCATACAACGGGTGATCTGCGGGCAGACCCTTCCTGAAAGCTAAGGACGCAATTTGATCATCGCACCCAACTATGCTCGTTTTTTCTTCCTTAAATCTTTTAATGAAGTCTCTGAGCGATTCATTGATTTCTTCTTCATGTTGAAGAGGTGGTCAACATGCTTTTTGACAGTTCGATAAGATGAATATTCTTTTGTGAAGACAAGGGATAGATCTTCGAAGTTGCTGATCGACCAGTGTGGAACCAATCTTGGGCTACTCCCTGTAAAGTCATAGCAAATATTTTGCACATAAGCGGATCATCATTTTTGTGCAGAGTCATGATGCTTCGAAAATGCTTCAAATGCCTCTCAGGATCAGAATCTCCCTTGAAAGGGGTAAAAGTTGGTGTGGTAAACCTTGTTGGTGGGAGAGCCTCTTCGATGTTATCTGTAAAAGGCGAAGTGTTCACCAAGGCCACCTTTCTACGCAGAGTATCATCTGGATTTCTCATAACCTGTAAATTCATCAACTGCTCTTTGACCATTCGTGCCACATCATCTGCTCCCAAGGGCTTGTGTGTATCCTGCTGATCGGCTGTATGGTGATTTCGGTTTTGATTATCTACGGTAGATGACTCATCACATTTCGAATTTGATTGTGACTTACCTACATTTGAGTGAGGTAGAGTCTCAATGGGATTCGCCTGAAGGTTCCTCTTTATTTGACGAACCACTGAGCGTGGGACGTGGGACAAATCAGTGTAGTGGTCTGGTCTCCTGCGTTGTTCGCATCCATCGGGATTATGTCTTCTGCGTTGACCACTTATATTGGGTGTAATTTTCGGTCCTAGTCTTGAGTGCACGGTTGCTTGGGAGCCCAACCTTGAAAAGACTACCCTTTGAGGTCCGATCCTAGAATGCACACTTACTTGTGGCCCTAATCTCGAATGGATGCTTCTAGAGGGATTGTTTCCTTTTGATGGATGACCACTTCCACTTCTATGCGCATGATCTACTAGTAGACAACGATGTGTCATCTGCCTTGGTTGTTCGCTCACTAATCGCTCTACCATTTGGGCTTGTTCTTCCAATATTTTGATCAGATTGGCGATCTGACCTGCAAGATTCTCTTGTTGTGTCATCTCCATTTGGCTTGTGGAAGTAGGTTGCGATTGGTGGTCAGCAGGCGGTGGTAGACCCACTATTAGTGGTTGTCCGACCGGTAGCGGTTGAACCTGTGATGACGATGGCAGCCTAGTACGAGCAGAATACCTTGTAACATTATTTTTTCTAGTTTTTCGAGTTCCCACCATTGTATTGAACTGAAAAAGTGTTTGTGAGTGAAATTGAATCTAAATGAATGAAATTTTGTTGTGAATGGAAGAAAGCATGCAATGAGTTTGATTCAAGCTCTCATTGAAAGCACCAATTGTGGATGCAAATTTTTGTCAGATCACGTGCTGATCACGCGGAGCAATCTGCATAAGATAGGATCACGTGCCGACCACGAGGAGTAATCTGCACAAGGTAGAAATTAATTCTTGACACCGGTGTGATGGCCACCATGGGGACTCCGATGCCAAAGTTAGAACAATGTGTTTAGGGAAATGAGAAATATTTCTATACTTGAAGAGAAAATTGTAAGTCAGGAAAGTGTTACCTTCAGAAGGTTTTGCATTTGACTATTTATAAAGGCTGAGAGAATTAACTGCTGACTGATGAGCGGGACACATGGCTGATGAGTAAGACGCGTGGCATATTAGTAGGTTATCTACTTGCAAGCGGTTGCAACTTCTTTCAGGCGGTTGTAACTTCCATGATTGGTTATAACTTCCTGTTTTGAGATGTCTCTTTTGCAAACCCACGTGCTCAGCTGAGCATGGTGGTTGGCGCCGAGCACTTCTCCTCGTCTGAGGAAATAGTGTTTTACTGATACTGATTTTGTATTGGGCTCGGGCTCGGGCCTTCTACACTTGTAGCTTTCATGGATAATCTTCGGGTTTCTTAGGAAAGGCCCAAATCTTTGGGCTTCTTTATCCAATTGGGCCAAAGGTTATTTTATGCTCCCACAAACGCCCTTTGGTAGAGCCTTCATTATCGCATTTGAATGACCTAATTTCATTGATTACTTACAACTCAATATGCATGAATTTATAATTTAGTCATGCATTATTACAATATCACTCGACTCAATCTATATTCGTTGTACAAGCTTAACCAATATTGTTTTTGTTCAAAATCACAAATAACTTTTTCACTCTCCAGATTTGGTTCATCCAAAACATAGGCAACCTTTAAAATTGTTAATGAGTTAAGTAAGATAGCAATAGGAGCAGATTGAGCCGAAACATCCATTTTTTCCGTAAAGAGAAGAATCACCTTAAAATTGTTAATGAAACAATGTTACCTAATCAATCGAAAAGTCTTGCAAGGCAACCGTGACACTGACTAGGTCATTCTCTCTTAGTTGATTTCATCCTTCTTACCGATTCAGTCCAATGCAGAAAAAGAACACATCACCTCCAGGATTCAACAACCCAATAGATGAAAGTATGTCTCTCGAAACCTGCATTGTTAAGTAGACTAACACAAGAGAAAACACCAATCTGATCTCTGATCGTAGTGGTCCAATGAATAGAACAACAAGAAACCTAAACACTCTATACAACTTTCTCACATTCAGAGAGGAGAAGAATGTTTGTTTATAACGCGAAAAATGTGTGTGCAATGAATCACAATTAAGAAAAAAAGTCATTCAATCGTAACAAATCATTTTATGATTTTACAAATAAAGAAAGTCAAGGCTCAATAAAATTTTGTCCAAAAAGAATATATGAGCATGCATGTGTTTCTGAGCCTATTTCTGTTATCTCTTCCGCAAAAGTGGGGTGCCCCTTAGGGCCGAAGCAATGGTCAAACCCAAGCCTCTACATCTAGAAATGAGATAGACCTTCCATTTAACATATGAGATTAAACCTTTCAACTTGTCAAGAGAGGGAGGTGTAGGTCACGGTTCCATTCCCACTACCCACAATTAGTTCATAGCTTACAACTCACCACACAAGATCAAGGGATAAGAGTTTATGGTCGACAAGTCATCCTTAAAGTCAATTAACAATATATATATAATCAATAATTTTTTACGAGGCGGACTTGCCTAGAAAGCCAAAAGTTGGCAAATCTAGATCATATCAAAACGTTGTATCTGTTGGGATAATGTTGGTTTGAATAGTCTCACATCAAGTAAAGAGAAGTTGTTACTAAGGTTTATAAGAAAGTGGTCCACTCCCTAATAACAATTAGTCCTTTTAGGGAAAACTCAAAAGCACCAAGGCCCAGATGGAAGGCCCATTATGGTGGTGTTTAAGTTGGGGACAATATTGTTGCTATGTATAGTGAACAAGGGATACGCGCAGGTGCACGACACCCCTAAAATTGGTATCAGAGCCGATGGTTTGGCCGAAACTTGGTGAGGTGGAGGCGCAAGCGACACATCATTCAAGGAGATAGGCGCAGGGATCCAGGTGGAACGCAGGTTCTCCGTGTGAACATCAAGGAAGTACATCGTTCAAGGAGAGTAGGTGCAGTGCAGCGAGCCTGATCTAGGTAGAGCGCACAGGTCTTCCGGGTGAACGATCCAGTGTTAGACTCCAGACCCTTTCCAAGTAAGTATCCTACAAGTTTGAACGAGGTGGAGTTAGTGTTGTGGTTGCGATTAGGTGGCCAACAATATCGGTAATAGTCAAGCCCATACATCGAGTGCAAATTCTAAGGATCGTGGTTGCGCAAGGCACTCGAGGAGGTGGTGTACTTCGAGATATTGCGGACCGAGTGGATGGATTGTAGGATGTGTGACGATTTGTGCCAAAGATGGATATTGTTGGGATAATGTTGGCTTGAATAGTCCCACAGCAAGTAAGGAGGAATAGTCACTAAGGTTTATAAGAAAGTGATTCTTTCCCTAATAGCAACGAAACCTTTTAGGAAAAACCCCACACAACACACCAAGGCCCAGATGGAAGGCCCATTATGGTAGTGTTTAAGATGGGGACAATATTACTATTATGTAGAGTGGACCAAGGTGCATGCACGTGCCTAGTGCGCCAATAATATCTATGTGTTCCTAGCTAGAAATCTTTGAAAGGGTGCCCCAAGGGACCCATTTGTTCCTTTGAGGTATTAAAATGATAGGCTTGATTGGTGTAGATTGTGGATTGCTCCTGGAATTGCAAATATAGACCAGAGAGTGTGATGAAGACCAAACATACCCCTAGTGAAGTGCTCTTAGACTTGAGTAAAAGGGTAAAGTCATAATGTAACCCCTTGTTACACTGTCAAGCCTATGCGAGCACAATAATAAAGGTTTGGTATCCCCTCAAAAAAGAAAAAAGATGAAGGGTACCAACTAGTTGGTAGAGTTGTGGCAGATGTAACTACAAGCCCATGGTTTGAACCCTGCCAGAGGCACATGTTATTTTTGAAATAGTTATGAGAACTTGTTAAAAACCCAGCTTGCAGATTAACTATTGGAATCCTACGTAAAACAGACAGCTAAGGCGAAGCTTAACCGTATTGGCAGATCCACCTTGGTTTTTCCTTGTTTTAGCACTCCTCACAATTCCCTTCAACCCCATAATGAGAGTTTAAAGAGGTTTTCTGATTCATTGTCGTTTGGTTATGGTTGTGTATGCCTTAAAAAATTTTTCCATGGTTTCTACACCTTGGACCCTTTTCATTTCCATAATGCTTGTTACTGTTTTGCGGGTTCTGCCCTGTGATGGTTTAAAACTTTATCGGGTTTTTTTTTCCTGGAAACTGACTTGCCAACATATGGGTGTTGAAGAACTCTAAGTCTGGGTTTCACTCCAAACCATTAATATTTATTAGATTATATCGCACATGGATACCTGGTTTTGTCATCGATTGCTTGCTAGCTTTGTTTTAAAACTCTTCTGTGAATCAATGTTACTTTGCTACTTGTATTTTGGGTCTTGTGAATTTTGCAAGCAAAGATTGTGGGAGCTAGCATCACATAATGATGGCTGCAATCGCCCCCAAGTGTGTCAAGATCATCTGTCCTATTAGAGACAACAGTTGCCCCCAGTATGCTTGGGTTGTTGTTTCCTTCTGTTAAAAACCTGAATCACTACATCCTAAGTCATGCACCTAGTTGGCGTTGCTAAGAACATGAATTCGATGATGATCTTTATCCTCTTGTTTCTTTTTTCAAAAATTTTAGACAATTAATTTCTTAGGCTGGGTGGGGCTAAAGAGATTTTTTCCAATATATACACTATTAATTTTATTTATTTATTTATTTATTTATTTATTTATTATTATTATTATTATTATTATTATTATTATTATTATTATTATTATTATTTATGTTTTACCATGGAAAACTTTTTTTGGAACCAAATCTACCAAGGAGAGTTGGTCGTTTCTTCCTCATATTGTCGACTATCCAAACTCTTTGCATCAATAATAGCAAATATGAATGGAGCAATTAAGAAGACAGATAATTAAGAATCCCGTATTAAATCTTTTCATACTTCCTAATGAAATCTACCATAAGAGCCAAACGTGATATTCTAGAATGAAAAGATATTCTACCATAAGTATGAGCCAAATGTGAAATCTCCCTCAAGGACCACCTTCGAGAAGCCCCATATATTGAGTTGTGGATATTCTATCAGTATTTCATCTGGAGTTATAAACATTTTTCAGGAGTGCTCTTTTTCTTTAAATTAGAGAGAGCTTCAAACAGTCACTCCTTATTTTTTGTATTATTAATTTTTATCATATTAAGTTACCTTCATTGTTGCTTTCATAATACTCTGCACAGGCAAGCTTTATCTTTTGGGGTTGGTTTTCATGTCAATGATATAATTTTTAATATGATGTTTTCTTAGTAATATTTGTTACTAAACTTGATTTTCTAAGGACATTGAAATTTTAATCTCTAAATTACAAAATCTGTGATGTGTTCATGTAATTGATCTGATGAATTTTTTGTATATTTATTTGTTTATTTATATAACTTTTATGAGAGAAACAAGAAATTCCTAGAAAGAACTGAATAGAGTACAAGAGGTAGTGAAGGAGGGATAAACTACAGCCCAGAACACCTGCTTGCTAGAAAGATTGAAAAATTAATTACTCCCACAAAAACATAAATGAATCAAAACATGTGTTAGCTGGCATTGGTTGTTTAATAGTCATTGATAGACTCTTTTTTATTTGTAAAATGTGGTTTAACCTTCATCATATTTAAAACTCTTTATTTTTAATGATATTTGCAGGGTTAGCTATTATATGCTTGAATAGATACTCCGGATACATCAAAACAAGTTATTTCTAGCCATGATAATGCATGTACGTTTTTATAATTCCATATTTATTTTCCATTCCAAAACTTCAACTATACTAGCCAGTTACACGAGCAACTAGCACTTGTGTATTACGTTATCCTTTAGGCCTGCAAATATGTTCTTATCTCATGTATATTAATTAATTTGATGGAATTTTATTATTAGAGAGTGTTTTGAAAGCTTGAACCAATTAATCAATTATGAATGTTATGTTATGGATGTCAAAATTTCTTTCGATAATTTTTTTCCTTAAATAGTTACTTGCAAACAATATACAAAATTGGAAAACTGGGATTGTTTATTAAATGTTTTAATTGTTATTTCAAAGAGAAAAAAAAAGTAATTATTATTATTATTTTTACTGCAGGATGTTTTAGCTACTTTGATGATATTATGGCTTCTTCTGTCTGGATTAAGTTGTAGATAAGAGGCCAATTCAGGTAACTTCAATGTCGTCCAGTATGGAGCTAAAGGAGATGGAAAAACTGAAAACTCCAAGGTAAATCCTTCTTCATGTGTGAATTAGACTATCAATTTGAATATTGATGATCCATATGATTATCAGATCATAAGGATTGAACTTTTTTCTTTATTGGATCAGATCAGATAAAAGCTTGATCCAGATCTGATCCGTCAGGTCTAGTGTGAATACCCTGCTCTAAAACAAGGAACCTTGTTGTGTAAACTCATGCAGTCATAGTTCAACTGTTGCATTTGTTTCTATAGGCTTTTGTGGATGCGTGGAAAGCCATGTGTAGCGCTCAACTTGATACAGAAAACCTCATTATACCAACAAATAAAAAATTCCTTCTGGCTCATGCTGATTTTTCTGGTCCCTGCAAGTCCGCTTCTGTTCATGTTTTGGTATGTTGCATATCAACCTATTATTCTTTCTCGGTAAAATGATGATGGTAGGAACATATTATTAAACAAAACTACCAATTTTGCAGATTGCAGGAAATCTCGTTGCATTTGAAAAGAGCTTATGGACTTGTAACAAGGACATATGGATACTTTTCTCAAATGTGAATGGACTTATTGTAGATGGAGGAGGACAGATAGATGGTCAGGGTCATACATGGTGGATAAATGTGAGTAAATCTAGCTAGGCTTAAGGCAGATTTCATTATTACCAGCAAACTACATATTTGCACTGATTCTTGCTTTGATATGAATGTCTTCAGGATGGTATTCAGGAAAACAGTTGCAATCGTCCTGTGGTAAGTCAACCATCCAAAAATTAAGATCTAATTGTGTAGAGAATTTTATTTTAGCTTTTTAAGCTATGTTTCATATAAATTTAATTTTAGTTTTTATTTATTTAATCGTAGATGCTAGCATTCCATGCCTGCAATGGCCTTCAGCTAAGCCAAGTGCAACTTGTGAACAGCCCAAGTATTCACATTTCAATAAACTTTATTGACGATGCAATGTTCTCTAAACTCCTTATTAACACAACTAAGGATAGCCCTAACACTGATGGCATTAACCTCTCTCGTGTTACTCGAATACAGATCAAAGATTCTTATATTAGTGGCGGTAGGTTGAGATCTCTACCTTCTCCTTGTTATATTTTCCTTTATCCAGAGCTTAATTATTATAAACTTCGTGGTTATTATATATATATGAAACACAAAATGGGATTTTTAAGGAACCTCAAACCTTTAATTAATAGATACGAAAGCATATTACTATATATGGCTCATATAGGAACCAGTTTGAGTGCTCTCTCTGTTGACCTTGTCCTCTACAAACTTGAAGTAAAAAGTTTTTCCAGCAGTTGTAGTCTCAAAAACTCCAATAGCAGGGATGGGGTAAGGTGAGGACGCAAGGGGAGCAGGCGAAACCATGGAGGTGAAGACAGCCTGGTTCTAAACCCTAAGAGCCGCTAGGTTCACAATGGTCTTCTCCCTTGCCATGTTCACTTTATCCCTTGCAAGCTTTGCATAATTTTAATTGCTTGTCTTTCATTTTGAATCTGAATTGAGTCCTGCAGATGGCTTGCATATATGCACTTCTAATTTATCTGCTTAATGCTTTTAAAATATGGTACGTGGTTCATAATTTACCATCTTAGGCAAAGATTGCATTGCTATCAACAGTGGAAGCGCTTTCATTAACATAACAAATGTTGCATGTTGGCATGGTCATGGTATAAGGTTTGAACTCATGACTCTAATGTCTTTCATCTTATAAGTGGGTTTACGACATGTTATCTCATTTGAACTCAAAAATCAATTGGCTTTCATTCGCTTTGGTTTTTATTTTCCGCATCAGTGTTGGAAGTTTAGGACGGAATGGAGCTCATGATACCGTCAAAGAGATCAATGTAACAAGCTGCAACTTCACTGGAACTATGTATGTGCTGCAGGTTTAACCGGTCTAAATAAACAGGCTAATTTGACCCACTTGTAATAACCGTAAGTGCATGGTGTCTAACTCGTAGACAACGGCAAGTACAGGTCGATCCAACGAGGAAGGTGGATTAAATTGAATTTAATAATTTAATTAAACTAATTTGGAGAAAATGGGGGTTACAGTGTTTAAAAACCCGAGTTAAAAAAAAGTAATAAAAATAACACTAAATAAAAGAAAAGAGTTGGAGGGAAACCACAATTTGCAAAATATTTTTCAAGCTCCTAAATTATATTCAATTTTTCTTATTATTTCAATTTCAAATAAATGACTCTAGCAATGTATAAACTCCTAGCATTAATTGTCTTTTTAGGGCACAATTAATCACAAGTTTAATTATTCAATTAAAACATGCTTGATTTATAACATAATATTTTTCTAACAACCTAAGATGCATGACATATTAGGTGAAAGTAAAATATTGTAAATCGTGAATCAATTAATATTAATCATGGAATAATAAAGTAAAATGAAAATAATTCTAGAGTTTGAGACTTAATTCACTGTGGTGTTACAGAGCATTCAGCATGGTGCAAACAGGAACAGGTCAAGTGTGGCTCAACAGATCCCAGTGGGTGCAAATAGTTATGATCTTTCTCAGTCGAAGTGCTCTCAGCAAGGTCAATTGCAGGCATCGTTGATTGCACTTACCTTTGAAAACGCGCAACAATGCTTTGAACTCCTAGATTACCTCTAGAGGACGAGTTATAGTCTCGTGAGGGTTTCCAGAAAATGTTACCCACAAACATTACTAACTCAACAAAACTTGGTCAAACAGTGTTTATTTTAAAACTTCAAGATATGCAAGAAACCAACAGTGTCATTTTCGTGTATCAACAAATCTCCAAATAATTTAATATTCTCCAAAAGTTAGAAAAAATTCATAATCATCCTCAACTCAATGTGTGTGTGTGAAAAACACTATCAACATAACTTTTCATTTCAAAGTAAAATAATGACTAAATCTCCTGTAGAAAGTTTGTTTTGACTTCAAACCTCTCATGTCACTCACAATAAAGCACTCAGAGATTTGGTATTTCACTCAGTTTATATGTAAGGAAAGAGTAAATAATGGAAAACAATTATCTCACATATAGTATTATGAAGAACGGACTTTTCAAGAATGGAATGAACACGATCTCATGGACAGGAATATCAATTACTTTTGGAAATGTTGAATCAAACACCATAGGTCTTGGTTATTAAATCTCCACATCTACGGAACCAACCTTTACCTAAGATCAACTAGGACTTTGTTGGGTTGTAACGGGGCTTGGGTAATGGTTAATAAGGAATGTCAAAGGATTCTAACAAAAATTTCTAGGAATGTATATACCCATTCAACGAACAATTAGGGCTGTCAAGAATAAACAAATGTTGCGCACCATCACTTTTTTTCTTCATTCTTACATCTTTATCCTCATTGAAGAATCATATTTTTTTTTTTTACATAGAGGATTTATGAAATATCTCATATTTTACTTTTTAATGCCCTTTTTATACCAAGTATATCCATCCATACACATTCCCAGAAAAGTTGGGTAAAGGTTAATGGGTTAACAAATAAAAGTTATTATAAGGCTCAGAAGGCTACAAAAAAGTTAATGTTATGGGTAAGTTAAAAGGCTAGTTAATGGTCTAAAGAAAGAAAAGGAAAAAAAATGCCTAGATCATTTCCTAAATTCGGGTCAGTATTATGACATCTCAATTGAATAAGCCAAGAAGTTCTAGTATAATAATTCAATTTTGATGTCATTTCCAAAGCAATTGATCAGAAAAATGAGAATAATGAGATCATCAACGAGATAATACGGACTCAAGAAAAATCAAAGTTTATGTATAACCCTCGAAAAAATAGAAAGGTTCAAAACTTTCACGGTTAAGTATCCACTATTATTCTAAGGTTTTCTAGTATATACTTCACTCATCAACTTCAAGTTATGCTAACATGGCTCATGGTGCAAAGATAATCGAGCTGACAAATCTTATGAACTAGATCTAACTTAAGGATCATACTAAACTTTCAGTTTTTATCAATATACCAATATGTCAAGTTGTCTTGCATTTTCTTGAGCATAAAACATTTAAAATCCATTTTCATAATCGCAAAAGACCAAGTTTTTTTTTTGACAGAAAAGCACAATTTTTTTTTTTAAAGAATAAGAAAAGAAAACACTATGAAAAATTCACCGACTCATGAACCCTACCCCTAAACCTAATCCAACATTGTCCTCAATGTTTAACAAAATAATTCTGACAAATGAATGAAATAAGTACATGAGAAGAAGTTAAAACAGTATTACCGCGGTGAAGATTTTACCAATTTCCACAAGTAATCCACCGATGAGAGCTCAGAGAGAAAAGAATTGTGGATTAGTTAATAGAAATAGATAAAATACACACTCAACATGCACTCTTACAACAAAAGGTGGGCTGCCTCCCAATAGCGCTTGGTTTAACGTCATCAGCTCGACAAAACCCAAAAGATCATCAATTCTGATACACAGGGTCCTCTAATAGAATCACATCAACCTCGACTTCTAATCGAGGTAACTCTAAGAATGGCTTAAGTCGTTGACCATTTACCTTTAATACATGGTCATCCTTAGGGTTAACAATCTCCACAGCTCCATGTGGGAACACTGCTTTCACAATATAAGGTCTAGACCACCGAGATCTCAACTTTCCAGGAAAAAAGTCGTAACCGAGAGTTGAACAACAAAACTTTTTGAGACGGTTCAAAGGACTTACGAAGAATGGATTTATCATGAAATGTCTTCGTTCGTTCTTTGTAGATTTTGGCATTGTGGTACGCATCATTTCGGATCTCTTCCAACTCATTAAGTTGAAGCTTACGATGCGATCCAGCCTTGACCATATCAAAATTGAACGTCTTGATGGCCCAATATGCACGATGTTCCAATTCCACAAGCAAATGACATGCTTTTCCAAAAACAAGCCTATATGGAGACATTCCAATCGGGGTCTTAAATGTTGTTCTATAAGCCCAGAGAGCATCACTCAGACGTTGAGACCAGTCTTTACGATCTAGTCTGACTGTCTTCTCTAGAATGTTTTTAATCTCCCGATTCGAAATCTCAACTTGCCCACTTGTTTGTGGATGATAAGGGGTGCCAACTTTATGAGTGATGGAATATTTTTTTTACTAATAGCTCGAACGGTCTATTGCAAAAATGAGAACCACCGTCACTTATAATGGCACGCGGAATACCAAAACGAGAAAAGATATTATCTTTCAAGAATCTTACCACAACCCTGTGGTCATTCGTTTTACATGGTATCGCTTCTACCCATTTGGACACATAATCCACAGCAACAAGGATGAAAAGATTGCCAAACGAATGCGGGAATGGTTCCATGAAATCAATACCCCAAACATCAAAATTTTCAACCACAAGAATATTAGTAAGGGGCATCATGTTGCGACGAGAAATGGAACCCATTCGTTGGCATCGATCACAAGTGGTGCAAAAGGCATGACTATCTCGAACAAGGGTAGGCCAATTAAAACCACTCTGCAAAACTTTTGCAGCTGTCTTTCTAGAGCTAAAATGACCACCACAAGCTTGCTCATGACAAAATGAGATGATGCTGTGAAATTCACTCTCAGGAACACATCTCTTGATAACCTGATCAGGACAATACTTGAACAAGTATGGATCATCCCAGAAGAAATGTCTAACCTCAGCAAGAAATTTGGATCTATCTTGTTTAGACCACTTAAAAGGAAGTTGACCTATAACAAGATAGTTCACGATATCTGCATACCAAGGTAATTGAGAGAGAGCAAATAATTGTTCATCAGGAAATGACTCATTCAATGGTAAATATTCGCTAGGTGACTCTACCAGAAGTCTAGATAAATGGTCAGCTACAACGTTTTCCAAACCTTTCTTGTCCCGAATTTCAATATCAAACTCTTGTAGCAATAGGACCCATCGAATTAAGCGAGGTTTAGCATCTTTTTTAGAGAAAAGATACTGTAACGCCGCATGATCAGTAAAAATAATTACTTTGGATCCTATAAGGTAAGACCAAAATTTGTCTAGAGCAAAGACTACAGCTAATAACTCTTTCTCAGTGGTGGAGTAATTAAGTTGTGCGTCTTGTAGAGTTCTACTAGTGTAATAAATGACATGTGTCTTTTTGTCCACTCGTTGTCCTAGGACAGCTCCGAGTGCAAAGTCGGAAGCATCACACATAAGCTCAAAGGGAAAGTTCCAATTAGGAGATTGGATGATTGGAGCTGAAGTCAATAATTGTTTAAGCTTCTCAAAAGCTTTCAAACAATCTTCATCAAAAACAAAAACCGCGTCTTTAGCAAGTAAATTGCATAAAGGACGAGCGAATTTGCTAAAGTCTTTGATGAATCTCCGATAAAATCCAGCATGGCCTAGAAAAGATCTAATTTCCTTAACCGTCTTTGGAGGCAGAAGACTCGAAATTAAATCAATTTTGGCTTTGTCGACTTCAATTCCCTTGTGTGAAATTACATGTCCTAGAACAATGCACTGTCGTACAATAAAATGACATTTCTCCCAATTTAAGACAAGATTTTTCTCCACACATCTATTTAACACTAAAGTTAAATGATGTAGACATTCATCAAATGAATCACCAAATACTGAGAAATCATCCATAAACACTTCGAGAAACCTCTCAACCATATCGGAAAAAACACTAAGCATGCATCGCTGAAAAGTAGCGGGTGCGTTACACAATCCAAAGGGCATTCTCCGATATGCGAAAGTACCAAAGGGACAAGTGAATGTGGTATTCTCTTGATCCTCGGGTACAATGGGGATTTGGTTATAATCGGAATACACATCAAGAAAACAATAGTAATCATGTCCGGCTAACCTTTCAAGCATCTGATCAATGAAAGGAAGAGGAAAGTTATCATTCCTTGTGACCAAGTTCAACTTACGGTAATCAATACATAATCGCCACCCCGTGGTCATGCGGGTTGGTACTAATTCATTCTTTTTATTCTTGATTACCGTTACCCCTGACTTCTTTGGGACAACTTGAACATGACTGACCCAAGGACTATCCGAAATTGGGTAGATTATACCCACATCCAACAATTTGAGCACTTCGGCTCGGACAACTTCCTTTAGATTAGGATTAAGTCTACGTTGCATTTCATGCGATACTTTGGCATTATCTTCGATATGAATGCGATGCATGCAAACGATTGGACTTATTCCTTTAATATCCGCGATAGTCCACCCAAGTGCTGTTTTATGTTCTTTTAAAACATCTAACAATTTTCCTTCCTGTTCTTCAGTCAATGCAGATGAAATAATAACAGGTAAGGTATTGTCAACACCTAAAAATGCATACTTGAGGTTGTCAGATAATACGTTTAGGTAGAGCTTGGGTGGTTTTTCAACTGAAGGTACTTGTTTTGACTCACTGAGTGGAAGAGGTTCCACCTTAGGCTTCCATTTATAACTGGTTTCCATTATAGGGGTAGAGTCAAGCAAAGCATTGACTTCCCTGATGGAATCATTAATATCGAATTCTAAATTAAAATGAGTCAAACAAGCCCCTAAAGGATCATTAAACTGAGGAAATGAATGTTCCGCCAAACTCTCAATCATGTTAACCTCAAAGGAATCCTCAGACTCGGGAGGTTGTTGACTTACATTGAATACGTTGAGTTTGACGGTCATGTTACCAAATGATAATTTCATGATTCTATTTCGGCAGTTAATGATAGCATTGAATTAAATTGAATTTAATAATTAAATTAAACTAATTTGGAGAAAATGGGGGTTACAGTGTTTAAAAACCAGAGTTAAACAAAAGTAATAAAAATAACAATAAATAAAATAAAAGAGTTGAAGGGAAACCACAATTGCAAAATATTTTTCAAGCTCCTAAAATTATATTCAATTTTTCTTATTATTCCAATTTCATATAAATGACTCTAGCAATGTATAAACTCCTAGCATTAATTGTCTTTTTAGGGCACAATTAATCACAAGTTTAATTATTCAATTAAAACATGCTTGATTTATAACACAATATTTTTCTAACAACCTAAGATGCATGACATATTAGGTGAAAGTAAAATATTATAATTCGCGAATCAATTAATATTAATCATGGAATAATAAAGTAAAATGAAAATAATTCTAGAGTTTGAGACTTAATTCACTGTGATGTTACAGAGCATTCAGCATGGTGCAAATAGGAACAGGTCAAGTGTGGCTCAACAGATCCCAGTGGGTGCAAATAGTTATGATCTTTCTCAGTCGAAGTGCTCTCAGCAAGGTCCACTGGGTGCCAGTATCGTCAACTTGATTTAAGTCTCTGTGGTGGTGAGTGGTGCAGCCGGTGACGGTGGTTGAAGATGAAGTGAAACAGGGTTGTCGCGCCCCTGTTTCGGTGGAGTGAAGGAGAGAAAACAGATATGGATAGGTTGTGGGTGGTGATTTTGCTTGGTTGGGATGGTGATGAGAATCACAAATTGTGAAGAAGAGGTTTTGGTATTCTGTATTTTTTTCTTTCCCTTCTCTTCTTTCCCTTTCTTATTCATTTCTATTGTATTTATAGAGAATTAAGAAAATGAACTTGGACAAGTTAAGGGGAGGGTTCAATGAGTGATTTAAGGCTTATATCAAACTAGAATCTTGGATAATTAAGAGAATATGCTTTGGGTTTTATTGGGTTTGAGAAAATGAACTTGGACAAGTTAAGGGGAGGGTTCAATGACTGATTTAAGGCTTAAATCAAACTAGAATCTTGGATAATTAAGAGAATATGCTTTGGGTTTTATTGGGTTTGGGTTTACGGATTTGGTTTTGGGTTTGGTTTTGAGTTTGGGTTTACGGATTTGGTTTTGGGTTTGGTTTTGAGTTTAGGTTATGGGCTTAGGCTATTCTCACCTCCACTTCCTCTGAAGTCACCGTCTGTTATTTATTCATTGCATTTTTATTTGATTTCTTCGTTATTGCTCCGAATTCTACAAAAGCACAAAAGTTTAATAATTAATTTAAAATAAAATAAAACTAGGATTAACAAAAATATAATAGGAGGTAAAAAATGTTATAATTATGTGATTATCAGTACGGAGCGAGGATCAAAACATGGCAGGTATATTATATTGTTTTTAATTTTAATATGAATACTAAAATAAAGAGTACATTAAGGGTTAGATGTTACATATTATATAACGAACAGAGTTACACATTCATTTTTTTCTTGATTTTATTAGGGGGGTTCTGGATATGCTAGGAAAATCAAATTTGAAAATATCCAGTTGCAAGCAGTGGATAACCCTATCCTCATTGACCAATACTATTGTAATGGTCATAAAGATTGTCCAATTAAGGTTAGAAAAGTTTCTCAATTATCCCTTACTTTCTACACTTTTACCAGTTCATCAAAATTAATTATCATTGTCTTCATCAGAATTGGTAAAATGTTTTGAATGCCTCTGGATAAACCTCTTACAGAAGGAACTTCTAATACAGTTGAAGCAATCACTTTGAACTGCAGTCAGACTGTACCTTGCACCAAGATTTAATTACTTGGAACAAGTTAACATAACTTCACATACTCCAGGAAAGCGTACCATTGCAAATTGCATTAACGCTTACGGAAGATGCAAGGCAACAACACCTACCGTTCCCTTGAAGTCAATAACTTGATGGCTAGTTGTTTTCCTTGACTAGCTACAATCTTATCATTTTATTAAAATATATATAAAGAAATACAGTAATTCTAAATGTCCAGGAAACTGGCGAGGGAGCCTCCCTCGCACAAGTTTCGTTCAAAAAAAAAAAAAAAAAAAAAAAGACCCATTTCCTCCTCCTTTACCCCCACTTCCGCCGTTCTCACTTTGCTCCTCTAATGGCGAAGACAGATCAGCCTTAAAGGCGAGACCTTTAATCAAATCACCACCATCACCGCAACAGGCCTCTCCAAGAAGAGGAAGCGGAGAGAGACGGAGGAGGATGACCCAGTAGGGCTGAAAACCGAACCGACGGTTCAGTTTTTCACCTAAACCGTGAACTGAACCGACTTAGGTCGGTTTTAAAATTTTCAAACCGAATCGACCATTAACAAAACCGATCCGAAATCGAACCGATTCTAATTTATGCAAACCGTAACCGAACCGAACCGACTAAAATTAAACCAAAACTGAAATAAAACCGAACCGACCGACTATTTTAAACATATTGTATTATTTATATATAAAATATATATTATTTATTATATATATTCGGTCGGTTAAAATCACATAGAAACCAAAAATCGAACCGACCACTTCGGTTTTGAATTTTTTAAAATCAAAACCGATCTGAACCGAATTTAAACCGAACCGATTGGTTCGATTTAGATCGATTCGGTCAGTTTAATCGGTTTGATCGGTATTTTGTTCAGCCTTATGAATCAGAGGCGGAGCCATCTAAACAATTCATCAAGACTTGTTCAGCCTTTGCTTTGTCTCTTTCTATTTTGCTCCTCTTCTTTGCTCTGTTTTCTGGTTCTCTGTGGTGGTGTGTGGACTCTGACTATTTCTTTCTTTTCTTAAATCTCTCTCTATATCTTCCCACCCATTAATTACGATCTTTGAATGTGACCCAACTCACTCCCCAACCCAAGAGAGAAGTAAGGATCCTTTGATTGTTTTTTTTCTTATTTAATTTTGGGTTTGTTTTGGACTATTGACTTTATTACTATGCTTATATACCCCCTCCTACTCTTTCTGTTGTTTTCTTTATTTTGTATAGGAAACCAAACAAATCAAAACCAACCCAATAAGAGATTGGAAACAAAAACAAACACCCTTAGGGCGTGTTTGGTTGGGCATTGACCAATGTAATTGTAATGGTCAATACAATGGTCAAATGCAAACCCATGTTTGGTTGATAAAAAAAGTGTTGTAATGGGAATGACTATTACGGATTTCAATGTAATAGCCATTCCGACCCCAACCCTTATGAATGGAGATTACATTCCCAATTGTATTGGTCAATGCAATTTGAAAAGACTGTTTTACCCTCCCTCTCCATTGAAATTGGGTACTCAATCCTCCACCACTCCATCTTCTACATCTTCTCCATTCGGTGCTGCTGCTACTGGAGAATATATGCTTTTGAATTCTAATGTAGGGAAATAGCAAAGCATCTGTCACTTCCCTCAGTGAAGCTCCATTGTATCCAATTGCAACACTTTGGTCTAATTATAATCAAATAACTAACAAGCTCATATGTTTCTCCACTCTTCCTCCACCTCCCCATCTTCTGCTTTAGATAAAAAAAAAATAGATCATCCCCAATTCACAAGTTTCCACTCCACCCTCAATAACTTTTCATAAAAATCTCCAGCTCAAGAAACCCACCTCAGAAACCGCATTTTCTCCTATAACACCTATCTAGGAGATCCATTTAATAGCTCCATTTAAAACTAAGTGATCAAGCATTGACTAAAGCCTGTTCCAGTGTGCAAAAATGCAGAAAAAATAGCTCACTGTCCCCTGTTCCAGTGTGGATCTTCTTTGTTCGGATCTTCTTCGTCGTCTTCTACTTCTCTCTTCGGATCTCCAGCTTATCCTACTCCTGCCGCTTCATCTTCTGCGTTCTCTGCGTCTTCATTGTTCGCAGCAGCGTCTTCCGCTCCTCCTGCTTCGTCATCCGCATTCCCTGGTTCATCTATGTTCAGATCAACTTCTTTATCTTCGCCCTTCTCTTCTTCTTTATACGCCTCTTTTGCTCCTTCAACTACTGTTGTTGCTGCTGCTCCTCCTGTCTTCACCGCTAACTTGTTTGCTTCTTCGTCTTGTTTGCATAAAATCCATTGTTATAATAACCAAGGGCATATCGGTAAAGATACAATTCATTCCCATTCCATTCCTACCATATATTCACATACCAAACAATGTCATATGCTATTACCATTGTGATTCATAGGTACACCAAACATACACATTCCCATTCCCATTCCCATTCCCATTTCCATTACTATTACCATTCCCATTCTCATTCCATCGTGGAACCAAACGAGCCCTTAGTTTATTTTAGAGAGACTTAGACTCCTTATCTAACAATACATCATCAATTCTCTCTCTCGGCAAGAACAAGGTGGTGTGGTGGTGGGATTTGGTTTTTATAGTGTGTTGTGTTGTGGGGTTTTCTCAACAAGATCCTTTGATTTGGTTTTTTTCAAGCTCAGCCATATTCAGAAACTCTTGTGGGGTTATCTCTTTGTGGTTTACAGCAAGATTAGAAATCCCTCTTTCCAATGGTGGCGAAGCTTCAAGTTCGGAAACCCCCTTTTCATTCTCGCCCAGTGAATCAGATTACAGGTCGAAACACTCCAAGAGAAAATCCTTGAAAAAAAGAAGGCAAGATTTTTTTTATTCCTTTCTGGATTTTGATTTTTAACCAGTTTTGAACACTGGGTTTGATTTAGTTTCCATTATTGAACACTGGGGAGAGGGAGACCGTTCCCTCCCTCTTATTTTCCCACAAATTCGATTTTCCTCTTTTTTTTTTTTAAGAGGCTTGTGCACGTGCGAGGGAGGCTCCCTCGCCAATTCCCTCGACATTTAGAATCACTCAAAGAAATAAACTAGGCACAATTATTAATTAGCCAATAAACAACATGTCTAGTTTTATGTAATGGTTTTTATAGTAGTCTTGAATGCTCAAAATATAGTTCAGTCATATATGGATTGATAGATTGAGAAAGAATTGATTGTTGCCGAAAAGCATACTCAATTGCCAATTATATTGGAAGCACATGAAATTAACATACTATTTTGGAACTGGAAATAAGCACAAATGACTAGCAATATTGCATACTAACCTTAGCGGAACTATGAAATTAATTGTGATTTGTGAAATTAATTGTGATATATACATACTAACCTTAGCGGAACTATGAATGAAAGAAAACAAAATGTGGGAAGAAGCTGCTTATAAATCCATAGCTACTTTTCAATTTAATAACTTTTCTCAAAATAAACATTGAATTAATGTTTGGTTTCTTCACTCCACTACAAAAAAAAATTCATTTCAGCAACGGCTAAAAACCGTTCATAATTGACAAAAAATCCTAGCTAAAATGAATTAGCAACGGCTCAACAACCGTCGCAATACCGTTGCTATTTTAATCGCCGCTATTTGAATCAGCAACGACATACTATCCCGTGGCTAATTCGCAACGGCTAAACATCGTCGCTAACTCGAAAAATTCCGTTGCTAAAGCTGTTTAAAATTTCAGCTAAGTCTGTCGCAAATTGAAAAATAGTGACGGTTTTTGCCGTGGCTATTTAGCGACAGCATCCATGCCGTCGGTAAATTGCAAATACAATTGACAAAACATCCACGGTATTTGCCGTGGCTATTTAGGGACAACTTTGTTGCAAATCATATTGACAAATAAAATTTACAAATTACAAATGATAATTCAGTTTTTATAATGAAATTAGCCCTTAATGATTGTCCATTCTGAAAATTAATAGAAATTACCAGAACTAAACTTAATTGATCAAAAACATGACAGGAGACTTAATTGATCAAAATTATAACTAAAATTACACAGAATCTCTAGAATATCATACAAAAATTACAAAAAAAAATTACAAAGAATCCATACAAAAAACCAAAAAAAAAAAAATTATTCGATCTATAGAATATCTGATCTGATCTCCGAGATTTGAGATTTCATATCTCAGAGATCTCAGATCTGCGATTTCAGATCTCTGATATCGGAGATCAGAAATCTCTTGCAGCTAGGGAAAGGCCGGGAAGGGAGGGGAGAGGGAGGGGGCGGACTTCTACTCTGTGGGTTTCTTCTCTGCGGGTTGAGAGCAAATTTTTGGTTGAGAGAAAATTTTTGGTTGAGAGAAATTTTTTTGTTTAAGTTGGTTGGTAGAGAAAATTTAAATTTATATAAAGAGAGGTAATTGAAGGGGATTGGTTGAGTTAGTTTCACGCGGATCGGTGACGTGGTTTGGTTTAGTGCGTTGGATTGACCTAAAGTTTTTGGGTGTGGTTGAGATGGGGTTTTATTTTTGTGTATAATTTAAAAAAAAAATCAATTAGTGACGGTTTTGTGTCATCGCTAATAAAAGAATATTTGTAAAACTTAGCGACGGTTTTTTGCCGTAGCTAAATGTTTTTGTGTATAAATTTTTTTTTCAAAAAATCGATTAGCGATGGTTTTTTGCCGTCGCTAAATGTTTTTGTGTATAAATTTTTTTTTCAAACATCGATTAGCGACGGTTTTGTGCCGTCGCTAATAAAAAAATCTTTGTAAAACTTAGCGACGGTTTTTTGCCGTAGCTAAATATTTTTGTGTATAAATTAAAAAAAAAAGCAATTAGCGACGGTTTTTTACCGTAGCTAAATGTTTTTATGTATAAATTTTATTTTTCAAAAAATCGATTAGCGACGGTTTTTTGCCGTCGCTAATAAAAAAATCTTTGTAAAACTTAGCGATGGTTTTTTGCCGTAGCTAAATGTTTTTGTGTATAAATTAATTTTTTCAAAAAATCGATTAGCGATGGTTTGTTGCCGTAGCTAAATGTTTTTGTGTATAATTTTTTTTTTCAAAAAATCAATTAGCGACGGTTTTGTGCTGTCGCTAATAAAAAAATCTTTGTAAAACTTAGCGACGGTTATTTGCCGTAGCTAAATGTTTTTGTGTATAATTTTTTTTTTCAAAAAATCATTTACCGACGGTTTTTTATGATTATGGATTGAGTAAGTTATCGAAAGCATTAGCGACGGTTTTTTGCCGTCGTAAATCTTTTAATTAGCGACGGTATCAAAATACTGTTGCTAGTATCTGTAGCTATTGAAGCTTTTTTTGTAGTGCTCCTTTAGTCCTTCCGTGGGCATTAACACAGGTCGATAGGACTCCTTCAGATTCATAATGATGCTCTTCTCACATGAGTTGTATAGTATCAAATAGAATTCCAAGGCAAACAACATGCTGGCTACAAATTAATAAGCTTAATAGCGTATTTGGAGCTAGACGTTCCAAATGCTCTCCTGTAGGACAATCTGCTGATATGAACTCCATGCACACTTTTTTTCAAAATTTAGACTTAAATTATATGCTCCAAACATCATTGAAAAATATAAAGCTCATTCTTAAAAGGGTAAATTACCACAACTTTGCAGTTGCTTGAATAAAGCTTATTGCAATAGTATTGATCAATATGATTATAGGACTTTTGACAGCAGCAAAGTTGAGATAGTCAAATTTAATACCTCGAGCATAACCTCTTGAACCCTTAAAATGATAGAAGAATAACACATCAGCATCATGGTTAAGCCCATATAGCAAAAACGTTATAGGTTAATTTACCTCCTAATATGTTTTGATTCAAACTCCGGTTGTGGTTTTGTGGAAGTTCACACAACTGACATGGATGTTGTGTACTTCAACATTAGACCTTCCCTTCCATAGACTTCCAACATTATGACATAGTATGTGATGTAGTCAATTTCTACTCTACTCCATCGCCTTTACCAAGACTTGCACAAGGAACGCACGTGAGCCAAAAACCACAGTATGGCAGCCGATGTCACTCCGATGCTTAAGTTAGATAAGGCTTAGGAGAAGCTTAAAGCTGTAAATTGAGTTTCTGTAGCGTACATTTGTTCATCGACTTTATCTCCCTTTTATAGTGTAAGAGTCTTTGTTCGGCTTGGCCTTTGGTGCCGTAGTTTAAGGAAAGAGATATTGCTAGAGATCCTTTCCCCATTGGAAGTTGTCCATGTGGAGAAGTTTCTCTACACGGCTTGTGTTCCTAGATCTGCAGGAGAAGTTTCATTTTCTGAGTGTTGTCCACACAAGGAAGTTTTCCTGCCCAACTTATACTATTGTATTTGTTTCTTAGTCAGAACCAAAGTATTTCTGGCCTGCCAGCCTTGGGTTGATCCTCCAGATACTTGCCTTAACAGTGCTTACTCTTGCCTTATTAGGGCTTACTAGTATTGGGCTTGACCGCGTGATGTGTGGGCTTAGTAGCATGTTGCAATTTGGGTCTGACCTTCTGGATCCTGCCAATAGTGGCTTAATGTTGTCTGGACCTTGCTGGATTGAGTGTGCAATCAGGAATGTTATTTTTTGTTAAACAAAACTATCATGACACGTGTATGGTGGTGATCAGAGGATTGTTTGATGTATCAACATCTACTCCCCCTTTGTTGGTGGGCCAGCTCATCAATCCACCAAGCCATTTCATGAAACAATTGTGCAGTCATGATGGTTGACTCTGAGTTATTTCTTGAGCGGCAAGCTTCATTAATTGGGCGTGCGTCTACTGAAATGAGAAAAATGTGGGAGTTCTGTTTTCTATATAGATCTATTTGCGGAGTTTGGCTTCTTTACTCTTTCGATCTCAGAGACTATGTTTTGTCGTAGTGCATTTCGTACTTTTGACTTTGTTCTTCCTTCGAAATTGAAAACTTGTACGATCTCTCATGGAGGGTCTGAATCAGCTTTTCGAAGAACTATTCACTAAGAGTCGCAAGTTCTTTGAAGAGAGGTCAATTTCTGAGTCGAGCCCAGAAGTCCTTGGTAAAACATACGGGGTTCCTCAAGATCTGATGCTTTTCACTCTGGGGGTTGATCTAACGTCATTGTCCCCTCCAGAGGAGTTCATCTGTCTTCACCGAGGTATGATTCAATCGGGTGTCCGATTTCCTATTATCAAAGAAATTTGGGAGTTCTTGTCATATCTCGGCATTGCGCCCGCTCAACCGGTGTCAAACGGGTATAGTACTGTGATCACCATTCTGATTAGGGCAAAGGACGTTGGTGTCCGAGTATCTTCGAGGGCAATCCAACTGCTTACTTTCCCTTTGATAAACGAGCACGCTGAGTGCATGCTAACATTGTCGGACTACTTCGTCAATCTGCTTAACTATTTTAAGTTCTGGCAGAAATTTTGTTTCATGGCCTCCGCGAACTCGAAGTATATCCAGCTTGTTGGTTGTCCGGTTGAGCAGAATATCAGGCAACTAACTAAGTTCAATTATGTTTCTGATCTTGCTTTTGTTAACTGCATATCAGATTGACCTTTAAGGTGAGATTGACGAAGTAGTCTTATCCTGAGGGAGAATCTTGGGTGGCCAGTCAGTTTCAGAGGGTTGGGAGAATCTCGAACCAAAGGATAGGACTAGTAGCGCGGATCTTTTTGAACATTTGGCAAACCGAATAAGAAGATGCGCGAAGGAAGAGTTAGGAGAGGCCAAAAGAGGAGGTTTATATGGTAAGGAGACATGGTGGTGGAACGCTGATGTGCAACAAACCATTGTAGAAAAGAAAAGATGCTTTAAGGAGTGTCAAAAAGATAGGTGCCTAGAGTCTTATGAGCTTTATAAGCAAGCTAAGAAATTGAGTTGTAAAGCAGTAGGGGGAGCTAAGAAGAGAGCATATGATGATCTTTATAATAGGCTAGGTACAAAGGAAGGGGAGAAGGATATTTTCAAGATAGCTAAAGCTAGAGAACGAAAAACTAAGGACTTGAGTCATGTTAAGTGTGTTAAGCATGAGGATGGAAGAGTTTTATTGCAGGATAAAGCTATTTTAGATAGATGGAATGATTACTTTTGGAACCTACTCAATGGAACACATGTAGGAGAATTGAACTTGGAGGGGTATGCTTCATAGGAAGGCAGAGATCGCGTGTTCCATCGCATAGTTAGTGCCACAGAAGTGAGAAAAGCTTTAAAAAGAATGAAGACAGGGAAGGCCGTTGGACCGGATGATATACCAATTGAAGCGTGGAAGTGTCTGGGAGAAGTTGGGATTCAATGGCTAATTAAGCTCTTCAATAGGATTTTGGAAACTAGAAAAATGCTAGATTCATGGAGGCATAGCACTGTGGTACCAATTTATAAGAACAAATGGGATATCCAGAATTGCTCGAACTATAGAAGGATAAAGATTATGAGTCATACGATGAAACTTTGGGAGAGGGTTATAGAACGAAGGCTTAGGAGTTTAACCACGGTTTCGGAGAATCAATTTGGATTTATGTCGGGTAGGTTTACTACGGAGGCCATCTTCCTGCTTAGGCAAACTATAGAAAAATACCAAGAGGCACGTAAGAGTTTGCATATGGTTTTTATTGATCTGGAGAAAGCATATGATAGGGTCCCCAAGGAGTTAATTTGGTGGGTGCTTGAAAGGAAGAAAGTGTCTCAATGTTATGTTGATATCATTAAGGATATGTATGAAGGGGCTGTAACAAGTGTTCGCGCAGTAGGTGGGATGTCCAGTGAATTTCCAGTGTCAGTAGGACTACATCAAGGGTAAGCATTAAGTCCATATCTCTTTGCTTTGGTCATGGATGAGTTGGTAAGACATTCTCAAGAAGATGTACCTTGGTGCATGTTATTTGCAGTTGATATTGTCTTAATTGATGAGACTAGTGCAGGTTTAGGTCAGAAATAAGATAGGTAGCGGGCGGCTTTAGAGAGTAAAGGTTTTAGAATTAGCCGTTCGAAGACGGAGTATCTAGTGTGCAACTTTGGTTGTGAACCACGAGAGAGAAGTAATGCAATTGAGATCGAAGGTGTAGAGGTCCCAGAGTGTGAGGCTTTTCGATATCTAGGATCTATAATTCAAAAGAATGGGGCTATTGGAGAATATGTAGACCATAGGATTAAAGCTGGTTGGTTGAAATGGAGAATGACGTCAGGAGTATTATGCGATAGAAGGATGCCTGCAAGGCTAAAAGGGAAATGTTATAAGACAATTGTTCGACCAGCCATGTTATACGGTTCATAATGTTGGGCTACTATGGGACAACATACGCATAAGATGGCAGTAGCAGAAATGCGTATGTTAAGGTGGATGTGTGGTAAAAATCGTAAGGATAAAATTAGAAATGAAAGAATTAGGAGATACTTAGGTATAGCGCCCATAGAGGACAAAATTAGTAAAAAAAACGTTTAACTTGGTTTGGTCATGTGAGAAGGAGACCAAGCACGATGCCAATTAGAAAATGTCTAGATTGGCAAGATAATGGAGGGTGTAGACGGAGGGGACGACCGTTGAAAACTTGGATGAAGGCGGTGAATGAAGATATCATTGAGCTTGGATTAGGCGAGGATATGTGGGAAGACTGCACTGCTTGGAGAACCAAAATCCATGTAGCCGACCCCGAAAATATCGGGAATGGGATTTGATGATGATGATGATATCAGATTGACCTTTGCGCTTTTCGTAGGGAAATTCCCAATTTCATCACTTTCTGCTAAGGATAAAGCGGCTTTGGACCCATTTTGCGACATGCCTCGTCTGCGGATAGAGGATGTCGTTAAGTCATCCAATATTATGTGCAGTGGACTGTGGGCTAATTAACATGAGGCTCCCACTCTTTTAAGGGTTTCGAAGCTAAAGCCCGTGGAGTATCTTCCTCGAAAAAGAGGAAGTTCTTGAAGATCGAGATCCCGAACCCTTCAAGGAGGCAGAACTAAGTGAGACGCTTCCTTCTCCTATTCATCTGAAAATGCCTCATGATGTGTCCATGCCCGCTCGTGGGCGTTCAGCTTCGTCGGAAGGGCATGAAACTGTCGGACAAGTTCTTGACTCGTCCGTTGGGGTGGAGACTGCAATGTCCGAAAGGCATGATGCTCAGGCAAAGGCTCTCATTTTACTTCTTGAATTGGAGAGGGAGTTCATACAAATGGTTGGGTTGAAGATGTAACAAAGCTGAGTACAGAGCAGGCAGAGGTTCTGAACAAAACGCTTCTACAAACGGATTTTGAAGCTTCGTCTGATGTCGGACTGGATCGTCCATTTTCATTGAAAGACTTTGATTGTAGCCCTGCTAAAGAGTCGCTTGACTGTCTTCCTTATGGTTAAAAGTCCCCTCCGTGTCACCCGTAATGTTCTGCGTCTTGCTCCCGTCCTTATATTGAGGTGATGACGGGTCCGAAGAATAACTCGCTTCCTTCTTCCCCATCAACTTACTCTGAATCAGCTCATGAAAGAGAGACAATCGTTGCGAATAAGGGGAAAGTTGTAGATGAGGGCCCTGGCGCAGTGAAGGAGGTGAAGGGCGGTGCTGGAGTTATTCTGGTCCTGAAGAACCTCCATCTGGATGCGTAGATTAGTTTATTTGCTCCGGATGTGGTAAAGATGAGCAACTAATCTTGGCATCAAGAGATTCACATTTCTTATGCTTCCAAGAGTCACATTAGCAGATGGAATGATTGGCTGGAAAACTATGTTCTAAAGCAAAAAGGAAAAACATTGGGAGATCGTATGGATAAAGGGCAGAAACATCTCGTGTTGGGGATGTCATACTTAAATCAAGTGACCACAACTAGGACTGAAGTTGAGGTCGCTCGTGAGAAAGTGTATACGATGGAGCGAGTCTTTGCAAACTTGCAAAAAGTCATACTCTGATGCTCTCTATGAGATTGAATCATTAAGGAAGAAACTCAAAGCTCACTCAAGTGCTGGAGCGGAGTCCTGGCGCACAAGGTAGGAGACTCAGAGGGTTCGCTTGGAATTGCTTGAGTCTGACCTGGCGAAGGCAATATCCGTGAAGGATCGATTCAAGAATGATTTGAATCTTGCCCGTCGTGACTTACAATTTTCCCAGGAAACTGTGGTCGGAATGCAGGCTGAGATACAGGCTCTGGACGTCGAGAAGGCTAAGAAGGAGTTTGAAAGGGCTATCCGATGTCAGCAGTTGGAGGTTGATGTTGATTTTAATGCCAAAAGCATGTTGACTGCAGAAGAGCGGCTCTTTCTGGCACAAAATGAGCTAAGTGTTGTTAATGATAAGCTGGGCATAGACCAGTCCAAGACTAACATGTTGTCAGGCTAGCAAGAACAATAGCTTGCTGAACCAAGGATGCACGAGAACAAGCTTTTCAAGTCCCAGGGCACGTTTGATTTCAGCAAAGTCGTGCATGGAAGGCTACAACTGTTGGAGCCTATGAAGGAGGAACATCCTGATTGGGACTCTCCTATTATGAAGAGGTAGCATATGCGGAGTTTGGAGTGGCATCTGATCCGTCCGAAGAGGAATGTGACCCTGATGAGGGCGATATAGAGGCAATATGTACAGATGTGTCTCCTACTTCTTCTCTTGCTAAGTCTGGCTCTGTTTGACTCTTCTCCTAATGAGGAGTGAACCTTGTATTTTTTGGCTTGCAAATGAATAACATTCTATGCTTGTGCATTTTTCCTTTACTTTCCCTGCTAGCTTTTATCTGTTTTGTCTTATCGCGACATTAGTCGTTAGACGAAAGGCTCTGCTAAGTCAAGAAGTCGTGTGATTGATCTGTCAGGTTGCAACCCTTATCAGAATCTTCTTAGAAATCTGGGAGTGTAATTCACCATTTGTCTGGCGACCAGGCTGTATATCTGACTAGCAGTTGTTGTAGGTATTGTAAGTGAACTAGTTATAATGTTGTACTAGCACGAGCACCGCGTGGATGGTTGAACGATAGTGCTCGTGAGTCCTCCAAGTCAAGCTTCTAGAGCTCTGACTGGACTTTTGACTCGTCTTTACCTGTTATTGGCGGAATAGGCTTAGTTAGACCGGAAGTTGTTATCAATAGTTACAATTGACTAAATCGGGGTCTGGTTCGGTGACCATCATTTGGGATTGAACGGTGGTCCCTAGCGAGCTACCTTAATCAGGAGTTGAGGGCATTGACTAGACTCCCACTTTCCAACCCATCTTAATCCGCTTTTAGTGGACTAGGAATTGGAGTGAGCCAAAAGTTATCAGCGTTAGTCATTTTGACTAAACTTTTGTAGGGTTCGGCAATCATTGTCGGTAGTTGGCCAACGATCCCTAGCAAGCCATCACAGTCAGGCGTCAGAGCACTAACTAAGCTCTTACTTTCTAAACCGTCGGAATCTGCGCGCAGCGAACTACGCTTAGAGAAAACCAGAAGCCATCATCATCAATGGCCACTGACTAAGCTTTGGTTGGGTTCGGCGATCATCGTTTGCTTTAGAGCGGTGATCCCTGGAAAACCATCTTAATCAGGCATCGAGAGCGCTGACTAGACTCCCACTTTTTAAGCCATCGAAATCCATTATTGGCGGACTAGGCTTCGAGCGGACCAGAAGCTATCGTCATCGACACATCACCGACTGAGCTTTGGTTAGGTCCGATCACTATTGTCCATGTTTGGACGATGATCCCTGGCAAGTTGTCTCGATCAGCCATTAGAGCGCTGACTAAGCTGCCACTCTCTAAATCGTTGGCACCCGTTTAACGGACTAGACGTTAGAGCGGACCATAAGCTATTGTCATAGCTCGAAATCGACTAAGGTTTGGTTAAGTTCAGCAACCATTATCTATAGATGGACAATGGTCCCTGGCAAGCCATCATGGTCGGGTATTAGGAATGCTGACTAAACTCCCACTTTCTAACCTGTTGTCGTCCGCTTTTGGCGTGCTAGGCGTTAGAATGGACCAGAAGCTATTGTAATCAGTCGGGTCTGACTAAGCTTCGATCAGAATAAGATTTCAGGCATGCAAGTCTGACTTGGGTGTCCTGACTTACTTAATTCTCCTAGCGGTCTGATTCAGGAGCCGAATCGATTGATCGGACTAATAATACATTGACCGACTTTAATAAACATCAGAGGAATAATAATATGGAGGACACCTTGGATTTTTGTAGGTGCGCTCCTTATTCCATGGGAGCTCAAGGCATTCGTTGTTTATGTCTTTGCATGTGAGAGAAAAAAATCTTTATAGATCAGCGTGCCACGTATACATCGTCGGTTGCAAGATGGTTCAGTATCAGTCACTACTACAAATATAGGCTTGCATAGCACTTAAAAATAGGCTTAGATAGCGCTCAAAAAAGCGCTATGCAAGTCGCGTACTTGAATAGCGCTTCGTTAGATAGCGCTATCTAAGCGTTGTTTTTTTTTTTTTTAATTAACTTACATAGCGCTTTAGTCGGTGAAATTTTTTTTTTAAAATTAGCTTGAATAGCGCTTTTATGAGCGCTATTTAATTTTGTTGATTTTTTTTAAATTTTTTTTTTTTTTGATTTTTTTTTTTTTTTTAATTAGCTTCTAAAGCGCTATTTAATTTCGGTGAATTTTTTTTATTAACTACCATATAATATTTTTTTATATAATAATGACAACGTTCAATCAATCAATAAAGACACAACATAATAACTAACTGTTTCTCATTCATTCAAAATATAATTTAAGCATTCATACAAAATTGTTAATATGCTATCATATATATACACCAGCTTTTTTGGCCACGAAATGAAATGGCCAACAGCTTCTCCTACAGTCCTAACTTCGTCTGTACATTGCGGCACCGCTGAATGTTTCTCAGATTCTACCGCCACTTCAAATTGTATCCTCGCATAACCTGAAATTGCATCATGGCATTGTATAAGTATAACAACACACACACACACTAAGTTGGTATATAAATCTTAACCTGAAATACAAGAACACACCTATTACTGCTACTATATATATGCAAACCACTGCCAAACACAAAGGGTTTTGTATCAGTAAGATAAATGTAAATGACTAAAGGTCCAACTATATTTCTTGATAGCAGCCTTCTCAACTAATATATATATATAGTAGCAGTAATAGGTGTGGAACTTACCCCAGAATAACCAATTCCAACGAGCTCAAGAACTCCGGGAACTAAAGGAAGCCTATCAATGGCCTGCAGAAACAGAATGCACAAATTAAACTTTCGTTCAATAAATATCATACAAGCTATCAATAACTCTTAAGCTCGCATATAACAGATATGATCAGTATTAATCTTTTAACTGCAATGAAATCTGAAGGGCAGTAAATATTAAAAAGATTTTATGCTCACAGAAATCATCCCTGTAGAGCCCCATAGAGCAACTCCACCAGCAACTACAAGTGAAGTCGTGGCATACTTGTCTTCCATCTTGTCCCACTGCAAAAACAATCAGAAAACTAAACTAATAACACTATTGTTTAACACAAATAATGTCAACATTTTACTAATCCAACTTTTAAGTTCCAAAACCTTTCAACTTTCTATCTGCTGTTTTTTTCCAGATTCATCCCCAATTGCAAAATGACATACTTGATAAATTTATGATGAATATTTCGGAAGAAAGATCAATTTCATTCCTTTAATCCATTAGAGAGATTGTTAATAGTAATCAAGTAATAAACATATAAAAGAAACATCTGCACTATATCATACATATCAATACTTCAACTTAATATCCACAAGGACCACAAAATGTCAAAGCCCAGCTGAAAAGATAATTTCGTACCCCTTCTTGAATGGTTTTAAAAATCTCAGGTAGCTCAGTTGTTGCAACTTCAGCTGGTGCATCTCCAGTGGCCATGGCAACCACTGCTGCTGCGAGGGAATCACTGCTGCTGCTGCGAGGGATGAACCGCTGCTCTGCGAGGGACGCACTGATGCGAGCTTGCTGCTGGTCGCAAACTAGAGTGCGCTCTGTTTCACTGCAGAGTACCCACTGTCCTGTAGAGTACCCACTGTCCTGGCAGTTATGATAACTTTTCTGGCACAGGTCTTGTTAGAACTCGTAGCCCAATCATGACCTATGCAATTAAAAGTCACACAAAGTAATTATGACAGGAGAGAAGTAATTTGAAATGAAAAATATGTTACAAGTTCACAAGGACACAAAATATAAAATGAAAAAACCAATTGTACAACATCAGAAATAAGATTCAAAAGAGTTAAAAGAGCCTCAATAAATTCTATACGCCTACAGACCTACAAGAATATTGAGAATTGACTTGGCACACTAGTTATAGGAACAAATGCTCATTAAGAAATGTGATTGTAATAAAACAGGAGTAAATGGCAAAATCGTAGGAGCAATATATGAGATCATATCCCAAAACCATAACCCCTTAAGAACAAACTTTTACAATTGCAATGGCCTTGGAATAGTTTTTGCAAACTTGCATCCACAATTTCTTCAGGTATCACCTTATATGCACTTCAAAACCTCAGTAACACGAGGTTGGTTAGGTTATGAGAGCTATAGAGATGAAAATAGTCAATACCATTTGGAGATCACGGCTTCCCGAGGTACTTTCTATTAGATGAGGGTGTGCACGGACATCATAAATGACTGGCCTCTCAAACCATGGAATCATCAGATGTGTTCCTTCAGGATAAACCTGCATGCACAATCTATTGTGAGTAGATTATTGCAGGAACAAACACCTTGAAAAGATGAAAGATATATATGATACAAGTATGTGATTTATTTTACAACCCCTCATATTTACCTAAAGAAAAAGAATCTTCAACAACAAATACAAAAGTTTGCTGAAGTGTGATCTAGTGACATTGTCCAAGAAAAAACAGCAAAAAAACAATTGTGCATGTGGATGTGGATTAGCAAACAATTCATTTACCTACTTGAATAAGGTAACATCTAACATGTTCAATACCCACTAGGAAGTGATATCATTATTCATGATTTCAATTTCTATGGATGATTGTTAAGTAATATCAGAGCCTTCACATGCATTTCCAGTCCTGTTCTTATACAGCTGACACACTTATAATCTGAAAAAATTAATCATCTTTGTAAGTTTTTCAATTGAATCCTTCACAGGTTCAAATTAATCATGACAAAACCAGACATGACTGCAAAGCACCATTTCAAATTTTTGATGAGGAAAAGTATAACATTTCCATTAGAAACTCATTGTCCATAACAGACACAAACCATACCATCACTGGAAACAAAAAATTTCCTTACCTTCATCCTTAATGCATATACTTTTCCAAGCAATTATATTCCTTCGGGTTTTTTTTTTTTCCTATTTTAAAATTCCATTGTACAACAATACTCACAATTTATCTTTCACATGCTTTCGAACCAGTGTATGAGAATAGACTGTAAAGCTAAAAGTATAGATAACTCTCCTAGCTTCTCTACAACTAAAAGATGCAGCTATCAATGAGATAGACCAAATTAGCAACTAAAAGTAATTATGTGGTGATATTGGACGTTTGTTCTTATTAGTTAAAATGAAAAATAAAAGTAAAAAAAATAAATCTGAGTATTAATCAATGAACCATAAAGCTTTACTCTGTTTGAGACAAAACCAGTAAGGAGAATACCTCAACCACAGCTCAAAACCAGTGTGCTAACCGCGCACGCTGAAACCCGCTGCGGCCAGAAACAGCACGTCCAGCAATAAACATTAAAAGAAAGACATCATAATCAAAAAGTAAACATAAAAAGAAAGAAAACATCAGCTGGTGACTAGCTGTTCTAACATCTCTGTGAAGAAAACATCAGAAACTTGGTGACTAGCTTTTAAGTTGTACAAAGTCAACACAACTGACAATTTTGTAGCCTTTGTACAACCCGGCCACAACGGTAACCCAACATCCTCTCTTAAGCCATCACACATATCAGGATGATCCCGCAACTCTTCATTGACAACACTTGGGGAATTCTTCACAGGACTAGATTTTTCATTACCATCTCCCATATCACTTGTGTTCATTTTATTTATAAACTCAAACTGGGAGCCCAATTGACTTGATAAACTATGTTTACGTTTGCCAATTGAGCTACGTTTATCTTTGCTCTCACCATGATATGTCCAAACCTTATATGTATTGTCAATACCATGACACAATAAATGCTCGTGCAACTTCATTTGACCACTAACCTCTTTTACATTTAAACATTTTCGACACGGACATTTAATGAACATTGGATTTTTATCATTCTTAGTTGCATAAGCACAAAACTCTTCCACCCCTTTCTTGTACTCTTCAGATAATCGATCCGCATTTACCCATTCTCGATCCATTAAAAACAATACTACAAAAAAACATCAATACATCAATCTCCATTGCCATGAATCCACATTTTTTACTTGTTCTTTCCACTCTTGGGACTTAGCAAGATTCTTACTAGCACACAATTCTATGAACAGTCACTTTAATTAGTGGAAGCTAAGCATGAAATATTTATATTTGTCCAATCTATCATACACAAAGAGAAGACAAAGATCGAATCCAAACAATTTCGTAACAATAAATCATAGAGAAATGACTTAGAAACCTGGTCGGAATCAAAATATGAAGAAACATATACGGAGTACTACATTTTCATTTTGAATAAGTTATATTAAAAACTAGGATTCGGGGACTCGGTGACACGTCAATCAAATCTTATTTATATTTTTATATTTTATTAAAAAATTATTAACATAATGTCATAAAATAACTCAAAAACAATAAAAAGATGCATTAGATGCTCACTTCCTCAGTAGACAAAAAATAGGCTAATAATCAGTGAATCACACACAAAACACAAAAAAAAAAAAAAAAAAAAAAGAAGCAAGAAGAAGCAAGAGAGACGAAATGAGATGGAGAGACGAACATTAGATGCTCACTTCCTCAGTAGACTTTGAAAGACTGATTAGTCCATTAGCCTAATTTTAACTTTTAATTGAACTTGTATTAGTCGAAAATGTTTAAATTTCAGTCTGATCTTTCTATTTCAATGGAGATGCTCTTAGGATTTGGAGTACTCACTGAGGTTGATGGAAGTAGTATGTCTTTTGATTTCTCCATCTCATTTTGTCGCAGTCATTGAGATTTTTTTTTTGCCAACAAAACACAAAACACAAAACACCAACAGTGACTGAGTGAGAGTCGAGCGAGAGAGACGAACCTGGTCCTGAGCTTCCGACTCCTCGGTTCCTCGCCTCCTCTGGTTCCTCGCCTGAGTCGCCTCCTTCCTCGGTTCCTCGCCTCCTCGCCTCGGTTCCTTGCCTCCTCGCCTCCTCGCCTCCTTCCTCGGTTCCTCGCCTCCTCTGGTTCCTCGCCTGAGTCGCCTCCTTCCTCGGTTCCTCGCCTCCTCGCCTCGGTTCCTTGCCTCCTCGCCTCTCTGTGTGTTTGAAAAATAAGGCAATATAGCAAAACCAAAAACAAACGAGATTTAGGTTTTATATTAGGGCTTGTGATCTTAACCGTCCGATCGTATCAAGATCTGAAAAAAATGAGATTTAATTTTTTTTTTAATTATTCGGAAGCGCTATCCTAAATGTAAGTAGCATAGCGCTTCGGAAGCGCTATGGTAGCTTTGGTAACGTTTTTTCTCATAGCATTTTTTAAAGCGCTATCTAAGACATAACTAAGATAGCGCTTAACTGAAAAAAAAAATTAAAAGCGCTATTGTAGCGTTTTTTTTTTTTTTTTTGATTTTTTTTTTTTTAAAGACAAATAAGCGCTATCCTAGTGCCCACTTGGATAGCTCTTTAAAAAAGCGCTATCTAAGTGGCGTTACCTAAGCTAATATTTGTAGTAGTGAGTTACTCCCCTCAATTAATGGGCTAGGTGTATGGTCATTAATTAAATGAATGAGGACTCCTTCAGTTACAATTTGAACCGTTGTTTTCCTATTTCCCATACGGCATTTAATGCTGACGTAACGGTTGGCTGACGTTGTTTCATAAAACACCTCGCCTATATATATAAGCTAGTCGTTTTCTACCTCAAGCATTCCAATGAGCATTATAGACTATGTTGATCAAATGTATCTTAACAGAAAAATGCGTTGGGTTTGGCTTAAGGAAGATCTCTATTTTTGGAGTCTCCAGATGTTTTGACATTTGCAGCGAGGAGTCTTAATAAGACTTGCTATTATGTGATGACAGCTGATCTGGGTGAGCATCCAATTGATTCTATGAGATCTTGTAATATCTTCTTACATTGTAAAAAAGAGTTACAGACTTCCCCTCACACTACACCAAAAGGCCATTTTAGCTACGCCGAGCTGGCCACGGTTCTAAACCGTTGGTTTATTTGCCTCGGCCAAAAACCATGGCTATTAGTAGCAACGGCTCAAAATCGTGGGTAAAACAAAACCTGGCCACGGCTTAAAACCGTTGGTGTATTTGGCACGGCTAAAAACCGTGGCTATTATTAGCAATGGCTCAAAACCGTGGGTATTATTAGCAACGGCTCAAAACCGTTGCAAAAAAAAAAATTTGGCAACGGTTCAAAACCGTGGCTATTTGTAGCAACGGCTCAAAACCGTGGCTACACGAAAAGCTGAAAAAAAAAATTGGGCGCCTATTTTGGCGCTCGACCTTCCCTCCACTCCACAAACCTGCTCCCTCCACTCGACATCGACATCGACCCTCTCTGTTCCCCTCCACTCCACTAGACATCGACCCTCTCCTTCCCTGCTCCCTCCCTCGACTCTACTCCACTCGACTTCCCTGCTCCTCCCTCGACTTCCCTCCTCCCCTCCTTCCCTGGTCTTCCCTCCTTACTCGGCGTCTTCAACCTCCAAACCATTTGCAAAATCGATCAGCCACTGCAACCATTATCTCGTACATGTACTCTCTCTCTCTCTCTGTTTTATTTTTGATGAAATTAGGGTTCCTGAATGTAGAGTTTTTTTATTTAGAGGTTTTGAATCTCTAGGATTCCTGAATTGTTTTTTGAATCTGTAGGTTTTATTTAGAGGTTTTTTGAAATTAGGGTTTGAATCTCTAGGGCTCAAAACCGTATGCCTGATAAATTCCTGATATAATTTAATTTTTGTATGAAATTTCTGATATAATTTGAAACCAGGAAATACATCTCAGGAATATAGATTAAGAGTAGAAGTAAGTCATTGCTATATGATTTACATACAAATGTTAATGCAGCTCAAAGATTTATATGCAAAAATTGAATCAAAATCAACCTTTGGGGGTCAAATAACCAGTTTTGTACTATTTGAGTAATCCTTTGAGCTAGACACCCATAACAGTTCTTCTTGCACACAACTCTTGATTGTCTTGTCCAGTCCATACCCTTCTCTAGCAATGGTTTATGTTGAAAGCTCAGGCCCATTGAGCTTTAGGCTTTCCTTTGTAGCATGAAAATTTTCTCTCAAAGCTCTAACAATTGTCAAGCTTTTGAGCTTCGCCATTGGAGATGCTCTTAGGTGTACACACTTGAGTGCTTGTGGCATTTCTTTTCAGGCACTTATGGATTTGTTTTTTCTCATGGAATTTTCTTTTTGGGCACCATTCTTATATTTTTTTTTTTTTTTGTTAAGTTTGCCACTGTTTTGCATATGAGCATGCATGGTAGGATAATGATTTCTTTTTTATTTGATCTACCAGCCTTGCATTTTTCACATTTTAATGAAACACCTTTCATCTCTGCTATTATTAACTCTATAGAAACCCAAACACCGATTGAGTATATATATATTTCTTCCAATTGCTGATCGCAACAGTGTGTATGTAGTTGAACTAAATAGATAACTGAATTAGGGAGGCTTCCACAGTCAAGGAAGCTTCTCATGTTTGTACTTAAATTAATAAGTGACATTGACAACAATAAATATATAAACTAGTTTCATATTCCTTCACTTGTACAATGACTTTCAGGCTTTCATGTATCTGCCAACAAGTTGGCATTGCAAATTGTATGTATCATCCACCAAATTTTACACTTTTCCTTTGGTTTGTTTAGTCTCTGGACTAGCTTTTCTCCTACAAGGAAGCTTTAATGGATAATTTTAACTTGTAATGTGCATTTTAAAACAAAATGTTTATATGTATGTTGGTCCACAAATTCTGTTTTGTTGATGCTAATGGATTTCATTCACTCTATTTGATTTTCAACTTTTAATTGTTTCCAGTCAATCATTTTCACTTAGAAATATTAAATTTTGCTATCTCAAACTGTATGCCACAAATTTTATACATTTTTAATCACTGGTCAGTGGTCATATCATTGATCTGTCCAATTTATTCTAATCAACTGAAGCATTCTTTCAAGTGGTCTTTTTTGTTGAATTGGAGCTATATGTTGGTGACAGCGGTCATGTCTAATGACCAAATCTTAACTTGTTTAGCTTAGTGCTGTAATGCATTTTTATGCTGGACACTTTAATATGCAAAAGAAGTGAGGACTTTTTTGTTATATTTACCATGTTAGTTTGACAAAGATCAAATCTGCTCGGAAGAGTTAACTGTACATTCAAGTTGGTGCTAGACCAGTGATTCTTCTTTTTGGAAGAACATCGTGGTTTCTTGAATATCTCATTATCTTGACATGGGATTCCCAATGATAATGTTGCTTTATTGTCTATCTTCCAGCTACAACAGGAACAAACAAGGCTGCCTCCAGTGGCACTACTTTGAACACGAGGAAGCTTGATGAAGAAACAGAAGTTTTTGCTCGTGAGTACTCAACTCTTTGGATTTTGTGGTTTCTTACAGTTTAATTGTATCATCATTAGATTGCCTCTAGCTTCGACTATAAGAGGAAGCATAGTATGCCATTATTTGTCACTTCTGCTATACTATGATGGTGCCATTTCACTTTTCAACTTATGGTGAAGTTAGATCTTGGAAAACATTTTGTGAATGGAAGTTGTTTTCTGCAATCTAGGTCTGAAAGCCAATCAGCAAGGCAAATAATTACCATTAATCTGATGAAGCATTGAAACTGTACAAAATTAGTTGAGTGACCTTAGATAGGGGGGAAGTGACAAAATTAGTTGACTGTACAAAATTATTTGACCCCCAAAGGATTACTCAAATAGTACAAAACTGGAATGTGCATAATTAATATGACACTAGATATACTCTGGCTATATGATTTACATACAAATGTTAACGCAGCTCAAAGATTGAATGTTAGTGGAGTCCTGCCATTATTAGTAATTATGTCATCTATGTCTTGTCAACATTATTGAGCTGGAAACTTGATCCTATTCATTGTTCAGTGCATCTTGGATTGATTCATAGTCAAGGGTTTTTCTTATGTTCCCTTCATTATATTTCTTATTTGCGTCCCTGCCATTTCAAGCATCCTGTAATTGATGTTAAACTGCCTTTCTTTCTTGGTTTTTGATATCTAGTTCTTTGTTTTATATGCTAAAATCCTAGAACGATCTTCCTTTTATTTGCACTCTTATGGGTTGTTGATGAATTCTTATTTTAATGTCTATATATTTTTATTTTGTTTTTTCTAAGATCAGCAATAAGCATGATTGTGGTATTTTAGAAACAATTAGTTTGGATAGGAGATCCAATGTAACTCAAGTAATTGAGTTGGATTGGGAATGTAGAAAGAAGGTCAATGAAACATTGTATAGGGTACCATAACAAATACAACAGCACAACTGGATGAATTGAAGTTCATTAGATTGGTCAATGACTTCCAATTATAAGTGAGGTTTATCTACCAGTATTCACTTCGGGTGTTCCTGTATTTTCCGATCAGGATGAGCTTTATTATTTTCTGTCAAAACAAAGAGGACAAATGTCCTTAAACAATCAGTTATTGGCTTGCTTTCTTCCATTGTTCTGCAACCACATGGTATAATAGATTCCAAAAGATTGCAGTGCGTCATTAATGAGAGTCTTTATTAGTCTAAGGCTTAAATAGCGGTTTTTTTAGCTGAATTGCTGTGTATCAAGGATCTTATCCCATCTATGCATTTTATTTATTGAATCCTGCATCAGTCATTTTCTTATGTTATTTGTTTGTAACTATGCTTTTAAGATGCGTCCATGTTTTGCTCGCATTATAATGTTCTAAAACTGATCTTACAGAGTTGGTGTGAAAACACCCACTGTTGAGGTAAGATATAAGAATCTCCGCGTTGAAGCAGAGTGTGAAGTAGTTCAAAGGCACAGTTTGAAGACTGTTGAGGTAAGATATAAGATATATTTTTTTCCCATTATTTTTAAATGCTTTTATAAAATGCAACTTATAATGTCTTAAGAACAACTTTAATAAGATTTCCAGAGTATAGTACAATATTACATTCATCATTTTATTGGTTTTCCCCCTAAAACTAAAATAGATTCATTTTATTACATCCTTAGTATCTTTATTTTCAAGAAATTTTGTTCGTGTAATTTATTTGTTTGCCCCCTAAAACTAAAATAGATTCATTTTCTCCTGTTGTAGGATAATTGCCTTGCGGAAAGCAGAAAAGGAGGAAGAGAGAAAAGCAAGGGAGAAGATCCGTCAGAAACTCGAAGAGGATAAGGAATATGTTGAATTCTCAACTTATCTTTTATTGCGGTATGATTGAAGAATAATACACATCATATTAGAACATTCTTCAACACAATTCTAAGAACAATTCTTTATTTCTATTTGTTTTCTCAAAACAATTCTAAGAACAATTCTTGGATGAACACCTCGTTATACTAGCGGTAACCTAGTATCGGCACCGTTCTCTTGAACTGTTCAAAGAATTATCTTCAAATGATTATTGTTATTCTTATCTATTTTTATCTATGTGTTTTACTATTTCTGTATGTTATTTCTTCTGTGTTCAACTATATGTTCTAGACTGTAAGTTTAGTTTGCTTTCTGAAACCTAGTAGTCCTGGGTGCAAAATTGGTATCAGATGAACTGAAACTGATTGGAAAGATGGAGGTAGTAGGGTACTCCCATGTATTCCATGTCTATTGAATACTAGTTGCTTAATCAAACACTCTTAGATATTATTCTAGTAAACTAATTTGCTTCTTATGCCAATTCATGGGTCTCAAAGGGAGATGATTAAGGGGAAGATAGCCTCCTCATGGTATGGTTCCTATGGAGGTTATCCTCGTAAAAGTGTCACTCTCAATCTTTTAATTTTCATGAGTGTTTGACTAAAGTTAATCTTTTAATTTTTTTTATGTGTAGAAATGTCAACAATTCCTTTAGATAAGTCATGGATGAACAAACGGGGAAGTGCAATGTATATAAACGGCGTTAGACAATTCCAAAAGTTTGTTGAGGATAATGCAAATGGAGAGAGTCTTTTTCCTTGCCCATGTGTTCGATGTAGGAACTCGAGGGGAAACATTAGTGTTGACGACATAGGTGTTCATTTGTTAAGCCATGGCATTGATACCAATTATGTCACGTGGATACATCATGGAGAGAATATAAACAAGCATGTGATTGGTGTACCTATGACAGAAGTGGTTGGACCTGATGATGCCTTTGAATATCCTAGGATGAGCGAGCTAGTTGATGATGTATTCCTCAACATGCAAACAGTGGAGGCTGATGATGGGATAAATGACTTGAATGACACCGTCGAAGAATGTTTTGGCGGTAATCCAGAAGGTGGTCCGGAACTTTCTCGTGAACCTGAGACAGTTATGAACAAGAAGTATCAAAAGTATAAGGAAAAAGCGAATGTGCCTTTGTACAATGGGTGTCCTAAGGATAAGACCATGTTGTCCACCATTATTGAATTGCAGAATTTCAAGACTCGTTTTAGTTGGAGTTGTAATAGTGTGACGATGTTGTTAAAATGGCTAAAAACCTTATTGCCGGATGATTGTAATTTGCCAGATAACTACCCAAACATGAAAAACACAATTAAAGATATGGGGATGGAATGTAAGACAATACATGCATGTGCCAATGGATGCATACTCTATTGGAAAGAATATGAGGGTCTGGTTGCTTGTCCAAAATGTAGTTCTGGTAGGTATAAGGTTTATGTGGATGTCGATGACAACGACTCCGGCAAGGTATACAGGAAAGAAGCTAAAAAGGTTGTAAAGTATTTTCCATTGATTCCAAGGTTGAAAAGATTTTTTAGCATACCGTGGATTGGTGAAGCAATGACTTGGCACAAGGATGCTTGTTCAGGTGGGAATTTGATGAGACATCCATGTGATTCAGCACAATGGACTTTAACAAATATGAGATGGCTAGAGTTTGCCTCTGATAGTAGGAATTTGAGACTTGCAATATCGACTGATGGTTTTAACCCACGTGGAAATCTAAGTAATGCTTATAGTTGTTGGCCAGTAATAATAGCACCTTTGAATCTTCCACCTTCTTTATGCATGAAAAAGGAGTTTTGTTTGTTAACCTTGTTAATATCAGGGCCAAAAGCACCCGGAAAGAATATTGATGTTTACCTAGAGCCATTAGTAGAAGAGTTGAAGGAATTGTGGGCAGATGGTGTTTCAAGTTGGGATGTGTGTACTAAAAGCAATTTTCGGTGGAAAGCAATGTTGTTTTGGGGTATCCATGACTTTCCTGCTTATGGGACTCTAGCTGGTTGTAATGTTCATGGTTATAATGCATGCCCTATTTGTGTTGATGATGTAGAATCTGAACGTCTTTCAAACAGTCGGAAGATATGCTATAGAGGCCATCGACGTTTTTTACCTACAAAACACAAGTTTAGAGATGACAAGGGATTCAACAAAGATGTTGAACATCGTCGTGCTCCACGACGGTTATCTGGCGAAGAAGTTGAACGAAGGATAGTGGAAATTTTTGAAGGTAGTTCTACACAAAGTAGGGTTAGTGGGCAAAAGCGCAAGAATATGGTTGATAATGATAACGTCAATGATGAACCAACCAATAACATTGTGCCACCGTGGTCTAGAAGGTCCATTTTATTTGATTTGCCGTACTGGAAGTTTGTTGAGCTACGACATAATATTGATGTGATGCATACTGAAAAGAATGTCATTGAACACTTATTGAACATATTGTTGAATGTCTCTAAGAAAACAAAGGATGGTGAGAATGCTCGAAAAGATATGGAAGACATGGGAACTCATAAGAGATATTGGTTGAGCCATGACAATGAAACGGGAAAAACTTCAATGCCAAAAGCATCATTTGCCTTGACCAAGAAAGAAAAAAAAGTATTTATGAATACACTAAAAGAGTTGAAATTGCCGAGTGGATTTTCATCCAAGTTGAGTAATTGCGTTCTTGGCAATCCCCTGGAGCTAAGAGGACTGAAGTCACATGATTACCATGTCATTATGCAACATTTACTTACAGTTTTGCTTAGACATGTTTTTCGTGACAAGAAGGATAAAGATTTAAGAATTGCTATTCAAAGAATTAGCTTATTCTTTAATATCTTATGTGCTAAAGTGATCAACAAAACAGATCTTCAGTTGGCACACAAAGGTGTGATTGAGGCAATGTGTGTCCTTGAAAAGGAGCTTCCGCCTTCATTCTTTGTTATAAGTGTGCATTGCATGGCTCATCTAACCGAGGAAGCGATGCTTGGTGGTCCAGTTCGATATCGATGGATGTATCCCTTTGAGCGGTAAATAATTTTTCTAATTTTAGTGCACGTCATCACGTTATCTTATTATATTATATACTAATTTATCATTTTATTTATGATTGATAGGTTAATGAAACGATACAAAGACTATGCTAAAAATTTCAGATACATAGAAGGATCAATAGCAGAATCATACCTTGTAGATGAATCTGTTACATACTGCATGGAGTATATGACAAAGCCACGGTTCGGAACTCACAAACACAGTCAAGAGGAGTGGCTTGATGTAGATGATGAGTATGCCGATGAAAAGCCATTGGATAAAGGAAAAAACTATATGCTAAATAATGTACAATTTAAACAAGCTCGAAGATGGGTTTTCAATGCACTTGCTGATTCGAGTGATTGGGAAGAGTAAGATATATAATATTTTAGTCTTTTTTTATAACTAGAAATATAAAATTATGATAATATGGTAACTTGTGCAGAAAATACAATGAATATTGCATGGAGTTGGCTACACAAAGTAAAAAAAAAAGGGTCAAGGAAAAATGTTGAGAAAGCTACAGATTTTATTCCTTGGTTGTGTAATGAGGTATTTTATAATGTGTATTTATTCATATATATATACATATATAATTTTTTTTTATTTTCAGATTTCAGTTCTAAGATGATTTGTTTTACAATGTAGTTGGAGAAGGCTGGGGAAACAAATACCACACTTTGGAGGTTAGCCAATGGTCCACAATTTTTGGCAACCCGATATCCAAAATATTGTGTAAATGGTTTCACATTTGCGACAAGTTCTTTGGATGAATGTTTGGTGACACAAGATAGTGGTGTCTCCATGGATGCCATTGCTCATTTTGTTGATAGTAAGAAAGATAAGAGGCCAAAGGACCAACTAGTCAAATGGTATGGAGTTGTTAGAGACATACTGGTGCTAGACTACATAGATTTCAAAGAAACTGTCTTCTATTGTGATTGGGTCAAAGTGGAAGATAAGAAAAATGCATATAAGGTGGACCCAATTTGGAACCATGAGATGGTAAACTTGTCGAATCTAAAAGACAAAAGAAAGGTGGAAGAGGATCCATTCATTTTAGCTCAAGAAGCAAGTGGGGTATTTTATTCGAAAGATCAATCAAATGACGGGTGGCATGTAGTTCTACATACTCAAAGAGGCTTGAACACTAATGTCGATAAAAAGGAAACTCCCACTGTGTATCAAAGCATCTTGAAAGACAACCCCAACCTGAAGAGCTTACTGGAATTTTAATTGACTATGCTACAATATTTTTTGATGCATTTCTAATGCTATTTTAGTCATCCTCTTTGGTTGAGACCAAATATTTTGTCTTTGTTTCTTATTTTGACTTTTGAGTTGGGAAAGGGAAGCTTTGTAGCTATGTATTCAGATTGTCTTTTCCAATGCTTTATAAAAATCTATTTGTGGTGATATGTTATGGAAGGAAATTATCTATAAATGTGGTGTATATAGTTGTTTCTTATTTCTTTTTGTTTGATAATGGTTAATATCTATATGTCATTGATAGAAATGGATAGTACTCGCGGCAATCTCTCCACCATTGATGTCACTACATCTACAAATGATGACAGTGAAGTTAAAAAGACCATACAGTTCAACCTCCACGGTTTAGCAGTTGGACCTGGTGCTAGAAATTTCAATAAAAACATTGGAAAGCTTGTTGAAACCCTTGTGCCCATCAAATTCAAGGGTTGGCACCATGTTACTGACAACTACAAAGAGGATGTGTGGAATGGCCTCAAGGTGAGATTTTACATCATTGATTTTCATAATGTCTTGTTTTATTTTCAACTTATATATCAATGGCTTATTTGCAGCGTGAATACGACATCCCAAATTATGTGAAAAGGAGTGTGCATTTGAAAATGCCTGAATATTATAGAAGGTTCAAGGCAGATCTTAGGAAGAATTATTTGGATAAGTATCCTACCATTGAGGAACAAGAGAAGCATGTTCCAAATGGTGTAAGAGAGGAGGATTGGAAGGAGTTTGTTCGCTATGAGAGCACCCCTGAAGCGAAGGCAATTAGAGCCCAAAATGCAAAAAACAAAAAGGCTTCAAAGTATGTATGGGGGGGTGGCCAAAAGAGTGCTGCAGAAGTAGAGTATGAAATGGTAATTGAGTTTCTAGCTACTAGTACAATATTATATACCATTTAACTATATAGGCTGAGACTAATCTTTCAAGTATATAGGTTGAGAAGAACCCTGATGGGGAATCAGTCACACGCACTGACATATGGATTGCTTGTCACACGGGAAAGGATGGAAAACCCACGCATGGTGCTGAACTATATATGGTATGTGCCCAATGATGTCTTTTATACACAATTCTTAATTTACTTTGTAGTTGTTTGAATATTATTTGTGTCCTGATTTATTTTATTTTTTCATTCTTTTGAAGGAACAAGTTAAAGCAAAAAAAGCCGCCTTACAAGAATCTTCAACCCAGGGTACCACTGACCTCACTATTGATGATGATCCTCTAAGCCAAGTGTTTGGCCAAGAAGCGAGGGGACGTACTCGTTGTGTTGGAACCACCGTCTCTAAAAGGAAGTATGATGCTGCACTTCCCGCTCGTTCATTGCTTTTGGATAAAACATTGGAAGTAAAACAATTTAGCGAAAAATATGATAGATTGGAAGAAAATGTTAGATGGATACGAGAGAGACTTGAAAGTGGAACTAATGTGAGACCATCAACAAGTGAGGGAACACAAGGACGGACACAAATAACTGAAGATACACCGTCATCCCGTGCACAATTGACAAGGCAACCAGAAAATCCATTACCTCCATCTCCATTACCACCATCTCCATTACCTTCATCTCCATTACCACCATCTCCATTACCATCATCTTCTCAAGGTGTTGCGAGGTTTCCTTCTCCAAGCAATCCTGTTCCTTCAGTGTCAAGGACTTACAAAGTTTGTGATTGGGAAAAGAATGTCATTGCGATAGCAATAGAGGTTGTAGATCCTATCCATCGATTCTCTTGCGCTTGTCATGGATCATTGAACCCTGCAACAGAGATCAGACTTTCCTTATGCTTCAAATTCAGGACTGCGGTGAAACTTTACAAGAGTGATAAAAAAGGAGACATGATGGGGGATTTGGACGTTGGTGATTTCTTCGTATGGTGTAAAAATCATTTGGAACTTGATGATTGATAGTTACAACTATGTTGGAAGCAATGTAATGGTGGCAGCAAAAGAGGAGCTAAGTAAAATACACTACGGGCACGTGATTGTTCATTTTAAGGTAACTAGCTGAAGCTTAAGTGCAAGTATCTATAGACTTAAATTATGTTTGGGAACAGTTGTTCAATTTTGCCAACAGTTGTTCATTTTATGTTTGGAATTACTTGAGGAAGCAAACATTTGTTCTGGAAAAATACATATCTCCAATTAACTGGATTATGAACCGCGCATTATTTACAGTTCACTTCTATCTATCCTGGGGATTTGTTGCGCCTTATCTGATGGCGATGATTCACATTGCAGCAGCGCTAAGACTATGTCTTGAAGATTATCTATTGCAAGGAAAATCCATTCCTTCTTGTGGTAAGCGCTGTACTCTCTTTTCAGGAAGGTTTAATTCATTGAAAAGTTTATTATCAGGATATCGTGATTTACACTCTGCATTGTGCACATTGTGCATGGAAAGTTACAAACTGTTTTAGTCCTATCAAATTTCATTAATTTCATTGTCACTCATTTTTCATACTTCTTACAGTAATGTTAATGGATTTTGCACAGGCTTGATACTGCCAGCCTGCTTGGCTGTATGTACTATTATAGAACTCCTTTCAATGTGGAACTTAACAAAGGTGGAAATTCAGTTGTGCAACATTTTATCTCCTGAAGAGCCCCCTGTCTCACTTGATTCATACAACTGGTTACTAATAAGTACTGAGCCCTATGGAGTTGTAAATTGCAGAAGAATTAAAACTTGCTACTTTTCAAAAATATAATTTTCTGGGGTTTGGAAACCTAATACTAATATGATGAATTGTGTCATGGTTTTGATACGACTGCAGATATTTATAGCTATGCTGGTAGACAATTTCTTATACCCGATCTCTGCAGTAAGATCACATTTTTCTCAATCTATCAACTGGTCTGGTGTGCGGTACCACTTGAAGAATGGGAAGATACACAAGGTTTGCAGAATAAAGCCCCTTAACTACATATTTCATTCTAGCAGTTGCAATTTCCAGTGCATTATTTGTTCAGTTTCGAGTCATTATGGATCTGATATCTGAGTAGCTCTCTTGTCATTTCGAGAAAGATGTCATGATCCAAGAATTTGTGCATGTTATGTTGATCTAGAGAAATCACGAACTCTTATGTGATATAAACCCTAAAATGGCATGCTAGTCATAAATAACTATATTGCAAAACTCCAGTAACCTTTACCCTACCAAATGCTGGACACCTTGTGACCACTGGTTTCAAGCCATTAATAGAAAAATGTGATTTTCCTGGATTCTTTTTGTTTTCATGTCCCATTGGAAAGGCTCGACTTAAAACTCTAGAAAATATCGGTCTTTGGATCAACAAGGGTTGAACCAAGAGTCCTTGTTTCAGTAGGTTGAAACAATGTCGCGTGGCAACCAACACTCAAAGGCTTCTGACTAACACTTCAAGTTTTAAAAGATTAGGTAGTTGGATTGTAAGGAATATTATTATGTTAGTTCTTAGCAACTTTAGCCTGCATTATATATGCATGAATGAAATGGTCTAGGTTGTGATTAGCATACTTTCTAATATTCATATATTAGCATGCTTGTTTTTGGCAAATTTGAAGAAGAAAAGGAAAAGCTTTTCATCCGTTACGAACAACAAAGTAAGGATTCAGTTCACTTGTTCCATTGTCCTAGAAACAAACTATGCTTACATTTTTAACTCAGAAACTGATTTTTCTTTAGGGAAGAGAGAGAAGGCTATGCTATCTGAACTGGAGAAACCATGTGCAGATAAAATTGCTGCAGCTGAGGATTCTCTAAAGAAGAAGAAGCAGGTAAGAGTTGATATATATCAGAACTCTGCATAGAAGTATAGTTGTTTTTCTTCCTTCTTTCACCACCAATGTGTAGCTAATTTGATTTTGCTTTTCTTCCTTCTCTCACAACCAAAACATATGAGATTTGATGCATCGTGAAACAATTTGATACTGTTGAGTTAGGTGAAAAGAGGAGATTATATTTGCTATATGGAATGGAAGACATTGTACTAATATCTCTCAATACAAGGCAAGGCTTTAAAACGGGGAGGTGTTCCATCGTGAAACAATTTTATTCTGTGGCAGTCTGTAAAGACATTCCTGTTAGGTGCTCTACTTAAACAATTTTATTCGGTGTCATAATCAGTTGCTTCCACGGTACTGGCCAAGGATTACGGACCAAGAATTGCAGCAAATATCTGGAGAGTATCCGTTTCTTGTTACTTTTATCATTTTGAAATGATTTGCTATCATCTGTATGCATCTGTTGTTTCTATATGTTTGTTGTTGTCAGTTATCCAATTATTGCAATCCCTTGACCTTGTATTCTTTCAAGTTCGAATTCCACAATCGTGCCACTGTTTGAGAAGGTTTTGAGTGCCAGTGATGCTGGTCGAATTGGACGTTTAGTTCTCCCAAAAGCTTGCGCCGAGGTGAGTTTCAAACTACTATTTGCATGGGCTCAGCCAGCATGCTGAAAATTGGTGCTAAAGAGTTGTACACATCTGTAATCCTAGCTTGATCTCTGCATTTTTCCTTATTTCATGCAAAATACCAATTTATCTTTATCATAATTAAACTTCAATCATACGATATATGATTCTAGTGGACTTTTAAGGTATCATCTCTAGGTTAGTGGTACATAAGCATATTCATCATACGATCATTCACACAATTACTTTAAGCTTAATGATTCAAATTGCAATGGCTGGTCATGATTGTATCGAGAAAAATCAAATAAATCCATTTTAATGGCTTAGTTGGTTGTTTATTTAAATTGAACAAGAAACTACATGCAGGCATATTTCCCTCCTATTTCTCAACCGGAAGGCCTCCCATTAAGGATTCGAGATGTGAAAGGGAAGGATTGGGTGTGTCAGTTCAGATTTTGGCCTAATAACAACAGCAGGATGTACGTATTAGAGGGTGTAATTCCTTGCATACAGTCCATGCAGTTACAAGCTGGCGATACTGGTATTTTCATGTCCCTTACAATTATGAATAATATGGCATATCCTATTTTATGAAAAATAAAAGTACTACGTACATTTGTGGGTCTATGTGGGAGGATGAGTACTTTCATAACCTTTACCTGAAACAGTTGTAGCTTTGTATCACACTCCTGGCTCCTGATTGATGGTTTAGTCATTTGAATATATCCTCATTGTTTGACATACTATTATTGATTGTGTTGAGAGAGGTTTTCATTGTATACTGTCATTGGAGAATCGTGTTAACAGTTGATGGTGGGTCAGTTCTGCCCATATAGTAAACTCTCCTTGTTTGCACTTCCTTTATTGCTCAATGTGAGGTGGTTATGGAATTTTACTTTTTCTTGAAAAAGTCAGATGAAGAACTCTCCTTGCAGTTCCTGCATTGCTAAATGCAAATCATGTTATTATCGTTTTATGGAAGTTATGCATTGTAATTTTGCTGGCTTTTCATTTCTTTTCCTGGTTCTAAATGATATTCTTTGCAGTGACATTCAGCAGGCTAGATCCTGAAGGAAAACTTGTTATGGGGTTTTGAAAAGCATCAAATTGTGTAACTTTGCAGGTAAACATTTCTACTCTTGCCACTTGCTAGTAAGACACAATTAGGAAATTGGCATAGTTTCTGTTATCAATCATAGAATGACAACAATAATTAATTACTATGTAACTTTTCCCTTTTTCAGCCCCTGAAGAGAAGTTCAGATCCTCACCTAAGTGCCATGTCGGACCATTTGCACTCAGTTGATGGGAACATTAGGTGGCGTAAAACTGACAACAATGGTGGAAGATTGAATGAAGGATTGTCACTGCAACCTCTACTGATTCCCAAGAAGAAAAGAAGCCGTAATATTGGTTCTAAAAGTAAGAGATTGCTCATCGATAGTGAAGACGCCCTAGCGCTGAGACTGACATGGGAAGAGGCACAGGGTTTGCTTCGCCCACCTCCAAGTGGCCAACCTAGCATAGTCATGATTGAGGACTACGAATTTGAAGAGTACGAAGTAAGCAAATTCTAAATTTGTTTGATCTTTATGTGCCTCTTTGTATCTGCTTAAGAAACACCTGAAAGAATGGTTGTATGCCGTGTGCCTTTTTAATTTTTATAATATGTCCCTAGGGAGAAGTTTCTCATGTTCTACAATTGTATTGTTCACATCATGAGTAAACTCACCATAACAAGTGCGAACAAAATAAACATTAGTTATAGGATTGAATTTCTTGAACATCCCTTTTAGGTGAAAAGTAGCTGGAGAGAATAATAGGATTAGATGAGCATCTCAAGTCATATGATTCAAAAGCTGGCTATTATCTCTTACCTGTATTTTTCAAAAAATGTGCTTCCCTTTCATTGACAAGTGGCATTGGACATCTCAATGGAGTCTATGTTAGAATCAAGGTTTAAAAAATCGTAATCAGGAACTGAGGTGAAACCTTTCATGAAGCGGAGACGTAAACTGCTGCAGATTTAACTAACCCAAATTAATAGGTTAATTAAACCAACTTGTAATACCGCAAGTGCACGGTGTCTAACTGGTAGACAACGGCAAGTACGGGTCGATCCCACGAAGAAGGTGAATGCAATTGAATTTAAGAAATTATCTAAACTAATTTATAGGAAAGGGGGTTACAGCATTTTTAAAACTAAACTAAAAATAAATTAAAGATAAGAAAAATAAAAGATAGATGAAATGAGATGGGTTTGGTGGGCTTGGACTCACCAATGAGTTAGCAAAATTATTAAATCTAACTTACTGAATTTAAATACGAGAAGCTTAGGGATGAGAATCCCTTGCTTACACCGAAAATATGATCGTGAAAATCCAATTTAAATTATATCATGTTCTTTTAAACCTTAACAAAGTATTTCAAGCACAATTGAACTTTCACCAAGCATTAAGTGTCTTTTTAGGGCACACTTAATCAAAGTTCAAGTTTAAAACGTTTTAGCATATGCTTTGAATATTAATTAAAGGTAAATCTAACTACCAAACATATCAATTTTTAATTGAACATGAAAGGTGAAAGCATTTAATTAAAATTCAGAAATAAATTGTTATTTAACAATAAAGCAAATCATTCAGTAAACTAAATTTAAAGTAATTTTTACAGCCCAATTGGTTTGTCAAGAATGGTGTCGAACAGCAGATCAGTGGTTGAGTGTGCACGAATCCCGAGACAAAAGGGCTCAAAACCACTCTGTGGTGGTACAGAGTGATTCTGGCGGTGGAAATAGCCAAAAATCGGATTTAAATCAAATTCCCGCCGCTACAGTGCCGATCATCTTCTCCAGCGAGAACCGTCGCTGTTGCGGCCTGGTTCTCGCTCCTCGCAGCTCGGTTTCGCTCCTCTCGGCCTCCCTCGTGATGCAAGATCCTGCAAATGAGAAATAGAGTGAAGAAAACCAAGAAAACAGCAAGAAAAATGGAAGAAATTCGAGACGAAAACTCCCTGTTTCAGGGCCTGTTTCGTCCCTGTTTTGCGTGCTGTCGCGACTGGCCGGCGGCCTTCCGTCGCTCCTCTCGGCTTCCCTCGACTCCCTCGTGATGCAAGAACCTGCAAGAACAAGCAAAGTGAAGAACAAACTCAAAGAAATGGCAAATCAGATCGAGAAACAGGGAGCGAACTCCCTGTTTTCGACTCGCTGTCGCGGTCGACCGGCGGCCTTCCGTCGCTCCTCGCGGCTTCCCTCGACTCCCTCGTGATGGTATATCCTGAAAAGAATAATTAGAGTGAAGAACGAGATCGAAGAAATAGAAAAACAGATCGAGAAAACAGGGAGGAAAACTCCCTGTTTCGTCGCTGTTTCGCGACTTTGCCGAAGGTGGTGGTTGCGGTGATTGGCCGGGTCGTGACAGTGGTTGTGAGAGAAGGATCTCCAGATTATTTGAAGCCGAAAGAGGGGAGGAGCAACCTCTGTTTGCAAGGTGAGGCGAGGACGGCGGTTCGTGATCTGTTGTGGTGCTGTTCGGCGGCGGTTGTGGTGCGAAGTGGTGGTGCGAGGTGGTTAGATGGTGGTCAGCTGGTGGTTAGTGGCGAGAGACACAGATCTGTGTCTCTGCCTGGATGGAGCGATGGCAGGCGGCTGGAAGAGATAGCAAAAGAGAGACTAAAAGAGAGATCCTTTTGATGTGGTCGATACCCCTCCCTTTTATACAAAAATGAGAGAAAACCTAATTAGGTTTCCCTATTGGGCTTTGGATTGTAATGGGCTTGGGCTTAGGTTTTCCTAGTGTTGGGCTTAGGGCTAGGGTTTCTATTTCATGGACTTGGGCTTGAGCTTAGGTTTCCCTAGTGAACCATTCTTTTGTACCACCATATCAAATTGTCGTCTTTATGCGGTTTTATCGTTCATGCGCGCCGATTCCTACAGAGACATAAAAATGAAATAATTACAATAAAATATATTAATTGAAACACTAACATATATAAATTAAGGGATATATTTTGTAATAATTACGTGTATATCATAAACCTCATTTGTTTGTTAGAATTCAGTGAATAAAATGCTAAAAAGATAGTTAAAATTTATTTTTTTTCACAAGTGAAATAAGCAAAATAAGAGTATTAACTTGAGGTGTGGCTTGTGCAGGGTTAAAATTTATCTTACAGCTTATTGGAAGGGTGTTGTGTTTGATGTGCCAGCTGAAGAGCTTGATGCATTTCTTGCAGGTATACTCATGTTGTATTTACATTATGGTTGGTTAGCAGGTCTGTTAGCAAGTCTGCAAGTGGTTAGCAAGTCTTTTAGCAAGCTTGGAAATCTGGGGGGTTATCTGTTAGCAAGTCTGGAAGTCTGGATGGTTACACAAAACTGTTGTGGCATTGTTGCTATAGGGCTGAAAACCGAACCGACGGTTCGGTTTTTCACCTAAACCAAGAACCAAACCGATTTAGGTCAGTTTTAAAATTTTCAAACCGAAACCGAACCGACCATTAATAAAACCGATCCGAAACCGAACCGATTCTAATTTATGCAAACCGTAACCGAACCGAACCGACTAAAATTGAACCAAAACCGAAATAAAATCGATCCGATCGACTATTTTAAACATATTATATTATTTACATATAAAAAATATATTATTTATTATATATATTCGGTCGGTTCGGTTTGGTCGGTTAAAATCACATATAAACCGAAAACCGAACCGACTACTTCGGTTTTGAATTTTTTCAAACCGAAACCGATCCGAACCGAATTTAAATCGAACCAATCGGTTCGGTTTAGATCGGTTCGGTCGATTTACTCGGTTTGATCGGTTTTTTGTTCAGCCCTATGTTGCTATATCAATGCAGTGCTGTCTTGTGCTTTATTGAGAATTATAAAGGCATTAGGAACTTTTAGGAACTGATATAAGTAGGGGAGTCTGTAACAGAAAGCATTGATTCATTTTTGTAAACACATTGTACAAGTGTAGGAGATTGGCAATCTCGAATTGTGCCTAATACATTCTAGTCTATCAGACCATTGTAACCTTTACATTCCAATCAAATAAATCTTTCCTTCCTGTGAATTCTTTGTCTTCCCTTTCTGTGATTCTCTTGATAATGCTTGATTAATGTTGAAACTGCAATATCATCTTCCAGTATTCTCTGTGATTCATTATCAGTTTGAAATTGGATTGTTCCAATTCTGCAGCAGCAGCAAAAAAAAATTTTAATTTTTTTTTGTATTATATTATTTTCGCAACAAACAAGATTTATTTTTTTTTTGAATTTTGTTTTAACTGCCAACGGCTTACAATCGTGGTTGCATCTTGCCACGGCTGCAAACCGTGGTATTTCTTCATCAGTTGCCACGGCTTAAAACTGTGGCCATGACTTGACACGGCTAAAAATTGTTGCTATGACGTTTGCTACGGCTTATTTCTCACTGTTTAGCCACGGCTTAAAATCGTGGCCAAGGTTAGCCACGGCTTAAAACCGTTGCTATTATCCATACCTTATCACGGCTTAAAACCGTGGCTACTGTGGCCACGGCTAAAAACCGTTGCTATTGTTCTTGCAACGGTTTAAAACCGTGGCTAAATGCTGAAAATCACCACACCTACTCAAACATAAAACCGTTGCTAAAATGTTTAGCAACGGTTTATAGCCGTTAAAAGGAATTTCGCGACGCCTCTGTAGCCCACGGCTCTTAGTCGTGACAATGGGTTACCCCCACGGTTTAAAACGGTTGCTAATGGGGATTTTTGGTGTAGTGTCAGGGGTCAGGTCTGTCTTCCATTTTCCAATGCTCCGACGGCTCCTCACATCATCTAGTTTGGGAGATTATGCCCGCAGCTAGTTTTGGGGCAGCCGTTCCCACTGTATCTACTTGGCTTCACGCATGACACAACAACTGAAATGCAGGTTGGCGGAGCGGAGCTCTGATGAATGCGACCTTTCCAAAGACATTAACTCAGCAGCACCCCAGGCATTCCCCTATTGAGGGTCATCCTCCATTGCCCTCTTCTGCTATAGTTTCAAATTCAGATTGACAGGGCAAAGGTGTTTGTATTTCATTTCAAGGCTCATGCTGCCATTTTTAGATCATCCTTGAGAGGTGATTTGACGGAGCAAAGAGTTGACGAGTGCTTGCAACATTCTTCAAGTACTTTACTTTCATTACCTTCTCTTCTGAAGGCAAATTGGTAAAGCAAAGTTTTGACGTGCGTGTTAGTAGATGCATATTTGCAAGTGGACTTAGATACTTGTAGTGTATTAACTTCTGTGCTAGTTGGTCGGCAAGCTTTGTAATAACTTTTATTGCAGTCAATAAAATCTGCTTTATTTTTGGAATATGTCTGGTACGAACAATTCTCCTAAACTAAAAAAAAAACAGAAAACTAAAATGGAATCAAAACAACAAAATAATTTAACTTCGAGCGGGGACTAAGCTAACCCAGCCCTGAAGGAGGTGCATATGGTCTTGGCTCGGAATGTATAGTTCCTCTAGCGAAGTATCTTATTTTGCCAAAGCTAGCGAAGTTACTGAAGAGTGGACTTCGTGCTTGCGGGCGGTTACTTGCTGATTATCAGCTCTTGGAGTAGGCGCATGTTTGTTGAAGTATCGTTACTTAGCTCTACATTGGTCTGGATTGGGCCTCCAGCGCTGAATTCTGGCTCTCTGCATAGCTGCATTTCGATTGTTCCTTGGACTTGGTTGGCTGTGTATTTGATGCATTGGTGTAGAGTGGAAACTACTGCCTCCATATGATGAAGCCAAGGCCTTCCTAGAATAATGTTATAGGTGGACGGAGCACCAACCACCATAAATTCTTGGACAAGGTACTTTCGCAATTGTGGCTCTCTCGCCACCACCATTAGGTTGATCTTCCCGATGGGGAAGCATTTATCTCCACTGAATCCGACTATAAGGAGAGTGATGGGGGTTAAGTCTTTCTCTTGGAGTTGCATGTTTCGGAATGCACTGAGAAACATGACATTAAGTGAACTTCTTGTATCTACCAAGGCCCTTTTCACCTCCCATTTTGCGATGAGGACAGAGATGACCTGGGCATAATAGTACCGCAGCTATTGCAAAGATACACAATCACTATTATAATGGCAAAAGACGACAAATAAGTCGTAAGCACGGTACGGTTAGAGAGTTTCTATCTATTGGAGCTGTTAGAGTGGATCATGTACAAACTGATGAGAACTTGGCTGACCCTTTGATGAAAAGATTAGCTAGAGAGAAGGTTTTCAAAACCTCAAAAGGAATGAGAGTTATTCCCTTAATTGATGAGTCATTCATGATGGTAACCCAACCTATAAACTGGAGATTCCAAGAAATAGGTTTAATGGGTAATAACAAGTAGTGAATGATATGAGGTGAATCATGTTATTTTTGTTGTAATTCCATTCCTAAATTGAAGCATGAGATTTCGAAGCACTAGTAGGATGAGTTAAAACTCTTAATGAGATCTATACTCTGTGGAATGGAGTACCTAGCTACAGGAGTACTCTTGATAGACTCACCTACACTACACCAAAAGGCCTGTTTAGCTACGGGGAGGTGGCCACGGCTCTAAGCAATTGGTTTATTTACCACGGCTAAAAACCGTGGCTATAACGGCCAACGGTTTAAAACCGTGGCTAAAAAAATTACACCAAAAGGGTTGCCACGGTTTTAAACCGTGGCTATAACTGCCAACGGTTTATAACCGTGGCTAAAACTGCCAACAGTTTAAAATCGTTGCTAAAAGAATTTCACTTTCGTGCTTTTTGGTGAAAATATTTTCGCGCTTTGGAGGGAGCAGTTTCGCGCTTTGGCGAAAAAAATTGGAGAAAACAGATTCTCACTCTCTCCACACCTCCTCTTCACAAGCAGTATTTTGATTCTCGAAGCAGAAAAGAAGAAGGACGAAAGAAGGAGAGGCCGATAGAAGAAGAAGAAGAAGAAAGTTTGAGAAGGTAAGATCTCCTTCTTCTTCTTTAGAACTCCTTATTCTTTAGATCTCTTTGTTGATCTCTTCTTCTTATTGGTTACATCCTGTGACATATGTTCTTTTTGTTTTACCTATGGAGATGTCTTTGAAGGAAATCGAATCGAAGACCTAGAAGATAATCTAAAGGAGGTGTAGTGAGCTTCATTGATGGCTATTTTTATTTCTAGGTCTTTTGTGCTTCATTTCAGATACAAATTTTTCTTTGAGTTCATCAATTTTCCAAGGTAAATGTATCAATGAACTCTCATCTTCTTTAATTCATCTTGCTTTGAAGATTTAGAGGAAAACCCTCTACTTCGAGTAGGAAAGATCATTAACAGCGAGAATTACTAACATTGAGAATAAATATGTGAAAATCTATCCCTTATGAAAGAGTTTGAACGATATGGAACAATTTGACTTGAACACGAGTTGTTTGATAAAATGCTTCAATTAATCTATCCCTTGATGAAAGAGTTTGAAAGATATGGAACAATTTCAAGTGAACACTAGTTGTTTGATAAAATGCTTCAATTATGTATGCAATTGGAGGTTATGCTAATCTTAGGTACAAATCTCTGCTCATTTTATCTCATATGTTTGTTGAATATTCAAAGAAATTTCCGGATTTCCATTATTCTTGAAAAGTTTGTACCTTTTTTGTTCAATATGTCAAAACTTTCATTTATTTTCTACCATTTTGACAAATTAGTATTTAGTTGGAACGAGGGCTGAAAGCTTCTCTAATAGTAGATCTTAGTTCATAATTTGAATGTTTTATTGAATGTGTTCAATCTCACTCTTAATCCTAATTCCTAAATGTTTATCAAATTTGATAATTTTGTGTATGCTAGTGACTTAGAATTTTAATGCATATTGTTCACTGCCAAAACACAAAGAATATCATTTTTGTTGTGCATGATGATGTGGTTTACTTTCCATTCTATTTGCCTATAAGGAGAGAGTCAAAGAGCAATTAGAAACTAGAAACACACTTTTTATTTTAGAGACAACAGAGAAAGAAATTCCCAAAGAATAGTACGGTCAAATGGGCCTTATTTGGAGTCTTGTATCTCTGTTAACAGTTCATTTGGTTTATGAAAAAATTAACTTCATACCTGAACAGGTTGTGCAACCTGTTACCACTATGGTCCCAGTGAAGGTTCTTGACAATGGAGGTTCAACTGTAGCAGGTCCTCTTTCAGCAATTGTTTATTTCTTTTATCTTTACTGCATTATTATTGGTGTTAATAAGTTACCGTCGTCTTATTTGTCATCAATAAGTTTCGTATAGAAGACTTGCATCATTTTTATGTTTTGATTCATGAATCCGACTTTCATCTTCATTTCACTTGTTTCTGTTATTGGGATGCAATTATGCAAAGTTTATGATTATTTGCACTTATTTGCTGAACCACATATCCAATGATATAGAACATGTTAAATACATCAAGGGAGCTTGTTGGGCATTTTAACGTAGCACAAAGCCAATTTCTATCTAGCTTTATAATGAGAGACAAAAAAATTTGTTATAGTTTTATACAACTTATTTTGTTTTGTTATCAATATGAAAGCTATAAACTCTCAGTTGGCTTACTGGAAGGAATATTACTCTTTTACAGGCAATTTCCAGACTAATCATACCTCTCAGTTTAAGGACAAAGATGTATCGTTAGTCAAGCGAGATGATGCAATTCATAGATATCAGCTGTGAGTGAATGATAGATCTCTAAGTTTTTTTATTTTGATTGCTTCTTAGTTGATATTTATTTGCTCACTCAAAAACCTAGCGTCTCAGCTCGAGTGGATGAAGTCACAATCCCTGGGGCCCTTGCTCTTGAATTGATTGAATAGGTTAGCCAATTGAGTCTACTGTTTATACGTACATACTACTATATTGGATTAGATTCAGCTGTTTAGCTTGTTTTACTTGTACCAACATTTTCTTCTTGTTAGGCTGAGGTGGAAGTTGAACGATTTGATCATCTAAAAGCTAGTAGGATGAAAGAGACAGCTTTTAAGAAACAAACTGAGCTCGAAGATATATATGCATGTGCTCATGTAATAATTGATCCAGAGGCTGCTCGAGAATAAATAATGACTTTGATTGATTCTGGGAACGTTGAACCCTCTGAGTTATTAGCTGATATGGAAAATCAGATAGTACAACCAAAAGAAGAGTCCCTCAGCAGAAAAGATATAATGTTAGCTTATGAAGAGGTGAGTTGGCTTGAAGACTACAATCGGGTATTTATGTTTCTCTTTATTAATCGTTTTATAAAATTAGAGAACTAATCACCGAGACCATATAGATCAGGGATTTGCAAGTTTTAGCGTTTGTTGGGTCAGATGCCACCCAGTTATTTTATCTGGTTAGGTATGATAATTTAAACACCTTAGGTTGCCCTTGCTGTTTTGGCCTTGATTTGATTAGAATTTGTTTAGCCAGAGATTATTCTCAGTAATTTAGCTAATTACTTATGGATTCATGTGCTTCGACGCATGTTTCGAGTTGTTGAAAGTTCGATTCTGAAAATGCTTTGTTGGGTGCATGATTTGTACATGTTGTAGTTGGTGGATCCACTGGTATGAGTAAGTTGTTCATAAGGTTTTAGTAGGTCTTTAAAGGATTCTATTTTAAGGAGAGTTCTTGAAAATTTTAGCGGATTTTGTCAAAGAACTGTATTGTGGATGTATTAGCTATCACTTTTGAACTTGGAAGAATTAGAATTCTAGGCTATATATTTTTGGGCTAGAAAGAGGGGAAATGCTCTTGTGACTTTCTAGTAGAGAATGAATTTCTAGGGTTAGGGTTATGTTTAGGTTAGAACTTTGGTTACTGGGTGTTGAATGTTTGATGCTTTTTTTATCTGTCCAGCTGTTTTTCAGTGACATTATTATTGTTTGCTAGAGATTATGAGATTTTTCATTTTCCTGCTGCAGGTGGGTATGGCACATTGGAGGAGCTCTTGGAGGTCATCACTTGGGATCAACTTGGCATCCATGACAAACCTGTAAGCAACCAAAACCAAATCAAAAAACCAACCATGGAGTCTTGGTTTTTGTTACCATCCATGATTCAGGCTTACTGTTTACTGTTTTCTCTATCGTCTAACAGCACCACCGAAAGAGAGAGCAAAAACACTGAGAAGAGAAATCATGTCTTCTCCAAGCAAACGCCGAGAGATGGATTTGATGAAACTGTAAAGTCTAATTTCTCTAATACCCATTTCTTTTTCTTTTCTAATTGTGTGTATTTGATGTCTTTTTTAGTGTTTTAAAGACTGAGTTTTTTTTAACCCTTTTTTGTTCAATCAATTAGGATGATGAGTGACTACAAGGTGGAGATGATCAACGATGGCATGCAAGAGTTCTATGTGGATTTCCATGGACCTAGTGACAGTAAATCATCAAAACTTTTGATTTTATGTTTCATCTTTGGTTTGTTCTTAGTAAAAATCTGATATTTTTTATGTGTTTTAGTCTCTGAGTAATGGGTAGTTGTTGTTTTTGAAGTTTTGTGTCAATTAATCATGTTGATCTTGAGTAGATGTTCAAAGCTTTGTGGGTATTTGATGTTTTGATTCAATCATGTTGATCACTATTGGATGTTTTTCTGTACTGGTGGGGGCAAAGTTATTGACTTTTCAATTAGATTGATTTCTTGAATTTTCAAAGTATGTTAAAGTCTTGTAGAATACTAGAACCTCATTTGTAATCTAATGGTTTTGTGCATTTGAGTCCATGATAACATGGTCTTTCTGTATGGTGGCATCACACCTGTAGACTAGTTGTTTACTTCATTTCTTCAATGTCCATTTTGCTTGTGGGTTGGATGTGGTATTTGCAGTTTACACAGAGGGATTGGTTTATTCTGTTAATGGGTCTTGGCAGGTCCTTATCATGGAGGGGTATGGAGGATAAGGGTAGAGCTCCCTGATGCTTATCCCTACAAATCTCCATCAATTGGATTTGTTAATAAGATCTACCACCCAAATGTTGATGAGATGTAAGCCTATTGAATCTTAAAACGCCGTGTTTCGGTTTTGAGTTAATTTCAAGTGGTTGTGATTTGTCTATCTACGTAAGGAGAAATGTTATACTTGAAAATGTTTCACTGGGTTTCAAATTTCAGGTCAGGCTCTATTTGTTTGGATGTTATCAATCAGACCTGGAGCCCCATGTTTGGTAAATAACAAACTAGATCATTGTCTCCTTTGAATAAGATTGTTATATTTTCGTCAAATAATTAAATATGTTTTTTTTACACGGGCTGTAGTTCGTTGGTCATGTTCAGTTCCTGACAATGGATTTTATATGTTTCAGATCTAGTAAATGTCTTTGAAGTGTTCCTTCCACAACTTCTTCTATACCCCAATCCATCAGACCCATTGAATGGAGAGGCTGCAGCCTTGATGATGCGTGATAAAGCTACATTCGACCAAAGAGTGAAAGGTTGTGTTCGTATATCTTCTTTGATTATAAATGCTTTGCGTGCTAATTTGATATGATTGAAAATGTTTTTATAGATCTACTTTCATTACTCAAATCGAATAAGTTTTCCAAGTTAAAATATTTGCAGCTATCATTTTACTTTCTTTAGATTTGAAAAAATCAAGTCAATGGAAGAAATGCGCCTTCTTCTTCATCTCCAGTTATTGATCCATCTGATGTCTATGCTGCAGCCTCTGGTGGTGGATTGCTTGGAGGAGCTGCTGCACCTCCCTATGGTAACCCAATAAATTGATACAGCAGGGAGGGTTTTGGAACTTATTTTGATATTGGAGCAGGTTAGGTATGCAAGTATTAACTTTATTCTAGTCATTCCCTGCTGGTTATGTAATGAAGTTTTTCTCTATTTTGTGTTAATGTCTTTGATTAATTCACTTGATTGAGATCATATCTTTAATGGGTTTTGGTTATTTTTTAAATCAGTCATCAACAAGGATATGCAGCTTTTGACATTATCTCTATTCCGCTCGCCCGTCCCGTTTTAGGCATTATCTCAATCCAACTTGGATTAGTGCAAGCAATAACATTTAATGCTTCCTTGTTGACAGGAATTAGAAGATCCTATTATTTTAATTCACGAGAAGAAAATTTCAAGCATAAGTTCTATCGTTAAAGTACTAGAGTTGGCTCTAAAGGTTAGTAGTTCTTTTAGCATACCACATACATTTTATTAACTTCATTGTGCATAATTTCTGCAGAGTTTTATTCTTACCATATTTATTTATCTTTCTTGTCTGGGTTTTAGAGGCAAAAACCTCTATTAATTATTGCTAAAGATTTGGAGATTGATGTCTTGGCTACGCACATTTTAAATAAGCTCCGACTTGGACTCAAGGTAACATCACACAGCTGATATCTTACTTTTCCTTCAAATCTTATTTTAAGGATCACTTGCTGATTGGATGGAAAATGTTTGCTATGTGTAGGTCTGTGCAATTAAAGCTCCTGGATTTGGAGAAAATAGGAAAGCCAACATGCAGGATCTTACCACTCTGAATGGTGCTACTGTGAGTATATATCATCTTAGTTTTTGGATCTTCTTGGGCTCTTTTTTTCAACAGTTGACTTCCTCTTGGCTTCCTCATCTCAAGAAACATTATTCATATCCTTCGTTTCAGCTTATAAGTGAAGAGCTTGGTATGAATCTTGAGGCGGTGGAGCTTGGTCAGTTAGGCAGATGCAAAAAGGTGACTATATCAAAAGATGACACTGTTGTTCTTGATGGGGCTGGTGACAAAAAGGCCATTGAAGAAAGATGTGAGCAGGTATATTAGTGTTAACTGATGTCCACTTTATTCCCGTTTGTGTTTTCTTTGGATCTTTGGATTCTTGATGGTAGCCTATTTACTTTTGTGATTTGTGTTTGATGGCATATTACTAGATAGTTGATGCCTCAATTCTTTGTTAACAGCTGAGATCTGGTATAGAATTGAGTACTTCTGATTACGATAAAGAGAAGTTACAAGAACGACTTGCAAAACTTTCTGGCGGTGTTGCAGTTTTGAAGGTTCTTATGCCAGATTCTATGTTATTTATTCACACTGGTGTGTTATGTAGCGAATTTCTCAATTCATATTGCATTATTATTCACTATGAACTTGGTGAGAGCTTCATTGCAGATTGGTGGAGCCAGTGAAGCTGACTGTTGGTCTTCATTATTATTTATTCACACTGGTGATACATACTTGTTGGTCTGACTGTCACATCTTAGTGATTGCTGCAGATGCCAGTACACTCAATTGCTTCCAATGCTGGGGTGGAGGGTGCTGTTGTTGTGGCCCATTTGTTGGAGCAGGACAGCCCTGACCTTGGATATGATGCAGCGGAAGTGATTTCACATTTCTCCTTTTGTTGATTTCACATTAACTGATTAATCTCATATTGTTTTTGTTGATTTGGTGATCAGATGAATATGTAGACATGGTCAAGGCTGGCATTATTGATCCATTGAAAGTAATTAGGACTGCATTGGTGGATGCCGCTAGGTAATAACATATTGATTTAGAACTTGGCCGTTATTATGAAGATTTATTTTTTGTTCATTTTTTTGATGCATGGTTGGCTTGCAGTGTTTCTACATTGATGACAACGACTGAGGCTGTTGTGGTAGAGCTCCCCAAGGACGATAAGGATGTTCCCTCAATGGGAGGTGGTATGGGCGGCATGGATTATTGAAGGATATAAGAACAAAATTGACAGGAACTGTGGAAATATGCATTCTTTTTCCTAGTCGGAGAAGAAATCACATAGAGGATGTTTAAGATATATATATGTCTCTTACATTGAGCTGATTCTGATGCTACCTTGAAACCTGTTAGGAAAATTCATACATATTCTGTAATTTGAAAAGATCCTTATTTAGCTTTCTTATTGAATACAATCCATTCCATTTACGATCATCAATCCAGAATTACAATTACAAGTTCTTCAGTCTGTAATTTCTCTTCATTGCCTGTATTGCATCACTGTCAGTAGAACTGCATTGGCTTAACACCGTGACCAAAAACAAAAAAAAATTGAATTTTTTTTACTAGCCACGGCTTAAAACCGTGGCTAAAATTTTAGCAACAGTTTTAAGCCCTGGCAAGTCTGGCCACGGTTTTAGGCCGTGGCTAGTACTTGCCACGACTTAAAACCGTTGCTAAAATTTTAGCAACGGTTTAGAACCGTGGCTAAATCATCGACCGTCCTGAACATAAAACCGTTGCTAAAATTTTAGCCACGGTTTATAGCCGTCACGGATGATTTCGCGACGCCTCTACAGCCCACGCCTCTTAGCCGTGGCCATCAGTTACCCCCACGGTTCCAAACCGTTGCTGATGGGGAAATTTGGTGTAGTGCTAAGTGATTGTGGAAGTATGGCCGCTTCTTATGAAATTTGTGGGCAAAATTTCTAGAGCTTTCACTATACTGGGATATACGTGCATGACCTTAACGCACAGGCTTTTTGGACTTCACCTTGGTAAGGTTGTGCGTATAATGTTGTTAGAGATAGAGTTCAAAACTATGAGTTGTTCTAGTATAATCTAAATCATGAACACTACACAAGAGTTCAAGTTGAAAGACACATTTGTTTATGCACAATCTTATATAGTATATATTGCTCGATGAAGAAATGTTATTCAAGTGGGGATTGTTGGAACATGTGTGTGAATTTCAAAAGAAAAAAGAAAATGGGTTTTAAGCTTTCAATCTCTCTCTACATTGTATAGTCCCATATCCTTTATGTAACTCTCTTTGGAGGAGTTAATAAGGATAATTTTTGAACTTGGGCTTGGACCCGAAGGGGTACCCACTTTTGTAAAGGAGGGAGGAGATAAACCAGTGTAGATTCACGTGTGCCACTGTTTGGGCGAGCCTAGATGAGATGAGAAATATAATATTCTTTTGCTGAAATTTTATTTGAAAAAGATTGAGTAAGAGAAATATATATATATATATATATATATATATATATATATTATATTTTTTCTTCAGAGAACAAGATTGAGTAAGAGGAGACCTAGTCTTCTCTCCACCAACCCGCGTGATCCGCAATTTTTCCCTACTTAACAGGCCACATTTTTCTTCAAACGTCTTTTTTTCAGCCTATAAATACAGGCTCAGGCTCTCATTTTTAAACAGAGTTCGAGTTTTGTTTTTCCAGAGAGTTTTTCACAGTTTCAAAATCTTTTTACTGTGATTGATTTCCATTAATTTGGCGATTCCGAGCAATAGAGATTGGGTGATAGATTTCCGTTCTTCATCCAATGCATGTGTTAGAACGAGACAGAAAGATTTTGGGTTGTTTTATCTTGAAGACGACGAGTTTTACAGACTACTTGCACAAACTTGGGCAGAGCCGCGAAACGTCTTAAAGAGAGCGACCTAGTTCGCGACTCAATCCAAGAAAATTTTCGATAACTTTGTTCCTGTTTATATTGCAGCAATTGTATTTCCAACATGTCCACCTTCAGTGAATCCATTCCATCATCCTCAATAAACTCGTTTAGAAAGTTAAATACATATGATGCTTATCCTCCTTTTCTATACTTCTACACACCTGGAATCAATAAAATTGCTAGCTAAAAGTTCATGCAAGGAACATACCACCAACCACCATCTTCCTCAATTCTGATTTTGCACTGAGGGGGTTGGATATGATGTGGGCGATGGTAGGTGAGGTGGGGTGGGTTGGTTGTTCAAATTTGGTTTAGTTCAATTTGGGGAAGATGGACTTATATTGCGTCAAGATGCACAAAGAAATTATATCTATTTCGAAAAAATGGACAATCTAGTATTTAACACAAATATAGATGGTTGAATTAGGTTAAAATGTTTGACCTAACAGTCAAATTTTAAAGAGTAAGGCTACCTGTCGAGGGAGTGGGCGAGGAAATCAGCGAGGGAGGGGGGAGGGGGGGTGGTCGACCGTCCATCCCCCGGGATGCGCGCATGAAATCTGACGGCACGCATCCTGAGGGGGATGGACGGTCCACCACCCCCCTCCCCCCTCCCTCGCTGATTTCCTCTCCCATTCCCTCGACATTTAGAATTTCTGAATTTTAAAATGGGGGTCAGAGTAGAATACAAAAACTTTTGGGATAAAAAAGGAATAGCTATAAACTAATGGGGGCTAAAAGGGACCCAAAAATCAAAACTTCCTCCTTAAAGGTGCCTTATAGACTCAAAGGAGCCATTCAAGGAGGTTGAATATGCTCTTGGACAGTCAACATAGAGTCGGGATAATACTAGTTTATGATATCTAAGAGGTCATCACTAATAAACCGTACTTCTTGCATCCTGACCTTACTTGGGACTTTGTTTATTAACTTTTTCTTTCACACGAAACTAGCTACTTGATATCAGCTTCATTTGTGGTTATTGGTTATTAGATTACATTTGATCTAATTCATTCTCAATGCAAATTGTTAGATTCAAATTGTTGATTTTCATTCACACTCTCACGCAAATCTAACAATCAAACTTCTGACATTAAAATAACACAAATGAAAGAATGAACCGTACTTCTCATTTCTCTTCTATTACAGAAAGAACAAATTCATCTACTCACTCAGAGTGCTTCTAGGGAGCCTGGGTCTGCTGCCTGGGTTTGCAGCCTGGGTGGCATTTTTACATTTTTGCCCCTGCCTTTTTAACTACTCTTTAAATATAACAACAAAGGAGGGGCAAAAGGATAATTTCGCCCCCCTCCCCCCAGGCTTCAAACCCAGACTCCCTAGAATTATACACTCAAGAGTTCTCTACTCATCACTTCTCTTCTATTCAAGAGAGGACAAACTAATTTCTCTACTAATCACTTGTCTAATTAATATCTCTAACTAATTTCTCTGCTCAACAGAAGACAAGCTTGTACCAGTTAGGCCTAAACTGTCAAGTCTCACTCTCCTGAGACAGGCAAGAGACTGGTGGACTAACATCGCTAAATCTTCCCATAGCATTTAAACAGTAGGACACAGCTTGTTGTTTATCCCCCTTAGAGACCACAGCCAACGAAACTTTATCAAGATTGATGTTTGTGCATGGAACTGCCTTACTGCAAGCAAGGTTGATGGCAGTCCTTCTGTTAGATGTCCCACGTACATTTACAAAAGATATGTCACTCAACTTCACGGCTGATGTCTGTTTTTTTGTTCAAGTTCAAAAGAAATAGTCAGTAAGAAACTTGAGAAGTCAGACATATAAATAGGAATGGAATCGGTGAAGAAAAGTCATGGGACTTACTTCATTTGCACAACCATGTTTACCATTGCAATAGTATTGATCAATGATAAGAGGGTTGTCAACAGATGTAATTGTAATGTCTTCAAATGTGATATCTCTAGCATAACCGCATCCTCCCTACACAACACAAAGTTCCAACTCTTAGACAATTGGCGAAGATATGGGAATAAAATATAAAGCTTAACAATGTGATTTAATGTTGCATTACCCAACAATACTTTCTTTACCTGCCATGTTTTTATCCTCACACCGTTCATCGTGTTAGTGAAACTGCAATTTTTTACATGAATGTGCTCAACAGCTTCAGTCCGATCAAAATCTTTTCCTAAGCTTCCAACACTGGTAATAGCAGATAAACATCAATTAACACAAGAATCTTTACAGAATCAACCTCCCTTCATTAATGAATCTGATTTACTAACCTGATACCATGTCCAGGTCCACATATAACATTAGAAATAGTTACATTAGAAGTGCCAGCGCCAATGGAGACACAATCATCACCTGCTCAAAATTTTGGGAACAACTACGTCCAAATTTACAACAAATGGTACTGAAATTTTTTATTTGATTAACACTAGAAATTAGTAATTACCTGTCCCTATCTTTGAGTCAAAAATTTCAATATTTTTGGCACTCCCAATATGTATACCATCAGTGTTGGGACTCTCTCCTGGTGCAATCATGGATATTTTATAGACCTCGGCTCCTATGAGATTATTTAAGACCATATGCATCCCCTGACTGTTTAGGAATGTTATGCCTCTTATTCTGAAGTTATTGCAATCATCTACCATAAGAGCCTGGATTCAATAAACATATTTGAAAAAAATAATTGATTACCATATAAAGTTTTAATTATCAAAAATTAATAATAAATAATAATAACACTATACAACTTACATTAGGTGACTGTGAGCATTTCTGCATAGAGCAAACAAAATAAAGATATGAGTTGAAGATATAAAACTTTTAGTATTAATTGAACTAAGCAAGCAAAGTTATAAACATTACTCCATTTTCTCTGCAATCCCACCATGTTGAACCCTGGCCATCAATCTGACCTGTTCCATGGATTGTCAGTCCATGAATCGAATGGAACGCAATCCAATAATCATTGCCGCTCTTTGAATCTTTCCATAGTGAAATGTTTTTAGGAGCCAATAAAGTTCCTAAAATCTGCACCCCTCTTTTGCAGTAAATAAATTTCCAATCTTTTGTATGTTAAACTTCAAAAACTAACGAATATATTTTTAGTGTATACAATACCTGAACATTAACCCTGGGAGACTTGCAGGGCCCTTCAAAAAGTACTGGCTTCAATAAAAAGGATCTCCCTGCTGGTACAAGCAAGGTTGATTGTTTCGGCATTATACATACCTTTGTCCATGCATTCAAAAATGCCTAACAAGCAAAAATGGAAATAAAGATACATTAAAAAAATAATAATAATAAATGTTTATCTAAAGAAAATAAGAACAAAAACTCTTACATCTGAATCATCAGTCTTGCCATTTCCAACAGCTCCAAAGCTCATCACGTTAACTACTATTTTTGCTGAGGAGCTATCCATGTCGATCCATCCCAGTTGAGTAGACCGTGCGAAGGAAGCACAAGATAGAGTGAGTGAGAAGATCAAGAAGAGTACCTACAAAGGTCTTTGAGTTGTAAGTGAACCATGCACTGTTGGAATGAACAGAAAGAAAATGGAATTAAAAAGAAACACTTAATTAACCTTGGCTTCCATGAATGAATGCTTGCAAAGACAAAGTAGAAGTGTGCGAAGTGTGATGGTTTAGTTGGTTAGGAGTGGGTGGTATTTATTGGTAAAATGTGAAGAAAATATGGTAAGAAGATCAACATGTTATTTGTTAACGAATCTGCTTCAACATTACCTTCTATGATTTTTCGGATCATTGGATGAAACATTTTGAGAATGAAAGTAGAGTAAGCTACCTTAACTTTATAATATCAGGAAAAACTTACCTTGATTTCACATTTCTGTAATGGAAAAGTATCCATCTTTCATATATATGTAATTGGATTCTTTGAATAATACGCCCAACCAAAATATGGACATCTTTTGTGGGCTTCAAAGGTGCTAGGCTACTTACGTGGACCCAATCTTTCAACTTCCATTGGGTTACCTTTTTTCTAACACCAATATCCTTTGACTTTTTAATACAAATAAAAAAAAAAATGAGAATTTCCTAGTGATTTTCGAATAGAACACTTCTCTTCATAATTTGTGATATTTCGTCAAATCTCATGGCATATGCAATTATATCGCCTTTTTTAATGATATTTTGAAAACTAGTAATCAACAATAAATATAGTTAAACCTCTATAAATTAATAACCTTGGGACTACGAAAAATCTTTTAATTGAGTGAATATTAATAGTTAAACCTCTATAAATTAATCAAATAAAATTCATGAATCTTATTTTTCCCAAAAATAGGTTTATGTTGTTTAATGTACTACATTATACCATTTTATGAGCATTTAACTAAACAAAAATTCTAATAAAATTAAAAAAGAGTAATACAACACATCATACATATAACAATGGTTTCTCATCTCAAATAAGTAAAGAAATCAACAATGGCATCTCATAAGCACTATGTATTAGGAAATTATTTTATTACGTGAGACCGACATGATTTTTTTTTAATAATGTACGAATTATTAATTTAGCATTTATCTTCAATTTAGGACAAGCCAAAAATATTATTTAATCGAAGTTTTTAATTTATCGGGTATTAAACTATCGACGTTCAAATGTAGGTTTTTTTACTGGTAACATGGTACTGGTACAATAATAGCTATTATGCTACTAGGTGTACTCAATTGGCACATCATATTCTCATCGATTTTTCTTGCACGTTCAATTTATTATTATTATTATTTCCATTAACCATATGAATATCAGAAGGGAATCTTTACAATTAATTGTGGGAGTTGCTATGTGTACCCGAATATTTGGCTCGGTTGCACCAACACTTTGTTGCATTGGCATTTTTAGATGTTTCGACTTTGTTGCATCAACTTAATCTTTTATCAATAAAAATCATTTGCTTGTTAAATTTTCTCCTTCATAACCATTACAAAGAATAAAAGTAAATGTATTGATAAAAATAAATTTTAGTAAGAAATGCTTAACTTTCAAATTTGCGTGCAAACATTAAAGATACAATAACCATCATCACAAGTTCCTCAATAAAGAGTAAACGCTATGGTAGGTTGTGTAATAGAAATAAGAAAGATGTCTTAAAAAAATCTTTTAAAATCACATTCCATACAAATTCTCGATTTTTATTTGCATCTAATCTAAAGTGCAAAAGGGTACAATGTGTTCATCAATATATATTAAAAATAAATTAATAAATATTTAAGTGAGTGCATCAATTTAAAAACTATTATAACAAATTCAAAAAAATTGTATTTAAAACTTAAAAAATTCTACATCCAAAAATTCATTGTTGGAATCTTTTTTCCAAAGTCCTCAATCAATAACATGAGTACTCTTCTCCTCTTGGTAATTAAATAAAGTTGTTTTAGGGTTAACAAAATGTGGTTGGGTACACTAGACAATTTTTAAAAGTTAAATCTAAATAATGAAGTTGGGGGCATCGAGCCAAACAGTCGGGTACATGTAGCAAATCCCTTAACTGTTTTCAGAGATACTATAAACAAAATAAAAATTTGAAATCTCATAAAATAATGAAAGATTTACTTCCAAAAAGGCAAAAATGCATCACGTGCTTCATCAATTGTAAGCACCGTCTTTGTCATATTCGGAATAATTATATTTTTTTATGGCGTGAAAATTTTAGTGTTCAATTACATACTAGGACATCCACATATGCTACACAAGCCCTCATTCGTTTTTTTTTATTCTAGGGAAAATGACTTATAAAACCTACGTTTTATAATTGTAGACCACATAAGACCCTAATAATTTGAAATGCCTCAAAAGGCCTATTAAAAACTACAAACCCAAACTATGACTAAAAGATATGTACACAGACAAATATATCCATGTTCTAGACATATTGACGCGGTGTTGTTATTTATATATTCAAATTCCATTTTCATTAAAGTTACAGAAATATGCAATCTATTAACACAATATAATATTTTTTTCAAAGTTTTTTCATGCCCCTGAAATAAGTGATTTATTCTTGTTGGGTAATCTAGAAGTGAAAAAAATTATGGAAGTAAACTTATGATTGCATTATAGAAGGTGACTGCATTTCCATTTATAATATCCTGATTAAAATAGAGGAAGTCAATATGAAAATTTGTATGTTCTATTGAACAATGCTTCAAGAGATTGAAATCAAGTTCTAATGCATTTTCAATATTGGGTATTAAAGCTATATCCAGAAACCGTATTAATTGTGGTTGAGAGGAATTCAAAAGAGTACGCAGTAGTGGTGGTGTCTAAGAGATTGAAGTGACTCAAGGTTTAACAGGGTTTCTTAATCCAAAATGAGGTTAGGGTTATAGATGGATAAAAACAACTAATGGTGGTGGGAGAGTAGTACTGAATTAAGTCAAAACTCATGATATGATCCCTACCTTCGATTTTATTTTTGAAAAATTGATTACTCAAGTTAAAGGGCAATAATGTCTTTCTAATTATTATAAACCATGGGTTGGGTTTGTGGCTTAGAGTCTTGAATTACAAAAAATAGGCATTTTGAGGCATTTTCAATACTTAGGGTCTGATGTGGTTTACAATTAAAAAATATAGCTCGTCTAAGTCATTTACCCTTTGTTCTATTTGAAAATAATAGAAAGTTTAATTACTTATTATGATACACCAAACCGTATGCCACTGAAGGCCTAGCCGAACGAAGATTCTTGCATTATAAATAAGCCACGGGTTTGACAAAGAAAGATACCGCTACAGAACCCAATTTACAGCTTTAAACTTTCATCTAGCTTTGTCTGGCTTTAGTATCGGAGAAACATCGGCCACCACAACGGTGGTCCTTGGCTCACAGGCGTTTCCTATGCAGGTCCAGGTCAAGGGAGAGTAAGAATCGACTATATAAGTTTGGTGTCGTCAGTGGAGATCGACAAAGTTCCTTGAAAACACAGTAATATAACCATGCCTAACAGTATAGAGATATGGTGACCACAAGATCTCGCAACAATGGAGACATTGCTGAGTCGTTGAACGCTCGTACTGCGAGAGCGCCGCCAGTCCCGCCAAATTTGGTACCGCGGGAAAAATAAGATCAGTTTCCCACACCGGTTACAGTAGAGGCGGACCCAAGGGTGAATCTACTATCAACCCAGATGTAGCAGATTGCACGAGTCCTGGATATTCTAACCCAGCATAACCCTCCACTCGCAAAAAAAAAACGGGTGTAGCGAAGAACCCTGTCCCTGAAAAACTTAAGGGAACACGTTCAAGAAAGACGCACTGCCCCTACAAGTTTTCAATGGACCAAAAGTGGGGACCCAGCGTTCAGGGCTGACAGACATGTCTCCCAAAACACCATTAGACTGGGGGGGCATCAATCATGACGTACTGGTCAACCTCATTGTCCTTCCATTCATGGATCATATCATGAATGAGCCTTTGCCAAAGAAATTCACTCCGGCGAAGCTGGAGTTCTATGACGGGACGAAAAACTCGTCCATACACTTGCGCCACTTTCAGCATGTAATGGCATTCAAAGAAAGATCCAAAACAATAATGTGTTGGTCATTCCCTATCGGCCTAAAATAGTCAGCGTTGACCTGGTTCCATAGCCTCCCTCCGAGGTCCATCGACTCATTTCGGACATTGGCAAAAGCGTTCCATACACGCTTCATCGGCAACCAGCGAATCAGGAATGGCCCACATTATCTGCTTACCCTCAAACAAAAGCCTAGCAAAACGTATGGGAAAACGTTACATGCTTTAACAATGAGTTGGCTCTCATCGACGGTTGCAGTAGCGACACTGCGGTCACAGCCTTTTCCTTTGATCCGAGGAGGGGCAAGTTCTATGATTTTATCGCTCTAACCCCTCCAACTGATATGTCGGACTTACTAAAGAATGTCTAAAGGTACATCACTCTCGATGAGATGTTGGCCGCCAAAAGGGAGGTGGAGTCTGAAAAAAAAACGTCTGCATTCAGAGACAAGAAAGATAGCAGAACAGGCCAGATGGGGATGTCTATCAAATATGTAATGTCTGGGGTGACGCAGAACTATAGAACTTCAACAACGAAGATCTTCATTTAGCCTTTGGAGAACCCAAAACATATTTTCTGATGGGATGCATTTCAGGAACATTCTCTAGAGCATCCATGGCAATGCTTGAAATGGTAAACTCCAACCTATTTATAGGCACGATGGTTCATCAAACAAAGCCAATCAACAGTTATGACAGCATTAAATGTCATACAGGAAATAGGAAAACGACAGTTCCAATTGCAACTGCATGAGTCCATATTCATCAAATTAATGGCATTGCACGCAACCCCATTAACTGGGGGGGGTAACTCGCACTGAACTATCTCGCAATCTATGCCGTAGACCTAGCATATTAAAATTTACAACACGGCCCCCCAACAAATGGGCCCAAGCAAGTACCCCGCCGGTTCCAACTCAGTACAGTACGAAGGTCTTAAGCTCCTATGTCATGCGGAACACGCCTGTAGCAATATTATTAATAAAATCTAAGGTATCTGCTCTATTATCTGTTGTTCGTTGAACCTGGATAAACTCAGTCCGATCAATTTTTATGGTGATCCGACTTCAGAATCAAAGCTTAGTCAGTTCCTACTGATGGCGATGGCTTCTAATCAGCTCTAATCTTAGTCCACAAAAAAATGGATGACGATGGCTTAGAAAGTGGGAACTTAGACAACGTTCTAACGCCTAACCATGATGGCTTGCCAGGAACCATTGTCCAACTGCAAATAATGGTCATTAAACCTAACCAAAGCTTAGTCGGTTTCGACTAATGATGATAGCTTCTACTCTAATGCCTAGTCCGCCAAAAGCGGATGACGACGGCTTAGAGAGTGGGGGCTTAATCAATGCTCTAATGACCGTCTGGGACTATTGTCCAATTATGGATAATTGTCACCAAAGCTTAGTTAGTGATGACTAATTACGATAGTTTTTTGTTCGCTTTAATCCTAGTCTGTCAATGGCGGATGACAACGACTTAGAAAGTCGGAGTCTAGTCAGTGCTCTCAACGTTTCATTATGATAGCTTGCCAAGGGTCATCGTCCTTCTGTAGATGATGATCGCCATACCCAACCAAATTTTAGTCAGTGTGTCGCTATGACGATAGCTTCTGGTATGCTCTAATTCTAGTCTGTCGAGCACAGGTTACGATGGCTTAGAAAGTGGGAGTCTAGTCAGTGGTCATGCAGCCTGATGATGATGGCTTGTCAAGGATTATTGGCTAACTACAGACAATGATCGTCGAATCCTATCGCTCTAACACCTAGTCCGCCGAGCGCAGATGATGATTAGAAAGTAGGAGTCTAGTCAGTGCTCATTCAGCTTGATGATGATGACTTGCTAGGGATCATTGGCCAACTACAGACAATGATTGTCGAACCCGACCAAAGTTTAGTCAATTATAACTGATGACAACAACTTTTTGTCTCCCTTACATCCTATCCTCTTCTCATCCGATTATAACTGATTTTGGAGGCTTTTTTTACAAGACGTATCTATCCTCTTCTCATCTGAAAGACTAGTACAAGTACAAGTACAATTGGATTCAACGATTAAGGGAAACATGCATGCATATGGAGACCCGGTCTGAACTAAGTGAGAAGAGTTCACACAAATGAAAACTAGAAAAGTTATAAAACTAGACAAAAATACGCATATTCTGAAGTAAATGAATAATTAGCTTTTATCAGGATACAATGCAACAAACCAAACACCAATATTACTTACAAAAACACCAATATTAGATTAGCGTAAAACTAGTTCAAGAAGATGACCATCTTACCTTCAATAACTCATCCTTACCAGAACCTTGCAGCACTTGGAATTTCCTTCTTGTTCCCTCTTGCAAGAGAGGCTTCACAATCTGTCATGATTCACATGTTATACCAACAGAATGCCATAGGGAACTTGGTTGTATACGATTGGCAACAAAATATTTGTTACTTGACAACTTGTCCAGAGCAGCTGCACGTTCTAAAAGTGTCCAGAAATTAAAACAATGATACTAGGAAACTAAATTTCAAGAATAGCAGTACTAACCTTCCAACATGATGAAAATATGAATGGGTTTTTCTCGTAAATTTTGAAGTTTTTTCCAATTATCATTTATTCTAATTATTTATTGATTTTTTAAACCATCATCCTAATTTTGTAATTAACATATCTTCTACTTATATATTGATTTTTGAAACTAACCATAATTTTCTAATTAGTGGTATTTTTGTTTCATTTAATGTTTTAATACATTTATTTACTTGCATCTTATTTTTCACATATTTAATATACCCTCAAAATTCATTATAAATATTTCATGTATCCTCGAAATTTTTACATTTTTTCTTTACAAAACAAAATATTTCTTGAAATATTTCTTAAAATCAAAAAACCAAAATTAACTCGAAAAATGAAATCACAATCCTTGCATAATCATAACATTTGAGCAATGAAGGGGTTTCAAATATCCGCATAAAAGTTAATAGTATGGAAAAACAAATTGGATTGGATTTGAATTCTTCTATAAATCCCTAATAAAACCCTAACTTTCATGCAATAGAAAAAAAAAAGGTTTAGAGAAATGAACCTGCAAGTAATGGAGAGAGAGAGCAACGAAAAGAAACGAGAGGAGAGACGTAGAAATACTGAAAAGTCGAGATGTGTGAGACGTCGAGACATGTTTTGTGCTTCTTTTTTTTTCAAGTTCAAATGTCGAAAATACCCGAAACACTTCTATATCTATCTATCTTCTTTAATTAAAGGCATCGACTATTTGGCACCACAGATTCCTTTCACTCATACCACCTATTCAAAAAAAAAATTTACCTACTAACCCATACCACACAAACCAAAACACAAACAAACATCTCTCTCCTAAGGTGACAACATTGTTTTCCCTCACAGACGTCTTTCTCGCTCTCATTGTCGTTGTCTTTTCTCTCCCACCAAGCTCGTCGGAACTTGCCATAGTCCTCTCGACACAGTCGAATGCTCCGTTCCCTCTCCACTTCATCGATTGCTCTCTCTTTTGTAGTTCCTCAAATTTGTTTGTAATGAGTTTGGTTGAACTTTATATGTAAAAATGGATGCATTTAGTGAACATGATAACTATAGACTTGTAGATTTCAACAGCGAATGTGACGGTGAAGAAGATGAACAATTTGAATAAGAAGAGGAATTCACTACACTACAGGTACCACTTTCAACTTGAGATGTACTTGCATTTTAATTTTTTTCTTATTGTGATGTTGTTGCTATTGTTTGTCGATTTTACTTATACGTTTATTATTATTTTGTACGTAGTCCCTTCTCATGGGTATAGCATGCTTTGAAATACTTACAAACGATCATGTTGATGGGAATGTTGATAGTAAGGATGAGATAAACAATGACTAAAGAGCACTGGAAGAGGTGTTTGACAATAGCGACTTATTTCTTACGGAAGAGGTTAGGTTAATTTGTGTATAATTATTCATACAAGTTTATTCACTACACCACAAATTCTCATTTATAACATGCCAAAATTGCTATAACTGGATAAGAAAGCGTTGTCAAACACGCTGTGTTAGACGACGCTATTACAAGTCTTGCTTTATGATATAGTTCTTGGAACGCTATTAACAGTGTTATTTTAATAGCGTTTTTAAACATTGTTGTAACACATTTTATAGCGCTTAGAAAATGTTATTGTATAGTGTTAAATGTGTTGCAACATTTTCATAGAGTTTACAAAATGTTGTTACATATTTTTATATAGTTTTTTTAGAGTGCTACAAAATTAGTTAACCATGGCACTTTAAACTGCTATTAAAAGTCTTACACCATTTTTTTTTACCCATTTCTTTTTAGCTATGTTGGTATCATTTGCAATATTCTAACTGCTATTAAAAGTGCAACAGTAAATAAAATCCGATCATGTAAGAAAATCCTCATTTATAGCATAACCATAGTAGTTTAATACATGGTAAACTAAATAAATCTCTTTATTTATTACAAAACATTTAAATATAGCATGAAGTCATTTCTTCAATTTACATAAATTCATTTTTCCAATCAATTTCTTCTTTTTCATCCTGCCAAATAAACATAAAGTTATTGTATTGCATAAAGAAGATTGTATTCCAATCAATTTCTTCTTCTTCATCCTGCCAAATAAATCTTGCTAGAACAAAGTGATTGTATTGCATAAAGAAGAAACACTTCCTGCCAAATAACATCCTGCCAGATAACATGAAGATATATCAATATTAACACTTCCTGCCACATATACATTGCCAGTCGTCATTGTGATATGTAATAGGAAACTTGCGTGCCAAGTCATCCATCCAATGAATGATGCACATTGGTTTAAAGATAAAAATGACATTACTCTGTTAACATTGATTAAGATATGTTAATCTGGCACGATATATTAATGGGTGAGTGTGGATATACTGGATGATATCCCTTACAAATTGCGGTATCTCTAAATATATCTATGAAATACTTTACTAGTTGTTGGTGTCACTGCAATAAATATATTGTCTTGAGCTATCAAACAAATGGTAAGACAGCAGACTGAAACTTTCATTTACAAAAAGAGAAATTCTAAATGGCGAGGAAACGAGCGAGTGGAGTGAGGTGGCGGGGTGGGAGCCGTTCACCCTGTTCGGGATGTGCGCACAAAAATGACAGCACGCATCTCGAGTGGGGTGAACGGCTCCCACCCCGCCACCTCACTCCCCTCACTCATTTCCTCGCCCGTTTCCTCGCTGTGTAGAATCACTAAAAGGTTCATTTTATCTGCCACGATCAATACCAATTGGTAACTAACAGTGCCTTTGGTGGATTATTTTGTTCTTATGTTTTTTGTAATATATCCTATTTCATTGGAATAGTCTTGATTGCCAGCCAGTCGAAGAGGTTGGATCTTGTTATAAAGATTTTGACAAATTCAGTGATTGTCTCACTGCAAAAAAAAGTTGTAATAGCTACAGATATTAGCGACGGTATTTTGATATCGTCGCTAATTAAAAAATATGCGACGGCAAAACACTGTCGCTAATGCTTTTGATGGTTGACTCAACCCATAATCATAAAAAATCGTCGCTAATTATTTTGCGACGGCAAAAAATCGTCGTTAATTCTTGTATTAGCTACGGTATCTTAGTCGTTGCTAAGTTTTACAAAGAAAAGTTGGTAGCTACGGTTTTTGCCGTCCCTAATAGATTTTTTTTTTTAAATTATATATACAAAAAAACATTTAGTGACGGCCCTGTGCCGTCGCTAATCTTTACAAATAAAAATTATTAGCTACGGTAGAATGAATTTTTTGAAAAAAAATATATATATATACAAAAAAACATTTAGCGACGGGCCGTCGCTAATCTTTACAAATAAAAATCATTAGCTACGGTAGAATACGGTAGAAAGCTAATGAATTTTTTGAAAAAAATTATATATAAAAAAACATTTAGCAGAGCGTCGTCGCTAAGCTGGGAGGGTCTTTGGCACGTGAAACCCAGGTTTTGGCTCCAACTTTGCGCTCCAAATTTGAGCATCGCCTCCTCTGCTCATCTCGCTCCTCTGTTCCTCAGATCTCGCTCCTCTGCTCCTCCTTCTTCCTCCCCCTCCTCCGTTTTCTTATTTTTCAGTTCTCCTCTGCCAAGTTCAATCAACCCTTGTCTTTGAACTCCAAGTTGTTCCCATCAGGAGAAGCAGAAAGGTTGATTAGACAGCTTAATCTTTTCCCTAAGGATGCTCAGGCTGTGAAGGAGGATTCTTCCATGGTAGGTTCTGGGAGGATTGTTGAGAAACGTTTCGAGTTTCCGAATTTGGTTGATTCTGGTTTTCCGATTAGTGATCTCGGTCACCATGCTGGTTATTATAAGCTTCAGCATTCTTATGATGCAAGGTAAAATTTATGTTTGATTGAAGAGTTCATCTAGAAATTTGAAGGATTTCTTGCCCCTTTTTTTATTGATACAATAGCTGGTTTTTTATTTGGGTCTTAACATTTTGTAAGAGAACTGGACATATTTGCCTTCAAATGGGATGACATGAAACTATGGGTTCAATTACAAATGCTCCAAACACACTGAAAATATTGATATTAAGTAACATGTAAGTTGCTAGTATCGATGATCGTAGTGTTGAGAAAAGAAATCCCGAATCTTGGATAGTAGATGTTTGTGTTTTTGATGGTGAGATGTCTAAACAAGGTAGGATAGACTGAGAATTAATTAGTTTATTATTTTCTGAATTTGAAATAAAGTTTGACATGGTTTGAACATATGAATGAAGATTGATGGGGATTGATACATGAAATTGAAGAGGCATACCATGGTTTTTGGTACACAGCGAAACTGAGCACCTATTAAACATACTTCAAACTTCCTGGTTACTTGTGGGTTTTATGTTTTTGGTCGTTTACTTCTTGACTATTTTTATTATCACTTTCATCCCAACTTATCAAATCTATGTCAAATTTGACACAACTAGATAAAAACATATTTCATGCTAATTCCAACTCTCCTATATTTGGACGAGTAAACAGATAATGGATAACGTTACTGATTGCAACTTCTAGTTTGTTCTGGTCAAAAGGGGAATATTTCTTCTTTATTGTTGGTATTTTGTTTCCAAGACGTTGATATTTTTGTGTAGTTTCATTTAGTTATCTGATTCGTAGTGTTTGCATTTTGTAGGATGTTTTACTTTTTCTTTGAATCAAGGAACAGCAAGAAGGATCCTGTGGTGATATGGTTGACAGGAGGGCCTGGATGTAGTAGTGAATTAGCTATTTTCTATGAAAATGGACCTTTTAAAATTGCGAAGAACTCGTCTCTTGTCTGGAATGAGTATGGTTGGGATAAGGTATTGAAACTTTTATTGAGTTCCATCCCTTAAATTTTCACCTATCTTCAGTATTTGTCTGACCATGTCATTCTAATGCTGTCTAAAAGTCTAAATATTTATCCCACATTTCATATATATAATACGTGTGCTTATAAGTACAAGCAAGCACATGAGATGTAAAAGGATTCTCTGTTATGGTTGCCGAAATGAACTCTTGCTCTTATTTTGCAGACATCAAACCTTATCTTTGTTGACCAGCCCACTGGAACTGGTTTTAGTTATAGTTATGATCAGCGTGACCTTCGTCATGATGAATTGGGTGTTAGTAATGATTTATATGACTTCTTGCAGGTATGTCTTTTTACACCTGCTATAGTATTCTCAACATGTTAGTAGTTAGTATTTCACATAATTGATTCCTCGAGTTAAAATTCAAACAGAAACTGCACCTTACTTTGCTGCATTTACATATGTTGCTGCTCACAAAGCACTCTATGCTTGGTCTCCGCCTAAAGCACTTAAGTAGATTACTTTTAGGGTGTGTTTGGTTGCATGGAATCCTATGCCATGGGAATCTATGAGGGGACCCCTACATTTTAGGCAAAATTGATGTATCACTCCACATCCACCATTTGGTTTTGTGATCAATGGTGGGAATGGAAGTCCCATGAACATGAGAATCACATGCCTTGAGGGACCAAGGAGTGAGATTCCCATGTTTATGAGACTTATATTCCCACCATTGATCACAAAACCAAATGGTGGATATGGAGTGATACATCAATTTAGGCTAAAATGTAGGGGTCCCCTCATGGATTCCCATGACATAGAATTCCATGCAACCAAACACACCCTTAGGTGCAAATAGTTCTACCATACAACTCATATCACCTGACAACCTAATCATGAACACGGTCAAGAGAACATTTGCGCACTCGAGTTTAGTTGAAACACCCAATCTCTTTCGAAATATGTAGCTTTTTTTCATCTCATTGGTCCGCCTTCTTAGCCTTATGTTGTCCTGTCTATTGATGTTCATTTTCCTGTTATCAACATTCTTTCATAACCTACCCCCCCCCCCCCCCCCCATTTAATTAAATTTGTGATCTCAAATTGAATCTTGAATTAAAACCATGAAGTATAATGGTTAAACATTCGATGTTTGAAATAATCTTAAAGAAAAGGTAAAAAATGTGTTCATTGGATGTTAAGATTGTAGTCATCTTCTCTTTCATTTATTTATTTATTTATTTTCTGGTCAGGCATTTTTTGCTGAGCATCCTCAGTATGCAAATAATGATTTCTTCATTACTGGAGAGTCATATGCTGGACACTACATCCCTGCTTTTGCTGCTCGAGTTTACCAGGGAAACAAAGCTAAGGAAGGAATTCACATAAACTTGAAGGTAGGTGTGATTGCGCGTGATTTAGTTATATATGATTTTCTAGAGTGCTTTTCTTAAGACTAAACTGGTAATTGGTTGAACAGGGATTCGTATTGGTAATGGACACATTATTGGCCATGTCTGCTCCAATGATGCTGGAGTTCATCAGTTGGTTAACCACTGGTAAGAAACCTTCTCAGTCTTGTTAGTTTACTTGGTAAAAACATCAGTTCCATAACCACTGGTAAGAAACCTTCTCAGTCTTGTTAGTTTGTATGCTTGAATGCCTGAAATGTATGCTGAATGCTGCTTGAATGCTAATTTGTATGCTTGAATGCTAAATGCTAATTTGAATGCTGCTAATTTGAATGCTGAAATGCCAGTATGCTGTTTGAATTTATTTCAGCGTATCAGCATTTATTTCAGTGTTTATTTCAGCGTTTCAACATTTATTTCAGCATTTCAGGTTTAAATTTCAGCATTGTAGCATTTAAATTTCTTTATTTCACCTTGTTAATATGTTCCGCTTACCTTTGTCGATCCTACAAATGCACCAACTCAAAATAGAAAATAATATTTTATTCTATCTAATAAGAATTTGATTAGTAATGTAAAAAGGCATCTTAGTTGTAACTTAGAGTCTCCATTTGAATGTGAAACTTTATGAGATTTGTATTACATAGCTTAAGCATTCAATACGTTTCTCATGCACTGCTCCTTTCAAATTTTACATGTTTAGGTGTTGCTGAATTGATATTGGTTTTGAAGTGGAAGATATGAAATTTTGAAGTAGAAGACATTTTGTGATATGATCGATGTGGTGTGCAAGATCACATGAATTGTTGTATGTATCATTTTTGTTGTATGTCCCATAGACGATCACTATGATTTATGTAGTTATTTGAGTTTAAGTGAGTTATATCTCAAATTGAAATTGTATATATATAAATTTATATATATACAATTTCAATTTGAGGTTGACAGAGTATTTGGGATTGTATTTTTTTGTAATGGACAAGTTATTGATTATACGAAAATTAATATAATTGTGTTCAGGTTTGAGATGTTTCTTCTGAATGACAAAAAAAAGATATGACAAATCTGAAAATTAATATAATTTCATTATAAAAAATGAATTTTCATTTGAAAGCCGTCGCTATTTTTCATTTTGCGACAGCTTTGGGCGAAATTTGAAACAGCCGGCACTTTTCGAATTAGCAACGGTTTTTAGCCGTTGCTAATTAGCTATGGGATAATTTCCCGTTGCTGATTCAAATAGCGCGTATTGCGACGGTTGTTGAGCCGTTGCTGATTCATTTTAGTTACGGTTTTTTGACAATTAGCAACGATTTTTAGCCGTTGCTGAATTGACATTTTTTTTAGTGTCTTATTCAGTGGCGTCTGTGACATGCCTAGTAGAATTATGTGAAGATCTGTTGTTAAGTTACAAAAGAAAGCCTGGTAACTATGAGATTTTAACACGAGACATTGGAGAACATCATGATCATAGGTCTTCAACATCACCCCCTTTCAATTGCCCTGATCATTAAACCTTACTTCCCAACTACAGCCACATAGAATCAGGGATCCCTACTAGATTGAGTATGCAGTTCTAAAAAGAAAATCAAGGACCTGCCCCTCCTGTGGTGCATATTAGTATATCTAGAGGGAGGATTGGGGTCGATCCTTGGATGTATACTTAATCCAACAAGATTTTGGATGGTGATGCGCCCCAAAAGAATAACAAATGCTCGACTTTTTATTGAGATGCTAATAGTAGATTGAAGTAAATGGCAATCTAGCTTAGAATGGACTGAACTTGTTAATCTCCCGATTTTACTTCCATGCTTGACTCAAGAACTATGTAATTTTTTATGGGTGAACTAGTAAACCATAATAATCAAAATATATTTCGATGCCCATGTTCAAATGAGTCATTTCCATACATGAAATGACCACATTACCTACAATAGAAATTGCTAACAAATGCTTGTTCAAATGAGTCGCTTTCATTTGTGATATAATACATTAGTGCACAAAAGTTTCACCATAAGTAGAAAGTACCTCGTTCATCATATCCCATTGGCCCACGTGTGGCAAGCAGTGGTATTTAAGCTGTGGTAAGCATCAATGCATAGAGGAGAAGTGAATTGTGAGTGATACCAAGGATAGAATTGAAAAAGAATGTGTTTGTGTGTGAAAGTTAACAGATGCACTCACCCAAGGTGCTGGGAGAACTTGGGCTTAAACTGAAGCAAGTTTATTCATTTAGATACCAAATTCTTTGGCATAAGGATATTTCTGGTGAGCACTGTGTTGAACAGTCTAAACAGGCAACAAAAGAAGTATCAAATATATGAGCTATTATATATAAACACAAGACTAGTCAACCCTAGAATACATGTAATATATGCCAGTAATATAGATTAGATATCATTTCCTTGAATTTTGAAAAAGAAACTGAATTTGCATTTATAACATGTATAATATTTCTCCACCTCTCATCATTTTCAAAGTTTAAAAGAAGCAACATTCAGAAGTGGAGAATCACTACTGAACAACAATAAAATTTTTATAGTATTAACCTAGTTACCATTAGACACTAGTGTTGTGAGTTCCAAACTGAGGAAAAACAATCCAACAACTTCTATAAACTAACCTTCACTTCAGAGTGACTAAGGTTGTGTTTGATTGAGAAGATGCACTTCCAGGAAATAAGGGCCACTTCCCTAGGGAGGGAAACTTTGCAAATTTCTTTCATGAAATTAAATATTTCCCTTGTTTGATACAACTCATAATTCCATGGAAATCATCCACAACCAACAAAGCCATTTCTCACCGAACTGAATTACATACCCATATTCAATAATCAACATATCAAAATTATCTTACTTTAGCAAGCAAACCCATTGATCCCAATTCCCAAGCCCTTGTCTGAACAACAAAACCATAGGTCTCTTGGAAGTACTGAACAACATACTTCATGGCACCTCTATCATCAACTGGGAAACTATTCAGCAGCCACTACAAAAAAAAGCTTTAATAGCTACAGAAACTAGCGACGGTTTTTTGATACCGTCGCTAATTATACGATTAGCGACGGCAAAAAACCGTCACTAATTGCTTTCAATATTATTTCAACCCATAATTATAAAAATCCGTTGCAAAATATTTAGCGACGGCTTAAAACCGTCGCTAAATCTTGTATTAGCGGCGGTAATTTAGCCGTCGCTAAGATTTACAAATAAAAATAATTGGTTTTTGATTTTTTTTATTAGCGACGGCAAAAACCCGTGGCTAATTGGTTTTTAAAAAAAAAAAATTAAACACTAAAGAGATTAGCTACGGCAATTTACCGTGGCTAATTGGTTTTTTTTTTTTTTTTAAATAAACAGTAAAGAGTTTATCTACGGCAATTTACCGTGGCTAATTGGTTTTTTTTTTTTTTAAAAAAATTAACACTAAAGAGTTTAGCTACGGCAATTTACCGTGGCTAATTGGTTTTTTTTTTTTTTATGAGATCAAAGAATATCAGATCATAGAAGATCAGATAAAAAAAGATCAAAGAAGATCAGATAAAAAAAAATTAGATCAGATCAAAGAATATCAAAGAAGATCGGAGAAGATCAGATCAGATCAAAGAAGTTCAAAGAAGATCAGATCAATGAAAATCAAATCAGATCAAAGAAGATCAAATCAAATAAAAAAAGATCAAAGAAAATCATAGAAGATCAGATCGAAGAAGATCAGATCAGATCAAAGAAGATCAGATCGAAGAAGATCAAATCAGATTAAAAAAGATCAAAGAAGATCATAGAAGATCAGTTCAAAGATAATCAGATCAGATCAAAGAAGATCATAGAAGATCAGATCAAAGAAGATCAGATCAGATCAGATCAAAGAAGATCAGATCAGATAAAAAAAGATCAAAGAAAATCAGTTCAGATCAAAGAAGATCATATAAAAAAAGATCATAGAAGATCAAATCAAAGAAGATCATAGAAGATCAGATCAAAGAAGATAAGATAAGATTAAAGAAGATCGGATTAGATCAAAGAAGATCAAAGAAGTTCGAAGAAGATCAAAGAAGATCAGATCAAAGAAGATGAGATCAAGGAAAATCAAAGAAGATCATATCAAAGAAAATCAGATCAAACAAGATCAGATCAGATCAAAGAAGATCAGATGAAAGAAGATCAGATAAGATCAAAGAAGTTAAGATCAAAGAAGATCAGATCAGATCAAAGAAGATTAAAGAATATCATATCAGATTCAAAGAAGATTAGATCAGATCAAAGAAGATCAGATCATATCAAAGAAGATCATAGAAGATTAGATCAGATCAAAGAAGATCATAGAAGATCAGATCGAAGAAGATCAGATCAGATCAGATCAAAGAATATCAGATCAGATCAAAGAAGATCAGATCAGATAAAAAAAGATCAGATCAGATGAAAGAAGATCATAGAAGATCAGTTCAAAGAAGATCATAGAAGATCAGATCAAAGAAGATTAAAGAAAATCAGATAAGGTCAAATGAGATCATATCAGATCAAAGAAGATCAGATCAGATCAGATCAAAGAAGATTAGATCAAAGAATATCAAAGAAGTTCAAAGAAAATTATCGAAGATCATATCAAAGAAGATCATAGAAGATCAGATCAAAGAAGATAAGATCAGATTAAAGAAGATCAGATCAGATTAGATCAAAGAAGATCAAAGAAGATCAGATCAAAGAAGATCAGATCAAAGAAGATCAGATCAAAAAAGATCAGATCAAGGAAAATCAAAGAAGATCAGATCAAAGAAAATCAAAGAAGATCAGATCAGATCAAAGAAGATCAAATCAAAGAAGATTAGATTAAAGAAGATCAGATAAGATCAAAGAAGATCATATCAGATTAAAGAAGATTAAAGAAGATCAAAGAATATCATATCAGATTCAAAGAAGATCAGATCAGATCAGATCAAAGAAGATCATAGAAGATCAAAGAAGATCAGATCATATCAAAGAAGATCAGATCAGATAAAAAAAGATCAAAGAAGATCAGATCATAGAAAATCAGATCAGATCAAAGAAGATCATAGAAGATCAGATCGAAGAAGATCAGATCAGATCAGATCAGATCAAAGAAGATCAAAGAAGTTCAAAGAAGATAAAAAAAGATCAGATGAAAGAAGATCATAAAAGATCAGTTCAAAGAATATCAGATCAAAGAAGATCAAATCAAATCAAATCAAAGAAGATCAGATCAAATAAGATCATATCAGATCAAAAAAGATCAGAGAAGATCAAAGAAGATTATATCAAAGAAGATCAAAGAAGTTCAAAGGAGATCAAAGAAGATCAGATCAAATCAAAGACTAATTGGTTTTTTTTTTTTTTAAATTTAAACACTAAAGAGATTAACTACGGCAATTTACCGTGGCTAATTGGTTTTTTTATTTTTTTTATGAGATCAAAGAAGATCAGATCAAAGAAGATAAAAGAAGATCAGATCAGATCAGATCAAAGAGGATCAGATCAAAGAATATCAGATCATAGAAGATCAGATAAAAAAATATCAAAGAAGATCAGATCAGATCAAAGAAGATCAGATAAAAAAAGATTAGATCAGATCAAAGAATATCAAAGAAGATCAGAGAAGATCAGATCAGATCAAAGAAGATCAAAGAAGATCAGATCATAGAAGATCAAAGAAGATCAAATCAAATAAAAAAAGATCAAAGAAAATCATAGAAGATCAGATCGAAGAAGATCAGATCAGATCAGATCAAAGAAGATCAGATCAGATGAAAGAAGATCATAGAAGATCATATCAATAAAGATCATAGAAGATCAGATCAAAGAAGATTAGATCAAAGAAGAGATCAAATCAAAGAAGATCAGATTAAAGAAGATCAGATCAGATCAGATCAAAGAAGATCAAAGAATATCAGATCAGATTCAAAGAAGATCAAAGAATATCAGATCAGAACAAAAAAGATCATAGAAGATCAAAGAAAATCAGAGAAGATCAGATCAGATCAAAGAAGATCAAATCAGATAAAAAAAGATCAAAGAAGATCAGATCGTAGAAGATCATAGAAGATCAGATCGAAGAAGATCAAAGAAGATCAGATCAGATCAAAAAATATCAAAGAAGATCAGATCAGATGAAAGAAGATCATAGAAGATCATATAAAAGAAGATCATAGAAGATCAGATCAAAGAAGATAAGATCAGATTAAAGAAGATCAAAGAAGTTCAAAGAAGATCAAAGAAGATCAGATCAAAGAAGATGAGATCAAGGAAGATCATATCAAAGAAGATCAGATCAGATTAAAGAAGATCAGATCAAATCAAAGAAGTTCGGATCAAATAAGATCAAAGAATATCAGATCAGATCAAAGAAGATCAAAGAATATCAGATCAGATTCAAAGAAGATCAAAAAAGATCAGATCAGATCAAAGAAGATCATATCAGATAAAAAAAGATCAAAGAAGATCAGATCAAAAAAGATAATAGAAGATCAGATCAAAGAAGATCATAGAAGATCAGATCAGATTAAAGAAGATCAGATCAGATCAAAGAAGATAAGATAAGATCAAATAAGATCAGATAAGATTAAAGAAGATCAGAAAAGATCAAAGAAGATTAGATCAAAGAAGATCAAAGAAGTTCAAAGAAGATCAAAGAAGATGAGATCAAAGAAGATCAGATCAAATAAAAGACTAATTGGTTTTTTTTTTTTTTTTTAAATTTAAACACTAAAGAGATTAGCTACGGCAATTTACCGTGACTAATTGGTTTTTGATTTTTTTATTAGCGATGGAAAAAACCGTGGCTAATTGGTTTTTTTTTAAAAAAAATTAAACACTAAAGAGATTAGCTACGGCAATTTACCGTGGCTAATTGATTTTTGATTTTTATATTAGCGACGGTAAAAAATCGTGGCTAATTGGTTTTTTTTAAAAAAATAAAATTAAACACTAAAGAGATTGGCTATGGCAATTTACCGTGGCTAATTGGTTTTTGATTTTTTTTATTAGCGACGGCAAAAAACCGTGGCTAATTGGTTTTTAAAAAAAAATAAAATTAAACACTAAAGAGATTAGCTACGGCAATTTACCGTTACGACAAAAAACCGTGGCTAATTGGTTTTAAAAAAAAAAATTTAAACACTAAAGAGATTAGCTACGACAATTTACCGTGGCTAATTGGTTTTTGATTTTTTTTATTAGCGACGGCAAAAAATCGTGGCTAATTGGTTTTTAAAAAAAAATTAAAATTAAACACTAAAGAGATTAGCTACGGCAATTTACCATGGCTAATTGGTTTTTGATTTTTTTTATTAGCGACGGCAAAAAATTGTCCGCTAATTGTTTAAAAAAATTATCACCGATCCGTGTGAACCCTCATCTCAACCGTCAATAACACACAAAAATTTAGCTCAATCCAACGCACTAAACCAAACCACGTCACCGATCTGCGTGAAACTAACACAACAAATCCCCTTCAATTACCTTTCTCTATATAAATTTCATTTTTTTCTACAAACCAACTTAAACAAAAATTTTCTCTCAACCTCCAGAGAAGAAACCCACAGAGGAGAAGTCCGCCGCTTCCTCGACACCGATCCCGGCCGCCTCCCTCGACATCGATCCCGACCGCCTTTCTCTCCCCTCCCTTCCTCCGCCGCCTCTCTCTCGGAGATCTGAGATCTCTGAGTTCTGAAATCTCAGATCTCCGATATTCTATAGATCGAAATTTTTATTTTTATTTTTTGTCATTTTTGTATGGATTCTTTGTAAAAAAAATTTTAAATTTTTGTATGATATTCTAGAGACTGTGTAATTTTTGTTATAATTTTTATCAATTAAGTTTAATTCTGGTAGTTGATATTAATTTTCAAAATGGACAATCATTAATAGCTAATTTCATTATAAAAAATGAATTATAATTTGTAATTTATAATTTGTAAATTTCATTTGTCAATATGATTTACAACAAAGTTGTCCCTAAATAGCTACGGCAAATACCGTGGCTGTGTTGTCAATTAGATTTGCAATTTAGCGACGGCAAAAAATTGTCGCTAAATAGCCAAAGCAAAAAACCGACGCTATATTGCCTTAGCGGTCGCAAAAAACCCTCGCTAAGTAGCGACGACAAATAAACGGTCGCTAAATAGCGACGGCAAAAAACCGTAGCTATTTAGCAAAAACCGACACTAAATAGCCACAATAAAAAATGGTCGCTAAATAGCGACGGCAAAAAACCGTCACTAAATAGCTACGACAAAAAAATGGTCGCTAAATAGCGACGATTTTTAACCGTCGCTATTTAGCAAAAATCGTCTATCTTACAATTAGCGACAGTCTTCGTTAAAATTTTCAGCAGTTTTAGCAACGGAATTTTTTGAGTTAGCCACGGTTTTTTTGTCGTGGCTAATTAGCGACAAGATAGTTTACCGTTGCTGATTCAAGTAACGACGATTAAACTAGCGACGGTATTGCGACGATTTTTGTGTCGTGGCTAAATCATTGTAGCGACGGTTTTTAGCCGTTGCTGAAACGTCTTTTTTTTGTAGTGAGCCAGTGCCAAATGCAATACAATATAATAAGTAATGGAAACAAAAGATCATAAAAAGAAAATTCAGCTAAAATAAAATAAAACTACTGCTTCTTACGTCAGCTCCCGGGTAGCATGTGAAGCCAGTCCAAATATACGATACTTTCTGCGCATGTTACCACGATTTGTAACTTCAACCTTCACACGCCTAAGAGTGTTCCTAATATGCCATAAAAAAAAATTCATATAACAATGACCTTGACTGTACATTGGGAAAAAAAAATTCCCATCACTACAAAGAGAAGGTTCTAGTTTGTTATTTGCCAAACATGAGGCTCCAGGTCTGATTGATAACATCCAAGCAAACAGAGACTGACCTGAATTTTGAAACCCAGTGAAATATTTTGTTATATCATTTCTCCTTACATAGATAGACAAATTACAACCACTTGAAATTAACTCAAAATTGAACACAGGGTTTTAAGGGCTGACATCTCATCAACTTTTGGGTGGTAGATTTTATTAACAAATCCAATTGATGGAGATTTGTAGGGATAAGCATCAGGGAGCTCTACCGTTATCCTCCATACCCCTCCATGATAAGGAGTTGCCAAGACCCATTAACGAAATAAACCAATGCCGCTGTGTAAACTGCAAATACCACATCCAACCCACAAGCAAAATGGACATTGGAGAAATTAAGTCAACAACTAAAAGTGATGCCACCACACAGAAATACCATATTATGATGGACTAAAATGCACAAAATCATTAGATTACAAATGAGATTCTAGTAATCTAGTCTACAACACTTAACATACTTTGAAAAATCAAGAAATCAATCTAAATGAAAAGTCCATAACAAAAAAGCATCCAATAGTGGTCAACATGGTTGAATCAATCTAATTCCAAAGCAAACACCCCTAAATCCAAATTCACACCTTCATTAATGAAATCTATCAAAGGAAAGTAACATTGTGTTTTGTTCAAGGTGGGATCGGAATGGGTTGGGTGATGAAGTTTAAACTTATGCATCTTCCTATGTAACCATATCAAGAGACACTAATCTTAGATCGCACAAAATGTCTCTTACAAAATTACATTAAGATTGATGGGTGGTTTGTGCCCAGCTTCAATACATGCAACACCATGGAAACACCGAAAGGAGTTAAACATATATAGTGAAAAGGGGTTTAAATAAATAAAAATGGATCAATAAATCAATTAAAAAAACAGTGAATCACTATAGATCAGAATATCAAATTAGCCGTATAATAGTAATAATTAGAGAGAGAGAGAGCCATTCCAAACTCTGCAGCCTGCTGTAAATCGAGCTGGGACATAACATCCAAACTCGAACTGAAATACTTGTCAATAGCATGTACATAGACCAACCTAGAATTTACTTCAAGTCTGAATGAAGTTTGAATATAAATATATATTTATGGTAGTTTCTAAAGCTCTTCTTTACACACACACATATATATATATATATATGAGCGACAATTGAAATTGTGTAGCCAGACAGGAATCACCAGCTGTGAAAGAAGCTCTACCTTTTCTAGGCAGTAGCAGTTCTTCAAGTTACCGCAACCAGTAAGTAAGGCACATCAGATGCAATGAACCACTTGGCACTTCCTACTTTCAGAAAATTAGAGTTTGATTATGTTCTACTACTGTCAAAATTTACTTCACCGATTAACAAAGATACTTGGAATCAAACAAAAGTCACTGGTCTGATCAAAACTATAGCAGCTTTACTGGTTTAGAAGGTAAGTGTCAACAATCACAGATACCGAAAGGACAAAAATAACAAACGGATTCAATGAAATCTTGAAACCATTTTCAGATCAACAAATCACAAAGTATTACGATCTCTAATAGTTTCTTGCATATTCATCACTTCAAGAACTCTTTTGACATTTTCATCAAAATAAAACCGTAGAAATTATAGGCGACAAATAAATCTTGAAAGCAAACAAGAATTCAAATAAGCATTCTAGAAATCTTGAAAATATTTCATTTACATTTCTACTCTACTAGATCAGAAGACAAACAACCTATTCAAGAACTGGTGAATTTGGTGGCGGCCTTGGTTCCTTCAGAGAAGGCATGCCTGACGAGCTCACTGAGAAGCACAACACGAACAACCATCTAGATCTCCCGAGACGTCATAGTAGGTTTCTTATTGTAGCGAGAACCCCCAAATATCAAAACTTAGCCAAAATTACTAAAATTGAGATTAAAGAGAGAAGAAAGTGTACCTCGCGCAGAGATCTGAGGTGGCGTGATGGATCTATTGGTGGCTGCGAGATGGAACTGTGGTTGGCGACGTGAAGGGAAGGCGGTCGAGACGGTGTTTGCTGCGCGGGGAGGAAGAAAGGAAAAAAAGGAAAGCATTTGTTAATTGGTCTTTGGATCTAGCTCTCCCTCAATCTCTTTCTTCTAGATCTTTCTATCTCCCTTGATCCTAGATCTCTCTCCCTCTCTCTTTAGAGAGCGGCGAGCAAGAGGGCGGGGCGAGCAAGAGAGATGAGAGAGGAGAAGGGTCGTTCTGGTTTTTGGTTTAGTACTAAAATGTTTGGGCGAGGGAGAGAAGGATCGCGCTAAGTAAAATATTTGAGGGAGCGCCAAAAAGCCAACCTAATTTATACAGCGTTTTTAATTTTTAAAGTCATTAAAATTGATTTTTTATAGCACAATTATAAAAACTGCTATCAGCAAATGCTATCAATGTAGATGTGTAGTGTAGTGATTGTTTATTGGTTACAAGTTTATTAGTGTTCCTAACATGTTTTTGTATTGTATTTTGTAGGTATTCACATCGTGGTCGGCTTTGATAGCTTGGTGTTGAGGCATCGGTAAGGATAATAACATAGTTGTTATTACTAAATCGGAACCAGCTCATCACAACCGTAAGGGAATGATCCATTTTGAATGTGAGTCGGAAGGGAAACCAGACAGTAGGCAAAAGAATGTCCTTCGATCAAGCAGTACGAAGAAGTGTGACTGCCCATTTCAATTGAAAGAGAGATCCCACAAGGTAATGACAATTGAAAATTGCACCTGACATGTGAAACCACAATTATCCTCGAACAAAATTACTTGTTGGTCATTCGTTTGCTGGCGGATTGAATGAAGATGAGGTCATATATGAGTAGAATATATCGAAGTCGGGTGCTTATCCTCATCACATCTTGGCCTGTTTGAAATAGTTGTATCCCAATAACGTGTCGAATTTGAAGAATATTTACAATGTCAATTGTCGGATAAAGACAATCCAACTAAAAGGTCAAACGGCGTTGCAACACACTATACACTTGTTGAGCAACTATAATTACATAAAGTGACATACTATGGATGAGGGCAATTTGAATGAGAAGTCGATACATGTTTTGTATTTTTTTTAAGCTCAAATGTTGAAAATACCCAAAACCTATATCTATCTATATTCTTTAATCAAAGAAATCGACTATTTGGCAACACAGATTCCTCTCACTCATACCATCTGATGATACATAAAAATGGTCAAATCCCTAAGTCATACACGTGTCATGATGATCTCGAGGAATTACGGGCCCCAGCATAAACCCAACACTAATCCGGCCCAAGCAGTTCCATGCCCGCCTAATTCAGTCTGTCAGACAGACCCAAACTCTTACAGTATGCTAAGCCCACACGTCTCACAACTATCCTCAATACCCATAAGTCCTAGTAAGGCAAGTATCTCGATGACCAACTTCAGACAAACAATTACAACAACTATCTGCTTCCAACTAGGAAGCAAATACTAGAGTACATTCCACGTATGGATACTTCCTTCTACATATTGCTTTTGGATTGGAAACCATCTCTCGCGTATCTAAGTTAACATTGAACTTCCCTCCTATAGCACGACTCCTAACTTGATAAGGATCTCCACGAAGATCTCCTTCCTAAACAATGCCTTCGATGGCCTGGTAGAACTAGGACTCCTGCACTATAAATAAGACATGAGGTTGGTAAGCTAAGGTACACTACAAATTCCCTTTTTACAGGATTACAACTTTCTCATATCCCTGTCTGAAGTATCAGAGTGTCATCAGCGACCACAACGGTGGTTCGTGGCTTACATGTGTTACTTGTGCAAGTCAGTAAGTCAGTGAGATTAGGTCAAAGCAAGGAACGGAAAACGACTGCATCAGTAAATCCGTGGGGATGACAAAGTTTCTAACTTTTTACTAGCATTGTCTCCCTTCAAAACCCCGAGAGATGGTAACCACCAGATCACGCAACAACGGAGAACAAGGGGACACGTCAAACGCTCAGGCTGGCGCTGTACCGCCACTTTCAGCGGCTCCGATCATGCACGGACATCAGACTCACACCCCTGCGCCGACATCAGCAACGACGGACTCTAGAATAGATATGTTGTCATCTCAAATACAGCAGATCGCCAAAGCGGTGGAGACTCTCATGCGACAAAATCCATCACATGCTAATGGAGACCAAGAGAAGCACGGGCTTCTGTCTTCGGAGGATGGCACAAAACAAGCACAGAAGATTCAAGCCCCCGCTAGTTCTCATTGGAGTAGAGAAAGTTACGCGGCTAACGCTGAGCCCGTTGCCAGAGCAGAAAGGCTCGGCCCTCAGAACCCCTTCCGCAGAGGGGAACACAACCTGAACGTGTTGTACCGTCTTTCTGTCTCACCATTTGTGGATCGAATCATGAACGAAGCCCTTCCGAGAAAGTTCACTACCCCGAAGCTCAACTTCTACGACGGAACCTCCGACCCATTCAACCACCTGTGCCATTACCAGCACGTAATGGTTGTCAAAAAAGGATCTGAGTCAGTGATGTGCAAAACTTTTCCCACTAGCCTGAAGATGTCAGCACTAACGTGGTTCCACAATCTTTTGTCGAGGTTGATTGACTCTTTCAAGATGCTGGCAAAGGAGTTCCTAACACGTTTTATTGGGAGCCAACGTTTTTGAAAATTCCTATAGTACACTCTTTCTAAAGCAGAAGTCCAATGAGACACTTAGAGAGAAAGCGCAGTGACAACAGGTCAGACCATAGTCAGTCCAAGCAAGAAAAAGCCTCCAACTACGTTGGATCCAGAACCGTGACACCCCTCAATTCTAGCCTGTCGGACGTACTAACTCCATGAAAAATTGGGAAGTTCTGAAGTGGCCCCCAAAGCAGTTCGGAGACCCCTTCAAACGTGACAACGACAAGTACTGTGCATACCACAAGGAGGGTGGCCACGGTACCAATGACTGCAAGAGTCTGAGTTATGAGGTTGGGTACTGGATCCGCAGGGGCAAACTAAAAGAATTTCTGAACTCTAAGAAGTGACCATAACGAACCAAGGATCGAGGGGAGTCAATTCAAGAAATAGAGAAGGAGACTCCAGGGATAATCTATGTCTTTCATGGAGTCGAACCGAGTGAAAACCAGTTTTACAAGTCCCGCAAGCGAACTCTATTGGAGATGCGGACACAACCAGTGGACGAGGACAGACACATTTTCCACTCGAGGGTTCAAAGCCCCATTCCCACTTTGACCTTTATGGACAAAGACCTCGAAGGAGTCCGAGCACCACACAACGACGCCCTAGTCATCTCGGTCTCCATTGCAAGGTGGGAGGTAAAGAGAGCTTTGGTGGACACAGGAAGCTCGCTCAACATCCCGTTCTACAACACATTCCGTAGTATGGATCTCAAGGAGGAAAACCTGACGTCTTCAGATTACCCGCTGATTTGATTCAGCGAGGAGAAATGTTTCCCCATCGGAAAGATAAGGTTAGCAATAGTGGCAGGAGAGTCGCGGCTAAGAAAGGTTATGTTTCTAGACTTCATGGTAGTAGATGCTCCATCAACCGACAACCTTATCTTGGGAAGACCATGGCTCCACCAGATGGAGGCAGTAGCCTCCACACTTCACTAGTGCATTAAGTACATCGCTAACCTCGCCGAAGGGACAATACGTGGAGACCAACCTACAGCACGAGGCTGCCATTACGCCGCACTGAAACAAATAGAATGCTCCCAGATCCAACTACATCCTGCGGAGTAGCCTGAACCAGTGCTTGGTCAAATGACGATAGAGGCCAAAGCATGCAGGAACACAACCCCTCGACCCTCTGTCGGCTCGGAGATTAACCCCTCACAAGGTTTACTCTTCAGTAACCTCTGTAACGCCAGCAAATCTCGACAATCCATTGAGGATACCAACGATCCACAAAGGCCATCCAAATTCACATCAGAGCCAGGGTCAATTTTTCTCCGTCAACAATTAGTCTTTTTCGATTGTTTATTTCCCTTTCCTTAGTCAATGTAGAGTTTTAGTTCTTAAAGGCTTATGTGCAATCATTTAAGAAATAAAAAAAGAAATACGAAGAAAATTTTTATTGATTATTGAAAAGATGTAACAACGGGCGCTTTCAGGCGGATACAAAAGACTACATACTACAAGCACCTGAATATAGTGTGACATGAAGTAAAGACTCACTTAGACGATCTAACTACGTAAGGTATCCAAAGAAGACTCCACTCCTCAACCTCCCTGTGAAGACTGGATTGAGCAAGAGCAGGATGAAAACATCATGTTCAACGTTTCTGTAGACATACACCTCAAATATTGTCTGAATTGGTACAAAATAGGCAACAAAAAGCACCGCGAAAATTTACGACCAACTCACACACTCGATCCGATCAACCAGATGAACTTGGGGCAAGTATCAGGTGGATGCGGAACGCATGCACCTTCCCGCGGCAAAAAAACACAGGAATGTCTAAGAGTCGATGGCCTACTCCAACAGGCCAAGTCCAACTCCACCCCAACACGGATGCCGACTTCTAGCGCAAGGCAAGGCGACAAAGCTAATCGAGAAGCGATGGAGGCAAACACTCGGACAATGGCTGCTGGTGCTATCTCTAAATTAAACATTCAGGAACAACGATAGGCACCAACACATGAACGATAGACTCTTTCTTCGGAAGAGATTGCATACTTCTTTTCCGCAATATGAGAAGTAATTACGAGATCTCAGCAAATCAACTACGTGGCCACCTAGAACAGGCGACCACACATAATGGCGATTATGATCGTGCCTGATTGGTGCAAATGTTAGAACATTCGAAGACTCCATTTTGGAGATCTCCCTCCAGCCTTTGGAAAACCCAAAGCATTTTCTTCGAACAAGAACATTACAAGAGATACGATCTGCAAAAGATAGTGCCTATAAAGATTGGAGAGTACCATTATAAAGACATGATGGTTCACCAAACATGCCTCCAACATTAACTGTCAAGCACTAGATATCGTATGAAAAATGAGGAGACGACGGTTCCCGAGGAAACTGCACATACCACGTTCGTCCAATTAATGGTGTTGCACGCAACCCCCATCAATTGATGGGGAGTAACCGATACTCAACTGTCCCGCAGCCTACACCATACACGTGTTACCGCGTGATCTACGCCGTATACGTAGCGCAACTGTGCAGAAAACCCTAGCTATTTTTCTACGGGCCCATGGGCTCGGCCTACTATTCAAGCAGTATTCTACCACATGCTTGGCACAAGCACTAGAAATCCTTGTCAACTTTGACATACGAAATGTACCTACGGATCGCATGTTGATTTAAGGTAATCTTGTCCAACAGTGCACGATGCTAACGGACATCACACGCCCTCTAGCAGGGGGAAGCTCTCTCCAACTGGGCAAGTTTAGTTAGCCGAGGCTGATGACGATGGCTTCTGGTTCATCCCGATATATAGTCCATTTAGCGTGGATCACGATGGTGTTGGAAGTGGGAGTCTAATTAGCGCTATCATGCCTGGTGACGCCAACTCGCCAAGGATCGTTGCCCCCTTCATGGTAGGTAAGCCTAGCAGGTGACGAATAGCAACGAAAGCTTCTGATCAAAGCGCAGACTTGTAGCCCTCACTGCGCGAGCGTAGATGGTTTGGAAGGTAGGAGCCTAGTCAGTCACAAACTGATTTCGACGGCTCACTACTGCTTTACATCATGACCACCAAATTGCCAACCCTGGACTTGTAGCACCATTGAGCGGGTGTAGATATTTTAGAATGTGGGAGCCTAGTTAGTCATGAACTGATTCCGATAGCTCGCTACGGGACCACTGCTTTTCGGCGTGGCTGCCAAATTACCAACCCGGGACTTGTAGCTCCACTGAGCGGGTGTAGATAGTTTAGAAGGTGGGACCCTAGTCAATCGCGAACTGATTTCGATGGCTTGCCACTGAACCACTACTCTTCAGCAAGGTTGCCGAAAACTCCAAAATTTGTAAATTGATGTGCAGTAGTGTAGATGATTTGGAAGGTGGAAGCCTAGTCAGTACTGAACTGATTCCGATGGCTTGCCACGGGACTACTATTTTTCAGCCTGGTTACCGAACCCCTTTGACTCGAACTTGTAGCCCCCACCATGTGGGTATAGTTGGTTCGAAAGATGGAAGACTAGTCAGTCCTAGACTGATGTCGACGGCACGCCACGGGACTAATGCTCTTTAGCGTAGTCGTCGAATCCTTACTCCCTGAACTTATAGTCCACATTGTTCGGACATAGATGGTTCGAAAGGTGGGAGCCCCAAGCAGCTCGCCACGCGACCACCACTATCCTATGAAAAAATGTCGCAAAGTGGAATCTAGCTAAGTCGGTATCTTCTAATGTTCTAAAAAATGCTAAGCGGTGGGCGGGCGGCGAGCAAGTGCCTAGCGCCCAGGGGCCCTCGTGGTTTTAGGTTTTGTATTATAACTTTAATAATTTACAAAAGTTAAGTATAATACCTTATCATTTACATCCAATTTAATGTCAAGATACATATGCAAAATTTAAAAACATGAAAAATTAACAATCATGAACAAAATTTATTAAAACTCAAACGACTGAAGTTGGTCATGATGAGTACTTTATACAAAGTTGAATTTGTGGACAAATATCCAAACCTACTATTTTATTTTTCTTCGAATTGCATGAATGACCTCAGTCATGTTTGATAAAATCTACATTACTAAAATTGGTACCGACAGATAATGTTTTAAAAAGCGATTTTCGAGGCGAAGCGATCAAGCTGTTTCCGAAGCGAAGCGGTGCCTCGAAGCGTACCGAAGCGAAGCATTTTTTCATAGAAAGTGATAAAAAAATAGTAAAAAATTAAAAAAAAACAAAACAAAAGAAGCAATCATCAATCAAATCAAGAAATAACATGAGTTTGTTTTATGTATGTATTATCTTTTGCAATATGTATGCCTGAAATCTAAATATCTGTTGCAATTTGCAGTGAAGAAGAATTGGAGACTGAACTTTAAAGTATGAAGTTACCTTACTTGATCCTACAACCAGCTACAACATCAGCTACCAAGCAGCCAAAGTGCCAAACAAATCCTCCTCAAGTCCTCAACACCTTCTTTCAAGCTGAATGGGATTTTCTGGATGAATCAAACTAATCTTACTGCATTAATCTTACTGCATTAATCTTAGTATTTTTCCAAGTTCGTTGAATTAAACTAAGCCTCGTTTTCAAACTATTCTTTTCATGTTATCTAATCCGGAATAGCAAGTTAGATAACAATCCAATTTCATTAAGTTTGGTGGAAAATATGAACATTGACTAGGCAATTACAAGTATGATCAAGATCTTGTTCTTACCTAGGTTTTTACTTAACCTTACCAACATTCCTTGGTATTTACTACTTGTGAATACAAGATTATAACGATTAGGTGAAACTCTCTTATACTCTAGCCCCAGATCCTAGCATGCTTACTAAGTTGACCATCTTAACAAACATACAAAGACGAGTTCTCTATAAAGCAGTTAATAAAAAAACAATCACTAATAAGCAAAGAAGATTAAATTCAATTAAATCATAATGAACATGTTCGGGGCTTCAAATCCACCCCTAGCTAAACTCAATCATGTTCAAACGATAATACATAATTAAATATCCTACTAAATAAGAGAGAGGGTGAGAATAAATGTTGTCGCCAGATCAGTGGTGGTGCATAGTGGATGTCGTGGTGCTGATAGCACGTGAAGAAAACCAAAACAATTCCTCTTTCTTCTTTGATTTGATTTTTGCTTTGTGAAAGAGAAACTAGGCAAAAATAAAAAAGAACGAGGGTGGTCAGCAGACGAGAGGGGCTGCGATCGGCCGACCGGTGACTGAGGTTGCAGGCGGTAATTAGGGGATCAAGACAGAGATGAGGTGAGGGTGTGGAATGATGGAGGAAAATGAAAACTACTGAGATGGAGGTTGATAGGGTTCTGATGGTCTGTGTGTGAGAAGAATTCAGGGCAAAAGGTGGATGACGGTGATGGTTTGTGGCTTACTGGCTGATGGATGCAAAAAGGGATGAAGGTGTTGCGTGATAGCGAAAAAGGGGTCGGCTTAGATGGGGTATTTGATGGGTTTTGTGCAAAGAAGTGTTGCGATGAATACGGTGGCGAAGTTGATGTTGACGACCGAGGGATATTGCAAGGAGAAGAGGATTGGTCAGGATAGAGGCTTGCGACTGCGATTAGGGATCGTGGCTGTGAATTGCGAGGATGGGTGTGATGGAGAGAAGGGAAGATGATGGGTTTGTGGCTATGAAGGCTTGTTGTGGTTGCAAGCGTGATTGCTTCGGGGCAGGTATCGCTCCCTTTATAGTTGTTTTCTCTAGGTTTCATTCTTTACATAGTTTCCTTTTGCAATAAGTCTTTCTAATTCAAACCAATTTGGCCCACTTAGCTTATATTTTGGAATTTTGTTATTGGAAACCTATACAAACATGAAAATAACAATTAGTCCCATAATTAACAAGTAATAGACAAAATTATACATAGAAACATGGTACTAAAATAGCATAATTATGCTCCTATCAGGTCCACAAAATGACCAATCAAACAGCGTGGCTTCACCAACCAGCAGATGCCACGCTTGTTCATCTTGATCTGAGTCGCTGACAAGTAGAGTCTGGCATCCTTTGCCCTGATCAAAGTATCAACTAGTATACTCCATCCACTCGGCATTATCTGAGTCGGGGCAATGCCCAAGTAAGACAAGTAACGCTAGATGGCGCTAAGAACAGGGAAGCGCGGGTCGGCTTAAAACATGGCCTTGTACGAGCTTATGTGCCCCTCCGTTGAAACAGAATGAGAGTTACTTCCCGAGAGGACTGGGGATTTCGTATTGCCGACAAAGAACAGTTAGGTCCTCCCTGAACAACAGTAACTCTCTAACAAGTCTAGACAACCTTGATGTCACTGAGCTAAGTTGCACGAACATAATTCAATAAAAATTCAAGCTTAATCAGGTTGGAAAAACAAAACACATAACAAAAAGGAGCTCTGAGAAGGTAAAAGGAAAAAATCCCCTGAAGCAGGCTTATATTGGTTTGGCGCGAAAAGGAGACGTTTACCTAAACGCTGCATAAACATTAAATGCAACGCGAAAGCCAAAAAGGCACTGAAAATATGTCATCATGGCACACAACGAACCCCCACAAGCTGTCAATTAGTGGCTCAGTACGCAGACCTACTAATTAGGGGGACTAGTTGATGAGACATTAATCAGTTACTCGAGCACAGCCGTAAACGTGAAATGGGCTAACCCTAGCACGAGAATGGTTTCAGCGTGATCCCAAGCAAAACCATGCACAAACTGCAGTTCAACTCATAAGTCAAGTGCCAAGCCCAAGTCACGCCAGCCCAAGTGGCACAGGCTTTGGGGCTGAGCCCAGAACAATAATGCCCGAACATGAATCTTAAAGTTGTCATAGGGCCGAGATCCACTTGCACAATTCAGCTCTTAGCCCAATCAAGCATTGGGTCCTAAACAGAGCCAAGTGCTAAAGAGACTCAGTCATGCACATGTAAGATCTTATACAAGATCTCTTCCCTCCATAATGGTCTTTATCATAGGGACAATTGGGGAGGGACCACTCGCTATAAAAGGTGATGAAATGAAAAAGAAATGTGCGCATACACTTTATAATTTACATCTAGTCTTCACTTTTCCTTGCATCGGTATCTTAATTATGCTTCGGAGTGCCTTTGGAAATCACAACGTGGTCTCTTGCTAACCGCTGCTCATTTTTCCAGGCTTGAGATCAGCAAGAACATATTTAGATACATCAGGTTTGTTAGACTTATACATAGTGAATACATCTTTAATCTATGACTTTTAAAAAGATAGAAAGTAAAAGCAATAATGTATTTGTGATGATGAAAAATACAAATTAAATTAATTTCATTAAGCAATAAGTCTCAAGTGCATAGATTATGCTAATCATAGCATAGATTTAATAAACATGGAAGAAATATGTTGAGAAAATCTAATCAATGTCATCCTTCCATAGGGCCCATTTGATGGAGATTTCATTAACATAAATTAATAAGTTAATAAACCTACTTGTAATACCGCAAGTGCACGACTGTCTAACTAGTAGACAATGGCAAATATGGATCTATCCCACGAGGATTGACGAGACAGTCAAATTCTAAGACATTTAAACTAATTTAGAGTTGGAGGTTGCAGCAGATGAAAATTACTAAATTAAGAGAACTAAATTGACAACTAAAATTAAACTAGTAAGATGATAAGAGAATGGACCAAGACATCGAATCCACCACAGGTTCTTTGAGATTCATGTAATCTAAATTATTGTTTTCAATAATCAACACGACTAATCTAAAGATTAATCTACATTTGCAATTGACTTCAGCAAAGGCATAAACCCTAGCATTGCATGTCTTTCTACAGCACACACGATCACAAGTTTATTTTTTAACTAATTCTAAACCCCTAGCATTGCATGTCTTCCTATAGCACACACAATCACAGATTCAAATTAATTAATTAAAGCAGGCTTCGAATATCAACAAAGGAAACTTCTAACTACCGATTAGTCTAGAAATTATCTCAGATATAATCGGTGAAAGACAATTATTGAAATTCCAAAATCAAATATATTTAACGTTTAAGCATATAGAAAATAATAAATTCAGATACAACAAACTCTAGGAAACCCTGTGGTTTCATCTTTGCCTAGGCTCGGGGTCTAAAAGATCATGGTGGCGATGGTCACAGCAGCTACGTGGTGAAACTCCATCTCCTGCTCACGTGGGTGTACTGTGATAGCCCTGACTGGAATTATGGATGCGAATAACTGATGCAAATAATGAAAGGGAAGACGCGATGGCATAGAGTAATGGACTGGGTGTGAATAACCAACTATTTTAAGAAAACAGTTTGTTCCCACCAAAATGTCATCCCTTTCCTCGTGCCTCCTCTGCTACTTCTTTGCTTCTTCTTCTTCGTCTGGCTCCGGTGAACCTGCAAGTGAGCAGAAAGTTGTCACCAACATGGATATCCAAGAAATGACTCTTTCCTACTCCTAAAAAGGTACATCCTATGTCTGGTGTCAAATCAGAAGATTGAATGTGTTGCACAATAGGATGGTCAAAACTAAAATCATCCCTTAAAAACAAGGGATCCACATAGGTAGCGTCAGTCACTATTAAAGGGATGGAAAGAGGTATGTCTATAGATATATCAGGTGGTACAGGCTCATGATAACAAAATGAATTGCACAAAGATGATGAGCTAGACAGCTCAACAACACCCCCAAAACCTGGAATCAACACTATCTATGGGATGTATTCACTCCAAATAATACTGAGAATCAGACTTCATGTAGGAGTCACTAGGAGGACATGTGTCAAATGGGTCATCATGAAAAGGCGAGAAAGGGAATGGGTCAGAAAGGCCAATAATATCAACATAAGGGTTTAGTTTTGACTCACTGAGTGGAAGGAGTTCCACTTTAGGCTTCTATGTGTAACCCGGATCCATAATAGGGGCTGAATCAAGCAAAACATTCACTTCCCTAATGGAATCATCAATATCAAAGTCTAAACCAAAGTGAGTCAAACATGCTGCTAAGTGATCATCTAATGTAGATTGCAATAAGGAATTCTCCACCGAACTCTCAATCATGTTAACTTCACAAACATCCTCAGACTCAAAAGGTTGTTGGCTTACACTAAAAACATTGAGTTCGACGGTCATGTTGCCAAATGATAGTTTCATGATTCCATTTCTATAGTTAATAATAGCGTTAGATGTGGCTAAAAATGGACGATCCAAAATAACTGGAATGTGATTGGAGAGGTTGTGTACAGGTTGTGTGTCAAGAACTATGAAGTCCACTGGAAAATAGAATTTTTCAACCTTAATGATCACATCCTCTATAACACTGCTGGGAATTTTGATTGACCTATATGCCAATTGCAGTGTTACTTTAGTCGGTTTTAGTTCACCGAGACCCGATTGCTCATAAATAGAGTATGGCAACAAATTAACACTCGCCCCCAAATCCAACAATACCTTATCAATCATATGATCACCGATAACACAAAAAATAGTCGGGCACCCAGGATCTCCACACTTAGGCGGAGTCTTGTGTTGAATAATTGAGCTTACTTGCTCGACGTGGAAGGCTCTCTTTTGCACATGTAGCTTTCGCTTCTGTGTGCAAAGATCCTTCAAAATTTTGGCATTGATAGGAACTTGCTTAATAGCATCGAGCAATGGAATATTAATGTGAACTTGTTTAAAAATACGGGTCAATCCCACGAGGATTGACGAGACAATCGAATTCTAAGACTTATTTAAACTAATTTAGAGTTGGGGGGTTGAAACAGATGAAAATTACTAAATTAAGATAACTAAATTGACAACTAAAATTAAACTAGTAAGATGATAAGAGAGTGGACCGAGACATCGAATCGACCACATGTTCTTCGAGATTCGTGTAATCTAAATTATTATTTTCAAGAATCTACACGACTAATCTAAAGATTAATCTACATTTGCAATTGATTTCAGTAAAGGCATAAACCCCTAGCATTGCATGTTTTTCTACGACACACACAATCAAAGGTTTGTTTTAACTAATTCTAAACCCCTAGCATTGCATGTCTTCTTACAACACACACAATCATAGATTCAAATTAATTGATTAAAGTAGGCTTTGAATATCAACAAAGGGAACTTCTAACTACCGACTAGTCTAGATAATTATTCCGGATATAATCGGTGAAAGCAAATTATTGAAATTCAAAAATCAACTATATTTAACGTTTAAGCATATAGAAAACAATAAATTCAGATACGACAAACTCTAGGAAACCCTGTAGTTTCATCTTCACCTCGGCTCGAGGTCTAAAAGATCATGGTGGCGGTGGTCACAGCAACTACATGGTGAAACTCCATCTCCTCCTCACGTGGGTGTACTATGGTAGTCCTGACTGGAATTCTAGATGCGAATAACTGATACAAATAATGAAAGGGAAAATGAGGTGGCACAAAGTAATGGACTAGATGCAAACAGTTGGTTCCTGCCAAAAGGTCGTCCCTTTCCTCGCGCCTCCTCTGCTTCTTCTTCTTCGTCCGGCTCTGGTGAACCTGCAAGTAAGAGGGAGACAACAAGAGAGAAATAGACGAGAAAGAAAAAAAACTCATGTTGCAGCTGTTGATGGAAGATGAGAGGGGCTGGATGCTGGCTCTATTTTAGGACGTTGTGGCTGAAGAAGAACAGACAGAGAGAGAGGAACATGAGAGATACAAGAGAGAGGGAGACGAGGAAGACTGGGAACTCATCTCTGTTCCGGTGGTTGGACGATGTTGATGGTGGTTTGCGTGGGCTGTTGGTGTGCTGTGAGAGAGGAAAATAGGGAGGTGCTCCCTGTTGCGTTCTCTGTTTTGTGTGTGAGGACGGTGATGGTGGAGGTTCTGATGGTGGTGATGGTGTTTAGTCGGTGTTGAGGGGCGTGGTTGTTGGTTGAAAAAGAGAGGAAGAAAAATAGGGACGTGAAGTAGAGAGGCCGTAGGGGGCGAGGATGTGAGATGGTGACGATGGCGTGGTTATGGTGGTTGGTTAGTGACGAGAGAGGAAGGTCTTTATGTCTTTGCCAAGGAGGAGAGTAGAGGAGAGGAGAGGCGTGGAAGGGAGGCCAAGGAACGTAGGAAGGAGCTCGGGAAAAGAAGGGTGAGAGGAAACCTAAATAGGGTTCTCTTCATTCCTTGTTTGGTTTGGTTTGCTTTTGGGCTTGGGCTTTGGTTAAATTAGGTGGACTTAGGTTTGTTTTGGTTAGGTTTAGACATGCAACCCGCTACTTTGTACCACCATTAGAATTAACCAATTTATCATTCCTCAAATTGTTGCCTTAATGCGATTTCATCGTTCACGCTCAAATTCCTACAAAAACATGAAAGCAAGACAATTAGAATAAAATATAATAATCGAAACACTAACATATATAAATTAAGGAATATATTATGTAATAATTACGTGAATATCTTCACTCACATCCTAAGAGGGTGTTTAGCCACTTATGGTAAACTTCTAGTATCACATGATGATAAACATAAATAACATGGTATTAAATCTTACAAACAAGCTCTCAAATCTCTACAAAATTTTCAAATTGGATGACCTTTGCATGAGATAGAGGTACCTTTATATAATGGTTGTATGATATGAAGGTGGGTGACAACATGTATAACTACTTTGCCTCAAAATTGACTAAGGTTAGAAATCTCATGTGAATGCATAATATGCATACTAATTTTGGAGGGTTTGTAGTAAACACTTGTGAAGCCTAATATGCAAAATCCAATCTCTTAATGGACATTAAATTCAATATGCATAAATAGTAACATCTTTTGATTGAAATTACAATTTCAATAATTGAATTTTGACTTGACAATGAAAATGGATTTGGACCATTAAGAGATTGGATTTTGCATATTAGGCTTTGTTTGGTCAAATTAGGTAGCAAAGCCGCGATGGCTTGAAAAATTCCATAAGCCTTGACTTTTGACTTTTCCTTAATTTTTGCAAGATAATGAGATGTCCATTTTCTAGATGCTATTGTGTCCCTTTATGCATATTTGATGGTTAACACTTGAATTCCTACATAGTACACAAAGCATTGATAACGAAAGTATTTTATTTATTAATTACACATAATGAATCTAGAATTTGGGGCTTAAAATGTATTTTTTATAAGCCTAATAGTTGTGGCTTTTTTGGAGTTTATAGGAAGAAACAGATTTGTGACATAGAGGTTGTTTGTCAGAAAGTTGTTTTAATTTGTTTCTGAATCCATAAGATTTGTATTTGTTTCGGTGGATGTAGGCAATTTTGCGAAACCACGTTTTATCGTTCTTGTTTGACACGTATTTGTTTATTTAGTTCTTCTACTTTGCACTGCTTGATTTGTTTTTGCAATTTGTTGCTCTTTTCCTTGACAATAAACTTGTACTCTGCTTTGACCACCTTTTGGCTTGTGCAACACCTTCTTAACATAAATGCAAAATCTAGTGCCTTGATGAGAGATGGAGCATCAAGCATGGTTATGCAACACATTGTACCATCATTACCAAAAATTACAATCTTCAAATATATAGAAATTGAAAGATGAACTAGGTAATATGGAGCATCGGTCTTGGTGGGAGTTACAACACGAAGCATAATAATACGAAGCACTAAGACATAGAAACAATTAAGTAGCATGAAAATGAGTCATATGGCTCAAAGGCAACATTCCAAGGCACGGTTTCATCACTTGTTTTGTAGAAAATTTGGCTCTAAAAACTCTATCTAAATTAAAATTTTGGGGCATGTGATAAAGACATGTGCCTTTTGTGTTCTATTGAGATCAAGAATTGGATTGGTGCATTTCAAATTTTATGAAAAACAATATGCAAGTTTCATGCTAAAAAATTGTATTAACGCTACAATCTATCATTTTTGTAACAGAAAAGAATATGAGATGTAGAATAAGACAATCGGATGTTGTAAAACAAGCTTCTTTTCGATATTTCGACAATAGTCTAATACATTAAAGGGTCATTCTCATTTGGCCCACATTAGTTTATGGCTATTCTTCTTTGACTCCCAAACATTTTTGTACTCTAGTCTATTCTCCATTTTAAAGTTTAACCGTTGAGTCAAACACGTTGACCAGATTCAGTCATCCATATTTTGGTTAAAGACCCAATTTGTCCATTTCTTCAAGATAGATATTATTCTATATATGCATCTCTAGGCAATATAAACTCATCTTCCTCAAATATTTATTTTCCCTTATCTAATACTAACCCATCTTCCCAAATCCAAAATTTTCTTTTCCCTTGAACTCCAAAACTTTGGAATTCATCATTTATAGGATCCAATTTGCTAGGAATTCCTTAATGTGAATCATATCATAAAAAATAGAGGCTTTGTCGTGATGCTCATAATTTGTCTTGGTGTGGTTTTGTTGTGGTAGTTAATAGGGGAGAAATACTCATTCCACATCTTCCAAATCATCATAGGATTCAAGGCTGATTGTGAGGAACAAAATAGGGGGAGCTGAGCTAGTTGTCCATATTGTAAGTAAGGTTTTGATGGTCAAAATTTGTTTCCATTCTCATCAAACTACAAGTTCAATTGTGTGCCAACAATGCAGTGTTTTGTCGGGGTTTTGGTTTGATTCCCAGAGTTAAGGTTGGATGTTAAGGACAAAGAAAAATTATAATTTGAGGGGTCAAAGAGAGGTGTTTGGAGAAGAAAGTGAATAGGAGACGTTACAAGAAAGTAGCCATTGAAGATCGTCGGGTGGACTCGGTGAGTCAACGATTTTTGGGTTTGGGGATTGCAAGAGTTGATGTGACTGGTTTGGATTTTGTTTGTTTGGGAGATGGTTTGGGCTGGAGAAACGATGGAAGGTATTAGACCTGTAGGTGGTTTAATTATGTTGCAAGTGGGAGTAGTAGAAGATGAGGGGGTTTGGTAGAGTGAAGTGGGAAGTAGGGATATACAAATGATTATTGTGGTCAAGATTCATCGATGATAACATGATGGTGGGAGGAAACTGTGTTGGGGGGGGGTGGGGGTTAACTTTTGGGTTTGGCCTAAAGACTTTGATAAAGAATTGGGGAAGATGGGTTAGTATTAAAAGAAAAATAAAGATTTGGGGAAGATGAGTTAGTATTACAAATAAGGAAAAAACATATTTGGGAAAGATGAGTTTATATTGCCTCGAGATGCACATATAGAATAATATCCATCTCAAAGAAATGAGCAATCTGGTCTTTAACACAAATATGCATGAGTGAAGTTGGTTAATGTGTTTGATCTAACAGTCAAAATTTAAAATGAGGGTTAGGCTAGAATGAAAAAACTTTAAGGACTGAAAAGGAAAATAGCCATGAGTTAATGGGCCAGATAGAAAATAACCTTACATTAACAAATGTAGTTGAAGTTCCATAATTGTTCTTACTGATCAAAGTTTTAATCGTTTAACCATGTGGTGGAAATGGAAATGCACAAGAGACTTTTTCATTTTCATCTCCATTATTCCAATGGTATAATCATATTGAATGTAAAACCTGATAAAAGTATAAAATTTAAAGCTCTCATATCTCCACATAACATTTTGAATGTAGAGTGAGGTTAAAATTTTTATTTTGAGTGTATATTTACATCCACCCAAAATGTGTGAAAAAATTTAAAAATATATAATAAGAAAATGAAAAATCCACTACAACACAAAGTCTCATCAATAGCGTTTCAAAACCGCTATGGTATCCTACTATAGCGGTTTAGTAACCGCTATGATAGCCGACGCTATAATAGAAACACGGGCTATCATAGCGTTTTTAAACCGCTATGGTAGGTAGACTATTTATAGCAGTTTTAAAACGCTATGGTAGACTATACCATAGCAGTTTAAAAACGCTATGGTTGACTATAAAACCGCTATGGAATAGTCTACTATAGCGTTTTAAAACCGCTATAAATAGTCTACCATAGCGTTTTAAAACTGCTATAAAACTGCTATAAAACGCTGTTGTAAAACTGCTATAAAACGCTATGGTATGTTTATATCCTTTAAAAATGATATTGTAGACTAATATTATAGCGTTTATTGTATATTATTTTATAGCGTTTTGAAATGCTATTAATCAACATTTTTCTTGTAGTAGAGCCAATTCACCGTAATCTGGAAACTTGAAAAGGAAAGTAGATCAAGACACAAGATTATTGAATACATTTTATTGACAACAAATTTGAATAATAGCTTGAAAATGTACCAATACAAAACCATTCATGGTGCACAATAATTCTCTCAAAAACAGGAAGGGGAGCAACTAACTACTGCAGAATATACAACACAACCTTGCCTATTCCTGGATTTCAGTTAGATGCTTCTAAAGTGAATCAGCATAATCAACAAATTGATTTGCACCTAATGCATCAGCAGTAATGAATGGCAGGTTGATGTCAGTCTGAGATGTGGACGAGAGTTCTATTTTAGCCTTCTCGATCAGCTACTTCTTGGAGTCTTTACAGGCGTAAGCAATGATCATAATTCCAGATGATGGGTTGTACAGTGAGAGGGAGAGGGCACAGATGACTTTGACAAGTAATAGTGGCAATCAGCTGCATTAAAATCAAACTCGTTTGCATTAGAACCAACATATTCGGAACAAAAATGGTAACTTCTCCCTGTTCAAAGAGATGAAGATTGAAAAAAAAAAAAGTCTCAACTTACATGTTCAAAAGGATCGTTGGTTTCTTCTGTTGAAGGAGGGATTAAACAGGAACGTCGCATTCTGTAAAGGAGATCTTGACGGAAAAACACAATTTCTTGAGTGCAAAATTTTACCCTGAGTTCAAGCAAAAGGATGTAAAACTGTTATATAATGCATGGCAAAGGCTGCATAACAACGACACTCCATTTCCTTTAAGTTTGTTGTGCTACACGCTGTAGCTGACCACTATAGCTCCTCAGTGTCAGAGACTTGGACATTATGTATTAGGATTTGCATGTCAAAATTTTGAGCTTCAACATGTCCAGGAATTCATCTCTGTTGTGACAGTGACATGTATATGTGTTCGTCTGACACATGGTAAAATGTATCTTTATCACTCAGAGGTCAGTCAGAGCCTGGTTAGGTAGTGTTATGCCAAGGGTCCAAATAAAACTTAGGATACATATTTTACTTCTATGGGCATAGAAGTTCTTTCTCCATGGAATTGGCCCCTTAATGCAAGGTACATAAACTAGATAATATGGCTTCTGGTGATTTGATTTTGACCACTCTCAGAATAAGATGGTGGTTGTTTGCATTACTTTTAAATGACTTGCCACTTAAAAAGTGAATTGGATTTTAAAAATGACCATAAGCAATACCCCCAGTGCTTATAGAAATCAAGCAACTCATAGTCATTAGCCTATTACAAGCTTGTAAGTGCTAGTAAACCAACACAGTTTTAGTGGATCGCCACTTAAAAGTGCTAGACCCCTCATAAGTTATGCAAATAAAATACCCCAAAAAATGTCATGAAGTGCATCAAATTCATAGTTGGGGTAAATAATAGTCAAAACTGCACGCTTCTGGAAAATGGCCTGAATTTAATTAGTTTAATTGAGGATCTGACCTGCATGGATTACTTGAGAATATAGCATCTGGAATATGCTTCTGAAGCTCCTCGGTCAAATATTTTGGTAATGCACACCTAGGCAGAACTGTTGAAGGACCTACATTGCAAAAATAAAATTTCAGAAACAGAAGCAAAGCGATGCAGCTGTATATAAAGTAAAGAAGTTAAAAGGTGGTCGTTTTGTGCAAAGGTGAATATACCTGCATCATCAGGACCTGGAATAAAGAGAAATCGACTGTGTTCCTTTATTTTTGGATGTGCTACAATCATTTCTCCAAGCTTTCCAAACTGCGATCTGCATCGCCACATTAGCGGTGATTTTTCTTTAGCTGATAACTGAGCATTCAAAATACGAAATATAATGAAATTTATAGAAGTAATCAAAGGGCACCTGAGATTTCCAAAAGAATTAAAGGCAAGGTTAAACGGGTGAGAGCAGAAATTCCCCATCAAGACAAATAAAGAAGGAACCACCTCCATATTCTCATAACCATCCAGTACAGTGGCTAATTTTTCCATAGTCTTCTCTATGCAAAAGAAGACAACGTTAGTGATTATAAGAATTGCAAGAGCAACTACAAATACTGAATATTAATTAGTGAATTACCTCTTCACTATCAAGCCAGATATCAGAGAGGACGATAAACATCTCATTAACCGAGTTCTGTTCCAGTTCTTGAAGTTTGAGCTATTGCATTTCAAAGTACAATCATATCAATGTTTTAGCTACTTTGACGACCATTGATACAAACTATACAAAGAAAGCCTGGTAGAGAATACCATTTCTTCCGGAGATAGAAAACCCCCGCCAAAGAAGTCAAATCCCACGAGCACTGATTGTGATTCATCTCTGTCCTCCACAGGTGGAAACCCACATGTAGTGATCTACAGGACGAAGATAATATTACCATTGTTGGTGAAATAACAAAGTGAAAATAGTTATAAATACATTTGTTCACCAATGAATATCCCAACACATTACAAGAGCATGCTGCAGAGTACGAAAAATGCATTGCACCCATATTGTCTTATTATTTGCAACCACAATGTTAGGGATGGCAATTTGACCGACAAAAGGATACCCGACCTGACCCTAATATTCCTGGATGGGGGAAAGCTAAAGGGTTAATGGGGCAGGTCTGGGACTTGAAGTGTAGACTAAAGTCAGGTTTGGTCGGGAATGGGTATAGAACTCCCAACCCAAACCAGACCTGATAAGCAATGATTATATTTTACATAATACTTTGAAGTATGTAATAAAATATAAAGTGTTGTTTGGTCTAGAGGCTAAGAGGTTGAATCCATTTAAATGCAAATAATTTGAGATAATAAGGTCGATCAGATCGTGTTTTGATAAACTTGTATGTACCCAAATGGGGTTCAGGTAAGCCAAGTCAACAATACCCTGGTAAAGAGGACGGTTTTCAGGTAACAAACTGAAACCTAGGTTGGGCATGGGTTGGCAAACCGTCCCAAATCTGAACCATTGACATCCCATACCTGTGTCACTGCCTTGAAGTGACAGATTTCAAAACTGGAAACGTATCTCATATCACCTAAGTGAGGACATTGTAAAAATCAGTCAAATTTGGTTCAAAATCCGTTAAGATCCTATCCAGAGTGACCATTCATAAAGTGGGTTCTCGCTTGATGTAGCTCTGAGGTCTATTTGAGATAACCCCACACCTCCATGGGGGATGAAGTTAAGTGAGGATAGTGTTTATAGCAGGGTAAATCGTGGGGCGAGGATAACCGCACAGCCTTAGTAAGGAAGACCAGATATTTTTCTTGACAATATGATATAACCCTCTCATAGAAAATATGTGACAGTTTGCATAAAAATCAGAAAAGGGTATTATATCTACAAAAAAATCCAATGTGTTTTCAAGATCTTGGCAGAAGGGGAACTCAAGTCTTACAGGTAAAATTCCAAAATATACTTGCTTGAAAATATCATAATGACTATCTTTTAAACAAGTGCGTCAGAAATGTTTCCTGATGTCATGTTGACTTTTAACATATACAATGCAGATAGCAGTTCTTCAGCTACTTAAGAAAAAATAAGAATCCTATTTTAAAGTCAAAAGAGTGGACTATAAACCATCCTGAGTTCTATACTTCTGCACAAGTTTCTTACAAATAAAAGCTAGCACTGAGAGTAAAATGGCAAGTAAGAAACCTGAAAAGTGCCACTTGCAAGTAACTCGCCTTCTGCTACAATTATGGTGTTTTCCACAAAAAAACCTTAAGTGATTTTGTGTTATCTGTCAAAGAAAACAATAATTCTCTGATCTGAAAGAAAGTTTGTTTCTTGTCTTTAAGACAAGAATCAGACAAGTTAATAATGGACTTCTCTTCTTTTCAATTTCTCAAAATAAATAAATAATAGTAGTATATGAAAGGATATTGCATTGGACAAGTCGACTGGTACAGCGGCAGTTAGATCTTCCAAGTAGAAACGACCATCTTCTAACTGTGATATGACACCCATGATCCATCTCCTCCCGGTGTATCCAATAAGAGATTGAATTGGAGATATCTGAAATACAAATAACATATAAACTGATCTCTATGAACAATGCAAAATGTTGCACCAAAGCACTTGAAAATGTTCTACTTTTCTCCAACCTACTCGCGGACTTCTTGCCAGATCTCTCTATAAAAATCAATACAATAACCACAAGCTATACTATTTGTTTTCTTCAAATTATCCTTCATTCTCACTTAAAAATAGACACCTTCTAGATGTTGGGTAGCAGTACTTATGTTCAATTTCTTATTTGGAATAAAACTTGAAAATGTTAAATAATAATAATACCTCATTACTTCTGCCTCCAGAGTAGGACATATCAAGGTCAAAAGCAGGTTTAGCGAAATCGGGATGTCGAGCAATCCTCTGAAGCAGCAACTGGAATCTATCTCTATACAAAGCAGCTTTGGCAGCCGCATCCCCATGGATCGAAAGCTTCTCCGAACACCTACAAACAAATATTCAATAAATTCAACTCCACCACCAACAAATATTCATGACATCTGAATTGAATTGAGGATGCATGTAGGAATCACGAATTTTTTGATGCAATAGGTGCCTGACAGTCGATTGGAACTTTGGACTGATTTTTTGCGGCTTATAGGAAACATTGAACTCAGGTATTTCTGCATCACCTTCCACTAAATCAGGCTTCAATAAACCAGCCTGCAGTAGAAACAGAGTTAACGGTCGAGCGATCAGCAAACTCACAGAAAGTGAATGCAAAAATATGCTGAAACTCGGAACAGTATCTCTGCAGTGAACAAGGAACAACATCTATACAAATTAAGAATCAATAGGTTCGTGAAACGTGCCATGAAGGGAGCAAATGCACTTTTCTGAGAAGTAAAAGGAACCCAAGTCAAAGACCCCCAGTGCACTAGCAAGAGCTGCATGCTTACTTCCACTTGCAGACATTTTAATGTATTTTCTAATAATTTCCTGCATTTCAGGAAACAACGCCTACTTGTTAGCATTTACATGTCAATCAGCCAAAATACAGAAGCACTAGGAAACAGAAACCAAAAATTCAATCAAATGGAAAGACAAGGGCAGAATAATTCACATTATCAACACTGAAACAAAGGGCATGGACAGGTACCATGTCTCGCTCTGCATCTTAATGTATGTAAAGAACCAAAGGCTATGAATGACTTCAACAAACAAAAAGGCACAACTGCATATATCCTTTAACATATATGTATCATATTTTAACAAATGTATCACAAAGCTAAAGTTTGAGGCTACAAAATAGTTACAAATAATAAACCTAAATAAGCATGATAAGATAAATGTGTACACAGGCAATTGAGAGAGACAGAGACTGACATTTGCAAAGAAGAGATTCCATATGAATAAATTAAAACTTACTGCAGCCAGACAATTTTAGTAATATCTAAATATCTTCAATATACCAAGCAGAAGAGGAGAAAAACCTACCAAGAAAACTAAAAGGCATACAGAAATAGAGTAAAAAGTACATGCAAACTAAAGGAATAGCTTCCTTACGTTGTTGCACCCCAACCTACATCTTTGTTTAACAAAGTATAATTGAGGCACAATATGAGATCGTTGTATTAGTTTAAAGTAACATTTCTAATTGCATCAACCTCATGCAGTAACATTTCACTAAATTGGCATTCGCTCACACCATCCCTGTATGTAAGAAAACGGGTAACTAAAATGAGAAAACTGAAATACATATAGGTATATTGATGATATGGGGAAAATTCTATCAAACCAAAAGAACTGAAAGTGCTCTGATTCTCCCCAAAGCTAATTGTTGAATGGTGCAAAGTAAATGACTTCTCCCTTGGTAATATTTCACATGAAACTGGTTTTCTGGTGTTTGTTTTTGCCTCTTAATCTAGTTAGAGGTCTGAATTTCTTTAAAAAAAATTTGTAAAATTCACAAAATTCAGACTCTATTTCAAAAACAAATACCGCCTTAGATCTATACAAGTATTGTAATCTAGGACTGTAAGCATTAGGTTTATGGAAAGCATTAGGTCAGATGGGTGAAACCTTCTGATAAGGTTTATGGCACAGGATTTTACTACTATAGGGTTCACCTGACACTAGCTCCTTTTCTGTTGAACAGTCGTCGTATGATTGATAGTGTATAAGATGATCAGAGGCCATAGATAATTTATAGAAATAGGTCATAAGATAGATCCCTTTTTCCAAAAAAAGTATAGGAATGACTAACTATACTATAGAATTTTGTCCATCGTGCTCATGAAATAGACTGACTTTATGCATTATTAATCAAGGCACTATTAAGTAATATGGAGTAGGATAAGAGCTTGTTGTTTTAAGATCTAAAGACTGAGATTCTTTGATTTAAAAGAATCTGCCAACCACTCCACACACTCCTGAAAAAACAAAAGAAAAAAAAAGAAGAAAATGAATTCATTTCATTCACTAAAAGAAAAATAAAAAAATAAAATTCAAATAAAGCATTATTTCTATGAAAGCTTTCTCGCTATGGAGGAAGAAAAAGTTGATCCCATTATTCCTCATGGTGGGACTCCCCCTAATGAAGCAAAGGATCAAACAAAGTGAGTAGAAAGAAGTGGGGGAGCAGCATGAGAAAAAACAATCCATGCACTTTCTCTCATTTCTCTCCTTTTGAGAGACCCCAAATGAAACTGTGTTACATTCTTTGTTTTAGCTGTTTCAGAGATTCTCCTCTTTCTTTCAAGTCAAAGAAGAAGAAAAAAAATGACATGGAGTGAGTGAAAGAGAGATGGATTGAAAACAAAAAAAACCCACAGCTCATTGTTGTATATATTCTTCAACACATCCCAAATCTGGTTTCAAATTTGAGTGGTAGCTTGTGGACAAGACAACCACCCCAAATATATATACAATTAAAGCAGTCACACAATTATATATATAAGTAAGAGTAAACATTGAAATCGTTTTTCATGTCTTATGAGCACTTTGTAATTTTTATTTATGCACTAAATTGAAATGGTTCTGCAGAGAATGAAAAACCCAGATATGGATTTGGTTCTGTCTACAGATGCAAAGCCCAAGCTAAAATGGACTCCAGTGCTTCATCAAAGATTTAGCGAAGCCGTCGCTCAGCTTGGAGGTGCAGACAGTAAGTTACTTGATTAGTTATTTTGTCGAGCTATTATATTATACCTATCATTACTCTATGTATAATCTATGAATTGATTTTAATTTTTAATTCTGGCAGAAGCAACAGCAAAGAATATAATGAGAGTGATGGGGATTCCTGGATTGACTTTATACCACCTGAAGAGCCATTTACAGGCACTCTTCTCATAAAGAATTTTGTTTCATCTATTAGATTCATTGAAGGCATTTGATTTAAGTGATCCCATGTTTTTTTTGTTACAGAAATACAAAATAAATATATCTATATCATCAAAATAAATAATTTGTTAAGGATTTTCAGAATGTAGAGGTGCTGAAGAACAAGATTGATCTGCAAATGCAACCCAGAATCAAATTGTTATCTCACTCTTACTTAAGTAGTTTCAATGGATTTCTTTTACTATAGTAGTTGGCATCAAGTCCGGGTTTTTGGGCTAGCATAGTAGCATACATGAGCTAAAAGGAGATGATAAACAAACCCATCCAGAATAGGATGCTAAGTTAATAAATATAGTAAGTCATGAACAAGGAGACCATTTATAAACCTCAACAGGGAGTCATTCGTGTATGATCTTTCAATAAATGTTTTTGCAATTATATGTTTCACAAATCACGAGGAATCCAATCAATCATTGTTTTAGAAGACCGCAAATCCAAGTTAGTCCTGGAATATTCAACAAGAAGCTTGCACACCAAAACATGCTTACCTTTTTAGGTGCTTGGATGACTTCCCTATACCTGCCAACAGGCTTCTTGCTGCTGATCTCCATTGGCCTTCACCATAGATTTGCATGATCAAGTATTGGTAGAAAGATGAGGACTTGAGGAGAGTAATAGAATTACAAGGAAGAAACTTACATGTTCTTGTTTGCTCGCCCAGCCTTCTTCTCTCCATTGGTCATTTGATGCACAGACTGAAAACCATTAGAGCGTGCTTTCTGAAGCTCTTCAAATGTCATACCAGATTTCTTTAATTTCAACAATCCCCGAACATCAACTTAACCTGGCGATATAGAACAACTACAACGTTATTTAAAAAAAATATATATAAATAATAATGTTGTCATGAATCACATAAAAGATAGTCCCATAACGAGAATTAGTGCCCTTCGTTATGACCACTACTACAAAATTTCTGTTGGAAATAAAGCATTCCCTGAAAAAAAAAATCCTAGACAAAGCTGCCAAGTGGACAAGTCAAAACGGAACCTCAATTTCAAAAGTTTACATGGAACTTGATTGATTAGTTCATGAACATCTTCTTTTGATGTAGCTTTCACAATAAGGTGGTTGAACATATAGATTAGTTTTTGCAAATAGAGCTATAGTCATAGGATCATGCACCATGTTTTGATTTGAAAACATTATTTCCCTTTGCCTGTTAGCTTCAACAAATGAGCTAAACCCAATCAGGATCACTAAGGTAGGGATACATGTTAGCTTCAACAAATGAGCTAAACCCAATCATGATCACTAAGGTAGGGATACATGCAAACATGCATTCACTACATATTAATTTAGTTAGAGAGGCTTACTTGATCCTGCAGGTGTAAACAGATGGAGTCTTTCAACTCCTCTAACTGTGAGTATAATATTGGATGTGTCTAAAAATCAAAATCATCTACATTTTGCGAAAGTTTTCAGACACGCACACACACAAAAAAAGGGCCTTTAGTCATGAATCTGACCAATAATATTGGAAAGGAAAGATTGAAATTTAAAAGTATCTAAGCAGACAATAGCATATTAGATTCACATCACATCCATATCAAAACATTAAATTTTACGGCATTCTAATGTTGTAGCTAACAATACCTGTACTTAGTTCAGGGTAATTTCCATTACCCAAAAGCCTAAGCATGGCTGACATCCGCCCCTTTCCAAATGTGCATACCATTGACACCAAAGAAACCTAAATATTATACACAACCATCAGTTACCACGAAATATTCAAAAAGATAACCAATTTCAACCAAAGCATCCAGTCTTACTGAAGTTCCTCCTCAACAGGTCGTACTCCTTCACCTTCAATCCACTCTCAAGAAGTTGCATCCACTTGTCACCTCGACGGTGACATAGCAAGAAATCTTCTCATTACACCCAATTCTGAAAAAAAAATTGTTAACACAAAAAAAAAAATAAAAAAATCAAAGGGTCAAAAACCCCATCAACCAAATCAATGTAAAATCAAAATGAACAAAAAACATAAAAGAGAGAAACCCTTTTTGTTTGTTAGATACATACCTTAGGAGAAAACTAGGGTTTGTCCACTCAACAACTCCAACACCTACAAATAAAAATCAGTGAAAAACGATGGGGGTTTGGGAGGAAAAGATGTGCAATGGGGTTTAGGGGGTAAGAGAGAGATAGACTTAGTATACATACCTTGGAGGCCTTGGTGAGACGATCTCTGCTCTTGCCGACGGAGATGTTGAGGACGACCTTCTGCACCTAGATCTCTATTTCTCGATCTCTCGATTTTTCTCTCCCTCACTCTTTCCCTCTCCCTGGATCTCTCTCACTCTCGCTTGAGCGGCGTGCCTTTGGTTTGAAGAAAACCGGCGTGCCTTTGGTTTGAAGAAGAGCGGCATCCCTCTCCCTGGATCTCTCTCACTCCCACTCCCACTCTCCCTGGATCTCTCTCTCTCGCTCAATTTCTCTCTCCCTCACTCTTTCACTCTCGCTCTTGATTTCTCTCACTCTCCCTAGATTTCTCTCTCCCTCACTCTCGCTTGTAGAGCGGCATACCTTTGGAGAAGAAAAATGCCTCTCCGATCTGCTGCGATTGACGGGGGAGGAGAGCGAGACTGAGGGAGAAAGACGTAGATGTTGAAGTGGAATCGAGCGAGTTTTTTCACTTCCCGCGAGGCTTTTGAGAAGCAATTCGCGCATTTCTTTTTTCACTTCCCGCGAGGCTTTTGAGAAGCAATTCGCGCATTTCTTTTTTCACTTCCCGCGCGGCTTTTGGTCTATAGCGGTTCCAATTTTAATTGGCTTTGAATTCGGTCAATTATAGCGGTTTTCACAAAAACGCTATAAACTTATGCTATCAATGAACACTTTTCTTGTAGTGATCTCATCCTATTGCTAGCGTGCACTATGTAGATGAAAAAAAAAAAATATATATATATATATATATATATATTTTTTTTTTTTTTTTCATTTTCATCTTTGGATTGGAAATGCTCTTATAAAACCAATGAAGCAAATATTATGTGGTTTATCTTACCTATGAAAGTTTTGGGACTGATAGTAGTAATAGATAAGCTTAAGTAAACCTCAACTAATCATTATATGAATACATAATGATTCTTCCTCAAAATGAACAGTAAAAAATATATGTCTTCGACTCTAAATTTTTGTTCCCATCTTGACCCTCACAAATAAAAAAACATCCTAAGTTATCAAATAAGACAAAAAAAAAATAATTAGCTAGGGCATTTATGTAAATAAATATATAATGATTCTTCCTCAAAAGGAACAGTAAAAAAATGTATGTCTTCGTCTCTAAATTTTTGTTCCCATTTTAACCCTCACAAATTAAAAAAATTCTTAGTTATCAAATAAGACAAAAAAAATTAGCTAGGGCACTTATGTAAAAAAGACAAAAAATATATTAGCTAGGGCATTTATGTAAAAATGATACACAACTTTAAACTCTTTTGATTTTTGTCTTTTTGTTCACGCCGAGAGTTCAATTTTTTACTTTCAAAAGAGTTAAAATGCTCACATGGTTAGCCAACCTAAATTTTATTTACATTTAAAATCAGTCTCTCTCAAATATTACTTAATTATAATTAAGCCTTAATATAATTTGTTTAAGCTCCCAATTATATATAAACTATAAATAGCTCCTTACATCCAATTTTTGCATTTTTTTCATTTTGTCCTTCACATTCTATGTTTTTTACAATCAAAATCGACCCATCCTAAATATTAATTAATTATATCTAAACCTCCATAATTTATTTGAAGCCCTCAATTATTTATAAAACTATAACTATGCCCTTATATCAAACCTTTTGATTTCCCATTTTACCTATCACATTCTATACTTTTTATAATTAAAACCAATATCTCTCAAATATTGATTAATTATACCTAAAACCCCTAACATTTTATTTGAAGCCACAATTATCTATAAAGTATAAACATGCCCTTACAACAGTGAGAATGTAATATTTGATTACAATAATTTTATGATTATTTTGCATAGAAATATTTTGTCAAATCTTCCAAAATTTTAATTTTAGTTATTAATGAAGTTTTAAAAAAAATTATATAAATATTGAATATTCGTGCACATAGAGTGCGTCCAGACCCTAGTCACTATAAAATACAACATATTAATTTTAGGAAAGTCCAAGACAATATAAATGTTATAGACCTACTATTACTTCTCTTGTACATGTGAGATTTTTTTATTTTTTATTTTTATTAATTTAAATTGGTTACAGTATGTAGATGCTATAAGCCTTGCGAACAATGTCATTTAAAAAGTTTAAAATAGGAAATCCCAACAGAAAATGGGAGCCTTGATGTCACCGTAATACTTGTTCTCGATCGCGTGTCCTACATATTTATGCGTGTTAAACTCTTAGAAAACTCTATTATCTTAATCAAATTGTCTCTAATAAGTTGTTAAGGCTTCCCCTTGTTAGCAACACCCTTGTTATTACACTCGTGTAAAGTTGAAATAAGAAAAGAAAATAAGTTTTCTACACTGATGATTCATTTGCTTTTATTTTGTACCTAATACTACCGGTGCCACTTATTTATTATGCTCCTTATATAATATCACTACAAGAAAATGGGTTTTTAGTTGCGGGTATTTAGCGACGGTTCACAAAAACCGCCGTTAAATGCTTTATTTAACGACGTTTCTTTGACCGTCGCCAAATAATATTGGTTAACGACGGTTGTGGTTAATTGTGGCTGTGCTAACCGTCGTTATATGCTTGGTCCAGATTCGGCGTGGTGGAAAAAGGTACAAATGGAGTGCAATTAACAAATCTTGATTCTGTTTTAGATCTTAATACCATCCAATGGATGAAGTTTCAACCCCAAACCTATTCTTCGTTTTTTCACTTCCTATTCTTCTTCTTTTTTCACTTTCTATTAGGTTAACTTGATATTATTTAACCTAGACTATTGTTTGGAGGAAAAAACGAAGGTGGAAGAAGAAGTGACTGTTGGTGGTCTCTCACGCTCGTTCGATTCAGCCATCATCTTAGTTCTTCCATATCCCTCACGGTATGTCTAACTTTTGTATCAATCTGTTACAACTTGCTGCTTCTGTTACAAACTGAACACGGTCAGGCCAAAGAGCAAGCCTGCTGTTGCTTGGTGAATGAGTCTCTGTTTTTAAAACAGAGCATCATGAAGCATTGAGTTCCTGCTGGTCTTATTTTCAGCAGGTTTGGTAGGTTGTTCTTGTGATTGTTCTTTCACCTTGATAGTTATTGGGTTCAAGTTCTTAGCAATGTAAAAGGTTTGTTCCTTTTGCTTGGATTGGTTGAGTTATGTCAGGTAGGTTTAGGCCCTTATTTACTTGGATTGTTTGATTATGTTTGACTAAAAAAAACAGCTGTAAGCTCTAACTTATCAAGAAACAATTTTCTTAAGACAATTCTTTTCACCCTCACTTCACTTGAATGGTAAAACCAAGGCCTCTTCTCTTCATGAATATCTTTGCAGAAAATGATATATTGTTTGGGTTATTGACTGTTAGTGTGCATTATATGTTGTACGGGCTTGAAGAAAATTCTTGGATGTAGTTGGGTTGAGACTAAGAAAGGTTTAGAGAGTTTCATAGCTGGGGAGGTTTGGTTTCAAACTAGAAGATGGAAGATATTAATGTAATGTAATCTGCACTTGAGCTGGATGAGGAAAGTCTATGCAGTACAGTCTAAAACCCACACGTATTATTTACCATTGTGAGTCTGAAGGTCAAATGTTGTTTCAGAAATTCAACACGTGATGATCTATACACCAAGTAACCTTGAAATCTAGATCTGCATTCGATTGATGATGATGATGCATACTGTTATGTCAGCATCTGGACACGGAGAGGTCATCATGGTTAGTGAATGTCAAGTCCATCAGGACTCATAATCCTATTTGTGCAAGAGTTTGAAGCAAGACAGTCCCTTATGTTTAAGTAGAATGAATGATTTATGCGAATTTGAGTACTGATACAGTTGTTTATCTTACTGTTACTCGGACTCATGATTTGGTTTGAACCCTGCATTGCTTGGTTAGAATGCAATGGGTTTGAATCTTGGGTTGATGAATCAGAACATTGATCCAGTGGCAGCAGCAGCTCTTGTTGGTCAGAATTTCGGAACTGGGGTTTTCAATTCTTTGGCATTTGGTGCAGGGTTGTCATCTGCAGTTGGTGCTGGATATTCGCCTTCAGTGAATCGAAGCAGGAATGGTGGCTTGGGGTTGGGGGTAGTTTATGGGGCTCATTCAGGGATTAATAGTATAAGCCCAAGTGCCATTGGTAGTTATGGTTCTCAGGCGGTGGCATTGCAGGGTTTGGGTGCTTATCAGAGTTCCCAACTTGGTCAACCTTCTGCAACAAGACTAGGAAGATCTCATTCTGGTCTCGGGTCATTGGGTTCCTTGCCGCCTTACCTGGGGCGCTAGGTGAGGAATTTATTAGAATCTGTTTTCTGCTTGATAGTTCTCTTTAATTGTTATGAAATGAATTCAGGTTAGTATTGTTTAAAAAAAATGGTATTCTCTCTTACCCGCATTGTTATTCAGTTTATCGAAATAGTACAGCTTGTGACGAAGATGATTTCAGACACCATTTGTTTGATAGTTTAAATGTTTGGGGCGTCTTGTTCAGCCTAGTAGTGATGGTTGGTTAGACAAAACATAGTAGTGGTTACCCTGTTTTCTTTGTTAGCTAATCCATTGACTGAACTGTCATACCTGGGTATAATTTCAACACAATTGGAAGTTTGGACTAGTAAACTCTATCCTAGCTACGCCAATTGGATCAGTGGTTGAGAACTTGACTTGATGAACCACTCATATCTTACATTGCATGGAACTTTAGAAATACATTGTTTTAAATGATGCGTAATTTGACAAGATTACTATTTGCTCAAGGATTTACCATGTAACGTATGACTAAGAATCCCACGAACCCACATGGACTAAGAGTAAGACCAACATGGTAACTCTTTAAACTCAGATTTTGTTTTCTCTATAGAAGGATTGGTAGTGTTATCATTTCTTTCAACACAAAATTTTTGCCCATCTACACTCTATAATCTCTGTTAAGAGTTCAAAAAATGGCTTTCAATGGCCATTACAACACCAACTTTTGTAAGTGAAGTTTTTTTATTCCTTAGGGTGTTTGGTTACTCCCATTGGAAAGATGTTGCAGAGGGGCCTTGTTTCCATTGTTGTTGTGCAATTCATTCCATGGAGCATGCTATTCACAGGGCCCAACCAAAATGAGGTATGTTAATTTCTATTGCTTGAATCGATCTGGAACACATGATTACCCTCAACAGAAAATTGCATGTTGTCTTTTGTCATCTAGGCATTATATTACATGATTATTTTTCTGTTCATTAGTCTACAAAGTATATTGTTTGTTTTTTTATTAGCTATTAAAAGAGCTGCGGGAATTTAGCTAGAATGTGGATGTATTTAGCTTAAAGGATATGAACAGGATGTTGCAGTTGGTTTATTGTTCTAGAATAGGCCTTTTCATGGCAAGGATTCGTAAAGATGCCTTTTCATTACCAGGGTCTGAAAACTCCATTATCTTTCCTTTACAAGGAAATTTAACTGTTGAATTGGTGCTATAACACTAACTTGTTATTAATAGGGTACTACTGGACCAGTTTATTCAACAGTTTGTAATGAAAAATTGTTCTTTCTGGTATTTATAGTGGGTTATCCAAGGAGCAGTTGATGTGGACATTGGTGCTAACCCTTCTGCTAAAGGAGTTGATGCTGATAAGGGTGTTGATGATCAGACTGGTGGAGCTAGGAGCTGGCATTGGTCATTTCACTGGTGAGTTAGCGAAGGAGGCTGGACAAGTTCTAGCTATGGACTTCATTCAGATTGTGATAAAGAAGGTAAAGTTTTTGTAGACTAGTAATATTGGAGGCACACACATGTACTTTTTCCTTACAAAATTATACTGTAGTGTTGTGTACTGATTTTGATTTCTTGGGGATTGACATAATGAAAACATCAATGGTCACTTTAAGAATGTCAAGTTTATATGTGCTGATGTAACATCTCCAAACATGAAGATAAGGCCAGAATCCATAGATTTGATATTTTCGAATTGGCTACTGATGTATCTATCTGATAACGAGGTAATACGTTCGATTATATTTTTTGTTTTCCTTGTTGGACTAAACTACATGTGATTTTGTTTTAAATTTTTTATATCTTACTTTGTTTACCATGGTTGTATCAAAATAGGATATGTTTAAAGATCTTTGCATTTTATACAGTGCTTAGGCTTTGCACGTGCAATCTGCATCATTTGAATATTATTTATTAGCTGCCGATTTATTTTAGGCATGTTAGTTGTTACTGGAATCACTCAAACACCAGGGAACTAAAAGGATTACCCTGACTTTGGAGTAGGGGCACCCTGACACCAAGCGTGTGAGGCTTACGCTTCGTGGTGAGGAATTAGCATGCCACAGTTTTCATCGTATATTGAATCCTAAGCCTTGGGGTAGAGTAAGGCTTAAGCGTCGACCTTGCGAATTGGTCCACAGAAAAATTGAGTATTCTTTTGTTCGATTACTAGTCACTGTATGTTAATGCATATTATGTTGATGAAGTTGTGGTTAATTGTTGTATGATGTTGTTTATGTAATTTTCTGCTAACAGTATGTTTTAATTGGATGACCTTACTGGAGAGAGCCGTATTTAGGAATTTTTATATTAGATTATGTCTGTATAAATCCACCGTTACTAGCTCTAGTTGTCTGCATGCTTGTGTACTGGACCCTAAGAATAATCCCATTTTTTTTTTTATTTCCCTCTTGTTCAGCATCAATTTCATTTATATGACACACTGAATTAATGTTCAAGTTTCTTTTTAACTGAGTATCATTCGGAACTTTTGTTTGTCTTTGATGCCAGTTCAATTGTGGATTTAACCAAATGATAATATTGCCATATGCAGCATAGAAGATTGAAATATGATTTTATTTTCAATTCATTGTTCTTGAATTCCTTTGTTTTGGTTTTGTGTTGAAATATTCTCATATTTTTTTTTGATTCCCCATTGCAGGGAGAACATGATCAATGATGAGCACCAAAGCTTGTGGAGCATTTCGTAATTCAGTTTGGTTGTTAGATGTGAACATTGAGAATATGTAATAATTTAATTTGTTTGTTAGATGAGCCAGCCATTGTACAACTTCGATTTTGGTTGTTAGATGTGAACATTGAGAATATGTAACAATTTAATTTGTAGTTTTCTTTGGACCATGTAATATTGATTTTGAAATGAAATTAAGGTCCCTTTTAATGTGTGATGATGGTATCAAAGTTAGTGTCATTTATATTTGATTTTTTATTTGAGTTTAGAAGTTGTGCACATGTTGGATAGATTGTCTTCACCCTATGAAAAGAAAGCACTACAGGTTGAAAAATGTGGTTTTTTTGGTTAAAAAAAAAAAAAGAGAATTAGCGGCGGTTATAACCGTCCGTGTGTTCATGAATTTTAGCGGCGGTTAATAACCGTCGCAAAAAGTGTAAGTTCATCAGGTTTTGCCGACGGTTGCAACCGTCGCTATATGGTATTCAACGACGGTTTTGCCAATGGTTATTGACAACCGTCGCTATGTGTATATAGCGACGGTTATGCCAGCAGTTGCTGAAAACCGTCGCTGAATACCCTAGTAACGCCTTTATTAGCGGCGGTTGTCCAACCGTCGCAGTATTATGCAGCGACGGTTATAACCGTCGCTAAATACCTTTGGCCACCGTTGCTAAAATACAGTTTTCTTGTAGTGTATCCCTCCTAATCTTTATCTTCAAACCACCGTAACCACATTATATAATAATTGGGAGTTTCTTAATAGGGGGAATGACCACTAAACATGCATGTTATATTAATTAGGAGACATCATTGCAAAAGCAAATGAAGATGCTTAGCCATGATTTGTTCAGCATGGATTTTAAAGACCCACAATACAAAATCCAAATGAGATCAAGCGGGGACATACAAAAGTGGTTTTGTTTATTATATCATAGAAAATAGTAATTCTTTTTGGTCGAGTGAGGAGCTTTTACAAAGTAAAAGTATTGGTAGGGGGTCTCTTTTTTTGACTCTCATATGGAAGGCTATGGACCACTTGTGAAAGAAGTATTGCTTTTCACTCGCAAAATGTGTCATTCTTGGTGAGGTCATTGGGGAGGTGGATCTAAGGAACATAAGTCACCATGACATTTGCACATGTCATGTTCTTAATACATACTAATTTTGTGGAGACTTCAAATTGTAGATCAACATCTCATATTCCACTTGTTTTGACACTTTGCTCAAATCAATAATTTTTCTCATTCGCTAGTCACTAACTCTTTTGAGATTTTGATGCATTGAGATTCGATTAGGGTTGGGGTGTCTGTGTTTGAGGAAGAAATGACTTATATATCGAGCTAAACCAAATGGGTCGTCGGAAATACATGAATCTGAACTAGTTTTACTTTAATGGTTTGATGTACCAACTTTTTTGAGATTAGAACTCGTGAGCAAGGTGAAGTTACTCAACGTGAAAGTCGTCTAACAAATGTACCAATAAAGTTGGTTTTTGGGTCAAGTCTCACCCAACTTGTACAATGTAACGAAGGTACAAGTTGTCAAGAACACAAGTTAAGAATACAATTGAAAGAGTATTATTATATTAAATGTTATTTCTTCAAGTATGCATTGAATTTTATTTGATACAGTCGTTTTTCGCTCCCGGCTTTGATTTTGATCTGCAAACCTGTTGACTTGCACAAGGAATGCACGTGAGCCACGGACCACCGTTGTGGTGGCCCATGGCACTCCGATGCTAAAGTTAGATAGGGATCTGAGGAAGGTGTAATGCTATAAATTGGGAATTTGTAGCATACCTTAGCTTACCAACCTCATGTCTTATTTATAGTGTTGGAGTCTTGGTTCTACCAGGCCATCGATGGCGTAGTTTAGGGAAGGTGATCTGCGTAGAGATCATTCTCTAATTAGGAGTCATGTTGTGGAGGGAAGTTTCCCTATTATCCATGTACTCCTAGATACGCGAGAGATAGTTCCCGTTCTGAGAATATTCTATAGGTAGAAGTCTTTATATGTGATATGTACTCTGGAATATGTTTCATAGTTGGAAGCAAAGAGTTGTTGTAATTGCCCGTGCGAAGCTGATCTTCAAGATACTTTCCTTAACAGGGCTTACAGGTATAGAGGACAATTGTGAGACACGTGGGCCTAGCAGGCTGTAAGAATTCGGGTCTGTTTGGCGGATTGCATTAGGCGGGCTTAGAACCACATGAACTGGATTATTGTTGAGCTGACGCTAGGGCCTATCTTTCCTCGAGATCATCATGACACGTGTACAGCGCAAAGTTTGAACCATTTTGGTGTATCATCAGCTACTCCCCACGAGTAAGTGGAGCATTTAGTCGGTTCACTGAGTCACTGAAAAGCAACTATACCGACGTGGTGATTGAACCCGAAGCATTGTCTCGAGCAACGCATACATTAATGGGTACACATTCTTATCTGCTCAAGGAGGACAAATACGATTTGTCTTCTCTATAAATATCTGGAGTTTCAAGGAAGTTTTCTCACGTTCTGATCTGTGTAATTTCTTCAAGCAATCGTGTTGCTGTAAAGTTTGATTTGTCATTTTTATCAATGGCAGACAATGTTGAACTTTTTTCTAAGGATCTGTTGTCCTTTACTTGCCTCAAACTCTTTGTTGAATTAATAAGGCTTCGAAGTTTGTACCGTATTTCAGGGTATCTGGAAGTCATTCTCGCATTTGAAGATTTGGCTCCAACTACACCCCCTCACGGGTATATAAGTTTGCACCTGGGCATGTTCGAGTCAGGGCTCTGATTCCAAGTGTCAGATGACTTCTGGAGTTTCTTTCTCTCTCTTCTTATGCCTCTCGCTCAAATGGTTCCGAGCGGGTTCAAGGTTTTGAGGGCGCATGATGTTGGCCTTCGTTTGACTTCGACAGTAATCCATCATATGACTACCGCTCGGTTGGATGTTAAGGACCTTTGCATACTGAATTGCCCTACTTGTTTGCGTTTAGTAGCGGATGACACTGAGCCTTGGGAGAGGTATTGGTTTCTCGATTTGATGAATTCTTCGTACTTCAAGCTTGGGAGTCGTAGAATCCCAAGATACTTCTAGTTGGACCTTCGTAAGTTTCTTAGTTGCTGGCTTAGTTTTCTGATCTCAGATGTGATGCTAGTTTGATGTCTTTTCCTTTTTTCAGGGAAATTCGCAGTTCCAACTCTTACTAAGGAGGAGAGACAGGTAGAAAAGGAGTTCATCAAACTCCCACAGGTGTTTGTTGAGGAGGTCATAATGCCAGACAATGTTGTGTGTAGCGGGTTGTTACGATGCTTTCATGACGTCGTCGATGTGTCGGGTTCGCCGACTGAAAGGGTTGTCTGTCGTCGATCGAGGAAGAGGAGTTTGGTCATGCCTTGACCGACTAGGTCATAACGCCTCTTGTTGTTCTTTCGAAAATGAGGCAATCCTCTGATAGTGCGGCTTCTACTCTTAGGCTGTCGTTTTCTGCTCAGGTGACAACTTCAGGGGGTCGTTGTCTTATGCTTGATGTTGTTATTCCTCTTGTTAACTTAGAGGGAGAGAACATTGGTCCCCGCATTGTCGTTTTAGGTCATTAGGGGGTCCGAGGTAGACGTTCGCACCCTTGAATCGCATAGTCCTGTTACGTTGCATCCCGAAATTCGCGGGCGAGTACTTGCATTGGAGAAGGCTTTCGCGGACCTGCGGATGTCATATTCGGATGCTTTTTACCGAGTGGATTCCTTGACTGGTTAGCTGCAAAATGCTGGTGCTACTGCAAACTTGGGGGTCGTGAAGGCAGCAGTTTTCGCCTCTAAAGCGGAGTTTGATGGCATAAGATCTAACTGAGGTTGGCGAAGTCTGATTTGGCGTCAACCCGTGCTAAATTGGGATAAACTCGGGTCGAATTGGAGCGCTTAGATGCGGTTGTGGACAAATGGTCGTCTGATATGCAGACCCAAGATGCTGAAAAAAGTGGGCAGAGGCAGAATGGGTCGTCGAACAAGAGTAGTTAGAGTCTGAAGTCGACGAGGGGCTTCGCAGCGACAAGGCAGAACACTTACTATCGGAGGAGCGTTCACACTATGCTACCTTGGTAGGTGCGGTGGATTTTGACATGTCGAGACGGAGGCAGTTGATCTCGTCAGAGGTTATTTGAGGTAGATTAGAGATTTTGGACCTTATGAGAGAAGAACACTCCGGTGTCGACCTTGACTTCGCCCATTATAGGAGGGCTGTTTTCGGACCCATCTCTCGAGGGGAAGGTTATGGATCCGCAGGACAAGCTGCTGAGGAGGTTGTTTCTCCTTAAAATGGTTGTAACATCCTTCCCAGGACAGACAAAGTCTTTTAATGAATGTATTGTTTTGTATTGTACTGTCAAGTTTTCTTTAGATGTTTTGTAGATCGTAGGATTTGTACTACCGGGCAAAATGCATGTTTTTGTCATTCAAGTTGTATCGAAACTGATTGTTTTTAGCTGCTATTGTTTATGGTGAGCCGTTCTTGTCCGCATATTGTAGGCAGCCCTATGAGGTGCTCCAAAAAATGTTATCTTTCGGAGAGCATTTATCGCTTGGTGGGTCGTCGTTGTTATCGATTGTTGTCATCCGTGCACGGTGGACTAGGTGTTGAGCACCTGAAGCAGTCATCATCACTTGTGGACTAATTGAGCTTAACTGGCAAGTTCGGCGATCATTGTCTATTGGAGAGCAATGATCCCTCGGTGAGTCATCGTCATCAGGCGTGTAAGCGCTTACTAGACTTGTACTTCCCTGGCCATCGTTGTTCGCGCCTAGCGGACTAGGCGTTGGGCACCAGAAATCGTTGTTATCAGTCGCGAATTGACTAAGATTACCTGGTAAGTTCGGCAATCATTGTCTATTGGAAAGCAATGGTCCCTTGGTGAGTCATCAGACATGTCAGTGCTGACTAGACTCCCACTTCCTCGGTAGTCATTGCCTGCGCACAGTGAACAAGGTGTTGGGCACCAGAAGCCGTCCTCATCAGTCGCGAACCGACTAAGCTTACATGGTAAGTTCAACGATCATTGTCTGTTGAAGAGCAATGATCCCTTGGTGAGTCATCATCATCAAGCGTGTGAGCGCTAACTAGACTCTTACTTCCTTGGCCGTTGTTGCCCGCGCGCAGCTAACTAGGAGTTGGGCACCAGAAGTCATCATCATCAGTCGCGAATTAACTAAGCTTACCTAGTAAGTTTGGCAATCATTGTCTGTTGGAGATCTATGATCCCTTGTCGAGTCATCGTCATCAGGCATGTGAGCGCTGACTAGACTCCCACTTTTTTGGTCGTCATTGCCCATGCACAGCGGACTAGGCGTTGGGCACCAGAAGTCATCGTCATCAGTCGCAAACTGACTAAGCTTACTTGGTAAGTTCGGCGATCATTGTCTGTTGGAGAGTAATGATCCCTTGGCGAGTCGTCATCATTAGGCGTGTGAGTACTGACTAGACTCCCATTTTATCGGCCGTTGTGGTCGCGTGCAGTGGACTAGGCATTGGGCACCAGAAGCCACTGTCATCAGTCGCTAACTGACTAAGCTTACCTGATAAGTTTAGTGATCATTGTCTATTGGAGAGCAATGATCCCTTTGTGAGTCATCGTCATCAGGAGTGTGAGCACTGACTAGACTCCCACTTCATTGACCATCATTGCCCGCACGCAACGAACTAGGTGTTGGCACCAAAATCCATTGTCATTAGTCGCAAATTGACTAGCTTACCTGGTAAGTTCGACGATCATTTTCTTTTGGAGAGCAATGATCCCATGGCGAGTCGTCATCATCTGGCGTGTGAGCACTGACTAGACTCCCACTTCCTCGATTATTGTTGTCTGCGCACAACAAACTAGGCGTTGGGCATGATATTTGAGTCTGGTCGTAGTGGGGATGATCGGAGGTCATGTTGGCCGAAACAAACAACATCGGTAGTTTAGTAAAAAGCAAAATATTTTTATTGATAATAAATGTTGAAGTGCTCTACATTCCATGTTCGTTTGAGTTCGTCGTTGTTTACGTCTTTCAACCAGTACGTTCCTGGCTTGTTGGCCTTAGTTACTCTGTAGGGTCCTTCCCAGTTTGAGTTTAGCTTCCCTGCGCCGGCTTCTTTGGTGCTTTGTTAGGTCTTTATGAGTACCTAATCGTCCACCTTGAATTCGCGTGGCTTGACCTTTGTGTTGTAGTATTGCACCATTCATTGCTGTTAGGCAGCGAGCTATCTTGGCAGAGGCTAAATCCCGTTTTTCATCGAGAAGGTCTAGCCCAACGTGAAAGGCTTCATCGTTACCATCTGGTCTGAATTCTTCTGTTCGAAATGTTGGCACCTCGAATTCTACCGAAACCATAGCTTCTGACCCGTATGCCAGGGCGAAGGGTGTTTCTCTGGTAAGGATTTTTTTAGTTGTCTAATATGACCATTGTATTCATGGTAGCTCTGGAACCCATTTCCCTTTGGTAGCGTCGAGCTTCCTTTTTATCGCCTCCAGAACTGTTCGGTTGGTAACCTCTGTTTGGTCGTTGGCTTTGGGGTGCCCTGTCGAGAAGTGGTGATTAATATTCAAGCTTTTGCATAGATTTTTAACCTTGATACCTTCGAACTGAGTTCCATTGTCGCTGACCAATGCTCTGGGGATGCCAAATCTACAGACGATGGTGTCCCATATGAATTTTTCTATCTAGGCCTGCCCTATTTTGGATAGGGGCTCGGCTTCGACCCACTTGGTGAAGTAGTCGATGGCTATAAGAATGAATAATTTACCGGCTGAGGCAAGGGGCATTCCGACGATGTCCACTCCCCACAGTGCGAATGGCTATGGACTAGTCATCGGCGTTAGTGGCTGGGTCGGCATATGTGTGTGTGGCGAGAATCACTGACATTTGTCGCACTTGCGGACAATATATTTGGCGTCTCATTGCATAGATGGCCAATAGTATCCTAGAGTCAAAGCTTTGTGGGCGAGGGTTCTCGCCCGGATGATTTTCGCATATACCGTCGAGGATTTTTCCGAGAACCTTATTTGCCTTTGAAGGTGACAAAAATCTGAGCAGGGGCTCTATCACTGACCTCCTGTATAACTTGTCGTTTAGAAGAGTGTACCTCGCTGCTATGTTTTTAAGCATTCTTGTTTTGACATTTTCGATCGGTAGGGCTTTGGTTGCGATGTATTCGAGTATCGGTGTCATCCAATTTGGTGGTGCGTCTGCAGTGTAAACATCTCTAGGTTCTTTTTCGTTGAGGCTTGATTACTCTTAGTATTCAATGAAACCGCTTAAGACTTTGTCAGAGGCCGAGGCCTCTCTGGCTAGTGTGTCATCTCTTTTGTTGTCGTCTCGAGGGAAATGTAAGAGCTCGCAACTCTTGAACATGTTCACTACACCAAGTACCTTATCATGGTAGGCTATCATGCGGGGGCCTTGCTATTGAAATCCCCTTTGACCTGGTTGACTACCAGCCTTGAGTCGTTGTATGCCGTTAGGTGATCTATCTCGATCCCCAAGGCTAGCTTTAGGCCAAACAGAAGGGTCTCATATTCAGCCTATTTGTTTGAAGCGGGAAAGCCGAACTTGACTGCTTTTTTTAGGGTGAATCTGCTAGGGGAGTGGAGTGTGATCCTAGCTCTGCTTGCTTTCTTCGTCGATGATCCTTCGCAGCGCAAGATCCACTCTTGGATGTTTGAATCCGAGGTTTGGTGATCTGTCTTTGGCTTTTCTTCACCAGTGAACTCGGCAATCAACTCCGCTCCCGCATACGCTTTGATGGCGATTCTTAGAGCATAGCTTATGTCAAGCTGTCCGAGTTTCACTGACCATTTCACCATTCTGTCGGACAACTCTGGTTTGTGCACTACTGAGCGGAGCGGATGCTTGGTCAGAACAGTTATAGAGTGGGTTTGAAAATAGGGCCTCAGTTTTCTAGAGGACATGACCAGTGCCAGAGCTAACTTTTTCAGATTCGGGTAGTGTGCTTCTGCTTCCATGAAGGTTTTGCTAGCGTAATACACTGGTCTTTGAGTCCTCGTTCATCTCGTATGAGGGTTGAGCTGACATCAGTCATCTCGTACGAGAGCTGAGCTGACATCGTGCTTAGAAAAAGACAAGTACAAGTAGAGTGTTTCCCCCGTCACTAGTTTTGATAGTAGCTCTAGACTTTCCATGTATGTTTTCATAATCTAAAAGGCTTGTTCGCACTCTTCGTTCTACGAGAATCTTTTGCTTCCTCTTAGTATTTTAAATAAATGAAAACATTTGTCAGACGACTTAGATATAAATTTGTTGAGTGTTGCTACCCTCTTAGTCAGGTTTTGAACGTTTCTGATGTTGGTGGGAGCTTTCATGTCGAAAAGGGCCTGAATCTGTTTTGGGTTAGTTTCGATTCCCCTCTTGTTCACTATATAGCCTAAGCATTTTCCAGACTCAACTCCGAACATACATTTATGTGGGTTGAGCTTCATCTGGTATTTTTTGAGCTGGTTGAATGCTTCAACGAGGTCCCCTATGTGGTCGGGGCTGCGGAGGCTCTTGACCAGCATATCATCGATGTAGACTTCCATGTTCCTGCCCATCCATCCTTTCAACATTTGGTTTACCAGTTGTTGGTAGGTAGCACTTGCATTCTTTAAGCCGAACGACATCACCTTATAACAATATATTCCTCTTTCAGTTACGAATGAGGTCTTTTCTTGATCAAGGGTGCATCAATATTTGATTGTAGCTTGAATAGGTATCCATGAAACTTAGTAAGTTGTGCCCGGATATGATGTCCACGATGTGATCAATGCAAGGGAGTGGGATGTTGTCATTCGGAAAGGCTTTATTCAGGTTTGTGTAGTCCACACACACTTTATATTTTCCGTTTTTCTTTTTTACAAGAACGGTGTTCGCCAGCCAATCTTATCGTGTTTCCTTAATCATCTCCGCATTGAGTAAACACTGCACCTCCTCATTTATGATCGCGTTTCTCTCGAGCACCACGGGCCTCTTCTTCTTTCATGCGAGTTTCCTCGTGGGGTCCACCTCTAGGCGATGGGTGATTATTGACGAGTTAATTTCCACCATGTCTTGCATGGTCCAGGCAAAGATTTCCTAGTTCCATTGTAGCAGCTTCGTTGAGTTGTTCTGCCAGGTATTTGCTCAAGCGGGAACCTATCTGGATAGCCCTACGGTTGAAAAGGTTGTCGAGGTAGACCGTGATGGTTTCTTCTTCCTGTTGGCCAGCATTGGGCCTATCTCGAGGGCTTACCGGAGCCTCTTCATCTGGGATAGATTGTTCTTCCCCTACTTCTCGGGTGGGATAGAGAGTCATCTTAGTAATGGGAATAACCATCAACTGAGAATCACTGGGTGGCAGTGCCATCATGTACTGGCATTCCCTAGCTACTGCCTGGTTGCCACTTAAAGTACTGACCGCTTAGTTTGTCAAATACTTGATGCACTGGTGTAGAGTAGAGACTGCCGCTCCCATTTAGTGTATCCAGGATCTCTCCAGGACCGCATTATATGCCAAAGGTACAACGATTACAATGGATTCTTGAAATTGGGTTTTTTGAGTTGACTTTTCTCCCACTACTATCGTCAGTTGTATTTTTTCCATGGGGAAACGCTTTTTGCAGCTGAAATCGATCATCGGATGGTTATCGGGGGTCAATGCTTTCTCCTTTAGTTGCATGCTATGGAACATGCTGAGAAACAAGATGTTCAATGAGCTCCCAGTGTCCACCAAGGATCTCCTTACTTCCCACTTGCTAGAGAAATCGTTACTACCAGGGCGTCATTGCGCGGGAGTTGTATGACTTGGAGGTATTCTTCCGTAAATGCTAGTGGCACGAAGTGGTCATGCTTTTGAGCACACGGTGCTAGCTGCTCGTCACGTATTGCTTGGATCCTCATACCTCGAAGAGCCTTTTTTTTTGGACTTGTTTGATAGTTCGAACTCGGAATGGGCTCTATGAAGCACGCATTTCCTGTTGGTTGATTTCTCTTTGGGCTCGGCTTCGCTCCTGGTTGTTCATTCTTCTTATAGGGCAATGTAGCTTTGCGCTTCCCTTGCCAGGCCTGCCATATTTGCTGGTGGGTCCAGAGTTAGGAAGTTATAGAACTTACCTTTGCCCAGACCGTTGATAAAGGTTGAGGCGGTCATCGTGTCGTTGCACACGTCGACGACAGTTAGATCACTACTGAAGTAAACTAGATACACCTTCAATGTCTTGTCAGGCTTTTGTTTCATCGATCTGAGCGTTTTCACCATCAACAAAACTTGACGTATAAAAAGTGACCTTGGATCCGATTCAGGGTTCGTTAGCGCTGCTGCTGTTTCGGAAGTGTTAGCTTGATGCTTGCGCGTTATTTGCACCACCGAGAGCAGTAAAGTAGTGTCAGACTTAGCACTTGTCGTTTCTCCTTGTTCTCCATTGTTGCATGATTGAGTTATCACCATCTATTAGTATTCTAAAGAGAGATGATGCTAGTGAAAGGTTAGGAACTTTGTCGTCCCCATGGACGCACCAAACTGATGCAGTCATTTTCCGCTCCCTGCTTTGACCTTGACCTGCACAAGGAACGCACGTGAGCTCGGACCATTGTTGATATGGATGATGCACTTCGATGCTAAAGTTAGACAGGGATCTGAGGAAGGTGTAATGTTGTAAATAGGGAATTTGTAGCGTACCTTAGCTTACCAACCTCTTGTCTTATTTATAGTGCTGGAGTCCTGATTCAACCAGGCCATCGATGACGTAGTTTAGGGAAGATGATCTGCATAGAGATTTTTATCTAATGAGGAGTCGTGTTGTAGAGGGAAGTTTCCCTGTCAGCCATGTATTCCTAGATACGCGGGAGATAGTTCCCGTGTCGAGAGTATTCTCTATGTAGAAGTCTTCATATGTATTACGTACTCTGTAATATGCTTCCCAGTTGGAAGCAAAGAGCCAATATAATTGCCCGTTCGAAGCTGATCCTCGAGATACTTGACTTAACAGGGCTTATGGGTATTAAGGATAGTTGTGAGACATGTGGGGCTCGCATGCTGTAAGAATTTCGGTTCATTTGGCGGACTGCATTGGGTGGGCTTAGAACCGCATGGGCCGGATAAATGTTGAGCTGACACTAAGACCTATATTTTCTCGAGATCATCATGACACGTGTACGGCGCAGAGTTGAACCCGTTTTGGTGTATCATCACTATTTATACACAAAGAAAACAATCAAAGAGAATACAGTCAAGAAGGAAATTAATGAGGAAAGTAAGGAGGAAGAATAATAAGGAAATAAGGATAGCCTTGCGTTCCACATCATCCATGTAAGGTTTACAAATCGCATAAGCAATATCTGGCAGACAAATAAATTAATTTCTCTACAAGCCTCTGGTACTTCCCTTTATCAGTAGAAGTTGCATTCAAACAATGAAATAGCTTGTGATTCTGCTCAATAGGAGTATCAACATGCTTACATCCAAGCATCCCTGTTTCAGTTAATAGATCAAGAATGTATTTCCGTGAGATAAGAAAATAACGTGTTTCGATTGAGCTACTTTAGTACCAAATAAATATTTCAAGTCACCGAGCTGCTTCATATCGAATTATGAAGCTAAGTGTCGTTGTAAACTATCAATCTCATCACGATCGTTACGTGTCACCACCATATCATCAACATAGATAATTAAAGCAGTAATTTTACCCTTTATATGCTTTAAGAACAAAGTATGATCAGAGTTGCTTTGTTTATAGCCGAAGGTAAATTTACCAAACCAAGATCTTGGAGATTGCTTCAACCCATACAAAGCCTTACTGACTTTACAAACCATCATTGTATCTGAGTACTCGCTATACCTAGAGGAGGATCCATATACACTTCTTCAGCAAGATCTCCATGCAAGAAATCATTTTTTACATTGAACTACAGAACACTACACCAAAAGGCCTGTTTAGCTACACGGAGGTGGCCACGGCTCTAAACCGTTGGTTTATTTTCCACGACCAAAAATCGTGGCTATAATGGCCAACGGTTTAAAACCGTTGCTAAAAAATGAAAATGCACGTGTGTTGCACGTGGATGTGTGGAGAAGTCTCGATTTCTCGCGGGCGAAAAAAATTTGCGTTCCTGCTTTGCGTTCTCCCCCCAACTTTGCACTTTTCAACCTTTTGTTTCAAATCCTTCCATCTCCCCATAGATCTCCCGAAAGCACACACTGATCTCCCGAAACCCTAAAAAAAAATTTGCGTCCCTTCTCCGGTTCTTGAAGGAGAGTTCGTCGGTGCCTCCAATGCTGAGTTTGGTGAGAAGAAGAAGAAGGAACACACTGATCTTTCCGTCCCTCCTTCGGTTCAAATCTCCTTCCAGGTAAGATCCTTCTTCTTCTTTAGATCTCTTCTTCTTCAGATCTGTTTCATATTTTTTTTCTTCTTTCAGCTACTACTGTTCTTTCGCCTATGTTGGGATCTTCTAATCGCAAAGCATTGCCAGAAGGACTGCAAAACCTCACTGCTTTGAGACAACTAGAGATTTACGGTTGCAGTGAAGAGCTAGAGAGAAGATGCGAGAAGGACAAGGGAGAAGACTGGTTCAAGATTGCTCACGTTGAACATGTTGACATCACAAGCTACCGTTGTACTGGATGGGACTAAGTGAGTATTTGTGTTTCCTAAAGTGTTTGATTATATGCCTCTACAAATTGATCTTTTGATTGGGTTGAATTTTGTTTTAGTTTTGGTACTTATTCAAGTATACTGAATTAAACAAAACTGACGAGTTAACTAAGTTTTTTTTTTTTTTTTTAAATTGTCAATAGGAGGATAAGGCAACTAAATGCAAGATCTGCCTGAATGAAAGAAACTTGAATTCATGAATGGAGGTTCCACCCGATTCAAGCTCCTTTAGAGTTAATGGTGAAGTAATTTCTCAACTGGTGACAATTTGGAGTCTTTCATTTTTGCTCATGGTTGAAGATAAGATGTTTGATGTAATGTCGCTTAATTCTAAATAGTTATGGATCTGTCTTTGCTACTGGTAAATGTTCACAGGTTAGAATTAAGACCTTTGGGTGGGCCGTTTGTCCAGGGAAAAAAATAAATTTTTTTTATGAAGAAACTTGTAGCTGTTTACCTAATAGTAAAACAACCCTCCCTAACATGAATTCTTGGGTCTGCCCTGGTCAGAGTCCCTGTAGAATAAACCATGGCTGAATGGATGAGATGGTGCGCAGACAAAGGGGCTGGAGAGAGTTGGTTGGAATGGGTGATAAAATAGACAATTTAGATCATATCATGCACCATCTTCATCCAGGAATTGCTGTCATCAAAACATTTTTAGTGTATTTTCAGTATAGTGGTTTATCTTTGATATGTGAAGTTTCTTTTTACAATTTAGATCATATCTTATTTCTCAACCATTGTAATCAGGGTCCCCATTCTGATTTTCTTTAGACCAACTTCTGGAAGCACGACCTGTGTTGCAGTCATTCAAAATAACCAACTTGTAGTTGCAAATGTTGGTGATTCTCGCTACGTAATATCAAGGAAGGGTCAGGTAAAGTTGTATTTATTTGTTTGTTTTTATTTCTTTTTGTTTTATATTAAATTAGCAAATACTGTAACATAAACATTTTAAGTGCCTGTTCATACTTGTTACACATACATGTCTGCCCGTGGATCATTATGGACCGTTCAATTGGCGGGCATGATGTCGTTTAACTGATTAAGTAACCTCCAAGCAGTCAAATTTTTTTAATTATATTTGGTGTGATGGATAGGATAGTATGGTCAAAATGAAGACTGAATTATCAAACGATGAAAAGATGAATGGTTGTATGAGTCTGTATTGATGCTTAGGTAGGTCTCGGACACAATATATGTTAGCAAATACGATACGATATATAGTCCATTGCTCAAAGCATTGTGGTTTTGCAGGCATACAATTTGTCAAGATATCACAAGCCTGAGCTTGAAGTCGAGAAGGAAAGAATCCTTAAAGCTGGTGGATTCATCCACTCTGGGCGAGTCAGTGGTAGCTTAAACTTGGCGAGAGCTATTAGTACTGAACTAGACTACTTTAAAACAGATCAATACTGCTAATCAATACTGCTAATCCCGACATAAAAACTGTAAGTAGCATGCATTCTTCTACGTTATATATAATGAAGAGTTCTGCTGTCTGGGCGAGTCAGTGGTAGCTTATATCATTTTTCATATAACTTAATCACGCTTTCCTTTCTAGGAAATTTGTAAAATTGTGTTATGATGCAAATAAAGTAGTGTACCCATTTTCATCAGAAAATGTTTTCTTGTTTCAGTTTGGAGCTATCTAGGATTGGTTCACTTAATTTATGCTTGACATGGACCATCTTGGATCATAGAAAAAAGTGTTCAAGTGAACTAACATGTCCTCTAAATGGACTTATTTGGCAAGAGTTCCTTGGGAGCTCAAGTTGCTTGCTTTCAAGTCCTTCAGTGACTTGATATTATTCTAGGAACATTGACATAGCTCTGTTTTTTTCGTGTTTGGTTTATCATTGTCAAGTCATCTTGACTACCTCTATCGCGTTGTTTATGTGCATATATTCCCTTTTATAGTTCTTATATACCGCTGACTAATTAAAACAAAATAAAAAAAATATGAGGAAGAGACAACATTGTGATTATAGTGTTAGAAGTTCTTCAGGTTTCTTCTTCTGCTTAGCTTGTTGATTGCTTAATCTAAGATCTGGGTTTGTTTTGTTTTGTGATTTTAAATAATGGGTTAGTGTTACTTTGGAAATTTGACTCAATAATTTTGTTTGTTCCCCTTTTTGGGTTATTGGGATGTTGTTCTCTATGTCAAATGATGTTCATTTGGCTTTGATCAGAAAAGATCAATTCTTATTCATGTTTCTTAAAGTTGTTACATCAAGACCACAATTCAGGGATTTAAGATCTTAAATAAAGTTATGTTAAAGAATCAAAATACTGGTATGACATAATAGAAAGTTATGTCCGCGCATACCACTGGAAAAAGTTGCAGCTGCGGAATGTGCTGGACATGAAGGCTGGGTTTGGAGGGTATAGTCTCCTATTTACCCTCATATTTGTTAGAGATAGCTGAAGTCTTTAGATGCACCTTTCACATGATCATTCCCTTTTTCCACTTAAAACGTATCTATGAATATAAAATCTTTTGCTTGTAGTGACTTGCTGAACATTTTTGTGATTTCAGGTTTGCATCAGCTTTGATTGATCTTGGGTTAGATTGCTGGGTGTTGAATGTTGTTCCTGTTAGTGGAACAAATACTTTGCCTGTCATATATGATCGTGGACTTCTAGGAGTCATGCATGACTGGTAGGGGCTCTACAACTCTTTTTAATTTCCATGCTTACAACATAATGTACTACTAGTATCCCACTACTTCAATCATTAATTTATATCAGCCAGAGCTCCAGATAAGAAATGACCCATTCTCCTAATGGGGATGGTACCCTTCGAATTGGTTTCGGACTGCTCTGAAGGAATCAAGCAATCATGTCTATGATTGATCATACAAAATCCATGTAATTGACTTCGACACTGTAGTCGATGAGATGTGACCAATGAAAGTTATTTACCTTACCTCTTTTTGTACAGGTAATGAAGGGTCTTGCAAAATCCATAGCATGGGATGGTGAAGGAGCAGTGTGCTTGATTGAGGTTTTGTATTACCAAAACAGTTCTTAAACACAAAGCATGTTTTTTTATACACTTTGTTGTGTTGAATGTTTTTTTATTTTGCCCCTTCAATGTTATATCTTGAGTTTTGCATTGCATTTGGCATGATGACTAGTCATTAGCTAACAAAATCAATAGACAGGCAACTTATTGTGAATTCTTTTCATCTATCTAGTTGCGCGAATTGATTCGGTTCTTTTCATCTATCTATTTTTGAGAATTTTGGTTCTTTTCATCTATCTTGTGTTGGTCAAACCCGAAAAAGTATGAAGTATAATGGAGGAATGCTTAGGATCCATGTTTTGACATACTTTGGTAGTAAATGCTTAGAATATAATGCAAAAGAATAGGTAGTTATTAACATTGTGGAATTACAGAAGGTGAGTGTAGGAAGAAGAATATTATAAGAAGAATTTTTAGTTGTTACAAGGGTATGATTAATTTTCAGTTGCAAAGCACCAGATTATTATAGGAAGAAGAATATTATAGGGTGGATTTGGGATGCTTTTTCAGTATATGAAACAGAGATGTATACCCTGTTTTTTGCTGCAACAAAAAACAGAGAATGCTCTGGTTTCGAGCTTTGTTTTGATGAGTGTTTGGAGTTTTCTTTGAGGCGTTTGGTGGTCTCTTGGCTGTGGTTTGTAATGACAGAGTTAGGATGCAGTAAGGACCTATTTTCCTAATAAGATTTGCTGGAATATAATTCAGGGATTTACACAACACGTCACTTACGGGGCATATACAAAACTTGGGTAGCTTGCAGGAACTGGAGAAATTGTAATATTTCCTATCTCATTCATGTTATAGTCTATTGCTACACTGTTTATTAGTAACTAAACTATCATTGCAGGAATGACAACATCTGCTAAATATTGCAGGAACTTGAGTTTCAATCAACTAACGTCAGTTGGATATGATATCTCCACTTTGGCTAGCCTCCAATATCTCTAAGTTGCAAAGTAGGGATCACTCAAAATTATATTCTAAGCATCATAATAGTTAATACTTTGTGAATGGGCTGTGATAATAGGGCTCCGAATATCAAGTCCATGCCCTCCTTTATTAGACCCTCCCACCTGGTGCCATTGCTATTGTGCCGTCTGCTGCTCTACTCTTTTACGCTGTCTCCCTTAGTCTGAGTTTAGCTTGGCTTAATTTATTAGTTGCTTTTCCTTTGAGTTAATATTGTACAATTATTAGAAAGTGCTACTGCATTGTCAGAATTGTATGAAATGCAATCTTAAAATTGATTGAAGGAAGCTGCTATTGAATTGCTTCTTTATTCTTGTAGTAAAGTAAGGAAAACAATTTTTTTGAATGGGGCTTGACCTCCTCAAGTTTGTCACTTAATGAGCTTCCTGTTATTATGCTAACTGAGTAGGTTTTACAATTTCCCATTTTTCTTTATAATGTGAATGTGCAGGTGTATCCTTGGAAGGCTTTTGCTATGAATCCAAGCAACAGATACTAGTCTATGAGTTGTAACATTAAGCTGGGGCCGCAGACTGTAAGCTACCCTGAGATTTTGCTACCCTGAGATTTTGCTTGTGAGGTAATTCGTCTTTAATATTTCTATGGAAGTAAGCTACCCTGAGATTTTGCTTGTGATTCTTTGCAGCTTTTTTCACTACCAGACCAGCTGCTACTCTGCAAATGTTCCCTTCATGGCCAATAAAATTTCAACCAACTCCAAGAGTAGTTTCTTCTCCTATTTTGACCATTTCTTTTCTTTGGGTCTTTTTTTTTTGTTTATTATACAAGCATAATAATATATAGCTTGAACTTATTCTCAACTTTTTTTCATTTTTCTTCTCATTGTGCTCTTATCTCCAAAACACCCATTTCATGTTTTTCTATCAAAATCAGTATAATACCCATTAGGTGCTTTTTCATGAATGATTTTTGGATTCCCATTTTTATTAAATTCTGATTTTGGTGTTTGGCGAAGTAGGAGAAAAAAGTTGAAGTGCTTTTGATAGTATTTTGGGGTCACTATTTTGAACTTGGTATTGTGTTTTTGTCATTAGGGGAGTTCAACAACAGGAGGTGAGGAGGAGAGTACTGACTCAGGATCAGCTCTGAATCCTCAATTGGAACCAGAATCTCCTATAAGTAAAATTGCATCAAATCAACCTCTTGACCAAAAACTCCAGCAACAACAAATAGTAGAGATGGCAAGTGATGTCTCCAGAGGAGTAGCGGAGCCACTACAGCAGGATCAATTACCAAAAATACAAGAAAATGTTTTTTTTTTTCATTCTCATTTATCACTCACTCACTACTACTAGTACTACTACTAATCTTTAATTTTCTCTAAACAAATCCCAAACACTTGGGAAAAAAGTTGATGTTTTACATTTCTTAAACTAAGTGTTATGTCACTGATTTGGAGTGATAAAACCAATCATAGAAAGTTTTTGTTTTCCTTTTCTTGTTTCTGAAAAGATTCTTGTCAAATAGTTTTTTGATAAAACTTCTGACATCTTGAAAGAGGGTTCAAAACCCAAACTTCAAGAAAAGAGATATTATGTACAAACTCACTCACCATTGTTACTACTAGTCCCATCTTTTGTATAGTTTTCATGCCCACCACCCCACATGACATTTGATTTTTATCACTTTTTAAACCATTATATCAGAATTCAAGACATCCCCATCATTAAAAAAAAAACTTTGATTCAAACTTTTTTTTTGCTCAAATGTTGCAGAGAAAGGGAAGTGGTTCAACTTCTTCAGTATTTCAGTGTGTGGTAGTAGTGGTTTTTATTTATATGGTCTGTGTTGCTCCTGATTACAAACCTGTGCATTTTGGTAAAGTGTTCAAGTTAATGAGGGTTGATTGTACTTGAAAGATTAGTGGGTCTTCTTGGTTTCACCACTTGATTAAAAAATAGTTTACTATAGTTTTTGTTTCAAACCCCATCTTTGCAAGATGTGTATTTTTCCATCCTATTGAAGCTGATTTATGTTCTTTGGCTGATGGCAGTAAATCTTGTAGAAAAGTCAAGGAAGAGAGTTTGGGCATCTCACCAGAAGTAGTGTCTCATCTTCACAAGCTGGTAAGACACCCATTTTTCTCTTTCAAGGATTTTCTAATCTTCTATTCCTCTTCACATTTATTATTATCGCATCATTCAAGGTTTGGCACATATTTCATGTAGCCCAAAAGCTTTTAATATCATGCAAATCATAACTGGAACAAGTTTCATAACCTTGGATCCAAAAATTAATTTTCTTATAACATTATTTTTTATATTTGTATTTGTTTATGTGGTTACACTAGGATACGAGACAAGTAAACTGATGTACTGAACCCATGTAGAAACAATCTCCCAAGATTGAGCTGCAAATTTCTTTGAAGCAAGAGGTATGGAATTGAACTCATAAGCCAAAGATCTATAAGTCCTATGAGTTGTTTATTTCATAGAGACGGTGATCTTCCTCTCATTGTCGCCATTGATTTGCAGCCCATGGCTCCTATTGAGGGTGTTATTCAAGTCCAGGGTGATATTACAAATGCTCGGACTGCTGAAGTGGTAATGTGAAATGCTCCTGTACTTCTCACTTTTCTTGCACAATAAACTATGCAATCATAATATGTTTATGGATTGATGTTATGTCTAGAATCAGTTCTTTGATATCAATTCTGAAATATAAAAGGCTGGCTAATATAATGTAGGGAACTCACAGGCTTCTGCTGGAAGTTCACAAAATAGGTTCATCTTTTTATTTTATTTTTTTAAAATCAATGGACTCCATTTCAAAACTAAGGTAATATAGAAAAATTGAGGCTTCTGATGAGTTCACATGAGCTTTAGCCACTTCAGAAAAGATGACTCTTATTGGTGCCTTATGTAATGGTAGCACAAGACCAACATGGATATGTCCTTTGATTCCAGATCTAGACAAGGGGTTGTTTCTGTTAAGTAAGTTTTCATGAATATATATATTTTTTTTTTTGAAACAATGTAATATATATATATATATATATATATATATATATATATATATATATATATTATGTTACTTAAATGGAATCTCCGAATGTAATATACTTTGGCACTGCATGAAAAGTTGTAAGGAGGATGTTTCAAAAGGCAAACCTTGGAGATTTAACATACAAGTGTTTTTGTTTCACAGATTCCTCAGTTTGTTCTTGAAACTGGAGAATCAGAGACTCCAGAGAGACGCAAGAAGTTGGTTGCTTGCACTCTGCCACGTCGAGTGGCTGCAATGTCTGTTTCCCATCGTGTTGCTGAAGAGATGGATGTAACTATTGGTGAAGAAGTTGGTTATAGCATCCGTTTTGAAGATCGCAGCAGTGCTGAGACGGTTCTCAAGTACGATATTTCTCCTTTCTATTAACTTCATTTCCCCCTCAACTTATTCTTTATTCTGAAATATTCGTTGCTTCCTTTTCTGCCTACGTTTATACTTATTCTGTATGTGATATGCGTGGCAGGTATTTAACTATTGGTATGCTTTTAAGAGAAGCTATGAATGATCCACTCTTGGAACAATATAAGGTTATAATTCTGGATGAAGCTCATGAAAGGACTTTAGCAACGGATGTTTTGTTTGGACTTTTAAAGGAAGTATTAAGGAACAGGACAGATTTGAAACTGGTGGTTATGAGTGCCACACTTGAGGCTGAGAAGTTCCAGGGTTATTTCAGTGGTGCCTCACTAATGAAAGTTACAGGAAGGCTTTTCCCAGTGGAAATTTTCTATACTCAGGAGCCCGAGAGGGATTACCTGGAAGCTGCTATTCGAACAGTTGTCCAGATACACATGTGTGAACCTGCAGGTGACATACTTGTTTTGCTTATAGGAGAGGAAGAGATTGAAGACGCGTGTAAAAAAATTGCAAAAGAGGTAGGGAACTTGCTTTTAGGGCACCACAACCTTTAGAAGTTTCAAACGGTTCAGTTTACAAACATGATATCAGTAAAAATCTATACCAGACAAATTCAAAACTTTACAGATATATTGTACCTGAAGTGATGAAGCCAGACAATCTTGGGGTAGCTGAGCTAATGGCGAATCTATTTGAGGTTGCACCAAAGAATATAAGCCATCACTTTCTAAACGATCTACACTAGTAGTGACTGGATTTACTTGGCTAGACTGTATGGTAGTAAGAGGCTGTGATTAAGGGCAAATGTCAAATGAACAGTTAAGAAAAGAAATTTCAGTAGAAGTCATGAGATATATAAACCAATAATAGAACGGGGACCAGTTTCAACAGAAATAAGGTGTGTACCTGGGCCAAAGAAACTTGAGAGTCCCGAACAGGAGCAATATACTGCTGAACAAATGCCCGGTCTCTCCGACTTTGCGCAGCTGATGGTGAGCCACCATCATCATACGCTAGCCTAGTATTATTTTAAACGTCCACTTCATCAGAGGGACTAGGTTGCTCTGTATTGGAAGGCTTTTACAAATATAGACAAAGCAAACCATTCCAAGGACTAACCCATGCTATAATTATCAGCACTGCAACTATACATAAATCACCTTATTAGCCAAACTTAAAGACTGTCCCTTGTTTTTACTCAATAAGGGTGTCAGAAGACAAAAGCTTGTCCCGTAAATTTTTGTTTTCAGTTCTCAAATCGTCCACTTTCTTTCTTAGCTCCACAATCTGTTCTTCTAACCTCCTTTGGGCTCTTAAATAATGTTCCTTGATGAAAAATTTTAAAGATTGTCATAGCCCAAACAAAACGAAGTACATAAAACAAATAAAAACAAGAAAATAAACAATCCTCACATAATCAGGTGTATGATTAACACAAGTGCATTGTCTACAAGACAGAGGCTCCATATTGTTTTGTTCTGACTCCGGTAATTTGTTAATTTTATCAGAATCCGAGTTCTCCAATTCTGTGACCTGCTTAAAAGGTTAAAACTGATCTCTTATGTCATCATCATCCTGTACAAATTAATCCGAAGTGGAAAAAAGAAATAACAAATACTCACAGAAACAGGAGTGGACTGTCTGCAAGACAGAAGCACCATATTGTTTTGTTCTGTCTCAGATATTTTGTTAATTGTACCAGATTCTGAGTCCTCCAATTCTATGACCTGCATAGAAGGTTCAACTTGATCTTTTGTGTCATCATCCTACGAATTAACCCGATCACATGTTACTAAACTAACAAAGTATAGAACCATCAAAAACATAGAAAACAAATAAACTCACATCAGCAGGTGTATAAAACCGAGCACTGTGATGTTGATACTGAGCATTCTGACGTTGATGCAACCTCCACAATGTCATTTTGTATCTTTGATAAGTCAATGATTATATCAGTTGTTGATTCCTCAGATGTTAACTGCAGCTTCCAAATTATCTGAAACACAAATATAATGCATCATCATTTTCAGCCTGAAAAATCATGATTTGGATATAAGGCTGGGTTTGTTTTTCTTAGGAAATTCTTAAATTTTCACCGGATTACACAGGAAAGTTTTAAGGGGAACCATTGAAATATACAAATATAACTGAATCATATATTGTTTTCTCATTTACATGAGAAATTCATTTCTAAAGTCCCCCATAAGAAAAGGAATTCCCACGTAAATGGAAAATAAGGTATGATCACTAGTCATAGTCATGTTTGCACATTTCAACAACTTTCACTAGGATTTGCTGGTGCAATCTAATGATAGTTCATCAATTTTTCCAAGACAATTTTCTCATAGCAAACAAACACAACCTATCCAAAATTCCATTCTAAAAGAACAATAAATGTGACCCGTTTGCATTACCATAAAACCTAAAATTATCAAATATTGGAGATGATGAAAGAATAAATTTCACATGCAACAATCAAATACAACACAGATCAGAACTAATGAAAGGGATACTTTTTTAAGATCCAACTAACAGCATAATTCAAATGAACGGCAATATTGAAACCAAGTATAATAGTAGCTCAAAAAAGCAACTATTGATATTATAGTCAGTAACATTTCAACTTTAGAGGCAGCTAATGGCTTATTGTGCCATCTTTGCACCATCATCAGCCACTAATGGCTTAGTCTTATCCTATAGCACCCATAAAAGGCAACTAGGTGTTAATAACAAGAAGCATAGTATAGGAAAAGATATTGTTTAACAATCTTACAACTGCAATAACAAACTGAAAAGTCAGGTTAATTAGTAAAACCTCGAGCATGGAGGTATCAACAGTGAACTTGATAGCATCAGCAGCAGCACGTGATAGCTCAATAAGAAGGTAAATTACACTATTAAATCTTAACCTTCTAAAGCTAACTATCTTCTCTTAGGTGGAAGGTTAGCACTCATCCATACCTTCAACGGGAAGCTCCAAAGGCATCTGCAAACGCTAAGAGATGATTTATAGAGTCCATGTCGAATCCAGCCACAAAAGCACGGGCATAAGCCATTGCTTGCTGTTTGCTTAGCACTGCTTTCCGAGTCTCAAGAACTCTTTGAAGCTGATGTCTGAATATACCCATAAATTCATAATCAACACAAGAACAAAAGATGCTATCATTAATAAAATAAATCAAAGGGAAATACATGTGTGTCTCCATCTACTGCAAGTTTTGAAAGACCAAAATCAGAGACCTTTGCTCTCATGTGGTTGTCAAGAAGGATATTGTTGCTTTTCAAATCCCGATGGATGATAGTTGGAACACAGCCTATATGAAGGTATTCAATTCCTGAAACCAGTTTATAATCATGAGACTTAAGTCCAAAAAGAAATAATTCCACGAATAAGTAGACTCACCATAAAGATGTTCCCTGATTCTCTCATTTCATTTATTTTAGTAAGTAAGCATCAAGGCTGTGTGGACACACAGAACCAATTACAGGGAAAACAAAGTGTAGATTAGCACAAATGGTAAAGTGTGAGTAGCGAGCTCCATAAAAAAGATTAGGACAAGTTAGAGGTTGCTTATTTATACAAAGTGTAGATTTTGAAATATAAACAGTAAGGTGGCATGTATATGAACCTGAGAATGTATTCCACGAACTTTTGCAATAGTTTTCACCACACAATGTGGGTGTGGGTTGTATTGAATATAATAGTTTTTGTAATGCAATTGTTTAGATGTAACTAACGAGAATACAAATTCAAAGAATGCGCATACAAAATAAAACAGGAAGCATTTCAGTCTTGAGACAAGTATCAAAAGGGCTATGCTTAGGTGCTCTAAATTTGACAATATCTTTCTCAACACAACACAACACAACACAACACATGGCCGACTTGGCATGCAGATGTATAAGAACGTTTGCATGATAATAAGAAGATACTCACATGGAGAACAGTATCATTGATAAGCATCCCTCCAGCAGAAATGGTGTTAACAAACTCCTTCTGCAGCTTTTTGTTGTTGGTGAAAAGATACGCTGCGAGAGGCTTTGATTTCAATTGTATTAGGTCAAAGCTGTCTTCCACCATGTCAACCTATTCACAAACCAAAGATAAAGTGAAAATCAATCCTTAGTAATTGAAACACTTCCACTAGTTAATATGAAAAAATACCCTGCTCAATGAAAAAACAGAAAAAACAATGTTTATCCACAGTGAGCTACTGATTGTCCCTAAACAATTTCTAGCATTAAAATGACTTATTAAATACACATTAGAAAATAATGTTAACAAACCTCATTTGCCAGGATCATAAGTTCATCAACATCTTTAACTAGGAACCATCCACTCTTGCAAGCATTCTACCAGTGCAAACAAAAGAACAACATCATGTCATATTACAAACAACATCATGTCATATTACTTTAATGCAGTGGTCTCAGAAATGGGTTAAAAGAACACAAGGAAGTCCCCAACAAAATCATGAAGGTGTTTAGAAAAAGGCTCTAGCTTAATCTACATGAAAATAAAAAAACAAACAGTCAGGTTGACATGGAGTGAGTTAAGGTGTTTCAATTTCCTTTTATTTCAAGGAAATGAAGGAATAAGCCTCGCAAGCATGCATTTGAAACCTTCGGATCACCTACATTGTAACCAAATTCTAGCAACGAGAACTCTAACATCTTAGTTGCTTGATAGCTCATTATGATTATGAACAAATACAATAAAGACCTAGCAACTACTTATGTGAAACAAAAAGTATAAGTATACATCTGATTAATTGATTTCAAGGACTGGCAGATAGAATCAAATGTTTGATATAATAGCATCACAAAGGCATTGGAACCTAATTTCTCAATAGCCTCGACAACCATATAAAGTGGCACCTTAAGCACTAGTAGTTGAAATTTGCAAGAAGGGGGTATGCAATTTATTGTAACCCTAAACTTATTTGAAAGAGACTCACATGCTTTTGCAATACTAAGTAAAGATTCAAAGAGTAAAACACATAAAAAAAAAAAGTTGCAATGGCAATTCAATATACCATCAAACTTCTACCACCAGTTCATTTGCACCCCAGAAACAAGCAATGTATGCGCATTCTCCTGTCCAACATACTGCTACCCGTACTGGCTAAGACCTTCAGAGCCCTGCAGTATAAAAATTAGTCAGTACTCAATGACAGACAAACATGACCTATAAATTTCAGGGGGTAATAGAAAGATTGATCACTTACAGATTGGGTTTGCAGTCCTCCCATACTGGCTGAGCGCACAGTCCCACACATACTGAACAGTTGCTTAAACTCTTCCTCTTCCACATCATCATTTATATTCTTTACATAGATATTCAATCCCTGAATGACACATTTCAAAAACTTGTAAGCAATGCAAATGTGCATGTTTGTGATGAAATGAATAATCAGTAAACTACCTTATATCTATATTTTTTTTCCTCCCGCTCCTCAAAATAGCGGCTCAACATTCTCTCCCGCTCCTCTTTCTTCATTGCTCTTGCCACATATAAAGCCTTTGATCCTACACAAGAAATAAACAACATTTAATATGACAAATAGAACCACATTTCATTAATCACAGACAATTAGAGAAACTAATTTCAATGGACATTAGGGGAGAGTCAGAAAACATTTACATCTTCTTCCCATCAACCATGGTGCCATGAACTAATCCGATAGCTTTTTTTGAAGATTCTTCAACTTCAAACTGAACAAACCCAAAACACTTGCTGGTTCCTTCTGGAGTCATAGCAACTTTGCAGGAAATGATATTTCCATACAATGAGAACATATCGTAAAGCTTCAAATTGTCCACTGCCTCATCCAAGTTCTGTCACAATGCACCGAGACCATCACATTAGTAAGTGTCAAACCAAAATAAATACTAAGAAAACTAAATGGACATTTCTGCATAAGCAAATTATACCTTAACAAATACATTCCCAACTCCATTCATTCTGGCACTTGGGTCACGTTGAGACCACATCACTCGAATCAACTTCCCGTTCAAAAGAGTGTTGTTTAGTTTCTCAATGGCCAGAGTTGCTGATTAAGAAAGGCATAAAGAAGAAATAAGTTCAAGAGAACGGTGCCGATACTAGGTTACCGCTAGTATAACGAGGTGTTCATCCAAGAATTGTTTTGAGAAAACAAATAGAAATAAAGATATGCTTTTATTGACACTACCTCCATCTTTCCAATCAGTTAGGTGTTCATCTGATACCAATTTTGCACCCAGGACTACTAGGTTTCAAAAAGAAAACTAAACTTACATTCTAGAACAAATAGTTGAACACAGGAGAAAGAACATACAGAAATAGTAAAACACACAGATTAAAATAGACAAGAATAACAATAATCATTTGAAGATAATTCTTTGAACAGTTCAAGAGAACGGTGCCGATACTAGGTTACCGCTAGAATAACGAGGTGTTCATCCAAGAATTGTTCTTAGAATTGTTTTGAGAAAACAAATAGAAATAAAGAATTGTTCTTAGAATTGTGTTGAAGAATGTTCTAATATGATGTGTATTATTCTTCAATCATACCACAATAAAAGATAAGTTGAGACTTCAACATATACCTTATCCTCTTCGAGTTTCTGACGGATCTTCTCCCTTGCTTTTCTCTCTTCCTCCTTTTCTAAAATAAGATAAAAATAAGGATTAACAAAAATATAATAAGAGATAATAATGTTATAATTATGTGATTATCACTCCATAAAGATAAAAACTATACATTCTGAATTAGTCAAAGTTAACTGTCATTACGAAAATTCTAGAGGTCGAGGGAAAGGGAGCGAGAACCACCCATCCTCCTCGAGATGGCATCTCTAGAGCAATGCGCTCATCTCGAGGAGGACTCGCTCCTTTCCCTCGACCCCTAGCAAAGCTCTTGTCATTAACTTTCAACCAAATGCCATTCTCTTCAAGTTAAGTGCGAGGATGATCAAATTCACAATGTGATTGGATTGTTATGGCTGTGATGATTTAACCCCACGTCTTGTATTGTATTGTGGAGCCTTAAGCCTTTTCCAAAAAAATAAAAAGTAACGCAGCAGTAACTGGTCGGAAATAAAAATAATTTATCCCAAATTCAGAAATAAAAAAGTGATAAAAGTTTCTTATGTCAATGAAAAATTTGACAATAAATGAACAGAAAAAGTCTCAGACATCCAAGGAAAGACCAAAAAACTAACACATTTTTTTTTTCAAAATAAATTACTAAAACACTATAAATAAACAAGGGATCAGACTGACGTGCAAAACAATTCAATAGATCTCAATTAAATTGATGTTCTGATAAAGCGTTTGTTTTCTCATCATTTCCCAAATCAAAATCAAAATCAAAATCAAAAGATTTGTAATAGATGATGGGAGTCAGAAGTAGCTGGTTAGGATATCACATTTTGTTTGGAAGACAAAATTTGAATGATTTTCTTCATCACACAACCATCATCTTTTCAAGAAAATAATCGAAAAAATAAAAATAAAAATAAATTAACTTTAGAAAAGAAAAAAATGTCTCTACCTTGTCACCAATAAACCCTATTTGTTTTCTGGGAGAAAAGAGGATAATCAGAGCTAAAGGTAGATTTGAATATTGACTGACGATAGATCCTTCCCGATCTTTGATAATAGACATCGACAAAGAATTGCAATATCAGGCTTTCTTTCACTTCGCTCATCTACCTATTTTTAATAGCTCTAATTACTTCTTCAATGATATAAATCAACGAAAATATCTATATGATTTACACAGAGAAGAAGTGATAAGAGAACTAATTGAAAAAACCACCATCACAAATGAAGAAGAACCCCAAAAGTAGATCTCCCATTATGTGTAAATTCAACAGCAAATGGCCAGAAATGAAAATGGAACCCTAAAATGAAAATGGAAGGAGGCGAAACCAAACCGTGCAATTTTCAAGCTCTCTCTGACTCTGATTTTCAAGCTCCTCGATCTCTCCTCTGCGCAAAACCTCGATCTCTCCTCTGCTCCTCGATCTCTCCTCTACGCCAATTTGTTTCGCAATAGGTCGAAAATCGAAAATCGAAAATCTTTTTCGCAATGACCACGCAAACCCTTTTATTTTCCCCTATTTTTTCGCTAAAGCACGAAATTTTCGCCAGAGCGCGAAACTCCTCCCTCCACACAGGCGCACGTGCAAACCACTATTTTTTAGCAACGGTTTTTGGCCGTTGCCCATTATAGCCACAGTTTTTGGCCGTGGCAAATGAACCCACGGTTTATAGCCGTGGCCAGCTTTTGGGCAGTGATTATAGCCACGGTTTGTTATTTTTATAGCCACGGTTTTAGGCCGTTGGCCAAGATATCCGCGGTTTTTGGCCGTGGCAAATAAACCAACGGTTTAGAGCCGTGGCCAGCTCCGTGTAGCTAAACAGGCCTTTTGGTGTAGTGTAATTAGTAACATCCAGCCGTTCTAGAGTAATTAAAATAGTAAGTTTAGTCTTCCCTGTTAGAGAATCTTCACCACTATTTTTTGAATCATTCATAGTGATATAGAACTAAAAAAGAATTGTCGCAGTGGAATCAACGATATAATATGATCAGAAATAATAACCGAGAACACGAAACCAAACTTTAATTCCTATGATGAAGAGGAAATTAAGTGAAGCTCTGATACCATGTCAAAAACACAAGTTAAGAACACAATTGAAAGAGTATTCTTGTATTGAATGTTACTTCTTCAAGCTTACATTGAATCCTATTTATACATAAAGAATATAATCAAAGAGTCAATTAAGGAAAATAATGAGGAAATAAGGAGGATTCTAGGGAATGAAAAAAAGGGAAACAAATATGATAACCGAATTCATAAATATGGAAGCATAATCCCATAATTCTAACACAAGTGACCGATTCCACTGAACTTGACACAATTTGGCGGGGCCAGGACAATTTAGGTTTTGTTTGTATGATATTTTCGGTTATTTGCTTCACAATTGTGGTATAATTTAGTCAGAGTGCACTTTATGTTAGTGATTTGGATTGAGTTATGAGTCACTGAGTCAAGTCAATTCAAGTGGAAGGTCATGTTTGAGCTTGTGAAGTTTATTACTCCCCCATCTCGATCTTAAGTCGATGTGTGACTTAAGCATGCAGGGTGTGATGAAGGTGGACGTTTCTCATAACAGTTTCCTCCTTTGAGATGTGTCTTTTGGGAGAGTGATTCTTGCTATGACTTGTCTCTTTCGTAACGTTTCTCTTCTCTAAAGGAAGAGGTTCGATGGGCTTGAGATTTGGGACTTTAACTTTAGTCATGGTCTATTATTAAATGTCTCTTTGGACTTTACTAACTAGACTTGTTATTCATATTTAGTGTGAGGTGTCTGTTCCTTGTGATGGATGATCTCTATCACATGTACGACCGTGGTCGAAAGACTATTTATTTTATCATCAAAATCTACTAGTAAACTTAATTTTTGGGTCAAGTCTCAACCAATGTAATTAAGGTACAAGTGAGCACTTCCAGCCAATGGTGTTATGGCCTAGTGGTTAGGGTTGTGTGTGTTTGTCCCCCACGTCCTAGCTTCGAATCCCATTTGCGGCATGGTTACTTTCTAATGGGTGTTGACCTATAGGTCGCCCAGTTGATAGGTTATGGGATCCTTAAAACCCAGCTCGCCTTCCAAAAAAAAAAGTGAGCACTTCCACTGAACTTGACATAACTTGGCGGGCCCAGGATCATGTTAGGTTTTGTTTGTATGATATTTTGATTATTTGCTTCACAATTTGGGTTTAATTTAGTGAGAGTGCACCTTTATGCTAGTGATTTGGATCGAGTTATGAGTCATTGAGTCAGTCAAGTCAATTCAAGTGGACAGTCATTTTTTAGCTAGCAAAGCGGATTACTCCCATACCTCGGTCTTACATATGGCACTAGTACATGAAAATAATTGAAAAGTTGTATTTTTAAAGCAGTCATTAATTTCTAAAAAAGGTTAAATGACGTGAACTGAAGTTTTCTATAACGATTATGACATTGATTGTGTAATTTGATTATCATTTTCTCCCTTGGGTTTATGGTCTTGCGTTTTTGTATGGAATTTTTTCTCCTATACGAGAATTGTGATTTTGCGAAAAATTTTAAATTTTCCAAAATATTTTGTTTTTTGGAGGTTTCAAAATTTAAAGTGACGAAATAAAAAAAGTTTCGAAAAGTTATTTTGAATTTTTCATGAACTTTGACTTTTTTGTGTAAAACCCAAAAGTTACGAAGCAACTTACATTTTTTCGATCAAAATGTTTTATCATTTTTAGTAGACTTTCATATTTTTTGTGTAAAACCAAGAAAATTATGAAAACAATTACATTTATAAGGATAATTGTGTATTTAGGCTTCAATTGATATGTTTACTAGGGTAATTTACTTGTATCTTACTTTTTCGTATCTTTCTGTTTGTTAGATATATCCACAAAATATTTACATTTTTTCTTTATACAACAAAATATTTTCTGAAATATATCTTAAAATAAGAAGATAAAAATTACTTCGAAGTATGAAATCACAATCCAAACATGTGATTCTATCCGTCACAGACCTAATGTTGAGCTAGTACCTAATTGGCAAATCATCCATTTACTTATTGTTTGTGTATCACTTGAAGAGAACTGTAATTACAATAATCTATTTACTAGTATTTATAGGCGTTTGATGCAGTCATTTTTTGCTCTCTGCTCTGACCTTGTTCCTGCTAACCTGTTGACCTGCACAAGTAGCACGTGAACCACAGACCATCGTTGTGGTAGTCGATGACATTCCGATGCAAAAGTCAGACAAAGCTCTGAGGCAGGTGTAATTTTGTAACAGGGAATTTGTAGCGTACCTTAGCTTACCAACCTCATGTCTTATTTATAGTGCAAGGGATGAGATCTTCATGGAGATCCCTCTCTAATTAGGAGTCGTGTTGTAGGAGGGAATTTCCTTGTTAGCTCTGTGCTCCTAGATATGCAGGAAATAGTTTTCAATTCAAGAGCAATCCGTAGAAGGGAGTTTCCCTGTGTGGAAGATACTCTGGTGTTTACTTCCTAATTGGAAGCAGAGAGCAGCTGTATTTGCCCGTCCGAAGCCGATCCTCGATATACTTGCTTAAGGAGGGCTTACGGGTAATGACGACAACTATGAGACATGTGGGCCTAGTGTCCTGTGAGAGTCCAGATCCGCTTGGCGGACTGAAGTCAAGCGAGCTTAAACCGCTTTGGTCGGATTGGTGTTGAGCTGATACTGGGGCCTATAGTTCCTCGAGATCATCATGACACGTGTACGGCTCAGGGGTGTGATCATTTTTATGTATCATCAACTACTCCCCCGAGTTAGTGGGCCATCACATCGGTTCGCTAAGTCATCTCTTGAAGGGATGCGCCACTCATGATGATTGAGTCTGAATTGCTGCTTGAGCCGCACGCCGCATTAATTGCATGTGCTTTGGTTCGGCGGAAAATAGGCGAGAAATTATCATCTAATTAGGTCATCCGTAGTGTCGAGTTTGATTCTTCTACTTTGTTCGCTTTCGAAGATATTGTACTAAAAAGATCGTTTGTCCTTTTCATGGCTCAAAAAAACATTTTTGAAGATGTTGTTTTGACTGAGGCCCTGGAGTTTTTTTAAGACAGGTTGTTGTCTAAGGCTAATCTTGCCGAAGCCTGTACAAAGTTTGGAGTTTCTGAAGACCTGCCATTGTATCTCCTAACGGGCGACCAAACGTCTATGTCACCTCCTGCCAGTTTCATCTGTTTTACATCGTAGGATGCTTCAAACTGGAGTGCGTATTCTGGTCCTGGACGTGATTTGGGAGTTCTTGGGTCTCTTAGGGATTCCTCCGGCTTAGTTGGGGCCCAATGGATATAGGATCATTCTCATGATTCTTCTCAATACTAAGGAGATCGGTGTTATCGTGACTCCGCGGGTGATCTAGTTACTGACCTCTCCCAGGCTGAAGAGCAATGATGAAGTTGCCAAACTGCTTTGATAAACTACCTGATGATTTCAAGTTCTAGCAGAAGTACTGCTAAGAGGCTCTCGCAGATTTGAAGTATTTTTGGTGCAGGGGTCGTCTGCTCAAGCGACAGTTCAGGTCGCTCTTTAAGTTCAACCATTTTTTTGCAATTTTGATATGCTTGGTAGCGGGCTGACTGCTCATTACTTATGTTCCCTTATAGAAAAGTTTCCTACAACTTCTCTTACCTTAGAGGAGCAAAACACCATTTAGACGTTCTGAGTCTTGCCGCAAAGGGAGTCGATCGATGTCATAAGAGTTTCCAACTTCATCCGTAGTGGACTGTGGGACAACTGGCACGTCGCCCCTACTCTGTATCGAGAGTCAAGTATTAAATTGAAAGATGGGGGCCCTTCCAAGAAGATAAAGGTTGTTAGGGCCAAAGTTGTCGTTCAGTCCGATGCGGAAGAGTCGTCCGAGACGCTTGCTTCCTTTGTGAGGAAGAGGTCTCGCCTTAGAGTTGGGCTGTCTTCGAGAATAGCCTCTCCAGTGATAGAGGAGCGTGAATCTGTCAAGAATGTTGAGGCGGAAACTGACATTTATGTCCCGAAGAAAGATTACATGCGGTTGGCAGGAGTCATAGATAGGTCGAACCTTAGTGACGTGTAGGTTGCGGCTCTAGTGCGGGTTGCAATGGCAGCTTCTGTTGGTGCTGATTTGCGTGAGACCATTGCTGTAGGAGGCTCCTATGAAGATTCGCCTGAGGTGGTATAATCTGATTGCCTTACTTACTATTGATTCCTCTGAAGGTGATCGCGGTACTGTCCGCTTCTCTTGTAGTCTGCATTGTTCACCGTCTCGTTTGAGGTCACAACTAGAAGTGTTGGAAGGTCCTTTGGATAATTTGCTCACTCCTCTTCCTCTGGATCCCATTGAGCTGCCTCGCAATGAAGGGACGGCTGTCAACGACAAAGGGAAGGCCAAGGAGGAGAGTCTGAGGACGGTGGCGACCGTGAAGAGCGAGCGCTGGCGAAGTCCATGATCCGAGAAAGCTTCATTCGAGTGCATGGATAAGCCTGTTCGCACCTGACTTGGTAAAGATGAGCTCACAAGTCTGGCACCAAAAGGTGGACATAGAGTATGCTTTGAGAACGCAAATAAGCGGGTGTCACAGCTGGTTGATGGATCATGCTCCTAAACCCAAAGAGGATACGTTGGAAGGATGTATGGATAAGGGTCTGAAGTACCTTATGTTGGGTATGTCTCACATGAGCCACGCGGTCGTTGCTGGAATGGAAGTCGAGGTGGCTCATGAGAGAGTATATACCTTGGAGCGTGTCTTCTCGCACATGCAGTTGTTGTATTCTGATGTGCTCTGTGAAATTGAACGGCTTAAGAAGCAGGCCGAGGAGAAGCGGTTGGATCAGTCAACCGTGGCTGCTAAGGCTCATAGGGCTCGTATGGAGGACCTCAAGTGTGATCTGACAGAGGCGGTGTCTGAAAAGGACGAACTTAGGCAGGAGTTGAGCCGTATCCGCTGAGAAATCGAGGTTGCACAGGAAGCTGCGGCTAAGGCGAGTTCTGAATTGATGTCTTAATCTGAAGATAGTGCTTTTAAGGAAGCCAACTGGGCTGCTAAGAAGCAAAAGTTGGAATCCGATGTAGAGTTCTATGCTCAAAAAACAAGGAAGGCTGAGGACCAGCTCGAATTGGGGCAGCATGAACTTAGTGTCATGAAGAGCATTCTGGCCACAGAGCAATCTAAGGTCGACGCGTTGACTGGCAAGTTGGAGCTACTGGAGCGTGAACCTGTTGATGCAAAGGTGCGGGAGGAAAAACTTCTTCAGGAGCAAGGCAAGCGTGAGTTTCGTTAAGTTGTACATGGACGGTTGGAGCTGCTGGCGCTTATAAAAGAGGAGCACCCAGAATGGGATCTCAGCCGTTATAAGAATATGTCGTATGTGGAACTATCTGTTACCTCAAAGTCATCGAGCGAGGAAGACAGTTTGAGGTCTGGTGTTTAGGCTGCAGCGTGTGTGGATGCAACTTCTGCTCCTTTTTTCGCTAGGCTTAACTCTTTTGTTTCTGTACCTTCTCGCTTGTACTCTTTTTTTCTTTGATCGTTAATGAGAACAGTTTTATCCGTTCCGTACTTGTTGTCTTTATTGCATATTATGTGTTTCGCCTTGTCGTCTTGCTTTGGCATAGGCTGGTTGAATCAATAGGACGTTGACTGGTCTGTCTGCATAAAGAGTTTGACCACTTTGTGCTATGGATGACTCGGGGTCATCGTGGTGTAGTTATGTCCGATAGTGGGCATGTTATGAATAGTTTAGCTGGGGGTTGAGTCATCCGAGTTGTGCCCTTTCCTAAAGGTAAGCTGTTTGACAATTACTTTGATTGTCTGATCGGTCGGCTGTAGTTGTTGTTGTGAGCGAGTTGTGATGGTCGAGCGAGCGTGTCAAAGCATTCATGCCGAGTCGGGCGTCGTAAGCTCGGGTTGGCATCCTAAGTAGCTTTTATTTGGGCACTGGCTGTACGATCCTTGTATCAGCGCGAGTGGCCTTTGTTTTGCGTTAGATTGTCAGTCTGTTTGAGCATGAAGATGCTTACTCAGCTAGATTCTCGTTTGGCGATCAGGCTAAAAAACGGTGGTCATGTGGAAAGCCATCGAAATCAGTTCGGGGTTGACTAGGATCTCTAGCATTCATGCCAAGCACGTGATAGAGTGTTGTTGAATAATGGTCTGAGCCCATGCGCCCGCAGAGGAAGGGCTAGGGTTTACCTGCATGGTGCGGCGACGACGTAGATTGAATGGTGACACGTGTACAACGTAGGCTGTGTGACGGTTGAGTATCGGTTACTCCCCCTCAATTGATGGGGTTGCGTGCAACGCTATTAATTGAATGACGTCGTCTTTGCAGTTTCCTTGGGAACTGTTGTCTTCCAGTTTCCCGTACGGTATTCAATGTTTGATAGTCAATGCTTGAGTGTCCGCTTGGTGAACCATCATGTCTATATAATGGTGTTTCCAATCGTTGTAGGCATTATCTTTCATAGCGTTTATCTTTTGTAATGTTCTTACTTGAAGAAGATGCTTTGAATTTTCCAAAGTCTGAGGAAAATGCTTTAGATTTTCCAAAGGCTGAAGTTGATTCTCCGTCTCTAGAGTCTCCGAATTGTTTAGACATTTGCGTTGATTAGGCATAGAGATAGCTGTTGTAATGCGTGGTCACCTAATATGGGTGGGCACGTAGTTGATCCGCTAAGGTCTCATAATTTCTGTTCATATTGTGGAGTAGTACGAATTTCCTACCAAGGGAGATGCCTTGGTGTTACACCATACCACTTGTGTCTTTGTGTGTACGGATCTCGTGCTGACCATTGGTTGATCGAAGTGTTGGTTGATGTGCAGTGTCTCCGGGTGTGGTAGTTCTCAGTCACACCTGCCATCGCATATGGGAAAATGGGTCTTTCTTGACGATGCTGTAAGATCGTGACTGCGTCGCTCCTTGTGACCATCCTCATCTACCTTCTTCTAAGCCCTTTGAGGAGGTTGGACAGATAGTGGGATGTCTCTTGAGGAAATCAGCAGCCCGTTGCAAGGTCTACACGATGTAAGGAGAGTGTATCCTCGGAGTGATGTGACAGAGCAATCTAACTGCTCAGTCCTTTCAATCCCCTCTCACACTTCGCTATTGTATTTGGAAGGGGCCGAGTTCTCTCATTCTCTTACCTTCTTTGTCACTTGTAGATTGCTCGCATCAGAGGGTTTGCAAGTCTTCGGTAGACGCTATCCATAGCAGAATTGTCTAAGCGAGTCTTTTACTTTAGTTCACATTGTATTCAGACGTTTATAGTGCTCAGTCTTTGTATCCGCCTCAGGGTGTTCGCAATATGTAGCCTTTTTTATCCGCTTCAGGGCGTTCATGATATGTAGCCTTTTATATCTGCCTCAAGGTGCTTGTTGTTAGATCTTTTCGATAATCAATAGAGTTTGTATTTCATAATTCTTCCTTTATCTCTTAAATGATTGTGAATCACATAAGCTTTTTAAGAACAAAAACTCAATATTGACTATGGAAAGGGAAGCAAACAACTTAAAGCAAACTAACCGATCCTTGAAGTGAATTAGAGTTGTTGTTGCAGATTATTTAGTGGATTGTCGAGGCGTTACATAGGTCACTGAAGAGTAAACCTTGCAGAGGGACGGATCTCCGCACCGACGAAATATCGGAGGGGATGTGTTCCCGCTTGCCATGGCCCTTACGACTCGCTGGGCGGAAGATTTGATTGTTCTTGTACCGCTTGAAAATAATGTTTCTGCCGTCTTTTGGCCTTGCACTGGTTCAGGCAGCTCTGCATGATGTAGATGAATCTGGGAGCATTCTATCTGTTTCAGTGCGGCATAGTGGTAGCCTCGTGCCATAGGTTGGTCGCCACGTATGGTTCCTTAGGAGTGGTTAGCAGTATACTTAAAACACTGGTGAAAAGTGAAGACCATTGCTTCCATCTGGTGGAGCCAAGGTCTTCCCAGGATGAGATTGTAGGATGATGGTGCGTTTACACCCATAAAGTCCAGAAATAGGAATTTTTGGAGTTGCGGCTCCCCTGCTACCGTAGCCAACCTTATCTTTCCGATGGGGAAACACTTCTTCCCGCTGAATCCGATCAGTGGGTGTTCTGAAGACGTAAGATTTTCCTCCTTGAGGTCCATGCTGCGGAACGCGTTGTAGAAAGAATGTTAATTGAACTTCCTATGTTGATCAGAGCTCTCTTTAATTTCCACTTTGCGATGGAAACAGTTATGACCAAGGCATCATTGTGCGGCGCTTGGACTCCATCGAGGTCCCTGTCCGTGAAAGTCAAAGTGGGAATGGGGATCTGAACCAGTGAGTGGTAGATGTGTCTGTCCTCACCCGCGGATTGTGTTCGCATATCTAGTAGTGTCCGCTTGCGGGACCTGTACTGCTGGTATTCATTCGGTCCAACTCCATGAAGGATGTAGATTATCCCTAGAGTCGCCTTATTTATTTCTTTAACTGACTCCCCTCTGTCCTCTGTTTGTTTCGTTGGCTTCTCAGACTTTAGGAACTCTTTCAGTTTGCCTTTGTGGATCCAGTACTCAACTTTATACCTCAGACTCTTGTAATCGTTGGTGTTGTGGTCGCACTTTGAGGGGTCTCCGCGTGTCTTTGGACACCACTTCAGTTCCTCACAGCCTTTCATGGAGTTAAGTACGTCCGACACGCTAACGCTTATGGGTGTCACAGCTCTAGATCCAACGTAGTTGGATGATTTCTCCAGCCCGGGACGATCAGGGTCAGGCTTGTTGTCACTGTGCTTCCATTTGCTCTGTTCCTCGTCCTCACGACTTTTTCCCTCATTCTTTTCCCTAATAGATGAGAGCTTCCTGTCACCTTCGATTTCCCTTTTAGCAGTTCTCCAGGGTGATGTTTCTCTGGACGCTCTTGAAGAGCTCCGCCATTTCCAGAGGTGGCTCCGTGGTGAGGTCCTTGAAAAGTTTTCCCTCTCTGAGGCTCGCAGTGAAGTCCATCACAGCTGTATCATCGCTACACCCATCGATGAGGGTTAGCTCATTGTTGAAGCACGTGACATACTCTCGGAGCGTCTCGTTGGCCCTCTGCCATAGAGAGAATATGTAGTGCAGGCCTTTTCTGAAACGCTGGCTTCTGACGAAATGTGTTAGGAAGTCCTTCCCTAGTGTTTTGAAGGAGTCGATTGACTTCGGTGGAAGGTTGTAAAACCAGGTCAGCGCAGGGCCTTTTAAACTAGTGGAAAATGTTATGCACATGATGGATTCAATCCTTCTTTGAGGGCCATTACGTGCTGGTAATGGCACAGTTGATCGAAAGGATTAGTGGTCCCGACGTAGGAGTCGAGCTTCGAGGGAGTGAACTTTCTCGGAAGGACCTCGTTCATGATTCGATCCACAAATGGTGGGGCGGAGAGGCAGTACAGTACGTCCAGATCGTGTGCCTCTCTACGGTGGGGGATCCCAGGGCCGAGCCTCTCTGTCCTGGCGTTGAACTCAATGTTAGCCGTGCAACCTCCTTTACTCCAATAAGAACTGGCAGGTGTTTGGCTTTCCTACGCTTACTCCCTATCATCTGCTGGAGGTAGAAGTCTGTGCTGTTCCTAGTCTCCATTAGCGAGTGGTGGATTTTATCGCGTGAGAGCCTCCACTGCTTTGGTGATCCACTGTATTTTGGACGTCATCGTATCGACTTTAAGATCTGTTGCTACTGCTGTTAGTACCGGAATGTGAGTCAGTTGCGCGTGCAAGATAGGAACTGCTGAAAGAGGTGGTATAGGGACAACCAGAATGTTCAATGTGTCCTCTGGTTCTTTGTTGTTACGTGACCTGGTGTTTACCATCTCTCTGTTTTTTGAAAGGAGACGACGATTAGTGTAAAGTTATGAACTATGTCAACCGCACGAACGGTGCCAAACTGATGCACTCATTTTTTGTTCTCTGCTCTGACCTTGTTCCTGCTGATATGTTGACCTGCACAAGTAGCACACGTGAACCACGGACCACCGTTGTGGTGGTCGATGACACTCCAATGCTAAAGTCAGACATGGCTCTGAGGAAGGTGTAACGCTGTAACAAGGAAGTTGTAGCGTACCTTAGCTTACCAACCTCATGTCTTATTTTTAGTGCAAGGTGTCCTGGTTCAACCAGGCATCGTAGGCGTAGTTTAGGAAGGAGATCTTATTGGAGATCCCTCTCTAATTAGAAGTCGTGTTGTAGGAGGGAAGATCCCTGTTAGTTCTGTGCTCCTAGATATGCGGGAGGTAGTTCCCAATCCAAGAACAATCCGTAGAAGGGAGTTTCCCTGTGTGGAAGATACTCTGGTGTTTGCTTCCTATTTGGAAGCAGAGAGTAGTTGTAGTTGCCCGTCCGAAACTGATCCTCGAGATACTTGCCTAATGAGGGCTTACGGGTATTGAGGATAGCTGTGAAACGTGTGGGCCTAGCGTGTTGTGAGAGTCCGGGTCCGCTTGGAAGACTAAAGTCGAGCATGCTAAAATCATTTGGGCCGGATCAGTGTTTGGCCAATGCTAGGGCCTGTAGTTCCTCAAAATCTTCATAACACGTGTACGACTCAGAGGTGTGACCGTTTTTGTGTATCATCAACGTTTATTTGTAACTTTTTGTTAGAGTTCACCCTATAGGTTTTGCATTTGGCAATGAATACTCCACATCAACAAAAGTACTATCTCACACACTACAAAAAAAGGGCCAATAGCTACAAATACTAGAGACGGTAGTCTGATTTCGTCTCTAATTAAAAGATTTGCGACGGCAAAATACTATCACTAATGCTTTTGGTAGCTGACCAAGACCATAATCATAAAAACTGTGCTTATGACGGGAAAACCGTGGCTAAATTGAGAACAAATCGTAGCTAATTAAAGCATTTGCGACGGCATATTAGCTGTCACTAAGTTTTACAAATAAAAACTGGTTGCTACGGTATAAGTCGTCTCCACTACATAAAAACTATACTTGTGACAGGAAAACCGTGGCTAAATTCAGAACAAACCGTAGCTAATTAAAGCATATGCGACGACATATTAGTTGCCGCTAAGTTTTACAAATAAAAACTGGTTGCTACGGTATAAGCCATCCCCACTACATAAAAATTGTGCTTGTAACGGGAAAATCGTGGCTAAATCCAGAATAAACCGTAGTTAATTAAAACATTTGCGACGACATATTAGTTGTCCCTAAGTTTACAAATAAATATTGATTGCTACTGTATAAGTTGTCTCTAATGGATTTTTTTGAAAAAAAAATTGGGCGCGAAATAGCTTTGGGAGACCCCATTTTTTCATCTCTCATCTCTTATTCCAAATCCCCAAAGTATTAGCCATATTGGGAAAAAAAACACCAGAGAGAGAGCGTCACCCTTCCCATTGAGAGAGTGTCACCGGTGAGGAGCGTCACCCGCTGAGAGAGAAGAAGAACATCTCCTTCTTCATCTTCTTTAACTTAAAGGTTCAAGGTGGGTAGGGTTTTTGTTGCTGAAGGTATTTTCTAATTTTCTATCATCCTCTTTGCTAAAACACCTCATCATCTTTCTTTCCTTGGACAGAGTTTGATCGAACAGAACCAACAACATGCCAAACACGTTCTCGTCGACAATCCCGCTCTCACTAAAGCCCCTTTTCAGGTTAGCTTTTTTGGGTTTTATGTAGTTGTTGAATATGAGTGCTTATGAATTCTTACTCTGCTTTCTCTAATATACTTTCCTTGGGCTTTAGGTGCTTGATATTAGTGCATATTTTGTGCTTGATATTAGTGCATATTTTGTGCTTGATAAAATTTTGTGCATATTAGGTGTTTGATAAAGTTTTGTGCATATTAGGTGCTTGATAAAATCCTGTGCATATTAGGTGCTTGATAAAATCCTGTGCATATTAGGTGCTTGATAAAATTCTATATGTAGTAGCTTAGCATCCACATCCCTATAAATTGTTTCACCAACTTAGTTCACACCAAATCAAATCCATTACTAGAAATTTTATTAGTTCCAATTTCTCAAAATTTTCTTTGATTTTGAGATTTGTTGATGCTCCTATATTTCTTCAATCCTCTTTTGCGGATTTTTTTTTTTTGGGGGGGGGGGGGGGGGGGTGGGGTAGGGGGCATTACCAAATGGCCACCATGTTGTGAGCTGTTGTAAAGTGTCCTAAACAAATATAACTTAATGAGCCTCTTAATGAAATGAGTCTGGCAAATTTCAGACATTTTTCGTTTAATACCTAGGTCCATTGAATCTAGTGAACCCCTCTCGATGTTTGTTTACACATCAGTTTATTTACATAGGAATGAACTTTAGACATCAGTTTGTTTACATATCAGAACTTTAGACATCAGTTTATTTACACAGGAATGAATTCTTGATGTTTGTGATTAATAGCTAAATGAACTTTAGACATCCATTTACTGATTTACATTCATTTCATGAGTAGTGTGCCTTCATCTTGTAGTTAGATTATAATTCTAGTTTGTTCTTCTTGCTCATTGTTGTTTGCTACAAACAGTCAACATTTTTATTGATTGTTAAGATAACCTCAGCAGATTTTCAACAGTTTTATGTGTTTGTTGGTCAGTTTGTTCTTCTTGCTCATTGTTGCTTGCTACAAATAGTCAGCATTTTTACTGACGGTTAAGATAACCTTTCATTGTTGCTTGCTTTCAATGTTGCTTGGCTTGAATATAGTTAAGGGAGATTGAAGTTTTTTTTTTTTTTTTTGGGTAAGGTTTGGGGTTCATTAGGGCAGCTAGTGGCATCCTCTTCCATGAAATTTGAGGCTTGAGGTTCAGGACCCCATTTTCCCTTGAAGTTCAGCCGTGGTGCCTCGACAACAACTGCATTCCCGAAATACTCCACAAAGACAAGTTCAAAACCTTCCTCTGTATCCTTTTCAGTTTCACCCTTTTTCAGTGTCATTACGGATTCCAATTCGTAGTTTAGGCATTCCTTGTAGAACCAATCCTGGTTTGGGATAAAATGCATGACCATTTAATGAAGCAAAGAATAGAATCTTATTTTCCTAGCTTGGAACATAAGTTGTGAGGCATCTACCCATGTCCCCCACCATGATGGGAAAAGTACACCTTCCAGAGTTCCTGCTGAAGTTACAAATCTGCAATGTTACATGTTCCCACTCACCAACATGTTGTCCAATCTTCCCTAGGGAGATATGATTTATCAATGCTACCTTGCCTATTCCTGGTCCATTAAATGGGTAAAAGACCCATTTTGCTATGTCAGTGAACGTCTCACCTAGCATGCTCTTGACATGAACATACGTACTTGCTTTTTTCAAGTTACTTTTCTTAACTTTCTATTTGGCTATTTTTTTACCAGAAAGATCTAACCAATATGTCCCCTCATTAAATCCCTTATGGGGAAGGTTACAACCATTTTGGGCAGATTGGAACAGGGCTTGATTCCTTACAAATCTCATTCAAAAGTGCTCCATTGCTGAAAAAACAATTCACAGAATAAGGAAAGTATTGTTCATCTAGGTGGAAATAAATCAATGGTGAATAAGTTGTTACTAATGCTTCAATTTGTCTGAGGTTGGGCATAGAGGAAGTGTTAGAATTTTTATTCTTTAAGCTAGGTAGAGATAGGGGTGAAGTCATGTCATCTACTTGAGCTATGAATGTACCAACCGAAACACCTAGAACTTGTGTTCTTATAACACTGGATTTCAACCCCTTGATGCTTATACCAACCAAGATGCAGTTACGTTTTCCCCATATCTATATGTCATTCTCTGTTTTTTTTTTTTCTGTAAAGTCTGAAAGAATGCATCGGAATTTTTCTAGGGATGGCTTCTCTTTTGAGTTGGTTACAATATGTTCCCTGGCCCTTGTCCTTTTGATGGATTCATCCTAATGTTCTTTCCAGGTTGGGCTTTAGATTTCTTCAATTTGGATTGGTATACCTTATACAACAAATTTTTTAAAGCTAATCTTTGGGCACAAAATCTAAGGGCAACGAGTAACTTAGATTTCTAGCTATCTAAGTATGGCGAGTGTGCGAAGACCCACAATCCCATTGCACCTCGTGTTTGCACTAGTAAGTGGCTGTTGTTTCCTTGTTCAGCAATGTCATTTAGGCTCTTGACTGTTAAGATTACATTTCATTGTTGCTTGCTTTCAATGTTGTTTGGCTTGAAGTTATTCCAAGAAGTACACTTAAGCATCCAGTTTTAGCTTTACCATCTTTTTCAATGTTGCCTGACTGACTAGCATACTCAAAATAGCTAACTGACTAGTATGATTTTCAGCAGTTTTTAGATGTGTTTGTTGGTCTGTTTGTTCTTCTTCGTCAGTTTGTTCCTTTGCTATTATGCTTTCTTGTGTGCTAGTATACTCAAGGATAAGTGCAAGTTGGCTTGCCTAGTATGCTAGTATGCTTTCTTGTATGCTTGAATACTAGTATACTCAAGGATAAGTGCAAGTTGGCCTGCCTGCCTGACCCTAGTATGCTTTCTTTTATGCTAGTATACTCAAGGATAAGTGCTTTATTGTATGACTAGTCTGCCTGACTGACTAGTATGTTTTCTTGTATGCTAGTATACTCAAGGATAAGTGCAAGGTTTACCAGAGTGACTAACTAGTATGTTTTCCCAAATTGTTTGCTATATGAATGTGTCTGTTAGTTTTAAGTTTCGGGTAGTGATAAATTTGTCCATTAACTCTCTTTTTATAACACACCAGCTTAAGCATTCAAATCTCATGCATTGCTCTCTCAAATTTTACAGGTTTAGGTGTTGTTGAATTGATTTTGATTTTAAGTGGAAGATATGGAAGATTTATGTAGTTCTTTAAGTTAAAGTGAGTTATCATCTCAAATTTAAATTTTATATATATATATATATATATATATATATATATTCAATTTGAGTTTGATAGAGTATAAAGTTGTTGGGGATTGTATTTTTTGTGATGGACAAATTATTGATCATACGAACAATGTTAGTATATTAATTATCATTTACGATGAAAATTAATACAATTGTGTTCAGGTTTGAAATGGGTCATCTGAATGACAAAAAAAAGGAAATGAGAAATAGCAAGGTTAGTGTTTTAGTAATGTTTTTAGCTATAGCAGGTTCATATTGATACAGCAAGAATGAGAAATAGCAAGTTTTTTAGCTACAACATGTTTATATTTTTTGCAACTTAGCAACGGTCAAAACTGTTGCCAAATAGCCACGGCAATTGCCGTCTTTATATTGTCAATTTGAGACAACCCCAACCGTCTCAGAATTTGCAACTTAGCAATGGACAAAAAATGTTGCCAGATAGCCACGGCCAGAAACTGTCTCTATTTTGTCAATTTGCGACAGCCCCAGCCGTCTCAAAATTTCAAAAGCTATCGCTAATAGTTTACGTCTCTTCGAATTCAATTTCATTTAGGGACAGATTCTTTACAACTTAGCAATGGTAATAAACCGTTGCCAGATAGAAACGGAAAAGTGTATCGTTGCTGTTATACTGGAGCGACGATTCAGATAGCTACGGTATTGCGACGGCCACTGTGCTTTTGCTGATTCATTGCAGCTAAACTTTTTTAATACTTAGCAACGGTAAAATGTTGTTGCTGAATTTACTTTTTTTTTTATAGTGACACCATTTCACTCTCCCACACCACCTGTTTTATTTTGCACACCACCACTTTTTCTAACACCACTTATGTAAACAACAAAACAATATTTCTCCCGCATTCAAATCGAAACACATTCTTCTCTTCTCTCTCAAAATCGAAAAACATTTCTCCCCCATTAAAAATCGAAACACATTCAAAATTGATTTTTACTCATTCTCTTGGTTTGATTTTGATTGCTTCTTCCCTTCTTGCATCTTTCCTCTCGTAAAATAAGCAAGTAAATTTTTCCTCTCGCATCTTCCCTTCTCTTGGTTCGATTGCTTTTACAATCCCTCGGATCCATTCTTCACTTCGTCTCAGATTTCGACTCCAACTTTTCTAAAACAAGCTTTCAAGTTATATTCATTTCTTGCAAAAGTTTTCAAGAAGCAATCGTTTAATGCGACAATATAAATTTTTCAGAAAAAACAAAGTAATCTCATGGAAACTTCAGAAAATTTTTCAGAAATATTTTCAATCACAAAAACAAAGTAAACTTCAAATTTGTTTTTCAGAAATCACAAAAATAAACTACTGTTCGCCCAAGACAATGCAAGGTTTTTACAAAACCTAGCATTGATCTGGGCGAACAGTAAAAAAAATTGCTGAAAAATTTCTTGTTCGCCCAGAACAATGCGAGATTTTGCAAACACTTCGCCTGGGTCCAAGCGAGCTTTATTAAAAATCTCGGCAGGAACAATGCAAGGTTTTTGCAAAAAATCGCATTATTCTGGGCGAACAGAAAATTTTTAAGCAAATATTTTCGGACAGATTTTCATGATTTTAGTAAAATGGTCATAACTTTTGCATTTCAAAACATTTTCAAGTGATTCAAATTGTATTTATTAGATAACTCATAGTACTACAATATTTGTGGATTAGCTTAAGAATCAGTCTCGATCGAGCACATAAGTTGGCCAAAACTCAGGGACACTATCCCGTTTTCATTGCAAGACAGATTTGCGCGACTTTAGCAAAATGACCATAACTTGCTCATTTCAAAACATTTTCAAGTGATTTAAGTTGTTTTTATTAGATAACTCAGAGTACTACAATTTTCATGTTTTTATGAGCTTGATAACCGATCTAAATTGATGATTTAAATTAGTTGAAAGTTACCTTGTTTTTAAGTTATTGTTTTTTTTTTTAAAATTTTTTTTGGTAGTGTGGGTTAGTAGGAAAAAAAATATGTGATGGTGTGAGAAAATACTTTTGATGGTGTTGAGTAGTCGTTGCCTTCGCATTTTATAGATAATGAATGAATAGGATGAAATGAAGATGTGTCACCAAATAATTGGTGAAAAAATTGGCTACTGTTGATATTCCACATGGCTCCCTCACAAGCACAATAGGTACTGGACAATTATGGAAGTTGAGAAAATAAAAATGATCATGTACTCGTATTTCATCCTCGAAAATTTTGGTTTTTCTTACTTTTTTAAAGTGAGGAAAATTGAAGTGTAAAGATGATGATAAAGAGCCATATGGATGGATGTGGTCACTTTAGAAAACTAAAGGGGAAGTTTCCTTCCCACTTTAGAGGGAAAATAACCATGTCGATGAATGTGCCCGCGTGATGTGTTCAACAACATAGAAATGTCTCTATTTAGGATATTAATGATTTGTTACACATTTCAAAATAAGATCCCACGATCAGAGTTCATTTGTCAACTCTCTTCTAAGATCGCATTTTTATATTTAAATTAGTTTTCTATAAACAACATGGGGAAAAAGTAAAAACAGAACATGGATGGGGGTTTCAGTTGCAAGCATTGGTGGAGGTCAATGGTGGGTTGTTTAGAGAAAATGGGTTTTTTTAAACCATCGGATTGCCTTGAGATACGAGTTGATATCTCGAGGTGTGTTTCATTCTAAGCCAATTAGCCAAGCCATTATTATTTATTTTTAATAAAAAAATAAGGTTTTTCTGAGTTTGGCACTCATTAGTTTATCCCTATTAGATTTTGGCCATCGTTTTGAAAATTAATTGAGTCTAACACTAATTTTCTAATGGAACCGTTTAATCCACGTCATTGGCTGGTCAAAACTAGTTTTTGAACCCTTTTGCCCTTACCTTGGGTTAAATCAAAGTTATGCCATAGCTAATCTCTATCTCTACGGTTATATCATCCCTTGCCCTACGCATACAGTCTTGTCACTATGAACTGCCAGCCTCCAATGGCTCTAAAACAACCCCCGCCCCATCATCGTGCGATTGGAGAGGAGGCCAGTGGTGAGAGAAAGGAAGGTGAGGGAGAGTCTAATTGAGTGTGATTATGTTGTCCAATTATGTTTCTATCTTGACTCATTGTAAGGTTGGATTGCAATATGTCATGATTGGTTATATAAACAAACTAACCCAAATGAGTTGTTCTTGGTTTTGGTGATAAAAACCCAACCCCAGTCCTTTCCATTTTCACAAAAGATATTACAAGATTTTACGATTATTCTAGTATTCCTCTCTCGCTACTTCACCAATCAATGCAAAATGATTCCAACTACTACTACTAGTAAATAAATACAAGTCCACAGCAACAAAGTCGCATGAAAAGCAAATACCAATTCCAATACCAAAATAATGGGGTTGGAAGGAGGAACTCCTCCACCAACTTATCAATCTCTCAACAACAGTCTACTTGCATCAGACCAATATTAAAAATCTGGTCACCAACGACCAATCCCACAAATCCAATCCGCCAAATCAAGACAATAAAGCTTATCCCACTGATCTTCCTAATATACTTTGAAGTCTCGGGAGGTCCATTTGGTGAGGAATCAGCAGTGAAGGTAGTAGGACCTCTATTTTCCATATTGGGTTTCCTGATCTTCCCCTTCATTTGGAGCATCCAAAATCTCTAATCACAGTAGAACTTGCCACAACCTACCCAAGAAATGGTAGGTATGTGATTAGGAAAGATTATACATTTGGCCCTCCTGGGGCTTCTTGATGGGTTCTTCTTTGTGGTGGTGGTGGTTGCAGTTTAGAGAGGGCAGTGGTGCTGAAACAGTGGGAGAGAATGAGGGGTTATGCTGAGAAATTTGACTTTTGCTCGAGGGCAAGATGGGAACTCGAATTCTTAGGTTTTAACCAAAGGTAAGGGAAAAATGGCCAAAATATTAGTTTTTGACTGATCAATGACGTGGAAATAACTGTTCTGTCAAAAAATGAGTGTTAGACTTAATTAATTTTCGAAATGAATGTAAAACTCTAATAGGTATAAACTAATAAGTTTAAAACTAAAAAAAAAACCCTAAAAAGTATGGGTAATTTTATCTCATGAAAGAAGTCTTAGACAGTTGACTGTGAGTTTGAGGGTAATACTAATTTGTGATATCTTTTTTTATTTTATTTTATAAATTGGGTCATTGACCCTTTTTATTTATTTATTAATCAATGCCCGAAAGCTACATGACTGACCCAATAGGGTTAACCAAACTAGGCCCGAAGGCTACAATATTGTTGCCACTCAATATCCTCGTCGCCTCCATCTCGCATAGAGACTTGCTTTCGCTCCAGTCCATCGCCTCCATCCTGCATGAAGACTCACTTTCGTTTCGCTCTGGTCTAGTCCATCTAAGCAGCTGCATTCAATACCTGAAGGCTTATCAACGGCGAAGCAAATGTGCTCCTAATAATCGGGCAAAAACTAATACCCGAAGGCTTATCAACGGCAGAGCAAATGTGCTCCTAATAATCGGGGGAAAACTCACAAAATCATAACTGGTGAGTCTCGAACCCGCGACCTCTCACAAAGAGAGTGGATGTCTGACTAACTGAGCTACAATTGGTGGACTTTGTGATATCTATGAGGGTCTTAGCTTGTTAGTTACCTATTTATAATAACAGGGGGTGTCGCTAATTAGGCCTTTCTTTTTAAGCTTAAAAAAAAATAGAAGTAATCTCAATGGATGCATGTCTTGGGCTTCCAAAGTCATTGAACAAATTAAATAAATAAAAAAAGTCGACTCAATAATGCACTTTCGTGACCAAATAAATGCAAATAAACCACATTTCATTAAAAAAAAGAAATTAAATAAGTTAATTAAGAAACTAAAATACGTATACATGTGGGCATATGGATAGTATATAGATAGAGTAAGTCTAGGGAGCGAGGGGGGGGGGGACGCGAGGGAGGGGTGTGTAACTGCCCATCTCCCTCAAGATGAGTGATGACACACATCTCGAGGGCAATGGGCAGTTACTCATATAGAAAAGTAAATTATAAGTGACTTAATGTACCATAAAACTTATTATAAAAATGTCATAAACATATAGAAATACATGAATGATGACAAGCACATGCATATTTGTATTTTTGCCACTAGATAATGGTCGAATGCACGTGAGATTGTGAAACTTTAACCCAACAAACGAAGAGAGTGTTAAAGAAGTTTATGTTGCTTTAATTTACATAATTAAGTTTTCATATGGTAGAGCTTTTTTTTTTTTTTACCCTTAACCCTCCCCACCCAATGTTGCCGGCCGGATTTGAACCGTGACGTGTGATACCATCTGCCATATCTCTACCAACTCAGCTGTTACACTTTATCTGCTACACATATACCAACTAAGTTGATACACTTTATATGTCACACCTCCATCAACTAAGCTGGTACATCTTTGACTCATATGGTACAGTTAAATCAAAGTTATTGAAGCACATGTGAAAGAGACGAGACTTGACTCAATAACTTCAAACCGTCATTGTTGAATGTAATAGTTTTAGGTCAGAAGTCTTCGTTGTAGAATTTTACTGGAACTATAACACTCAAATTGAATGTCAACTAGTGAGTGATTGAACAAATGGGACTATAATGTTAATCTAAGTTATATTGAACATATAAAGTCGACAAATCTGTGCAATGCCCCCAAAGTCCTTAAGCAAAGTTCACCATTTACTTAAACTAGCATGTCGACGCTCTACGTTCGCGGATATTTAATATTTTTATTTATTTATTACAACCTTTTAATAATAAGTAAAAATTATTATTGAAATTCTAATAAAATAATTAATTATAATTGTAAGGGCCTATATAGTTTATAAATAATTAAGGGCTTCGAATAAATTATGTTAGGGACTTAGGTACAATTAACAATATTTTAGAGGGATGAATTTTTTATTATAAATAATTTAAATTTGGGATGGTAAACAGTACATATGTAAAATGAAAAAAATACCCCTGATCACTATTCACCTAACTATTAAATTTACTTATAAATATAGTAGAGTTTGGAGGACATTTTGGACATTCCAAAAATCAGGACGAAATATACTGTAGATTTTGTAATTGAATATTGAATTTCTTATTAATGACTCAAAGATAAAAATAAAAGTATAACAAAAAATAATGGATCGACTAGGTTAATTAATAAATGGCGGCAACTACACCACACCACCATTTTCTCTCTCTCAGACCACTTACTTTCTTTCTCACACCACCATATTTTCTCACACCACCTATATAAACAAAAATCATCCATTTTTTCCCCTCACCATTCAAATCGACAATGATTTCTCCCTCCCCTATTCGAAATCTAATGCAAATTTCTTCTATCTTTCTCGAAAACTGTCAAAATCCCCTCAAAGTCGAAACCCTTAAACCAAAACTCAATAAATATGCATACTTAACATAACAAAGAAACCCAAACTCAAAACGAAAAAAACACAAAACAGGGTAACTTTCGACCAATTTAAGCCCGCAATTAAGACCGATTCTCAATCTCATCAAAACCCAAATATTGTAGTAATCTTAGTTATCTAATAAACACAACTTGAATCACTTGAAAATGTTTTGAAATGAGAAAGTTATGGTCAACTTATTTGAAATGAGCAAGTTTTGAAATGAGCAAGTTATGGTCAACTTGAATCAAAACCCAAATGTTTTGAATCACTTTACTAAAGTCGTGCAAATCTATCTCGCAATGAAAACGAAATAGTGTTCCTTACTTTTGGCCAACTTATTTGTTCAATCGAGATCGATTATCAATTTAATCAAAACACAAATATTGTAGTACTCTTAGTAATCTAATAAACACAACTTGAATCACTAGAAAATATTTTTAAATGAGCAAGTTATAATCATTTTACTAAAGTCACGCAATTGATGTAAAAAAACTAAAAACTAAAAACTAAAAAGTGGTGTGATGTAATCGCTCCCTTGATAAATTAACTTGAGATAGACAAATGGAGCAAGTTGGGCTTGCTATTATAATACCTATATATATATATATATAATCACAAATTTTGACAATTTTCGTTTGATTTGAAAAGCATAATACTGTGACCTATCAAATTCAAACTTTTAGAAAAATAGAACCTGCCCAATGCCTTTTTTTGTGCTGCCGGTGGGCATAGAACCCGACCAGGGGCTTAAACCACCGCAATCTTAACCCGCACCTTGCCCAATACCCATTAGCCAAAAATAAATAAATAAATAAATAAAATAGAGCCCAGCTACAAATTCAGTCACCTAGCCGTCATGACAAACAAGAAAATTAAATAATGTAATTTTAGAACGACAGAATCTAACAAGAACAAGAACTCTTCTTATTTACTGAAAAAACTAAAAGTTACTAATTATCACAAAAAGAAGAAAGAACTTTGTTGACAGAGAGTTAGAGCAATCGATGATCATCGAAGATCAATGATCAATATGAACATGTAGTCCTTTGAACACGATCTCTGAGAATTCTGTTGTACAAAGCCAAACGATTTGCAGGTGTTTGTTCTACTCTTCGACATTGATTTTCGCTTCGACAATCAACTTGGTTGAATCTCCTACTACATTCTCTTCTGAATTCCACACCATCTCTAATAGGATCAACTACATCTTCAGCAAAGTGCATTCTTTTCTTGGTCTTTTTATCTCTCTTTCTCCCATCTACAAAAAATAGTAAAAAAAAAAAATACACACATATATATATATATATATATGAATAAGAAAATTATGTTGAAGAAAAGAATCTTGAATTCTATATGAAAACATGTTTTCTAAATACCAGAAGAGATGCAAGACCGAAGAATTTGATCTGAATTGGGGTGAATTCTGAACTTTTGCCGACATATAGCAAGGAGAAGGACCGTGCCGGAGATTGCCATGGCAGAGGCGAAGGCCATGGTTTGAGAGCTAAGAATTGAAGACATGGTGGAGAAGAGGGAGGAGAGTTTTACTAAGAAGAGGAGATGAATAAAGGAAAAGAGGAGGAAGAGTGAAGAGGGTGGTGGGGGTTGGGATGATTAAATATTGTGAGTGTGGTTATAATATTTAATGTTATTATTCGACAAGGAAAAGGAGTTCTTGGAGAGGTGTTTTGGATGGTAAATTCGAGAAGGAATTAAGAGAGTTTGGGGTGGTGAGGTCAGTTTTGGGTTTCTACAAGGGGGAGGGATTTGATGTGAAACGGTCAAACTTCTTTAGATCATCCATAATCAGCAATTCAGCATGGCTAAAATCAGATTTTTAAGAAAAAATTATATCCTCAAACGAGGGTGTGTAATTTTTAATTTTTTTTACCCACAATGGATGACCTTATCCTGCTATCTAAGATGGCAGGGCACCATCCAAGATAGTGTCGCGCTATCTCAGATGGCGCAACAAGTTGGCAATATAAAATAGAGCGCCAACTCCCTCCTTCCCCATTTCTTCTCCATTTCAAGTTACACAAAGAATAGTGTAGGTGGGAGGGTTTTGGCCGAGAGGGGTTCAAATATTTGAAGTTTTCTTTGCATTCTGTCATCCAAATTCAAAATTGCAGTGGATTACTCTCTACGAGCTTCAGTGTGATAGTGAAAGAAAATCATTTGAGTTATTGAATTCAAAAATAAACTTCGTGTACACCAATTATAAGACAAAATGTCTCCATGAGATGAATATGTTTACTTAAACGACAATTTATTCTCTTATTGAATGTGTCAGGGGAAGATTTCTTTAGCAATGTGCCAATGTCGAATGTATCAAATGAAGAAGACAACATTGATATAGAGTGGTTTCAAATCTTGATTGATGCGGGTGAAAATCGCGCTTCTTATAATTTTCTTGACAAAGACTTTGCAAAATATAACACCATTTGTGGTTCGTGTTGCACTCCCATTGAAATGTCACTACACCAAAAGGCTTGTTTAGCTACGGGGAGGTGGCCACGGCTCTAAGCCGTTGGTTTATTTGCCACGGCTAAAAACCGTGGCTATAACGGCCAACGGTGTAAAACCGTGGCTAAAAAATAAAATCGTGGCCAAAAAACACTACACCAAAAGGGTTGCCACGGTTTTAAACCGTGGCTATAACTGCCAACGGTTTATAACCGTGGCTAAAACTGCCAACGGTTTAAAACCGTAGCTAAAAAAAATTTCACTTTCGGGCTTTGGCCAAAATACTTTCGCGCTTTGGCGAAAAAAATTGATGAAAAACAGATTCTCAGAAGGGAAGAAGAAGGACGAAAGAAGGAGAGGACGATAGAAGAGAAGCAGGGACGAAACAGATTCTCGAAGCAGGGAAGAAGAAGCAGGGACGAAACAGATTCTCGAAGCAGGAAAGAAGAAGCAGGGACGAAACAGATTCTCGAAGCAGGGAAGAAGAAGGACGAAAGAAGGAGAGGACGATAGAAGAAGAAGAAGAAGAAGAAGAAGAAGAAGAAGAAGAAGAAAAAGAAGAAAAAGAAGAAAGTTTGAGAAGGTAAGATCTCCTTCTTCTTCTTTAGATCTCTTTGTTGATCTCTTCTTCTTATTTTTTTTTCTTCTTTCAGCAAAGCAAACCCTAGAACTCACTTTCTTCTTTTCTCCAACTCGATTTCTGAAGAGGAGAAGAAGAAGATTTCTCCGAATGGATCAATTTCCCCCGAATGGATCAATTTCTCTGCTCCCGAAGAAGATTGTTGATGATGAAGCCTGGTTTTGCAAGCCTGGTATGATTTCCCAACAACCCATTGAATAAATTTTTGATTTTTATGTTAAATGTTAGATGAACTTCTTTGTTTTTTCTGTTGAAGACTGTCGGCATCCCAAGACTATGGAGGATTTCATCAGATCTACACCCCCATTGAAGGTTTTACTTTGAATCTCAATTGATTAGGGAGAAAGTTTAAATTGGGTTTTTTGCTTGATAAAAATCAGATTGTTATGGTTTGGTTTTGTCATCAGTGAAGAAACTTCACTATTGTCTATAAGTTATTTAGATGTTAAAATTGATAAGGAATGATCTGTGTTTTGTATTTCAGGTTAGGTTTTCTCTGCACATACAAAACTTTCCATGTAAATCATCATCCAAAGTGTGCTTCAACACCTGACATGCTTTCAGTATTTCTCTACCACTTATGTCAGGTATTCACTTTTTAGTGTCATAACCTTCTTGTTTAGTGCTTATATCCTTGATATATTTAGATAACAATGACTACCAAGCATCAATCTGCTAGTGCAATTGTACTCTAGCACTTCTACGCGCCATGTTTGGATACTAGATTTAATTATTTGAGTTTCTACTGTACCATAATTGCAATTGTTTATATGCTTTAAAATGTGTTTGACATCTCACTTTTCTTATGCCTTATGTTGAGCTTACGTTTCTATGCCTTATGTATATTTCTTGGTAATGTAGATTCATGTAATGTCAGTGCTACATCAAGTCAAAGATGCATCATCTTTTTGGTTTTAACTTATTGTAGGCAGAAACAGAGGCAAAGAAGAAGAAGAGGAAGAAAAACTATGATCTTCAACATGTAAGCACCAAGTTCTTTTAGGGGTTATGGATTTTTTTGATTGGTCAAAGGATTATTTTTAAAAAATAAAATTCTTTGTTACATTTCATATTTGGTTTGTATAGGAGCTTGCAGCCCTATGGGAGAAAATGAGGCGGCGCAATATTGCTAAAGAAGACAGATCGAAGTAAGAAGTTCATTTTTAATAATGGGGTTCTTTTGTAGAAATATTTTAGTAATATGGCTAAGTTTGTTCATTTTAATATTTTAAGAATGGTGAGTGAAGCTGTACAGAAGATGAAGGGGAAGATACCTGAAATTGCCATGTCCCATGTATCTTCTCGGGTTTTGCAGGTAAATATTATTCTCTTGCTGACTTCTCTTCCATTTTTATTTGATTTACTATTAACTGCAGTAGGGCTTTGCTTGTTTCATATTAGACTTGTGTCAAGTACTGTACCCAACCTGAACGAGATGCCATATTTAAGGAGCTCCAGCCAGATCTTCTTACGCTTGCACGTAACGCATATTCAGTTCATCTAGTGAAAAAGATGTTAGACAATGGTATGTTTCTGCCGAGAAAGTGGAAAATTGAAAGTTACGACAATGTTGATTAGAGATTTAGGGCATTGAAAATCTGATTTTCTTCTTTCTGATTTTTTTTTCTTCATGATGCTGCAGCCTCTAAAAAACAGTTGGAAGGTTTCATCTCTGCCCTCCATGGGCATGTTGCCTCTCTTTTCCGTCATATGGTTGGATCTGTTGGTATGTTATAACCGATTCAGTTTACAGCAATAGAAGTTTTCTTGTATTTTTATTCTTTGTGAAGTCTGTTGCTTTATTTGTTAAATACATCCAAGGATTGTTAAAGTCAAAGTTTGAGTAATCTTGGGTATGGTGGATCATTATTATGCTTGGACTTGTTTGACTTAGTTGAGTGATATCAGACTTTACTGATGTCTTTAACATTGGTTGCTTTTGAAAAAGGGGCACAAAGTTTCTTATAGAAACATGTTTTCTTGTGAAAACATTCTATATTTCTTTATTACATATTCGTGCATATTTGGTCGAACTCTGCAGACCTGATGTTTTTAATATTGCCTAATGGTTCTTATTTGGCAGTTGTTGAACATGCCTACCAATTGGGAAATGCATCTCAGAGACAAAATCTATTGTTCGAGTTGTATTCAACAGAGTTTCAGCTGTTCAAGGATTTGGCTTCATCTAAAGAAAAAAGGTTTGCTTCAAGCATTAAGCATATCCATATCTCCTCTTTACATCTGTGCAATCAGCTTAGGCATTTTTCTAAGAACACTGCCAAGATTTAGGCAAAGCTAAGACTTGGTCACTGCTTGGTCCAGTCCTCCTTGAATTGATTTTCAATCCACTGTAGCAAGAATGGATTTTTTTTATCTGTCCAGCTGTTTTTCAGTGACATTATTATTGTTTGCTAGAGATTATGAGATTTTTCATTTTCCTGCTGCAGGTGGGTATGGCACATTGGAGGAGCTCTTGGAGGTCATCACTTGGGATCAACTTGGCATCCATGACAAACCTGTAAGCAACCAAAACCAAATAAAAAAACCAACCATGGAGTCTTGGTTTTTGTTACCTTCATTTGCTTGACAAAGTGAGGAAATCTGTGCAGGTGGGTTTGTTGAATGTGGATGGATATTACAACTATCTACTGACCTTCATAGACAAAGCAGTGGATGATGGGTTTATCAAGTCTTCACAGTGCCAAATAATTGCCTCTGCACCAAATGCAAAAGAACTTTTTGAGAAGCTTGAGGTGTGAATTAATGATTACCATTGTTGTTTTGTTGGTTTTTTAGTGTTTGTTTTTATTTGGGTTCAATGATATTGTTTTGTTTTTGCTTTGATTGTAGGCATACGTGCCTGTACATGACTAATAGGTAACTAATCTATACTTCAAATTACAGTTCACTCAACTCATTCCATTCAATCAAATTTCATGACTTCACATGCTCAAATCTATTTTCCTTACATGAAGCTTCTTCAACAATAGCCTTCAACAAAACCTGTATAAAATTATGTATACAGGTTTTACTCTATACTACTACTATTTTTCTGACTTGGTTCTTAATACTCTCTATGTTTTCTTTCCTCTTGGATACAATAAAAGTATCATGATGAAGATTGCTAGCATGCACTTCTTATGCTTTGATAGTTGTTCAATTCAAGCTATATCTTTAGGTTCACTCTTGGATGATAATGTGGTTTGTTGCAGTGTCAGTACCAGAGGATGGAAGGAGAGGCTATTTTCTCGGAGCACTTCCATGGCTGATATTGGTTCAGAAGTTAAGAGAGAGGTAAATGGTTTGTTGCAGTGTCAGTACCAGAGGATGAAAGTATCATGCTTAATGGAGCGTCTTGAAACCAGAGAAAATAGTGAAGCAACAGAAGCAAATGGAATGCAGATATTTGTTGATATGCTAACAGAGCTATGTTGATATGGCTGATATGGAGTAAATCTACTATGTTGAAAGTCCATAAAGACCTTCCTAATGCAAATCTTTGAGGTATTCTTCCAAATCCTTTAAGTGAGCACAAAATTACCCTTTTTGTGATTCAAACTAAATGCATATTGGAATTCTACTATGGCTCTATAACCAAATTGGTACTCTTGGACATTAAAACTTAAAGTGAACCCAAGGTTTTCTTGCACATGTAGGCTGAACTTAGATATCAATTCTCAGCTACTCATGTTAGACACGGGTAGAAGGACTTGGATTCAGTTAGCTGTTACAAATTTTGAAGGACTCTATGCCTAAATTCTGTATAGCTGGCACGAAATGCAACCAATGGGCTGCTTCTATATTGCAGCACTCTTAACAATATTTTCTATTCCTTATTCCTTGATTTGAGAGGGAAAATTTGTTCTGGAAGATATTTTAGCTCAGCAATATGATTAATTTCTGTGGCTATTGTAATTTTTATTATATTTAGTAGCTTATAGCTTAGCAATATTATTAATTTGTATGGCTACTGTAATTTCTATTATATTTAGTAGTTTATGTTCTTATTTTCGTGTACAACAAACAGGAGCATGATAATACTGATATTGAAGGAGTTGACTCGACCAATGCATGCTATGGGGGTACTGCAGCTTTATTCAATGTGGTGAATTGGGTGGAGAGTAGCTCGTGGGATGGACGCTACGGCCTTGTTGTGTGCACAGATAGTGCGGTATGACCTTTTATTTAGACATCGAGCAAGTTTCTTTTGATGGCACCAACCATCAAAAGTACACAAATTTATTTCATATTTGAGGGCATGACATGTTAGCATGTTCAATAGCCTGAAAAGTTGCTAGCTGTTGCCAATGTGCGCACCCTATTAGCCGCAGTTTTTTCTTGTATGCGCTTCCTTCCGTTGGTCGTTTGTTGCACTTGTCATTGCTCTGAAGAAAGTTTTGTATCATGTAATGCTTTTTTGATAATTTATTGTTGATTATTTTATCATAGGTCTATGCAGAAGGGCCTGCACGCCCTACTGAAGGAGCAGCTGCTATAGCCATGTTGATAGGGCCAGATGCTCCCATTGCATTCGAAAGCAAATTTAGAGCATCACACATGGCTCATGTATATGACTTTTACAAGCCTGATCTTGCAAGTGAATACCCGGTATGCTAGACTTCTTTTATTGTTCTCATTAAGTATAACAAATATCACAGGGCATGTGCAGTTTATACACATACACACACCAAAGAAAGTGCATAAACTGATAGAACAAATATTTAAATTTCATATCCCCTTGTCTTTTTGTAGCAAATTCCGTACTTGTCAAAATATATCACTGATTTTTTCAAACATTTTGGTTTAGGTTGTTGATGGGAAGCTTTCACAAACGTGTTATCTCATGGCACTTGATTCTTGCTACAAACGCTTGTCTGCTAAGTAAGGTTCTTGTGGATTGGTGAAGAAAGTAATGTTGATGCTATGATCTTGACAAAATCTATAACTTGAATGTTCTTTCATACTTTTTGTAGGTTTGAGAAGTGTCAAGGGAAAGCATTCTCGATTGCTGATGCAGACTACTTTGTGTTCCATTCTCCATACAATAAGGTTAAGTTATTTTACTGTATACAATCACAATGTTCTAACAATTTGATCATCACGTGAAACTTTTGTTGAAGCTGCAACATGATGACTTGTTTCTTGAATTGGTATTTGCAGCTTGTTCATAAAAGCTTTGCCCGATTGTGCTTCAATGACTACTTGAATGATGCCAGGTTCGTGTTTCATGATAATCTCTAGTCAAATCTTCTTTCTGGTGATTTAAACTTACATGGAACTGACAGGAATCCATACTATTCATGGAACTGATACGTTCTATTTGTTTTTGGCCTTTTGCTGATCAGCTATGTTGATGAGGCTACAAAAGAAAAACTTGCTCCATTTGCTTCTTTGTCTAGCGATGAGAGCTACTCTAACCGTGATCTTGAAAAGGTAATAGAGCTATGTTGATATGGCTGATATTTGTTTTTTTATGTCCCCTCAGTCTTTTAGCTTTCTTTTAATGTTGTTGTTGCTGAATGGAATGCAGGCTGCTAACACAAGTGTTGTTACTAAAGGGAGCAGGTTGCTATATGTTGCAGAGTGCTATGTTGTTACATGTAATGTTGTTTAGGAAGGATTTCTGTTAGATTAGTTGTCAATTAGCTGTCAATAAATGTAGTACTATAAATAAGAGAGCATAAGAGAGAAAAAGGGATTCATTTGATTTGTAAGAAAATTGTACACTTGAGCATTTGCTCTACAGGAGATTAGCCATCTCGAATTAGCTTTCTTATTGAATACAATCCATTCCATTTAATGTCATCAATCCAGAATTACAATTACAAGTTCTTCAGTCTGTAATTTATCTTCATTGCCTGTATTGCATCACTGTCAGTAGAACTGCATTGGCTTAACATCGTGACCAAAATATATATATATATATATATAAAATAATAATGATTTTTTTTTGCCACGGCTTAAAACCGTGGCTACAAATATTGCAACGGCTTAGAACCGTGGCCATAACTTGCAACGGTTTTAAGCCGTGGCTATTCCTGGCCACGGCTTAAAACCGTGGCTAAAACTTTTGCAACGGTTTAGAACCGTGGCTAAATTATCAATCGTCCTCGAGTATAAAACCGTTGTTAATATTTTTGCAACAGTTTTTAGCCGTTACTGGTGATTTAGCGACGCCTCTACAGCCCACGGCTCTAAGCCGTGACAATGGGTTACCCCCATTGTTCAAAACCGTTGCTAATGGGTATTTTTTGTGTAGTGTGTGTAAATGGTTGAAAGATAATACTTTTGCCAGAGACATCAGTGATGTGAGTGGATTGCAAATTTTTTTAAGAATGGAATCGGGCTTCTCGGATCGAGCCTTAGTGAATATCCTCATTGAGCACTGGTGGTCAACAACTAATACTTTTCACTTTTAAGGTTTTGAAATCAACTTCACACCATATGATCTCACTTGCTTGAGGGGGATTCTCGTGGGACTGGATGGAGCAGTTCCCCCTTATGACGATCGACTGTATATTTCTAACATTATAAAGTCATAATTTTTTGACTTTATTAAGAGTGACATTTATGAGGGAATTGCCTGAAGTTGACTTGGTTAAGTCATTTTTGTCTAACCGAAGCATTACCAACATAAACAAAGGCGGACCTACTAAGGGGTGAGGAGGGGGGGGGTGTCCCCCAACTTTCAAAATATTGTTTACTATATATTAGTTTTACAAAAAAAAAAATTATATATTGTCTAATACAATATTATAATTGTTCATTCAACTATTTAAACATATCTTTGTTGGTGTAGTGTTTGGAAGTTTATTAGTTTTGGTAAACGACCCGAGTTTGATACTCTTCGTGCAAATTTTCATTTTACTTTATTCTCAATACAACTTTATTAGTATTTGTAAAAATTATAGCTATTCACAATTACTACTTTTGTCATTGTGACATGCCCCTACTTTTTTGTTTTCAACGCAATTTTATGTAATTGCAAATAGTAAGGAAATGGATTGTTTGTTCACAAGTGGTATAAAACATTCAACAAAAAAATATTTGAAATTAATATCTAAAATAATAACTATAGAATCCAATGAAAATATATAATATTAGCAAACTTGTACAAAATTTGAGGCTTGTATAAACCACTTTTTCTTTGAAATTGTACTAGGATTATATTATGTATACAAATTTCAGAATTTTTTTAGCTTCAACTAGATACATTTCCTAATTATTTTGTGATTTTGTTAGCTTCCTTATCTGCATAGTGTACATGTATTTGCATAACTCTCGCTCGACCATTCCAGTTGGACGGCTGCATCCTGTGTGATGTACACAAGGCTAATATGTGAGATTGGGGCGGATCTATCATAACTACACTATATGATGCCTTGGATGCAACATCAATGATAACACCATATTTCACCGAATTTCGGCAACTTTTAGAGGTAAGCCTAATTTCAAATTAATTTAGTTATTATTTTTATAAGTATAATTATTCATTTTAGACTTAGGGTGTGTTTGGTTGCATGAGATCCTATGCCATGGAAATCCATGACGGGACCACCTAAATCTAAGCTAATTTTATATTCATTCAACAATCAACCATTTGATTTTGTGATCAATGGTAAGAGTGAAAGTCCCATGAACATGGAAATCACATGCTTTGGGGGACCAATGAGTGATATTCCCATGTTTATGAAACTTTCATTCCCAACGTTGATAACAAAATCAAATGGTGGATTGGTGAGTGAACCTCAAATTAGCTTAGATTTAGGTGGTTCCCACATGAATCTCCATGGCATAGGATTCCATGCAACCAAACACGCCATTAGGGTTTTTTTTATATGAAAGTAATGTGATTTAGACTTGGGGTTTTATTTTTGAAAATAACGTGATTTAGACTCCGGGTTTTATTTACGAAAATAATGTTATTTATTCATAGGTTTTTACTTACGAGAATAATGTTATTTAGACTTAGGATTTTATAAAATAATGTTATCTAGACATAGGGTTTTTATAGAATAATGTGATCTAGAAATAGGGTTTTATTTACAAAAATAATATTACATAGACTTATAGTTTTTGAAAATAATGTTATTTAGAATTAGGGTATTATTTACGAAAATAATGTTATTTAGACAAGGTTTTACAAAAAATAATGTGATTTAGACCTTTATGAAAATAAATGAGATTTAGACTTAGGGTTTTAGATTAAGTTTGATTATTGATTTATATAGTTTTAATATTATTTTATTTGTGCAGGTATGGTTTTATGAGTACTGTTTTGTGTACACACCAAAGTTACAGTATCCTGACGTTGACATTTATGTAGGGCAAAGAAATGAGACAGGAAATAATTAGAGAAAGTCAAAGATCAAGTTCGGAAAAATACTAGTGTTGCACGCAATGCACTTGAGTTTTCACTCATGATACATTTTTTGGAATCCTAATCGATCTTAAATCATATTGCACACACATGATTATCTATTGAGTTAAATAATGACAAATACGAGTTGAACCCCACATGGAGAGCTATAAAAATCAAAAAATCAGTTTTCATATCTATTTTTAACTTAACCTACTTAGAAAAGACATAATTGGTGAAGTGTTTGAACTAAAATATTATGAAATGCGGAGCAAATGAGTTAAACCTAATTGTGGAGATACTTAGGGATTTAGAGGCCACCACCATGGGCTGACGACTCTCTTAAGCTAATCTCAAGTTTATGTTCTTCCAAATCTTAACTCATTCTTAGATAGTTTCTCTACTTACCAAATACATAATAATTTCTAAGCATTATAAGCATAATCTAAAAACATAAAAAGAATTCATAATTAAATGAAACACTTAATATCTAACAAATCATGTATAAAACTTACACTATGACTATACTTAGAGCATTAAAATGTGGGTAGGTTAGACTCATACATTATGAAGACATGTTTTATCTATAAATTTTATAAAGATGAAAATAAAAGTTAAAAATGTATATGTGATGATCAAAACACAACTTAGTTAATTCCACTTAACAAGAACTCCCAAGTGCATAGCTTATACTAACCGCAACATAGATCTGATAAACATGAAAATAAGTTGAGAAAACATAATCGAGATCATCATCTCATGGGGCTCATTCATACACTAAGATGGTGTTTAGCTACTCAATGTAAACCTTAGGCTTCTAATGGTGATAAATATAAATAATATAGTACTTAACCTTACAATTAAAACTCACAAATCTCTACAACTTTCTCACAAAATTCACAGCTTTTGGATTCTTTGCATGCAACAAATGTGCATTTATAATAGTTGTATGCTAGTAAGGTGGGTGACAATAGGTGTGGCTATTTAACCTCAAAATTTGACCAAAGATAAGAAATCTAACATAAATGCATAATAATTTTGGAGGCTTTGTAAGAAAGTTGTGGTAAGCATATGTAAATTGGACATATGGTGGCTTATTGTTGAACTAATGTGTTTTACCATAAATGGTGAAATCTTTTGGTTGAAATCAAAATTCAATGGTTGAATTTTGACTTTGAAATGAAAAAGGATTTGGACCATTAAGAGATTGGGTTTTGTTTGGTTAAAATGGGTTGGAAAGCCTTGATTGCTTATGGGCTTGAAAATATCTTTGAGCTTTGACTTTCGACTTTTTCTCGATTTTTACAAGATGATGAGATGACCAATATTTTTTTTTTTTTAATATTATTGTGTTTATTTGTGTATATTTGATGATGAACACTTGAATTCTTGCATTATACACAAAATACACATAATGAGAGTATTTTCTTTATTAATTGGAATAACGAATATAGAATTAGGCGCTTAAAATGTACAATTTACAAGCCTATCAAATCCTTATCTAGGGACTGCAACAATTGCAGAAAGTGAAGAATGCAATAACTCACTCGCCATTTCTACTTAGTGCATGATATTTCGTTCGGTTTCGATTGTCACTATTAATTCAATAATTTATTTGAAAATTCATTCTATATTTTTTTTTGTTTCTTTTAACTATGTTTTAATATAAATTTAATTTTGTAATGTAAATGGTACCTTGGAGATCCATATTGGCAACAAATTAGTGGGAAAATTTCCATACTTATGGATTCGCTTGTCTTTGTCTATCATAATTGAGGACTTTCATCAACTTTCTAAACAGGGATGGCCAGGGGCGTCTGACTTTGTCTGTCCAGTAGACCAAGCACATATTCTAAGTATTGGACACATGTGTCAGCTTGGAAAATGTTGCCCTATTTCTTTTGTGATGTTAATGTCGATAGATTCAGTATTGGCGCTTTTGTTGATTCTTCCGATCTACAGAGTTTGAGGAGAGGGCATGAGGATAACCTGAGGGAGTGTTAGAAGCGGAGGTCAGGCCTTGAGAACATTTCACCTGAGATCTACCCACCCATGACTATATGGGTACCTAGGCTGAATAGAATGCCAGAGATAACGATTCCACTAGCACAGAGATTGGGGCTTCACAAATCCATTGATTCGTGGAACCCATTAAAAATAATTATTTAAATTTGTTTTTTATGTTGTTCTCAGGGCCGAATCAGGAATTATGCGTATATTTATGAGAATTTTGTGTTGGCCCCAAACAATATCTCGAGCACCAATATGCCCTTGAGTACCACCAGGTGCCACTCGATTAGCCTACCTATACAGGGAGTGAGCCCACATTCACATGGCACCAAACCGTCACATGTTCAACCATGGATTGGAATGCGGAGTCCTTATTCGATGAGTAAACCATTAACCCATCAGAGTGGACGTCAAGCCTGGTCCTCTAAGGTACCACAAGCAAAACAAGGAAGAGGACAATCATCGCAGGAGTCGGGGCAATTGTCACATGAATGTGAGTACAAGGGTGACACATATAGTGATGATAGGGATGAGGAGGTAGTACCTTTGATACATGATTGATTTGTACTAGATATTCACATTTTTCTTATTTTATTTTATGTCAACTCATGAATTTAATTTATTAGTACTAATTTGAATCAAAACTTAAGTTACTATTAAGTTAGTTTAATAGCCGTTAGAGAATATTTTGAAGTTAGTTTAACAACTGTTATAGAATATTTGCTACTCTATAAATATTCATAACATCTATGGTTCTAGTTCTCATTGCATTTTTCAATTCAATACTAACATCTCCAAAGTTCATCACAATGGCTAATTTCAACCAAAATGTGGATTGAATGTTATTTCATGCTGTTGTGGAAATTTCCGAGGGTCATCTTGCTGATCAAGGTAAATTTTGGTCAAATATAAAAACATAATATCAAATGCATGTAGAGGGTGTTGGTAATCCGTAGAAGCCAATCTAATTACTGAAATGTCATTGAAAAAATTTCGTAAGGCCATGAAATTGTACAAGAGCAAAAGTCTCCCATGTGCAAAAGTCTCCCACGTATTAACTGAATATTGCCCTGATTAGAACGATGTTGATCGGGTAAGTATAATTTCATTACACGTTTTTGTTAAAATTTTATTAATTTATCATTGTTGGATTAATAATATGTGTGTATTAACAGATGCAACATGTTCGAGCTTTGTATCAAATTGAGGTTGGTCACGCTTGGAAATTTGAGCACGACTATAATATACACATTAAATGTTCAAAGTTTAAGTAGAGGTTAATATTTTAATGTATTTATCAATGTAATGTTCATTTACGATTGAAATGTATATGGCAGTGCAATGCAATTTCAAAAAATTCAATAAATAAAATATGTTTGGTTATTACATTGATAGTACAGTTACATTTAATTAATTTTCAAACATAAGTTGCAACATAGACAAAATTATACAACTAACAAGGCATTAACTAAGATACGAGTCGACGCCCATGCGACTTCTTAGTGGGTGCAACTTTCGGAGAAACAGTGGGAGTGGGGATTGGAGAAACAGGGTCGTGGCAATTGAAACATGCATGGGGCGTGTCAATCGGAACAACATGGGCGTGTCATTTGGGAGCAATAAACATGTTTTTCATTCACATAATTTTGATATGCATCTACCACCTCTTCGATAGTCCAGAATCTTGGAATACCGCATCTTTGTATTTGTAAATTTTTTCATTACATGCTACCCATGTAAGATATACACCCGATTTCCCACTCTAAACATAACATAGACATTTTTTTTGCCATTTTCAATATTTTTTTGTGATCAAATAATGTTTGGTTTTTGGTAAAATGAAAGAATTATAATGGAGTGTGTGTGTAATTATATATACATGCATATAACAAAGATGAACAAGATGCTCATGACTGGGGTGAATTCAATAGCGACATGTGTCTTGATCCAATGGTGAGGAGATCCGGGTGATGAGATGGATGGTCAGGAGGTTTGTAGGTAATTAAGGGACCAATATGGGATTAAAGTGTTATTATATTAAAATGTGTGAAAGGGGCCAAAGTAGATTGGTGGTGTTGTTGTTGGTGGGTGAAATTAGTGTTTTAAAAAGCGCTAGGAAGTGGGCGGGCTGCGAGCAGGTGCCTAGCACCCAGGGGCTTAGGCAGTTTTAGGTTTTGTATTATAACTTTAATAATTTACAAAAGTTAAGCATAATACCTTATCAATTACATCAAATTTAATGCCAAGATACATATGCAAAATTTATAAACATGAAAAATTAACAATCGTGAATAAAATTTATTAAAACTAAAATGACTGAAGTTGGTCATGATGGATACTTTATACGAAATTGAATTTGTGGACAAATATTCAAACCTATTCTTTTATTTTTATTTAAATTGTATGAATAAAATCTACATTACTAAAATTGGTAACGGCAGATCCTTTGAGAGTTCCATTAAGTAATCATCATTTGCTACATTCATACATATACTGAATAAAAAAATTTAAATTGTTTCTTTCCAAAAAAAGGGGAAAGAAAAATAAAATAAAAACACAATCAGCCTTATTAAAAAAAAATCCGCCTAGACCGTCTAGATCTCACCCAGAACCTGCCTAAATGCCTACTCGATTTTTCACCCCACTCAACCATTAATCTGGGTGTTTCTCTAACGCCTAGCGCCTAATCGCCGCCTAGATCATTTTTAAGAACACTGGGTGAAATAGATAATGATCGATCATACTTGGTCAAGAGGCACAAGCAGATGAAGAGTAGTTAAAGTTCTTTCCTTTATTACCGTATGGCAAACTTTACCTTATGATATTGGTATTTTATTCATTGTAAAATATACTTTTGAGACTATCATATCTTTAACAAGGTAAAAATTTTCATTCTTATTTGATCAACCAATATTTTCATTCACAGGTTTTAAAATTTGAGGTGCTAAATTGTTCATTAGCGCCATCATATCTTTAATAAGGTAAAATTCATAAGTATACGTTCTAGTTCCTTGGTCGGCACTACTAACAAAACACTTCATTTTTCTTGGCCATTTAAAAAACTGGGTTAAAGGAAGAGGCAAAGGTATATACTTCCACTCACGAGAAGACACAAGATCTAAAGAGATAGATTGCCCCGAAGAAAGCTGACTCATTCCATCGAATCAATCCATCAATTTGATTGGTTTTGGTAATTACTTTTCATAGTTTAATGATAATTAGAAATTTGATTTTAATTATTTAATGCAACCAATTTGATTAACTTGTCATAAATTTGATTAGAAAAGTTTATAGGTACCAGTGCATTATCTTTTTTTAATGATGATTAAAAATTTTGATTTTAATTATTATTGCTTATTCTTCCATAATGTAGTTAATAAAATCAATTTTCCACTATCGAAATTTGATTTTCTATTCTTCAATGCATGGGTACATATAAAGTAATATATTTTATTCTCTGTCGCTATTTAGTCACAAGCTACCTACCACAGAGCATGATCATAGCCTCAGAGGTAAAATGAAAACCAATATTGAATAAGATAATACCATTAATTGAAAAAAAATTGTTCTTCAAACTCGGATATACCTTCACCACCAGTCAAATCAAACACATTCAGAGTAACAAAACATTCAAGAATAAAAAAATGCTAACATGAAAATATCAATGTAGCAATTTGTAGCTAACAAATGTCATAAAATAATTGATCAAATTGCAATTAAAGAACAAGATAACATAAATAAAATAAAAATTAACAAAAAAAAAAAACAATAATGATTAATGGGGTGGGAGGGGCTAAGAGTTAAAAAAAGTAAAAATAACAAAAAATAAATATTATAATCATTAATAAAAGAGTCTTTATTGGTCACAAATATATAAAATTAGGTTTTCTATTTGTTTAGGATTTGTAAATATGTACTATAAGTTTATGAGTTAACATGGGTTAATGAAATAGTCATTATTAGTCATAAAAGTATAAAAGTAGGCACAAATTAACATTACATCAACTACGATATCTAAATTGTCTATTTTGTGAAAAAAAAAAAAGGATTTAAAAAGTCATTTAAGACCCAAATTTTATTGTTCCAATTCATTTTATCAATTTTAAAAGCTTAAGCTAGCAAAGAAGGCGAATCTAGACAAAACAAAAGATGAGCCATCATACTTTCTCATATCTTACACCTATAACGCAAAATGGGCGGAGAAACAATGATTTTCGCAAATCTATCCATTTTTTGTCATCCTGCAAGTGCCCTCACCTTTTAAAAAAACTCAAAGGTATCCTCAATGTCCCTCTCATCTTTATTTCGGTATTCTCTCTCAAACTGCCCACCCTCCTCACTAAGCCCAAAATCCATCATCATGGCTTCTTGATTCCTCCTCCTCCTCTCCCTCTTTACTGTCCTCCTCTTCTTAACGCCGGGCAGAATAACGATTATCCTACAGGCTAGTTCTAACAGATAATCCACAAGAAAGAACACAAGAGAATTGCCCAAAACACAAAGAAATACTCTAATGTTCAATTAAAATTATCAAAATCAAAGGTCTCCTACAATATTGAGGAAGAACTCTATTTATAGTGCTCAAATAACTTGAATAATAAGCATCCTATTCCTAAAGGAAAAAATTAGAATCAAATACTAAAATAACAATCAGTCTATTCCTAAAAGAAAAGTAAAGTCTAATCCTAAAAGGAAACTTCTTATTCTTAAAAGAAAAATTAGAATCAAATACTAAAATAACATGCAGTCTATTCCTAAAAGAAAAGGTAAAGCTGAATCCTAAAAGGAAACTAAAAAGACTCCTAATTAAACTGAAAGAGCAAATTAGGAACCCTAGAAACCTAAATTAGAAACCCTAGAAACCCAAATTAGAAATCCTAGAAACTGAAATTAGGAACCCTAGAAACCCTCCTGCATCAGTCGCCCCGGGTTGGAAAGAACTCATCCTCGAGTTCACAACAGCTTCATCGGAATCCTCTGGCGGCAGCTCAGGAGGAAGATCCTCTGGTATCAGGTCAGAAAACTCTGCTAGCTGCTGCACCTCCACTGGAAAATCTGGATTCACGTCTACTGCCAAATAGTAACCACTCATCATCCTAACATATCGCTTGATGGCTAGCCTATTAGTGAAATAACCTGGCCAGTATGCATTTGTACGGGCTGCATATGGGAAGAAGTCATCAGTGTGAAATGACCATGTCTCATTTACTGCATGCTTTGCATCAGTATATATCGATGGGGTGGAATAAAGGGCATTCACGCGCCCATCCATATTGACATAAGGAATGAACTTAGCCATCTGCCTGAACCATGTATAAGCATAATAATACTTAAAATCTGTCCCCACCTGCCTCAAAGCTTCTTCTAGAGATCTTGCTTCAAGAACTGGGAGTTCTATATTGGTTTCTATCGAATTTTGATCTTGGTTGGGCATCTCCAAGTCCTCAAGGTCCCAACCTCCTTCCCCATCAGTGTCTTTGTGCACTTCACCGTCTTCAAGAACAACTCCAACATCCCCATTTTGCAAATCATCTGCATCAACAATATCCAACTCTTCATCAGTGTCATACACAAGCTCTCCAAGCTCTTCAATTTTGTCTACCACGTCTTCCTCAATCGGAAGATTGTTACCCTTCTGAATAGTAGGTTTCCTGCACTCAGTCGCTCTATGTCCCTGTTCACCACATCTAAAACATCTAATATTTGAGTTAGAATTACCCTGTGGTGGCTGCTGGGCAGGACAAAATTTCTGAAGGCGAACTGGCCAACCGCTTTGATCACTGCTGATTATTGGCCTGCTACTCTGTTGTTTTTTCACAGCAAGTGCACGCTGGTATGCTTCAAAAACGGTCCTCAACGAGTGAAGTCACTGAAATAAGGGTTGAGTGTAGCCGAAAGAAAGGAAGTGACCCTTCATTTTTTCCCAATCAATGATCTTGGCCTTGCCCTGCTTGTCTCGTGCTCGCTTCAACTGCTCCCACCACGCAGATGCTCTACCTTTGAGTTTTTTGGCGACCAATTTCACCTTGACATGATCTGGGACTTCCTTATACTAAAAAATACGATCTACTTTATGCAACCAATCGATGAATCCTTTGATCTGTAATGTACCAAAAAACTCAGGTAGATCCACTATGAATCCGAGGTCTCCATGACGATCCTCCCGACCACGGTGCTCCCAGAATCAAGCACGATTGTGATACGGATTTTTGAAACTAGAATCATAATCGTGATCTTCCATCTCACGATTACCGAAATCATGCGCCGTTAGACGCTGGGTGAGCTCTGCAACTTGCCTCTGTAAATCCTCAATCATCACATCTTGAAGGCTACGATCACGGTGAGGGGCTTCTTCGTTCGGAACTTGCCCGTGACGGCCACGACCACGACCACCAACTATAGAAACTGATGAAATCTCACCCCAAGAAGATACTGAAGCTCTGATACCAACTAACGCCGGACAAAATAGCGATTATCCTGCAGGCTAGTTCTAACAGATAATCCATAGGGAAGAACACAAGATAATTGCCCAAAACACAGAGAAATACTCTAATGTTCAATCAAAATTATCAAAATCAAATGTCTCCTACAATATTGTGGAAGAGCTCTATTTATAGTGCTCAAATAACTTGAATAATAAGCAGCCTATTCCTAAAAGAAAAAAAATTAGAATCAAATACTAAAATAACAATCAGTCTATTCCTAAAAAAAAAGTAAAGTCTAATTTTAAAAGGAAACTGCATATTCCTAAAAGAAAAATTAGAATCAAATACTAAAATAACATGCAGTCTATTCCTAAAAGAAAATGTAAAGCTTAATCCTAAAAGGAAACTAAAAAGACTCCTAATTAAATTGAAAGAGAAAACTAGGAACCCTAGAAACCTAAATTAGGAACCCTAGAAACTCAAATTAGGAACCCTAGAAACCCTCCTGCATCACTTCTCCACCCTCTCCTCCTCCGCCACTTTCTCCACCTCCACCAGATGCATCATGCAAAGAACCTGAGGCTACCACCAAATTGATTCCTTGGTTTCTTTCTCTGGTGCTACCTTCTTCTTGGAGCTTTTTTGGTTTTGTTTCATTTTTTCAGAGAGAGTTTGAGATATTGTGAAGAGTAGAAACAATAATGAAGTAGAAAGATGTGATTTTAGGATTAAAGTGTGAGTAGAGAGAGATCGAACTGTAAAGAGGGTGGACACATGGACTAGATGAAGTCATGGCAAAATGGTTACTGGTAGTGTATTGGATGGGGTAATAATTATGAAGGGGGTTATTGGAGTTGCCGGTCATATTGACGGCGAGATAACGCTTAGTAGTGGCGTGGGTGTTTTTATGGTTGTGTGTAGGAAATTGCGAGATATGATGTTCCATCAAGGCTTCGCTAGGTACATTATAAAAAGATATATTTTGCAAAGTAATGTAAATGCATCACTTTGCAATGCATTATTATCAATGCATTACTTTGCGGTTGCTTAGTATTAGTCAAAGAACAACAATTTTAGTTTCACAAACATTTTTTCACTGACGTGCATTTCACATACCTTATATTCTCTCATGTATATTATATTACATGTATTTTCTTCAAGTATGTAACTGAATAATATGCAAGAAAAATAATAACTTTTTGGAAGAGTTTTAATTATAATAAACTTTGTAAATGTGGACTCTGATGATTTCTACATAGTATAGACTCTATTGAGTTCCATATAATAATAACCCTTACAATATGGACTCTATTAAGAAGTATAGTCCAACATGTGAATGTGATAATTCTTTGCAAAAGAATTCAGGGAGTCGTAAAATAATGCGGGATCTCAAAACATGAAGATGCCTAGGTTACCGTGCTTTACGTAAATCTTACCAAACACCTATTTTTTGTAACCGCCCGCAAACGAATGCATTTACATTATTCTACGGGATACCAAGTGGAGCCCAAATTGAAAAATTTTACAAAAGCAAAAGACAACAAAACTATTGAAGGTATTTTGGTACATCAAATATTAACCTTTTTGCCTATTATGTGCCTCTACTACCTAACTATTTTACCCACTCTTCTCAGTGGGACCAATGAGACCCAATAACCTTACCTCTTGGAATGACAACTCTTGACAAGTGATGATACACTAAAACGGTCCCTTCTCTGCGTCGTACACGTGTCATGATGATCTCGAGGAATGATAGGCCCTAGCGTCAGCCCAACTCTGATCCGGCCCGAGTGGTTCTGAACCCACCCAATGCAGTCTACCAGACGTACTCAAATTCTTACAGCTTGCTAAGCCCATGTGTTTCACAACTATCCTCAATACCTGTAAGCCTTGCTAAGGCAAGTATCTCGAGGATCAGCTCCAGACGGACAATTACAACAGCTCTTTGCTTCCAATTAGGAAGCAAATTCGAAAGTATATGTCACACATGTGTATCTAGGAGCACAAGGAGAACAAGGAAACTCTCCTCCATAGCACGACTCCTAATTAAAGAGGGATTTCCATGAAGATCTTCTTCCCTAAGCTGCACAATCGATGGCCTGGTCGAACCAGGACTCCAACACTATAAATAAGACATGAGGTTGGTAAGCTAAGGTATACTACAAATTCTCTATTTACAACATTACACATTCCTTACATCCCTGTCTGACTTTAGCATCAGAGTGTCATCGGCCACCACAACGGTGATTCGTGGCTCACGTGCGTTCCTTGTGCAGGTCAGCAGGTCAAGATCAAAGCAGGGAGCGAAAAAGATTGTCGACTGCATCAGTTTGGCGCCGTCCATGGGGACGACAAAGTTCCTAACCTTTCACTAGCATCAACTTTCTTCAGGATACAAAGAGATGGTGACCACCAGATCACGCAACAATGGTAAACAAGGGTCACGTCAAATGCCCAGACTGGCGCTATACCGCCACTCTCAGCGGTGCCTGTGGCACACAGGCAACAGACTCATGCCCCCGCGCCAGCCACAATAGTGATAGACCCAGGATAGATTTGTTCTAGTCTAAAATACAAGAAATCGCCAAAGCAGTGGAGGCTCTTGTACAACAGAACCTTCCATCCGCCAATGGAGATCAGGAACAACACATGCCTCCATCTTTGAAAGACAACAGAGAGCAAACACAGGAGAGTCAAGCCCCTGCTAGTTCTCATTGGACTAGAAAAGGCAGCGCAACTAATGCGAAATTGACTCTCAGGGCAGATAGGCTCGGCCCTCAGAACCCCCTCCGCAGAGGGGCGCACGACCCAGATGTGCTGTACCGTCTCTTTGTTCCACCGTTCGTGGAAAATATCATAAACGAGGCTCTTCGAAAGAAGTTCACGCCTCCAAAATTCGACTTCTATGATGGGACCACCGTTTCAACCACCTACGCCATTACCAGCATGTAATGGCATTCAAAAAATATTTGAGTCGGTGATGTGGAGAACTTTCCCTACCAGCCTGAAAAAGTCAACACTAACATGGTTCCACAGCCTCCCGCCGAAGTCGATCGACTCATTCAAGACACTGGCTAAGGAGTTCCTGATGCCTTTTGTTGGAAGTCATCGTCTCTAAAAAGGCCCACACTACATAATATCTCTGAAACAGAGATCCAATGAGACACTCAGAGAGTATGTCATGCGCTTCAACGATGACACAGCCATGACGACTTCTACCGCAGGCCTAAAGAAGGGAAAACTTGATGAATGCCTCACCTTGGAACCCCCTTTGGATATGATGAAACTTCTTAAGAGAGCCCAGAGGCACATCACCTGAGAAGAGTTGAAAACTGTGAAGAGGGAAACATGAGCTGAGAAAAAGCCCTCCGCTCCTAAGGAAATGAAGGAGGGAAGGAGGCGAGAGGATGAAGGAGCAAGCGAAAACACAATGACAACAAATCAGACCCTGACTGGGCCAGGCTAGCAAAAGCTTCCAACTACATTGGATCCAAATCTGTAACCCTCTCAATTCTAGCCTATCGGATGTCCTGAATTCCTTGAAAAATTGGAAAGATCTGAAGTTGTCCCCGAAGCAGCGCAAAGACCCCTCCAAACGTGATAACAACAAGTACTGCTCGTACCACAAGGAGGGTGGCCATGATATCAACAACTGCGAGAGTCTAAGGTACGAGATCGAGTACTGGATCCGCAAGGGCAAGCTAAAGAAATTCTTGGGCTTTGAGAAGTGACTAGAATGACACAGGGACCAGGGGGTCAGTCAAGGAAATTGAGAAGGAGACCCCGAGCATAATCTATGTCCTTCACGGAGTCAGACAGGATGAAAACCAGTCAAACAAGTCCCACAAGCAAGTAGACTCTACTGGTGATGCGGATGTAACCCGTAGACGAGGAAATACGCATTTACTACTCGACGGTACAAAGCTCTATTCCAACCTTAACCTTTACAGACAAGGACCTCGAGAGAGTCCGAGCACCACATAATGACGCTCTCGTCATATCGGTCTCCATTGCAAGGTGGGAGGTGAATAAAGCCCTGGTAGATATGGGAAGCTCACTCAATGTCATGTTCTACAAAGCGTTTCGTTGTATGGACCTCCAGGAGAAGAACCTAACGTCCTCAGACTTCCCGCTGATTGGATTCAGCGAAGAGAAATGCTTCCCGATCGGGAAGATAAGGTTAGCAATAGTGGCAGAAGATCCACAACTGCAAAAGATCTTTTTCCTGTACTTCATGGTAATAGACGCGCCGTCTACCTACAACCTTATATTGGGAAGACCATGGCTCCACCAGATTGAAGTAGTAGTCTCCACCCTTCACCAGTGCGTTAAGTACATTGCTAACCACTCAGAAGGAACGTTATGTGGGGATCAGCCTATGGTACGAGACTTCCATTATGTGACACTGAAGTAAATAAAGTGTTCCTAGACCCAACTGGATCCCACAACGCAATCTGAACTAGACCCAGACACAGTGACTGTGGACGCATCACTCCACTCGTACGAGATCCCAACAACGATGGCTCATTTCACAAACGGGGGAGTTTCAAACGGTACGGGAGCAATCCGCTCTTCAACCCAGCAGAGAGGTCAATGCAGACGGGAGTACAACCCCCGACATTCCATCGACGCATAAATTAACTCCCACGCTAGGTTTATTCTTCAGTAACCTCAGAGACATCAGCGAAGTTTGGCAGTTCGCTTAACGTATCAACGATCCAAGAAGGGCCTTGCGAATTCACTTTAGGGCTGGATCGACTTCTCTTCGCCAACAATTAGTCTATTTCAATTGTTTATTTTCCTTTTCATAGTCAATGTAGAGTTTTAGTTCTTAGAACCTTATGTGATTTGGAATCATTTAAGAAATAAAAAAGAATTACGCAAACACACTTTATTGATTACTGGAAAGATGTAACTACGGGCGCCCTGAGGCGGTTACAAAAGACTACATACTACGAGCATCTGAATCCAGTGCCACATAAAATAAAGACTCGCTTAAACAGTCTGATTTAAGAAGAGAGCTAAGGTACCCAAAGTAAGCTCCGCGAACTCTCTGATGAACGTTATCTGCGAGTAGCGGCAGGACAAAGGACTGGCATGAGCAAGAGTAAGATGAAATAACGCGTCCAATTCAAATCCCCTACGGACAAAACCCTCAAATATAGTTTGAGGTTGTACAAAATCAGTAACCGGGGGCCCCGTGAAAAGCTACAACTAGCTATGGCCAACTCACACGCTCGATCCGGTCGACCAGATGAACTTGGGACAAGTATCAGGTTGAAATAGATCGAGTGTACCCTCCCGCTGAAGAGATGAGAGGGACATCCTGAAGTCAATGGATCAATCCAGTAGACCATGTCTAACTCCACCCCATCCCGAGATCTCGAATTCCAACGCAAGGCGAGACAACGAGGTTAATGGAGAAGTGATGGAGGCTACCGCTTCGGAGTTGGCTGCTGGTATTATCTCTTAGATTAAGCGATCCAGAGCAGCGACAAAGCACCAGCGCATAAACGAAAGACTCATCCATTGGGAAGGAGTCCATACTTCTTCGAAATATAAGAAGAAATTATGAGATTTCAGCGAACCAATTGGGTACTCACCTAGAGCAGGTGACCACGCATAACTACAAGTCTCAACGTGACTCATGGGTGCAAATGTCAAAACATTCAAAGACTCCAACGATAGAGATTTCCATTTAGCCTTTGGAAAACCCAAAACATTTTCTTCAAGTAAGACCATTACAGGAGATATGCTCTGCAAAAGATAATGCCTACAACGATGAAGAAACACCATTATATAGACATAATGGTTCACCAAACTGGCGCTTCAACATTAACTGTCAGCATTAAATACCGTATGGGAAACGAGGAGACGATGGTTCCTAAGGAAACTGCACAAGACCATGTTCGTCGAATCAACGAGGCTGGAAACAACCCCATTAATTGTGGTGGAGTGACCGATACTCAACTTTCTTGCGATCTGCGCTGTATGAATGTTACCATGCGATCCACGCTGTACATGTTAGCGTATTTCGTACAAGAAACCCTAGCTCTCACTCTACAGGCCCATGGGCTCGACCCACTATTAAAACAATATTCTAGCACGTGCCTGACACTAGCATTAGAAACCCTAGTTAGTCTTTACACACGGATCACACCTGCATATCACCAGCTGATTCAAGGTACTCCCGTCTCTTCATAACTCATCTGCACAATGCACTCTGCTCGCGGATATACACTACACCAAATCGGCATATTTGTAACAACTCCCAAAATAGTAACACTTTTGAGATATAACAATCCACTAAAAAATTTCAAGTCAAAAATAGATTTAGTCAAAAAATGAAAAATAGTTACAAAAAAATGATACAATAAATTAGATCACCATGAATAGTATCACTTGTAGGCCCATACTCTTCATGGCGATAAAATTATTTTATCACTTTTCTTGTGAAAATGTGTAAAATTGCTTTGTGGATTGTTATAGCTCAAAAGTGTTACTGTTTTTGGAGTTGTTACAAAAATGTCAATTTGGTGTAGTGATAGGCTCACACACCCCCACACTACACCACAAATCGTCATTTATAGCGTGCCAAAACAACTATTATAGGATAAGATAGCATTTTCAGACACGCTGTGTCAGCCCACGCTATTAAAAGTGTCACTATATTATAGCGTTTTTGAAACGCTATTAAAACTGTACCTGTAATAGTGTTTTTGGAATGCTATTAAAAGTGTCCATGTAATAGCGTTTTGGAACGCTATTAAAAGTGTTCATTTAGTTAGCATTTCTGGAATGCTATTAAAAATTACGTTTATAGCGTTTTTGGAACGCTATTAACAATTTACGTTTATAGCATTTTTGGAATGTTATTAACAATTTACATTTCCAACGAATTTTTTTATGCTCATTTGTTTTAGCTTTACGTATCATTTGCAATTTGTACCTACTACTTATCTACAATCCAACTATATAAAAATCACATCAACATTAATATAATCCAACTATGTATATAAAAGTGCAACTGTCAATACATGGTTCTGACAAAATAATTAAGTCTCATCAATTACAGTACATAGAATCCAAAATAAGACAATACATGGTTTTTCCACAATAAGTACACAGGAGTACGTAACGACTTTGCCCAAAACAACAATAGAAACTAAGTAAAACATGTTGCATTGACAATGTCCACTTAGCTTCAAAAATTCTGAAACATACATAGCGAAAGACATATAGCCAACACCCAACAATTTCACAACTGACCAATATCACCGAATGACAAGCCCACATCCACAAACTCAAGATAGAGATAAATGAAGACTACTGCCAAACTCTCAAAACAAGACAACAACTCTTTATTACCAAAACAGCTGGAAATATTACTACAAACAGGGTCTTACCAACTTGTAAAACAACTCGCAGCAACAAAACAATCAGCCTGACAATGCATATAAAATTTTGATCATTCCAATGTCCCAATGCCAATCTAAACCTAAACATGCAAACCAAGATATACAACAATTCATAATCAACTGGCAGCACCTGCTTGTTTGGTCATTAACATTAACATGCAAACACCAATAATTTGTTCAACATCAATTTGTGCAAACATCAACTGAAACAAAACATTAACAATATTTTGCATATTTTCATCTAGAAAGTATGCTTTTGTTCAACATCAATTATAACACTTCTAACTCTTTATATAAAAACCAAGGCATGGCCATGTTTTTGTACTAGTCAAAACCTTCAAGCTTTTGTTCAACATCAATAATTTGTTTTTTTTTTCATTGTCATCTGTATCCACTTCAACAAAATAAATTGTAAAATAGTAAGTACTTACCATTTATGTGGCCGCCTAGGAGAACCGACAAGCTTTTAATTATGGGGCATAACAACTTTGTCAGCGAGCCATGCTACTCGACATCCAATTGCTTCTTCAATAGAGTTCATTTCTGATGAAGGCCTCCATAAATGTGCATTTTGTTTCATTGCAATATCGACCCAAACACATATTGCATTAGGTCCTAAAGGAATATTATGAAGAAGTTGTTTTGGATCACTTGAGAACAATCGTTCTTCGGCTACTGTTTCTCCCGACCCACACCGATCCAACAACTTGCACATGTTCTTTGAGCTACTAGCCACAGTCTAACAAACCAAGTATAAAAAAATATAAGGCAATGAGCTACAATTTTAAATTAATATTTTTCACATTAAAATACATGAAGCATTTTAAATATTTCTCACCTTTGGTATTGACATATTGTCATGACTCTCATTTTCCAGACTTGTGTGAATAATAACTTTGTCGGTAGGCCATGCAACTCTATTACCTATAAATTTTTTAATAGAAACAATATCAAGTGTTGACCTCCACAAAAATGCATCAGGTTTTTTGGCTAAATCTACCCAAACTTTCGAAGCATTAGGTCCAAGAGGAAATATGATGAATAACCTCTTTAGGATCACTTGAAGACCAACGTCCTTCAACAACTATTTCCCCTGATCCACACCAATCTAGCATCTTCCACTTGATGGTAGAGGTAGTTTTTGTATTTTGTCAACATTCAAATATAAGGCAAATAAATTCTATTGTGGAGCAAACTTTTTAAGGCAAATAAGGGAGAAAATTATTGAGAAAATAAGACAAAAAATTATAAGACAAATTTGTAAAAAGGAAAAAAAAAATCATTTTCTTACCGATGTAGAAGAAATGTTGTTAGATTCCTCATTTTCTGCACACATACTCATAATGACTTTGTTGGCAGGCCATGCAATCGTTACCAACAGCTTCTTCGATTCAAACCATATCAGCCATAGACCTCCACAAATATGCTTGAGGTTGCATTGCTACATCTATGCAAATCTTCACGGCTTTCGGTCCAAGCGGATTATGATTAACAAGTACTTTTGGATCACTTGAAGATAAATGTGTTTCAGCCACTGTTTCCCCTGATCCAATCAAGCAACTTGCACTTGTTGATTGAAATAGTATTTACACTTGAAGATAATCAAGCAACTGTTTCCCGTTATTTTGTGTTGATCTGTCAACATTATTTGTGTGGAACAGCTGCTCATTGATCATATATCCAAAATAGGACAATGCTTGTAATAGGGGGCCATTTGCAATCCATTTCAACATCTCTGAATGATCACTTGAAGAAGATGTGATAGAACCTGTACAAAACAAAGGAAAATAAGAAACAAAAACAATGACATTGTACTTTGACAAACAATGACATTGTAGAAAGCAAGAGACCTTCTCTTTGAACCAATGTGCAAATTTCTCAGTATGACACTTCCAAAGTAAGCTTGAATTTTTCTGATAACTTTTGTTTGATTGCTTTAACTCCTCTAAATGCATCCTAATAAAATCCAAAAGTGATCTTTATAATGTATTATAAAGAATATGGTAATAAAACCTGAAACAAGTGTAATTTTACTTACTCTAAAAATGGTTCCACCTCAGCTGTATTAAATAGAACGTAGCGGTGTGCAATTTCCTTCTCCATATCACTTAATTTAATTGGCTCTTCCCTAGAAATAGGATGACCCTCAAGAATTACTTCATGAGCTAGATCTTCATTGCAAACATCTTGATGGCCCACTTCAATTGATTTCTTTAAAAACTCACTACAAAAATCCATGGACTCCTTTGCAAGATTACATTCTACCATGTAGCCCTCAGGTCGTGCACGATTCCTTACATATCCTTTCAATATCTTCATATATCCAAAAGCAAAAAATCATCACACTAAATTAGAATAACTTAGTGAAACAATTAAGTTAAAAATCAATATATACTTTCATTACCTCTCAAAGGGGTACATCCAACAATAGTTGGCAGGTCCACATAATCGTACTTTTCTCCCTAAATGAATTGTCAAGTGCATCGAAATGGTGAAAAATGAAGGTGGGAAGTACCTTTCCAACATGCACAAGGTTTCAACCACCTCACTCTCAAGGGCTATTATGTTTTTCCGATCAATAACACGTTGACATATTTTGTTGAAGAATATGCAAAGACGAAATATTGCATTCCTTGGCCCTTTTGGTAGCAACCCTCTTAAAGCTACCGGTAGTAATTGTTGCATAAAAACATGGTAATCATGGGACTTTAGGCCTGTCATCTGGCATTGCTCCACTGATATACAGTTGCCAATATTTGAAGCATGTCCATTCGGCAATTTTAAATCAAATAACCTCTGTAGGAATAAATTTTTTTCAGCCTTGGATAATGTATGTGGAGATAGAGGAAGGTAAAACTTGGTTCCTCATTTTTCTGCATATAAGTCCTTCCTAATTCCCATCTCTTCCAAATCATTACACACTTTGACTCCATCTTTTGATTTCACACTATGCAATAATGTGCCTACTAAGCTTTCATAAACATTTTTCTCCACGTGCATCATATCCAGATTATGATGCAATGACAATTCCTAAAAGTCATAATAATATATAAATTAAAATAACTCCCTAATTATATAATTTTCTAAAAACACAATATTGATACAAGAACACTCACCTCCCAATATGGCAGGTTGAAAAAGATTGACATTTTCTTCCACATTTTAGTTATCCATTGTCATCTTCGGCATTTCTCTTTCGCTTTCTCGTATCATCTTTTTCGAAGTCATTCACAAAATATTTAAGAGCATTGAGAATGCTTCTGCCTGTCATGATTCTAGGATTTCTTCCATGTTCCTCCTTTCCATCGAACCATGATTGTTTTCTACGAAATGGATGTGTCGGTGGAAGAAATTTTCTATGACCCATGAATGAAAACTTTCTACTGCATTTCAACCAATTATGGTTTGAGTCCTTGCCACATATCTAGCATGCCATTTTGCCATGTGTGGTGCACCCTGCAATATTCCCATAGGCTGAAAGATCGTGTATGGTCTACATCAAGATTGCTCTCAGATTGAAGATTGTTTTACTGAAGGCATCATAAGAACTCACCCCATTGGCCCATAGAAATTGTAAGTCTTCTATGAGGGGCTGTAAAAATATATCTCTATCATTTTTTGGATATCCTGGAATAAGTAATGTTAACATAATGTTATCACTTTTCATGCATAACCAGGGAGGCAAGTTGTTTGTAACAAGCATAACTGGCTAAGTATTATGCTTGGAATTCAAATTGGAGAAGGGATTAAAAGCATCAGTGGCCAATCCAAACCTGAGATTATGAGGATCAACTGAAAATGAAGGCCATTTATCATTAATCAAGTCCCAACTTACTAAATCCACTGGGTGCCGCATCTTCCCATCATCGCTTTTATGATTTATGCCATCGTAATTGTTAAGCCATTTCTCTTGACCTAAAAATTCTCTTAAATCTAGGAATGATAGAAAAATATCTCAAGACTTTAGTGGGAATACCTTCTTTAGGGTTATGTGTCTGTCAATCTACCTTCCATATTGAAATACCACACTTTGGGCAATTATCCAGATTCTCGTACTTTTTCCTAAAGAGACAACAATCATTCTCACAAGCGTGGATCTTTTCATACCCTAGATCGAACGTCCTTAGAAATTGTTTTACCTGGTACAAAGACTTCAAAAGTACATTGTCCTCAGGCAGCATGTCATTCAAAATTTCCAAAAGTTCATCAAACCTTTTATCACGACATCCACTCACTGTTTTGTGTTTATACAAAATTACAATCGCCGACAACTTGGTGTATTTTTTACAATTTTGGTACAAAGGAGTTTTTGCATCTGTTAGTTTATCATTGAAATCCCTATCTTGTATCTCTTCATTAGGCTCACCATAGTCTTCATCGTGAAAGTTGGCTGCTTTATATAACTTGTATGTTTTAGACATATCAATGTCTTCATCTTGCTCAAATGTAAAATATGGTTCCCCATGGTAATACCAATTTGTGTATGTAGGATCCATCCCCGCTATCACCAAATGCTCAAAAATTTCATAATAACAATGATGGTTTAAGTTTCAACAATCTTTGCAAGGGCATATAACTTTTTCTACACTTTCTGAATTCTTTTCAATCATTTTCACAAAATTCCATACTCCTCGCATGTACTCGTGGGAAGCTCTATAAACAAAAAACAATAGATTCACTAAGACTCACCTAGAGTAACTAATCTTAAAATACCAAATTATGTATGGTTACATTACCTGTTTAGATGCACCAAATCTTTATCCATCATCACAAATTCAAGAGGTGATCAAGGACTTCCAACTTGAGTATAAGCTGGAGTAATTAAGGTGGTGCGGTCATGATTGGATATAAACCTAAATACTCTAAAAGGAAGAAATGTGTGCAAAGGAAAAAAATATACACCAAGAAGACCAATAATTCAAAGTTTACATGTTCTATTGAATATCAATTTCCATTGTGAAAATGTGTACAATACATTATTAACAAACAACATAGTAACCGAGAACCATTTTATCAAGCAAATGCACCCAATCACCCCATTGTTAGATTAACAAGCAAATTAACCCATTTTGAGGACTTGTGGCTTTCTAAATTCAATCTAAAAGGATTACATATATACATATATTCAATTTATATGACCCCAAAAATTACCTTTGGCTTTTGAACTCTATAGCTTGAGAAGTGGATAAGGAAGTCTAAAACTCTGAAACTATGCACACATTCTTGTAGCCTATAACTCCCTTGGTTGAGTTAATGAACCCCAAGACGAGAATAAGACTAAATAAGTTGTGGTGTACAGGCTAATGAAATGCCCAACTCAAAATGAGGTGAAATTTAGTTTGCACCACATTCAAGATCTGGAATGATTGATTCTCTTTGCTATTCAAGATATGGAAACAATAAAATGCAAATACAGTAATAATCAGATTGATAAAGACATACTCTGTCTATTACTAAAATCACATTATACAAAACTAATCAATACATATTTACCAACACACTCTGACCGTAAAAAACAGGCAGAACATAGTTATGTATGTCCCATCAATTTCAACCCTTAACATGAAAACATTATTCACAAATCAGTTTCACATAAAATCCCCAAATTTCATACAATCCAATTACTTTAATTAATACCATGTTAAGCTCAGTTAGAGATCAAAACCAAACATAACCCTTTTTTCTAAACCTAACAACATGAAATTCAAACAGTTGAACTCATCAATTAACCTAATTTACATCTCATATAAGGCATCAATTCAAGAAAGAGCAAATCAAACAAAAGCCATAACAAAGAACAAATGAGAGGTCTAAAATCGAAATCTCACCTAAAGAAGATAAATGTATTTACAAATAAGAGGATCTAAGGGAAGAAATCTCTTCTCACGTCCTAAAATGTTAAAAATAACAATGTTAGGGCTTTTGGTTTCAGTCCACCATAGATGAACAAGCAAAATGAAGACGAGGCATGCTGGATCTGAGACTTACAAGATAAATTTTATCTTTTAAAGCCTTAATCTATCATTCGAGAACTTCAAAAAACTAATACAAATAAAAAACAATTAGAATTTGCGGTGAAAGCAAAGAAAAGCAAAGAAAAAGAGAGTGAGTAAGTTGAGTAAATGACCATGAAAGCAAAGCTGAAGCTGAAGCGGGACAACAGTTTGGAGAGGGAAAGCAAAGCGGAGCGGAGAAGGAGACCACAACATCGAGAAGCAGACCAGGCGATGAGCAGAGCGAGAATAGTGAGGGAGAGCATATCAGAGAGGGAGAGTGAGAGTGAGAGTGAGAGCAGAACAAGAGTGGTGAGCAGAGTGAGAGAGGTGAGCAGAGCGAGAACGGTGAGCATAGCGAGCTTCCTTCTTTTCTTTCCTTTCTTTCCATCCTTCCTTCCTTCTTTTCTTTATTTTCTTTCCTTCTTTCTTTTCGATCGAGACAGAAATTTGGACCTTTGTGAAATTTTAACTCCCGCTCATTTGACAACATTTTAGCAATGTCAAGAGATCTAAAAATGGACAAACCCTGGGCTTTTCATAGCACCAAGTGAAAAAGTTTTATTGTCATATGCTATTAATGGGTAGTTGTGGCGTAGTGCAGTTGGCTCAGCCCCCACCTTGCAGGTAAGCTTAGTCAGCTTTGGCTGACGATGATGGCTTTTGGTTCACCTCGACACCTAGTCTGCCCAAGGTGAATGTCGATGGTTTAGGAAGTGAGAGTCTAATCAGCGTTGTCATGCTTGGTGGCGACGACTCGCCGGGGACTGTTGCCCCTTTGCGGACAACAGTCATCGAACCCGATTAGGTAAGCCTATCTGGTGACAACTAGCAATGATAGCTTCTGATCAAAGCCCAGAATTGTAGCCCCCAATGCTCGGCTGAAGATGGTTTGGAAGAGGGGAGCCTAGTAAGTTTTGACTAATGTCGACGGTTTTCCACGGGGCCATTGCTCTTCTATAGACCATTGTCGCCAAATTACCAACCCAAGACTTGTAGCCCCCATTGCACGGGTGTGGATGGTTTGGAAGGTGGGAGCCTAGTTAGTCCCGAACTGATTTCGACGTCTTGCCATGGGACCACTGCTCTCTTACAGACCATGGTCGTCGAAAACTCCCAAACTTGTAGCCCCCACTGCGCGGGTGTAGATGGTTTGGAAGGTGGGAGCCTAGTCAGTCCTGAACTAATTTCAACGGCTTGCCAGGGACCACTGCTCTTTTACAGACCATGGTCGCCGAAAACCCCCAAATTTGTAGCTCGATGCACACGGGTGTAGATGGTTTGGAAGGTGGGAACCTAGTTAGTTCTGAACTAATTCTGACGGTTTGCCACAGGACCACTGCTCTTCAACAGACCATGGTCGTCGAATCCCCTTGTCTCAAACTTGTGGCCCACTACGGGCAAGTGTAGATGGTTTAAAAGGTGGGAGCGTAGTCAGTTCCGAGCTGATGTCGACGACTCGCCACGGGATCATCGCTCTCCAATAGACCATGATCGTCGAATCCTCGCTCCACAAACCTGTAGTCTACTCCACTTGGACAAAGTCGGTTGGGAATATGGGAGCCCTAGATGGCTCGCCATGCGACTGTCGCTCTCTTTCAAAACAGTGGTTGCAGAGATAAATTACAGCTTAGGCTGCGTCTTCACACTCACACGGGCTGACATTCTATTATCAGCAAATATAACTCACGCCGACCCATAAATCGTCCCGCCAATACACAAACAAGTGCTACATGGAGTGCCAGTCCAAGCTTGCGAAACCTGACTTGGGACAAGCGCTATAGCTCAAAGACAACACATGTGCTCGACTACCACAGTTCACTCATGCCAGGTAACCGTGACCAACAGTCAGGTAGGCGAAACAAGCCCCTAGTGGCTTACCTTAAGGATGGGCTATAGCTAGGCAACATAACCCGCTTCTAAACCATCCGCAAAATGCCCACTATTGGTACTCCGAATCACTCGCAATACAAATGTTCGAACTCTTAACAACAGACAAACCATTCGACTTCCTATTGACCAGACCAGCTTATGCCAAAGTAAAATGACAAGGCAAAACGGAAAGCTCGCAATAGGGAAACCAAACATAAAATGGGTACAAAACATACTTAAGATAAATCTGTTTTCATTAAATGTTGAAGCAAAAAAAGTACAAGTGTACAAAGTCTATTCTTCATCAGAAGAGGGTACAGAAACATAAGAGCTAAGCTTAACGGGGGAAGGAGCAAAAGTTGCATCCGTACGTGCCCAATCTGAACATCATGATCCGGATTGCCCTCTTCATTTGATGACGCAAAAACTACTGATAAGTCTACATACGACATCTTCTTATAGTGATCAAGGTCCCATTTCGGATGCTCATCCTTCATCAGCGCCAGCAGCTCCAATCTGCCGTATGTAACCCATCAGAATTCACACTTGCCTTGTTCCTGAAGAAGCTCTTCCTCGCACGCCTTCACTTCAGCAAGTTCACGCTCCAGCAGCTCTACATTGAACTCCAACTGCTGCCTCCCGAGCACTGAACTCTACATTGAACTCCAACTGCTGCCTCTGAACAACTCAATCAGCCTCTTTCAATACGTTCTCCTCAGTGAGAGACCGCAATTCAGAAAGCGCCTTAGCTGCAGCTTCCTGCAAAACCTCCAGATCACGGCTGGTCAGATCCAACTCCTACTTGAATCTGTCCCTCGTGGATACTGCATTTGCTGAGTCAGACTCAAGGGCTTCCAGACAAACCCTCTGAGCCTCAACAACAACGGTTGACTGTTCCAGCCTTCTCTCCTCAACTTGCTTCCTCAACAACTCAATTTCAAAAAGCGTGTCAGAATACAACCTTTGCATGTTCGGGAAGACACGCTCCATGGTATACACCCTCTCACGAGCCGCCTCAACTTCTGTCCCAGCGACGCCCACCTGGCTCAAGTGAGACATTCCCAGCATAAGGTACTTTAAACCCTTATTCATATGCCCTTCTAGCGCATATTTCTCGGGTTTTGGAGCGTGATCCGTCAACCAGCTATGACGTCTGCTTAGATGCTTCCTTGAAACATAATCCACATCAACCTCCTGGTGTCAAACCTGATTGCTCATCTTCACTACATCCGGGGCAAACAGACTTATTCGCGCATCCGGATGGAGCTTTCCTAGATGAGGAATTACGCCAGCACCACCCTTCATAGTTTCCACTGCTCCAAGGCCCTCCTCTGCAGCCTTTCCTTTGTCACCAACAACCGATCCTTTATTGTGAGACGACTTAGTGGAATCCGGAGGAAAAGAAAGAAGCGAGTTGTCCAATGGACACTCCATCACCCTGGGATGCAGCCTGGAGCGAGATGGGGAACAATGCGAACTATGAGAAATCTTGCTTGTGTCACCAGGGCCACCATTGGACAACCCACTAATGGAATGATTGGACTTCAGAACCGCAGGCGGATCCTTATTAGGACCCTCTAGCAGAATGGTCCCGGACGGATCAGCACCAGTAGAAGCCGCCATAACAGCTAACATCAACTTCTCGCTCAAAGTTGCTACCTGCGCAACACTAAGATTCGATGCATCTTCAACCCCTATTAAACGCAGGCGGTCCCTCTCCCAGCCGGACATTTCGGCTTTCACCCTAGTAGACCGATCAGGCTCACGCTCCTCACTTACGTGAGTGGATCGTTTGGAAGACGACCCAGTCCTAACACGGGACTTCTTTGAACTTACAAAGGAGGCGAGTGTCTCAGAAAACCCCTCCGTGTTAGACAAAACATGAGCCTTAACTCCGGTGGCTTTCCTTTTTCTAGAAGGAGCCCCACCTTCGAACTTAACTTACGATGATCGGTAAAGAGTGGGGGCCTCATGCCAATTGTCCCACAACGCACTGCGAATAAAGTTGGTAGTACATAGATGACCTCCTCAACATTCGTCTTGGAAAGTCGCAAAATTTCTTCATAGTGTTTCGCTCCTCTGGGGTTAAAGGAGTAGTGGGGAACATCCCTGCGAATAAACATGAGCAACGGTTAGCATACAATCGGCGTAACGAAATCGAAAGATAAAGCTACACTTATGAAGTGGCTTGAACTCTTGTTCGAGTGAACGACCCTTGAACTGGAAGTACTTTGAATCTACAAGAGTAAAGAAGCAGTTCTTCTACTAGGACTTGAAGTCATCCGGCAAATTCTCAAAGCAAGTCGGCGGTGTCATCTTACAAACGATGTATCGTTCTGCCAAGGAGAAGTCAACAATTGGATTACTCGCGAAGTAACGCAGACGCAAACTTCCTTCGCTTTAATCAAAATGAGAAGAACGATCCTGTACCATTGGGTACCAACTAGGAAAGAGGGATTCCAAGAAAATCCAAGAAGTCCCAAATCACGCCAAGAACAGGGAATGGGACTCCAATTTGGAGCATCTCGCGGTGCTAACAGATAAACCCTGCCAGTGGAAACATTGGCGTCTGATCATCCTTCAGAGCATATAGTGGCAGGTCCTCAGGGACCTCAAACTTTTTCAGATTTCAGCAAGGCCCGATTCATAAAGCAACTTGTATTCGAAAAACTCAAAGCCCTTGGTCGAAGTCGCGTCATCTAGATGGTTTGGTGAGCCATAAAGAAGATGAACAATCTTTTCAATTAGAAGATGGACAGAGCAAAATATCTAAGAGTAAAGAAAATAGAAGAGTCAGTCTCCGCTTAAAGGAAGACCTAAATAGGGATTGGGTTCCCACTTCTTCTCCACTAAACCGATACACATTCAATTAATGAAGCGCGGGGCTCAAGCAACGATTCAGACTCAATCATCATGAACGATTTATCTTTTTAGGAAGTGACTTAGCGAATCGATGTGATGGCCTACTAACTCGGGGGACTAACTGATGATACACCAAAATGGTCCCTCCTTTGCGCCGTACACATGTCATGATGATCTCGAGGAATGATAGGCCCTAGCGTCAGCCCAACTTTGATCCGACCCAAGTGGTTCTAAGCCCGCCCAATGCAGTCCGTCAGACAAATTCGAATTCTCACAACCTGCTAAGCCCACGCATCTCACCACTATTCTCAATACTTATAAGCCATGCTAAGGCAAGTATCTCGAGGATCAGCTTCGTACGGGCAATTACAGCAACTATTTTCTTCCCACTAGGAAGCAAATTTAAAAGTATATGCCACACATGGAGACTTCAATCTACAGACTACTCTCGGAATGATAACTACATTCCGCGTATCTAGGAGCACAAGGCTAACATGGAAACTCCCCTCCACAGCACGACTCCTAATTAGAGAAGGATCTCCACGAAAATCTTTTTCCCTAAACTACGCCATCGATGGTCTGGTCAAACTAAGACTCCAACACTATAAATAAGACATTGGTTGGTAAGCTAAGGTACATTACGAATTCCCTGTTTACAACATTACACCTTCCTCAGATCCGTATCTGACTTTAGCATCGGAGTGCCATCGGCCACTACAACGGTGGTCCGTGGCTTATGTGCGTTCCTTGTGCAGGTCAGTAGGTTTGCAGGTTAGGGTCAAAGCAGGGAGCGAAAAATGACTTCATCAACAAGAAAAAAAACTTTTACCTTTATTTTTATTTGTTGTAAATTATATTTAAACTTGTATCTCTATATCTTTTACTGTATATAATTAATGTGCTTTCCTTCTCCCTCAACAAACGAAAAAAAAAATCAAAACTAATTACTAAATTAGAGCTTAATGTCTTTGAAAAGTAATTATTCAATGTTTCTCGAAGGGGTGTGTGCAAGGGTTAAACCATGAGACGCATGTTTCAACCATGATGGTGCTTTCTAAATTTAAATCAAAATATCTAATATTTTCTTACAAGTTTAATTTTAGAGAAAATAACAATTGGGACACTTAATTAGAAGTTATACAATATAATATAAATAATTCACATAATTAGAACAATGTTGTGTCTGTAAATGTGTTCATTTTTTGCACTGCTAAAAAACACACTCACCCAATTTAAATAATTCTCACCGCCACCGATTCAAGCATAAAGTCTCTTCCATATCCCCCCAGACCCTCTCAAATATTATTAATTATAGTAAGCCCCTAATAAAATTTATTTAAAGCTCCCAATTATCTATAAACTATGAAAAAATCTTTTATATCTAACTTTTTGATTTCCCATTTTGTCTCTACATTTCATACTTTTACGATAAAAACCAGTCACTCTCAAACATTGATTAATTATACCTAAGCTCCTAAGATAATTTATTCAAGCCCTTGATTATTTATAAACTATACATAGACCTTTAAAATTATAATATTTTTTTTTGAATTTCAATAATAAATTTTACTTATTATTGAAATGTTGTAATAAAATAAAAACGTACTGAATATTCGTGCATGTAAAGCGAGTCAACACCCTTGTGGTACAATTAAAATCAACTATTTTTCTATTCATGGGATACTTTAAGAACATGTGCAAATTGAACCCATAAAGTCATAAACACAATCAAAACCCAAAAATGCTAGAAAACCATGTTTTTTAACCATGGTGACGTGGCGTGATCTTGAAAGAATGATGAAATCCCCAAAGTATTTATGTGTATCTCAAGGTTGTAAAAAACCTCCTCTAACGATGTCACATCGTCCTGGTTATAAAACATGGTTACAAAACCACTTGTGAGTTCTGAAAGCTGTTGTTTTGGACAAAAATAAAACCATGTTGGAAGATTTTGTGAGTTCTGAGCAGCAAAACCAAATCGTAAAATAAGGTCCATAATCCTACCTTTTGAAGAGAATTACTTTCAGTTCTTTTGTGTCAACTTAGGGATACTCCAAGGTTTGCAATTTTGTGGCACATTAGTGCGAGGTTTTTGCTGGGGGAATTTTGTTTCCTGTTTTGAGGTCAACTATTCTCCTATTCGTACCAATCCCCTTGTGCAACTGTCTGGTTCTGATTCTAGACCACTTGTCAATAAGGGCCTTATTGAAAGCCGGTAATCATTATTTGGTAGAATTGATTATTTTTTGATATTAGGTTTGAGCAAGACAAGGAGCCAGAGCCAGAATCAGTCTCAGAAGCTGCTCGGCCAAGCCCAAGCAATGAATCTGCAGCTGATGGTATGGAATTGTCTTTATGTGACCTTTTGCTGCTCCAATGCGATAACTGACGTTCAGGATGCTTCTGATTGACACAACACTTTTGTTTGAACATATTTGCATTGTATTTCATTTGAAAAACCTACTTTTTTTTTGCTAATTCATTCGAGCCTTTTCTGTCAGTTCCCCAGGAAATAGATGAGTATGAACTTGTTGATCCCGTGGACATTCGACATCCTTTGGAGAAGTCAGGCTTTTGGGATGGAGTGGTTAGTGTCGTTCCTTTGTAGTTTCAAGACATTTGATAGCTCTCTCATCATACTTTCAACTTGATCTGAAGTCATATGAAAAGTTAGATCGTGATTTTTATAATGTTTGATATGTTGAATACTTTTTTATAATTTCAGAAAAATTCAAAATGGTCTGAAATAAAGGAGGCTGTGTCAGAGCTTACAAAGCTCGCTTCAACAAAAAGAATAGCTCCTGGTGATTTCAGTGAAGTTGGTCGAATTATTAAGAAGGTATGAGCTTTTCTCATTTAGTTTAGACCCTATGTCACACATAATGTACCTTTTTGTGTTATGTTATTGTTGTTGTTTGTCTCTGTTTATTCTTCTTATTTTAGAGAGTAGCTGTAGGGTTTTACTGTATATCGATGTATAAGTAATGAGCAACATATATATATGAATGGATTCATCAAATTTCCTACTAAGACACCTTTAACGTGATTAGGAAATTTAAAATCCATTAAATTTGTGTATAGATAATCCCGTCTCCATAACCTCCCTCCAAAATCAGCCGCTTTGGAAATTTCTAACTTCATTAATTTAGGTATACCTTTTTGCTTGCAGCTTATTATGGATGTGAACATAGCTGTTGCAGTTGAAGCTATACAAGCTATTGGGAATCTTGCTAGGGAACTGAGAAATCATTTTTCTGGAGGCTCACGGTTTCTCTTACCAGTTTTTCTTATAAGTAAAGTGAAACATGCTCTATTTACTTTGTAATAGGATTGTTTATAATATTGCAGTGGTTTCCCTGATTATCTTTTAGTTAAAATCTATGAAATGCTAGTTTTGAGGTTTTAACTGAACATAATCATGTGCAGTGATACTGAATTGTATCCGACATGTCTAGTGTTTTTTCAGTATGGTTTTTACTCTTTTTTTTGTTCTCCTTTTTGGTTATTACTTTTTTATGTTTGTCTACTTCAATTTGTTACTTTACTAGATAGGATTGGCTCACAGTATTTTTTTATCTTATGAATAGGAAAAATTGAAAGAAAAAAAACCAACTGTTACAGATGCTCTTACTCACACTCTCCAAGCTGTGCATAAGGTTGGGTGCTTAACACTCATTGATGTTATTGAAGGCAAGTTTTTTCTTCATTCCATCACTATCTCCAATAGTGCGCATGGTATTTCTGGTTGGGCTCAATCTCACCTAAAGTAATGAGTTTTGTTATTCTTAGACTAATGGACACACAAGAAAATCTTTGCTTCTATTAACAGAATATTCCTCTTTTCTTCTCTCTTCTGGGACCTTTTGAAAGCTGCTAGATTTTTATGTTGTGGGGGTATCTAACTGGATGGTACACAACTTGGTTGCTGATCTAAAAAAAATCTCATCCCATGGGCATTAGTGAACATTTTTCATTTTTCACTCGGTACTTAGTTGGAGTGTCATTTTATTTATTTCTTATTATTATTGTTATTGCAGTTTAATCATATCAAGTTTTTTCATTTTCTTTGTGTTGTCAAGGGGTAAATGTTAGTTAGAAAAGCTAAAGGGTGATACTCTTCTGAGGTTTCCCACCAAAAAACTAAAGGTACAAAACCCACTTTGGGGTGGAAACATTGATGTTGTTTTTGTGTTTTGTGTTTTGTGTTTTCTTCTTCTTCACTCATTCACTGATGTTATTACCTGGAAGCTGCTATTCGAACAGTTGTCCAGATACACATGTGTGAACCTGCAGGTGACATACTTGTTTTCCTTACAAGAGAGGAAGAGATTGAAGACGCGTGTAAAAAAATTGCAAAAGAGGTAAGGAACTTGCTTTTAGGGCACCGCAACCTTCATGAAAGCATGATTTTTCTGGGCATGTGTTGTTATATGTTACTGTTATATATATATATATATTTGTGTTGTTATATATATATATATATATATATATATATATATATATATATATATATATATTTTTTTTTTTTTTTTTTTTTTGAGTGCATGGCCTTAGAAGGAAATTTGCCTAGTCCTGTCTCTGTGACAGTGCTTGTGCATCTACATGTGCATGCGTGCAGAGTTTATTTTAGGCAATTAGGTTATCATCAGCAGTAGCTTGTCTAGGTCCCATGCCACTGGTTGGAGTGTACCGTAGGAACTTTTGAGTAAAGTGCTGGTGCATTTAGTTGCAGTTTCTCAGTATTCTCTCATGAAGCAAATGGTGTCATCTCGCCTCTATGTCTGCATTTAGGAACTTTTGAGTAAAGTGCTGATGTTTGTTTTGGGACTGATGTTTGTGCTCTTGGCGGGTTGGTAAACACAATGATGGTTTCACGAATTGATTTTATGGTTATGGGACTGATGTTTGTGCTCTTGGCAGTGTCGTCTACGTGGGAAGATTGATTCCAATGGCGTTGTAGCAGCTTTTCTAGAAGAGCGGCTGAATATGGGTCTCAATTTTATTCTATCTGCTGAGGTAATTCTTGAATTTTCTTGCTTCTGGTTTATGTGGTTCCTAAGGGTATCATTAATTCCAAAACAGTTTTTTTTTCTTATAAGAGAAGTACTTGTATCCTTTATTCTTGTTTTGTGAAATGCGGCGTGGGTGCCCAGAAACATGGCCTGTTTAAAGCTACTTCTTTACAATGATGCAGGTCTCATGGCAAAACTATTTTTGAAATTTAGTTACCTATATCTGTGATTAGTCAGTTTAAAGCTTTTAGTTTTACAGTGACTTGTTTGGTTGCAGATTGATCATCAAAAGAATGACTACAAATTTGGGTTCAGACCGACTGTAGGAGAGTAATCCGTTCATCCATTCAGGATTGGATTTAGTATTTCCTCTCAACTTGCTGTTGTTTAAACTGTTTCACTGAGTTTGTTCTGAGCTTAACCATTGCAGCAGCTCAACGAGTTTTCTCTAGATACCATTAAGGTAAAAGAAAAAACATCAGTTTTGTATCTTCTTTTGGCAAATTTTCCCCATTCAAATGAACTGTTTGTTTCATAATTATAGTGGGCCTAAGTGATGGCATTGCAATTTAGTGGCATATATTATGGAGGTTTATTTATTGGTAGTTAATAGTGGGAATCTAGATATTTGTGTGCGGCTTTGTCTACACACAACAGAGTAACTAGCGAAAATGAATGTGGATGTAAACTAACACATATTTTACCAACAAATGCCCTAGATTGAATCAGTGGGACGGGGCTGTAACTTGACAAGAAAATACAATTTAATCCCTATGATTTTAATATAGTCATTGGATTTTAATATGTATTCATTAGTTTACTGCTTCTTGTCAATCAACATTTGGTTATTAATTGTAGTCTACTTATGTCCTTGGAGGTTCAGTATTGTCTACATGTTTCTGTTTTTCCTTTTCCTTTGTCTTCCTAACTTCTCAAATATTATACGGTCTTAATGCCTTCTATGTGATCCAGTTTGGTTACGGAAACTATACCATACCATAGAGATTACAAGGTGTCGCTACAAAGAGAAAAAGTTCTTTTCAGGAAGGTATTTTCATGATGCATTTGTGTATTCCTTTTATTTTTTTATTTTTTTTATTTTTTTATTTTTTTAACAAACATTGTGATTCCAATTCCCATTTATTGTTATCCGTGTCTGAAATTCATGTAGAAATCATTAAATGCTATGAGTGAGGCGGAGGTGTTGAAACCAGCTGTTCAAAGAAAGATTGAAGAGTTTAACAAAATAAGTACAAGCCAAGTAAATGGGTGGAGTCCCAATCAAACTAATTACAGTGATTCTTCTCTGGATTGGCCTCCTGTCAAAAAGTTCCCTCCTACCAGCCCTAAGATCAGAAAGGTACATGAAGATTTTTCTATGCACCAAGAAATTCATATAGTTGTATCTTTTTAATATATATTCAATAACCAGCATTTCTCCTTGATCTTGATTCCTATTATTCTTGATTACTCCTCGCATGACTTGTCCAATTTTCTGCTATCCTCTGATAGATACCTGGATATGTTGGAAGAGGAGGAACATACGAGGTTCCACGCATTCAACATGATGAATATTCACTTTCTAAGCCAAACCCAGTGGAGCAGCAGTTGCGCAAATTGTAAGGTTCTATAAACGTGATTAGTTCAATGATAGAATTTTGTTTTAATTCTCTGGATTCTCCATCCAATTTCATTACTGCTCTGTTTCTGAAATAGGCAGAGATTTTCATGCCTGTATTTGGTTGTATTAGCATTATGTCTCACGTGCTACGTTACAATGACACGGGTATATGCTCAGTGTCACAGTTTTAACAACTGGATTTTCAGGCCTGGGATTGACTTGTCAGTCACAGTTTTAACAACTGGATTTTGGCCATCTTATAAATCACTTGGTTTGAATCTACCAATTGAGATGGTAAGAATCCTTTCAAGTTTTATATATCCAGCTATCAAGTTTTATATAAGCTCTTCTCGCAAAAGAGTTGTGTCTAAGGCTGCCCACTACATCAATTTGCTTGCCTTCATCTTCATAACCTATTGCTTTAGAATGACTTTAAAGTATTTTTTTAGTGGCCTGTTTTGGAGACATTATTTATAGCCAAATGCATGTTTAAGCTTTCTCAAGTTCTGTTTGCCTGGAATCAATGGAATTATTACCCCCTGCCATGTTGATTGGTGAACCTTCAATGCGCCAGACCAAACAAAACTCATGGTTTTCATTACTGTTCTGTTTCTGAAATAGGAAGAGCTTTTCAGGCCTGTATTTGGTTATATTTGCGTATTAGCATTTAGTTGTATTTGAGTATTAGGGCAGTTCTGAAATAGAAGTTTTCTTGTATTTTTATTCTTTGTGAAGTTTGTTGCTTGATTTGTTAAATACATCCAAGGATTGTTAAAGTCAAAGTTTGAGTAATCTTGGGTATGGTGGATCATTATTTTGCTTGGATCATGCTATAGGCCTTGCATTCTCACTAGTTCATGTTTATTCTGCACAATTTAGGATCCCATCAAAAGGGAGTTTGCGGAAAAGTTGTTGTCCTACACAGACACCTTCACTACCGTCGTGATGGCTGCACTAAAACAGAATGCAAATGCTGGTAAGACTAAACACTTTATTTTATAAATTTAGTCTGAAATAGACTTCAAGTATATACATGATCAAGGACTGATTTGCATCACTTACCTGCGTCAGATCCTACCTTCGATCACCTGGAAACTGCTATCACCAAATTCGATGACGGACCTTTCTTCCTTGGCCAGTTCAGCCTGGTAACTTATATATTTTTTCCTCCGCGTTAGATATTTTCTGTTTTATCTTTTTCAGTTCATCCTTATTGCGTCTAATGATTGAGTTAACATTTGTATGTGACCTTGAGGTGGATATTGCCTACATACCATTCTTTCAGCGATACGCTCGCTTATTGTTGGATGTAAAGAATTATGACATCACAATAGGAAGGCCTAAGCTGACATTATGGCTTGAGGTGTGCCATCAATTCCTTTACATATTTTTTTAGGTCTATTAAGGGATAAACTTATAAGATCGATATTTTACCAATTGCTGAATCTATTATGTAGGAGATGGAGAAGGTCGAGGCATATACACAAACAAGAGTAGATCATGAGGAGATCATTGCAATCTTAAAGATGCGCCTTTTGGTACACAGTCTCTCTCTACATATACTTAAAGTTCATTACAGAATGATACAAATTTGACAGTCTGAATACTAAGCTTCTCCTGTTTTTTTTCTCTTGCAGAAAACAAGCTGATGATTTGGCTGCACCAAGCTGTTGATTTTACTTAATTTTAATGTGTTTGTACGTAATATGGCTAGTGAGGATGATATTGTTGTGCAATGTAATAAATCCGAGGTGGATGGTTTAATTTGTATTTCCTGATTTGTACATGATGTTTGTCATCAATAAACTGTATCGAAAATCAAAATTACTCCAGTTGATGGTCAATGGAACCAAATTGATATTGATTCACTCTTCTCTTATTCACACCCAGAAGTACCAAAATATTTAGTCCCATGGTATGAAGTGGGATCAATATATTTGTTCCATGTGACCCGACTTTGATCACTTCTTTATTGGCTTATAGTGGGTCAAAATGTCAGTAGAACGGCATTGGCTTAACACCGTGACCAAAAAAAAATAAAAAAATTTGCCACGGCTAAAAACCGTGGCTAACTATTGCAACGGCTAAGAACCGTGGCTATACCTTGCCACGGCTTATAACCGTGGCTAGTAATGGCCACGGCTTAAAACCGTGGAGAACGTTTTTGCAACGGTTTAGAACCGTGGCTAAATCATCAACCGTCCTCGAGTATAAAACCGTTGCTAATATTTTTGCCACGGTTTTTAGCCGTTACTGGGGATTTAGCAATGCTCTACAGCCCACGGCTCTAAGTCGTGACAATGGGTTACCCCCACGGTTTAAAACCGTTGCTAATGGGCATTTTTGGTGTAGTGTGCGCCTGTTTGAAAAAGAAAAGGGCGAGAATTTTGCTTTCTATATAAAATTTCTCTCTACGGAGTTTGGCTTTATTACTCTTTCGATCTCAGAGACTGCTTTGTCGTACAACATTATGTGCTTTTGACTTTGCTCAACCTTCGTAATCGAAAGTTTGTACGATCTCTCATGACATGCCTGAATCAGCTTTCTGATGAATTGTTTTCTAAGGGATGCAAGTTCTTTGAGAAGAGGTCGCTTTCTGAGTCGAGTAAGGAAGTCCTCTGTAAAACATACATGATTCATGAGGATCTGGTTCTCTTTATTCTTGGTGAAGCTCAGACGCCATTGTCCCTTCCAAAGGGTTTCATCTATCTTCACCGAGGTATGCTTCAATCAAGTGTCTGCTTTCCTGTCATCAAGGAAATTTGGGATTTCTTGGCGTACAGGCATTGCGCCCGCTCAACTGATGCCAAATGGGTATAGAACTGTGATCTCCATTCTGATTAGGGCGAAGGACGCTGGTGTCCTAGTATCTTCGAGGGTGACCCAACAGCTTACTTCTCCTCGAATAAACGAGCACGATGTGTGTATGCTGACATCGTCGGACCATTTCGGTAATCTGCCTGATGATTTTAAGTTCTAGCAGAAATTTTGTTTCATGGCCACTTGAAGTATTTTGAGCTTGCTGGTTGTTCGGTCGAGCGGGAATTCAGACAACTGAGTAAGTTCAATTTTGTTCCTGATTCTGCTTGTGCTAAATGCATATAAATTGAACTTTGTGCTTTTTGTAGGGAAATTCTCAATTTCATCTCTTTCTTCTGAGGATAAAGCTACTCTAGTCGCGTTTCGCTACATGCCTCGTCTGCTGATAGAGGATGTCGTTAAGTCTTTTAATATTAAGCGCAACAGACTGTGGGCTCCCATTCTTTTTAGGGTTTCAAAGCCAAAGCCCAAATGCGTATCTTCTTTGAAGAAGAAGAAGTTCTCAAATATTGAGGTTATGAGCCCTTCAAGGAGGGCAGATTTAAATGAAGGACTTCCTTCTCCTGTTTGTCTGAAGAGGACTCATGTTGTATCTAGGCCCATCCGCGGGCGTTCAGCCTAGTTCGAGGGACGTGAAGCTGTCGGACAAGTTCTTGATTCATCCGCTTGGACAAAGACTGTAGTGTTTGAGGGACATGATTTGCAAAGGCTCCTGTTTCCCTTCCTGACATGGAGAGGGAATATTTACAAATATGGTCGGGGTTGAATATGTGATAAAGCTGTGTACAGAGCAGGTAGAGGTTATGAACAAAATGCTGCTGCAGGCAAGCGTGGAAACTTAATCTGGTGTGGGACTGGGTAGTCCCTTTTCATTAAAATGCTTTTTTGCGGCCCTGCTAGGCCTGCTGAAGAGTTGTTTGACCGTCATCTTTATGGGGAAATATCCCCTTCGCGTCGTCTCTGTTGTCTTTCATATCGCGCTCGTCCTCATATTGATGTGACGAGGGGTCCGAGAAATAACTCGTTTTCTTCTTCCCCGCAAACTAATTCTGAGTTAGCTCATGAAAGAGAGCCAATCGTTGCGAGTAAGGGGAAAGTTGTAGATGAGGGCTTTGATGCAGTAAAGATAATGAAGGGTGGTGCTGGAGTGATTCCAATCCCGAAGGACCTCCATTCGGATGCGCAAATAAGTTTGTTTGCTCTCGACGTGGTAAAGATGTGCAACCAAGCTTGGCATCAAGAGGTTGACATTTCTCATGCTTCCAAAAAGCATATTAGCAGGTGAAATGATTGGCTAGCGAACTATGCTCCAGAGCCAGAAGGAGAGACGCTGGGATAGCGTGTGGATAAGGAGTAGAAGCATCTCATACTGGGGATGTCATACCTGAATAAAGTGGTCGCTGCTAGGACTGAAGTCAATGTTGCTCGTGAGAGAGTGTATATCATGGAGCAAGTCTTTTCAAACTTGCAGAAGTCATACTCTAATGCTCTCTATGAGATTGAATCATTGAGGAAGCAACTCGAAGCTCACTCAGATGTTGGAACGGAGTGCTAGCGCACAAGATTGGAGGCTCAAAGAATTTTCTTGGAAACGCTCGAGTTCGACCTGGCAGGGACAATGTCCGCGATGGATCATTTCAAAAATGCACTAAATCTTGTTCATTGTGACTTACTAATTGTCGAGGATATTGTGATCGGGGTACAGGCCAAAATACAAGCTCTGAACGTTGAACAAGCCAAAAAGGAGTCTGAATGGGTTGTTTGATCTCAGCAGTTGGAGGTTGATGTTGATTTTAATGCCAATACCATGCGGATCGCGGAATAGCAGCTCCTTATGGCAAAGAATGAGCTAAGTGTTGTTAATGATAAGCTGGGCGTCGAGCAGTCCAAGGGTGTGCGAAGAGAACCTTTATAAGGCCCAAGGCTCGTTTGAGTTTAGCAGAGTTGTGCATGGAAGGTTGGAGCTATTGCAGCTTATGAAAGAAGAACATCCTGATTGGGATCTCTCCGACTGTGAATAAGCAGCATATGCAAAATTTGGAGTGGCTTCCAATCTATCCGAAGAAGAAGGTAACCCTGACGATGGTGATCAAGAGGTAGCATGTATAGATGTGTCTCATGCTTCCTCTCCTGCTAAGTTCGGCTTTGTTGAATCTGACTATTTTCCTAATAAGGAGCGAAGCTTGTATTTTTTGGCTTGCAAATGAATAGCATTATGTACTTGTGAATTTTCTTTTATTTTCCCTTCTAGTTTTTATCTCCTTTGTCTTATCACGACATTAGTTGTCAGACGAGAGGCTCTACTAGGTCAAGAAGTTATACAATCGATCTGCTGGTGAGAGTTTTGACTGCTTATGCTGCGACAGTTCGTGCAATTCTGGTCAGAATCTTTTTAGAAATCAAGGAGTGTAATTCACCTTTTGCCTAGTGGCTTGGTTGTATATGAACCAGCAGTTGTTGTTGTTATTTTAAGCAAACTAGTCAGATTGTGGTCCTAGTATGTGCACCATTGTAGATAACCGAACAATAGTCTTCGTGAATTTCACCGAGTTGAGCTTTCAGAACTCTGATCGGGCTTTCGACTCGTCTTTACCTGCTATTGGCGGGATAGTCTTAGTTGGACCTGAGGTTGTTATCGCCAGTTATAACTGACTAAACCGGGATCGGGTTCGGCGACCATCGTTTGTGATTGAATGGTGGTCATCTTAATCAGGCGTCAAGTGCACTGACTACACTCCCACTTTCCAACCCATCATCGTCCATTATTGGTGGACTAGGAATTCGAGTGAGCCAGAAGTTGTCATCCTCAGTCGGTCCGACTAAACTTTGGCAGGGTTTGGCGATCATTGTCTGTAGTTGGCCAACTATCCCTGGCAAGCGATCAGGCGTCTTCACGTTTACTAAGCTTCCACTTTCTAAGCCATTGGAATCTGCGTGCTTTGAACTAGGCTTACGGCAGACCAGAAGCCATCGTCATCAGCGGCCAATAACTAAGCTTTGGTCGAGTTTGGCGATCATCCTGCGTAAGAGTGATGCCCCCTTTGCAATCCATCTTAATCAGGTGTCGAGAACACTGACTAGACTCACACTTTCTAAGCCATCGAAATTCGTTATTGGCAAACTAGGCTTCGAGGGGACCAGAAGCTATAGTCATCGGTCGTCACCGACTAAGCTTTGGTCCTGTTCGGTCACTCATGTCCATGTTTGGACAATGATCACTGGCAAACTGTCTCAATCGGGTATCAGAGTGCTAACTAAGTTGCCACTCTTTAAACCGTTGGCACTCGTTTAATGGACTGGGAGTTAGAGCGGACCAAAAGCTATCGTCACAGGTCGAAACCAACTAAGCTTTGCTTAAGTTCGACAACCATTATCTATAGTTGGACAATGATTCCTGTCAAACCATCGCGGTCAGGTGTTACAAACGCTGACTAAGCTCCCACTTTTTAACCCATCGTCATTCGCTTTTGGTGGGCTAGGCATTAGAGTGGACCAGAAGCTATTGTAATCAGTTGGGTCTAAGATTTGGTCAGAATAAGATTTTGGGCGAGCAAGTTTGACTTGGGTGTCCTAACTTACTTGATTCGCCCAGCGGTCTGATTTTAGAGCCAGATCAATCGATCAGACTAATAATAGATTGACCAGCTTTAATGAACAACAACAGAATAATAATAGGGCGGATGCCTTGGATTATTTGTAGGCATGCTCCTTATTCCATGGGCACTCAAGGCCTTCACCATTTGTCTCTTTGCATGTGCTGGGTCGGATCTGGCAGGGCATAAGCTTGGGCCTATTATTAGGCGTGCCCAAGTGGAAAAAATCTTTGTAGATAAGTGTGCCATGTGTACAGCACAGATTGCGAGATGGTTCAACATCGGTTACTCCCCCCAGTTAATAGGGTTGCGTGTGGGGCAATTAATTTGATGAATGTGGATTCGTGCAACTGCAATTGAAACCGTTGTTTTCCTATTTCCCATGCAACATTTAATGCTGATGTAATTGTTTGCTGACACTGTTTCATAAAACACCTTGCCTATATATAGGCTAGTCGTTTTCTATCTCATGGATTGCAATGAGCGTTGTAGAGTATGTTGATCAAATGTATCTTACCAAAGAATATGCTTTGGGTTTTCCAAAGGCTAAAGAAAGATCTTCGTTACTGAAGTCTTCGAATGTTTTTACATTTAAAATGATGAGTCTTAGTAAGACCTGCTATTATGTGATGCCACTTGATCTAGGTGAGCATCCAATTTATTCCATGAAATATTGTAATATCTTATTATATTTTGAAGAATAAGCACAAACTCTTCCTCAGGGGACATGTTTGTCTTCCACCTTCTGTTGCCCCCACGTTCCCATTTGTCACTATTGTTGGGAGATAATGCATCCAACTAGTTTGTGGCGGTTGTTCCCTCTATTTGTATGGGGCTTTATTGCAGATGAGTTGAGCGGAGGTCCAACAGGGTTGACCTCGCTAACTCGGTGATGGAGATTTTATTAACCAAAATTAATAAGTTAATAAACCCTACAGGTAATACCGTAAGTGTACGGCTGTCTAACTAGTAGACAGTGGCAAATAGGGTCGATCCCACAAGGATTGACGAGACAGTCAAATTCTAAGACTTATTTAAACTAATTTAGAGTTGGGGGTTGCAGCAGATGAAAATTACTAAATTAAGATAACTAATTTGAAAACTAAAATTAAACTAGTAAGATGATAAGAGAGTGGACTGAGACATCGAATCCACCACAAGTTCTTTGAGATTTGTATAATCCAAATTATTGTTTTCAAGTTTCAACACGACTAATCTAAAGATTAATCTATATTTGCAATTGATTTCAGCAAAGACATAAACCCCTACAATTGCATGTCTTTCTACGGCACACACAATCACAGGTTTATTTTAACTAATTCTAAACCCCTAGCATTGCATGTCTTCTTACGGCACACACAATCACAGATTCAAATTAATTGATTAAAATAGGCTTCGAATATCAACAAAGGGAACTTCGAACTACCGATTAGTCTAGATAATTATTCCGGATATAATCGGTGAAAGAAAATTATTTAAATTCATAAATCAACTGTATTTAACATCCAAGCATATAGAAAACAATAAATTCAGATACGACAAACTCTAGGAAACCCTGTGGTTTCATCTTGGCCTCGGCGCGAAGCCTAGAAGATCATGGTGGCAAATTGCCTGCATCAGTGGAGGTGAAATTCATCTCAGCACGAATATGCATCCCCAGAAAAGTGCAAATGCTCTATGGTGACTCTGACAAGATCCAGCGGTGCAAATTGCCTGATTTCAAAATTTTGTTTTCTCCCGCAAAAGCATGCGGTTCTTCCTCTCCAACGAGCTCCCTTGTTGTTGTTGTTCTTCCTCCCTATTTCGTCCTCGTTCTTCTTCTCCGTTCGGCTCTGGTACCTGCAAGAGACAGAGAGAGGGTGAGGGAAGAACGAGAGAGAGAAATACGAGAAGGAGGAAGAGAACAGGGGAGTGAAACAGGGAGGTGCTCCCTGTTTCTGTTTCTACTTGCGTCCTTCTTCTTCTTCGTTGAACCTGCAAGAGAGAGACACAAAAGGGGAACAAGTGAACGAGTGCGAGAGAGAGCTCCAGTGATGATGGTGGTGTGTGTGGGTTGTTAATCGGCTGCGAGACATAGTAACGGTGGTTGGCGGTGTTGTTAGCTCTGATGGTGGTATCTATGTGCATGAGAAACAAAGGAAAAAGCAGTGAAGAGAGAAAGGAGATGAAGAAACAGAGGGATAGATTGAACAGAGAACGAAGGTGCTGAAAGTGGTGGAGGGACAGGATGGAGAAAGACATGGAGAACAGAGAGGTGCTCCCTGTTTTGTGCGCGAGGACGTGATGGATGATGGTGGTGCTCGATGGTTGGCTGCTAAGGAGAGATCTGGGAAGTGGAGGAAGAAAAGACAAAAAGGTTGCGGTGTGGCTGCTGGATGGTGGCGAGGTGAAGAGAGAAATAAGAAAACAGGGGAAGAAGAGGGGCGGTGATGGTTGCTGGTTGTGCGAAACAGGGTGATGGTGAGGTGATTGCTCTGTCGGTCCTCCTATCGAGCGAGGATCGCCGGCAGGGTGGATGTGGCGCGGCGGCTGGAAAAAGGGAGAAGGAAGAAAGAAACGTGGAAGAGGAGGGAGACCTCCAAAAGGGGGAGAGATGAAGACTCTAAATAAGTTTTCTCTATTCTCCTAGGTAGGGTTTGGGCTTTAGGTTTACTTTCGGACTCGAGCTTAGGTAATAGGTGAATTTGGTTTATTTGGGTAAGGTTTAGGCATGTGATATTTGAGTTGTCACCCGTTACTTTGTACCGCCATTTGAACCAACCAATTGACCATTCTTCAAATTGCCACCTTAATGCGATTTCATCGTTTACGTTCAAATTCTTACAAAAACATGAAAATGAAATAATTAGAATAAAATATAAAAATCCAAACACTAACATATATAAACTAGTGATATATTATGTAATAATTACGTGAATATCAAATACCCCCAAACCTATATTTTGCTACTCCTCGAGCAAAACAATAAAAATAAACTTCTAACTCACTTTCACGGGAATCATCGGTTGCACTTACCTTAAATGTGCAACAAGGCTTTAAACCGCTAGATTACCTCCAGTGGACAAGTTATAGTCTCGTGAGGGTTTCCAGAAATGTTACACACAAACATTAGGACTCAATAAATTTCAAAAACATGGTAACTTGATCACTCTATCTAATATCTTCAAAGTAATAATCTAATTGCTAAAAAATTCAGAAAAAAACTAACAGTGTCACAATAATATATCAAAGAGTCTAACAGCGATTTAATAATACCCAAAGGTTAAATAAATTTCATCAATTATTCTCAACTCGAAGTGAGTGTGTGCATGGCCTTATCAACATAACTTTCTTTTTCTCAATAAATATACGATTAGATAACCTTTGCATAGTATGCTTCGACTACAAACCTCTCTTGTCACTCATAAATGAATCACTCAAAGATTGGTTAATTTTGACTCAATTTATATGTGAGAAAGAGAATAAATTATGGAAACACGAACATCTCACATATAATAATCATGAAAAACAAACTTTCAAAAGAATTGAATGAATATGATCTCATGGACATGAATATCAATTACTTTGATAATGTTGAATCAAACTCCATAGTTCTTGTCTATTTTGTCTATTTAATCTCCACGTCTATGAACCAGACCTTTACTGAAGATCAATTAGGTATTTATTAGGTTGAAATGAGGCTAAGATTTTGGCGAACAAGAATGGAAATAGATATGCAAGAAATTCTCTGAGACTGGATACACCCTTTAATAAACACGTGGGGGCACTGAAGAGTAAACCAATGTTGTACACCATTAAATTTTCTTCCTTCGAAATTCTTCTTCATATATATATTTTTTTCTTTTTCTTCGAAGCATCAATTTTTTTTTCTTTTATAAAATCAACGACATGTTTTCCTCTTCTGCACAATAAAACATTTTAGTCCCGAGGATTCATGGAATATTTAGTTTCAGCTCTTTTTATTTGCCCATTCAAAAAATATACCAACCATACACATTCTCAGAGACATTGGGTAAGGATAAAAATAGTATGGGATATTACTGTCTAACTGGAGTGAGTAATGGAGATACGGTTAACAAAGAAAAAGTCTATTCAAAGCTCAAAAGGCTGCAAACGGATATTTATTATTAATTTGGCTAAAAAGGCTAAAGAACGGTTCCAAGAAAAAGATGCCTATATCACTTCTTAAGCTCTAGTCGGTATTATGACATCTCAACCAAATAAACCAAGAAGTTATAATATGATAATTCAATTTTAACGTCATTCTTAAAGTACTCAATAAAAGAAACAAGAATAATGAGATCATCAACGAAATAATGCGGACTCAAGAAAAGTCAGAGTTTATTTAATAACCCTCAAGAAAAATAGAATGTCTCGAAACTCACAAGGGTTAAGTCTCCACTATTATTCTATGGTTTTCTAGTTAATATCTTACTGATTAACTTCAAATTATGCTTACTTGGCTTATAGTGCAAGAGTGGTTGATTCGAAAAACTATCATGAAATATATTTAACTTAAAGATAATATCAAACCATATGTTTTCCTATTGATATATAAAAGTGACAAGTGAAAGCATGCATTCCTCAAATTTAAAGGCATACTTGAAAGCATATCATCTTCATTGGAAAGGAACTTAGATTTTAAATGCATTTTCAAATTGAAATTTTCACACAATCATAATTATCTATGTATTCAATGGAGATTGAGTAGAATACAATAGTCAATTGTGAAATACATTTCAGTTCAAAATTTTTGAAGAATGCAGAAAAACTCATAAACCTCACCCCCAAATTTTGTCCTCAATGTATAAAATGATGATCATGACAAATGCAGGAAAAAGAAAAGATGAGAGTTAGAGTGATATTACCATGGAAAAGTTTTTACCAACTTCGACGAAATCGTCCACCAATGAACACTCAAAAACATAAGAAATGTGGACCCATCATGATAAATTGATAAAAACAATACAGGACACAAGAAAATATACAAATGAAAAAAAGTTACATGCATAAGTTGTAAGTCAAAATTGTTACGGAGCTAACGAGTATGAGTGAAATGCAACTAGAAAGAACTCGAAAATCAATCCAGACTTACCATAATTACACAACTGAAGCTAGGTTGTCTCCTAAGAGCGCTTGTTTTAACGTCGTTAGCCCGACATATACTCTTCCTCATGAATGATGTACCATGAAATGACGAGGAAAAACATAGTGAACACTCCCCCAAACATAAACACTTAGTCCATGATGTTGACTAGATCATATAGCAACAACCGAAAAAGTTGAGGATCTGTCCAACATATAGTAGCACCCACATGCAGCACAATAGAAACTAACACATCCCTAAAACGACGAAGACACCATGCAAAATCATAGAGAAAATGCAAACGAACCCGCGTTTGTAAAGAAGTCATAGGGATTTGGAGAAGAAAGTTGTCACCAACATGGATATCCAGCAAATGACTCTTTCCTACTCCTAAAAAGGTACATCCTATGCCTGGTGTTAAATAAGAAGATTGAATGTGTTGCACATTAGGATGGTCAAAACTAAAATCATCCCTTAAAAACAAGGGATCCACATAGGTAGCGTCAGTCACTATTAAAGGGATGGAAAGAGGTATGTCTATAGATATATCAGGTGGTACAGATTCATCATAACAAAATGAACACTACAAGAAAAAAGCCCATTAATAGCGTTTCAAAAACGCTACGGTAGGATACCATAGCGTTTTAGAAAACGTTGTGTCTGCCGAAGCTATAATAGACCTAGGGTCTATTATAGTGTTTTAAAAACGCTATAGTAAGTTGGCTTTTTATAGAGTTTCAGAAATGCTATGGTAGAGTCTACCATAGCGTTTCAGAAACGTTATGGTAGACTATACCATAACGTTTCTAAAACGCTATCGTAGACTCTACCATAGCATTTCTGAAATGCTATGGTAGACTCTACCATAGAGTTTCAAAAACGCTAAGGCAAGTATACATAGAATTTTTTTTTTTTTTTTTTTTTTTGCTATCAAATGACTTTTTATTACATCTTATAAGTTTTATTTCTAGAAAATAAAAATTTTAATGTGCCAAACTTAAACATTTCCATGAATGGAGGCAAAGTAATATAATTAATGAGATAATGTATTACATAGAGTCACAAAATCTATCAAATTAATAATAAAGATCAGCTCTCTGTATTACATTGAGTCACAAAACATTTCCAGTTTTTCAAAACCTAAATAAAAAACTAAATATAAAGTACCACACCTCCCTGTATTAACACCTTAACCACCTCAACAGAACCACAGTCATCTTCATCAGTCCACCTCAACAGAGCGCTCCATTTTCCAGCAGGAGCTCGACCAATCAGCAACTTGATCACAACGCCTCTTGCCAGCCTCGCTCAATCAGCAAAGTCCCTGAAAATAATGTATAAGACTGTCAGATAGTTAAGGGAAAAGTTAATAGAAAATTTTGTAACAAAAGTTACCATCTAAACAAAAATCTGAAGAAGCAACCAACAAGTTTTATAAAAGCAACGGGACTTGTCTTGTAAAAAATTTCATGACAATGTCATAAAGGACTAAGTATATGCAGTCTCACCACGAACTAAAACATTTGTGACTCGATGTAATACAGAGAGTTGATCTTTATTAAACATATATTGAAGAAACCATCTTTTTTTTTCATATATTAAACAACAAAAAGACTCAAGTTAACAAAGGCTGCAAATAGCTAGGCAGTATGTAACATGATAGCCTATCCGACCAAGAGAGTGATAGAATAGTTCAATACCTGGGACCGCTTTGCAATAGTGGGTGGTGGGGAATCATTTGTCTTATTCACATCACCAGGAGTAGTTTCAAACCCAGTAGGTCGAGTTCCAGAGGAAGCACGCTTTTCGATAGCCAAAGCAAATGGTTGTGGAACAGTATAATTTGATCGACCATTTCATGGAAATTTAGCAAGTAGATATAAAAAAAATTTACTTAAAAGAGTATGCAATGTACCTGATAAGTAAGCAGGAGAATGCCCTCTCTGAACCACAAGATCGTAATGACTGCAGACGGAAAACACAATAGAGGACATAGGATACAAAGCCGCCACCGGTATGTTCCTCCGATTCCCGACTGCTACCACCCATGACAAGTGCATATCAGTGACAATAGCAGTAACAGGCGACAGAATGCGGTCCAGGACCTGCTCAAATGGACCCTCTAATTTAGTCATGACAGCTTCTACAAATCCAGGTATGTCATCAGCCCGAACCAGCTCTGAAGGTATGACATTCAGGATGGTTTCAAAGCTTATGGAGGGTGGCATGTGAGCTGAAGCTAAGAAACCACGCCATTCCTCTGTGACTACGAAGGAGACTATGATGTTGTTGGATTTGGAGACTAGGAGCTTGTAGAGGTTCATCATGGGGTTTATGTGGCCTCGCCCTGGGTATGGCATTGCCACCACATGGCAGTTGCGAGAAGCATCTCCACCACCTCCTCTCATACTCTCCATATAGATTCCAAACATATCTGTTAAACAGAAAGCATATATAAGGGATGTGTAACCTTTATGAGCTTCAATGACATCAGCTCTTACGCACTTACTTGCAATGCAAGAACCAGAAGAAAATCAAGGTACTAAATTTGAATAATCCATTTTCAGACAAACACACAAAGTCATATTTTATTCTAAGAGTTATGATTTAAAAAAGATTAGTCTCCTCAGGTATTGCAGCATCAACGTTTGTGCTTTTAACACAAAGCAGATCATGTTTCTCCTCGTGACCATTCTCAACTTGATATGACGCAGTCACTTCAATTGAATATTCGGTGGTGCATTCCTTCACCTCACACTCCTTTGCAAACAACATGTTTGCAATAAACAAAACAACATGTTTTAGATTTGTTACTGGCAGCATGTTATCATAGATTTCTTACTTGCAATAAACAAAACAGCATGTTTGCAATAAACAAAACAACATGTTTTAGATTTCTTACTGGCAGCATGTTATCATGTATTTATCAATAAACAAAACAACATGTTCTTAATTCTAGATTTCCTGCTGGCAGCAGGACATGTTTGCAATATGAACAAAATAGCATGTATTTAACAATAAACAAAACAGCATAAACATGTTATTATGTATTTAACAATGAACAAAACAGCATGTATTAGATTTCCTGCTGGCAGCAGGACATGTATGAACAAAACAGCATGTATTAGGAGTTATAGCATGTATTATGAACAAAACCATGGATGTATTATAAACCATTTAACAACTAAAAATCCAACGTAGTTAGAAACAAATGTTCATCTATCTATATATCCATATAAGCGCAGGGAGTTATATAGAAAGAACCAATATGAAAATAACTCATAGTCGTGGCTCGATAAGGTAGGGATACATGCAAACATGCATTCACTACATATTAATTTAGTTAGAGAGGCTTACTTGATCCTGCAGGTGTAAACAGATGGAGTCTTTCAACTCCTCTAACTGTGGAGCCTCCAAGGATGGTCTTGCAAGTGTACTCTGTGGTAAGTAACCACTCAATGAGTTGAGTGGTGATCAAAAAACCCAATTATATGAAGGTCTTTTTGTAGATCGAACTCATTGTAATCCTCTGCAGGGACTTCCCTGGGATGCGAAGCTGAACACAAAACACACATAATGAGTCCCCTGAAGCACTTGATTACTTTAATATAATGCATCATAAGTTTATCAACATGACTAGCGTAAGCAACAGATTACTTGCAATAAACAATAACATAACATAAGCAAGTGTAAATCTGAACTTATTTGGGTGGACTTCATCAAAAACATGAGCCTGGCCAGCATAAAATATTGTCATCTGTCGACTAGCAGTAGCCGAACCATGTCGACTGAACACCATAAGAATAGGATAGTGAGCAAAGACTCTTCTGAACCAGGAAAAATAACTATTCGGTACACAATAGGAAAGAATTAAAATAAGACATTACCTAGGTGGAGTAGAAGATTCGGGGTTAACACTTTGAGGCCCAGAGTTTGGTCTTCTACAACTTAGGAGCATTGCCGATGAGTTTCTTTCAGATGCTCCACTGCTGGCATTCACACCACTCAAGATTCCAGACCCTTTGATTCCTGTTCTAGAGCCTTCATCAGCAGCAGGCTGAGAAATCACTGAAACACCAGCATTGCTATCCTTGTATTTGTTTGAAGAGACCTTTTCAACAAATTCAGCAAAATGAGCCAGCCGTGGAGGGTACTGCATTGACGACCCAAGATTCATCATAACAAACTCCTACTTGGAGGAAATAGAATCAGGCCTGTGACCAGGAGAAGACTGCAATGGGAGATGCGAAGCGGAAGCTAACTTTGGTGGTTGCATGCCAAATGATAATCTTCATCATTAGACTTTCTAACTCTTTCTCCCCCCGCACCACCAGCACCGCTTCGGAGCATCTGAATTCCAATACGCCAACAAAACCAAGTAAGGAAAGGCCAAAGACGTGATGATAGTCAACTGTCCCACAAAAGAAGAGTCAAGATAACAACAAAAATGGAGAAGATTTTCACAATACCTTCATCAGGTGCAAGTTTTCAAGAGACTCGGATCCTATTTGCGGCATCCTATCTCTTGACAACCCCATAAAACGAGAATCTGAGTTGCTCTTCTTTCTTCCTGCAAATCTATTACTTATCTCAGCCCCTGAGAAATCACTTCTTAGACCATGTACTGGAACTCCCTCAAAATGGTTCGCCATTCGCCTTTCTACCATGTTTTGTGAAAAAATGCATATTCAAAATGCTACAAAAATATTAAATGATCCGTTCAAACATTATAAAACAATGCCTAGCTCAACAGACACTTCATACAATGCCCACAGCCATAGCATACAATTCAATTAAAGAACAGTTGAACTAAGATCATACATTATTCCATGAACAAATAATAAACTCCCACTAATGATTATAAGCAGCAAAGTAACCATCGAATGAAAACCAAATTACTTATTCATGTATAAGCATACTACAATGAACACCAGTATATACGAATACTACGGAACTTACATGCAGGACTATCAAGAGCTTGGAGCAAAGTGGCATGTAGCTGATGAAGGAGCCCATCTTCATCCAATGTAAATGTTGGCTGCCATTCTTTTATGCCATCAATTGGTGACAATTTTGCAGAAGCAGCCACATCGGTTGACTCACATCCCACTTGATTAATAGTAATGGTAATGCCAAGTTTGGCAGCAGATTGCATTACCTGAAAATATAAGGATAAATAATATAGTATATTGACGCATAAAAATGAAAGTTTATGATTATTAAATTGGAATTAGTCTTGTTGTGAGGAATCTAGCACCACCCAAAGTGGTTTATCTTATCTCCCTGCTTGTGCACAGAAAAATATATGTGTCTTGGTAATATTTGACTGAAACCCCTTTAGTTCTTAAGCTCTAGAAATACAAAGTACGAAATAACAATGACAAACCTGTATATGACTGGTTTCAATCTTGTTGAGCAGTGGATTTAACAGGAATGAAGAAAACCATTGCCTGAAGCGGTCTCGCCATTGCTCGATCTGAGGGTATATGCCCAAATTTTCAAAAGCTTCAATTGCTTTTTCTATTGACATGGCTGGCGGAAGCTCATTCTCTCCTTTCTTTGGAGGGGTACTGAATTTTTGGGAGCTGGGAGACATCCTCACAAGCCTAAGTGGTGTACTCCTTGTAGTTCCAGAAGCAATATTACTTGAATTGGCAATTGTAACAAGACTAGCCATGCCAAAAGTATTAACAGTTGGTGGAGGAGTCATCAGCTTCTCTGTTGATGCTGCAATTTTCTCATCTACATCTGCCAAGAAATCTTCAAGCATTTCCTCTGTTACAATCTCCTTTCCAGCGGAACTTCTCTGCTTTGACCAAGGGCTTGACAGAATTCGATCTAGTCCAGGTGAGGTCTTAACTGATGATGCTGAGGGAACAAGATAGAGCGAAGATGAGTTCACTGGGATTTTGATGGTGTATAATGCGACCCAAGCTTGCCACCACCACTAGCATTCGGCTTGTTGGAACCAATCCAATAAGCACGACTTGGACTAGACACTGAAGGGTGAAGAGGTACAAGGGCATCCGATGGGTATGGTTTCGACTTGGGTGGTTTCTTTGCGGACTCGGATTCTAAACTTTGCATTGGCTTTGGCTTTATACCCATTAGCCCTAGTTGCCTTTCAGAGAGTTGCCTCTGCTCCTTAGCCCCTTTAGAAGAAGTCACTGTCCCTACCACTTTCTTTCGCAAGGTAATAGCTCTAGTGAGAGCAGAAAGAGCACCCATGAACACATAACCAACCACAATCTGCGCGACATTGAAGCCTTTCTCCCTTCAACAAAATCAAACAACAAAACGTCATTCTCTAAAAGTTATAAATCAAGAATCTAACAATCACTTGAACTAGTCTCCAGTCAATGTCTAAACTTTATTTAAACCATCACAAAACCCCAAATCCCATTCAACAAATTCAAGCAATCACTTGAACATTGTCTCTAATGAAGGTTTAAACTGTAAACCCTCACAAAACCCTAAATTCCATACAAAAAATTCAAAAGCTACTTAAAAACTAGTCTCCAATCAAATTCTAAACTTTATTCAAACCCCAATTCCCCCCTAACACACACACACAAAACCCTAATTCCCAATTCAACAATTTTATTTTAAAATACCAATTTTATCTCAAGAAACCCAAATTGAACCAAAATGCATGAAACCCTAAAGAAACAAGAACTTAGAAAACTCAAACTTGAAACCTAGAAAGCAACTTACTTTGAAATCACGTTGAGGAAAGCGAATGCGGAAGCAGTGAAGACGGAGAAGATGAAGAGAAATGTGAGCTTAGAAGGGCGGAGACTGTTCTCTGTAAGGGCAGCAAGCAATGTTGGGTTCTGATACACTGAAAACTCTGTAAGCGCGCATTTCTTTTTTCACTTCCCGCGTGAGGCTTTTGGTCAATAGCGGTTTCATTATTTTTAATTGTTCGTGAATTCAGTCAATTATAGCATTTTTCTCAAAAACGCTATAAACGTATGCTATCAATGAACACTTTTCTTGTAGTGGAATTGCACAAAGATGATGAGCTAGATAGCTCAACAACACCCCCAAACCTGGAATCAACACTATCTATGGGATGTATTCTCTCCAAAGAATATTGAAAATCAGACTTCATGTAGGAGTCACTAGGAGGACATATGTCAAATGGGTCATCATGAAAAGGAGAGAAAGGGAATGGGTCAGAAAGCCCAATAGTATCAGCAGAAGGGTTCAGTTTTTACTCACTGAGTGGAAGGAGTTCCACTTTAGGCTTCCATGTGTAACCTGGATCCATAATAGGGATTGAATCAAGCAAAACATTCACTTTCCTAATGGAATCATCAATATCGAAGTCTAAACGAAGTGAGTCAAACATGCTGCTAAGGGATCATCTGATGCAGACTGCAATAAGGAATTCTCCACCGAACTCTCAATCATATTAACTTCACAAACATCCTCGGACTCAGGAGGTTGTTGGCTTACATTAAAAGCATTGAGTTCGACGGTCATGTTGCCAAATGATAGTTTCATGATTCCATTCCTACAGTTAATAATAGCATTAGATGTGGCCAAAAATGGACGACCCAAAATAACTGGAATGTGACTGGAGGGGTTGTGAACAAGTTGTGTATCAAGAACTATGAAGTCCACTGGAAAATAGAATTTTTCAACCTTAATGATCACATCCTCTATAACACTGCGGGGAATTCTGATTGACCTATCTGCCAATTGTAGTGTTTCTTTAGTCGGTATTAGTCCGTCGAGACCTATTTGCTCATAAACAAAGTATGGCAACAAATTAACACTCGCCCCCAAATCCAACAATGCCTTATCAATCATATGGTCACCGATAACACAAGAAATAGTCGGGCACCCAGGATCTCTATACTTAGGTGAAGTTCTGTGTCTAATAATTGAGCTTACTTGCTCGGCGAGGAAGGCTCTCTTTTGCACATGTAGCTTTCGCTTCTGTGTGCAAAGATCCTTAAAAAATTTGGCATAGATAGGAACTTGCTTAATAGCATCGAGCAATGGAATATTAATGTGAACTTGTTTAAAAATTTCCATTACATCGTTAGCATTTGTTCCTTTTTTTGCCGGAGCTAACCGTGATGGAAACAATGCCCTAGGCAAATAAGATGCCTGAGTGGGGTCAGAGTTAAGAGGCACATCTTTAGAAGGTGAGGCTTTATCAGCCTCTTTGTCAGGGAGATGCAACCTACTTTGACTTAGATGGAGATGCAACGACACTCGAATTTGGCACTTGTACACGATTGTCAACCTGTTTTCTATTCCTAAGGGTAATAATAGATTTGACATCTTCACGGCGTGACTTAGATGTACTACCAACTACGAATTGACCCTTCGGCGTGACTTAAGCATAATATCTTATCAATTACATCCAATTTAATGCCAAGATACATATGCAAAGTTTTAAAACATGAAAAATTAACAATCATGAACAAAATTTATTAAAACTCAAATGATTGAAGCTGGTCATGATGGGTACTTTATACAAAGTTGAATTTGTGGACAAATATCCAAACCTACTCTTTTATTTTTCTTCAAATTCCATGAATAAACTCAGTCATGTTTGATAAAACCTACATTACTAAAATTGGTACTGGCAGATCCTTTGAGAATTCCATTAAGTAATCATCCTTTGCTACATTCAGACATATACTGAATAAAAAATAATTAAATTGTTTATTTCCAAAAAAGAGAAAAGAAAAATAAAATAAGAACACAATCAGCCTTATTAAAAACAAATCGCCCAGACCGCCTAGGCCTAGGCGGCCCAGACCCCGCCTAGGCCACCCAGACCTCGCCTAGACCGCCCTGACCCGTCCAGACCCGCCTAGACTGCCCAGAACCTGCCCAGCCATTAATCTAGGCATTTTTCTAACGCCTAGCCGATTTTTAGAACACTGCTCACAGCTATCTCAAGTCTATTAAGGGCTTGAGATTGGTGTTGAGTCATGGCTTTCAACTCAGATATGTCCTTAGAATTTTGCTCAATTATACTTTCTTAGCGCTGCAAAAATCAATTAACTGTTTCCTTTAAACTTGATGTGTTGGATGAAGGAACTTGGTTAAGGTGGGGCCTAACAGAGCTAGAGGCTTGAGGAGCCTGGGAGACAACAATAGGTCCCCCTTGGTGTGGGCCATGGGCCCAAGAGAGATTTGGATGTTTGGCGAACCCTGAATTGTAATAGTTAGGTTGCAGATTATTGCCAGGTCGCCGCATCGCATTAAAAGAGTTGCCTTGCTCAGCATAGTATGCAGGATAATCATTTTTTAATTCACAATTAGCAATTGAAAGACCAGGACTTGAACAAGCAACACAGACTTCAGATGAAGCATTTGCGGGAAGTCCAGGTTGAGTCAAATTCAAAAGCGCATCTATCTTTTGAGTCATGGTCATAACAGCCGTCTCTAACTTCGATGCAAAAGGGGGGTGAACAGATGTATCTTTAACTTCATATATACCGCCCTTACACCTATCAGACTCCTTTCTCGAATAATCCCATTTGCTAAGAATTTTTGGAAAGAGTTTCAAAGAAATCCCATATCTCATTGACACTCATCTTCATTAATGACGCACCACTAGTGGCATCAATCATACGACGGTTTTGAGGGGTTAAACCGTCTTGGAAGTATTAAACTAGCCGCCACTTCTCAAATATGTGATGGGGACACCTGACAATGAGCTCATTGAACCTTTCCCAACATTCATAGAAATGTTCGCCCTCTTTTTGTTGAAAATTAGATAAATCTCGTCGGAAGGCATTCGTTTTATGAATGGGGAAATACTTAGTCAAAAAATTTCTTGACAACACATCCCACGTTGTGATGGATCCCGTTTCTAATGAGTTTAACCACGATTTCACCTTATCTTTCAAAGAAAAGGAAAATAACCTAAGACGGACCGAATCATCAGAAAAGTGTTGGTACTTCAGGGTAGCGTAGATGTCACGAAATTCTTTAACATGAAGATAAGGGTCATTTTTCTCAAAACCATAAAAAGAGGGCAAGAGATGAATAATAGATGGTTTGAGTTCGAAACTGTTTGCATTTGTCTCAAATAAGACAATGCAAGACGGAACACTACTAGGAAGAGGGGCGAAGTAATCCTTCAAGGCCTTTCCCTCAGCCATCTTAGTGGACAAGGATGATGAACCTAAATAGGTAATGGGGACTTCAACAAACTCCTCGAATTCTTGTCGGACAAGTCTACTCTTAGAATCACGCACCCAGATATGCATAAACTACTGGATAACGAAGGTTCAAAGTTAACACTCCTAAACAGGCTTCAATTTTTATTTTTATTTTTATTTTTTTAATGCAAGCCTAACCGCTATATGAAGATGGCCTAACTCTAAAAAAATAAAAACAACGGAACCCTAAATGATGCACAAACAAAATGAATGGCAGACGACCTTAGAGCTTTTCTTTACTAATGCAGGGCTGAAATTCAATTCAATTCAATTTACCTAATCGTGGGAGAGGCACGGTAATTTCCTATCAATCCGCCACTACAAAGTTGCTCCTACCTTTTTTTCCACTATCTAGCTCAAAGTGAAATGCCAGTTCAAGAACTGTTCCCAGATGGGATATGTTCCTACACTCGACCACTTTAAACTATCAAACATCCAAAGAGGGTCCCTATGAGCGTCACACCTATCCTAGATAATTATTTTGCTACAAATTTTAATTAGTGAAGGCCTAAGTTCCTAACCCTAAAATAGATGGTGATTAACCTATCCGCGGGAGAGGGCACAGAAGTTTCAACTCAATCCTGCCACTATTCAAATTTGCATGTAATACTACCTAGAACAATCTAAACACAAGTGATCACACAAAAACCACGTGCAGATGTGGTGGGTAGAAGTTACCTCCAGCGTGAACCTCTTTCGGGTTACTTGCGACGCCGGGTAGAAGCGATTTCTGAGAGTTTCCTCACCAATCGCAGTATTTCACTTTGTTTCCACTTGAGCTCCTATGTGTGTGACCGCCTGCAAAATAAATGCAAAAATAATTCAAACTCAAGCAAAGAAAACAAATAAGAAAATGACTCGTAACACTGCTCCTAAAAATAAAATTAAACCTAATTTATAAACTAGCAAAAACAACTCTAGATTTCGATAGTTTCGTTACAATCGCCGGCAACAGCGCCAAAAACTTGATGGAGATTTTATTAACCTAAATTAATAAGTTAATAAACCCTACTTATAATATCGTAAGTGCACGGCTGTCTAACTAGTAGACAATGGCAAATACGAGTCGATCCCACGAGGATTGACGAGACAGTCGAATTCTAAGACTTATTTAAACTAATTTAGAGTTGGGGGTTGCAACAGATGAAAATTACTAAATTAAGAGAACCAAATTGGCAACTAAAATTAAACTAGTAAGATGATAAGAGGGTGGACCGAGACATCGAATCCACCACAGGTTCTTTGAGATTTGTATAATCCAAATTATTGTTTTCAAGAGTCAACACGACTAATCTAAAGATTAATCTATATTTGCAATTGATTTCAGCAAAGGCATAAACCCGTAGCATTGCATGTCTTTCGACGGCACACACAATCACAGGTTTATCTTAACTAATTCTAAACCCCTAGCATTGCATGTTTTCTTACGGCACACACAATCACAGATTCAAATTAATTGATTAAAGCAAGCTTCGATCATCAACAAAGGGAACTTCTAACTACCAATTAGTCTAGATAATTATTCCGGATATAATCAGTGAAAGAAAATTATTGAAATTCAGAAATCAACTGTATTTAACTATCAAGCATATAGAAAACATTAAATTTAGATACGACAAACTCTAGGAAAACCCTGTGGTTTAATCTTTGCCTCGGCGTGGGGCCTAAAAGATCATGGTGGCGGTGGTCACTGCATCAGTGGAGGTGAAATTCATCTCAGCACAAACATGCATCCCGAAAAAAGTGCAAATGCTCTGTGGTGGCTCTAACAAGATCCGGCGGTGCAAATAGCCTGATTTAAAAATTTTGTTGTCTCCTGCCAAAAGCCTGTGTTTCTTACTCTCCAACGAGCTCCCTTGGTATTGTTGTTCTTCCTCCTTATTCTGTCCTCGTTCTTCTTCTCCGTTCGGCTTTGGTACCTACAAAAAACAGAGAGAGGGCGAGGTAAGAACGAGAAAGATAAATACGAGAAGGAGAAAAAGAACAGGTGAGTGAGAATGGGTGCGAGAGAGCTTCGGTGATGATGGTGGTGTGTGTGGGTTGTTAGTCTGCTGCGAGACAGAGTAACGGTGGTTGGCGGTGTTGTTAGCTCTGATGGTGGTATTTGTGTGCATGAGAAACAATAGAAAAAGCAATAAAGAGATAAAATAGATAAAGGAACAAAGGGATAGATTGAACAGAAAACGAAGGTGCTGAAGGTGGTGAAGGGACAGGATGGAAAAAGACGTGGAGGACAGGGAGGTGCTCCCTGTTTTATGCGTGAGGACGTGATGGATGATGGTGGTGCTCGGTGGATGAAGAAAAGAGAAAAATGTTACGATGTGGCTATTGGATGGTGGCGAGGTGAAGACAGAAATAAGAAAACAGGGGAAGAAATGGGGCGGTGATGGCTGCTAGTTGTGCGAAACAGGGTGATGGCGAGGTGATCGCGCTGCCGGTCCTTCAATCGAGCGAGGATCGCAGGTAGGGTGGATATGGCGTGGTGGCTGGAAAAATAAAGGAGGAAAGAAACGTGGAAGCGGAGGGAGATCTCCAAAAGGGGGAGAGATGAAGAGTATAAATAGGTTTTCTCTATTCTCCTAGGTTGGGTTTGGGCTTTAGGTTGACTTTCGGACTTGGGCTTAGGTAATATTTGAATTTGGCTTATTTGGGTAAGGTTTAGGCATGTGATATTCGACTTGTCACCCATTACTTTGTACCGCCATTTGAACCAACCATTTGACCATTCTTCAAATTGTCGCCTTAACGCGATTTCATCGTTTACGTTCAAATTCCTACAAAAACATGAAAATTAAATAATTAGAATAAAATATAATAATCAAAGCACTAACATATAAATTAAGGGATATATTATGTAATAATTACGTGAATATCACTTGGCCCTGAAGGAGGCGGATGGTCGAGGCTCAGATTGCATAGTACCTCTAGCAAAGTGTCTTGCTTTATCAAAGGTAGTGAAGTTACTGAAGAGTGGACTTCGTGCCGGCGGGCAGTTCCTTGTTGATTATCAGCTCTTGGAGTAGGTGCTCGTTTGTTGAAGTGTTGTTACTTAGCTTTATATTGATCTAGATTGAGTCTCCAGCTCTGAAATTTGGCTATCCACATAGCTGATCTTCGGCTATCGGAGCCTTTTTTCTATCAACGCAGATTGCTTCTCCCTCTTTGTTAGGTCCAGTGCCTTATATGTCTGTTCCGCTGGCCCGAGTTACAATTGATAATAATTCAGTTGTTTCAGGTCTACCTAATGGCAGTCTCTTATTGCAGGTTGATCTCCTCGGATAGTTCCTTGGGCCTAGTTGGTTGTGTATTTGACGCATTGGTATAGAGTGTAAACTAATGCCACTATATGATGCCAAGGCCTTCCTAGAATAATGTTGTATGTGGATAGAGTGCCAACCACCATAAATTCTTGAGCAAGGTACTTCTGCAATTATGGCTCCCTCCACCACCATTAGATTGATCTTCCCGATAGGGAAGAATTTATCTTCACTGAATCCAACCATGGGGTGAGTGGTGGGGGTCAAGTCTTTCTCCTGGAGTTGCATGTTTCGGAATGCACTAAGAAATAGGATATTAAGTGAGCTTCCTATATCCACCAAGGCCCTTTTCACCTCCCATTTCGCAATGAGGACGAAGATGACCAGGGCGTCATTGTGAAGAAAATGTAAACCATAGAGATTCTTATCTGTAAACATCAGTTGTGGGATCGCGTTCTGAACTCGTGCATGTTGCACTTGTTGATCCTCACTCTGGGGTGGCGTTCGCATCTCGGTCAGCATCCTCTTGAGGGACCTGTTGGATTGCTCTCCCTCAGGACCGACCCCATGAAGGACATAGATGGTGTCAAGAGCTTCCTTTTCAATATCCTTGACAACGTCCTCCCTTTCGTTTGCCCAACCTTGCCTCCTGTCCAAGCCTAGGAACTCCTTAAGCTTGCCTTTTCTGATCTAGTACTCGACATCTCCTCTAAGGTTTCTGCAATCCTCAATATCGTGTCCACTCTCCTTATGAAAGGCGCAATATTTGTTGTTGTCGCGCCTAGCGGGGTCTCCTCTCTGCTTGGGGGGCATTTCAGTTCTTCCCAATTCTTCATGGTATCGAAGATGTTGGATAGACTGGAGTTGAGAAGGGTGACAGATTTTGACCCGACATAATTGGAAGCCTTGTGTGGTTGTAGTTGGTCTTTTTGTTATTGCGCTTCCTCTTGTTCCCATCATCCTCTTCCTTCTTCTTTCCCTCTTTCTTGTCCCTGAGAACAGAGTGTTCTTCTCGTATTCCGCCTCCTTATTGGTGGTCAGCATCTCATCTAAGTGATATATCTCTAGGCATTCTTCTACATGTCCCTCATATTGCTTGGGGGTTCCAAGGAAAGGAAGCCATAAAATTTGCCTCTCCTAAGACCTAAGGTGAAGACTATCTCGGCGGTATCATCAATACAGTCATCGATGTGAGTCAAGTTATCGTTGAAACAAGCAATGTATTCCCTCAACGTCTCGTTATACTTTTGCTTCAGGGTTAGCAGATAGTGCAAACCCTTTTTTATTCATTGGCTGCCCACAAAGCATGTGAGGAACGCCATTGCCAATGTCTGAAATGAGTCGATAAACCTCGAAAGGAGGTTGTTGAACCAGGTCAGCGATGATTTCTTCAACATGGTAGGGAATGATCGACACATTATCGCATCAGACACATGTTGGAAGTGGAGCAAGTGATCAAACGAGTCTCTCGTCCTCTCGTAAAACTCCAGTTTTGGCAGAGTGTACTTCTTTAGTAGTGGTCCGTCCATGATATGATCCATGAACAAAGGGATAGTGAGGTTGAATTGTATGTTTGGATTTGTGGCCCCTTGACAGATGAGGTTTTGGGAGACATGTCTATTGGCTTTGGACGATGGGTCCCTATTGGCCACTCCTCCGCCTCTGGTCCACTTGGAAGCTGCAGGGGCAGCGTAGCTCTCCTGAACTAGTTCTCTGGAACCTTTTGGGGACTGAGCTCTTCATTGCTCACGGTCTCTTCCTACTGGTGGATGATTCTACTGATTGAGTATCTCTACCGCTCGTCCAATTTGTTGCATCTGGGCTGACAGTAGATCCACCCTTGGGTCCGTCATGGCGGCCACCGGCGCGGGGTCCCAAAGGGTTCCTTCCGCGGTGGCGGCGACACAAGAGTTGGCGACGCTCTGCTAGTTCAAGCATTCGAGAGTTCAGCAGCATCTCCATTATTGCGAGACCTGGTTGTCACCATCTTTCTGGCTTTTTGGAAAAGGTGGTACTATTGTTTCTTCTGAGAAACTTTGTCACTCCCCACGAACGGCGCCAAACTGATGTAGTCAATTTATGTTCTCCTTCATCGCCTTTTCCTAAGCCTGCACAAGGATCTCACGTGACCCAAAGATTAACGTGTGGAGGCTGATGGCACTTCGATGCTAAAGTTAGATAAGGCTTAGGTAAGGCTTAAAGCTATAAATTAAGTTTCTGTTGCGTACGTTTGTTCATCAACCGTATCTCTTATTTATAGTGCGAGAGTCCTTGTACGGCTAGGAATTTGGTGGCGTAGTTTAGGGAAAGAGATTTTGCTGGAGATCCATTCCTTGTTGGGAGATGTTCGTGTAGAAAAGTTTTCCTACATGACTTGTGCTCCTAGATCTGTGGGAGGCCTTTTGGAGAGTTGTCAATGCAAGGAAGTTTAATTGACCGACGTATACTACAGTATTTGTTTCCTAGTCGGAACCAATGTGTTGTTGGTCTGCCTGTCTTGGGTCGATTCCCCAGATACTTGCCTTATCATGGCTTATTCTTGCCTTATCGAGGCTTACAAGTATTGGGCTTATTGGGCTTGACCGCGTGACGTGTGGGTTTAGTAGCACATTGAAATTTGTGTTCGACATTCTAGATCCTGCCAATAATGGGCTTAGTGTTGTCTAGGCCTTGCTGGATTAGGCATGCAATTAGGCTTGCTTTGTTTTGTTGACGAGATTATCATGACACGCATAAGGTGCTGATCAAAGGAATTTTTAATGTATCAACTTTCATCGTGGTTCTAAATTTAGGATCACAATGAATAGTTTCATTTGATAGGTGATTATAATATTTTTCATCTACATATCAAAGCAGTTACCGAACACTATTTTGGTATAGTTCTAGGTCATGATAAAGTCATCGTATGGTTCACTGAATCAATTTCATGATATATAAGTTGGTAGTTGATGAGACACCAAACAATCATACAATCACAATCATACACGTGGCATGGGCTAACCCTAGCACTTAAAAGGCTTCAGTGCAATACCAGGTGGACCCTTGCACAATCTATTGTTCACCCCGTAAAACAGGTTCCAAAGCCCAATACATGCCAACCCAAGAGGCAAGGAAGTTAGGGCTTGGCCCTTGACAATAAGGCCCGAACAACAAATCTTAGAGCTATCACAAGCTTGAGAACCATTCGCACGAAATCAACTCTTAGCCCAATCAAGCATTTAGTCCTAAACAGAGCCAAGTGCTGAAGAGACTCAATCGTGCACAGGTGAGATCTTATGCGAAATTTCCTCCCTCCATCACACCCATGATCACAGGGAAATTTGGGGAGGGAACACTTGCTATAAGAAATGGTGAACGGATGAAGAAAAGTACACATACACATTGCAATTTACATACAGTCTTCACTCTTCCTTGCATTGATATCTGACTTAAGCATCAGAGTGCCTTCAGCCACCACAATTGTGGTCGTTGGCTTAACCGCTGTTCATTTTGCAGGTTCTAGATCATCGGCATGAGCGAGGTAAGATCTAAAAACATAAGTTTGGTGTCATTGTGGGAAAAGACGATAAGTTTTTTCCTGAAACGAACATTCAAAGTTTTTCTTACTAAGAAAAGCATCGAGAAATTGTCACCAGCACCAGATCTTGAGCATTCAATGATGACGCCGAACCAGATAAAGTATTGGTTGGTAAAGCCCAATCACAGGGCCAAATCAATTCGAACGAGGATACTGAACAACCACACAGTCCAGCCGTGAAGGCGAATGTGGTTGCCCCCAACATGAGTCTGATCCTGCTCCACCTAAATCATTTAGTGTGGGTGGTATAAAAAATGACTCAAGAGTGATAACAGCGCAGATGAAGGGAAACTCACTCCCCCCATCCCTGGTGCGCGCGTTCAGAGGAACAAAAAGCTTGTTGAGAAGGAAGCCAAGGAGAGGATCATGGGGATCGTACTCCAAGGACAAACAAAACCATGGTCGAGAACTCGCTCCGACTAGGGGTGTAACGACCCGCTCCCACATGACACCATATTGTCCGCTTTGGGCTACCAACCGGCCCGCATGGCTTTAAAACGCGTGTTGTCATGTAGAGTGACCTCACACACTTAAAGCACATCCCCCTCCCGCACCCAGGCGATATGGGACTATGATCCCCCTTGTAGCTCGTCCAACCCTTCTTGGCCTATTGGGCCTGTTGGGCCCTCTACCCTCACCCTCACCTCAGGTCCGCCCACTTAGGGTCTCACAATCCACCCCCCTTAAGGCCAAACGTCCTCGTTGGCCACACAGGCACAACGTCCACGTCGCCAGAGGGCCCACCAGCCGGAAGTGTGCCACGTGTTGGTGGGCCCTCTGGCGACGTGGACGTTGTGAGTGCCTGTGTGGCCAACGAGGACGTTTGGCCTTAAGGGGGGTGGATTGTGAGACCCTAAGTGGGCGGACCTGAGGGTGAGGGTGAGGGTAGAGGGCCCAACAGGCCCAATAGGCCAAGAAGGGTTGGACGAGCTACAAGGGGGATCATAGTCCCATATCGCCTGGGTGCGGGAGGGGGATGTGCTTTAAGTGTGCGAGGTCGCTCTACAGGACATAACGCGTTTTAAAGTCGTGCGGGCCGGTTGGTAGCCCAAAAGCGGACAATATCTTACTGTGCGGATCGGGTCGTTACAGAATGGTATCAGAGCCTGACCCAGCCAGAAGTGTGCCACGTGGAGGTGGGCCCTCAGGGAACGTGGACGTTGTGCCTGTGTGGCCAACGAGGACGTTGGGCCTTAAGGGGGGTGGACTGTGAGACCCTTGTGTGGGCGGACCTGAGGGGGAGGGTGAGGGTGAGGGTTGGAGCCCAATAGGCCCAACAGGCCCGTGGATCCCAAGAGGGGTTGGGCTAGCTACCAAGGGGGATCATAGTCCCACATCGCCTGGGTGCGGGATGGTTATGTGCTATATATGTGCGAGGTTGGATCCCCATAGTAAGAGGCCTTTTAAAGCCGTGCGGGCCAGTTGGGCCCAAAGCGGACAATATCTTACTGTGCGAATCGGGTCGTTACAAGGGGCGTCTGACCCTTATGTCCTATATGATCTCACAGTCCTTCCATTCTCAGAGGAGATCACGAGTGTCCATCTTTCGAAGAAGTTCATGCCACCAAAGCTCGAGTTATACGATAGAAAATCCGTCAGACCATTTCCTCCATTACAACCAGGTGATGGCGCTCAAAGGAAGTTAAGAGGCCATCCTTTGTAGAACTTTTCCCACCATCTAGAACAAGGTTGCACTGACCTGGTTTCGCAGCCTCTAGCCTAGGTTTATGGAGTCATTTCAGATCTTAGTGAAGGCATTCATTACAAGGTTCGTCGAGAGCCAACGTATCAGAAATGGGACCTATTATCTGCCGAGCCTTAAGCATAAGCTGGTGAGACCCTTAGGGAGTACATAACTCATTTTAATGATGAGCTGGCCTTGATTGATGGATAGAGTGATGACACATCATATATCGCTTTCACCTCTGACCTCCAAGGATATCAATTTTACAAACTGTTAAGGAGTGCCGAGAAATACATCACCCTGGAAGAAATGTTGACTGCCAGAAAGAGGGAAAGCAAGCCAAAACACTTTTCCAGAGCCAATGACAGGGAAGAAAATGGGGACAATTCCAAACGAAAACGAGGCGATAATTAGAGCGGACTCGGCCAAACAAAGTAGTTCAATCCTAGCGGCTCCAGGTAGTCATTTTCTACCTCAAGCATTGCAATGAGTGTTGTAGAGTATGTTGATCAAATGTATCTTACCAGAGAATATGCTTTGGGTTTTCCAAAGGCTGAAGAAAGATCTTTGTTGCAGGAGTCTTCAAATGTTCAGACATTTGCAGCGATGAGTCTTAGTAAGACCTGCTATTATCTGATGCCACCTGATCTGGGTGAGCATCAAATTTATTCCATAAGATATTGTAGTATCTTTTTATATTTCGAAGAAGAAGCACACACTATTCCTCAGGGGACAGGTCTGTCTTCCATCTTCTGTTGCTCCCAGTTTCCCATTCGTCACTGTTGTTGGGAGATAATGCCTGCAAATAGTTTGTGGCGGTTGTTCCCTCTATTTGTACGAAGCTTTACAACAGATGGGCTGAGTGAAGTTTCAATGTGCAAGTTAGCAGATGCATATTTGCACCGGAGTTAGATACTTGTAGTGTGTAAACTTCTGTATTAGTTGGTCGACAACCTTTGTGATAACTTTCGTTGCAATCAATAAAATTTATTTTATTCCTTGAATATATCTAGTGCGGACAATTCTTCTAAACTTTAAAAAAAAAAAAAAATATTGAAATCAAAGCAACAAAATAATTTGACTCCGAGTGGGGACTAAGCTAACCCGGCCTCGAAGGAGGCTGATAGTCTTGGCTCGGACTGCATAGTCCCTCTAGCGAAGTGTCTTGCTTTGTCAAAGGTAGCGAAGTTACTAAAGAGTGAACTTTGTGCTGGTAGGCAGTTCCTTGTTGATTATTAGCTCTTGGAGAAGGTACCCGTTTGTGGAAGTGTTGTTACTTTGATTTATATTGGTTTGGATTGAGTCTCCAGCTCTGAAATTTGGCTTTCCACATAGTTGTGCTTCGGCTATCGGGGCCTTTTCTTTGTCCACGTAGATTGGTCCTCCCCCTTTGTCTAAGCCCGGTGCCTGATATGTCTGTTTCGCGGGCCCGAGCTGCAATTGATAATAATTCAGTTGTTTCAGGTCTGCATAATGGCAGTCTCTTGTTGCAAGTTGATCTCCTCGGATAGTACATTGGGCCTGGTTGGTTGTGTATTTGACGCAATGGTGTAGAGTAGAAGTTCTACCTCCATATGATGAAGCAAATGCCTTCCTAGAATAATGTTGTAGGTGGATGGAGTGCCAACCACCATAAATGCTTGGGCAATGTACTTCCGCATTTGTGGATCTCCCGCCTCCACCATTAGATTGATTTTTTCGATAGGGAAACATTTTTATCCACTGAATCTGACCATGGGGAGAGTGGCAGGGGTCAAGTCTTTCTCCTGGAGTTGCATTTTTCGGAAATCGCAGAGAAACAGGACATTTAGTAAGCTTCTTGTATCCACCAAGGCCCTTTTCAACTCCCACTTTGCAACGAGGATGGAGATGACCAGGGCGTCATTGTGGGGAGAATGTAATCCCTGGAGAACCCTATCGGTAAACGTCAGTGGTGGGATCGGGCTATGAACTCATGCATATTGTACTTGACGATCCTCGCTCTAGGGTGGCATTCGCATCTCGGTCAGCATCCTCTTGTGGTACCTGTTGGATTGCTCTCTCTCGGGACAGACCCCATGAAGGACATAAATGATGCCATGAGCTTCCTTTTCGATTTCCTTGACAATGTCCTCCCTTTCTTTTGCCCGGTCTTGCCTCCTGTCCAAGCCTAGGAACTCCTTAAGCTTCCATTTTCTGATCCAATACTCGACTTTCCTTTGAGGTTTCTACAATCCTCGGTATGGTGTCTACCTTCCTTATGGAAGGCGCAATATTTGTTGTTGTCGCACCTAGCTGGTTCTCCTTGCTGCTTGGGGGGCCATTTCAGTTCTTCCCAATTCTTCATGGAATTGAGGATGTTGGATAGACTGGAGTTGAAAGGGGTGACAGATTTGGACCTAACATAATTGGAGGCCTTGTCCTGCCTTGTGTGGTCGTAGTTGGTCTTACTGTCATTGCGCTTCTTCTTGTTCCCGTCGTCATCCTCCTTCTTCTTTCCCTCTTTCTTTTCTCTTGGAACATAGGGTTTCTTCTCGGATTTCGCCTCCGGTCGGCATCTCGTCCAAAGTGATATATCTCTGGGCATCCATCAGCAGGTCTGTCATATTGGTTGGGGGTCCAGAGTAAGGAAGTCATAAAACTTGCCTTTCCTAAGACCCGAGGTAAAGGATGTAAAAATCCAGTGATATATCTTGGACCCTTACTTGAGTGCCATCACATTCTGGAAGTGGCGCAAGTGATCAAACGGGTCTCCCGTCTTGTCATAAATTTCCAACTTTGGAAGAGTGTACTTCTTCGGTAGGAGTTTGTCTATGATATGATCCATGAACGAAGGGACAGTGAAGTTGAACAATACCTCTGGATTTGTGGCCCCTTTTGTGAGACGTGTCTGTCAGCTTTGGACGTTGGGTCCCTTTTGGCCGCTCCTCCGCCGCTGGTCCACTTGGAAGCTGCAGGGGCAGTGCGGCTCTCCAGAACTTGTTATCTGGAACCTTCTGGGGACAAAGCTCTTTGTTGCTCATGGTATCCTCCTGCGAGTGGATGACTCTGCTAATTGAGTATCTCCACCGCTCATGTTATTTGTTGCATCTAGTTTGATAGTAGATCCACCCTTGGCTCTACCATGGCTACAATCGGCGCGGTGGTTTGAGATGGTTCCTTCTCCGGTGGTGGTGGCACAGGAGCTGGCGGCGCTATGCTAGTTTGAGCGTTCGAGGGTTTAGCAACATCTCCATTGTTGCAAGACCTTATTGTCACCATCTTTTTTGGCTCTCTGATAAAGGTGGTACTACTATTTCTTCTGAGGAACTCTGTTGTTCCCCACGGACGGTGCCAAACTAATGTAGTTGATTTTCGCTCTCCTTCCTCGCCTTTACTCAAACCAACACAAGGAATGCACGTGAGCCAAAGACCAACGTGTGGCGGCCGATGTCACTCCGATACTTAAGTTAGCTAAGCCTTAGGAGAGGCGTAAAGCTGTAAATTGAGTTTTTGTAGCATACCTTTGTTCATCGACCTTATCTTTTATTTATAGTGCGAGAGTCCTTGTTCAGCTAGGCCTTTGGTGGCGTAGTTAGCGAAAAAGATCTTGCTAAAGATCCTTTTTCTTGTTGGGAGCTGTCCGTGTAAAGAAGTTTCCCTACACAACTTGTGCTCCTAGATCTGCGAGAGAGGTTTCCCTTTCGGAGTGTTGTTCATGAAAAGAAGTTATGTTGCCCGACTTATACTCCAATATTTGTTTCCTAGTAGGAACCAATGTATTGCTTGTCTGCTTGTCTAGGGTCGATTCCCCAGATACTTGATTTATCAGGGCTTACGATTATTGGGCTTGACCGCATGACGTGTGGGCTTAGTGGCGCATTGCAATTTGGGTTCAACCTTCTGGATCCTACCAATAATGAGTGTAGTGTTTTCTAGGCCTTGCTGGATTGGGCATACTATAAGGCCTGTTTTGTTCTGTTGACGAGATTATCATGACACGCATACGATGCTGATCAAGGATGGTTTGATGTATTATCAACTTTCATCTTGATTGTAAATTTAGGATCACAATGAATAGTATCATTTGATAGGTGATTCTAATATTTTTCAGCTACACATCAAAGCAATTACAAAAACATTGTTTTGATGTAGTGCTAGGTCATGATAAAGTCGTCGTATGGCTCACTGAATCAATTTCATGATAAATAAGTTGGTAGTTTATGAGACACCAAACAGTCATACGATCACAACCGTACACGTGGCATGGGCTAACCCTAGCATGCAAAAGGCTTCAGTGCAGTCCCAGGCATACCCTTGCACAAACTATTGTACAGCCAGTAAGTCAGGTTCCAAAGCCCAATACACGCCAACCCAAGAGGCACGGATCTTAGAGCTTTTCCCAGAACAATAAGGCCCGAACAACAAATCTCAGAGCCATCACAAGCTCGAGATCCATTGGCACGAAATCTACTATTAGCCCCATCAAGAATTTAGTCTGAAACAGATCCAAGTGCCGAAGAGACTCATTCATGCACAGGTGAGATCATATGCAAAATTCCCTCCCTCTATCATGCCCTCGATCACAGGGACAGTTGGGGAGGGAACACTTGTTATAAGAGATGGTGAATGGATGAAGAAATGTACACATACACATTGCAATTTACATACAGTCTTCACTCTTTCTTGCATCGATATGTGACTTAAGCATCGAACTGCCTTCGAGCACCACAATGGTGGCCCTTGGCTTAACCCCTGCTTATTTGCAGGTTCGAGATCATCGACATAAGCAAGGTCAGATCCGAAAACATAAGTTTGGTGTCATTGTGGGAAAAGACGATAAGTTTTTCCTTAAACGAACGTAAAAGTTTTTTCTAACTAAGAAAAGCATCGAGAAATTGTCACCAGCACCAGATCTTGAGCATTGAACTGGCTGGTGAAGCCCAACCACAAGGTCGAATCAATCCGATCGAGGATATTGAACAACTACACGGTCCAGCAACGGATGCGACTGTGGTTGCCCCCTACATGAGTCTGATCCTGCTCCACCTAGATCACCTCCTATCTCTGAGGATATCAGTTTTACAAACTGCTAAGGAGTGCCCAAAAATACATCACCCTGGAAGAAATGTTGGCTGTGGGAACAGGAGAAAGCGAGCCAAAGAACTTCTCCAGAGCCAAGGACAGGGATGAAAAAGGGGACAGTCCCAAACGAAAATGGGGCAAGAATCAGAGCGAGCTCGGCCAAACAAAGTTGTTCAAGCCTAGCGGCTCCAGGTACCCTTATTACACCCTGCTCAACTCCAGTGTTCCCGATATTTTATCCGCCATGGAAAAATGAACAGACATCAATTGGCCATCAAAATTCAAAGGAGATCCATCAAAGCGTGGCAAGAGTTAGCACTACTCTTATCACATGGTGATAGGCCATGACACCAAAGACTGCAGGAGTCTGTGATATGAGATCCAGTATTGGATCCAAAGAGGAAGACTGAAGGAGTTCATCTACTTTGGAGATATGCATCCTCAAGGCGAATGAACGATACAGAAGCGGGATACCTCCTGACAAGGTATGTGTAATTCACGGGACAAATGAGCAGAGACAACACTCGAATAATTTATTGAAGAAGTCGGTATGGGAAATGCAAGGTAGATCACATTATCAAGATCACCTCATACAACACGTACGAGAGGAGAGAAAAGCTCCAAGCGTAACATTCACAGAACGGGACATGAGGGTGTCCATTTCCCACACAATGATGCTCTAGCAATTTTAGTAGGGATAGCAAACTGTGATGTGAGAAGATTACTAGTAAACACATGCAGCTCTGTCAACGTACTATTCCTATATGCATTCCTGAAAATGAAACTAACAGAAGGAGAGCTGACACCTTCAAATCAAGCCATGTTTGGCTTCAATAGAGAAAGCTGCTACCCAGTTAGTAAAATCACACTGTCAATGGTTGCTGGGCAACCAAACCTATAGAAGATTTTGATGTCAAAGTTCTCTATCGTAAACGCCCACTCCGAATACAACGTGATCTTGGGTTGACCTTGGTTACACCACACAGAGGCACTCGTCTCCACCCAACACCAGTGTTTCAAATACCCTTCTAATGATGAGGTGGGGACAACCAGATGAGACTAAACTATCACTCTGGAATGTCACTATGCCACAGCTAGGCAACCGGAGAAGAGATCACAAACACCAAATAATAGGATCTGGAATAGGAAGCCCCAAATCTAGATAAAGAGGACTCACATCCACCTTCGAACCTCAAACCTCCATCCAGACCGAGGAGAAGGTTGAATCCTAGGCAGCCGAAAAAAGAAGTCGTCACAATATACTTGGGCAGCCCAGCAACACAAAAGTAGTTCAGATAGGCTCTATATCAACAAAACGCTAACAGATCAGCTATTCGCGTTCTTAAAAGATAATCGGGACATCTTCATCTGGACAATGAAAAAGATATAATGGGGATCGACCCCACAATTATCATGCACCAACTGGTAGTCAATCCTGACTTGAAGGCAATCCGACAGAAAAGAAGGTCGGTGGCGCTTGAACGCAACTAGGCCATTAATGAAGAGGTGCAAAATATTTCTGAACGTCGACATGATAAGCTAGTCTCACTACCCGGAATGGATGGCTAACACGGTGCTAGTGAAAAAAATGGTAAGTGGAGGGTCTACACCGACCTTAACAAAATCTGCCCAAAGGACAACTTTCCACTGACCCGAATAGACCAAATCATGGACCCGACATCAGGGCACAACCTACTCAGCTTCATGGACACGTAATTAGGCTACAATCAAATAAGTATGCACCCCCCGGATTAGGATAGAACCTCCTTTACAATAGACAGAGGTAGATACTTCTATTAGATAATGTCATTCGGAATGAAGAATGCAAGGACAACGTACCGGCGTCTGGTAAACTGAATGTTCAAAGAACAAATAGGAAAGAGAATGGAAGTTTACATCGACAACATGCTGGTAAAGACCCTACAATGTTCCAATCACCTGGCGGACCACCAAGGAGCGTTCTCTCAACTCAGGAAGTACCAAATGAAGCTCAACCCGCAGAAATGCACTTTTAGGGTGCAGTCAGAAAAATTCCTTGGTCGCATATTCAACCGAAGGAGGATAGAGGTTGATCTAAAATAGATTTAGACTTATCTCAACATGAGACCTCCCACAAACATTAAAGAGTTCAGAGCCTGACTAGGAGGGTAGAATCCCTAAACAGGTTCATCTCAAAATCTTTAGTAGATGTTTCATTTTCTTTAAAATCCTAAAGGGAAACAAAAAATTCCAACGGGGAGAGCAGTGTGAATAGATCCAATATCTAAAGATATACATGGGAAGCATGGAGCTGTTCTTGATATCTACTCCATATGAGATGTTCTACCTATACCTCTCAGTCACAAAGCATGTTGTCAGCTCAGCTCTAGTTAGGGAAGGAAAAGGGAAACAAAAGCTTGTCTATTACATCAGCATAACATTCGATGGGGCGGAGGATGACTACCCTAATCTAAAAAAACTGGCCTTAGCGTTGATGACCTCCTCTAGAAAACTAAAGCCCTACTTCCAAGCTCGCTCGATAACAGTTCTGACCGAGTACCCAATTCGGTCAATATTGCATAAGCCAAAACTATTAGGAAGAATAGTCAAATGGTCATTGAAGTTGGGATAGTTTGACATCCACTACACTCTGAGAACGACCATCAAGGTGCAAGCACTGACAAATTTCGTTGCCAAATTCAATGGGATAAGAGAATCGAGATTGAAATAACAAGAAGACGAGAACCCCAAACCTCCCCCATATGGATGGATCTTGCGATGGGTCGTCCAACGTGAAATGCTGCGAAACAGGGATCGTCCTTTACACCCTTGAAGGGGTCACCCTCAAAGGCTATTAAATTCGACTTTCGTGCTTCAAACAACTAACCGGAGTACAAAGCCTTCCTAATCGGGCCAAAGCTAGCAAGAGGAATCGGAGTAGAAGAAATCTTGGTGTTCAGTGACTCCCAATTGTTGATCAATTAGTGAACAGTGAATTCAATGTTAAAGAACCCCGATTGATGGCCTATTGCAAGAAAGCAATCACCGCTAAAGGATGGTTCAAGATAATACTACTTCGCCATTGCTCCAAGGTAGACAACCAGGAAGCCAACGACTTGGTCGAAAAGGCCTCGTCCGCACATAACGACTCTGACACACTCATAGAATTCCAGAAGAAGTGGGCCCTAGAAGAAGGAGGTCTCCATGAAACCCTCTCCACCAGTATGAAGACCAGCAGGATGTGCCCCCTGATCAGCTACATAAAAATGGAGTCCTCCCAGCAGATAAGCTAAAGGCCTGCAAGCTGAAAAACTGAGCGGTACGGTACACACTCTTCGACAACCTGTTATACAGGAGATCAGTGATCGATCCTCTACTCAAATGTTTGACCCCAAAGAGGAAAATCAAGTACTCTTAGAAATTCATGAAGGAATTTGCGGGAACGACCCCGGATGAAGGACGTTAGCTCATAAAGCTCTCGTGCTGGGGTACCATTGGCCGAAATGGTAGCAATAGGCCAAAGACCGGGTCCGCAAATTCAATAAGTGTTAGAGGTACTCCCTGTAAACACAAATGCCTGCACAAAACCTGGTTATAATGACCAGCCCGTGACCATTCGCCTAGTGGGGGATGGACATCATAGGCCCGTTCCCCATCTCCGAAAGAACGAAGTTCCTCATTATGGCAGTTGACTACTTCACCAAATGAGTAGAAGTGCAACCCCTCTCCAAGATAGGAGAGAATCAAATCAAGAACTTTCTTTGGAAGTATATCATCTGCAGGTTCGAAATATCGAAACCCTGGTCAGCAATAACAGGACTCAGTTCGAAAGCGGATACTTTGCATCGAACTGGACATCAGTCACCACTTTTCCTGCTCAGGTCACCCCAGGACAATGGACAAGCATAACTCACCAACGGAACTATCTTGGAAGCAATCAAGAGAAAACTCGATGCAGCCAAATGGCTTTTGGTCTTTAAGCTTTCGAGCATCCTCTAGGAATACCATACCACAAAGAAGACTTCGACTGGAAAGACATCATTCGCACTGGCATATGGATCTGAGGCAATGGTTCCAGTGAAACTAGCAATGCCTACTTTCAGACGGGGGAATTCGGGATTGAGGACAACGATGAATTTCTAAGAGTCGGGCAAGACTTAGTTGAAGGGCGAAGGGATGGAGCTTTCGTTAGAATAGTTGTTTATCAACAAAAGATGGCCCAATATTACAATATGAGGATTAAGCCTCGAGAATTCAAAGTTGGTGATTGGGTGCTGAGAGAGACCAGCCGAGCACAACAAACCTAAAAGAGGCAAAATAAGCTCGAACTGGGAAGATCCCTACAAGGTGACAATAATCAAAAGGCTAGGAACCAACCGGCTAGAAAACCTGAATATAAAGCGTCTGAAAGGCCGTGGAATGTAGAATACTAATATTATCAGTAAATGTACTTTTTTAAAAGAATCACATATCATATAACTCCATGCACAAGAACATGCCTAATTAGAATAGATAGCACCCACAAGAACCGAACCCAGTCCACAGTGACTCACGGCTCCGAAAGAAACATGGCCCGGCTACGGGGACCACGATGGTACACAAGCGACGAGCCTAGTCCTTTTAAGGACGATGACAGCTTTCCACATAAGTGATCTAGTCTGCTTCAAGAGCCAAGAAACACCAGCGCGGCTGGACCTAGACCACAAACAGTCCACCACAAGCGGGTGAGTCCAGTCCAAGGATGACTCACCTCTCCTAAAGGAACCTGGCCCGACTACGGGGACCATGATAATGTAAAAGCGGCCGAGCCTAGCCCTTTTCAGGACGACCACAGCTTGTTGCATAAGTGACCTAGACCATCTTAGGAGCCAAGGAACTCCAGTGCAGACCGAACCTAATCCACGGACAGTCCACCGCAATCAAGCAAGTCTTGTTCACAGACGGTTCACAACTCCTAAAGGAACCTGGATCGACTACGAGGACCACAATGGCGGACAAGCGGTCGAGCATAGTCCTTTTCAGGACGATGATAGCTTGCCGCATAAGTTATCCAGTCCACTTCATGAGCCAAGGAACTCCAACACGGATCGAACCTAATTCACGGATATTCCACCGCAAGAGGGTGAGTCCAGTCCACGGATGGCTCACCGCTCCAAAGATAACTTAGCCCTCCTTAGAAGCTAAGGCAACACACACATGGACCAAACCCAGTCCACGGACGGTTCACCGCGAGTGAATGAGTCCAGTCCACAAACGACTCAACGCATCAGATCGTTCAAGTCCATACGGACCAAGGTAACGCCCTAACCACCAAGACTCAACTAAACGATGAGTCAGAGTGTGATTCAAAATCTAGTCCTAAGAAGAGTTAACGATTTCTCTGCCACTCCAGTTCTACACAGAGCTAAGTAGCAGTACTTCAACAGGCCAGCGCCTACTCAAAAAATGGCTAACCAGCAAGACACGGCTCGCCTGCATGAAGATCACTATTTAGTGATTTCACGATTATTGGCAAATCAAGTTATTTTCGCTAAGGGAACTACACAGACTGAGTCAAAACTACACACATCTTTTTTAGGACCAAACTAGTCTAGTAAATGCTTAGAGTTGAACTGTCCCACCTTTTTTAACAGTCCAGAGATTTGTCCGCATAGGCCAATGTGACTCACATTCATTCAATGCATACAAAAAAAAGAATTCAGAAAATCAGACTTTATTGATTATCAAAAAATTATTACAAAGCTTGACCAACTGGCCAACACAAAAGTTTACACACTACAAGTATATGAGCTTGGTACAAAGCAAGGTGCGAGCGAAAATCCGCCGGGACACTTGTCGAGACTTTGCGCTGCCAATTTACCTTCCAGAAGAGGATTTGGAAATGAAAGCAAGAGAAGCAACCCAAAGTTGGTTGCTGGTTTGATCCTTCAAAAGGGATGCCTGTGTTGATACATAATCAACTCCCTAAGGCCACAGGTCACGTACATAGGAGCTTCGCTCTACCAATCTGCCTTTTGGTTGGGGCATCACGAGTAAAGCCCAAGAAGGAGTAGTGGGAATAGCCACCCAAAGTTGGTTGTGGGTGTAATTTCCAAAACTGGATGGCAAAAGACGATGTGCGAGCACCAGAAGACGAAAGACAAACTTGGCCCTAAAAGGAAATCTGTACTTCTTTTTCGCGACATAAAAAGAAATTTTGACGTCCCACGGAACCACTGAAAGCTCACTCAAACCCGGCGGCTTCCTCCAATAGCTAGTCTTGTTAAGACTCAGTGATTCAAATATCAGAATATTCAGAGACTCCACCAATGGGGACTCCCTTTCGTTCTCTGGAGAGGCCAAAACACATTCTCTAGAAGGGCACATTTGAGGAACACGTTCTACAATACTCATGGTAACCCTTAACCCTATAAGAACTAGCCTATATATAGGCATTAAATACTACACGGGGAATGAAGGAGTGATGGTTCCAAGTACAACTACAACAATCCACATTCATTGAATTAATGAAACTGCACACAACCCCATTAACTGGGGGGAGTGACTGATGAGGCACCAAACAGTCATATGATCACAGCCATACACGTGACATGGGTTAACCTTAGCACGTAAAAGACTTCAGCGCAGTCACAAGCGGGCCCAAGCACAAACAAGTGTTCAGCCCGTAAGTCAGGTGCCCAAGTCCAAGACATGCCAACCCAAGAGGCAGGTATCTTAGGGTTTGGCCCATGACAATAAAGCCCAAACAACGAATCTCAAAGTTGTCATAGGCCCGAGATCCACTTGCATGAAATCAACACTTAGCCTAATCAAACATTGGGTCGTAGACAGAGCCAAGTGTCGAAGAGACTCAATCATGCACAGGTGAGATCTTATGTGAGATCCCCTCCCTCTATCTCGCCCTTCGATCACAAGGAAAGTTGGAGAGGGAACACTTGCTATAAGTGATAATGAAAGGAGGAAGAAATGTACGCAAACACATTGCAATTTACATACAGTCTTCACTCTTCCTTGCATCTATATCTGACTTAAGCATTGGAGTACTTTCGGCCATCATAATGGTGGTCCTAGCTTAACCGTTGCTCATTTTTGCAAGTTTAAGATCATCGAGATGAGTGAGGACACGTATGAACACATTTCAAGAAACATGTCTATAATTATATGGATACTTAACCAGCATATTTGACTTTCTCAATTATCTTAGAAAGGCACTTATTTAGAGAATTACAACCAAGTTTTGTCCATTTAATTTTATTTGTTTACTAATTCTTCTTCTCTGTTTTTTTTTTTCTTAAATCTGCAGGTTCTGTTAGGAGAATTCTTCGTTTATCAAAAATGGTACTTCCAAATCTTGTCTGGTAACCGAGTACAACCATATTTTATGTATAATTTATTTCAAGAATTTCAACCAGTTCACATCACATGTATACGACATGCTCTCAAAACCACACATGAACACCTAGAAGCCACAACAAAGGCCACGATTGATATAACATCTAGTAGAAAAAAAAAATCTAGTAAAAAAAATACTAGTAGAAAATGATATTATGTAGTAAGGATAGGAGGAAGAAAGTCAGATTTCTGGCCAAGAACTCGACCTTTCGTGTCAGGGAAAAACTCAAGCCCCGGCAGCTCAGTGACCTCTCCATCGTAGGAGACCCCAATAGGATAAGGGAGAAGGTGACCTGGGAGGTCATGCTCCAGCATCTCGCTGGTGTAGAGATCCCAGTGCTTGCTTGCAATCTCATTTACCTTTTGGATGCATTCCACACTTTCTGGTTCAAGGAATAAATTATCAAGCATGCCTAGATGCTCATACCACAATGCCATTCGGAATCCATGAATTTGGCCCCTAGCTGGTTGTCTTGTGGCTAGGTGATACGGTTGGTAAGCTCCCATGGCAATTTCAGAGTCTCTAGCACCATCCATTGACCTCTGGTTGATGTTGGCTGATCCAGTGATTATGTATTCGTCGTCAACTGCAAAATACACATGCAACTAAGAATTTAGCACATACGACATTTGATCATTCAAAAGACAAACTCAAAGTTGGGTTTATATTTTATCTGACTAATTTCTGTAGAGGGTACTACTAGTCTGTTATATTGAATTTTGTCACTTATTTCATGCTGTAGTACTAGGTTTATACATAAGATAGTGACGGAATTAGAACAGGTAACATAGTATCAGCCTAAAGTATCTTGGAATCATGAAAAGAATGTTCAAGGGTTAGGTAAATCCCTAAGCCACATAAATTAAATATATTGCTTTTCAGTTTTTTTTTTTTTTTCCAACTTCTCTGGTTGGACTTCAGTATGAAATTTAGGGATCTAGATTAAGTTTAACTTGCTATGTTGATTGATGTTTGACAAGTCTAGAAGCGTTCATACATAACTATCATCATCTTTTTTAGAATAGCCTGTTGAGAGTGGAGTCAGTATGCGTCAAAAGATACAGAATGAATCTTTGAAGGAGTTTTTGTCATATACCTATCATCATCTTGGCGTGAACATAGATCATGAAGCGCCGAGCCTCTTGAGCTCTACTATAATCAGTGTCAGGTTCGGGCTTCTCCGAGGGTACATATTCTCCTTCTTTCTTTGTTTCTCTATTTCCAAGGCAAAAGAGTGACAAGTAGTCCTTGGGGTTTGCTTGAATCCCCTTAGCTTTAAGAGCATCTGTAATATCAGCATACATCATCTCTAGTGTCCTCCTCTGCCAATCTAATATTGCCTGAACTGAATCACTCTCTGGAAACCCCTCAGGCCACATTGGGACCACTATGTAGACACTAAACCTCTCGCCAGCTTCTATTTTACTAACAATCTTTAATGACAGTTCCTTTGGGATAAGATGCAATGCGTTGATGTCTTCAACTTTAATGTCAGTTGACCTCCAACAAAATGAGCTTCCAAGGAAATACTGATTTTCAATATAAATGAAATTCTTAGCTCTTCGTATGGCGTTTATATAACCATCTTGGATGCTTCGGTCAATGATATTATCCTTTCCACTAACAAGCCCAGCTCTGGCTGCTTCTTCTGGTGCTTCAGGAAAGCCAAATGCTGCACCACCGTCAATGGACCGGAATAACTGAACATTCCATGTTTCATGATCATCGGGAAACATTACTGGTGATGGTGGAATGATTATCTCTGCAAGCTCCCTTAATTGAAGCAGCAAGTCCTTCCCACCTTGCTTCCTCCACCTTTGCTCGAAGTTAAACAGAACATCCCAAGCAACGGGTCCTTCTAAATGGCAATGAATGTCATGCCATGGCTCCCTTGGGCCACCTTTGGCAATTGAAGCATCTGCGAAATTAGCCTGATGGAAGTCATCATGGTTTACTGTGTTCAAGGTCCTGAAAAGGGAGTGAAACTGTGTATCATATCTTCCATCGCAAAGATCAATTCCACCAACAAAACTCATAATCCTCCTCTGTTCTGAGCTTCCATTAGGCATCTCAGCATCCACCACCACAATCTTCTGGTGGTGAGTGAACATGCTAGCGACTTCTATGTCTTGTATAATGCTCCCCCCATCATCAGGATTACGTCGGCACAAGACGCAATGCACTTGTGTGTCACGGAAGTAACTTTCAGTGTCCTCATCATGGGTGGCCATTTGTCCATCTTTCTTTAATACAGGCACAGAGGTCCAATCATCCCAAACAAGCATAAGGACTCGGACACCTTCGTTGGCCTTCTTCTTGAGCAACTCTCCAAGAGTCATGTCACCTCCAGGCTTTGGCCTCTTCGGGTCTCTTACCAAGGTGATCTCAGTGTACACAGACCAGCCAGTTATGTAAATCAAATGCTTTGCATTATTGATGGCATCAAACACAGTTTCCCAGCATCTATGAGGCTCATAAAAGCTACCCCCGGAGAGAGGAATCTTTGGGATGAAGTTGTCTGGGACATGAACATCTTGGAATAGAGTAACTTTGCATCCTTGTCTTTGTGTAAAGAATGTGTAAGGAACTCCTGGGAACTTTGGACTTCTTACACCTCGAGACCAGTTAAGGTCTTGAGTGACATCAAAGTATCTTAGCTGCACATGGAGCTTAGCACCTCCATGCAGAGGATTATGCTCTTCATCCAAAATCTCAAGCCGCTGATCTACTTCTTGTCCGTTTATAATTTCAGTGACAGGTAAATAAGCTCTTCCAATTAGTGCCGCATCAATAACATGATCATCTTTGATTGAGAAGATAACATTAGAAACCATATGAGCACAGTAGATGTGGAAGGACTCGTACCAACGAGGATTTACAGGTTCGTCCTTAAGTATTCTGGTTCGGCCAACCCTTGCTTTTTCTAGATCAATTGTTGCATAAAGCATGCTAGCTCCTTTTCCGACTCCAACGGTCTCTTCGATGTTCTCAACAAGCTACAATGTAAAAACACAGAAAGGTAAGAAAGAAAATAAGACAATCTTTCTGCATTCAAGACATTGGTAGATTTTACAATTATTGACACAAACTGAAAAGCTAAAATGAAAAGAGAACTTTCTGGTGGCATGCATCACAAAATCTTCATGTAATAAAAACACAAAGATGTCAGCAAGAAAGCCAACCAATATAAGTTGTCACTCTAGTTGAATTGTGTTGTGTGATGAATTCATCTCTAGCTAACACACTACAATAACGGTCCTGCTTTGCACTCTGTTGACATTTTGAAATACAAAATGAGACAATAATTAAGGACTTGACTAGAAATGGCTTTGTAAGGCCAGGCAATAACATGTTAAGAGAAACAATCTATCTAACATTTCAAAGTGGTTTTTTCACTGTTTATAAACAGTAAACTGAGAGTGTTTATCCTACGTGGCGCATGTTATGTAATTGGCAGAACTTAAAACGAAAATTAAACCCCCGATACTTTTCTCTTCTCTCCACACCTCCACGAGGTTCTCTCCCTCTCACCCTCCTCTGTGATTTTCTGTGGGTTCTTCTGCCTTCATCTGCCTCCACCCGCCACCACCACCGCCCAAGCGGGTTCTTCTGCCTTCATCTTCCTCCACTCAGCTCCCAGCAGATCGATTGAAAAAGAAAGTAGATCTGGCTGAAAAGAAATCAGATCTGACTTCCTTCTTCTTCGCACAACCTTCTTCTTCGACATCAACTTCGATTCTCTACAGCCAAAACCGTATTGTTCAACCATTGATTCTTCCTCGACATCAACTTCTTCTTCGAAGTCATTGAAGGCAACATTCTTCTTCTTCTTCTTCACCAACTTCTTTTTCGACATCAACTTCTTCTTCGAAATCAGATCGTCTCTCTCGATCAGTTTCAATCCTAAAACCCTAAAAACCATTCCTTTTGACTTACTAAAACCATTCCTCGAGCCACTCGAAGCAGATTCAATGGAGAAGACTCCAATTCTATCAGTAATCGAAAGTCCTCTTCAATTCAGAAAACTCGAAGAAGCAGCAGAGATCATCACGGCGGCCCACTTCGAATCATCAATGTGAATCTCAAGACTCTGTTAAGTTTCGGCGTTCTTGCGTTCGGCGTTCTTTCATAATTTTCAATTTGATGAGACCTACTGTTGAGGAAGCTCAGAAACTTAGGGTTATCACGCCCTTCCCTGCACCAAAGCTCATGGATCTTCCACAGGTGAGTGAGAGACTTTACAAAGTTTCCAACTTTTTTCGCAATTTTGAAATATTTTTGTTTATAGGTTTGGAATTGGGGATGAAATGATATTTGTTTTTGCAGTTTCAAGGAGAGCATAAGGAGAGTTTGTATTGGGGAACTTATCGACCGCATGTTTATCTTGGAGTCCGAGCGAGGTAATCATTTCTTCAATTCCGCAATTGATATTATATAAAGTTTGATTGGAATCTACAATTTGTTTGTTGTTGATTTGTTTACCTTTCATTCAGCTTCATGCCATGTTTAGTTTACCCATTTACATTTGGTATTGATTAGTAGCATTACTTTAAGGGCATAGAAATTTTACTGATACTTCAGTTAAGGTTCACATTATAGCCAAAAAAGAGAGAATGTGACATTTTGAATTGAAGAAGAAAGTAGTAAAAGTAGGAAATAACTATCAAAGTGCAAAATTTTTTGGGTGAAAACTGTTGTTATAAGGCTGTGAACTTATGGTCACAGACAAGAGATGGTGTTTTTCATGAAATTATCTATGTGAGTATTCGACATAGCCGTGAAGGTAGGATGTAATTTGCAATAGTGCCAACGGCACGGGTATTACACTAGTATATATACACATTGTGAGACTGGTTCACAAAGAATATCAAACTCTATGTAGTGCTTAGAGAACATACGAAGGCCTTTTAAGATAAAAACTTCACACCCGTGACCCGGATGGTAGGCCTAAGACAGCGGGTGTTTAAGTTGGGGACAATATCGTTGCTATGTATAGTGGACTTAGGTGTGCGCTCGGCCTGCGCGCCAACAATTGGTATCATAGTCGATGATTCGGCGGGGATTTTGCAAGTGATGCAAGGCAGCACATTGTGGTGGTGCAAGGCGGCACATTGTTCTGGGGATCAGGCGCGAGGTAGCGAGCCAGGTCGCATGTGCGCGGTCCACCAGATGATCATTGCCAAGAGAAGGTATCCTACAAGTTCGGTCGAGGTGGAGTAAGTGCGGTGGTTGCAACTAAGGTGGAGCCAACAACGCCAGGATAATAGCCCGTACACCGAATGCTACCCACAGGATCGTGATCGCACATGAGACTCGAGAAGGAGGTGTACTTCGAGATGTTGCAGATCGGTGGATGGATGTAGAATGTGTGACGATTCACGCTAAAGGTGGAGATTGTTGGGATGGAGTTGGCTTGAATAGTCCCACATCAAGTAAGGTGGAGTTATCACTAAGGTTTATAAAGAGATGATCCACTCCTTAATAGAAACGAAACCTTTTAAGATAAAAATCTCACACCCGTTGCCCGAATGGTAGGCCCAAGACAGCGGGTGTTTAAGTTGTGGACAATATCGTTGCTATGTATAGTGAACCTAGGTGCGCGCGCCAACAAATGGTCCTGCTTTGCACTCTGTTGACATTTTGAAATATAAAATGAGACAATAATTAAGGACTTAACTAGAAATGACTTTGTAAGGCCAGGCAAGAACATGTTAAGAGAAACAATATACATACACATTGTCAGATAACATATGAAGGAAATTAGAGATCCTTCATATATCAATACATCAGGTTGTTTTTTTTTCTTCCAATTCAGTCACCCCGTCTTACAAAATCTACCAAACGTAGATGAATTTGTTCCTTCACCCAATTGTGTAAAAGATGCTAGTTCACTAAAAAGCAGAGTACTTGAGTTGGCAACTTGATAACTAATTTCCGACACCGTGATCAGAAACAGGGTCAAATAGCAATGGCGAAATGACTGCATGTGTTAGATTTCAGAAAAGAAAAAAAAATTATTATTTTTAACACTTTTAGTCTATTAGATTTCACAAAAGTTTGAACAAAATTGTTTTTAGAACATAACATCTTGTTTAACTCACTAATATGAAGTAACATGATCGATTTAAATGAACGTGTAACATAGGCGCCATGATTTCTGAGGGAGACCTCATATATTCAACATATAATAACTCGATCAATCTCGTTGACACATCATAAATCCCAGTAGGAGTGGGCAAACGGGTTGAGGAACCGCGGATCCAAACCGAACCGAATCGTTTTACTCCAAATGGTTCGGTTTTTATTTTATAAATTATGAAACGATTCGGTTCGGTTCCGGAACCGTTCTAAAAAGGTTCAATTTCGGTTCCTAAATTAGAGTTTAAAACGGTTCGGTTCGATCCGTTCCTGACTAATATTCCACATGAGACCCCAACAAATCAAGCAAGAAGTAGCCATAAAAAGACACTTTCAAAAGCAGCTGACTTTCTCTGCAAACACCAATCAAAGCTCGTCACTTGCTCTGAACTGGATCTTGATTTCTAAGTTTGGGTAAGATTCAGATCTTTCTCACTCTTCTTCTCTTGATCTATGCTGGGTTTTTGTTTCTCTCTTGATTTATTTCCATGTTATTAGCTATCTCTCTGTGCTTTTCTTTAGGTGAGTCATTTGATTGATTGTGTTAGTGGTGATTTAACGTTTTAAGGTGCCCAAAGCCCTAAGTCCCGTTATTTGAATATTAATTTTTGAGAAAATATTGAATCTACCCGCCCCGTCATGGGTGTAGTGTTTGAATGAACACCAGGGGATATTCCATTTAGCTTGTCAAATGTTTTTTCAATATTTGTTTTAGCCTTGAAAATTTTGAGAAAGCTTTTTGTCTTGGAGCTTTTGTCAACATGTAAATCAACCCCACAAAGATCTGTAGCATGGTTAGATGTGCAACACAAGTTAGATTAGAAGTTTGTCAACCCTTTTGTTTCACAATTAACTTGAAGACAACATTTCAGTGGGGTAGCAATTTGAAAGGGTTAAGATCCAGGGACTCCTATGTTTGCAACTCAACTTTCTTCTTCCATTTTCCCAACATATATGACCAGAGAAGCTGTTGTTTGTAAGAGATATACATGCAAAATTACTTGTTTGAAAGGACTTCTCGCTAGCGACATTGGATATGGACATGTTCAATGTTGCACTAGATAGAGATATGACATGGGTGCTAAGCTTTTGAGCCTTCAAACTCCACTGGAAGGAAATTGTGAAGAAAATAGATGAAAGAGATGATCGAAAAAGATGAATGAGAGATTTTGAGTTTGTTTGTTTAAGAAGACTTGTGAAAGAAAATGGTGGTTGAATAAGATGAGGAAGGGAAAAGGTGGAGTTGAGTGAGGTGATAGACAAATTTTGACTTTCAAGGCTTGGGTGGTGGCTCTAAAAAACGACATCTTTTAACTTTTTAGTAAAAGGTTTCGAATTGTGGTACATTCAATCTAAGTTATGGGCGCTCTTAACAAACACCATATAATCTCAGCACCCTTTCCAACATGGACAGATTCTCAAATGTTTGATTTCATTTTTCAAATACAGGAACCGTTTAGAACCGTAAAACCGAACCGTTGTAAATGATTAGAGTTAGGTTCGGTTCCAACGTTCAAAATGGAGGAACCGAGGATCGGAACCGATAAAATTTAAACGGTTCGAGTTAGGTTCATCAAAATTTGGAACCGATCCGAACCGTGCCCACCCCTACCAGGGGCTCCTATGTTTGCAACTCAACTTTCTTCTTCCATTTTCCCAACATATACGACCAGAGAAGTTGTTGGTTGTAAGAGATATACAGACAAAATTACTTGTTTGAAAGGACTTCTGGTAGCGACATTGGATATGGAGATGTTCAATGTTGCACTAGATAGAGATATGACATGGTTGCTAAGTTTTTTAGCCTTCAAACTCCATTGGAAGGAAATTGTGAAGAAAATAGATGATAGAGATGATCGAAAAAGATGAATGAGAGATTTTGAGTTTGTTTGTTTAAGAAGACTTGTGAAAGAAAATGGTGGTTGAATAAGATGAGGAAGGGAAAAGGTGGAGTTGAGTGAGGCGATAGACAAATTTTGACTTTCAAGGCTTGGGTGGTGGCTCTAAAAAACGACATCTTTTAACTTTTTAGTAAAAGGTTTCGAATGGTGGTACATTCAATCTAAGTTATGGGCGCTCTTAACAAACACCATATAATCTCAGCACCCTTTCCAACATGGACAGATTCTCAAATGTTTGATTTCATTTTTCAAATACAGGAACCGTTTAGAACCGTAGATACCGAACCGTTGTAAATGATTAGAGTTAGGTTCGGTTCCAACGTTCAAAATGGAGGAACCGAGGATCGGAACCGATAAAATTTAAACGGTTCGAGTTAGGTTCATCAAAATTTGGAACCGATCCGAACCGTGCCCACCCCTACCAGGGACTCCTATGTTTGCAACTCAACTTTCTTCTTCCATTTTCCCAACATATACGACCAGAGAAGCTGTTGGTTGTAAGAGATATACAGGCAAAATTACTTGTTTGAAAGGACTTCTGGTAGCGACATTGGATATGGAGATGTTCAATGTTGCACTAGATAGAGATATGACATGGTTGCTAAGTTTTTGAGTCTTCAAACTCCATTGGAAGGAAATTGTGAAGAAAATAGATGATAGAGATGATCGAAAAAGATGAATGAGAGATTTTGAGTTTGTTTGTTTAAGAAGACTTGTGAAAGAAAATGGTGGTTGAATAAGATGAGGAAGGGAAAAGGTGGAGTTGAGTGAGGTGATAGACAAATTTTGACTTTCAAGGCTTGGGTGGTGGCTCTAAAAAAACTACATCTTTTAACTTTTTAGTAAAAGGTTTCGAATGGTGGTACATTCAATCTAAGTTATGGGTGCTCTTAACAAACACCATATAATCTCAGCACCCTTTCCAACATGGACAGATTCTCAAATGTTTGATTTCATATTTCCAATACAGGAACCGTTTGGAACCGAACCGTTGTAAACGATTCGAGTTAGGTTCGGTTTCAACGTTCAAAATGGAGGAACCAAGGATCGGAACCAATAAAATTAAAACGGTTCGAGTTAGGTTCCTCAAAATTTGGAACCGATCCGAACCGTGCCCACCCCTAAATCCTAGACTTCCGATTTATTAATTCTGAATCATTTTAAGATCCCACAAGATGGTGCTCAATGGAAATTGCAGCTAATGAAATCTGCTTCCATGGGAATGGCTGACGATATGACTAATATTGATTTTATGTTTAGTTTGGTAAAATAAATAAATAAAATAATAATGAAATATCATAAAATTAAAGGTAATTTTCAACCTCAAATTCTCCCTCTCTCCTTTCTCTCTCTGCCCTTGTTTTTTCCTGGATTTCTTCTTTAAAACCAAATGCAACCTTGGAAGTAAATATTATTTGACATACGTCTTGCCTAGAGTTGTTGAAACCAAAATACACTCCATGTATATGCACAAGATTTCTGTGTATAACTATATATCCATGACTCTGGTAAGTCATGTGAAATTACAGTTTAGAGATGTACATACAAACCACACCTTTAATTCGCTTAATATATGGAAAGATTAACTTTCTAGTTTCTACTGCATTTCATTTTTAGAGCGAATAACATCTAAAAACGAGAATCCTCACTCAAATAAAAACATTATAGGATTAAATAATAATAAATAGCCATCAACAAGAGTATACTTGTGGTATTAACTTGGTCTTTTAAATATGTTAAGTTTGACTTGGATCTTTTTTCTGATTTATTTTGAACAAATCAATTATCAATACAAAGTCAATGGGTTAGATCTACCAATATAAAAATATTTTTTTTAATTCTCTATACTTTTTAATTTAAAGAAGACTTGAAAAAACCCACCCTACCCCGAGGTCATCAATCATTGTACGACACAAATCACGAGATCATCCAACAGTTTCCATCTGCATTTGCATTCGAATATCCTGATGAAGTAAGTCTCGTGCAAAACCCGACAAGGAACAAAAATCCTTCCATCTGCATTTGCATTTGAACCATGGATTTGTGATTTCATTTGTTCGTCCCCTGACAACTACTGAGCTTTGGATATTAGAAGATCAGATTCTCCCTTTCACACTTTATCTTTCTCAACCACCCAAATTAATTCAAAAAGAGAAACAAAATTTGATCAAATTTCATATTACCAGATCAAGCTACTGAAATAGATTTGGAAACTTTTCAATTTAATTCTAGCATTTTATAAACCAATCTAAGTGAAACCGGAAATTGAATCCGAAACTACATCAAAAAATGAAGTAATTATACGGTTATAAGATCAAATACCTTTCGGAAGAACTTGGGAGCACCACCAGTGTGTCTAGTATTTAAGGATTCTGCTTTGAAGATCGTCACATGAAGTGTTCCATGTAGTTGAAACAAAGCCATTATGATCTATCTATTTTCCACCTGCAAGTGTAACAACAATATGAACTTTCGCAACCAAAACTATCTCCAATTATAACAAAATTACCCAAAATCTTACTGATAAAGCTTGCAAAACCAATTTGGTTTGAACAGATAGGAAATGTAGCTTCTGCAAAGAGAAGGAGAGAAGAATAACAGAGAAATGAACATACGTGTTTATAATAACACAAAGGCAACAAGGAGAATTAAATAGAGGAGTCCAAACTAAACAGGCCCTACTACTTGTAGTTCTTAAAAAAAAAAAAAATATATTGTGGTTGTGGTTGCTATGATTGAGGAAAGTGTTTTGGTTACTTTTCAAGATGTCAAAATTAGTAGAGTTGGCATTCATGGGTGAGTCATGTTAAAGGAGATTAATTGATTTCTTACTTGAGTTGTTGAAAGCACTTGTGTGATCAGAATAATATTCTCAACCAAAAACACTCAATTAGATGACACATTCAAAAGGTTTTAAAATTTTATTTTTTACTTTATTATATTCAATCACAATACACCAAATAAATATTTTTGTGACAACCCTCAAAACAGTAACACTTAAATATCAGTCCTTAAGAAGTTTATGGAATGTGTGATATTATATCGTGACAGTTGAATACTATCCAAGTTATACATCCAACCACTTTATATGTACCATAGTTAATGACATTGTATATCTTTTGATTCCATTATAAGATCATTTTGATAACAATATTAACAGTCCAAGAACCAGAACTTCTGAAAGATTAGCGGACATTTTATGCAACTAGCCAAATGTATTAACAACGTTCAAGTGTATTTTTTGCCAAAATCTGTAAAACTGCCTCGGTGTTGTGCTCTAAAAGGTTTCCGTGTTTAAATCTTTCTGATGATGGGCATCCTATAAAACAAAAATGTTTGATTTTTTACCCTATCCAAATTCCTAACAACCATTCGAATCCCTATCCAGAAGGATTACCAGGGGGGGGCAGCAATAATATGAGATTTATAATGCTACAATCTGAAAGGGAAAGAGTGACTGCGCAGAGGAGAAAGAGACACCCACCTCCCATTACCACTATAGCTAAGCCATTATAGTGTGTACTATCATGTCTGGATATCCAATAAGTATTAATATCCTCGCTCCATCTTCAATAAGTTGATGGGTGCTTGTTGTTTTCAATAACGCATAGTGGCATATGCGCTAATTGTACCTTCTATCTATCTATTTCTTCACTATCTTGATCAGTAATACTCATAGTTACTGATCATGTCCCCCCCCACACACATGATCTGTAGTTGTATACGCGGGTCAGCAATCAGGTATTCATATTGGGAAAGATTGACTACAGAATTCATGTCGGTCATCATCGATGGGAGAAAATTTAACATGGGCTAACTGCATGCAAGGAAAAAATTATACATAAGTTTTGCCTTTCATAACTTGTTGTGTTTACTTTAATTGAATTTATCATTTGAGTCATTTGCCAAAGACCAATCCGAGCTTCTTGCCCAGTGACAACTCCAACCTGCACCAGACTTGCCTACCCTGTCAAGATCTCCGGTTTAGTTTGGGCATGGGTTGGACGGATTTGACCTGCCCAAGTTGCGGTCTGTGCACCCTACCACGAATATCACTTTGTACAGGTGCTTCTACTCTAACCGATTGTTTTGACAGGTCCAATGTTACATAATTTGAGGCTCATCAACAGTCGTTATTGGGTTTGTCATCCAACCAAGAAGAATAGTGCACTGCACATGGGCGGACCTACTAAGGGTTGCCCTCCCTCAACTTTTAAAATATTTTTAGTATATATATTTTAGTCTTAAAAAATTGATTATATAATGTAGAATACAATATGTAAATTGTTTATGAAAATATTCAAACATGTCTTTGTTGGTGTAGTGGTTTGAGATTTATCATTTTTAGTAAAAGACCTGAGTTCGATACTCTTTGAGTGCATTTTTTATTTTATTTTCAATGCAATTTTATTAGTAATTGCAAACATTAAAAAATGTTTAGTTTAATAAAAATTTATTAACATTAAATAAATGAATTGTTTTTCACAAGTGATATTAAACCCCTAACAAAAAAATATTTAAAATAATAATGATAGAATTCAATGAAAATATATACCATTAGCCAACTCATATAAAATTTGAGTCTCATATAAACTATTTTTTCTTTGAAATTGTATTATGATCATATTAGATTCGCAAATTTCAAAAAAAAATTAGCTTCACCTAGAAATTATCCTAATTATTTTGTGATTCTCAATTCTAGACAATCAGGCTTTATAGCCACTTTTTGGTCAGGTTTGAAGTTTTTTACGTTTCTATCCCTTCTATAGATAATGTTTGTGATTGTATTTTAAAGAGAATGGTTAAATATGTAAAAATGCTCTAGCCTGGCAAAAAAATGGCTTTAAAGTCTGGCTGTCTAGACAAACTCTTTTGTGATATTAGTTATATATTCTAGTTATTATGTTTGTTTGCTCTTTGCTAAGGTTATCAATAGTGACCTTATTTTGGCTTAAAATTGACTACACTTGGATCTAATTTGATATATGCATTGTATTTTTTATAGTTGAATTTTTTTTATTAGTTACTAACTTCGGTAAAAAAAAATTGGCTTTACCATTAATAACTACTATTATCAACTAATAAGTATTTTTCATTTCGCCCCTCCCTCCCTCCCCCCCCCCCCCCCCCCCCCTCGACTAAAATCCTGAGTTCGCCCCTGGCACTGCAAGAAGACACAAAAAGGCCCCGAAACAAGTCTCCCTGTACTTCTCAAATGCATTAATCCATAAATTCATGCCAGAGCAATCAACAAGTATAATGTGTAATTGCCATTCACATAGACTGAGGTATCGCTTTGTTTACTTAATCTAAAGGCACATTATACATATTCTGAAGTAAAAAAGTTGCAACAGTAAAGAAGACGCAAAATAAAGCTAAAGAACATGTATCATGCAAGACTGTTACAGGGTACAATAATAATCCACTAATGTCCCATCTTTTCCCTCTAGTCATTTTCTCAATGTTTGAGTGGTGCAGAAAAGTAAAATCTATTCAAAAACTTTAATCATGAATCACAACTCCAACCAATTCACTTTTGATCAATGTTTTGGCTAATGGAGATTGATGAGACATTAAAACATTCATCCAATTGCATCCAAACTCGCGACATAGGTCAACCCTAATAGAAGAAGGCTCAGACACATCAGGCTCAAGCTTGGTCCAAGTTAGGCCAAAGTTTGGTTCAAGTCAGCCCAAATTAGGTCTAAGTTCATTTCTATTCAGCCCGTAAGTCTGGCGCCAATTTGATAAGGAAGCTTAAAGATTTGGGTTGTTCCCGAGAAGTCCGAAAATTACCCACAAAAGTTACTAATAGATAAAGCCCAAGTTTTGGCCCATTGTAGCCCAAGTCTGGGCCCAATTAATACAATTCAACATAACACTCTTTTCTCAGCAGAGGGGTAGTGATCGGCGCCGACCACCATGCTCAGCTAAGCATACAAGCTTGCAGGAGAGGTGTCTCCAAACAGAAAGTTACAACCACCAACAGGAGGTTACAACTATCTACGAAAATTACAACTACCTAAAAGAAGTTAGAACTATCGAAGAGAAGTTACAACCGCATGCAAGCAGATGACTCACTCATCTGCCACGTGTCTTACTAATTTTCCACGTGTCTCACTCATCTATCACGTGTCTCACTCATCTACCAGTAGTTTACTTATTCGGCCTCAATAAATAGCCAAACACAAAGCCATTTGGAGGTAATTTTTTCTTGATTCACAATTCTCTCTTCAAATATATAGAAATAAATATTTTTCTAAAGGCATTGTTCTAACTTTGGCATCGTAATCCCCATGGCAGGCACCACACTGGTGCCAAGAATTAATCTTCATCTTATGCAAATTGTTCTGCGTGATCAGCATGTGATCCGGTGGAAATTTGCATCCACAACTCTCATTATAAAAGGTGAATAAAACGAATGAGAAATGAACACACATGCAACCCTAATTTTATCATTCTATCTCCATCTTTGTTCAAGTGTCTGACTTTACTATCAGAGTGCCTTTGGCTGCCACAACAGTGGTCTCTAGTTCACTGCTGCTCATTTTTGTAGGTCGAAATCAACAAGGACCGATTTGGACGCATTAGTTTGGCGTCATCTGCGGGAAAAGATAATTTTCCTCAAACCAAAACAAACTATGTTAAACTAATGAAGTCCTAAACCATGGTTACTAGCACCAGATCGCGTGCTAATAACAACAACGCCGAGTTTTCCAACGCTCCAACCGAAGGAGTCCACCACAAGACAGAAACAATTCAACTGCGGAAGTGGGATAACCACAAAGCCCTGCTCCGGAAGCGGGTACAACAAACCCTCGTACAGATCAAGTTTTGGTAAATATGAATCATCTCGCTTAGGTGGTGGATAGATTTTCCCATGAACGACAACAACCATCAGAGAATGACGGGAACTCAGACAGGTTCACTACAAGAAAAGTCCTCATTTATAGCACATGTTTATAGCGTTTTTGTCCAAAGTGCTATGATTACATCACACACCCTCATTCATAGCATTTTTTAAATTTTGCTATGAAAAATCAAATTTTAATGGTTGTAAAAATGAAAATGCTTTCTAATTTGGGCGGGGTTTTTTGCGCCGCTCAAAAAAAAAATTTCACCTGATTTTATCTCTCTTCTCCCCCAAATTTCACCCTAAACTTAAAACGTGAGGCTCCCTTGCAAAGCTCAACCTTGCGCTTCTCGCTTCTCTCTCCCTAAGATAAGGTCTTTTCACTTCTTCTTTTCTTCTTCTTCTTCTTATTTTTCTTCTTCTTCTTCTTCTTATCTTCAGATCTTCTCTAGTTCTTCTTCTTCTTCACATCTTCTCCACATTCTTCTTCACGTTCTGATCCCTCTCATTTCGAGTAAGAGGGCGGTTCTAGAGAGAGAGATCCAGGCGAAACCTTGGCTCGCTTAAAAAAGGCTTTGACTTGCCAATGCCCATTTTCCTTTCTCCTCTTCTTCGCAGCAAACCATGGCTCAGTACCTCCATCTCTTCAACAACAACAAGGCTAGCTTCTTCTTCTGATAGATGGGGTTCTTCTTTTTGGGTTCTTTTGGTTGGATTAAGAAGAAATTTATGTTTTTTTTTATGGATTTTATTCACTGTTTAAAGCTCTAGGGTTTTTGAAATTGAAGTAAAAATTTGATTTCAAAAGAACCCCACACCATCGTTTTCACTTTTTTATCTTGTTTCATTGTCTCTTTATGATTTTGTTCATGTCATGAGATGCTCCATAAATTTGCTACATTGATGTTTATTACTTCACTCCTGCTATTTTTTCTTCTTCTTCTGTAGCTCTAATTTCACTTTGACCTCTTTATAAACACCTATTTCGTTGATTAACATTGGGTCAAGTCTTAATTCACGAGTTCTGATCTTTTGCAGCTGAATCATTTTCGGGTAGGTCAGATGTTCAATGCTTGCATCGTTGGCAAAAGGTTATTAGTGCTGATCTTGTTAAAGGACCTTGGGCTAAAGACGTACAAAGTAAACATCTCAGTATTTTTTTTCTCAACTAAATTGGTGATAATGAAGACATTTAGACATTGTATATGTGAGACTAATATATTATTGTTTGAAATTTCCAGGAAGATGTTCTTATTATTGAGTTAGTTGAGAAGTTTGGTTGTAAGAAGTGGTTTGTTATAGCACAATATTTACCTGGTTGCATAAGCAAGCAGTGTAGGGGAAGGTAATTGCCAGCATAGCAACTTCAGACTTCTGTCTTAGGTATTATTTAATTTTGATTCTTGAGTACTTGAAGTTAACAAGTGAACTTTTCAGGTGGCACAACCATATGAATCCTGCTATTAAAAAGGGTGCATGGACCAAGGATGAGGAGCCGGCTCTTATACGTGCACACAAGATATATGGGATCAAATGGAAGGAAATTGCAAGGTTTCTACCTGGAAGGTATCTATAGAAAATTTGCACCATTTGAACTATAGTTGCCAACTAATAGACTAGTAAGTTGTTGATTACTTTCGTTATCATACATGCTAAAAAGAAACAAACAATCTGGGTGGGTATGCATGCATGTAATATGGTAATTTGGGCCTCTATGCGGGGGTTTTTAGAATCTTTCCAGACAAATTATACCCGTTTATTAGACGTTGTAATGGTTTTTTAAGAAATGTCGGCTATGTACTACTCAGATACCATTATCGATCCATAAGTTTGCCTTGTCCAAGCTCCTAAGGAGTTGGAGTTGTTGGGTTCCAAAAGCTTATTGATGATGCACACAAAAAACTGAGTCTATTTTTTTCAACCAAGAAATTGACTGTCTTTTATAGTTACTTTTGCCATGCAGAGCATGTTAAAAGAGCACATTTTGAGTTTGAACCAATTTTTGCTGCTTCGATCTCACTGCAAAAGCTTAACTATTAATGCATATCACTCATTTGGATTGTCAAAAAAAAAATATATATATACTTTTCTTTCATTCCAATATAAGATTCATTTGGATATAACAACATCTTATTGCCATTGTTCATAGATAAGGAGATCATCTATATGCGATAGAGATTGGCTTGCTTGTGGATGATGGGGATGATGGCAATGATTTCGGAGAGGACAAGGAGGATAAATCCGTATCTGGTAAATATGTCGGTGTTTGAGTTAGATTGTAGTAGTTGACTTCGTTTGCTTTTGTGTTAATAGCAAGTTAGGAACTTGATTATTCTTGTTGTATGAGAGCTCGTCCTCTCTGATTATGCTCTGAATTTGTTTTGCAGCAGTGAAGAAGAGGAGGTCAAGTGTCACAATGGTGTTCTCATGCACTTCCAAAGAAGGTAAAAGTTTTCTTTAATGGTGTTCTTTGTTTCTTATTAGTCTAATGGACATGAATGGTTTGGCTGTCAAAATCGGCATTAGAAACCATAGTGTTGAATTTGATAGTCTATTGTTCCAAGTGCTGAAATTTTCTTCTTATTAGTATACTGTTTTGCTAGACATTAATGGTTTTGCTGTCAAAATCGGCATTAGAAACCATAGTGCTGAATTTGATTTTGCTGTCAAGGATGCATTAGTTGAAGCAGGAGGCCTTTTGGTTTCTTCATCTAGGCCTGCTTCTCAGCCTAGGTTCACTCAGCACAAGCAGGAGGCCTTTTGGTTCTATAGATTTCTTTTCATTGTGTATGACCATGTTATAAACCCTGCGGATCTTTATGATCGCAATATGATTGTGGTGGATGTTGGCAATGGCACTGGGTTCACTACCTTAGGTATAGTGAAGCATGTTGATGCTAAGAATGTTACCATTCTAGACCAGTCACCACATCAGCTTGCTAAGGCAAAGGCGAAGAAGGAGTTGAAAGATTGCAAGATAATTGAAGGTGATGCTGAGGATCTTCCATTTCCGACCGATTTTGCAGATAGATACGTCTCTACTGGAAGTATTGAGTACTGGCCAGATCCACAGCATGGAATCAAGGAAGCGTACCGGGTCTTGAAACTAGGGGGAAAGCGTGCTTGATTGGTCTTGTACATCCAACTTTTTGGTTGTCTCGCTTCTTTGCGGATGTATGGATGTTTTTCCCCACTGAGGAAGAATATATTAAGTGGTTCACCAAGGCTGGGTTCAAAGATGTTCAGCTGAAAAGAATCAGTCCAAAGTGGTACCGTGAAGTCTGTCGACATGGATTAATCATGTAATATTACTCAGATTGGTTTTTTCAAAACCGACTCTTTTATATATGTACAAGCATGTGAATTATAACCTTATTAAGAAAAAAAAAGTTATGGCTATATTGATAGGGGTTAAATTAATATTTGAATGTGCCACATCTTCACCATGTTATGGACCTTGTGTCTACCTATTTGTTGAATTTTATTATCACTTCTCTAGTTTCCAAAAGCGTGGGAGGTAGTCCTGCATCCACTTCTGTTAAAATGGAAAAGGAAGATTTTGAGAACTCTAGGAAACGCATGAAACAAGTATGTGTTTCTTTATCTAGATATCTCCTTAACTATTATCCTATTGTTGTAATGCAAGATTGTTTATTTCCATGGATAATATCTTTGTTGTGTTACTAGATAGAAAGTGGGGAAGACCAAGTGAGTGATGGAGCTGTTGAAGAAGTTGCTGAAAGAGAAACCGAAATGACACATGTGGGATCTGAAGAGGTGGAACACCAGATCGCTACCATCCATTAAAAAGCTTATCAATACACTCAACAGGTACAAAGATTGTAATGTAAAAGACTTGTCATTTTTCTTAAAAGCTTAAAATGAAAATTTTCAATGATAAGGCCTGGTAATTTGAGGACAGTGTCGATGTTTATATGATAAAGCCATAGAGTTAATTACTTAGTGAATGGTGTACAAGGATTGAACATAGGTTCTGAACACTGCTTCATCATATGATTTCACTAGCAGTGAGAGCACATAAAGTTATGATTCACTAATCGATCTCAGAAAGTTGTAGTGGCTTTATCTATGAAAAATATGTTAGCCCTTGGTAGGTAAGCTCTCCATCAATTTGGAAGAAGATATGGCAAAGGTTTACATTGGCAAAACTAGTGTGTACTGAAGTTTTTCTTATGTTATTGAATCTCGCAGAGTATGTATTTGAAGTGTACTGCTTGTGTTCATGTAGGTATCTGAGCTCCTGGATGCAAGGAAAACACTTTTCAAGGATTTGAGTAACAATTTTGAAGAACGACTTAGAATGTAAGTCCAAATGTCGAAACAAAATCTAGTACACACTGGAAAAATAAATTGAACATATCCTGATTGATTTAACTGTGTACTTTGTTATTCACTTATTCTTTCTGCAGAATACATAAGGAACAGATGGAGAGATTTCAAGAGAAGATCAGGGAGCTGCGATTGATTGATGCCTCAAATGAAGAGACAAATGTTGTTCTTCAGAATGCTAGGCAACTACTTCAAAATGCCCACATGATTGATACTTGAAGGTTAAAAAAATGAACTATGAAGCTCAACTTCTCATGCATTGCTAATAACAAGAAAGAAATGAGAAGAAGACAGAAAAATGTTTCACCGCAGGCATAACTTCATGTTTAAATTGAGCCATACTAACACATATTACTGGAAACCATGATCAGTAGCATAAACCACAGCATTTGCAGTCAATTCACTCATACTTACGCCCTTCTTATTATAGGATGATCTGGTTTGTGAATGATTTATTATACTTATAGGCCTTGTATACTAACACTATCATAATGTGCATAATTTCTACAGGTTGATCCAGCCAAAGAATCAGACAACTGTTGTGAATAGCGCTGCTCTGTGATAGGTGTGAAACCTCATTCAGGGGACTCTCCACTGCAGCTCGGTCCCAAGGTTGAAGATGTGAGGAAGCCAGTAAACCTGTTTTTGTTCTTTCTACGGTTCCTTTTAGGTGCTCTGGCAGGAACCTACTATGTGTTGGTTCCCATTTACATGTGGATCAAGGATCAAATTGTTCCCAAGGGGATGCCAATTTGAGGAAAATAGAGAGTTGGTCTTCAGTTCTGGGATGTTATGGACTTTGGTTCTCGTTGAGCAAAGTTCTGATTTCTAGTACGTTGTCTGTAAATTTTTTAGCTGGAATAGGCTAGCAGCTAGCTGGTAAAGTCTGAGCATGTATATTGCTGCTTTTGAGACGCATTTAAGTTTTTTTTTCAAATCGTATTGTATTGTATTTTTATCGTATCATTCAAATCATGATGGTAGTTCGTATGTTTATGAAATGATTAATATCTATTTTTGGATCATTTGGATGTTTTACATATAATATATGCAAAAGTATCTTCTATAGTTACAGAAATCAGTGTTATAAAAAGTCATTTGATAGCACTTGGTGAGTGCTATAGAAAAAAAGGACTTCAGAAATGCTATAGAAACTAATACAATAGCATTTGTTAAATGCTACGTGAGGGAAGACAATAGCGTTTCAGAAAACGCTATTAGTAACTAGACAATAGCTTTTCTAAAGCGCTGTCACAAGCTAAACAATAACATTTTTTAAACGCTATTACAAGTTTAACCATAGCGCTTTTAAAACGCTATTAAAAGCTAAACAATAGCATTTTAGAAACGCTATAAATGGTCCTACTTACAATAGCGTTTCTAAAACGCTATAAATAACCCAATACCTATTATAGCTCTGGCAGACACAGTGTTTATTAAACGCTATGATATCCTACAATAGCGTTTTTAAAACGCTATGAATAAGCATTTGTGGTGTAGTGGTTTCTGGCCTAAGAGCATGTTCATGAAAGTGACAACATCCCCATCAAGGAACAGAAAGCCAACCACAAGGGGAACCTAAGAGATGAAGGAGTCCAAGGAGATTATGCGCCAAGGGCTGACATGACTTTCATTGAAAATCCACTCCGACTAGGGGCTACCAACCCGAATGTCCTCTAGAAATCTCACAGTTCCCCTATTCTCTCAACAGATCATGAACGCGCCTCTACCAGAGAAGTTCGTCCCTCCGTAACTTCATTTCTATGATGGAAGAATCCATCTGACCACATGTGCCATTACCACAATGTAAAGGCTCTAAAGGAAGGTTCAAAAGTCGTCTTGTGCCAAACCTTTCCAACAAGGCTGAAGAAGGTTGCACCAACCTGGCTCCACATCCTCTAGCTGAGGTCCATCGATTCGTTCCAGGCGTTAGCGAAGGCTTTTATTACTCGAATCGTGGGAAGCCAACGAATAAGAAAATGGCCCTATCATCTGCTCAACCTTAAGCAGAAGGATGGTGAAACCCTCAGGGAGTATGTAACTCAGTTCAATGATGAAGTGACTCTGATCGATGGTTGCAGTATGACACGTTTGCCATTGCCTTCATTTTCGGCCTCCTAGGATGTCATTTTTATAATTTTTTCATAGCCTCTAAATGACATGGCGAACTTGCTGAAAAGTATGTGATGCAGTCATTTTTTGCTCATTGCTTTGACCTGATTCCTGCTGACCTGTTGACCTACACAAGTAGCATACGTGAGCCACGGACCACCGTTGTGGTGGCCGATGGCACTCCGATGCTAAAGTCAGTCAGGGATCTGAGGAAAGTGTAATGTAGTAACATGGAATTTGTAGTGTACCTTAGCTTACCAACCTCATGTCTTATTTATAGTGCAAGAAGTCATAGTTCTACCAGGCCATCGTAGGTGTAGTTTTGGAAGGAGATCTTCGTGGAGATCCTCCTTTAATTAGGAGTCGTGTTGTAGCAGGGAAGTTCCCTGTTAGCCTTGTGCTTCTAAATACGCGGGAGACAGTTCCCAATGCAAGAGCAATCCGTATAAAGAAGATTCCCTATGTTGAATGTACTCTGGCATTTGCTTCCTAGTTGGAAGCAAATAGCAGTTGTAGTTGCTCGTTCGAAGTCGATCCTCGAGATACTTGCCTTAGTAGGACTTACGGGTAATGAGGACAGTTGTGAGACGTGTGGGCCTAGCGTGCTATGAGAGTTCGGGTCCTCAAGATCATCATGACACGTGTGTGGATTAGAGGTATGACCATTTTTATGTATCATCAGCTATCCCCCCCCCCCGAGTTAGTGGGTCATCACATCAATCCGCTAAGTCATCTCTTGACGGGATGTGTTGCTTATGATGATTGAGTCTGAATCGTTGATTGAGCCGCACGCCGTATTAATGGAACATGCGTCGGTTCGGCGGGAAACCAACATCTATTTAGGTCATCCGTAGTGTAGAGTCTGACTCTTCTATTTTCTTTGCTTTTGAAAACATCGCTCTATTCTGAAAAGATTGTTCATCTTCCTCATGGCCCAAGGAAACCTTCTTGACGACGCAATCTTGGCTAAGGGTCTGGAGTTTTTCGAAGACAGGTTATTGTTTGAATCTGTCCTCGTTGACACTCGTGCGAAGTTTGGAGTTCTTGAGGACCTGCCATTGTATGTCCTGAAGGGTGACCAAATGCCAATGTGACCTCTGGCCGGTTTCATCTGCTTGCATTGTGGAATGCTTCAAACCAGAGTGCGCATTCCAGTTATGGACGTGATTTGGGAGTTCATGGATCTTTTAGGGATTCCTCTTGCCCAATTGGGGCCTAATGGATATAGGATCATCCTCATAATTCTGCTCAGTGCCAAGGAGACCGGTGTCACCGAGACTCCGCCGGTTGCTAACTTTTACTCGGCTGAAGGGTAACGCTGTATGTAAGATGACGTCTCCGACTTGCTTCATTAATCTACCTGATGACTTCAAGTTCTGGCAGAAGTACTGCTTTTTGGCTCCTACGGACTCGAAGTATTTTCAATGCAAGGGTCGTCCGCTCAAGCGACAGTTCAGGCCGCTTCATAAGTTCAACCCTTTTTATGTGACTTTGATATGACTGATAGCGGGCTAACTGATTATTGTTTGTGTCTCTTTGCAGGAAGGTTTCCTACTACTCCTCTTACCTTAGAGGAGCAAAATACCATAGAGACATTCTGTGACTTGCCAAAGAGGAATGTGGCCGATGTCATAAGAGTTTCCAATTTCATCTGTAACAGGCTGTGGGACAACTGGCACGTTGCCCCTACTTTGTACCGAACTTCATGAGTCAAGTTGGAAGATGGGACCCCTTTAAATAAGAGGAAGGTTGCTGGGGCCAAAGCTCTCGTTCTATCTGATGCGGAGGAGCCGTTTGAAATGCTTGCCTCCTTTGTGAGGAAGAAGTCTCGTGTGAGGAAGGGTCATCTTCGGCACGACCTGATCCAGTGAGAGAAGAGCGTGATTTTGCTAGGCTTGTTGGGGAGGAGGCTGATGTTTCCAGCTTAGAGAAAGATTACATGTGGTTTACAAAGGTTGTAGGCATGTCGAACCTTAGTGACGTGCAGGTCGAAGCTCTGAATGACCTCTGGTGCGGGTTTCAATGGCAGTCTCCGCTTGAGCTGATTCGCGTGGGACCGTTCCTGTAAAAGGCACTCATGAAGATTTGTCTGAGGTTGTAGAATCTGATCATCCCATTGATGTTTTGCTTGAGAGTGGTCACGATACTAGCCATGTATCTTGTAGTCCAAATTGCTCACCGTCTCGCTCTAGGCCACACCTAGAAGTATTGGAGTGTCCTTTGGATAATTTGCTTCCTCCTCTCCTTCCGGATCCCATTGAGTCGCCTCGTACCAAAAAGTTGGTTGTTAGTGACATAGGGAAGGCCACAGAAGAGTGCCAGAGGACGGTGGAAACCATTATGGGTGGCGCTGGCGTAATCCTTGATCCCTGGAAGCTTCATCCGGGTAAGCGGATAAGCATGTTTGCACCGGACTTGGTGAAGATGAGTTCAAAGGTCTGGCATCAAGAGGTGGACGTATAATATGCTTCGAGAAAACATATAAGAAGGCATCATAGCTGGCTGATGGACCACGCTCCAAAACCCGAGGAGGATACGTTGGAAGGGTGCGTGGATAAGGGCTTGAAGTACCTTATGTTGGGTATGTCTCATTTGAGTCACGTGGCTGTTGCAGGGACAAAATTTGAGGCGGCTCGTGAGAGGTTATACACCTTGGAGAATGTCTTATCGCACATGCAAGTGTTGTATTCTGATACGCTCTATGAAATTGAGTAGTTGAAGAAGTGGGCTGAGGAGAAAAGGCTGATCAGTCAGAGGGCTTGCTTGGAGTACCTTGAGCGTAACCTGTCAGAGGCGGTGTCTGAGAGAGACAAACTTGAGAAGGACTTGAGCTAGATCCGTCAAGAAGTCGAGGCTACGCAGGAAACTGCTGCTAAAGCGTGTTATGAACTGTGGTCTCTTGCTAAAGAGAGTGCTTTGAAAGAAGCTGGCTAGGCTGTTGAGCAGTTGGAATCCGATGTGGAGTTCTATGCTCGCCAGGCGAGAAAGGTTGAAGACCAGCTCAAATTGGGGTGGCATGAGCCTAGTGTTGTGAAGAGCAGTCTGGTCACAGAGTAGTCTCAGGTCGACGCGCTAACTGGCAAGTTGGAGCTACTAGAGCGTGAACTTGTTGACGCAAAGGTGCAAAAGGAAGAGCTTCTTCAAGAGCAAGGCAAGTATGAATTCCACTGGGTTGTACATAGCCGGCTGGAATTGTTGGCGCTGATGAAGAAGGAACATCCGGAGTGGGATCTTGGCCGCTATAAGAAGATGTCATATGTAGATTTGTCTGTTACCTCTGGGTCATCTGATAAGGAAGACGGTGTGGGCCCTGATGTCCAAGCCGTGGCACGTGTGGACGTTATTCCTGCTCCATCTTCAACTAGGCTTAGCTTTTTGTTTATGTACCTTCTCCTGATAGGGAGTAACCTTGGTGCGATTGTACCCCTTTTTGTTTTGACTGTTAATGAAAACAGTTTTATCAGTTTCATGTTGGTTGTCTTTATTGCCTATTTTTCATTTTGCCTTATCGTCTTGCTTTGGCATAGGCTGGTCGAATCAATAGAATGTTGGTTGGTCTGTCTGTGATAGAGAGCTTGACTGTTTTGTATTGTGAACGACTCAGGGTAGTTGTTGTGGTCATGTTCGATAGTGGGCATGTTGCGGATAGTCTAACTAGTGGTTGACTTGCTCAAGCTATGTCTTGTCCCTAAGATAAGCTGCTCGAGTCTCACCTTGTTAGTCTGACCGATCGGCTGTAGCTGCTGCTATGAGAAAGTTGTGATGGCCTAGTGTATGTGTCAGAGTGTTCGTGTCGAATCAAGCGCTGTAAGCTTGAGTTTGCATCCTAAGTAGCTCTTATTTGGGCATTGGCCGTACGATCTCTGTATCGGCGCGAATGGTCCTCGCTAATAATAGGATGTCAATTCGTTTGAGCGTGAAGACGTTGACTCAGCTAGATTCATATTTTGCAACCAGGCTTAAAAGCAGTGGCAAGCTGACAGAATCAATTCAGGACTGACTAGGCTCCCACCTTCCAAATCGTTTATGACCAAGTAAAGTGGGCTACAGATTTAGAAAGTAAAAGTTTGGCGACCAGGCTGAAAAGAAGTGGTCCCGTGGCAAGCTGACAGAATCAGTTCAAGACTGATTAGTCTCCCACCTTTCGAACCAACTACACCCACCGTGCGCAGTCCCCCCACTACGAATTTGAGAGGGGAGTTTGGAGACCAGGTTGAATAGTAGTGGTCCCGTGGCAAGCCATCGGAATCAGTTCATGACTGACTAGACTCCAACCTTCCAAATTATCTACACCTGTGCACAACCAACTACAAATTTGGGAGTGTTCGGCAGTCACGCTGAAAAGCAATGGTCCCAAGGCAAGCCGTCGGAATCAGATCATGGCTGACTGGGCTCCTACCTTCTAGACTGTCTACACCCTTGCAACGCGGGCTACAAGTCCAAGTTTGGTGATTTGGTAGCCACGCTAAAAAGTAGTGGTCCCGTGGTGAGCCATTGAAATCAGTTCGGGACTAACTAGGCTATCTACACCCTCGCAGTGGGGACTACAAGTTCAGGTTTTGATCACAAGCTTTCGTTGCTAGTCGTCACCAGCTGGCCTTACCTAATTAGGTTCGGCGATCATTGACCGCAAAGGGGGCAATGATCCCTAGCGAGTCGTCATCACCAGGCGTGATAGCGCTAATTAGACTCCCACTTCCTAAACCATCGATGCCCGTGCTAAGTGGACTAGGTGTCGAGTTGAACCAGAAGTCGTTGTCATCAGCTTTGGCCGACTGGGCTTGCCTAGTTTGAAACAAGGTTTCGCCTGCTAGGGGCGTGCAAACGTAGTCCATCTGTCCGGTGCATGGGGTGGACGAAGTTACCTTAAATCAGCTGGTGATTTGTAAGTACGATCTGTATGTCAAGGTTGACTAGGATTTATTGTGCTTGTGCCAAGCATGTTGACAAAATATTGTTTGAGTAATAGGTCGAGCCCATGGGCCTGCAGAGGAAGAGCAAGGGCATGGTGCGTTGTGTGTACGGCGTAAATCGCGCGATAACACGTGTACGGCGTATGATGCGTGACGGTTGAGTATTGGTTACTCCCCCTCAATTAATCGGGTTGTGTGCAGCACCATCAATTTGAATGATGTGATATGCGCACTTTCCTTGGGAACCGTCATCTCCTCGTTTCCCATACCGTATACAATGCTTGGCAGTTAATGCTGGAGTGCCCACTTGGTGAACCATCATGTCTATATAATGGTGTTTTCCAATCGTTATAGGCACTCTTTTTCGCAGAGCTTATCTCATGTAATGTTCATGCTTGAAAAGAACGCTTTAGTTTTCCAAAGGCTAAAGACGGGTCTTCGTCTATGGAGTCTCCGGAAGTTCTGACATTTTCACCGATTAGGCATAGTGATAGTTGTTGTTATGTTTGGTCACCTGTTATGGGTGAGCATGTAGTTGATCTTTGAGGTCTCGTAAGTTGTTCTCATATTGCGGAGAAGTAGTACGAATGCTCTTTCAAGGGAAGAGTCTGTTGTTTATGCGTTGGTGCCTTATCATTGTTCCTGAAAGTTTGATTTTAGATATGGCACCAACTTGCAACTCTGTGGTGGCTGGCTAGGCCACTTCTCGATTAACCCCGTTACCTTGCCTTGCGCTGAAATTCAGGATCTTAGGATGAAGAGGAGTTGGACATGGTCTGGATTGGGCCATTGACTCTTGGACGCCCCTCTTATCCTTGCGATCGGAAGGTGCACTCTACCTGTGCCAACCTGATACTTGTCCCAGGTTCACTTGTTTCACTAGATCGAGTGTGTGAGTTGGTCGTATCTGGTTGTGGCTTGTCGCGGGACCCCCGGTTGCCAATTTTGTACCCCCACAAATTATATTTGAGGGTCGCGTTTGCTAGATCATGGTTATGTTTGCGGGTTGCTTGCTTCAGACTGTTCGTGTTGCTTATGTGATCGGACAGTTTAAGCAAGTCATCACTCCATGTTGATCTGATGCCTTTAGTATGCCATCTTCTATATCCGCCTCAGGGCGTTCGTGATATGTAGCCTTTTGTATCTGCCTCAAGGTGCTTGATGTTACATTTTTCCAATAATCAATAGAGTTTATTTTCGTAATTCTTCATTTATTTCTTAAATGATTGCAAATCACATAAGCCTTTTAAGAACTAAAACTCAATATTGACTATGGAAAGGGAAACAAATAACTTAAAGCAAACTAATTGTTGACGAAAAGAAATTGATCTTGGGCTTGGAGTGAATTCGGTTTGCTCTCGCGAATCATTCAGCGAACTGTCAAGGCGTTACATAGGTTACTGAAGAGTAACCTTGCAGAGGGTTGGATCTTTGTGCCGACAAAATGTCAGGGGGATTTGTTCCCGCTTTCCATGCCTTTTTCAACTCATTGGGCGGAAGAGCTTATTGCTCCTATACCGCTCGAAAATGATGTTTCTACCGTCTTGCACTGGATCAGGCTGCTCTACATGATGTTGCTTAATCTGAGAGCACCCTATTTGTTTCAGTGCGACGTAGTGGCAGCCTCGTGTCGTAGGTTGGTCTCCACGTATTGTTCCTTCGAGGTGGTTAGCAGTGTACTTAACACACTGGTGAAGGGTGGAGACCAATGCTTCCATCTGGTGGAGCCATGGTCTTCCCAGGATGAGATTGTAAGATGATGGTGCATTTACCACCATGAAGTCCATAAAGAGGACCTTCCTGAGTTGCGGCTTTCCTACTACCGTAGCTAACCTTATCTTTACGATGGGGAAGCATTTCTCCCCACTGAATCCTATTAGCGGGTGTTTTGAAGATGTCAGGTTTTCCTCCTTGAGGTCCATGTTGCAGAAAGCGTTGTAGAACAGAACGTTAAGCAAACTTCCTATGTCGACTAGGGGTCTCTTTACTTCCTACCTTGCTATGGAGACCAAGATGACTAGGGCGTCGTTATGTGGCGCTCGGATTCCTTCAAGGTCCTTGTCCGTAAAGGTCAAGTTGGGAATGGGGCTCTGAACCCTTGCGTAGCAGATTTGTTTGTCCTCATCCCCAGATTGTGTCCACATATCCAGTAGTGTCCGCTTACAGGACCTATATGATTGGTTTTCATTTGGTCTGACTCCATGAATGACATATATTATCGCTGAAGTTTCTTTCTCTATTTCTTTAATTGACTCCCTGTCCTTTGTTTGTTCTATTGGCTTCTCAAACTTCGAAAACTCTTTCAGTTGTCCTATGCGGATCCAGTACTCAACTTCGTACCTCAAACTCTTGCAGTCATTGGTGTCGTGACTACCTTCCTTGTGGTACATGCAGTACTTGCCGTTGTCGAGCTTGGCGGAGTCTCCGCGTGTCTTTGGGGGCCACTTAAGTTCCTCCCATCTTTTTATTGATTTTAATACGTCCGACAGGTTAGCATTTAGGGGTGTCACTGCTCTAGATCCAACGTAGTTGGATGATTTCTCCGGCCTGAACCGACCAGAGTCTGGTTTGTTGTCATCGCGCTTCCTTTTGCTTCGTTCCTCATCCTTGCATCTTTTTCCCTCCTTTCTGTGAGAGGAGGGCTTCTCCTCGCCTTTGGTTTCTCTTTTTACGATCCTAGACTCTTTCAGGGTGATGTGTCTCTGGACACTCTTGAGGAGTTCCGCCATGTCCAGAGGAGGCTCAAGGGTGAGGTTCTCGTAGAGCTTCCTCTCTTTGAGGCCCGCAGTGAAGACCGTCACGGCTATATCGTCGTTGCACCTGTCGATGAGGGTCAGCTCGTTGTTGAAGGGCGTGACATACTCTCGGAGTGTCTCGCCGAACTTCTGCTTCAGGGAGAGTATGTAGTGTGGTCCTCTTCGGAAATGTTGGCTCCTGACGAAACGCGTCAGGAATTCCTTTGCCAGCATTTTGAAGGAGTCGATGGACTTCGGTAGAAGGCTGTGGAACCACGTCAGTGCTGAGCTTTTCAGACTAATGGGAAAGGTCTTGCACATGACGTATTTGGATCCTTCTTTAAAGGCCATTACGTGTAGGTAATGGCGCAGGTGGTTGAAAGGATCCGTGGTCCCGTTGTAGGAGTCAAGCTTCGAGGGAGTGATCTCGGAAGGGCCTCATTCATGATCCAATCTACAAATGGTGGGACGGAGAGGCGGTACAGTGTGTTCGGGTCGTGCACCCCTCTGCGGAGGGGGTTCCCAGGGTCGAGCCCTTTTGTCCTGGCATTGAACTCAGCGTTATCCGCGTAGCCTCCTTTAGTCCAATAAGAACTAGCGAGTGCTTGGCTTTCCTGCGCTTGCTCCCTATCATCTTCTGGAGGTGGAGGTCTGTGCTGCTCCTGGTTTCCATTAGCGGGTGGTGGATTTTGTCGCATGAGTGCCTCTACCGCCTTGGCAATCTGTTGTATTTGAGATGCAAGCGTATCGATTCTAGGATCCATCGTTGTTGTCGTCGGCACGGGAGCGTGAGTCGGGCTGCCCGTGCAAGATAGGAGATGCTGAAGGAGGTGGTATAGGGATAGCCTGAGCGTTCGACGTGTCCCCTGGTTATCCGTTGTTGCGTGACCTAGTGGTCACCATCTCTCTGTGTTTTGAAAGGAGATGACGCTTAATGTAAAATTAAGAACTTTTTCGACCCCACAGACGGCGCCAAACTGCTGTAGTCATTTTTTGCTCCATGCTTTGACCTGGTTCCTGCTGACATGTTGACCTGCACAAGTGAACCACGGACCACCGTTGTGGTAGCCGATGGCACTCTAATGCTAAAGTCAGACAAGGATCTGAGGAAGGTGTAATGCTGTAATAGGGAATTTGTAGCGTACATTTGCTTACCAACCTCATGTCTTATTTATAGTACAAGGAGTCCTGGTTCTACCAGGCTGTCGTAGGCGTAGTTTTGGAAGGAGATCTTTGTGGAGATCCTCCTCTAATTAGGATTCGTGCTATAAGAAGTTAGTTCCTTGTTAGCCTTGTGTTCCTAGATACGCGGGAGATGGTTCCCAATGCGAGAGCAATCCATATAAGGAAGATTCCAAGTGTGTAATGTACTATGGCATTTGTTTCCTAGTTGGAAGCAAAGAGCAGTTGTAGTTGTCCATCTGAAGTCGATCCTCGAAATACTTTCCGTAATAGGACTTACGGGTATTGAGGACAGCTGTGAGCCGTGTGGGCCTAGCGTGCTATGAGATTTTGGGTCCGCCTGGCTGACTGAATTGAGCGGGCTTGGAATCGCTTGGGCCTGTTCAATGTTGGGTTGATGCTTTGGCTCGTATTTCCTCGAGATCATCATGACACATGTGTGGCTTAGAGGTATGATCGTTTTTATGTATCATCAGTATGCAAAAGTACACTACTCTTGAGAAGATGTTAACAGCCAAAAAAGGAGTTGAGAATGAGACCAGACACTCCTCTAAGACCCGGGGCATGGGAGAGAAGAAGAAGCATGAAGAGGAAGACAAATCCAAAAGAAAGGCAAAGTGATAGCAAGTCTGGGTCTGACAGTGCAAAACTCGACAAAGCCACTAACTATATCAACTCAAAGTACCATGCCTACACTCCACTCAACGCCATTTTATCAAAAATCCTCTCCTCCATGAAGAGCTGGGAGGATATCAAATGTAATTTTAAGCTCAAAAGCAACCCATCAAAGCATGTTAAGAACAAGTATTGCTATTACCACAAAAACCATGATCACAATACGCAAAACTGCCAAAGCCTCAGGAATGAGGTCGAATACTGGGTCCAGAAGGGGAGACTCAAGGAATTCGTGGGATTTGGCCAAAATCAATCTCGAGAGAAAGAAAAGGAAGAGTCTGTGCAAGATATCGAGGAAAAAGACTACGGATGTGATATATATCCTGCACGGTGCATGCAACGAACCAAGACAGTTTAAGATGACTTTTCTATAGCTTAAGTCCTCTTCAAGATTAAGTTTACTTTATTATAGAAGTCTAATCCATTCGGACTAAGATGACTTCTCTACAGGTTAAGTCCTATTCATGATTAAGTTAGCTTATATTATGAAGTCTACTCCGTTCGGACCAAGATGACTTATCTCCAGCTGAATTCCTATCCAGGATTAAGTTAGCTTATATTATGAAGTCGAGTCCATTCGTACCAAGATGACTTCTCTACAGCTTAACTCCTCTTTAGGATTAAATTAACTTTATTGTAGAAGTCCAGTCCGTTCGGACTAAGAGGACTTCTCTACAGCTTAAGTCCACTTCAGGATTAAATTTACTTTATTATAGAAGCCTAGTTCATTCAAACCAAGATGACTTCTCTGCGGCTTAAGTTCTATTTAGAATACATTAGCTTATTTATAAAGTCTAATCTGTTCGAACCAATATGACTTCTCTACAGCTTAAGTCCTATTCAAGATTAAGTTAACTTTATTATAGAAGTCCAGTCATAACTTAGACTTGGTGACTTATCGATCTACACAGCCTCGTCTGAATTGAAATCAAGATGGCAAACACAAATATGAAAACAAAAATATGAGATGAAGAAAATGTGATTGTCATTAATTAGAAAAAGGGGTTACTACAATAACTCCGCTCAAGGGGCGGGACTGGACTCATCAAGACCATATCTGGCAGGGGCAGATGAAGTAGGGTCGACATCAGGCTCTGGAACGTCAAGATCAACAGCTAACTCTTGGTCATTGGGTCAACATCGGGGCCACCCGAAGAAGGAAAAGATTCATTAACTTCTTCAAAGTGCTCGGTAAGCAAAGATGCCCCAGTCCTCATGATCATGCTCAAACATATCGAGCAGTTCTTTCCTCTCTGCAACAACCTGAGTGAATTGAATAGTATTAGCAAAGTCGACAAGCTTCTTCTCTTAAGCCTCCCACTATGTTTTTTAATTGGTTAACTCCTCGTTAGCCCTGACCAGACTGCCTTCACAATCCGCCAACTTACAATTAGCCTCATAAGGGGGTTGCACACTTAAAATCCAGCTTTTGAGTGACATGGAACATTTGCACCTGAGACGCCTCATGAAGATGCCTCTGATGACCAACCTTAGCATGTTCCCCTTCCAGAGCACTCTAAGTGTCAGCAGCGGCCTTCAAAACGGACTCTAGTTGGTCAGCCATCATGGTATGCTCGGCCAACGACTTGTCTCAACTCTCTTGAACATCTTTTAGCTTTGTCCTCATATCGGACTGAGCAACCATAGCTATGTCAAGACTCCCTTGGACTTCTTTCAGCTAAGTCTTCAAGTCAGACTAAGCAGCGAATGCCTTGTTCAGATTCTCCTGAGTCTCATACAGCTGAGTTCCTAGATTAGGTTGGGCAGCCAACTGCCTTTCTAGAGAATCCACCTTGAAGAGAGTGTCTGAGAGCTTCAACTACAGCTCAGCAAACACCTTCTCTAAAGCATAAACATTATCTTGGAACCGTCTTGCAAACCTATGGATTTACAGACAGATCATAGGCAATACCTCCCAAAGCATATTGTTTTGCTCTGGAATTGGCATAAGCATTCAGTGAAGCATGGATAAGTTTTTTCAAAGCAATATCAGCATGCTCTTCAATCATCTTGTTGTGAGCATCTATCCCATCAAGCGAGACATCTTCTCTTCCATGGCGATCAGCGGAGCAGGAGGACCAAGAAAAGGATGCTCAGCAGAAGATTCAGAGCCTTCTGAAAAGGACTATCCAACTCAGTCGTCACCTCTTCGCTCGACTGACAAGGAGCCTTAGCTACAAAAAGCTCCCTCTCCTGGGCAATTAGCAATATAGCCTTTCTCTTTGAAGGGCTAAGCATTTTTTTGGACTGGTGAACTGGAAAAAGAAGCTCCCTTTAGAGCCTTTCTATTTGAAGGGCTAAGCATTTTCACCATTTTCTTCTTCTTCTGTTCGTCTGTTCGTACCTTGATCCTAGAAGACAAGCCCACTGGAGCAATCAGAGTCTGCTCCACACTACCATTCCCAATTAAGAACATGTCGCTCCGTTTGATATTCTCCAGTTTTAGGACATCTAAAATAGGTATCACTTGAAGAGCGAAGAGTTGAGCCTTTACCTCTTCTTCGTCGGATGAGAGGGTAACAGAATCATGCACCCCTGATTGTAAACAATCAACAAGTCAAACAACAATAGAAATTATATCAAAAAAAGCAAGGAAAAATAGGGACTTACTTAGATTTCTGAAACTGCGAACGATCAACCGGTCATCAGCAGAGAAGTATCTGGAGTCCATGGAAGCAACGAAGCAATACTTCTGCCAATTTTAAAATTGTTTTGAAGCTCTCAAACAAGAGGGCTTCATCTGAATGCAGATCCCATTCGGATTCATCTTGATGGAAGTCAACGAATACATCACCTTTGTTAGATCATTTGATGTTATGGTCGTGAAGATCATTAAGGGGAAGTGTAATACATTGTTGCTCAGTGTCACTTGGATGTTGTTTGGAACATGTAAAACACATCTGCTTGTGTTTGTGGAACCTTGTAGGTGGCATCATGGGGCTAAAATTGAGCTAGGTATCATTAAATGGCAAGAGGGATGTTGGCTAATATGTCCACCTCATGCTACTCTATAATAATAATAATAATAATAATAATAATAATAATAATAATAATAATAATAATATAGTTCATTCCGTGAGGTGTGATTAAGAGATGATACGTTAGACATGTATAGTGATTGAAAACTAATAAGAAAGGATACAGAGAAAATGAACAAAGAATGGATTAAAGATAACTTCCATCTGATCTTGCATTTGCAGTATATATTACGATGTTCATTTTCTCTGATTTATCACACGTATCTGCACGAAGGTCTAATCGACTAAACGTGGACTCTATTTGTTCGATCGGAATCCAATTCGAGAACTTGGGTATGATATTATTCATTTTTATCTCCTTTCGATCAGAAAGCATCAAATGTAATTAGTTCCTAACTCGTTTTAATTTTGAGTTATAACGTTGCAAACAATTTGATAACTCATTAATAGAAATATATTTGCATAATTCATTATGTGTGTGTGAACTCATTGTGATTGTGATTATTCTGAATTGGTTTGATTATTTATATGTGAGACATGCATTCAACTCGGTTTTAACCTTCAATTAAAGCAAAATTGGATGTAAGTATTTTTCGCTCCTTCGATGTATCGTCATAGCTGATTGATATTTGTGGATAATTTAAATGTGCCACTATCTTTCAAAATTGTAATCACTTGAATTAAACTTTTACACATCATACATAGATATATTTGATTGATTAGCTATTCACATGGTATGTGGTACATACATGGATTTGATAGTTAATTCATATATTTCAGAAGAATATGGGAGAATTACCAAAATATAATTTTATTTGTTTTCATTGAGATTCACTGTTTATCGCAATTTCTCAACTAATTAAGGAATAATAGATTGTGCAATTTACATTCGTGTCGAACAAACAAGTTCTAGGGTCAATATTATTCACGGTTCCCTTTCATAATGTCAGACCATCTGATTCTATGGCATTTTCAGAAGAAAATGGCAATGTAGTTCTCAAAGAAGTTGAGGCAAGAGGAAAAAAAATTCTAGATGACGTGGTAACTTCGAAAGACGTAGCCGCAATAATCACTCCAGTAGAGATGATTATAATAATCACTCCAGCAGAGGTGATTATAACAATTACTCCAACAGATGTGGTTACCCTAGCAGAGGGAGTCACAACGCTTATTACAAATAGTCCAAAGCTCCTGCCAGGAACAATAATAAAACTCTTAAGAATGATAATGAGAATCCTTCTAGAAATGATATTGATAAAAAATGTGATAAACATGAACATTGGTCACGTGTTTGTAGTCCACTAAAAGAAGCAGTAGAGTAATATCGAGCTAACATTAAAACCAAATAGAAAAATTCGATGCAATGGGAAGACAGTAGTCACTATTCCTTTCATTCTTTCAATTTACACCCGTTGCAACAACATCGAAAGCCTTGATTTCCTCATGGTTTGAATTAATTACTTATTTACTTATAGCAACAAACAATGCTAACGATCTAATGAAAATCATGGTCCCTAATATTTTTTGAAGTAAATGTCAAATTTAGGCTATTAGCTATTGATGTAGTCGATTCCTGTTCTCCTTATTTGTTGCTTATCTAGATCTGCACAGGTAGCAAACGTGAGCTAAGGACCGCCATATGGTGGCCGATGACACTCTGATTCTTAAGTTATAAGGCTTAGGAGAGGCTTAAAAATGTAAACTGGGATTATATTGCATACCTCTAGTTCATTGACCTTATCTCCCTTTTATAGTGTAGGAGTCCGTATTCGGCTAAGCCTTTGGGGTGTAGTTTAGGGAAAGAGATATTGTTATGGAGATCCTTTCCTAATTAGGAGCTATCCATGCGGGATAGTTTCCCTACACAACTCATACTCCTAGATCTGCGGGAGAGGTTTCCCTTTTTGAGAACTGTACATGCAAGGAAGTTTCCTTGCCCGACTTATACTCTAATATATGTTTCCTAGTCAGACTAATGTATTGATGTCCTGTCTGTCTTGGGTAGATCTCTTAGATAATTGCCTTAGAGGTTTTATGAGTATTGGGCCTGACCACGTGACGTATGGATTACTGGCCCGTTGCAACTCGGATCTGACTGCCTAGATCATACCAATAATGGGCTTACTGTTGTTTGGAACTAGCTGGATTGAGCATGCAATCAGGCCTGTTTTGTTCTGTTGACGAGATTATCATGACACATGTACGGTGCTGATCAGAGGACGGTTCGATGTATCATCAACTATCAAAAGATTGAGGTAGAGAACACACAAAACATAAATACCCCGAGTATGAGGCTACTTCAGCAGAGGTAGCCATTAGCCAAAGTAATCACCCTAGCAGATGTGGTTACCACAATAATACCCCCGAGTATGAGGCAACTCCAGCAGAGGTAACCATTAGCCAAAGTAATCATCCCAGCATAGGTGGTTATCATAATTCCTATATTAGATACCACCTTAAGTTGTTTAGAACACCTGCTACAGAAAATATAAATCCACCTTTTAATTTTAGCTAAGCTCAAGGATACATATTATAGATGTTACATTGGAATACTTTATGCTACTTGTGCAACATATGCAATGTATCATATTTTGATTTATTTATTTACTACATATATTTTTATTTGACAATATGGTTTATAAACTGCAAATGATAGAATGTTAACTTGATAGTATCACTACACATAATATATTGACAAGTCAAATAATTTTCTCAACACTGGCCTTTAAGATAGAAATGGTGTCTATTATTGCTGGATCTATGTAATTTATTGAAGGTTCCGGAAGACCCCAAAATTTCTTATTTCTACAGTAAACTTTCTTAACTCTTTATGTAATTCTTGATAAAAACTAGTTTAAATTTCAAAAAATATATCACATCTAATGTTGGAGCCGCAACTTACATTATGATATTTTTCGTTAGCTTATAGGGATTATACAAGTCTTGGAGTAGTTGTATCATATGTCGTTTTACGTCTGATGCTTAAAATAAGTCACTCGTAGCACACATTCCACTTGCAGGTACTTATGTATTCATTGCTTATTCGTAACCTTATTACTAGAACCACTACATTTACGACACATGTCTTCACTTTGTTGGAAGTCTTTTACTTATATAGTCTGGATTACCCCATAGTACTTGAGGAAATACAGCTTTGCATACTGTGAAATTGCTTTACGTTAGAACCACTACATAAACTGTCAGTTTAACTATTGATGTTTTACTGCTACATGTGTAGATGTTCAGTATTATATGACTATATTCCCACCGTTAGGTAGATGTAGCACCCCGTAATTTTTGTACTTACTGAATATTTTTATATTTTTGTGTGATTGTTTTCATTAAGTTATGGGCATAAGTATGAGCTATTTGTTTGTCTATGTGATGTGTAGTTTGTTTATTTAAAAATTAATTTCCTACTTACCTTCCTCTACCGAATCTCGGGACGAGATTCTTTTGAGTTGTATATATTGTAATACCCGCCTAATTAAATAAATATTAAAATTTCTTTTGTAAACCCTAATGTTGATGGGTTGCTACTAAATTGTATTTGGGTTTGGTTTTGGGCTTTCATAAACTAATAAGTAGGGTTTTATTTTGTGAAGGAGGGTGGGTGCATTCGAAAGTTTGGTGGGGGCGAATAGCCACCCACCTTATAAAGAGAATAACCCTTTTTCTTTTTTTCTTTTTTTTTTCTCTCCTTTTCTCCTTCTTTTTTCACTTTTCCCTTCTTCACGATTTTTCTCAATGGCGGCTGATGGTGAGACGAAACTGGCGAGAGGGGCTGCGATCTGGAGGCGAGATGGCGGATAGAAGGAATGCCCTAGACCTTCCATCTTCTTCTTCGTCGCTCTCTCTCTACTCTGCTCTTCAATGGTTGGAGAAAGGGTCGAGCAGGAGAGGTGCTCGAATCGTTGTACTCAGTCCTCGCTCTGATCTCCGCTTATCAATCGATCTGTGCGATCTGCTGAGCTGAGTCGGCCTGCTCGACAAGATGTTGGACGGATTGCTAATGGCGAACAACAATCTCCCTCGATGAACTAGCTCCTGGAATCAGTGCTTCACCTTCTGAGGAAAACATGCGGTATTTTAACAACATGATTCTCGGGCCAACACAGTCTCCTAATGAAGGCGAAGCCAAGCTTCAACAATGGCGGCCATTATGCAGAAAATCAAAGACATCGAAGATGAGTTAGGGAGCATGCAATGGTTGCTGGTTGGCAATGAATGCGATGCATATGGATTGGAGATTGAATTCTTGATAGTTGCATAAATGATAGATGGCTCAGGGATGAAGAGGCAGACATTGAAGTTCAATTGCAAATGATAGTGGGTATTGTTGTTATTCCCATGGTCAATTTGGGGTGTGAAAAGGATTGTAGAGTGGAGACCTTGTAAATGGTGGTTGGAAGGGCATTTAACAGAGTAATGGATACATCAGAGTGGATTGCTATGGTGGCCTCAATCAGATGAGATGTGATTTGTGTGATGGTGTTGGTGTTGCTCGTTTGCTGAATGCGACTTTAATTGGTTCCGCCGAAGTTTGAAGTTGCTGTTTATTGGAACGAATCCAGTGGTTTTGCAGAGGTATTTGATGTTGATTACTTCAATCAGCAAATCAGGGAGCTCATGGGATATCAAGCTCAACCAGCATCTCAGTCTCCACATTAAGTTACAATCAAATTGAAATCCGATCAACTAGAAGTGATGGATGTATATGCTATTTTATTTTTGACCGCATGGAGAAGTTAGGAGTTCACAGGGAAGAATGATTTGGCATCTCCTCAGATGCATTTTGGAGGTCATCCAGCCATAGAGGAAAAGAGATTCAAGATTGATAAGGGTTATTGCGTGGATCCGTTGCGCAATTCTTTACGGTTTGCGATCTCTCCGGTGAGTTTTCTTCATTTCTTTCTCTCTTACTGTGAGTTCTCTTTTACCCCTTTTAGTTTGTTTTATGTGATGGTTTTGATAGTTGTGTTGTGTGTTTAATCTACTTTGATTAAAACCTCATTTTCTTTCTTCCTGATTTTTGCCCTTAACTTGGTAGATTAAATTGATGGGGTTTGATTACTTTAATTAATTGATTTGAATGAATGAATGGATACCCATTGTAATTCACATTGATTTTAGGCAATTGTCAAGGCATTTGGGGTTTTTCAGGTGATCATCATCATTAGAAAAACATGTGCTTGAGTAGGGTTTGTGTAAGACTAAGGAACCCCTGAGTGTTATCATGAAGAAAATTTGGGCAAATTGTATCTCATAGGTTAGATCAGATGTTACCACATTTAGGTAGTAGGTGTATGTGCATTTTTGGATTTGTCAAATCCCATCGGGTGGAAATTGAAATTCATCATATGTGTCCATATGGTTTATTAAAGTTGGTTGTCAAAGTGTTGTGCCACTATCATAAATATTTTCTCATTAATTGTCAATGGTTATAGATACAATGCTCATTTGTTTGATGAAATTCCTTAATGAAATAGAAGATGGATTTGGGGAAGTTTTACAAGAATGAAATGAGTCATTTTTGCTTAGTTCCTAATGTATCTCGTTGTCATACGCTCTTTTGATCATGACCTGGAAGATATTATTTTTGGAGTATTTCTTTGGACTTATTTACATAGCTGGCGAGATTGATCCCAATTGCATAACATAAATTAGAAGAAAATTTTCTAGTAATAGATATTGGCTGGAATTTAACTGAGCACTTGTTTTAGCTTGAGTATTTGTATTGTTATGTGAATTGGTATGCATATTGTTTTTCATATGATGCAAAGAGATGAGATATGTGAACTGGCAATGTGTCAAATATTATTTGTTCCCCAAGAGAATGGTGGATACTGTGGTTGATTTATTTATGGTTGACAAAGAGTCACCATAAAAGAGTTTTGAGTTTTAGTTGATATTTTTTTTATGCTCTTTTCCACAACTCTGAAAAAAAAATGTGAAAAGAAAAGAAATTTTTGTATACAGACTTGCTTGTATACTTGTGATATTATTGGGTATGCAGACTTGCTTGCATATCAGTGTACTTGCCAGTGATCGACCTTCGGGTGAGATAACATGTTCCTCTAGGTGGCACCCCACTTGGAACATGTACGCTCCGAATGGTTTCGATGGCAAGGGGGGCACACTTGGGTGAGGTGTGTTCGGTGCACCGTTCCATGTGAGTTCGGTTGTACGTGTAGATTTAGGAAGAATGCTTGCCATGGATCGAACTTCGGGTGAGATGACATGTTCCTCGAAGTGGCACCCCACTTGGAACATGTACGCTCCGAGTGGTTTCGAAGGCAAGGGAGGCACACTTGGGTGAGGTGTGTTCGGCACAGGGAGGATGGTGCGATTGTGGAAAAGAAGCAAGATTTCTTTTGTTTTGTGTATGTGCATGATTACCTTAAAGGAAGAAACTAAATGCTCATTCAACCATTGAATGAGAACTACATGTCTTCCTAAAGGTAGAAAAATGTGTTTGTTTAATATTTCAATAATAGTCTAATATGATTATGAATTGTATTGTTGTTGCATTTATGAGGATTGATAACTCATAAATTTTATTTATTAGTAATAAATAATGCATATTTATTTATTAGGATGATAACACCATTGCCTCATTGAGGAACTACCTGATGGTGTGGTTATTTATTATTTGGTTTATTTTAATGTTGTCATGTGCGGATTTATTGATTTTTGGATGAAGATTTCTCACACCAGCTTTATTGCTGACCCGAGTGAGCTTTTGCTTCTTGGGTACATTCCTTTTTGGAATGTAGCCGATTAGCCTTTCAGGTTTAGAGACTTTGAGCTGCGTTACTGGAGTTCTGCTAGTGAGCTAGCCATGCCAGTCTTCTCCGGGTTAGATTTTTATTTGTTTCAGATGTTTAGTTCATGCTGCTAGTTGTTTCTGTTGTTATTGAATTCTCACGTCCCGAGTTTTGGGGGAAACGGATAATCCTACGTGGATTTTAGGATTTTCGTTTCCTTCGAAAATCGGGGCGTGACAGTAGATATAAACAATTTTTTTTTATAAAACAACAAATGGAGAAATGATTTTGTGAATTATCGTGAATACTTTCACTTTGTCTCATCTAAACCCTATCCAAATGATAAAGAGAATATTATATCTTCAGGTAATGCGAATCTATTACTTGATGCATTTAATGATGTAACCAAAGTGACAAAGCTTGAATAAGGTAGCTAGTGAATCTACAACGTGCCAGAAGTGTGGTAGACACATGCTCAAATTTGTATCCTTGAAGAACAAACTTTGAATAAGGCAGTTAATAGATCTATTGCACGCCAGAAGCATGGTAGACCTATAGGTTCCAAAGATTCAACTCCCAAAAAAAGGAGAATTAGTAAAATTTATGCCCTAATGCTCCCGAAGAAGTAATGCTTGAAACTCCAACATAAGTTATACAAGTTCCAGTACATAAAGCTCTAGAAGTAGCATTAAATAACGCTCATGAAAAAGTTATGCTCCAGAAAAAGCTCTACATAAAGCTTCAGAAGTATCATTATATAACGCTCCTAAAATTGTTATGTTTCGCAAAATGCACTTCCTCCACAACTACAGAAGTGGTTGCCATATCCCTGCAGTTATAATGAAAGTCCTTGAAGTGACTTAAAAAGCCCTGGAAGAGGCTCAATATATTACGTAGAAATGTGGAATTAAATGAAATGATAATCAATAACATATTCACATATATAGTAGCTACCGAAATATCAAAGGGCGATGTTATAAATATTGATATTAAACTATATGAATGTTGACAAAAAAAATGACTACTAAATGGAAAGATGTTATCCAAATAGAATTGGGTTCCCTTGAGAAAAGAAGTATGGTGTATTTGGACCTATAGTACATACACCTAAACATGTAAGCCCTGTTGGTTTCAAATGAGTGTTTGTAAGAAAATAAAATGAGAAAAATGAGATTGTCATATATAAGGCTAGATTCGTGGTATAAAGGTTCTTGCAGAAATTCGGCATTTGATTTTTTTATGAAACATATTCCCCGGTTATAGATATGACTACATTTCAATATTTAATAAGTGTTGTATTTTCTGAATATTTTATATGTGACTCACGAATGTCGTAACTGCTTATTTATATGGGGATTTAGACACAAATATTTATATAAAAATCTCTAAATATACAAATATTACATGACATCCCTAAAGGATTTACTTTACCTAAAGCAAAGTTAAGAAATATGTACTCAGTAAAACTAAAATATGCCTTATACGGTTCGAAACAATCCAAAAAATTATGATGTAATCGTCTTAGTGAATAGATGTGTAAGGATGGTTATACCAATAATCACATTTGTTCATTTGTCTTTATAATTGGGTGTCATAGCAGCAGTTTATGTCTATAATATAAATCTTACTGGATCAACCAAAGAATTGACAATGTTGTTATCTATTTAAAGAAAGAATTTGAAATAAAAGACCTTTAAAAACAAAATTTTGTCTCTGCCTGCAGATCGAGCGAAGTACTAGTGGAATATTAGTCCATCAGTCAAGATATACTAAAAAAATTAAACACTTTAATATGAGCAAATCTCAACCACTTAATACGCCAATGGTTGTCTATCTTTAAATTTAAATAAAGATTCATATCAACCAAAAGAATAAAATGAGGGGATACTTGATCCTAAAGTATGATATTTAAGTGTCGTTGGTGCATTGTTATACTTGACACAATAAACAAGAACTGATATTAGAGTTTTTTGTGAATCTGTTAGCAATGCATATTTAGCCACCTACTTGTAGACACTTGAGTAGAACGAAACACATATTTAGATATCTTTGGGAAACAATTGATATGAGCTTGTTTTATTCATGTGATTTATATAATCATTCCCACCTAGTTAGTTATGCAAATTCAGGTTATCTGTCTGACCCCATAAATAGAGGTTTGAACAGTATTTGTGAGTTGCAGTGCAACTATTTGTTGACGATCTATTAAACAAACTTACTGATCAACTGACTACAAGATATGAAGATAATTGCATGCATTGTTCAAATGCAAGGAGATTGAACGAAATACATGTCAGCAAATTTTTTCTACCCACATGAGCTTTTAATGACCCATGTGATTGAAGTAGAATAAATTCAGTCTAGTGACAACCTAGCAGATCTCTTCATCAAAGTACTTCCTAAATCAACATTTCAAAATTTTGTTTACAAGATTGATATGTGTCCACTTAATCATCAAAGTAATTAAAGTTTTATTATCATGAGGGAGAGTTATTATAAGGGGGAGTATCCAAAAGTATACTCACCCCTCAGTGTGCATCAAGAAGTATTTTCTACGAGAGCATCTATAAGTATGCTACGAAGACATCTAGAAGTATCGTACAAGATCATATAGAAGTATGTTATATTTGATTTTTATGTGTTATACTATTTTTCCTTCGACAAAGTTTTCCTGTCAAGGTTTTAACGAGGCAACGTTATGCACATGGAGCATCTTGAAGTATGCAAAATTGGTAGCTATACTCTTTTTCGTTTGACATAATTTTATTCCATTGAATTTTCTTGTTAATGTTAGGCAGTATTGTGCACTTACCATCTTCCTAAAAAATGTTATACTTTTTTTCCTTCACCCAAATTTTTTTTCCCACTGAATTTTATTGGCATGCGGTGAACATTTGAGGGGAGTCTCGTGGAACCCCATCTCATGCTTTTAAAGTTGCATCATGGGCCAAGATGAAGCTAGTTGTCATTAAATGGCAAAAGGGGCTGTTGGCTAATATGTCCACCTCATGCCTATATATTTATTATATACTGTTGGCGAAGAAGTGATGTAGCAAATAAAAACTTCAAATCAACACCTACAAGGCACTCATGTAGCTTTGAAAATTTGAATGAATTGCCACCACTTATAGTGGGGCAGACGACCCGCCACTTTCATGGGAGATACCCCCACTTATTTAGTGAAAACATCATTAAAAGTTGGAAGCATTTGCAGGTTGTACTAGCAATTGCTTAAATAAAGTCATACAAAAAATCAAAAGAAGTATTTCCCTTTAACCTCCTTTTTCATATGAACATGTTTTCTTCCTACAAGGCAGTCATGTAGCTTTGAAAATTTGAATGAATTGCCACCACTTATAGTGGGGTAGACGACCCACCACTTTCATGGGAGATACCCCCACTTATTTAGTGAAAACATCATTAAAAGTAGGAAACATTTGCAGGATATGCTAGCAATTTCTTAAATAAAGTCAAAAAAAAAATCAAAATAAGTATTTCCCTTTAACCTCCTTTTTCATATGAACATGTTTTCTTCTTCAATTGTTACAGTTTTTTAGTTACATAATTGAATATCCCTCACGTAAACAGTTAATCATTAAGCTGTGCTACGCCATTTGAAATGAAAAGTAATGGATAAAAGGTACATCCTTACATAAGCCTGACAACTTGATCTGAATGAATGTCCACACAACATGTTATCTTAAGGTTCGGGTCAAGAGTTATTTGGTTTTGTGTTATTTTCTAGTTTCTCACCAAAAGTAAAATGGTCGTGTAGAATTTACCCTTTTGACCCGATTTAACCAATTACGGTGTATTATATCGTATTAAACTAGTCATTGCAATATCATTTTTTGATGTATGACAAAATTTGTTAATAAAAGGATCATAACCGTCGTATAGACTAGTTGTATTTGTAACTTGGTATTCATTCTTTTAGAGTATTGTGATTGATTTTTGTTGCTTGACAAAGTTCTTTTAAAAGTAGCATGTACTGAGGGTTGCTAAATGAGCGATTATTGGAGAGTAGAAATTCAACTTTTTAGGAAGTTACATTATTCTATTCTAGCCAAGGGGACAAAGTCTCTCATCTATAGGTCCAAAAGTTGAGACGAGCACATTGATATGGGAGGTGAAATGACCATGGTGTCAAAGGCCATTTAGTGCATATTCTCGAAATTGAAATGCTTCTTGACATTCTGCTGCTTGATGATGAGTTTGAATCCTATTGCACTGCAACTAAGTGATTCTTGTTCATTTTGGCCAACTAATCCAGCATTCTAACCTATGGATCAACCCTAATGCCACCCTAAAAAATGTCAGTCGAAAACAAATAAATAGATAAAGCGGCATTTGCAGTTTATGAACAAAAAATTATTTTGACTGTCCATTTAGGATCCACCAAGTTGTTGTTTAGGTCACTACTAAATAATAAAAATTTATTTTTTATTCGTTTGAGCTAAAAATTATGGATTAGCATTAGAAAAAATGTGGACAAAGTTTCAACCCGTTTGGAATTATTCCTTAATATATGTGTTTAGGTCCATGCCATTAAATATCTTGATAAATGGTTTCTGTGGGTATTTAAGGACCACATTTTTAAGTGATCTTGGACAATGAGCACTGGCCTGTGTCGCCAAGGTGAAACCTCACTCACTTTGTCATTATATGATAGAGAACTCAATGTTCTTACATTCCCATGTGTATCATGAGACAGATGAAAGGAGCTCAAACTTGAATACGTTGTTTCTGAGATGAATCTTTTAATTTTTCTCCAAAATTTTCATTTAGTCATGTGTATGTATTGCCTTTAAGTGTAAACTAGTGTACCAGTCGTGCCAATACACTTTTCACAAAGCGTGTACCCATGTCATTGACACGAGTACAGTGTTGTGCATTCGGCATGTCACCCTAGTCCTTGGGTCGTGCCGAAACGCAATCGAGAGAGATCTCGTTTGGAAAGGAAATCAATCAAACATAACGTTTTTTTTATTATTTAGGGATGGTTTGGGGTTTCTAAATTTTGGGCGAGGGTATTTCAGAAATCTTAAATTTTAATGACTTACAAATGCGGGTGTTGTTCACAGACCCAATTTTTGTTACAAAGTTTAGATATAAGATAATAATTATTATTTTTGAAAAAAAAAATGTAACTGCAATTCTCATTGTCATGTGAAATTTGGGCTTGTCCAACCTAAGTATGATGGGTCTGCTTTCAAACATAGTTTTTGGATAAATGAAACAGGCTAAGGCCCATTTTATGTTATTCCCGATCACTATCAAAAAACAGAAGGACTATGTGCAACAATGCAAGCAAGGCCCATCAAAATAAAAAGTTTGGGCCTTAGATTTGTTGAAAAATGGAGAAAATAGAGAGGGAAGGGAGAAGGGAAAGACACGCAAATTCACTAAGTTTTCTCTAAAAAAGTGCTGACATAATTTCACCTCAACCACACTTCCACAATTCATCACCATGAACTAATGCTCTTTTGCCTCAATCAGCCATCTCCTTTATGCGGATTACCTAATGCTCTTCTGTTGTGCTATCCTTGTAGAAGCGCGTTCAATTAAAGACATCTTAGTTGAATATTGCACTGCCTCTGGTCAAGCAGTCAACTATGAGAAGTCATTTGTCTTTTTTCGTTTTCGACTATCATTGGCACTATTCTTTAGATAAAGAGGCATGCTCGCATGATTACTCGCATCTTGGGGTCCAAATATTATAACCCTAAAGACAAATACCTTGCCACTATTCTTCATTTGTCAAGAAAGCTGTGGACTTCCAATTTTTTATTGATAAAATCAATACTAAGCTTTCTGGTTGGAAAACAAAGGTCTTATCTCAGGCTGGCTGTACAGTGATGGTTAAGACAGTTATTCATTTCATTCATGTCTATACCATGCAAACATATATGATGCCCAAGGTTATCACTACAAAGATTGATTCCTTGGCAAGATATTTCTAGTGGAACGGCTCCCCGAATCACATGGCCAAGCATATATGTAAATGGGAGTGTATTTGTTTACCTAGATGTCTTGGAGGGTTGAATATTCCTCTGGCAAGGACCAAAAACCTTGCCTTGAAAGCCAAAAATTCTTGGCACCTTCTCTCACAACCACACAATCCATGTTCCATACAAATGAAAGCAATCTACTTTCGCAATAAAAGCTTGTTCCAATTAACCAAACCTCCAAATATTGCTTCTTTTGCCTGGATGGGAACTTTTGCGGCTCTGTCCCATTTGAAACCCCACTTGATTTGGCAGATTATATCTGGTCGTGAAATCGAATTTTGGCGAGATTGCTGGGTTAAACCAGGTCTGGTATTGGCTGATTGCTTACCTCTACTGAATCTGGCCGAGTCGGTCACGACTTTACCAAACCTTTGGTCTAATCTGCCGACCAAACCCCTCAATGGAAAGCTGAACTGGTGGAGACTATTTTTCCAGGACCAGTGGCTAATGATATCCTTGACTTATGCTTTCGATCTTCAACTTTCCTTGACACTTTCATCTAGAAATTTGACAAAAGGGGGGTGTTTTCAGTCAAAAGTGTTACAAAAGCTTTTGCTCAGGAAATCAAGAGCAACTTAATCATCCCTACTGCCACAAAATTGCCCGGGAATTGTGGAGAATCAAAGCACTGAGCAACACTCTTTTCCTTTTTCGGAAGATTTCTCAAAACCTTTTCCCCACCATGACAAATCTTGTTAAACTTCACGTTCCTTAGATAATTGTTGCGTTTTTGCCAACATCACTCTGAGGAAGTCACGCACCTCTTCTTTTTGTGCCCAACTGTAGGACACCTTTGGCGTCTAACTCCCCTCCCGATTAATTGGCTCCAGGCCAATGTTACTGAAAAAATAGACCCCATTTTCTTCTTCTTCATGTGGGATATTTACTATGCTCAATCCAATCTCAAATAAGAATGGTTATCCCAATCCACATCAATTATTTTTACCATTTGGCAAATCCGCAATGACATTATATTCCGAAAGCTAAAGTTTTCTACACAAATTTTCCACTCATCTATCAACTATCATTGGCACCAATGGAGGAAACAATGGTTTGATTCACCCAGCACTATATCACATCCAGAAACTACAATCACCCTGTATCATGCTCTTGACTCAATTGTCACTACCTCCCGTTCATCTCATCAGGCCCCCAGCCTTTTCCAGGATACCTACCCAGTCAATGAGACTTCACGACTTAGTATCATCCATAGCCAACCCAATGCAGTGACACACCACCGTATCAATATTTTCTCTCGCCCTTCTCACCTACCTCCCCCTAGCCTTGAGTAGGATATGATGATTATTACTTTTGATGCTAGCTTTTGTGCCTCATCTCAACAGGCTGCCTTGGGAGTTTTTGCGGCTGATGCTCAGGATAACATCGGTGCAAGGGTGGCGCAAATGTTTCCAGGGAAGTATATATGATAGTACTATGGTGGAATATCTGGCTGCTGAAGCTGCGCTTCTTTTGGTTCAAGCTCGCCTACAGAAATCTGGATTTTTGCTTGGGGACTCCAATAAGCTTATCTCCATTTTGCATGCTGACTCAGTCGAGGATCACACTAATATTAAATGGATGTGGAAACCTATAATATGTAATATAAAAACTCTTCTCGCTATTCATGCTCATTGGTACTGTAATTATATTCCTAGAGACCTCAACAAAGAGGCTCATGATCTAGTAGCAACTGTTGCCTCCTTTTGTACTTTTGTTTGTACTTTTATTTCTCTAATGGTAAGCAGTATTTAACAAAAAAAAAAAAAAAACTAATGGAAGACACGACATGGGAGCAAGGAATCCAGGCCATAACACATTTTCTAACATCCCCAAACCAAACCCCCTTACTCTACTCTGAATTTTTCATCTCAAACCAATTCTCATGTTACCTCAAATGGAACTACCCACCAACTCTTTGCAAAAATGGAGGCAATCCCCTCCGTCTCAAATGGGGAATCTTCCCGTTCCTTTAAATGGTATCAAAATTGGGGTGTCCTGATACATGTTGGAGGTCCAAATGCCCATTTAAACAACCCCCGCAATTGATCCTTGCTGATGAAGAAGATATCAAAAAGAGGGGCGTGAGAAACTGTGGGTGGTGGGAGAAGATGAAGGGTGAGATTGAGAAATAGTGGGTAATTTCGGCATTTCAAATTTTGGCGGGGGCATTCTAGGAATTTTGCGATACATGGACACAACTTTTCAGTTGTCGTTATCTCTATCTCTAACGAGAATTGAAATGTCGCTGTCTGTGTGTCCATGTGACACGCAATTTCGAAATTGCGCTTCCCATTCGCCAAATCTCGAAACTGTCCAAGCTCATCTCATTTGTCAAATTACAAAAAAGCCCCTCCCATTCGCCAAATTTTGAAAATGCCCATCCTCATTCTCCAACTTACGAAATTCCTCTCCCCATTTGCCAAATCCCAAAAATTCCCCTCCCTATCTTCTACCGCGTGTCCATATTTTGAAGTTCTTAAAATGCCCCCACATTTCATAAACCCCAAGCAAATCCAATATCTACTTTTATGCCTCCACGTGTCACTCTCATATCCAAACATATGTTCATCAAGCCCATTTCACTCGAAGCCAATTAAGTTATCATTGATAAAATATTTTTGAAGCCCATTCAAGACCCAATCCAACATCTTACCAAATTAGGCAACATGGTCTGAGGCATCTTAATAGTCCAATGATGTGCCAAAATTATGTTGTTCCAAGAATGCCCCTCACACTTTCGCTTATTTACAATAATCAGTAATTCGCCATGTTGGCGTCCTGATGTGTCTAACTGTGTTAAGACTTTGGTTTTTCACGAATGCCCATATTTTCCCTTATAAGGAACTAAACCCCATCAAAGAGAATGTGAAGGTAGTATACTATAATGATGATGTGTATAAATAAATAATAATAATAGGTCGATGAGTATGAAAAAAATAACTAATCAATGTTTTGGTAACCCATAATTTATTTTCATATTTGGTAATTTTGTGATATATTTGGAGAGTGCCAAAGGCATGACACTATACCCGTGTATTTTTTTATTTTTTTTTTCCATTGTGTGCCAATTTATAATGGATAAATGATATTGCGTGAAATTAAAAAGATGCACACTTGCTATTTGTGGTACTTCATATCATAGACATCTAACTTTGTAACGCAAATGGCTTGGAGGAACAATGCATGATGTGCATCTGTCATGCATCAAAATTTTCTTTCAAGGTTGCCCTCATGTGAAAATAAGAAGGAAAATTCTTAAGTGCACTGGTGGTGGCCACCAGGCATTGTAGTAGTGCTCAAATAAGAAACCCCAAAGAATCCCCCTCTCTCCCTTAGAACTCTCCGCCTCTCTCTAACCTTCTCACCCTTTTCTTCCTACACGCGCGCAACAATCACCACCTCGGTTGTCTTCTCTTTACGTCGCCGACAACATAACCATCTTGCAACCACCGATCCTCATCTCGCCCTGCTCTCATCCATCTCTGCTACATCTCCCTTTTTGTTCCTTCCTCTCCTCCCACTGAAAATCTCTCCACCTCTCTTCACTTTCATCAAATTTCTTCTTCGGTGATCGAAAGCTCTACTTTGCAGAAAATCTCTCCACCTATCTTGGCTTTCATCAAATCGTTTTTGAGGTGACAAAGGAATATTTTTGTTTCTTCTTTTACAGGTATATCAAATTGAACAAAAATATCAAATGGGGGTTTGAAAGTGGATTTCTATGGGCGTTCAAATGGGGGTTTGAAAGTGGATATCAAATTGACAAGGTGCAAGTGACAAGATGAGAACCCCAAAGCAAGGATTATCATCCATCTAATTTTTCTATGATTTGGGATGTCCAATTCATGATCAGATTATTTACCAAAATAATGAAAAATTATTATGATGAGAACCGAAGAACTATAACGGCTTGATTTGTATAAACTTTACTAGGATTAACTGAGGAAACTATTCACACCACAATGTGCAATTTACTCCGTCTATTATCCCGCACAAACCTAACAATGTGTAAAGCCAGTGTTGTCCAATGGTTGAGGCATGATTGCAACTTGAGAACTGCAAAATAAGGCCTTAACCCAATAGCTGTATGGTGATTGGGCTTGCACATTGCAAGCTTGGAGTGGGCTTAGGTGAACAATGATCAGACTATGCACCTCACCTCAGTTTAAACGCGGAAGCTCATTTTGGCTAAGAATGAATCAACGATGAGATAAAAGTAGCAACACAACCAATCTAAATAGCAAGCTCAACCTACACAATCAGGCTGCACAGGGGCGGAGCCAGGATTGCAGATAAAGGGGGGCAAACAATATATAACTATTTACGAAAATATTAAGAAATTGGGTTTTTACAACCATATTTTGCAATCAGGGTGACATGGTGTGATCGTGAAAAAAATGATGATTAATTCAACCATAAAAAATATTTACATGTCATGATTAATTCAATTGTAGCTAGCTAATTAACAGGTTCCCTTTTTTACTTGAAGAAAACAGAAGCAGGCAAGATGGTATAAGATGAGAGTTGGCGATGAGCAGACCTCAGACTTTCTTTCTGGCTTTGAGGTAGTAGGACGGTATGGTCCAAGTCCAATGAGTAGTAGCAGCAATAGCTTGACTGGACTGGATGGATTCAAGTGAATTTGTCGGACAACAATTTTATTTTTGGAATCCTCCTTTCTCTTCTCCTCTTGTTTTATCTGTCCATCTGTCTCTTCTTATTTGAAACTCACTCCTAAGTCAGAGCCTCTGAAGATAACACTTACACAACCAACCCACTCTCTTTTGTCTTCTTATTCTTGTTTGTCTTTCCGGAAGGGAAATATATGTGTGTATATAGAGAAAGCTTTCTCCTTTTGGGCTAGCTCAGGTGAAGCAGACAAACAACATCTTAGCTGAATTGACCTACAACCATCGTGTTTTTCCAACCGCCCTAAACCCAAATGATTACTTTTAATTTTGAAAGATCAGAGAGAAAGCAAAGCAGATCAGATCCCAACCCCCAAATTAATATAATGTGTTAACTAATCTTTTATCACTCTTATCACCATATGTTAGTTGAGTCTGAGGTAAGATAATCCTAATTTTTTTTTCTTTATTTTTTTAACAAAACAAAAGAAAACCAATGATGATGACGATGTAAAATTTCCTCGGCTGGTCCCCAATCCAATTAAAATTTTTAATATGAATATGATCACATGGGAAGCAAACCCACCATGTATGGCACCTCTCTTCTGGTTTCTTTGTTGCTCTCTGCGTGTGTAGGGGGTGAATGAATTAAAGTGAGTTGGTAGGAATTAAGAGAGAGAATGAAAGATTAAAAAAAAAAAAAAAGGTGGGAATTAAAAAAAAAGATATTAAAAAATAGAGAGATTGAGTTGGCTTGGGATTGGTGAGGTTGGAGTTTTAAAAAAAAAGTTGTTGTTTTAATTTTTAGTGGAGTTAGAAGTCAAGATTTCATAAAAATGGGCAACATAAAATTTTAAAAGGGCAATGTAAAAAATATGAGTAACTTAGTGAAATTTTTCAGAAAAACAAGGGGAGCAATTGACCCCCTTACCTAACACGTAGATCCGCCTATGGCTGCGCAGTAGCATCTCCAAATGTGCATACTTAGAATTTCTCCGGGTGTTATTTTTCGTTGAAGCCGGTGCACATCCTGTTACCAGGAAAGGGCAAAGCCAGCCCACAAAGATTCAAAAAACTTCAGGCCCTTCAAATTGTACTCCACCTGTGGATTGGGCCTCCAAAAGTTTTATTATACTTTTATTCTTTTGCTTAAACAGAAAAAAGGTCCCACGTGTACAAAAACCTTACACTTGAGCTTCCAACTCAAAAATGTGAGCAGTATAACAATTCTTCCCTCAAATGAACGGTGTAGGTCGTACTGGACCTGATTTGATTTTTTTTTTTTTCCATTCTGCCCTCCCAAATTAATTTTATTTACATTAAAACTAGCCTTCCTCAAATATTATATAATTATAAATAAGTTCTAATCTAATTTATTCTAAACCCCAATTGTATATAAAATTTATTCTAAACCCCAATTGTATATAAACTATAATAAATCATTATTTCTAACTTTTAGATTTCTCATTTTGCCCTTTTCATTATGAACCCGTCTAATTGTCGAGGGAATGGGCGAGGAAAACAGCGAGGGAGAGAGGGAGGAGGGGGGGACCGTTCATCCCCTCGGGATGCGCGCAAGAAAAATGATGGCACACATCCCGAGGGGGATGGACGGTCCCCCCCTTCCCTCTCTCCCTCCCTCGCCCATTCCCTCGATAATTAGATTTTTTGTCACATTATATACTTTTTATAATCAATGTAGATGAATAGTAAAAATGTCTTCAACGTGGTTTTCATGTTCCACAAATGCCCTTCTACTTTCTTGATATTTAAAAACAAAATAAATAGGTAAGTGAGCACCGACAAGGAGTAGTTATGTTTTTAAATGAAAAACACTATACACATTTTTACCATCCCTCCCAAATTTAGACTATTTACAACCAAAATCAACCCTATAAACATTTATTAATTATATAAGTCCTTAACATAATTTATTTAAACCCCGCAATTATCTATAAACTATAAATAAGTTCCCTCTCAAACAATTAAACCCCCACTTATATAATTAATTATAATTAAATCCCCACTTATAATTATAATAATGAAACCCCTAATATAATTTTATTTGAAACCCCCACTTATATTTAATTTATAAATAAATCATTACAATAATGAGAATTTAATATTTGATTATAATATTTTTATCATAAAATTTTAATTTTACTTAATATTAAATTTTAAGAATGAAATAAAAAATACTGAAAATACACACGTGTAGCACGCATCCACGCCCTAGTATATAATAAACCCCAGTTAGCTCCATCCTAGTTTCGTTCCAAAACCTACCAATCAAATCACATTAACTAACATTATTTTGAAACCAAAGCAGACTAGTGAGTGACAGGGAGGGAACACATGCGCGCTTTCTCTATGGAGCCAACCAAACTTGTTATTCATCTATTTCTTAACATCTCAACCTACCTCTCTCTACAATCACTATCTCCACCACCTCCTATGACCAAAACGCAACCACCTTTTCACTCACCACCATCAACAAATGTGCTAGAGGGCAACTTCAAGCTCTTCGAGAGGACCAAGAGGGTCCTCCTAGACTGCCTAGACAGCTTTATCGCTGGAACCTTTGAAGGGAGGCGAAAGGAGAGAGAACAACTTGGAAATTGAGTATGAGAAGAGTCATGATAAGTCTGATTTGGAGACAATAGTGAAGATTTTTTATTTCTTTAATTTTTTTCACTTTCTTTAATTGTTTTCTCATTTTTATGCGTTTTTTGGATAATTTTCAGCATATAAGAGAAACAACACAGCAGCAAATGATTTAAACAGTATCCGTTTAACGTGGAAATTTTATAGAACATTTCGTGACAGTCCCTTGAATTTTTGTAAAATTTTCAGATATTTTTGAGGTCAATTACCTGTTGAACAAATTCGTTTGGAAAGTGGGTGATAAAAATGCATAATTGTCTAAGACTTGCTTGAAGATATATATTTTTATTTTTTTATTTGTAGTTTCTAGTGTGGAAGAGAGTTTACTTTTCAATAAATTTGTTTATGCCTCGAATGGTCGAGTGCAACTTGTAATAATTAGGCCTTATTTTAGTATTAGGTTGATTGTTATTTTTATGTTAGAATTAATTGACTTTCACAAAAAAATAAAAATAAAAATTCTGACTTCTTGATCAAGACCATTAAACATCTTTGTATCTGGAATTGCTTGATTATGTATTTATTTATTTATTTATACAACAATCGAAGTCAAAAATAAAAAAATATATAAATAAATAAATAAATAAAATTTTGTTCTTTGAAAATGGCTAATTTTTTTTTTTTTTTTTTTTTTTGTAGTGGACAACCAGTGGTATTGTGGGGGAGAGAACAATTGCTTGAACTAAGGAAGATTTTTTTTTAGAGAATTTTTTTTGTTGTAGTTTTTTGCTTGGTATAGAAGTGCATGTACTAATTTCCAATATTTTAATTTTTTCAATTGAAAAAGTAAGTTCTATCTTTGTTTATTTTTCTCAATTGTTTATCTTTCTCCTTTAATTTTTTGTTTATTTTCACTTTTCATGGAGAGTTAATCTCCCCTCTCAAGGGAAAGTGATTGAGCCCCATGACGATATAATGATAGTTAAATTGTGTTTCATTTAGAAAGTAAAGTAGACCAATGAATTGTGTTTCATTTAAAGGTGTGATGGCTCAGTGGTTGAGCAGTGACGGATGATATCACTAGGTCACAGGGTTGAATTCAGCCGATGACATCTGGGGTGGGAAGGGTTAAGGGATACAAAAAAAAAAAAGTAGACCAATGAATTGTAAGAAGTACTTCAAAAGAAGGTTTCATTTGTTAAATAGATAAAGATTTTGATTTAAATGAATAAACTATTTCCATATCTTTTAGGATTTTTCAGATGAAAAGCCTAATCGAAATCCAATGATGTTTTAGAAATAAAACAATGGATTTGATTAAAGTTTGAGGAAAACGAAAAGACTGTTACTTCTTTAATCCTACAACTCAAGTCATGCATGTTAAAAAATCATGTAATTTGAGTATTTTGGGAAAAATTGAAATTATATTCTACAATCATTATGTTGGAATGAGGTGATTCTCATACCCTTGAGATTTCTCTATATTCATTTTTGTTACAAGTTATTATTTTGTTTTGAAATCATATGATCTCTCAACATCTCACCATCCATTATTTTATTCTTCTCTTTATTGCTTAAATTGAAATTTAAATATTGTCTTCTAATTCAGGTGAAGTAGTCGATAACCCTTACTAAAACAATGGATTTGATTAAAGTTTTAAGAAAATGAAAAGACTTTTACTTCTTTAATCCCACAACTCAAATCATGTATGTTGAAAAACTATATGATTTGAGTATTTTTGGTAAAATTGAAATTACATTCTACAATCATTATGTTGGAATAGGGTGGTTCTCATACCCTTAATATTTCTCTATATTCATTTTTGTTACAAGTTAATTATTTTGTTTTGAAATTATATCATTTCTCTAACATCTCACCATCTATTATTTTGCTATTTTCTTTATTATTTAAATTGAAATTTGAATATTGTCTTCTAATCCAATTGAAGTAGTCCCCTACTTCTACTATGCATTGTTGAAATGTATCGTAGATTAAATAAATAAATAAGTATTGTTTTGATTAATGTCGAAAATCATGCAAAATGTGATTTTTTGCAATCAAATGGCGTTCTTGTCGGGGTTCAGGGAAAAGTTTTCATCCTCTCACTCGACCTCCCCTCCTCAACCTCACTTTCGTCTCTGCAATTATCTCTATTTTTTGTTTGCAAGGTTGAACAAGGTTCGATGATCCATCACTGAACCGTCAAAAACCCTAAAATTTCTCTCTTCTTCGAGAAACAAACTCCACCACCAGCTACAAGTAAAGCTTTGATTTGTCTCTTTATTGAAAGTAGTCGTACTTCGTTCACTCGAGAATAGGATAAAATGCTTTATTGATAAGACATGTGGTTTTGTTTTGTGGCGTTAAAAGGAGAAGGAGAAGGCGATCATTTAGGCACAATCGTCGCAATCGATCTAAGGTGAGTGTGGCACATTTAGTTAACGGGCCTTCTTTTCAATCAGATACACACCGTTGCTACTGCAATTTTGATATACATGTTTCTTATCATGGCAATTTTTTGAACATCTGCTGAGGCGTAGACTATCATTCTTGTCATCGGGTGCAATAAAGTGTAGATATATTGTTCCTCATTGTAGCAAAAAAAAAGTCCAAAAGAAATGAAGTGGGGAACCAAAAGAAAACCATATTTTGGGGTTTCACTCTTCACACTTGTGCATCTAGGCATTTTACAATTGGCTGATTATAAATAGTTTGACTTTTATAGATACTGCTTCAACTTCATTACAGCTTTAGATTCTTGAGAACCTGTACAAAACAGAAAAATAAACAAAATCAGCTCATATATTTGTCAATTCACAAATACGATTTGACTACTAACCCCATTCCAAGTAAGACAAACTTCTAGTAAAGAATTGATGGCTGGTTTTTTCAGGCAGACCCTTGTAGAATAGTTAGAGGTGTTGTCACACTCCGATTTTTGAAGAAAACAAAAATTTCAAAATTTATGTAGGATTATTCGTTTCTCAAAAACTTGGGACGTGAAATTTAATAACAATAAAAATATTTAGCAGCAACTAAAACACAAACATGATTTAATTACTGAAACAAGTAAAAACTCTAACAAGGAAAGACTGACGTTGCTAGCCTCACTAGCGAAACTCCAGTAACGCTGCTCAAAAGTCTCTAAACATGAAAAGCTCATTGAGTACATTCCTACTCAAGAAGCAAAAGCTCACTTGGGTCAGCAATAAAGCTGGTGTGAGAAATCTTCATCCCAAAATCAATAAACTCGCACGTGATAACATCAAACTAAGCACAAACAATAAATAACCACACCAACAGGTAGTTTCTCAATGTGGCAAATGTGTTATGCAAAAAAACACAGTTCAAAGAATTTAGTTCTTCAACGAGGCAAACATGTCATCATCCTAACAAGTAAATATGCATTTACTTATACTTACACTGTAGAAGTTGACTATGGCAAGTCTGACCTGCAGAATCATTAGTGGACTTGCCATCCTGCATGAAAAGGGTTATAAACAATATAAATGTAATTTATTTATTAAAACCGTTATCATCGCACATTATTTGACTTAAACATATTATTCATTTTTAACGGATTGATCACTTAGACGATACCACATTCGCACCACCTCCATGTCGAACATACATGCTCGTATGCCTATCTCATATAAAGGAGGACTTCTCCGTCATCCTTGCCCAAGTGGGGACACATCACATACATGCATGCATCACCGGATACTCCTAACTATATGAGTACCAAAAGCCACTCTTGGGCTATCTATGCGCATAAAGTCACGTCACATTTTTTACGGATAAATATCAAAGCCTATCTTAGGCATAAAAATTCACCTCATTTCCGCAAGACTAACCCGAATGTTATTTTAGTTTCTCTATAAGAAATATGCGCCTCACCTCCGCAAAACAACCTGCAGGTTATTTAGTTTCTCTGGTAAGAGAGGGAAAATAATAAACAAAAAAAGGTGTGGTAGTTCTAAGTGATACAATTTCAGGTGTTTAAATCTTCAGGAGTCAAGGTTTATCAATATCATTTATTTTTTTATATTTCGAATTTCCTTCACAATGACATTTTGTCATTCATAAGTAAATCCACCTATTCTTTTGAGGAAGCATAGCATTTGACACATTGCCAAATCATAAACAATCTCGTCAGGATATCCTCCCATGGTTTTGGGGCAACCTACATTTTTCATATATAACATTTCTGTAACAAAACGAGGGATCAAAACCCATTCAATATAAAGAATTTAGATTCGCTAACAAGTCAACTGGGATACAATACAATCATCCAAATTTATCTCATCAAAATATAAATCCTGACAAATTAATTTCTCAAACAGATTAACTCAGAGTTTCATTCGCAAACGATTACTTAGAACAAACTCATAAATTTGGGTGTAGTAGATCAAGTTTCTAAGTAAATGCAAAATCATCCCAAAAACATACACGATCGAACACATCCAAACCCGAATACACAAACTTGCAAACACATGCAAATCAGTTTGCGCTACAAACACACGCACATAACCTCTCTGTAACCAAACTACAAATTCATTCACCAATCTATTCAACAATCTTGGCACATCCTACTTCTCATTATGTAAAGAGCGCAGAAAAACACGGGCAGATTATGCCAACATATAAATTTGACCCGTCTAGATAAAGTTCTTTAAGATGATCGCCTATGTTACACAGATAATCCTTTTACCCAATACATAATAGCATCAACACCACAAAGTTGACAATCTTGACCCCAAACCCAAAAGATTTGAAACAAATCCCAATAAAGTACAAATGTATAACTGATTCAACTATCCAAGGACCAAAGATATCAATATGAACTTAATCAGATGTCAATAAGCTTTGACACCAAAGAAACTCCAAGAAGCACAAAGGGAAGCCAACAGAGGATTTGAGTCATCACAGATAACATTACTTCCTTAAAGAAGAAGGATGATCTCTGGGTACCAACCTCTTTAACAGAATTAAGTTATTGCGCCCAATAAGGACAAGGAACATAGCTAGTTTAAATTGCAGCAAATGATAAATTGGGCGGATCAACGCCTGATCAAGTAGTCTACTCGCTAATTACTCCTGGTCAGTAACTGCCCAACCACCATGCATATGAATTCAAAATTTGGTAACTTGTCACCTAGTAAATGAGTCAACCATCTTCCCTATCAAAAAGTATGCCATAATTTGCGCTTAAGGGCGAATAGTTCATTCAGTGGACGATCTTCTCTTTTTAGCTTTTCCCACAATCTCTTCAACATCTAATTCATCATTTATATGATGCTATATTACAAACTAATATAAAAATCAAGCTGGTGTTTAGCATTTTGAAGGTTTGAACCCAAATCCCAAGCCACTCACTTCTTTTTGCATGCAAACTAAGTTTCACTTTAATTATGCATTTGTGACTCTTCTTAGATCCATCTCATAGGAATCTCTGGCAATACAATCAACCTTTGCAAGAATAATGATATAAATTAAACTGAAATAGCAACAAGGAACTATGCCTAAGCAACCTCTACAAGGCAGTTTCATCTTCCATGTTGACAATCTCCTCCCCAAAAACGCAATGATTAGGATGTACAATGGTAATTTTAAACAAGACAGTGGTAAGCACCACTCCAACATGATTCAATAAAGTATTCATATTTATAGCATCACTCCACTTTTCACTATTAGCTACATATTTACAAAACAACAGAATGCACACAACTACATGAAATAAGACAGATCTGAACAAGTCCAACAAGCCAACCCCAAGCTTCATAAAACTTCACAATATTTTTGCATGATGAATGATTTCCAACCACATAAGCCCCAAAAAGTATAGCTCAAATTCAAAAAGCCACCCCTGATGGTAAGGTTAAGGGTTCAATTAAGGTATGTTCCTGGGTGAATGGACCAAATCAATGTCCCGCATTTATGCATTTCCCTTGATAAAATCAGATTTTCCTAAGATCATAGTTCATGAGAACCTCTAACAATCTAATACATCAACATACCTTACATGTGCCTGTTCATGTAGGAGACAGTTGCTTGGAATAGCCTTATATTGTAAGAAAAGGTACCATAGCTTTATGCATGCTTATAAAGTTCATTGCAGTTGTAGAATCATGACAACACAAACAAAGCTTCTACTTTCTGGAACATAAACATGAAAAGGACACCACACCTCCACCAATTGGATGATTTATATCTATGCAACACACTCCAACTCGATGGAGTTGGAAGCCTACCAAAAGTAGGACTTCTCCAGAAAAGGAAAACACATGAAGACTCTTTCACCATGTGGCCCCAACATTAATCTCATAACAGCAAACTAAGATGTTGAGAGGAATAGGATACACTCAGGAACCAAGAAACTTCCGATATCAAAAGGTATCATTAGTTCAATTTGTTAAATTCTTGGGGTCTGTCCTAAAACTTAAGATGATGATAATAATATATCTACAAACTCTGCAAAACGCACAAAGAAATTGGTATTCATTGCACAATCTAATAGAGCATTTCTTTCAAATGCGACAGCTTGAAAGAATCCTATCCTTGGTTAATTGACCTTGTACGATCGTTGAGATGAGGTCCTTTGTAAGCGCTGAACAAAATGGCAGTATTTTCCAGTATTCTCTAATGGACAAGCTCCATCCCATGAACTAAAATCAAAACCCTAGACTTGTAAATCTCCAATCTAACATGATGAAACCAAAAAGAAGATGAAACCAAGAAGAATAAGAACAAAGAGATGCATCAAAGGGAAAAAAACGGAGCCCTAGCAAAACTTACAGCATCACAAACCATTTCGACTAAGAAAAATTTGAAGAGAAGATGAAAATAAACTCACCATCGCAATGCCCGTCATCGCCTCCTGTATCGATAAGTCCGTCGACCGTTTCCACCCCGAACAATCCATCGAATGTCCAACGACCAGCCACATACCCTTCCGTCGTCAGCCGCCATAAAAAATATGAAAATGTGAAGAATGAGAAAATGTGAAGGAAGAAATAGGGTATCTCTTTATAAGGTTGGTGGCTATTCGCCCCCACTAAAATTCCAACAGCACCCACCCTCTGAACACACTAAATAAAACCCTAAAATTTAAATTCAATTAAATGTAACTCTATTTTATTTAACTCAAAATAAAATAAATTAGTTTTATGAAATTTAGGGGTGTTACAGGTGTTACTATGTTGCAGTTACATTTGAGAGAGAGTGAAAAAACAAGGGATTGAATGTGAGACAAAGAAGAAGAAAAAGAATAAACAGAGGATTGAATGCAGGGTCATTAGGTAAATTTTTGATAATGCAGGGTCATTAGAATTGGGTGCAGGGTAGAATAGAATGCATGCTATTGAGAAACTCAGAACTTCACAAACTATGACGAAACCGTATTCATCAAGTATATTGGTACTGATGCCAGGGCACCATTGTCCTACCTTCATTGCTCAACCAGCTCCTCTGCCCTGCCCAAGAGAAGGGATGCATTGGCCTTCATACAACCATGGCTTTGTTTATCCTTGATAAAAATTATGTACAAAAATATTAGTTTCGATATGTAGTCAGTAATGCAAAGAAATTTCATTGAAGCTTTAAAAAAAAATTAGACACTTTCCTTGTACTGTGTTCATGAGTAGTACCTTAAGCACACATCTTTACTTCAGTAATGACTACCGAATCAATCGATTTTAGAATGTACAAAAACCCCGAATTCGATCATTTTCATTACGATCAAGTCCACGACCATGGGTATATATTACTACTACTCAATTCCACATTTCAAAATTTTATTGCTCTATTTGTCTATATTACTTTACTATTTACTCGTTCTACTCACTAATTTGCCTTGTTGGTATAATAAGGAGCTTACTTGATATTTTGCTGAGTTTTGTTGGCGGATATCTTTTTTTTTTTTTTTTTTGAGATTCAAAATTATTCTGGCGGATTAAGGGACTTATCCGCCAAGACAATCCCTTTCCCGGAGCCAGTATTGCCGGCGAAAATTATATTCGCCAGTGCAACATTTTCCTGGTGAATATAGGTTTCCTGCGTCAGGAGTATGCCTTTAGTGTCATATATCATCTGCCAGAATAGCCCCTTTTTGTACTAGTGTGAGCAGGAAGGATATGTTGTGGTGGGAGGCTTTTCTGTGTCTTTCGGAAGAGATGAAGATGGGTCATTTGTGGGCTAATGGTGGGAAGAATTAAAAGGCAGAAAAGGGGTAAGGGGGAGGAGAAATATTAGTTTTCATAAAAAATAACAAATAATAAATTCATTGCATATCAATTTTTAATTTTTTTAATCATCATTTCAACGCTCTAGAGATACATATTATCTCTAGGGTGTTAGTTTTAATGCTTCATTTTTGTTAGTAGGAAGGGTATTTTTGTCTTTGGATTGGTCAAGGCGAGTCAACTAGATCGATTATGCCATTTCGAACCCCATACTGAATACTTTTCAAAATGGACCCCAAAATCAAAATAACCCCTTAGTTAGACAAATCTTTTACAATATTTAAAGTAAAGTAAACAAAGTGACTTTTTAAGTTTAAAAAGAGCAAACCTAATTAAAATTCAGCACTTGGTTGTAGTAGTTCCTTTGTGTATAAAGAAGCCTGTAAATGTTGAAGCGGAGATACCATTTACACTCAAAATGCTACATCTCGAGTAGTTTAAGTCTAATTTTATCATTCCAACTTCACATGTGTTGGGTTTGGAAACAACTACTACAACACAAATGCTCATTAATAGCGTTTCAAAAACGCTATTGTAGGATATCATAGCGTTTTAGAAACGCTATTGTAAGTAGACCATTTATAGCATTTCTGAAACGCTATTGTATACTATACAATAGCGTTTTAAAAGTGCTATTGTTTAGCTTGTCATAGCACAATAGCACTTGAAAAACGCTATTGTATAGTTACCAATAGCGTTTCAAAAACGCTATTATATATCTTCTCTCACGTAGCATTTAACAAATGCTATTGTATTAGTTTCTATAGCATTTCTCAATGCCCTTTTTTTTCTATAGCACTCATCAAGTGCTATCAAATGACTTTTTATAACATCTTATAAGTTTCATTTCTAGAAAATAAAAACTAAATGAGCCAAACACTTGAACATTTCCATGAACAGCGAGGTGCAGTAATGTAATTAATAAGATAATGTATTACATCGAGTCACAAAATTTATCAAATAATAAATATCAGACTAAATTTATTTCAGTTGAAGCATGGTAAACAACCAAACATCGACCCAAAAACCTGTACAAACTCTGCCCAAGACACCATACCAATCAGCGTTCAACGACAATTTCAGCACTACGCCCTCAGCGCAACAGCCAACGCCGCCACCAAACAGTCCATATCGAGCCAATACACCAAAGATAAAAAACTTGATAAGCCAATTGGCAAGTACTTAAGCACTGCTCCACAGCTTGAAAACTGAATTTGCAACTTACAAGCACAAAAATGCAACTTGCAGTCACAATGTTCAAATTGCAATCACTGACCAAGCACAAGCTTGCAACTTGCATACACGTACCAGCTAGCGCAACTCACAGCCAAGAGCTGCGCCAAACTGTCCAAAACAACCAAGTAACGCAACTTGCGCACCTGCAGCAATAACAACAAACACAACAACCGCACCCTCAACAACAGAAATCGCAACACAGCCCGCAGACCGGCCGCAACAAACCTGCTGCACCCGACTTTCACTCGAACGCCGCAACGCCAAATCATTTAATTCAGATAAAATATTTCCCCTAGTAAGGGAAAACATTTAGCACTGCTCCTGTATGGGAAAATCATCACTGGAATCAATCCGCGAGCAAGGAACATGCAAATTACATTTGAAAAGCTATACAACCATCTGGCTAGTCATATGTTTTGTTTCTGAGTTTGAGTTCAATTCATTACCTTATTCATGTACTTTTCTACAACATCAGAAATACCAGAGCGCGACTTATAGTTCCCAAAGAAAGTACCCTTGAGAGTCCTTTCATTCAAAAGGTTCATTGGGTGGTTCTTGAATGTGTCATCTTTGTTTGGTACGCCAACAAGTACTGCCACACCCCAACCATCATGGACACACTCAAATGCAGAGATCATTGCAGTGAGGCTTCCAGTACATTCAATGTTGCGGTCCACTCCTCCATTTGTCATCTCGGCAATCACCTAATAATGAGCAATCACAACAAAACTGCAGTCAATAACAATATGATCCTTGGGGTTCACAAATTCAGGCTTGCTATGATCTCTGTCACAAGTTAAACAATACGAATTAGTTGGAAAGTATGTTATTGGTCAGTCTTGAACATGCTTGCGATGATCCTTGGGGTTCACAAATTCAGTCACACCAAACCTGTAATATCAAATTGAAAATTTAAGACTGACCATTAACATATGTAAAGAAATTAGAAAAAAATGGAGGATGGAGGATGATAGCTTTATATCTTTACCAAAAAAGATATACTAAGATAGTTTTTCAGTAAAATACCAGACCTTCCAAGTACTCCACTCAGTGCTCATAATTTGACTGCTATAACTGTAAACATCAAGCCACTTGTTAAGAGAATGAACTTGATTCAACTCCAACTCTCACTGCAATAACTGTAACCATGCAATTGAGAGCTATCAAGTAGTCATCTTCTCAGGTTGAAACAACCTTTTGAAACCGTGCAGGAACGCGAAGTCGGGGTGGCTGCACTTCCCCAGGTGTTCCAAGTTGACCACAGGCTACCATTTGATCATCCCCTCTACTTGGCCGCAAGAGTACAACACACCCAGCTTCTGTTAGAACATTTCGAAACTCAATCATCTTGTCATCAGTGGTTGGGATCCCCTGTGTGGATTAAATGAGATAAGATTGCTCTTGCATGGAATACCCTGAACAAGATCAATCCATGCAAGAACAATTAGTCTACGAGCATCCTCCATGATGCATATAACAATATAAAGCTATCATAAGCAGAAGGGAAAGACACAAACAGAGTTACCAAAAAAGATATTACTAATCATATTTGCCATTGAAAAAAAAAATTGTTTGACACTATATGCAACTCATTATCAGAATACTTAGGCAATTAGCTGGAAATTTCATATGGAATTTTGTGTTCAAAGTGAAGTAGAAGTCTAAGTTTAAGCTAATACGAACATAATCCCACTTCATATGTAGCTTCTGTATACATACTACTCATTAAGGATTTTATGCAAAAATCAAAGCTCAATCCACCAATAAAAAAAAACAACCAATTAATATCATACAACCAATCAAGATTTCTTCCTAATAACCAAAACTAAGAAAAAGAAATTAAAAGACATACCTTGAGGTAACACCAACACACGCTAACATGAGGAGGTAGTTGAACTCAGGTATATACACTTGTCCTTCATACTTGTTTGAAGTATGAAAGATCTTGACTCGAGGGAGGCAACTGAGGGCTAGAGACTGTTGGATGATTGAGAATGTGCCGGAGATCATGGCTTGACTCGCAATAATTGCAGCCATAACAACCACCGCAAACATAGGCCAATATAGAGAACCTTCACAACAGTAAAATCAATGTAAGTTAACTGGTAAAACTATCAGATACACAATTACAGAGAATGGGAAGAAACTAACAACAAAATGGTATTTGAGTTGGCACCTGGTATGGACTTATAGAAGGTATGTTGAACGTTATTTGTATGCTTACGGAGGTATGCTGCTTGCCCTGTATATGCTAAGACAAGTGATGGAAATACCACAGAGCACATACTTATCTGAATTGATTTGATTGAGAAATGTACAAGATCTGCAAACATTGTTTCAGTTCCTGTAGTATATGCAAAACTGCTTATATTACATGTAAACACAGTTCAAAAGCTGAGCCATAGATTAACAAAAGTAACCAGCAAGAGTGTCTACTTGTTACAACTACTTCTTTTTCGTCATCTCTTTGTTTTTTCCCACCATATCACAGAAAACAAAATTGAACTCAAAATCAAGATAGATTATTTTTTAGTGAGCATATAATTTGGATAGATTTTTCCTTTCTTAAATACTTGGTCAATCCCTTTTGTGGCTTCTGTGATCCCTCCAACTGCAGATAAAACTGCACATAATATAGGTTGAAATTTAGAAAAATAGAGGAATCCTCAATATATAATTAGAAATTAAAAAATAATTAAGACCTTAAAACAATTAGATCATGCAAATCTACAACCTGAAATCTATTCAAAGTTAAATCCTTGAGTTACCATCAATTCATGTATGATTAGTTGTGGAGGTTTGGTAACAAGATTCAGTATCTTAGATTGGTACTATAAAATTTACTATCAATTTTGATCATGAAAAGGACCTGAAATGCAAGGGGTTAGGACCCCATCTCTGATCACCATGGAAGTACTTCTATTGCATCTTTAGATGCTGACCTCAGTCTTCAAATTGCTACCATTATGGGAGGTGGCTGAAAAAACTGAGAGAACCTGATATTTTCACATATAGTCAACTGAAGGTATTAACAAAGAAATTGAATGATAACCTCAAGCTATATATCTAATCCCAAACTTACTTCTTTGAACCATTACAATCTCAAATGTTAGATTTGGTCCATGCAGTGTGCTGGATTGTCTTTGGAGGTCGCACAAAAGACGTCACTTTGCTTTGTTTTCAAGTTGATAGGCATGTGTAACTGACAAAGTAGGAGCTGCCACATAGATACGATCATTAATATTGATTGGCTATACAAAATTGAGATTGCATTAATATATGCCAATTAACTTGGGAAATCAAATATATATGACTCACATAATGTTTCACTATGTGATCGGGTAGCGTCATTGCCTATGTATCATTTAGATGGCAACAACCTTTATATATACCATCCCAGCTATTAGTTCATGCTTGAAGAATTATTTTTCCAGTATATGATGAGATTGCGTCGTTGAATGATCCTGTTGAGGAATACAAAACCAATATTAGTATACTAGGTCTTATACTTTGGTCGATGAAAATAAAAATAAAAAAATGGTTTGCACAACTTTGCAGTCATGGTTGGACTGACCTGAGAAATCAGTGATAAGTTGCAGCAGCCGTAGCAACGATCTCAATAGATCTTAACATTTGGAATGTCATAGATATTATGCCAGTCCTTGCTTCTGTCCCCCTGGCATCGTGTCCATAGATCTTTAACACCTCACTTACCCATAAAAAACATGAATAAGAAAAATGATGTTTTAAAAAATAAGATTACAGAAGCAATAATCTAAGACAGTCACCGAAACCTTCTTTTTCTTCTTTTATAAAAAAAAAGGAGAAATGATTTTTTTTTTTAATCTCTCATTTTTTTCAGCAAGTTTTTTTTCCGAAGCATTTGGCGTAACTTTCATTATAGATAACCCTGAGATGGCTCATTTATGTATTTGTGCATATCCATATATTTGGATGAGTAAGCCTCAGACAGATCATTTACATACTTGTGACTTGAAGAATTAAGTTGTAAGAATATGGATTAACTGTTGTACAGATTGTGTACATGATCAACATTACAAAGACATAGTGTGATAAAAACCAACCTTTATTGTTTGTGAATTATCTCAATGTGAGATATATTGCTTGTGAGTATCTCAATGTGAGATATCAAAAACATTATGAAATGACATAACATCTGTAAATAGTTCAATAAATCAAAATTTATCTAAAATAATCTCGCGAGTCTTCTAAGGATGCAAAAACAGAGGATAAGAAGATCAATAAATAAATTAATAAAATAGATAGTCACCAAGTGTTAAAGCCATGTAGTATAGATTTGTTGTTTGGTATCTACAAAAAATAAAAGTTACCTTGTTTGCCAGTGAAAAGAATGAACTGACCCATAGCTTGCTAGAGGAACATCCCCACTCCACTCACAACTATGGCTCCAGCTGCTTCTTTCAAGAGTCGAGTTTTTCTCAGCAAGTAAACTGAATCAAAGACAAGTCTGTAGACTCCCATTGTGTCCTAATCAAGCAAACAAGCAACAAAATTCAGCTCCTGCAACAATTATGGGTTTCTACAGCTACAAAGAAAGATAAAGTGAAAGTGCTAACCGCAGCCACAAGAATTTAATCTGTACTTAGATGCATGCCTATTGGTGTGCCATTTGCAAGTATTGCTCCTTTTCCGGAGTTAACAAGATCTTCTAAAGGACGAGCTTCTCCTAAAATTGAATGAGTGAGACCCTTTGCTCTCTCTGTTTGGATAGAAATATGATTGTTAGCAAGAATTTTAACCAATACCCTGACTTCAAGACCATTCTACCATTGATTTTTACTTTAGTTACCATAATCCATGTCGAAAACAACATTTTGGACCCCTCTGCTTTTAGCAGCGAAAGCTAGTGCTCTCCCAGCACCTCTAGCACTAACTAGCACAAATTGTTTTCTCTTGAGTGGAGATGTAAGTGATGCTTCCTCATTAACGCCTCCTCCTGCTGTAAATTTGCAGTTTTCATAACTATTAATAGCTAATGCAGCGAATTAATGAACGAATTAATGAAAATTCACAAGCATGATAAGATCCACAAGGTTAACTTACCATTACATTCTATATCAAGCAAATTCAATCCTACAGGTCAATTGGTGATGCATACTACTTGAGAGCACACCAAATATTCCTGCTGAATCTGTAATATCAGTTGCACAAGTGACAAGCTTGATGATTTTCGCTCTGGTAGATTGCATTTTGTCAACAAGATGGTTGAGGTCCTCTACTGAAGGGATCTTACCACTATTTTGCTTTTAGAAGCCCTGCTTAGGCTAGTTCTTCCCATGAAATAAGATGTTGCCTGATGTCACATAGAAAACGAATCAAATTAATTGAAATTTTTTAAAATCACGCATTGCTTATGTAAATTTACTCTATGCTTGGTGTCATGTATATACATCATAGCATTTGTCATACATCCATCCAAATAGGGAAAACAACAAAAAACAGAGGGATGTAAGTATGTTTAGTTGTATGGTATTTTCAGTAATCTATGTATGTAAGAATTGTTTCACTATCAATATAAAGGTAGAGTTTACAACAATATCAACTTATAGTAAATCTTAGACACTGGTTCTGTACCTTATGCTCTGAAACATGTCTCGTCTCATGCTTAGGAAAACTCTTTGAGGATCCCTTTGAGTTTACGACAACAATGGAATCATTGGAAACATAGGAATAATAGTCAAATACTAAATCCTAAATAGTCTTCTACAAGTACAACTAAAGATGAAGTTGACACCAAATTAGTTACCTGAAATCAACAACAACAACATGAAGAACTGGCGCTGAGCTATATCCTGAAAGGATCGCCGATCCAAAGTCAGATATGGATGCGAGAGAGAACCCCTTCAACGCCTCATCCCTGTCCACTGCAAGACCCTGTAAACAACTTAGAACACAGTAAAACTTCCAGAATGCAATAATGATTAAAGAAAAATGCACATGAACAACAATCAACTAAACCCAAACCTTAGCAACTAGCTCAATACGCTTGTGGGCGAAGCTTGTTGGGCGAAGCATATATGCAAATTCAAGACTGAAGGGTATAAAATAGATAAAAAATTTCAAGTAAGGTGCTAATATATTCATAGAACTCCTTAATAGTAAAAGTGGATTTAAATCCTGGTGAAACATATTCTAAATACCCGTTAGACCATATTGTTATTCCAATAAAGATATGTTATTGTGAAATAAAGGAGTCTAGGTCAAAACTGATGCACCTCATGTCCATAAGAGAGGTACCTTAGAGTTAACAACACTTTGTACCAGAGATGAATGATAGACAAGTTTTGAAATAAAGGGAAGGAGAGAAGTGGAGGGAGAAAACTGCAAACTATCTCAATTTGTAAGCAATCTAATGACATGGGATGCGGGTAAAAGCATCAGTTTGCCTTAATGATTTTTTCATGTCGTAGATTCTATTAATGAATGGTATGTGGGAATGACTCTACGAGCCACGTGAGGTCATTTTCACAAGAGTATGAAAACATGTTCTACTAGTCACGTACTTTGAAAACAAACTTAATGATCACCATCAATACTCAACCAACTCGCCACTAAGACTAGTAGCAAGCAATGGCAATACCAACATATATGCACAGTTTCAACCAATGACTATAGTATGCTCAGGGCTCAAGTTGAGAATGATTAACTCATTGTAGGAGCAAATCAATGAAGTCAAGATAAGAGGAGTACCACTATGAAAGAAGTATAACATGGCAGTATTCACTCAACCACAAAATAAAACGAGCAGTGTTCATGATCCATTCATTTAGAATCCTCCAACAAGTTTATTTTCACAGACTGACTGTGAAGACCATTCAATAATGATAAAAAAACACAGTGACGAAGCCACAAGGAGTCAACTGGAGGCAGATGCCTCGACTGCATTTTCACAGCAGCCATGCCTCTTACCCTCGAATTTTTCTATTTTTAATAACTTTTATCCTCAACCTCTCTTTGTTAAGTATATAATTTCTCTGAAATCTAAACTAGTCCCGATTCCTGACTCCATTATTGAAGATAAGCTTTCCTATGGTAGCAAACCCAATTCACTACAACAAACAAGCTCCTACACAATGATCCACATTTCGCTTCTTAAACCATAAACAAAAATCATAACTTTACAAACATGTCAAAAAATTCCAACACAAACACCCCCGTAGGAAACCGAACTCAAACACCCATCACATAATCTAAAACCCTAGAAATAGAGATGAGAAGAATGAAGGAAACAAATGAAGAAAAACATTTGGACATTCCTAAGTGAAGGAATGGCTTGACGATCGAAACCAAGAACATACCTTTACTTGATGCTTAGGTATCACCGAATTGGTTTAGTGAAATAGTTATAAAAACTAATGTTCAAAACATCTCTACTTCCTCAATATCCATAATTGCTTATTAATGTATACTCATAATTAATTAATTGAGTACATGCAATAAATTCATCAAACACCTTTCAAGCAAACAAGTAAACCACATACAAAAGCAAAACCAAACAGTAACCAAACGCGAAAACATGCAACAAACACAATATTAGCACTCAAGAATCACTGAAGGTGAAAGAAACTATTATCGGATATCGAACAAATGAGGCAATCCGCCTCGAAAGAGACGTCAACGAGACTGAGCTTCTCGAAAACCTCCATCGTGTTCTTCCGCTCTGTATTGTCACTTCTTTGTATTAAAACAAAGAGCAGAACTGAAAACAAGAATACGAATATGATTGAGAAACAGATGAAATCCATTATTGAACATAAAAAAATTGGAACTTTTTTTTTTATACAAGGTGATTGAAGCGAGTGGGAAAAATGATTGACCTTTTGGATGGAAAACAAAATATTGGACCAAATTTCTTTCTTTAGTTTATAGGGTGAAGCCAATGCTTTGATAGACATTCCTTTTTCCTTACCATTAGATACACAGAGAGAGAAAGTGATTAAAATTGCGAGCAATCGAGCGAGAAATCAAAGTATTCGAAGGAAGGTTACCTGAAAGATGATATTTTCGAATAAAACTTAGCGATAAAAAAGAAGTAGATATCGATGAAGAAATGCTGACCATCTGGCGCGCCATTCTCACTCCAGATCGATTCCATTACAAGATTCTTCTCATTCGGAACCAACATCGCATTAAATATCCCTCTCCCCTATGTCGTCTCTCTCTCTCCCTCGATCTCTATTTGTAGCTCGATCCTTCTCTTCCTCGCTCTCGCTCTCTCCCTCGACATCTCTCTCTGCCTCGATCTCGTTCTCTCCCTGAATCTGTCTCCCGATCTCTCTCTCTCATATAGACCTGTTTCGTTTTGGGTTGAAATATCTCGGGAGAGAGAGAGAGGATAAGGGTCTGTGAATTCTTTTGGGAGCGCCAAAGAACCCGCCTAAATTTTAGATAGCGTTTTTATAATTTTAAATTTATTAAAACTTGACTTTTAATAACACATTCGTAAAAAAACGCTATTAGCAAAATACACCGGTGTAGTCATAGCACTTTGGACAAAAATGCTATAAATGAAGACTTTTCTTGTAGCCTACAACAATATATAACTTCCAAGGCAACCTGAACGTACTCTTACAGTTCTCGTAATTTGTAACCTTAAACAAAAAAAAGGTTTGAACTCTGCAATTCATACTAAACATATATTTTGGATTTGCAACTATCAAGATCAACAGTAGTCTCTGCAGATATAACTGCCACAACTCCTTGTGATGAACAAGTTATAAACCTATCTCTGCACCCCACATGCCATCTATTTCGTCCATTCTTTATTTGCATACTTAGTATAAAATTAGGACAGTTATTTTTGGGAAATTGGTCTAATGCACTATTTATTGTCTGATACACATGTTTCTGCCATGTTTTCCACAACTATGAAGCAAACTCCATGATCATTTTCATGTCTTTACTACTCTATTATCTGAATTAATTTTCTTGTGGGCATGCATGCATGCATCCATCAGATCCAAATATTCATTGATCCAGTATCCTAATGAACGAGCCCTTCTAGGGAGCGAGGGATGGGTGTAACCACCCATTCCTCTTGAGATAAGCAATTCTGCACATCTCGAGGCAGTTTTATTTATCTCGAGGTGGATGGGTGGTTCGCTCCTTAGAATTTCTGCTAATGAACAGACTAGTATATATCTGACAATGCTGATTTGAGGAATAGTAATTGTTGCTACAGGAAATGCTGCTCTGGGTCTATTGTGCTATGCTATTATGTGTGAAGTCTAGACTGCTGGGCATCGATTTTTTGCTTCTAACCTGAAGCTTTTCCAGTACTATCCCGAAATTAACATAGAGTACCTCCTTCAAGTGGCTCACAAGTTGAATCCAGACACAATTGCATTAGCATCGTCAGTATGTTCCTAATCAAGGAGACATGATTTTTGTTAGGGGGGAGGGGGGTGATGAGTCATAGTTAATTAATAATAATATAATAATTAATTACTTTAACAAAGAATTAAATTCGACAATACATAAATAACTATACAAAACTCCATCTAATCTATGGGGAAGAAAATGAATCTGACAAGTTACATTGTAGGAGTACAAAAGATAAATATATGGGGACAAATCAAATTGGTATATAAAGTTAAAGGACCAAAAGTTAATTTCGAATGTAAAATTAGATGTGGATAAAAAAATTGGGTTATTTGCGATTTGCCACCTATCATAAATAGCTAATTAGAGGCTACCCATCATTAATCACTATTGCAACCCCCCAGGACTAGCAGTCAACGTGCATTAACTTGTCAAAAGGCTCACTTTGATTACCAAAACTCCATTCAAACAATAACTCACATATTTACTTCGAGATACAAACATGTATCTTGAGAAAAAAAATTAATGCATCAAAATTTCCATGTATCTTCAGAAAAATTTTATGAATAAAATACAAAACTAGACTTCGATATACGAATTCATCCTGAGAAAATACAATTTCAAAAAAAAAAAAAAAAAAAACCTTGTTCCTCAAAGCAGGCAAGAGAGGTTGAAGTTGTTGGTGGTTGATGGCGAATTGGCACTGGTGAGAAAAAGAACTAAGTCAAGCAAAGAGGAAGGGAGAAGAAGAGAGTAGGTGGCGGGGCGGTTGCCGATATTGCAATGAGGGAGCATAAGAGAGGAAAAGCATAGAGCAGAGTCGTGGTGTTGTAGAGAACAAAGAGATGAAGGGGAGGGGTGGGTCAGAGTGGTCGGCATGAGGGGGGGGGGGGGGGGGGGGGGCATATTAAAGACATTAAAAAAATAAAAATAAAATAAAAAATCACATATAGTGAGTGTGTTCTTTTGTCATAGTCTAAAAGTATGAACAATTGAAACTGGACAACTATTGAACTATTCATCAAGTATCAGATTGCTTATTGGTAGGGACTGCTATCCGGTCAGGCTGATTGCATCACTTTGATTGTAAACATTTTAGTTTATGGTCACCATGAGAAAACAAGGTTTATGTCTCTTTCGTTCATTATACACACACACACAAACAAACATACACTACAACAATTAAAGCATTTTTCAAAAAAAAAAAATTTCCTTGACAAAAATAAAATTTTTGTTGGAAAAAATTTGTTATTGTTTTCCTGGAGGCATTCCCGTAGCTAAAGGTTTTTACCAAGGAATTAAATTTTTTTATTGGTAAAACGAATAATAAGTCGAGGAAATATGGTGCTGGTGATACTAAGAACTACCAAGAAAATTCGTTGGTAAAAATCAAATATCTTTACCTACAAATTGTTTTGTTGTAAGAAAACTTTATTTACCTGTGAATTTTTTCTTGAAAAAGCTTAGAATCTTCAAGGAAAATTGTCGTGCGAAAATATAACTACTTTTATCATAGAAGTTTTTTGTTGGTAAAATGAATATATACCAACGAAAATTGTCATAGTTACCCTTAACAATAATAACCAAGGAAATTATTTCCAGTGAAAATATTATAGTAAAATGAAATTATTTTACCTATAGTAAAATCTATTGCAATATTTACCAGTTGAGTTATTTAAATAATTGTATTGTGTGAAGCAACTTTATAGCTTATTAAATCAAATAACTCTTCTTTTGCAATAAAAAATCATTGCTACGTATATAATAGAGACCAATAAATAATATTTCGTCACTATAAATTATGACTAAATATTTTCACGACTATAAGTTTTGTCTGAAATATTTGCCACTTTTAGCAATGGAAAAAATTCACAATAACACCATTATAATTAGCAACAAAATAGTAATAACATTTCATTGCTAGATATGTTATTGAAATTGGTCAATTGTTGGATGAAATAAAATTAAATTTTTGTAAATAAGAAAATGAGCCTTAATAAGAAAAAAAGTTTATGGAACAATCTTTAGCAACGAAATAAATTGTTACCTATAATATTATAATTAATAAAATGATATGTTATTATTAAAGAAATTTTGTTCTATTTTTCGGATGACATAATATCATTGCTACTAATAAAAATTTTGAACGAACTAATATTTTTTCCACTGTAAAGAAGTTAGGAGCTCTAAATAAAAATAAATTTTATGAATTTTTTTTATTATAAGTAACCAAATAAATTGTTGTAATATCGTGATAACTAATTAGAGAAAATTTAGTTTCATTGTTGAAAAGACACGAACAAGTGTTATAGTGCATTTACCAAGAAAATGTTTGTCAGTAATATTAATCTTTATTAGCAATGAAACAATTTATTGTAAATGGCGTCATAATTACTAAGAAACTAAAATTTCGTTGACATAGTTTTATTTTGTTGCTAAATAATGTTGGTGAAAAATTGGTTTTGGAAGGAATAATTTCTACCAACTCTTTAACAAAGAAAAGTTGGCAACAAAATAGATTTTGTTACAAAAAGTGACAACTTTATGGCTTTTCCAATGAAATTTGTTTCTAAGAAAAATAAAATTTGTTAGTAAATAATACATTTCTTGTAGTTAGTTTACCAATTTCCAACAAAATAATGATTTTTCGCTATAAAATAGTTAATGAGCTTTAACGATAAACAAATTTCCATGAAAGTAATTATCACTTTTTACCTATAAAACAATTTGTTACCAACAAGGTTATAATTACCAACAAAATCTTATTTCCTTGCTATAGAGATTTTAATATATTGTTTCCGACAAAATAAAAAAAGTTGCTAATAGTGTAACAATTTTCAACGAAATATTGCTTTGTTGCTATAAATTAATAAACAAGCTTTAACGAAGAAAAAACTAATGGAAAAAATTATCAATCATTACCAATAATGTGATTATTGTCTCGGAAAACATATTTCTTTACTAAAGAGAGATGAATAAGTGTTAATATTCCAGTAACAATAAAAGTAATTTGTTGTTAAATTTAGTCTTTTTTAGCAACAAAATATTTCATTCCAGATGATGCCATAATTACTAACGAACTAGTATTTTGTGGCCATAAAACATATTTCGTTGTTAAATCATATTGGCGGAAAATTAGGTTCGAAGGGAATGCTTCCTGCCACCTATTTAACAAGGAAAGTTTTCCACAAAATATATTTTGTTGGAAAAAATTAACAAGTTTATAGTTTTCTAAATAATTTTTTTTTCGTTGACAATGATACCCTATTAACAAGGAAATTGAAATTCATAGAAATTTTTTTATTGATAAATGATAGATTTATTGTAGTGATAAAGAAAACACAATTGCTTGTACTTTTGTTCATGTGAAGTGAACAAATAAGCCATTAAGCTTGCAGCCCTCTCATTTATGTAGCTTTTGATGCCTTGACAAACACTATTATGTTTTCGAAGAAAGTAATAGGATAGCACAATGAGATAGTTTATTTTAGAAATGATAACCAAATAAGCATCACACACTTTATTCTTTTATTGAAAACAATAGGTAAATGGAGTATTTTAAAAAACCATAAGCAATCGATTTTCGTAATTTACTTGCGAAAATGAAAAAGGTTGTGAACTGCTAAGTGCTAACTGCAGAGGCTTGCGGCTTGAAGTAAGAAGTTGATATTAATAAATGGACAAGTGGACCCTTTCGAATACTGATTGTGCCCTTCTCTTTTGGCATCTTGATTACTTAGATGTGATCCGCAGTGCACAGAAGTATAAACTAGATCTCATCTCTCACATCGAGAAATAAACTCCAGCCTTCTCCCCTTACATTGCAGCTGAGCTACTTTCACTCCTGCCTTCCATTCATTTGGCATGTTTTACTAGTAGAAAAAAATGGCTATGCATTCAAAGTCTTCTACTCAAGTGAAGGAAGATGGATCCTTGATTTGTATCTACTGATGCCACAAATTTTTTTTTCTTCTCTCAATCTTATAACCAAGACATTATAAGCATATAAGGGGCGGACCTACAAAGGGGGCAACCGCTCCCCCCTCAATTTTCAAAAAAAAAAGTATATATGTAGCATTTTGAAAAAAAATTAATATATATAAAGACACGATATAATAAAACTTTATTCTATAAAAGACGTATCAACTCTTTGGCATAGTGGTTGTTTCTTAAACTTCTTTCGTAATGACCAAAGTTTAAATCCCTTCTTTTGTAACTTGTTTTTTTGGGTGGTTAGCGAATACCCGCCCCGCCCCAATCCCTATTTTTTTTTACCTAAATTGTTGGATCCATATTTTTTGGACTTAAATTTTGGGACCTGAATTTTTCAGGCTCAGTTTGCAAGCATGTATAAACCAAAGAGAGACAAATTTTATTAAAGATTGTAAAATACTTTTTGGTGAAATAAAATCAGTCTATGTACAAAAATCTCCAGAACAACGACATTTTACATTATAATCATTTTCTACTCTCTTTACTTTAAAAATAATCTAACAACACATCTATCCTTCTCCTGCAAAAAAATCCAACCAACAATTGATGAAGAATCTTCTACTAAACTTCTATTCCTCTTCTCTCCATCACTCATTCAAAATCACAAGCCATTCCTAAACCACAGCCATAAACATTAAACCTGTCTGTGAATGTTCACATAACACAAAAAAGAGGAGGTCAAAAGGAAAAAAGGGAGAAGGTCGCCGGGAAGAAAAAAAAACACAGTGAGGGAAAGAGGAGGTTGTCGGTGGGTGATGCTGAGAAGCAAGTGATCTGGTGATCCATGGTGATAAGCAAAACTGAAAAGGCGGTGAGGGTGATCAGTGAGGGAAAGAGGGGAGAAGGTCGGAGGGAGTTTGTTTTTCCTTCTCAGTCAAAATTCTTGAACTTGTTTTATCGGAGAAGGAAGAGGAAGAGATTCACAGTGAGTGGGGTGGTCTTGCGGTGATCCATGGTGTCGCAGGACCACAAGGTTGTGGATGATGTTGATTCGCTGCGATTGGGGGGTCTGGCAGTGATCAATGGTGTTGCAGCGAGAAGGGATGGGAGTGATGGTGATTTGCAGCGATTGGGGGTGGTCTGAACACTAGTGGTGATCCATGGTTGGAAGAAGATTGGAGAAAGTGAAAGGAGGAAGAAGAAAAGATTACGATAAAAAAGATGAGGTCTGACGAGAAGAGCGATGGAAGAGGAGATTGGAGATTACGTTTCGTGTGATACCCTTGTGTGGGCGTATATGAGGGAGAGGGTGCGGGGGAAGCCCAAGAGATCATGCATTCTAAGAGGGTTGACAAGCTACAAAGGGGAGATCATAGTCCCACATCACCTGAGTGTGGGAGGGTGATGCACTATATATTTACGAGTTTGGATCTACAAAGCACTACACGTTTTAAAATTGTGCGGGCCTTGGGCCCAAAGCGAACTAAGTACTATATTGTCCGCTTTGGGCCCAAGGCTCGCACGGCTTTAAAACGCGTAGTACTTTGTAGATCCAAACTCTTAAATATATAGTACGTGAGACTATGATATCTTTTTTGTAGTTTGTCAACCCTCTTGGGATCAATGGGCTCTTGGACTTCTCCCATACCCTCCCCCTCAGCTACACAAGGGTATCACATTTAGAGTTTTCTTTGTAACCTATGTGTATTAAGGGAATATGGGTACTTTTGTAACAACACATAGCTAAACGGATCCGCACTGCGGATATGGCTAAATCCGTATCCGCATCAAAACAGTAACAAATACATTTTTAACCCCCGAAACCACCCCACTGCCAACCCTAGTTGCACCTAAAGCAAATCTAAAGCTTAGTTTCTTCCGATTCTTAGCCAACCAACCTGTTAGCTGTTGCGCTTTCAAAGTAAATGAGTTGTATCATAGAAATGGCAGTGTAAGAAGCACGCTATCTTGTCTTAAAAGAAAGAGAGTAAGCTAGCGAAGCGTATACGTTAGGTAAGTAATAGGCGTGCTAAGCCGGCATTTTTAGAAAGAAAGTTCCCAATGGAACTAAAAAAAAAATATTAAGAAAAATTTAAGTCATCCCGCACCCTATAGAACATATGATTTAATGAAGTGGGTGGCAGTCACGAGAAAAGAAGTTGGTCCCATGCACCATGTTGCCTGCTCTTGTCATCCAGCCTCCCATGCTGATTAACATGGGGCTGTTTGCCTATGGCAAAGATGGGAAACACCTGCTCACTGACCCCTCTACTCCTATGGACAACCAACAGCAATCAGGTTCTGCATAAGACTGGATTTTTGAATATCAAGTCGTATTTCTCATTCATCTATAGGGCGTATAAGACTAGATTCTTGAATATGAAGTTCTGTATAAGTAATCAAATTGGCGCCCTTGTACCTGTTCTAGTTCTTGTAGGGTTCCTGTTCCATCTAAGCAGGAGCAGGGTTAGACTTAATTTACCCAAGGAATGGCAACCGTTCAGAATGCAAGGCGAATGTAGAAGCAAGCAGGATTGAAGGCTGCAAACAATACACTTTATTTACCACCTGGTGTAGTTTAGCTTCTCGACAATTCCAATTTGAACAGAAAAGATCACTCTCTCAATTTCATTACAAGGTTTCTATATCTTATAATGATTTATTGGATACACTCGATGAATTGTAGCCCTTATGTTATATATAGATATATAATAAGTTAAGGGATAAAATTTAGTACCATTTCCACGTTTAACTCCTTTTATGCGCATGGACCAATCTGATACTCTTTGATGTCCAATTCTTAATTCAAATTATTAGGATCTATTGATTGTGTAGCAAGATTATCACTAAGCTGAGCTTGAACTTAAGTTTATTCAAATCTTGATGAATACAAGGAAAAAAACAAAATATGTTATGAGAATTAGATATGCTATTTTATCTCCATGTATTACTCACCCACTTCAATTTCTGCAGTATCCCCATTTCTGTGATTATTCCAGATAATTTCCCGTTTTGTGCCTGGAATGTATCATTTGCCTGTTTAGAGATTTCCCATTCAAAGCTTGTAACCCAACTCAAATTTCCTCTCAAGGTTCTAAAATTTTTCTTCCATGCACACCGGATGCATTCTCAATTTATGATCAAAGATAATAGGGAGAGATACATTGTGCCAGGGCTCTGGTGCATATAGGTTATGTTTCCTTACTCCATTACCTAGCCCGAATCTTATACTATGCCTAGGGTTCCATTTGTGCACTGTTGTGCAAAGTGCCAACATCTTACACCCAAATGTTATACTGTGATGAAATGCAGTACTATATATGAATAGGTTTCCTTCTAAGTGGTGTCGTGCGAAATGCCAACATCTTATCTGATGATACATCAAAATAGACCGATCATCACGGCTATACACGTGGCAGAAAACGCCCATCGTGAGGAGACAGTGTCTCATCTATTGGGCCAGCTTGTAAAGCTCAAGAAAAATAAAGCCAACCACATAGGCCCAGACAAAGCCCACTATGAGAAGATACAATCAAAGCCCGAATTCAGGCTCAAACGAATCAAAGCCCGAATCCGGGCCCAACATGAGTTCTCTTATACAGAAGATGAACATTGCACCAAAAAGAGTCGTGGAGGGAGTTACGCCTCCATGGACGCATTTCCATCAAGGAGGAGACTGTTACGAGAAACATCTCTTTCCGTTGCGCCTCACATGCGTAAGTCACGCAGAGAATTAATCGCAACTATTATAAAAGGTAAAGGGAACATTTGATACAGGTATGTAATTTTAACTGAGTTTGGTCCATATTTACTTCCTTCTTCAAACATAGTTGCTGACTTAAGCATCGGAGTGCCTTCGACTACCAAAAAGGTGGTCCTTGGTAGTCTAACATCTGTTTTGCATGTCAAACTCACAGAAGGACGATTTTTGGACGCATCAGTTTGGCGTCATCCATGGGGAACGACAAGTTTGCTTTCTACAAATAAGATCCACAGTGACGAAGTTCACCAAAATCTGACAGACCATCAACAAGTTGTCAGAACAAATGACACACCCCACAAATCCTCAATCTGGCGGTGAACAAAGTGACATGTCATCTAACATCAACCGAGCGACAACCGTCGAATCAATCGCGCCAGAAAGAAGATAGCTTCAACGGGTAACAATTCAGACATCTCTGACATCTTGGGGAATCCCCTCGGACCCCCGAGTAAAGATGTTGATTGCTCATATGAACCACATAATTGAAATGGTGGATAGACTCATCCGAGACCTGGAGAGCAACGAACCTCGAGAAGAAATCGCCCAGTTTAAGAGGCGTCGGGTCAATAACAGTTACAGATTCAACTAAGGAAAGTTTGGAAAACTACAACTAAAGAAGTTCAAATGCGAACAGGCAGAAAAAACGTTCGTGATCTTGGCAATGAGTCGAAGAGAGATCCTTAAAGCTATAACAATAAGGCAAGATGTCAAATGGCCATAAAAAATGATAGGATATCTGGATAAGCGAAACAAAGACAAATATTGCCTCTTCCATAATGACTACGGCCACATTACCGAAGATTGTCATAAGTTGAAGAACGAGATTGAATGCCATATCAGAGAAGGACGACTCGGAGAATTCATTGAACCCAAGGACGAAACAATCATCTCAAGGGAACAACAAAAGGAAACAATATATATCTTGCATGGTGTAGCTGGAGAAAATGAGAAATCCAACCGATCTCGAAAGTGGGTAATCAGATATCTGCGAGTAAATATAAGATACCAAGAGCCATAAGCACATCGCGTAAAGACAATGCAAAGGACTCTGGCCTTCTCAAACGAAGATGCACCCACATAATGATGCATTAGTAATCTCGGTCATGATAGCTAGATGGGAAATTAAGAAGGTGTTGGTCGACACTGGCAGCTCGGCCAACCTCTTGTACCTGACAGTTTGTCGAATGATGTGGTTCACTAATGAGATGTTTTCACCTAACGATCAACCAATAATGGGTTTCAGCGGGGAACAGTGCCGTCCGCTAAGGATGATTCAACTACTGGTTGAAGCAGGAGAACCAGGAAAGCAACGAGTACTGTTGACAAATTTCCTTGTTGTTGATGCTCCTTCTACATACAACATGTTACTCGGGAGACTTTGGATACACAAAATGAGTGCAGTCTCCTCAACTATGCACTAATGCTTAAAGTACCATACCGACAATGGTATCAAAATAATCAAAGGAGATCAACTAGAAGCCCATGAATATCATTTCGCAACAATAAAGGACCCCCACAAATAGCAATTACTGCAACAATCGAAAGAGTTTTCACAACAACATGATCAGACGAGTTTGGGCTTTTTGAATGATTATATGGATTCAACTAGCCCACGAGATCGACCTAACACCGGACAGCCGAAAGAAAAAAACGATCGTAGTCTACCTAGATAACGAGGTAGAGAAAACACTCTGAATTGGCACAAAGATTCATCCTGAACTCGCTAAGGAACTAATCTGACTCTTGAGGAATAACCAAGATGTTTTTGTATGGACAATGAAGGACATGGTAAAAATAGATCCATTCGTCATCTCTCACAGATTACAAGTGAACCTGGAAAAGAAGTCAGATAGATAAAAAGGAAGGCCGGTGGCTCAGAACGTAATCAGACAATAATTGAAAAAGTGCACTGCCTACTTAATTCAGGGATGATAAGAGAAGCTCACTACCGGGACTGGTTGGCAAACACGATGCTGGTAAATAAGAAGAACGAAAAATGGAGAGTATGTGTGGACTACACCAATCTGAACAAAGCCTGCCCTAAAAACAATTTTTCACTTCCACGAATAGATCAGATAGTGGATGCAACTATCGGGCATGGCTGTTGAGCTTCATGGAAGTATACTCTGAGTATAATCAATTACAGATGTACCCTCCCGACCAAGAAAATACATCTTTTATGACGGAAAGGGGTACATACTGTTATCAGATGATGCCCTTTAGATTAAAGAATGTGGGAGCAACGTATCAGCAAAACGATGGAGGTTTACATCGATGACATGCTTGTCAAAAGCTCGCCCCGAGCAAACCACGTCACAGATCTCGAACATGCCTTTTCCCAACTATGAAAGTATAAGATAAAACTGAATATGGAGAAGTGCACCTTTGGAGTATAATCAGGGAAATTCCTCGGGTACATGCAGTCACCAACAAACACTTCTCAACATGCAGTCACTCCTCGGGTACATGCAGTCACCAATAAACACTTTTGATGCCGATCCAAAGCAGACACAAACACTTCTCAACATGCAGTCACCAACAAACATAAAAGGTGTACAAAGTATTAATGGAAAAATAGCAGCCCTGAACAGGTTCATCTCCAGATCGTCGAACAAATGTTTGCCTTTCTTCAGAATTTTGAAAGGAAACAAGACATTTGAGTGGACTGCAGAATGCAAGGAAGCTTTTCAAAACCTGAAAACGTATATGGGAAGCACAGAGCTACTAACAAAGTCGAACACGAGGGAGGCATTGTATCTATATTTATTTGTGTCCAGCCATGTAGTAAGTTCCGCATTAGTATGAGAAGAAAAAGGCGTGCAAAAACTAGTATACTACATCAGCAAAACACTTGCGGATGCATAAGTCAATTACCCAGCCCTGGAGAAATTGACGCTCGCAATGATCGTGTCATCGAGAAAACTACGACTGTACTTCCAAGCACACCCAATCACAGTTATGACCAAACAACCACCTCGGTCGGTGTTGCACAAACCAGATCTATCGGGAGAATGGTGAAATGGGCAATAGAACTTGGACAATTTGACATCAACTATGCCCTCAGAACCGCTATCAAAGCTCAAGCACTATCAGATTTCATCTCCGAATACACAAAAAGTAACAACCAATAGTCGGAAAGTCAAATCGAAGAAGAATGATCCAAACTAGTCACCGACGGATGGGTCATCCGCTGTGATGGAACATCAAACGAGGCGAGAAATGGAACTGGACTAATCCTGTACAACTCGTAAGGCACCGCATTGGAGAAAGCGATAAAGTTCAACTTTAAAGCCTCCAACAAAGAAGCCAAGTATTAAGTAGTGACACCAGGGCTATAGTTGGCAAAACACTTGGGAATAAAAAATATTAGTGTCTTTACAGATTCCATATTGGTGGTCAATCAACTAAACGACGAGTTTCAAGTCAAGGATACCTGAATGAAAGCTTACCACCAAAAAACCAAGGAACTAGTAGAAAGCTTTCGGAATGTGATCATTCAACGATGCGCAAGGACAGAGAATCGAAAGCCGATGAACTAACAAATGAGGCATCGACAACTAATGACAATGATAATCCCCTCATCATGATGCAAGGAAGCTCTGTACTTGAAAACCAGGTGGAGGAAGCATGCGCCACGAATCAAGAAAAAAACTAGACAACTTCAATCCTAACATACATATCAAACATAAAACTCCCAACATATAAGATGGAAGCCCGAAAGTTACGAAATCGGGAAGCAAGATACACAATGATCAATGACAAATTCTACAGAAGGTCTGCCATGAGCCTGTTACTAAGATGTCTCTCACCAGAAGACGTTGAATATGTTCTGCAAGAGATCCACCACGGTACATGTGGAAATCATCCAGGGGAAGAACACTGGTGTAATATCCGTAGTTTTTTTTTTTCGATTGTTCGATTTGCTTTTCGTTGTTTGATTTGCCTAACTTCGGATTTTCAAAATTTATTTCAGTGGTATAGGTTGGTTAGATCTAGATTGCGTTTTAAAAAAAATTTAAAAAATTTATTTGGAGGGTGGGGTGTACTCAAAAATCCGGTGGGGCACATAGCCACCCACACCTTAAAAGAACCCCCTTCTCTTCTTGTTCTTCCTTTTCTTTTTTTCTTTTTTTTCTTTCCTTCAGTGCGTTCCTCCCGATGCTCCTTCTTCTCCGGTCTGCAATCGCGATATTCGTCGTTATCTCCTCCCGAATCTCATCCCCTCATCATTTTTCTACCCTTTTTTCCCTTCTCATTCTTGCTAGAGTTTTTCACTTTTAAAAATCAAAAAAATAAGGGTGTGTGTCTTGTTCGGAGTCGTCATTGCCGATGCTAGCAATGTGGCTCTAATCAGTCTCTCATGTGGTGGTTGGGGCGTCGTTTGGAATCTGTAAACCCCACATGCAAGGGTAGTTTCAAGGTTGGCTAAAATTTCTAAGAAAATCATTGTGCATGTCTGTTAGGAAGGTTCTCCAACGTGAATCCGAGCTTTGATCGTGTAAGTGAGCTACGATTCATGATTTTGGTTATACTTGAACCTATTTCCGGCCTGTTGTGCTGTTCGAAGGAGATCAGACAGGAGTAGGGTGGGTTTCGGTGAGTTTTCGCCGAATTTTGGGTTTCATCGGGGTGTTTGCCGGATTTAATTTGCCGATAAATATTTTTTTTAGTCACGCGCTGGTTGTTACTTCTTTCTTTTCCTAGCTTTCTGCTAGTTTGCTCACTTTTGAGGCCGCCTTGCAGTTTTAAAAGTTTCCTTCGTCCCACATTCGCTGTTTCGCGAGTTGGGAGCATCGATCGGTAGGATTTGGGTTTCGAAAACCCATTCCGCTCAGGTGAGTGTAACTATAATATTTACATTGAAAAATATTTATTTTAAATCTTGAATTTAATTTTTACATTATGCCGTCGGTTGTGTATGATTGAATACAAGTTTGAAATTCGGGGTCTTTGGAGATTTCGATTGTTGTGTTGGTTTTTTTGTGAATGAATTTATGTATTGAGTTTTCTGAAAGCATGATAGACAAGAATGAAATAGAATAGTGGTTGAATTTGGATGTGATTAGGCTTTGGTATAATGTCACTTGACTTATATGTTGCGTTTTCGAGTTTGTTAAGTATAACACAGTCAGGTATTGTTCTGGTTTAATGACCTGATTTTTTAATTGCAAAATTGAATAGACTCAGTATGTCATCAGTTCGTGTGTTTTACCATAGATTGCCGAGTCTTGAGCATGTATGATAGTTCGACTCAAATGACTTTATTGTGGTGAATTGAGTCATGTTGGGACCCTAGCGTAGTCGTGGATTTATGAAAATTGCCTAGCTGATTATGGTTACACGTTTGTTACATTAGATTATGTATAGACTCGTAGTACGTGCATGCTGATACTAGTGTAAGTGTCTTTACCCTGCTGTAATGCCTATTGTGTCGATGCTTAGGAGCTTGCTCACATCATGAGTTTGGTGGTGCTTGAGATGACTCGCACCTACAGACATTGAGGACGCTATTGCATGTCGCAAGTTTGCTGAGGTGCGGTGAGCTCCCGCTCGCACTTGCCACTAAAAAGTGCAGTAGGACGGGTCCCGGAAGATGTGCTTTGGAGATTACTCGCTTTCCCTCCCAGCGTGCTTGAGTTGGATTTGTGTTAGGTTGACAGTGTTAGGCCAGTCGTTCGGGACGTTTGAGTTTGTATCCGGGCATATGGCACCTCATTAGGATACAAATAAGCCCGAAGTGGTACTGGTGAACGTGGTGGGATGTGTCTGGGTGAGACGCATTCGTAGGGTATGTGGATACCTACGATATGAGACACTAACATAGAAATTTTTATGGTTTCGACTTTCAACTTGATTGCCATACCTAGGAGGCTATGCAGGATTACGATATTGTTTTGCCTTCATTACTTGATATTTACCATATTTGAATCACCTGTAATGACCGACATATCTCGTAAATTTGTAGTTATTGTTGAATATGAAATGCTTGTGTTGGTGGTTGAACTTAGAAATATTATCCTTAGAGACACGATGTGATTTAAACTTTAGAACCTGTATAGGGACACCTCTTCCATTTTATGGATTTAGACTTTAGAACATGTATAGGGACACCTCTTCCATTTTAGAACCTTTAGGATTACTCACTTATTCATTATTGTGTGACATGGATTTCCTCTGTATATTATTCTGTTATTTGTATTTAGTTCACTCGCAACAGCTAGCTTTGTGCTTTGCTGACCCCGCTAGGGGTGTGTTTTTATTGGAGTGCAGGCAGTGTTGGCGTTCCTGCTGATCGTGGCGCTTAGGCCCAGTTTCCAGCTGTAGGCTTGTTTTGTGCTGTTTAGTCGTGTCCACCCTGTACGGGTATGTTTTGCTTCCTTTGTATTACCTTGTTAAATACTAGATGTTTGTATATATTGGTTTTGTCGCTATGACTTTGGCGGGAAGAATCAAATACTCTTATTTTGTTCAAGTTTTATCGTATTTGTTATTTCCGTTTGATTCTCGTTTCAAGAATGTGTTATATTATGATGTTGTGACCGGTTACGATCCGCCTCTATTACGAAATTAGTTCACGTATCGGCACGCTGCAGTCCCCATGGTGGGTCGGGGCGTGACAGAGCTTGGTATCAGAGCCATTGTTTACCGGTTCACTTAGAACATCATCGTATGCCACTTTCTTATGTGAATTGGGTAGAGGAGTCAGGATTTTTGTTGTGTTGTTTCATGTATTGTATGTGTGTTTTCTTTTACGTAGAGGGAGTGTGGTGATGGCGCGTGGTAAGAGAACCCAAGGTGAAGGGATAAGGCACTGCTAGAGAGGATGCCTCTCAAGCTTTCATGGAAATGATGACACAGTGGGTACAAAATATGTGACAGGGAAATCAGTCAGAGGATACTTTTACTCGTCGCAACAAGAATTTTGTCAGCTTGGGTGGTGAAAGATTTGATGGTACTGAAGATTCTCTAGCTGCAAATCGGTGGATCTGTAAGGTAGAGCTCATATTTGAGAAAATGGTGCTGACACCTATACAGTGTACCGAGTTAGCATCACACCAGTTTGACGGAGAGGCTATGTATTGGTGGGATTCAGTGAGGCAGAGTCGAGATGTGTCAGAGATGCAGTGGGATACATTTTGCGAGGTGTTTGAACAACATTTTTTTCCTGATTCTGCCAGAGCTGAGATAGTGGACAAGTTTCTACACTTACAGCAGGGATCTAGACCTGTTTCAGAATACTTAGCTGAGTTTACACAGTTTAACCGTTATGCCACTTGTTTCATAAATACTACAGAAAAGAAAAACATTAAATTTTTGAGTGGTCTGAACCCGTTCCTAATAAAACAGTTGATGGTGATGATCGATCGTCTTTTTGAGAGATTAGTGGATGTCACTTTGAGTCAGGAACGAGTTGACGTTGAGTGTAGGCAAGAGACTTTGGTTCGATGAGCTAGAGGTTCGGAGCACAGTCAGAGGTTTGGCCGAGGAAGCCAGACAGTTGAGCAGGCATAGCAGCCAGAGCGTGTCGCTATTCAGCAGAGAGACCCTGGTAAAGGGGTCCCAGTTAGGACTGGCAGATACCGCAGAGGTGACATATATTCCTGAGGAGATCATCGACAATAGCAGCAACAGAGACAACCTATGAGGGGTGGTCAGACAGGAACTAGGAGCGGTTGCTTCACTTGTGGTCAGGAGAGACATTTAGCCCGTGATTGTCCGAGAGGTCAGACAAATCAACGGGAGCAGGCGGTTTGTTATACTTGTGGGAAATTGGGGCACTTTTTTAGAGCTTGTCCTCAAAGTAGGGATGTACCAGCACAGCAGAGGGCGCCTCAGAGACAGTTAGCACCTGCGCCTAGAGTTGGTCAGAGAGTCCCTCTCCCAGCACCGCCTGTTCGTCTCACAGCTATTCCCGGTCAGAGAAATGTTGAAGGTATGTTACTATTTTTGTTATAGTTGTGTGTGTTAGATGTAGTAGGATATGTGTTATGTGCATTATGCGTAGGAAAATTAGTGTGTTGTTATGTGATTCAGGATATATATGTTGCGTGCCAGGTTTTGAGCATTCATCATTTCCCAGTTGAGGGCTCTTTTCGATACAGGAGCATCTAGTTCTTTTATTTCTAGACAGTTAGTTGTTAGAGACCGCCTAGAGACAATACCTTTACCGGAACCCTTGTACATTGTGTCCCCCTTTGGGCAGTTTGGTTTGGTTGTAGGAATATTGTCCCCATTTTGAGTTTTCCTTGTTGGAGTATAACTTCGTGTTTGACTTTATTGTCTTGGGTTTTGAGGGCTATCATTTGATTCTAGGGATGGATTGGTTATCCAGTCATCTGTTGATCATTGATTGCTTGTATAGGTCGGTGATGTTAGCGCCACTTGATGCTTTGCTTCGTGTGTTGGCTTGTGAGCCCGATTATGTTTCTGTGATGTCGAGTTTTCTTGGTTCTCTTGAGATTTCTAGTCTCGACACCAATTCTGTAGAGGTTGTGTGTGAGTTCCCTGATGTCTTTCAAGAGATTCCCGGTATCCCTCCTCGCCGTGAGGTAGAGTTTCAGATTGACCTGGTTCCTAGTACTGCACCTATATCTAAATCAGCGTACAAGCTTGCATCTAAGCAATTGGAAGAGATGAAAGTACAACTTGATGATTTGTTTCGTCTGGGATTTATTCGGCTGAGCAATTCACTTTGGGGGGCTCCAACAATATTTGTGTCCAAGAAGGATGGATCATTGAGGATGTGCATAGATTATCGGGATTTGAATAAAGTGACCCTCAAGAATAAGTATTCGTTGCCTCAAATCGATGATTTATTGGATCAGTTGAGGGGAGCCATAGTGTTTTCACAGTTAGATTTGCAGTCTGTGTATCATTAGATGAGAGTTGAGGAACACTCCGTTCCAATTACCGCTTTTCGGACCCGTTATGGCTTGTGTGAGTTTTCAGTCATGCCATTTGGACTGACAAATGCACCGACTTTCTTTATGGATTTGATGAATAGACTGTTCAGTCCGTACTTGGACATGTTTGTGGTAATCTTCATTGACAGTATCTTAGTGTACTCGAGGAGTTTAGAGGAGCACAAAGAGCGCATTCGCATTGTTTTGCAGACACTTAGAGAAAATCACACTACAACACAAAACTTAATTTGTTCAATGATTTGTAAAATGCTATAAAACTTTGTAAAATTCTATCAAAATTTATAAAATGTTATCAAAGGCCAAATTTTGTGCATTTGTAAAATGCTATGAAAGGGTAGGCGGGAGTTACAATTCGCAGGGCGCCAAGAAGCCCGCTCGAATCGAAAAAAAAGAGGCAAAACAAAGAAGAAGGAAGGAAGTTCCTCTCCTTCTCTGTCTCCCTCTCTGACTGCTTTCATCTCCCTCTCCCTTTTCGTTCTGTTCTCCCTCTCTGATCGCTCTCCCTATAGCTGTCAACCACCTCTTCGACTACCCGTTTCGCCGTGCTCTCCCTCTCCAACGTGCTCTACTTCTCGCCGTACGTGTTCTCGCTCTCCGTTTCAGGTCGGTCTCTGATTCTCAAGACACTCACTCTCTCCTGCTTTGCTTTCACCGCAAACCCTAACGATTTTTATTTTGTATCAGTTTTTGAAGTAATTGTGGAAGGCTATGAAGGATCAGTTTTTGTATCAATTTTAGTTGATTGAAGGCTTTGAAGGATCAATTTTTCAGATAGGTAATTGTGGAATTGTAATTTTTTCTTTTTCCTCTTTGATTTCCTTATTAGAGTATTAATTTGGTTGAGTTGTGTTGTTCTTAAATTTAGGACTTTTGTATTCATCAGATTCATAACCTTGTTCTTCAATTTTAACTGGGTCATAATTTTACAAACCTTATTGACCTCAAATCATGTTGTTCCTACTACTAAAGATGGCATGGTGCAAGTTGGCATCATAAACTCTGTCAATACTAGGTTCTACTTGGTTTAAAACATTAATTTGATTTTATAATTAGTTGGGAGAATTTTGTACCACAGTTGGGACTATACATCCTGAAAAACATAGTCCAACACACTCTACCACAGTTGGTGTTTTTTTTTTACATTTTGGACAGAATATCCATCCAAAATTTTGAACTTGTGCATCCCTCTATTCGTCTAGACATTGTTTTTGAAGCCTATTAAAGGTGTTGGGCAACACTTAAAGTGTTGTTAGCATCTTATACATTTGTTTAGATCTTTGGACAAACCCCATGATGCTGCGGTATATTAAAAGAAGTGGTACTGTAAGTGTCATCTGACACAAAATGTCCAAAAAATTGTATGCACCAACATCCCCTTTTAAGAGGTTTAATCTAAAACCTAAAACGAGCAGCAAATAGATATATCACAAAGAAAAACATGCATTAATTTCTCTGGAAAAAGTTGTTCCCTTTTTCATCATTATTGGATTTTGAGAGATATTACTGTGTTTTGACCACATTCCCTTTGATTTTCTTGAAATTTGGGGGTGATTTGCATGCTTTATCTTGAAAAAAAAAGGAAGACAATATTTTCTCAATCCTACTGAATTTTGGGAGTTTTTGTTCATTATGAGCACATTTTGATGAAATTTTGAGGGTTTTAAAACCATTTGCCTTATTTAAAAATCTTGTCTTTCCTCCTCATTTTGGCTTTGAACAGAGGCTTTTGTGAAAGTTGGGGAAAACCCTTTGATTTTTTTTTCCTTGGGTTTGTTTGAGTAAAATTCCTGCATTTTTCTTGAAATTTCTTAGGGTTCTATGTTTCCTTCTCATTCTGATTTCTGGGTGTTTTTGTTGTTTTGCAGGTGTTAAAGGAAGAGTCTTGTTTGGTGTGAAATTCTCCATTTTTACAAGTTTCAGGTTTGTATTGACCTTTGGAGTTTTTGCTCCTCTTTAAGCTCTCATTATCTTTTGCATATTTGCCCTTTAGCGCAATTATGAAGAGATAATTTCTTTGTATGTCTTTGTAACATATTGTCATTGAAAATACAGAAGCTGTGGGTTTTGAAGGATAAAGCTTTGGACTTAGTTTTGCCGTAGAGAGGCAGAAAGTTAGTTATGCAAACACTTCTTAAGGTTTGGATAAACTTCAACCTCATTTCCCTTTTGAATGTAATGTTTGAAACTAAAATTTTGAATTTGAACTTATGGTGTATGACCTAAAAATTTGCTAAATCACTGAAGTGTACCAGTATTCACTGTTGAGTCCTACTTGTTTCATCCCCTTTATTTGAAGGCAACATCACCAAAATAATTTCAGGAATACCTGGTCCTGACTTGGACATATTGTCTGTATGGTATTTCGTCGGTGCTTTGTATCCATTCGATATAATTACCACGACAACTGCTTAAGCTCATCGATTACAAATCTTAAGAAAAGGTTAAATGTTACACACCATCAATCATACCTATTATGGGTACGTCGGGTAGGACCACAAACTGTTGGAACATAGGTAGGCCAAATCGAGACATGGACTTTACATGGGTGGGTGAGGCAACCCATGGGGGACCCAATTATATGTCTTCGTGATGACATAATCAAGTTTTTATGTTTGAGTACGATGCACTCATTTAGACGTTTTCAGCTGCAGCTTGCTTGAATTAGACGTATTAGTTACTCACCTATTGTTATTTAATAAGTAATTATCTTTTCATCTTGAATGTCTTTCTTGAATTGCTTTTATTCGACCCAAGAATGAATGCAAAACTCTAATATGGTTACGTTACGACTTTACCCGAAAGAAAGACAAAAACCTAGTATCTAGGCCTAAATCACCAAAAAACTAACAAAGAAATCCTTCAAGAACCTTAAGAAAAAAAACCAAGACCTTAGGCCTAATTCACCAAAAACATTAGGCCTAATTCACCAAAGGCCTTAGGCATCAAGAAACTACTCAGATAGACTACATGCTACTCAGCAGGAACCTACTTCACCAAAGCTAGACCTTATTCACCAAGTGAATACATTCCCAAAACATACTCTGCCGAAGTCTTGCAAAACTCTTCCAAGCATCAAACATTGTCAAAAATAACATATAACAAGGCTGAAATAGAACCTGCAACCTGCCTGAGTTACCTGTGCCACAACCAGCAGAAATAGAACCTACTCCAAATCCCATCTAGCTCCCAACACGAGATAGCAGCAAGGTGCACGAATTGCAGCTGAGCATGCAATGTCCCCGTCCCCTGCAGCTGAATTCTACTATGTCGGATGAAACAGAGCTGGAACAACCTGTATACCATCCCCTGCATATTGCAGAACCAAAACTATCTGCATACGTAGCCCTGCAACAACGTACATGACAGAAAACAAGAAGAATTGCAATACATGCATTCCCTCACATGTATTGATAATCAGTATGTTTTCAAAATATCCAGGTTCCACCCAACTTAAAACCTAGCTAAAAATTTATCCCCAATATCAGTATTGTTAATTATTAATTTTCTCTTACAAAATCATCCATTGTAAACTGACTTGGAGTATGTTCATTAAAAGAACTTAAACTTGAAGTACTATGGTATTAAATATCAAAATCGGGAAATTTTATTGTTGGATCTATAAGCCTTAATATGCCTATCTGGTAAATTTTAAATTCAAACACATTAAGAAACAACACAAAGAAAAATACTAACTATATTTTGATTAACAAAATAAGTTTTAACAGACGTCTATTGGTCTTATTAAAAAAATGTAGTATAAAAATTGTCTAAAAAAAATAAAAGTTGAGGCAAGGAAGGAAACCAAATACAGTCTACTCAAGACAAAGGTGATCCCTGATGCATAAATCCTTCCACCACTCTCTCCTTGGTACATAACCAGTCTACTTCCATACCATGCAAGAAAAGACCATATTGCAAATGAAAGGCCAGTGCTTCCAACTGCCAGACCTTTTGCAATACCTTGCTTGATCCCCAACTTCACTATTGTGTCCAATATGGCAAAATATCTATCAACAGTCCTCTTCTCTGCAGTGAATGAGTAGATTGTCTTGATGGAGTTCAAAGCTTGTTCTACTATACTGTTTGTTTTGCTATATTCTTTGTAGGACTTCTTTGAGAGGAAGACAAGATATTTTCCATAGATCATTCCGGGGATAATGAGTAGAATCAGTAAAGGAAGGGTCGCTAAGGCTAGTCTCCATGAAAAGTATATTGAGAATGCAATTCCTGAGACGAAAACTGACGTATGCATCAAGAATATGGGGACCTATATGACAAAAATATCAACAAATTGGTGAAACTTCCGTTGCATGACTAACAAAATGAGTTTTAATTTTGTGCATTTCTTCTGGATTATATTTTCCAACATAAGAAATTGCATTTTAGGTCAATAAAATTTTAGAGTCCCTTTCTTCATACGATGTGAAAAATCTAGTGCTTGTTTCAAAGAAAAATTATAAATTTATTGGAAATTTGCATTCTGAAAACATAAATGGATGGATAATCCACATATTTCATGATTTTCCATATTTTTTTTAATTTAATCTTACAACGTAAAGCTCATTGTTGCGACATTTCAGTATTTAATCTCACAACTCAAAATCTCATCATTCCGACAACTACAACAATGCTATTACCACCACCACGACAATATCACCCCTAGCATATCACCGAATTTTTTGTGATGAGATGATATATTTAGTGAGTACGCCTTACTATCACACACCCATGAAATGCCTTATTCTCTGGCGTGTGCTGCAATAAAGTAGTTTTCTAGTTTGTGATCAAGCTACTGAGGAGTAGTCGCTACTTTTTAACATTTGGTATCAAATACGGCCAAGCACTCCATCGAAGGTTCTACAGTCGGAGGGGTGTCCTAGAGGTTGGAATAAAATAGTTAGGTAGTATGGTAGGGGAATAGTAGTAAGTTGTTGAATATGGTTGAGAAGTGTCATGGAATTTTGTCCTAGTTAATATGATTAACTTTCAGCTGCATGGCATTGCGAGCTTTTGATGGAGTATTGGTTGGTTCTTAATGTAGATATTGAGAAACCAACATATTTTACCCAATCAACACTACAACACAAGTGCTATTAATAGCACATGCACATAGTGTTTTTTAGACTTGTGCTATAAAAAACCAAGTTTAATTTCGTTACCCTTTTAAAACACTTAGGAAAACAGTGAGCGGGATGAGCGGGAGAGCGATATTTATTTATTTAGGCTATGGAGCCAATTTTTGTACCTCATTAATTTATTTATGCAAACATACATACCATATTAACACTCTAAATCCAAAACAAACAATAGAACATGAAAAATGGCCATATTAACACTCTGCAAGTGATCCTTTAAGAAAAAAAAAAAATGCACACACATACACAGTCAGCAAGTGATCACAAGGAGATAGGTGTAAATTTTTTTAGGTCAATTATATATGGATGGAAATGATATTGCAAAGGAAATACTATTCAAAAGTTATGTAAATTGTGTTATTTGAGTAATACAATTTTTTTATTCTTTGAAAGATGGTGTTTTGATTCATTTTCTTGGTTGATCTAGTTATAGTATTTAGGTCACTGTCATGTATGCAAGGAAATGATGTTGTAGCGGGTATCATTCAAAAGTTTCTAACATATATTATGAACGCATTATAATTACAATTTCTTTGAAAAGATGGCATTCACTACTACACAACAATTTCTCATTACTAGCATATGACAATAACATTTTTTTCACTTAGTGCTATGAAAAGGCCAAAATTTGTCAAATTTGTACCCCTTCATCACATTTATGCTGTAGCGTTGTCTGAATTTAATTTCTGTCTTTACGTTTAACATTTATGCTGCCAGTTTGTAATGCTTTCAGAAAAGATATGAATATTTATTTAGTATGAAATTGAACTTCCCTTCAAGTACTGCTTATATATATATATATATATGAAACTTTCAATTACCCCATGAAGATTTAAGTAGTTATTTGTTTGAATTTTAGAATTTGTTGGGCTGAGTACTACAAGAATATATGATAAAGGTTGGGTGGGTCTTCACAGGTACAAAATTAGTTGTGCGTAGCTAGATATTTATTATAGAATTAGAAATGTCGGAGGTCTTAGAGCAATAGATTTTTCTTGTCTTTCTTGTCATAGAGCTGATCCTGAGTACGAGAAAGAAGCATGGAATTTTGTGAAAATGGTTACAAACAACTTGGGAAATCCAAAAATGATCTTATGCCCTTGCATAGATTGTCGCAATGTAGAGCATCAGTGTGACAGTACTGTTGTTGAACATTTGGTTACAAGGGGAATGGATGCGAAATACAAACAAAGTAAAGATTGCTATGAGCATGGGGAGAAGATAATTATTAATGACAATTTTCCTGAAAAAATGTGGAACGACGAGTAATATAACTTATATAGAGCTGCCCACTTTTTTGATGAAGAATATATGAAGTCTACTCAGTTGGTTAATGAAGACTACATTGAGCCTACTAAATACATACATACTGATGATTTTATAGCAAAACTAAAAGATGCAAAAACCCCTTTGTACCCGAACTGTTCAAATTATAACAAACTATCAGCCATTGTAGCTTTATATCGACTTCAAACTTAAAGTGGATGGTCTGATAAAAGTTTTAGCGAGTTTCTTGAGACATTGGCAGGCATGCTTCCACAGGACAATGTACTTTTGAAGTCGTTTTACTCGGTTAAAAAGTTTCTCAAGTCATTTGAGATTGGTTATGAAAAGATTCATGCTTGTGAAAATGATTGCAGTCTATTTAAAAAAGAGTACAAGGACTTGGACAATTGTCCTAAAATGTGGTGCTTCAAGATGGAAGAAAAATAAGAGGACCAAAGAGATTAGTAAAGGTATTCCAGTTAAAGTTTTGAGGTACTTTCCTATAATTTCAAGATTCAAAAGGATGTTTAGGTCTGAAAAAATGGCTGCTGATTTAAGGTGGAATTTCAATAATAAAAGCACAGATGGAAAAATGCGGCACCCTGTTGATTCCGTAACATGAGAATTGGTTAATGATAAGTGGGAATCATTTGCAACTGATCCACGCAATCTCAGACTTGGTCTTTCTACTGATGGTTTTAATCCTTTTTCCGTGTTAAGCTCTAAATACAGTTGTTGGCCAGTGATGCTAGTTAACTACAATTTGCCTCCTGCGTTGTGCATGAAGAAAGAGAATATCATGTTAATGCTACTGATTCCAGTTCCAAAGCAACCTGGAAATGACATAGACGTCTACTTACAGCCACTTATAGAAGACTTGCAACATTTGTGGCACAATGAAGACTTGCTCTTAAGAATTTTCCAAATGATTTTGGAAAATTTCATAACAAAAAAAGAAAAAGAAATGATAATGCTAAAGATGCTGATGCTGATGCTGATGATAATGGTGGTGACGATGTTGATGGCAATAACGATGATGATGATCATGATGAGCTATCAAGGTGGAAGAAAAGGTCAATCTTTTTCGATTTACCATATTGGGAGGTTAGTTTTTATGTCTTCAATTGCTTAGTTTTTTTATATTCAGTAATGGTCTAAAAAAATAAGTATTAATGGTTACGTTCATGTTTTTGTAGGAACTTCCATTACGTCATAATTTAGATGTAATGCATGTCGAAAAAAATGTTTGTGAAAGCATTATAGGCACAATGTTGCACTGTGGAAAGTCAAAAAATGGGGTTAATGCTCGTAAGGACTTACATGATATGAAAATACGGAAGGACCTGCATCCACAACCTCATGGAAGCAGAACATACCTTCCACCTGCTCCATGGACATTTTCAAGGTCTGAAAAGAAGAAATTTTTCAAGAGATTATATGACTTCAAGGGAGATGATGGCTATTGTTCAAACATTGGGAGGTGTGTATCTTGTGAGGAATGCAAGGTCATTGGCCTGAAGTCCCATGATTATCATGTTCTAATGCAATAGTTGTTGCCGGTTGCTTTACGAGGATTACTTCCAAAAGGGCCTGGAAATGCAGTACTTCGGTTATGTGCATTCTTCAATAGGTTGTGTTAGCGTGTTATATATATAGAGAAATTAGAAATATTGGAGGAAGACGTCATTGAAACCGTGTGCATGCTTGAAAGGTTTTTTTCACCTTCTTTTTTTGATATTATGGTACACTTAACGGTTCATCTAGGAAGAGAAGCTAGATTATGTGGACCTGTTCATTTTCGTTGGATGTATCCCTTTGAGAGGTAAGGAATCATTCCTTTTTTTTTAGTCTGAATAGTTATGTTTGAAGCTTAATATATTGAATAACTTATAAGTTATTTATGTACAGATATATGAAAACACTAAAAGATTACGTTAGGAATCCTGCACGGCCAGAGGGGTGTATCGCTGAATCATATCTTGTAGAAGAGTGCATAATTTTTTGTAGCGAATTTTTGAAAAAACAATACAAGTGGAGGAAAAAGAAGTTCGCAATAATGATTTTGCAAATGAAGTTATTCTGGAAGGCCGTCCAATTTCTAGAGCCACATTGATCACACTAAGCGATAGAGAAAAAAACTTGCACATCAAGTTGTGTTGATGAATACAGCGGTGGTGGATCCATATTTAGAGTAAGTAAAATGAAATTCACAGATGTTAGATCTCTATCGTTACACCATAACCATTTTACTTATTCAGTTTTCTCTCCTACTAGCATGCACTTGGAGGTTTCACAAGAATCAAACAAACTTCTTACACGCGATGCAACCTTACTTTGGAATAAACATACTATAAAGTTTGCAGAATGGATAAAAAATAAGGTTCGATTAAATCTTCCAGGTTTTTATTACCTGAGTTTTTGTTTAATTTTATAACTACTTACTTTGTATCTCTTCATTTAATTTCTGCACTTTAACAGATTCCTATTGATTCAAACGCTGACTCGGACACATGGAAATGGATTGCATATGGTCCACGGAATAGTGCATTGTCTTTTCTGGGTATATTATCAATGGGCGGCGTTTTCACACAAAAGATGTCGACCGAGAAACCCAAAACAGTGGGATTATTTATGAGGCAACCAGCATGTGTAGGGAAAGCGCAAAAGATACTTCACAAGTGCTTGCACTACAACAAAAGTCCTCTTTTATAGCATTTCATAATAGCGTTTTTCATTCATTTGCTATAAAAGCCAATTTTTACTTCCTATGGAAATCAGAAGACGCTATTAAAATTGGGCGGGAATTGAAAACGCTGAAGGCGCTCGCCCAAATATTGACATCCCGCGATTTTCCACTCCCTCCAACCTACAAACCTGCATCAACATTTCCAAATGAACCAACATGGGGATTTGAAAACGCTGAAGGCGCTCACGTCTCTCTCTTCTGCAAATCTCCTCCTCTATGTCTCCCTCTCATGTTGACATCCTTCTCATGTCTCCCTTTCCCTCTCATGTTGACATCCTACATCGACATCCTTCTCATGTCTCCCTTTCCTACAATTCCTGTGTTGCTCTGGAGAGAACGAAATGAAGCAAGAACGACAACAGCAACCGTCTCTCTGTTGCTCTCTGTTGCAGATATGGTTTGGTTTGAGTGTTTGAAGTAAAGGTACCTCTCTCTCTACTCCTTTCATCATCTTACTCTTCTTGTTCATTTCGATCACTTTTTCTCTAAAACCCAAGCTCCAAAAACGTGCCCAAACAGATTTTAACTTAGGGTTTCTATTGATTGTAGAAGATTCAGGTTTGATCAAGCATGAATTTGTGACACGGATGATGAATTTGAGGATGGAGAGTTGGAGCTAATGTTTCATAGGTAGGTAACACATCTGATTCTTAGTTGTCATTTTTCATTTTATCATTCTGAACTGATTACTCTTCATTTCTATCCCAATGAAAATTGATTAAGTCAAAGACATGGTAAATGAAAACCTAATCCCCTGTTTCATAAGCAAGAGCTGTGTTTTCCTTACAAGTCTTGCTAGGTTATTGTTGGGAACATAAATGGTTCAAGGTTGTATCAGTAAATTTTGTGTTGCCTGTTTAAGCTTGTCAACTCAACTCCTTTTGTGATGTTTTGGGTCATTGAAGGATTGTTGTAGCTTAATCTTAATGGAAATTTTGTTATTTTTCCTCTTTTCGGGAACTCAGATGGTCAAAATTCATTTTCTTTGTTTGATGTCTAGGCTTCTAATTTCAGGGATGTAAGTGGTAGTAGCCTAGTAGGTGTCTTAAAGTGGGTTTGTTTTTAATCAATATAAACTCAATTTTGTGTATAATTTATAGATTAATGCAGGAGACGCATGACAATGGTTCATCTTTTTATTGAGTTTCTCTGGAAATCACTTGTTTATACCCAGATACTGCCGGTAAGCACTACTAGATGAAGGAGATTGATATCTGTAATACTTAATGCTTGGATTCTAGAAGTTCTATGTCATGTTATTTGTTGTCTCTTTTCTGGTTTTGGTCTTTGAATTTTGCAGTACAAAATCTGTGAACTAAATCTTGTTGAATTTTACAGAGTTCATAGAAGTTGATCTTGAGGTGCTATACTTCACCAATGTTCATTTCATTTGAGCTTATGTTTGTTTTATGAGAAGTAATGGTCATTGAGATGATAGGATCTTATGTCACCGATGCATTATGTAGTTCAAGTTGTAGGTTCTCATGGTTTTCGTATAGTTTCATTTAGGAAATTTGCATATTTACTTCACTGTCATCAAAGTTATGCAATGGGGTTCCTTTCAATGCTTTTGATCTAGGGTGTGGGACTTGCATTTGAGTTCATGCAATTGGTGTTTCCACGACAGGGACATTGCTCCTGATGAGGAAGAAGTTGCAGAAGCCTTGTTTTCTTTGGCAATAATGTCACCAAACAATGAAAGCAATGCGGAAGAACAAACTTCAGAAGAAAAACGTTCTCTTTTGCAGGAAACAATAATAAGTCCTACTCTTTCAGCTGGAGGTTTATATCATATCTTTATATTCCTGATTGTTACAGTTCATTCTTTACTTATTCCATCTGTTCAACATCTCAATCATTCAATTCTGCAGCTCCAAAAGACGAGAACATCCTGTCTCAACATGCATCTTCAGCAATCAAAGCTATTGATATCTCTTCTAGCTTAGAAGGATCAGCTGCAGAAGCTGAGAAATGGAGCTCTTTGTCTGAATCAATTGGTACAGATAGATCTAATGCAGCTGGGTATCCTAAACTTGACCTAAGTCTGCAAAGTTCAATGTCTCTAGAAGATCGTGCAAAGATTTCTTGACCATCTACAATAGCCCATTCAAATGATATACCATCGCATGCTGCTTCAATGATGGGTGTTTCAGCTCAATTTTCACATGGGACAGGGTGTGTATATCTCTGTTTTACCGAAGATTTTAACTTGTACAGTTGTCTGATCTTCTCCTCCCCATTTCACTTGATCCACTAGCAGATCAGTACAATTGGCAAACCCGGTCTCATCTCTTCGTGAACAAATGCTAGAGAATGGACCACGACCGGTATGCTTCCAATTCCAAATGTGAATCCCCTTTTGAAGGGAACTGATTATAATCTGTAATGGTTGGCTTGGTGTGTTTTGCTTTGCAGGTTGTGAATGCACTCGGAAAAGAGGTGCATCACTCCATCAATGGGAAAAAGGAACAACCTACGTTGAGTGCACATGGAGAAGGTAGGTCTTTCTAAAAGAGATACTTTACAATCCAAGAACCTTGTAATATGAACATTTGTAAAGTCGTCTTTATTATCAATTAGCTGATCATGTCCTGTTATTCTGCTTCTTGCATTGCAGGTCCATCCTTGTTGCCAGGAATGTTAAGTTGGTGAAATCAGAGCAGACATACTCTGTTTTAATACATATATAAAGTTTTGATATACTCTGTTTTAATCTGAATGTACTCTCTGACTGCATCATTTTAGAAACTTGATAGAAGACATATATAGTAGTATATATGAAGTAACAGGATGCAGACATATATAGTAGTATCCAGAGCACATAAATACATAATAAAGTTTTGATATACTCTGTTTTAATCTGAATATACTCTCTGACAGCATCATTTTAGAAACTTGATAGGGATTATTTAACAATGATTTTCATATCTACATACAAGTTCAAGTCTTTCATTGACTGAGCTGGCGAATTAATTAAAGTTCTCCAATAAAAGTGTGCTTTGAGGGGCATAATGTTGGGTCTAGTGTTATGAATTGCAAAGGCCCTCCTAATAGGACAGTAGCGTGTAGGTGTAATTCTAATAGTGTTAATGGCAAATGTTGAAATTTTTTTTTAGGGGGTTTCATGCTCATTACTTAATACTCTTTCATGAAAAGCAAAATTTTGATTGGCTGGTAACTTAAGCAATCATCAGTGTAAAAGGGGCACGGTCAGACATTTTTTTCAATGATATCTTAGTTAATCAGTATTGGCTCTTTATGAATGCGGCCCTTAGCTATTTACATACCTTTCCTTCTTTGCACAAAGTGTCATTATCTCACATGCCACTAGGTAGCAGGCCTTGCAATGGAAGATATGATAGCTTGGATGCAAGAAGGTGGTCAGGTAAGATATTCATATTTTAGCTAGTTTTAGTTGCAGCTTTCCTTTTTTTCCCCTCAAAAATTTTCTTATGGCTGTCCTTTCATCATTGGTTGGAATATTTGATGCCACAAACAGCACCAGAAAGCGAAGGAATATGCTTATGCAAATGGCTGAAGGAAAATGCAAGGTAGCACGCTAAACTCAACTGCCACCCCCCATTTCCCCTTCTTTTACTTTTTAATATTTAGGCTATTAAAATGAAGATTCTTTTAATTGATAATTGTCATTGTTTGATTTGGATTCTGTTCCATAAATTATGTTGGTTTATGGAGGCTGAATTGGGTGAGGAGATTAGGAGGCTGCATGATGTGGTAGGGAATGCCGTGAGTGACAATCGTCATATCATCGTAGGGACTGGATCATCCCAACTGTTTCAGGCTGCACTTTTTGCACTCTCTACTGCTGATGTTGATGCTGAACAAGAGCAGCCCATGAATGTTGTTTCTGCTATCCCTCACTACTCTGTAAGCCCCCTCATTACTTTTCTTTCTTTTTTTGTTTTTCAATCTAATTTTCTTGGATTGGTTTAGTCTGATTATTTTGGAGTTGGATGGTTATTATGGAAATTCTTTGTTAGAGCATATGAATACAACGAAAGATGGATCAGACTATCTTTGGTACATTACAAGGTAAGCAAATATAGTTGAAGAAATACTCAAAACTATTAATGCTTATCAGGATTGTAGAGGATCTTTACCTGTTTGCCATGGTGTTCTGTTTATTTGCATAGAAATATTAATGATGATCATGCATACATTTAGAAGAGAAATAGAGAAAATAAGAGTCACAAATGTAGGAAACCATGTTAGAATCCATGGAAAACATATAGAATTTGATTAGAATTTGTCCTATACTACATAAATGGGTTCATTACTTGGATTAGTATTTTCTTCGTGTGTGTTCCATGTCTAAGCATTGAAACTAGTCACAGGGACAAGATCTAGTCATAGGTAATCTTGGGGACTCCAGGGCAGTTTTAGGGACGATTTCTGATAATGGCGAATTGAGGGCTGTTCAGCTAACCACTGATTTAAAGCCTGGATTACCAAGTAAGTTCTAACTTTCTTTGAGTGCTGGCTGACACATGAAGTTATTAAACACATGAATTTTGACAGTTAAATTCAGTACTAATTGGGTGGTGTCAATCATCATGGCTAATGCAGAGGAATCAGAGCGAATAAGAAAGTGCAACGGAAGAGTATTTGCACTCAAGGATGAACCTCATATTCAGCGCGTATGGCTGCCCAACATTGACTTACCAGGTCTTGCTATGGCAAGAGCTTTCGGAGACTTCCAGCTCAAAAACTATGGACACTACAAGAAAAGTGTTCATTGATAGCATTAGTTTATAGCGTTTTTGTGAAAACCGCTATAAGTGACCGAATTCATCAAAGCCAATTAAAATTGGAACCGCTATAGACCAAAAGCCGCGCGGGAAGTGAAAAAAGAAGCGCGAATTGCTTCTCAAAAGCCTCGCGGGAAGTGAAAAAAGAAATGCACAAATTGCTTCTCAAAAGCCTCGCTCGATTCCACTTCAACATCTACGTCTTTCTCCCTCAGTCTCGCTCTCCTCCCCCGTCAATCGCAGCAGATCGGAGAGGCATTTTTCTTCTCCAAAGGTATGCCGCTCTACAAGCGAGAGTGAGGGAGAGAGAAATCTAGGGAGAGTGAGAGAAATCAAGAGCGAGAGTGAAAGAGTGAGGGAGAGAGGAATTGAGCGAGAGAGAAATCCAGGGAGAGGGATGCCGCTCTTCTTCAATCCAAAGGCACGCCGCTTTTCTTCAAACCAAAGGCACGCCGCTCAAGCGAGAGTGAGAGAGATCCAGGGAGAGGGAAAGAGTGAGGGTGAGAGAAATCGAGAGATCGAGAAATAGAGATCTAAGTGCAGAAGCTCGTCCTCAACATCTCCGTCGGCAAGAGCAGAGATCGTCTCACCAAGGCCTCCAAGGTATGTATACTAAGTCTATCTCTCACTTACCCCCTAAACCCCATTGCACATCTTTTCCTCCCAAACCCCCATCGTTTTTCACTGATTTTTATTTGTAGGTGTTGGAGTTGTTGAGTGGACAAACCCTAGTTTTCTCCAAAGGTATGTATCTAACAAACAAAAAGGGTTTCTCTCTTTTATGTTTTTTGTTCATTTTGATTTTACATTGATTTGGTTGATGGGGTTTTTTACCCTTTGATTTTTTTTTTTTTGTTAACAATTTTTTTTTCAGAATTGGGTGTAATGAGAAGATTTCTTGCTATGTCACCATCGAGGTGACAAGTGGATGCAACTTCTTGAGAGTGGATTGAAGGTGAAGGAGTACTACCTGTTGAGGAGGAACTTCAGTAAGACTGGATGCTTTGGTTGAAATTGGTTATCTTTTTGAATATTTCGTGGTAACTGATGGTTGTGTATAATATTTAGGTTTCTTTGGTGTCAATGGTATGCACATTTGGAAAGGGGCGGATGTCAGCCATGCTTAGGCTTTTGGGTAATGGAAATTACCCTGAACTAAGTACAGGTATTGTTAGCTACAACATTAGAATGCCGTAAAATTTAATGTTTTGATATGGATGTGATGTGAATCTAATATGCTATTGTCTGCTTAGATACTTTTAAATTTCAATCTTTCCTTTCCAATATTATTGGTCAGATTCATGACTAAAGGCCCTTTTTTTGTGTGTGTGCGTGTCTGAAAACTTTTGCAAAATGTAGATGATGTTGGTTTTTAGACACATCCAATATTATACTCACAGTTAGAGGAGTTGAAAGACTCCATCTGTTTACACCTGCAGGATCAAGTAAGCCTCTCTAACTAAATTAATATGTAGTGAATGCATGTTTGCATGTATCCCTACCTTAGTGATCCTGATTGGGTTTAGCTCATTTGTTGAAGCTAACATGTATCCCTACCTTAGTGATCCTGATTGGGTTTAGCTCATTTGTTGAAGCTAACAGGCAAAGGGAAATAATGTTTTCAAATCAAAACATGGTGCATGATCCTATGACTATTGCTCTATTTGCAAAAACTAATCTATATGTTCAACCACCTTATTGTGAAAGCTACATCAAAAGAAGATGTTCATGAACTAATCAATCAAGTTCCATTTAAACTTTTGAAATTGAGGTTCCGTTTTGACTTGTCCACTTGGCAGCTTTGTCTAGGATTTTTTTTTTCGGGGAATGCTTTATTTCCAACAGAAATTTTGTAGTAGTGGGGTTTGAATGTAAATTTTTTCAGGGGAATGCTTTTGAAATTTTTTCAGAATAGTTTGTAATTAATTGCTCTCTCGTACATGAAATGGAAGTGGGGTTTGAATGTAAATTTTATATTCATGAAGGTGTCACTTATGAAGAGGCTTAGACATCCTAATGTACTACTCTTTATGGGGGCAGCAACCTCATCTCAACGTCTTGGCATTGTTACAGAATTCCTTCCACGGTTGGTTCTCCGCTTCTTTTGAAAAACATTGAAATAGGGAGCAGTTGAAGTTTTTCCTCTGTTTCCCTTATATTACATTGTCTTCTGTTCTTAAATGCCTTACTATTTAATTATTTGGACGTAACAGGTTTACACTTGTTTTGAGTGCAGTGGGAGTTTGTTTCAGTTGCTCCACAGGAAAACAACTAGACTAGACTGGAGGCGGCGTACTCATATAGCTTTGGATATTGTGAGTATTAGTTTTCTATGAAGGTGACAGCCATTGATTGTCTGATATCTGATATTTCTATCTTCTTATTCTTTTGAGCCGGTTATGTATTTCTAACCCAAAGAGTTTACTCCAGACTGATCAATTTTCTAACTGACATCTACTAGGCAAGAGGAATGAACTATCTTCATCACTGCAACCCACCTGTTGTCCATCGTGATATGAAGTCGTCAAATGTACTAGTTGATAGAAATTGGACAGTGAAGGTATGTTTTAATTTATCTATGAACAATGTCCATAATGGCCTTTTCTGCCATTTTCTACTTAACCATGATCAAACGTGTGCGTCCATGGTCCATGTCTAACATGGGTGTGCAGCATTGGACATATCACACATTCACCTAATGAGTTTGATTCAGACCCCATTTAAGTGTGTCCTGCATGGGAGTCGCTCAAGGTGTTGGACATAGTAAAATTATGGGAGTGCATTTGACTAATTTTACGCCTAAATATTTATTTAAAAAATGAAGAACATGTCTTCTTTCTTTTTCGTTTCATCAGGTTGGTGACTTTGGTCTTTCACGTCTCAAACATGAAACATACCTGACATCAAAGACGGGGAAAGGAACGGTATATTACATACAACTTCGTTTCAGCTACACAGTTCTCTTTGGATTGCATCTTTGCCGTAATATGATCATAGTCTGGATCTTTCTGTTGTAATCTGTGCAACAACCTAGTGTTTATTTAACCTCCTCTTATTGTTTTTATAGCCACAATGGATGGCTCCAGAGGTGCTTCGTAATGAGAGCTCAGATGAGAAGTAAGTTGAAATTTTAAGGTTTTAGAAATATCTATCTTTGATTTTGCAATTATACGACTCAACAAATGTTCTTGTTCTGTTTGTTTGATGACCTGGAAACCTTTAGGTCTGATGTGTACAGCTATGGTGTAATACTATGGGAGCTAGTCACGGAGAAGATCCCTTGGGATAACCTCAACCATATGCAGGTATTGTATCGAGTCACACACTAACCTACTATCACTTCACTATGATTCGGTTGAATTAACTGAATAAAAGCACCCTTTGCAATTTATTCCAAATAGGAAGGCAATATTTTCTTGAATCGAGTGAACATCTCGCTTGGGTTCAAATACTTTCTATGGAGAGTATTTTCTGCGCTGTGTTGCTGTTGCGGATGCTGCTGCTGAGTCGCTGATGCCGCTGCTGCTGCTGCTGTGCTGAGGTGCTGCTGTTGCTGCTGCTGCTGCTGCTGCTATGCATTGCTGCTGTTGTTTGCTGCTACGCTGAATTGCTGCTGCTGCTGCGCTGATCTGTCGCACCGTTGGTTGGAACATTTGCACTTTGAGCTGGTACTTGTATTCAAGTAATCAAAACAGTTCTTGTTTAAATTTTACAACCACTATGCCACTTGTAAGTAGTGCAAAATCTCGAATAGTGCATGTAGAATGTGGTTTTATTTCTGTCTTGTTTGGTTTTTCCTGTCTAAATTCACATTTGGATTCTATCAGTATTTGCTTAATTATTAAATGTTGAAGGTGGTAGAGCAACAGCCAAAAGAACATGTTGTTGATGAGCAAACATCTAAGGAAAGTACGCAAATTGCGATATTAGAACCTAAGCAAAGTGAAGAGGTCGTAGTAAAGGGTTCATGATTTTTTTTCGTGGATACTTAGTTATAACATTAATGGAAAATGAAAAACTTTGAAATTTATGTGAGAAAGGTTGATGATAAGCATGGAGTATCCGTGGATCCAATTTGTCCTGCATTAGAATTTTTTTTGAAAATGAAGCTCCTTGTTACATAATTATGAATAGTGTACTATGTATCTGGTGAGCTTTTTCTTTTCATGGCATCTGTTTGGTGAATAAACGTTTCCTGTGCAGGCAGTCTCATACATCAGGACCTTGTACGCCTTCACAAATGAAACATTGGCAAAGTATTCTTATGCTACTTCCCTTCAGGCAACTCTGCGGTATGGTATACTGATAAGTCTTGTTCAAGGTCTTGGACTTGGATTACGTATGGACTTGCAATATGTTCATGTGCTCTCCAACTTTGGGTTGGAAGGTTCTTGGTTTCACATGGAAAAGCCCATGGTGGTGAGATTATAACAGCTCTGTTTGCTGTTATTTTGAGTGGCCTGTAAGTATCTCATTTCTTGTTCTTGAAACTCATATACACATGCATGCACAAAGATGTGTACTTATTCTTCATGCTTATAATCTGGAATTTCAACCTCCATTTGCAGTGGATTGAATCAAGCAGCAACAAACTTCTATTCATTTGAGCAAGGAAGAATTGCTGCTTATAGACTTTTTGAGATGATAAGCCGATCAACCTTATCTGTTAATCAAGATGGAAACACCTTGATTAATGTGCAAGGAAACATTGAATTCCGAAATGTTCACTTTAGCTATCTTTCTCGACCTGAAATTCCTATCTTAAGTGGGTTTTACCTGACTGTACCTGCTAGAAAAACTGTTGCATTGGTTGGAAGGAACGGTTCAGGAAAAAGCAGTATTATTCCTCTCATGGAGAGATTTTACGATCCTACGTTAGGTATCACACACTCTAGCACACTCTGTTTCCTTATCAATTTCATTTTACACAATGTTTTACTCAGAGTTAGGTACATTACCTTTACTCTACATATGTTTTGCAATGACCTTTTAAGTTGTTTATATGTGGAATTTTTTGCATTCTGCAGGATGTTGTATATATGAAATGACTGCTCTAAAACCTGCATTTAAAGCCTTTGTAAGTTCCTGAAACTCTTTCTTAAAATTCAATAAGTTTGATTGATGACCCAACTTTGTTAGAGAGTAGTATGTTTTTTTATAGGGTTTTCTTTAACACAGTATAATTATTGTAGTATTGATTCGGTTGAAAAGAGTTGATTGTTTATGATTTTAGATTGAGGGATTTGACTACAGCAGAAATTGGGAAGTTGGTGTCTGTCACTGGGGTTGTTACTAGAACCAGTGAGGTTAGACCCGAACTTCTACATGGAACTTTCAAGTGTTTGGAATGTGGAACAGTTATTAAGAATGTTGAACAACAATTTAAGTATACGGAGGTTAGTAATGCATACCAAGCTTCCCATTTAACATGTTACTATTGGATGATTTGTATGTAATAAGTGCTTTTGTAGCTCAAGTTTCCAAATAAAATCATAAGGTTGCATATTCTCCAAGTTTGGTGCGCTTTTTTCTCACAGCATTGCTCGACAACATCATTAGCAGTTGTTCTATATTATCAATCTTAGGTTAATTCTGCGTTTGATTATTTTTGCTAATTTTTTTGTAACCTTGTTTGTTGTTACAGCCGATAATTTGCACAAATGCCACATGTTCAAATCGGGCTAAATGGGCATTGATACGACAGGAGAGTAAATTTGCCGATTGGCAGAGAGTACGAATGCAAGAGACGTCAAAAGAGATACCACCGGGCTCCCTTCCTCGATCATTGGATGTTATCCTCCGCCACGAGATAGTGGAGCATGCCAGGGCAGGTGACACGTAAGAATCAGACTCTAGTTTCAGTTACAAGTCATAATATTTTCTTAATGTATTTGGGGCATGTTTGCCAAACTGAAAAATCAGGTCGTCAAACACTAAGTAAGCTCACAAGTCCAAAGAGCTAAATGTTTCAAATGCTGACTAAACTAAATGGAAACACCATCCACCCTTGCAAAATATATATTGATTTGGTGTCAAGCATTTGACATGCCACATACTTGAAAGTCCATGTTTTCAGCATCAAGAGCTGAAATACTAGATTATAAACAGAGCCCTAGTGATTAACAATAGTGAACTCAGTCACTGTTATTTTATACTAAAATATGATGTCTTACACTGGAGGTTTTGGTTCCACTATTCAGGGTCATCTTCACAGGCACATTGGTTGTAATACCAGACATACTTGCACTTGCTTCACCTGGAGAGAGAGCAGAATGTAAACGAGAATCTTCCCAGCGTCAGAATACTGGTGGACATGAAGGTGTAAAGGGTCTCAGGGCATTAGGAGTGAGAGATCTCTCCTATCGTCTTGCTTTTATTGCTAATTCTGTTCAGGTATGTGTTTTGATGTCTTCTACATACAGCCTGACTGTATTTGTCAATGGTTTTAACTCAGTACCATTTTTTTGATAAATCAGGTATCTGATGGTAAAAGAGATAATGATATGAGGAATAGAAAGAAGGATGGCGAAGAAGATGATAACCAACAATTTACTGTGAGTTCATTGATGACATATTTTTTCTTAGCAGTTGTCCATAATTAGATATTAATGGTTTTCAATGATCTTTACTTTGTTGGTTGAGATTCTTGTGATCTAATATACTTTTTCATCATTCACTAGATATCTGATATGTTGTAAAATAATCACTGGTTCCTTATCAATTGTCTATCATTAGTTTTTTTTGACAAGTTTATTCCTAGATTGAAACCATTAATTACACTTGGTTGTGTATCGTTAAGTTCAATCTTCACTTGATGGAATCGCTCTTTCTTGCAGTTTCCAGGCTTGCATTAAACTGTTCTTATCTAGATTTAGTTAAACTTTCTTCTTGGCTATTGATGTTATGAATCATCTTGCAGAAAGAGGAGCTGGATGAAATACAATGGATGAGGAACACCCCTGATTTCTTCAATAAAATTGTTGATAGCATTGCGCCTACTGATTTTATTCTCATCGTAGGGACTGGATCATCCCAACTGTTTCAGGCTGCACTTTTTGCACTCTCTACTGCTGATGCTGATGCTGAACAAGAGCAGCCCATGAATGTTGTTTCTGCTATCCCTCAGTATAGGATTGGCTATTGGGGTTTTGAATCTTGCAATTGTTGTTCCTCAGGTACTGTCAGACGTTCTTTTTTGCCTAGTACAATTCCTTTCCTATTGATATTGCAAGTATAGTTGAAAAGCAATGCTATAAATGATAAAACAAAAACAGAGCAAAAAATTATAAATTGATGTTTATGGTTTTGCAGTAGAGTATTTCTTTCAGTGGCTATCAAGTAACTTTTGTTAATAATACATACTACTTGATATATAGATCTGTCTTTTTGAGGATTTTTTAAATGTTACATGCCCAAAAAATGTGTAAAAGCATTTGTAAAATAAATTTGTTGATGTGCATAACTCTCTTTGCCTCCTCTCCGCTCTTAAACTTGTTTGTGTTCTGATTCTTGTACAGATGATTATATCACTTGGGGCAGGTCCATGGGATGCTTTTTTTGGTGGAGGAAACATACCAGCCTTTGTTTTGGCATCCATTTGTGCCTTTGTAGGAGGTGTTGTTGCTGTATTAAAACTGCCAAAACTTTCAAGTGTTGTTAACCCATTTGGAAGTTTAGAACATGTGTAGTTACATTGTCCAGTAATGGCTTGCTTGCAATACCCATGTACTTTTTAGTTGATTGGAACACAAGTATGTAAACAATTGATGTGTTACTTGTAGGAACAATAATACTATTGATTTTTCAATCCATTTATTGATTTGCTTCCATTCATGAAAATGTTTAAGTTTGGCACATTTAAATTTTTATTTTTTAGAAATAAAACTTATAAGATGTAATAAAAAGTCATTTGATAGCCAAAAAAAAAAAAAAAAATCGAAAAAAAAAAAAAAAAAAATTTTTTTTTTTTGCTATGTATACTTACCTTAAAACGCTATGGTAAAGTCTACCATAGCGTTTCTGAAACGCTATAAAAGGATCTACCATAGCGGTTTTATAGTCTTCGATAGCGTTTTTAAACTGCTATGTATAGGCTACCATAGCGGTTTTAAAACGCTATAGTAGATTATTCCATAGCGGTTTTATAGTCTTCGATAGCGTTTTTAAACTGCTATGTATAGGCTACCATAGCGTTTTAAAACCGCTATAAATAGTCTACCTACCATAGCGGTTTAAAAACGCTATGATAGCCTGTGTTTCTTTTATAGCTTTGGCTGTCATAGCGGTTACTAAACCGCTATAGTAGGATACCATAGCGGTTTTGAAACGCTATTGATGAGACTTTTTCTTGTAGTGTTGATTGGGTTATTTACTATGGAGTATTGATGGATATAATATTATTAGACTATCATGTATTCTACGTTCCGATTTTTAGGTGTCATTGGGCAAACAAAGGTAATGGTGTTAAAGTTGAAGATGGATTAACCCTCGTGAACCTCCATCAAAGTCAAGTATCATTTGCAAGAGATCCATATATTTTAGCATCTCAACCAAAACAAGTATTTTATTCAAGAGAAGATGATTCTTCTAATTGGTATGTTGTAATGAAGGCACCACCAAGAGGTTTCCATGAGTTAGAGGCCGATGACGAAAGTGCAGAAGGTTCAATACCACTAGAAGTTGACATGGACATTGAGGAGTCTAGTAGTGAAGTTAGATATCTGAGGGAGAATTGTGAGGGCATATTTGTGTAATATATGTTTTTAACCTTCATTTTTATTTAGCTTGTGTTTTGGCTGCTTTATCAAAAGTGTCTTTGTTTTTATATATTAGTTACACATATTTCATATGTTGTCTTTTTTTTTTGTTTTCATTATATGATTAAGCTTATTAATGCATTACATATACTGAAATGATCAACTTTTTTTTTCTTAAACAGGTGAACAACAATGGTTGCTGAAGCCAAGAAGAATAGCATATCTCACAAAAGGAAACGTGCTTTGATACCCACAAAAACATCCAAGGTCTCTGAAGGAACGGATAAGAATGTCCAGAAGCATGTCAACAGACTTTGATCCAACAACATGAGAGTCATGAACCTAATCTCCAACATATACAACCATCGGCGTCCAAAGAAGTGGTCGAAAAAGATGCACAAGAAGCACAAGAGTAAGTTGCAGACACGATGGGAGTTAAGAAAGGTAGGGGTCCAACTAAAATGAGAGATATTGTTGTAGAGGCTGCAAGTCGAATTCATGTTGAATTTACTGATAAAGGTGAACCATGTGGAGAGGGGTCAATTAGTTTGTCTTATTTTTAGGCCCACTTGTACGAGAGCACGTACCTGTAACATTATGCGATTGGAGGAAGCTTGGTAATGACATAAAAGTAATCTTGTGGAGATAATTTCAGGTATTATGAACTCTTACAATTCAATGACATGTACATTTCAGTATACATAAGTTGTGATAGAACTCTTACAGTAAACTTACCAGTATTGAGTTACTTAGTGATAATTTTATATAAACTCCAGGCAAGATTCGACTTGGATACAGAATGGCAAAAGGCTATCGTATTTAAATCGATGGGATGTTTATGGAGGGCCTCAAAATCACGATTAGTCAGCCAAATACAAGAAGCAACTAATGAGGAAGAAAGACTTGAGCTTCAGCCTAAAAACAATCAAAGTAGAGCAGAGTGGATAAAGTTCATCAAGACAAAAACTAGTCCAGCATTTAAGGTATGTTAATTTTAAAAATAGTTGTAATATTATAATATATGGTGAAACATTATAATTCAGTTAAAATCTTGCTAAAGTAACACAATTTCAGGCTGTAAGTGATAAGTATAAAGCAATCAGGCGTAAGCAAATCCCACACACATACAGCCGAAAAGGATTGGCTCGATTAGCAGAAGATATGGTGATACATATTTCATATTCATATGCATTCTTATGTTGTGGTCAAAATAATTTTGTAGGTCCAATTACTAATTTTTCAGAACCTGATTTCAATTTGTTTTTCTTATAGAAAAATAATAGTACCGATCCATCTTCTGTTTCTAGGGTTAAAGTATGGATTAAGTCGCGCACCAGAAAAGACGGTAAACCAGTAAATACAGGAGTTTCTGAAACCATTGCGAGTGAAATGTTATTTGTAATGTAGAATTATGTGTAATTTTGTATAATTTCTGAAACCATACACTATCATATTATATGTGTTGAATTATATAGTAGAAGCTAATCGAAGCTGAAAGTGATTCACCATCTAACTCGACAACAAATGTGACCGAAGATGCTCTTTCCAAAGTCTTAGGAAATGAAAAACCTGGACGACTAAGAGGAATGGGAAGAGGAATGACCATCAGCAAATTGACATTCCTTCAAACTAAGGAAAAACACGTGGCCAAGATGCAAGAGCAACAAACTCTCATGCACGACACGATCCAACATTTGGAGAAATTGGTGAACACATTATTGAAAAACAAGGCAAGTTTGATACATGTTGTGATCAGTAAATAAGTAAAATTCCAGCTTAGTCATTGAATTTTTTTTTATTAACTATTTGCTGTGTTGTTAGATCGAGCAAAGTGGAGAAGAAGACAAAACATCTACAATGGTACGATACTTAGTTTCAAAATTGTGGCATTAATCTTCAATCTAAACTTGCTTCAATTGTAATGTTTGTATTGATTAATTGCAGAGTGTCAACACCAAGTCACTAGATAAATGCCAGTTGTTAGATTGGAGTGGAACATAGGAAATCGTTGCTGAAGGACATTTGATATCAAGGGATCCTAATGCTCTTGTCAATAAAATTCCTATGGGTCCTAATGCAATCAAAGTCTGTGTTGATATCCCAACTAAACCAGATGCTTTCCTATGGAAGCCTACATCTAGTATGACTTGTATAGAACAAGCTCAAGGTAAATCGATAGCATGCCGAGAGAGTTATTTTGCAACTTGATCAAGATTCAGTTCAACAAGATAATATTGACACGCCTTTGGTAAGATAATTATTGATTGCTTTGGTATTTATATCATGTATTTGTGTAACTTAAATAGTTGTATTCTTGTGTATATGATTCCTGTTTTTTATGCATTGTTTCTTGATAGAGCAAGTACAACAATTCAACGAACAAGTGCACATTGTTTGATTGGAGTGGAAAAGATGAAATAGTGGCGGAAAGACGTTGGCATTCGAGTGATCCAAAAACACTGATCAATGATATTCTTCTTTGACCTAATGCCATGATTGTTTGGGTAGATATTTCAAAAAATCATGGCGCATTTTTATGGAGGCCTACATTTAATATGACATTCATTAAAGATGTCGTTGGTTCTACTATAGTTTGGCCGACAAACAAAGTTGTTTTGGAAAAAGTACCTAAAAATCAGGAAGTCGAAAATGCATCATATCATTTGGTAAGTTAAATGTGATTGGCATACACTAATGCATAATTGAAGTAAATATATATATCTTCAGGAATCTATTAGTAAAGTGATTCCTCAGTTTAATGTATTTGTCTTGTTTGACTTGTTGTTAGAGTGTGAACATCGGCTCAAAGAAAAACTGCAAGTTGTTGGATGTTAGTGGTTCGGGACAAGTAGTTGCTGAAGGACGTTGGTTTTCAAGTGATCACAATCAGGTTGTTCATCACATTCCCTTGGGTCCTAATGCTATTAAAGTTTGGGTAGATAGTCCAAAAGTTACTACTGCATCTCTTTGGAGGCCTACATCTGAGCTGGAATTTATTGAAGATGCCATTGGTACTACAGTAGCATGGCCAGAAGACAAAGTTGTTATGATTTAGAGCTTTGGTAAGCATTGATCGAGACTTGTAATATATATTTGAATGCCTGAATGGATATCTCTCTTGGTCTTGAATTCCTGAATATATGCTTGAACTACTACCAATTTTGTAGATCCACTTGTATTCATGCATATGTACGTATGTTATATGAATGTTAATGTTTTAATGTTACTGTGTAATGTTGCTACCGTTGTTGTTAATGCTGCACATGTAATGTTGTTGTTACTGCTGTAATGTTGTTGCGTAATGTTGTAATGCTGCTGTTGTGTAATGTTGTAACGCTGTAGAATACTGTTAAATGTTAGTTTATGTATTGCATAATAAGATGTTTCACTGCTTCAGATGTCAATTGATTTTGCATTTTAGGGAGTTGTATTCATCTAAATAGGTTTTTAGGGAGTTTTGAGAGATAGATATGAGGAGATTGGTTGGAATAATATGAGGAGATTTCTCCAAAATGTTTAGAGTGTTTTATTAAGCGCTTAACTTCAAAGGATGATGAGAGAGACAAATTGCACAAGGAAATCAAGACACCATCTGAAGATTGGAAACTGAAAAATCAACAGTTGGAATCACAGGTCCACTTTTCCTATTGAGATTTTTTACCTTTTAAATGCATTTGGTCATTTTGGCACTGATTAGTCCCTGCTGTTCAAGTACTTACAATTGGGTATGCTTGCATGGGTATGTAGCAGCTGAATATGCTTGCATGGGTATGTTGAAGCTTTTCTACTTCAGCTTCAATTTGAGTATGAAATTCGGGACTAAATCAACTAATGATCGGAGGCAGGTATTGAGGTATGTTTCAATTTTAGTATAAATGCAGCTCCGTAGTCAGGTATTGAGGTATGGTTTATGTCAGAATATCATGATTAGCCTGTTTTTACTTGGGGTACAGCTGAATGGTAGGCATAGTGAACTCCATTTTATTTCACTTCTGAGTTTCTTTTTTTCTTCACCATTCAATTTTGAATAGAAAGCTTTCGTTTCTGTAGGAAGCTATGGAGGTAATGGTTGCTTGCGCTGCCATGGCAATGTTAAAAAAAGGTGATCAAGATAAAGAACACAAAGAGGATGATCCCAAATCTTCCGAAACCTCATGGGATAGTTGGAAACGTGGACACTGCATTGGTGCCACTGCATTAACTGGGGCGGTATGACATATCTAACAATGTTTCTAGGATTTAGCAAATTGGTAATTTCAACTTGATAATAAATTTTTAATGGTACTGTGGTTTTTTATCATTTTGTACATCTTTCATTCACAAGTCCGACTGCTCCAGCAATAGCTGTAGGATTCAGTGCTTTAGCACCTACATTAGGAACTCTGATCCCCGTGATTGGAGCAATTGGGTTTGTAGCTGCAGCAAGTGCTGCAGGATCAATGGCTGGTTTTATTGCTGTCACTGCGTCGTTTGGAGGTGAATGATTAGTCTACTTTGCTTTGAAATACTTCAGTCATATTTGTTGCATCTCACCAAAAGTAGAGTAGCCAAATTCTGAATTTACATTGAGTGATGATTCATTTTAGTCCGCTGGGTTTGGTATAAAAACTATTATAGTTGGTTGATATGAAATTTTGATCTACCAGACTGAACCAGGCAGCCTGACTCAACAAGCGCCTCCATCCTCTGTACTAAAGTTGGGTCCTGACGACATCCATGGCTTCAAGTTCCTGACTATCTCAGTTGCGACAACTCTGGTACTAAGCTCCATATGATGATCTTTTGTCATGGTGACATTCTTTTGAATGTTTGTTAGTAGTGCATTTTATTACACTGAACTGTTTTCATATCGTTGATCCTGTTTTTTCCTGTTATTTGAGTGGATAAATCCATGGAAGAGGTTTAACTTCAGTATTGAATCTGATATATACTTGCCTTTTCTTTTGCAGGATGGATTAAATTAATAAGCCTCCATCTACAATAGTGATGGCAGTTGGCCAGTTCTTTAATCCAGATAAGGCGAGGAGAGAGTTTCCTCAAATGTCCTTGCTACTTTCCAGCTTCGCTCAACAGGTGAATTTTTTGGTGTCGTCTGTTGAGATTCTGAAATTTCAAAATCATGTGTTTCTGGTTATCAGATACTTCATTTGGTTGTGCTTGGCGGTTGCTCATTAGTTGATTTTTTTTCATGATACGAGCATTGAAGAGTTGAAGTTTTGGATCTGAAACCATAGTTCATTGAATAAAATTGCCAAGTTTTGGGACTTTCTGTTTTGACTGTCATTTGTGTTCATTCAGATGGATGGCATGTGATCCATTAGCTTGGGGTTGAAAAGATGGAAAGTAGGAATATTTCATGAAGGTGATTCGGGTCAGCTAGAACAGATGTAGGTGGTCTCACTAATGGAACAAAAGTTTTTAGTTTTACATGGTTGTTTTACAGACCCTGACATGCTTGACTGTCGAATTGGTTGGTTGGTTGTGGTACATGTTGCACTACTGATTGGTTGTGGTATTAGATCAATGGACAATATGACTTTTGAATTACTTAGCAACAAGGAGATTATTGAAATGTCATATAGAGTGAAACATACATTCCCTGCCGTTAGCAACTAGTGTTCAAATGTCTCATATTTGAATACTTGTTACAAAGTGTCTGATGTTTTTTGTTTTCCAGATTTTGTTGGGGTTCCCTTTGACTTTCATATCCACTGCAAATGCATCAAGATCCTTCAATCTTGGACGTATCTTTATTCACTTCTGGTACATCTCATTTGAAGCGTTAACAAATTATGTGAGATTTGAAATATAATTTAGCATCTTCATTCAGGAAATGTGCTGGACAGAGTGTTGCATATTTTATAGGCAAGATCAATGGCAAGCAAAGGAGGGCTTTCATCAATTTTTTGCAAGGGTATCAATGGATCATCTCCACTAAGAATCATCATGGTGAGTGAATCATCTCCACTAAGAATTCTCAATTTTCTCAAATCTGACAGTTTTTTTTTTGTCGTCAAGTATTCCTTTTTCCTTCGATCTTGATGCTTATTAAGTATAAAAAATAAGAAATTTGTTGAGATCTTGTATGTATATACAGATGGTTGAGATCATGGTTCATGAGTTTCACCACTGTCAAAATTTTGTTATCTATAACTGTGTAGTAGTTTGTAAGGCAATTGATTTAAGGTGAATTTTTTCTTTGTTTCAAACTGTAGTGGAGTCATACCAGTCAGTGGTGAAGAATACTCTATACCAACCAGATGAGGTATCATCATTAGCGCAATGGAGGGTCCTGAACAGATTGCATGACAGGAATGAGACACTATATTACAAAGTAAGTTTGCCGGATAAAAACTTAAAACTTCATTAGACTTTTGGAATTTCATCACCTTAAACTAATCCCTTTACTTGGTTTCTCCAGGTCCTTATTGAAAACATTGGGGTTGGTATGTCAAAACTACGGAGGCTTGTTAATTTAAACGCCCACGTGGGATGTATTTAAGTGCAAAGGATAAAGGAGAGATGATGTATTTCAATGCAAAGGATAAAGGAGAGATGATGTATTTCAGTGCAAAGGATAAAAGCGAGTCAAGATTTCCTGCACAGGTAAACTAAAATTCTAATTTTTTTTGCTAATATCATTGGGATTCTTTCATGGACTGATTGGTTATTCAAACTAAATTCAGGTGAGAATTCGTGTAAGGAAACTTTGCAAGGCATTGGAGGAAGATGCCTTCAGGCCAGTTCTGCACCACTACGATGGCCTCAAGTTCCGTTTTGAGCTCTCCATTCCTGAGGTAAGATGAGTTAAAATATTTATGTTTAAATTTGAGTAGTATCTTGTTATTAATCTACCAAGTTCTCATCTGTAGTTTTAGCTAAAATCATATTTTTGATTTGTGTTTTGAATTATCTTTGTTTGTTTTGACAGACCTTGGCCATGCTTGACCTCTGCGAATAGGGCATCTCTGAAAGTATTATCAACCAGTAAAGGATAAAGGAGAGGTGATGTCCATGACCTATAATTGGCCATCTGAACAGGTTAGTAAGGGGTCAAGAGGATTTGGTGTTCTAGTTTGCTCATGGAGGTTTGTTCTTTTTTATGGATTTCATGTACTGTTCACTTCATGGAAACTAATTTTGTAACCTGGTTTTTTGTTTCTTAGTACTAGGAATTGGAATCACATTAACATGTAACTTGCTAGGACTATTTCACTACATTTTCATAATAACATCTATTCTTAAAATGTTCTTACATAAGGTGCGAGCTTGTCTTGTTTTTAGTTCACTCGGGAGTTGAGGAATTTATGAACTAGAATTCCAAGTTCCCTTGAACATAGGTTATTGCATCATAAGGTGATTTTATAAGTTTATTTTTACGCTTCTAGATAGTATTAGAACAAATGTAGAAGTCAGACTTTTGTGGAAGGTAAAAACTTTTGTTTCATATAAGATGAAATAAAATAGAGACTTAATAAGGACTGTTATTTCAATTGACACTGTTTGATTTCTAGTGTTTAATTAGATTTTTGTTCGCTTCTGCCACAATATCGTCATTCCTTTATGAATGTTGATGAATTTTTTGGGATTGACTATTCCATAACGAGAACAGTTACTGTATGCACTCTTTAATACTTTTCAAATTTTTGGTTTATCTTCCGTTTGTTACAGGTTGAATTGATAGTGGTGACAGACGGAAGCATCATTCTTGGACTTGGGGATCTTGGAGTTTAGGGAATTGGAATGCCCATCGGGAAACTCGATATATATGTTGCTGCAGCCGGCGTGAACCCACGCAAAGTATGTACCCTCTCTCTATTTCTCTCAATATATTGTCTTTCAACTTTCAAATACTGTTGCATATACCATTACAAGTTGTCTCAGTTTACTGTTATTTTTCATTGTAGATACTTCCAGTGATGCTAGATGTTGGAACCAATAATCAAGGGTAAGCAGCTGTTAGTAGAAGCTAGCTATTAGTCATTCTGTTGAGTATATGCTACTCATCCTATGAATCCATGAACTAATAAAAGCATCACTCGAAATATTATCGATGCATTTCTTGTTTGAACAGGGATGGTCTGCTTGGATGGCCATGATATCAGGCCACTGCAAGTCAAGTGGCTGCGGGCACAAATAAGAATGCTAGGGCAGGAGCCACTTCTATTTTTCACTACAATAATAGAGAATGTGATGATGGGGAAAGTGAATGCAAACAATAAAGAGGCAATTTCTGCTTGCATTGCGGCTAACGCTCACAATTTCATCTCTAGTCTCCCAGAAAGATACGACACCGAGGTAGTTTTTTCAGGAATGCATTCTCTGATTCACCAAGTTCCATGTGTTTCCTTATCTCCAACACCTTTATTCTTATATTATGCCTCTATTTCACAGTTGAAGGCTAGACATAATGAGGACATTGTACAACGGAATGGAAGATGGAGTTTCAATCGAAAGGCAATAATTTGTTAATGGTGAGATCAAGGAAATATCAAGCAAATTTCTTTTTATTTTTATTTTGTAAAGAGAATTGTAATTTTATTTTCACCTCGTTTTACGAGTGTGTGGTGTAATAATTTTTGAGAACTTTACTATTTATCATTTTGTTTAATCACAAAAAAAAAAAAAAAAAAAAAAAAAAAAAAAAAAAAATTCAAAAAAAAAATTTCTAAGTCAAAAGAAATTATAGGGAAACAATTTTAATTGTTACCCAATAATTTTTATGATTTAGAAATCCGACTTCTAAATCCAAGACAGTAAATTTATTTGCATATGCTTGTGTGTTGAGTGAAACGGATAAAAAGAAGTCGGACCTTTTGTTTTAATTGCGCTAACTTTTTGTGCAGATTGGAATACGCACACTGTAAGTATTTCTGTCACACGCAATGTATTAGCGATCAGAGTGCTTGGTGTAATTGTTTGAAATTGTGTGATTGGTTGTTCAATTTCTGTAATTGTGGATGCTAAACTTTAGTAATTCATAATAAGCAGACCCAGCTTCTAAATAGAAACTGGTGGGACTTAATATCCCCACCTCATCACTTCAGCTGTGTGCAACCAATGCCAAACATAATTAAAATCAATTAGCAAGTTAGATAGAGTTTCTCTTAGGTACGGTGTTCATAAGACAACCAAGACCAAGGTGAATCCAGTAATTTTTGTGTTGACCGCTGCTAAAAGTGACGTTGGGTTTAATCATTCAATGAACTCCGAGAGGCCACTGCCACAAGGGTAATTTACCCGGTACGCCGAGTCATAAGTAAGCTACGATCCACAAGAAGGATTGGTGTAACTAACAGTTTTGGGTTAGGAACACAAGCCTCAAGTGTACATGTAACATCACATCGTTCTCACATCTATTGGCTTACAGAGCGGTAGCACAAGGAAGTACTTAATTGGACCATTGTGACCTCCTTCTCTTGTGCGATAATCCGGTTTCTTTGAAACAAAACTCTAGCCTACTGATTTTGAACTTTGCGGTGTAAAGTGTACACTCTTAGGATCAACTTGTAGCACCCATTGCTGTGTCATAAAGATTACATAAGAAATAATTGTCCCCCAAAGATAAAAAGATAATTGATCTTAAAAACGTTGATTGCTTAGGGAGGCATGTTTCTTGTGCATTTATTGGTTGCTGATTGTGTGTGAGTCTGTGCATATTTTGTTTAGAGTTAGTGATTTAAAAAAAAAAAAAAAAAAAAAAAAAAAAAAAATGAACACAAGGGAATATCCAGCCTATTTTCCCGAGCAAGTCAATTCATTTCATGACGTGCGACGACCTGATTATGATCCATATTTAGATTATTACAACCCAGGTTTCGCCTATCATCCTGACTTCTCATGGGCTCATGGTCAGTACCATGAAGGCCCTCTAGACACTCCTCAACCTCCTCAAGCTTGCATTCCTGATAATGAGTTAGAGGCTATAATGACCATGTTTATAAAACGAACAGGGGAAATGCTTGAGCAAAATTCTCAGGATATCGCAGATTTGACAGCTATTTATCAACAAAACTCTCAAGCGATCCGGAAACTTGAGATGACTGTGAGTCAAATAGCTGAGTCATTTTGTGAAATAGAGTCAGAAAAATTCCCTGGCCAACCTATTTTCAACCCAAATGGTCAATTTGATCTTAGTGGCTCATCTGAGTCAGATAGTGATGATGTCCAATTCATTACTACCTTTAGGAGTGGAAATTTGGTTGACAGTCAGGTAGAAATGTCTGATATGAGTGTCATTGAGTTGTCTAGCCAGGTTGCATCATCATCTCATCAGAAAGCTGATACAGCCTCATTTATTGATGAACCTGTAGAGTCTGAGACACTAAAGACATCTCCTTCCCATGTTGACTCATGCCTTCCTAGTGACTCATGCATCGAATCAAACTGTGATCATGCTTTAGAGCCCCCCCTTTATGATTTTCATGATGCACATGACCATTTAGAGACTTGTTTGACTCACTTTAGTTTAGACTTCGATGTTGATGATTCCATTAGGGAAGTCAATGATTTGCTTGACTCAGTCCCCATTGTGGATCCTAGTTATAAATGGAAGTCTAAAGTAAATCCTCTTTCACTCAGTGAGTCAAAACTAGTCCTATCAGTTGAGCCACCTGCACTTGACCTTATTCAATTACCTGACACCCTCAGGTATGCTTTTGCAGGTGATGAGTTGTCTAGACCAGTCTCTCTATATGATTCATGTGATGAGCCTGTACCACCTGATATATCCATCGTCTCATCTACTTGCATCATATTCCCACTTGCTAAGGCTACTTTCACTGATCCTTTGTGTTGTAGTGAGGATTTCAGTTTTCACCATCCTGATGTGAAAATTATCCATTCTTCTTATTTGGAACCAGACATAGGATGTGCCCTCTTTGGAGCACACAAGGATCATTTGTTGTGTATAACTACTAATCACTTTTGGAATGTCCTAGTGTATTTGGTGCTCCATGTGATTGCTATATTTTGGTGGACTGATCCTCAACTGTTCAGGTTGTTAATATACGGCCATGGACTATGTGTTTGTCATATTCTTCCTCTACACTTTTTGATACACCATTTTTTTTAGGAAGAATATTTGTCTGGCTGATGACGTTAAACCAAGCGCTAATAGGAGGCAGCCTAGCTTTAGTTGTGTGTTTTTGCTGTTAGTCTGGATTGATTTTCGAGTACCCTATTTAGTTGTGTTTCATTCATACTCGTTAGCTCCGTAACAGTTTTGTCTTACAACTTGTTTTCTTTTTAGTTTTCTTTGTTAGTGTCGAGTCTGCATTTTATCAATTTCTAATGAAAACTCCATGATTCTTATGTTTGTGAGCCTCATTGATGGATGACTTCTTGGAACTTGGTAAAATCTTCACCGTGGTAATATTGTTCTAACCTCCTTTCATGTACTTATTTCATTCATTTGTCCGAATTATTTTGTTAAACATTGAGGACAATGTTTAGATTAGGTTTGGGGGTAGGGTTCATGAGTCGGTGAATTTTTCGTAGTGTTTTTCTTATAAAAAAAAAAAAAAAAATGTGTTTTTCTTGTTTTTCTATCAAGAAAACTTGGTCTTTTGTGATTTTGAATTTTAAATGTTTTATGCTCAAGACAATGCAAGTCGATATTGATAAAGACTTAAAGTTTAGTATGGTCCTTATGTTAGATCTAGTTCATGAGATTTTTCAACTCAATTATCTTTGCACCATGAGCCATGTTAGCATAACTTGAAGTTGATGAGTGAGATATGCACTAGAAAACCTTAGAATAATAGTGGAGACTTAACCCTGAAAGTTTTGAACCTTTCTATTTTTCTGAGGGTTATACATAAACTCTGATTTTTCTTGATTCCGTATTAACTCGTTGATGATCTCATTATTCTCATTTTTCTGATCAATTGCTTTGGGAATGACATCAAAATTGAATTATTACACTAGAACTTCTTGGCTTATTCAATTGAGATGTCATAAAACTGACCCAAACTTAGGAAATGATCTAGGCATTTTTTTTCTTTAGACCATTAACTAGCCTTTTAACTTACCCATAACATTAACCTTTTTGTAGCCTTTTGAGCCTTAGAATAACTTTTATTTGTTAACCCATTAACCTTTACCCAATTTTCTCTGGGAATGTGTATGGATGGATATACTTGGTATACAAAGGGCATGAAAGAGCAAAAATATGAGATATTTCATAAATCCTCTATTGAAAAAAAAAAAAAAAAAAAAAAAAAAGTTGAAGAAAAGAAAAATAGCTATAAAAAATGATTATGAATATTCTTCAATGAGGATAAAGATGTGAGAATGAAGAAAAAAATTGATGGTGTACAACATTGGTTTATTCTGGGCAGCCCTAATTGTTCATCGAATGGGTATATACATTCCTAGAAACTTTTCTTAGAATCCTTTGACATTCCTTATTAACCATTACCCAAACCCCGTTACAACCCAACGAAGTCCTAGTTGATCTTAGGTAAAGGTTGGTTCCGTAGATGTGGAGATTTAATAACCAAGACCTATAGTATTTGATTCAACATTCCCAAAAGCAATTGATATTCCTGTCCATGAGATCATGTTCATTCCATTCTTGAAAAGTCCGTTCTTCATAATACTATATGTGAGATGATTGTTTTCCATTATTTACTCTTTCCTCACATATAAATTGAGTGAATTACCAAATCTCTGAGTGCTTTATTGTGAGTGACATGAGAGATTTGAAGTCAAAACAAACTTTCTACAGGAGATTTAGTCATTGTTTTGCTCTGAAATAAAAAGTTATGTTGATAGTGCTATCCACACACACACATTGAGTTGAGAATGATTGTGAATTTTTTCTAACTTTTGGAAAATATTAAAATTTTTGGAAAATTGTTGGTTCCTTGCATTTATTGAAGTTTTAAAATAAGCTTTTTGTGACCAAGTTTTGTTGAGTCAGTAATGTTTGTGGGTAACATTTCTGGAAACCCTCACGAGACTATAACTCGTCCACTAGAGGTAATCTAGCGGTTTAAAGCCTTGTTGCACGTTTAAGGTAAGTGCAACCGATGATTCCTGCGAAAGTGAGTTAGGATTTTCTTTTTATTGTTTTGCTCGAGGACTAGCAAAATATAGGTTTGGGGGTATTTGATATACACATAATTCATACATTTTATACTCCTTAATTTATATATGTTAGTGTTTCGATTCTTATATTTTATAATAATTACTTCGTTTTTATTTCTTTTCAGGAATTTGCGCTTAAACGATAAAACCGTATAAAGGCGACAATTTGATATGGTGGTACAAAAGAGTGGTTCACTAGGGAAACCTAAGCTCTAGCCCAAGTCCATGAAATAGAAACCCTAAGCCTAAGCCCAACACTAGGGAAACCTAAGCTCAAATCCATATCCATAGGCAAGCCCAAGCCCAAGCCCGTAAGCTAGACTCCTAAGCCCAAGGGAAACCCTATTTAGGTTTTGCTATAAAAAGGGAGTTTAGAAGCTCTCTAGAGGACCTCTCTTTGGAGTCCCTCTTTTGCGATCTCTTCCAGCCGCCTGCGATTGCTCTCCATCCAGGCAGAGACACAGATCTGTGTCTCTCGCCACTAACCACCATCTGACCACCATCTAACCACCGTCCTCGCACAACACCGCCGCTCCCTGTTTCTCTTCCTCTCCACCTTTCAAACAGACCATCTAACCACCACTGCCGCCATCGAACAGCACCACAACCTCGCCACCACAGTCTCCTCGACATCACCATCGCCACCACCGCGAAACAGGGGCGTGACAACCCTGTTTAGCGTCCAACTTCCACTCTGCCACCACCGCGAAACAGGGGCGTGACAACCCTGTTTAGCGTCCAACTTCCACTCTGCCACCACCCTCGGCCCCTCTCTCCTGTCCACGCACCATCACCACCTCCGCACGAGCACCGCCACCGAGACGACCGAGAACCAGGCCGGACTGAGTCGCGGCAGAGTCGCAAAACAGGGAGTTCAAAGAGAGGTCCTCTAGAGAGCTTCTAAACTCCCTTTTTATAGCAAAACCTAAATAGGGTTTCCCTTGGGCTTAGGAGTCTAGCTTACGGGCTTGGGCTTGGGCTTGCCTATGGATATGGATTTGAGCTTAGGTTTCCCTAGTGTTGGGCTTAGGCTTAGGGTTTCTATTTCATGGACTTGGGCTAGAGCTTAGGTTTCCCTAGTGAACCACTCTTTTGTACCACCATATCAAATTGTCGCCTTTATACGGTTTTATCGTTTAAGCGCAAATTCCTGAAAAGAAATAAAAACGAAGTAATTATTATAAAATATAAGAATCGAAACACTAACATATATAAATTAAGGAGTATAAAATGTATGAATTATGTGTATATCAATAGACTGAACAGATGATTGATAACAATGTTTATGATCATCTGATCATGGTACTCCATTATGATAAATATTTTTTACAGTCTTTACAGGTAAGCCAATTCACAAAAAGCTTTTAGATTTGTTTTCAGGGATTGAATTCATCAAACCCCTTTCAATCTTTGTACTTGTTGTTCAAGTTTCATTGACCCATTTTCGTGAAATGGGTGTTTAGGATCTGCAGAGCAAGGAGTGGGATCAGTGGGGTTGAGTGAAGAAGAAGAGTGAGAACAATGGATGTGACCCAGTTGCAGAGACGGTTGGTAGATTACACAGACTCGCTGTTTCGTGAGGTTGGTTTTTGTAGTTTTGGGTTTTGTTTTGCATGCTTTGGGTCGCTTTTGATGATGGGTTTGTGTTGTGTTTGTTGTGGTGTGAAGGGGTTTTTGGATAGTTGCCATAAGATTTCATATTCTGATACGAAGCTATTGAATCTCTGTATCAGGAGGAAGTTCCTATGCCATAGAAGAAGCCGTTTGTCAATGAGCAGACCAATGTCGAAAACTCCTCAATGCAGAAAATAACAGTTGAAGCATCATCCTCTCTGAACAGCCTTTCTAGAAATCTGCTTTCACAACCAAGGTCAACCTGCAACTCCATTGAAACCCACATCTGTGAAAGTTGAAAGGCCAACCCAGTTGCCTGGCATATCAAGGCCTTCAAGTGCTCCTCTCATGCCTGGTCCCAGGCCAAGTGCTCCAATTGTTTCGATGACTCAAACAACACCGCTTTTAGCAAGGTCGTCAAGTGCATCTGGACAACTGGCAAGTGAACCATCAGCAGGAACCCACAGTTATGCCCCACAGTCCTACAGAAATGCTATAATGGGGAAAACCCTGACACCGAATTCCGCTACTAGTTTCATGCCTCGTCCTTCTACATCTACAGCAGGGCCTCAATATCTGTAGTACTAGTTCATGGGTACTGACATATGGGGACAAGGAACAGAAGTTTGGATTGGCATTAGACCACCAACAAAGTTGGATGCATTTGGAAGATTAGATAGTGAAGGAGTGGATCCAAAGATGCATATAATGGATGCTTTCTTATGGGGAACGTGTTTGCTTGAAGATGAAATTCTGGCTCTTCATGCTGCTACAAGCTAAGCTGAGTATAGCACAATTGATCTCCCAGAAGATGGATGGCAGTGGAGTTATTCACTTTCAAGAGTATGTTCTTTGAAGTTGTATTTCATGTCTCTGAATACTTCATACTTACCTTTTTCAACTTTTTTCTTTATGCGCATTGAAAATTTTCATGTACAGTTCTGCATAATGCATATTTTTAATTTGTTGCTTCCTTTAACTGTTTTTACCTTATGCATGTGGGACGGTGATCCTGCAGATGTTGACTTGTATGATAGAGATGATGTTGACTGGGATGGACACTATTCAAGTGGAAGAAAAAGAAGATCTGACCGTGAGGCCATGGCAATTGATGTTGATCCTTTTTCTAGAAGATTTAGGAAACCGAGAATGGAAACACAAGAAGAAATCAAGCTACGGATGCTTTCAGTTGAAATGCCAGTTAAGGAAGCTCTCTCTGCAAGAGGTGAAACACATTTCACTGATCAAGAGTTTCCTCCTGGTGATCACTCTTTGTTTGTCGATCCTCAAAACCCCCCTTCAAAATTGCAAGTAATATGCAGCTGAGACTATTGCCAAGTTGCAAGTAGAAATACGGGAGATGCGTACTGTAAGAGAGTTAAGAAATGAGTGTAATACATTATCTTTATTATTTGATAGATTTTGTGACTTGATGTAATACATTATCTTATTAATTACATTATTTTGCCTCCTTTCATTGAAATGTTTAAGTTTGGCACATTTAGATTTTTATTTTCTAGAAATAAAACTTATAAGATGTTATAAAAAGTCATTTGATAGCAAAAATAAAATAAAATTTTAAAAAATTAAAATAAAAAAATTAAAATTTAGTCAACTTACAATAGCGTTTTTTAAACGCTATAATAGACTTACTATAGCGTTTCAGAAACGCTATAAATAATGTTACTATAGCGTTTCTGCAATGCTATAATAGTCAACTTACAATAGCATTTTTAAAATGCTATCATAGACTTACCATAGCGTTTCTGAAACGCTATAGTAGTCAACTTACAATAGCATTTTTAAAACGCTATAATAGACCCTGTATCTATTATAGCTCCGGCAGACACATCGTTTGCTAAAATGCTATGAATGACCATGTTTCTTGTAGTGTCAGTTGTATGCGAAGTTTAGTAAGTCTCATTTCTGGGAGCCTGGAGTTCAATTTCTTGGGCATGTCATTTCTAGCGGAGGTATTGGAGTGGATCCCAAGAAAGTCGAAGCAGTAAAGTCTTGGAAACGACAGAGTAGTGTGACGGAGATTTGTAGTTTTCTGGGTTTGGCCGATTATTACCGACGGTTCATCGAGAAATTTTCACTGATTGCGGCACCACTCACTCAATTAACCAGGAAGAATGTTCCTTTTGTATGGTTAGAGAAGTGTGAAGAAGTTTTTGAAACTTTGAACCTTCGGTTGACTTCAGCACCATCGTTGACTATTCCGACACCTGGTGGCTGATTGGTGGTATTTACTGATGCTTGCGGTACAGGATTGGGTGGAGTGTTGATGCAAGGTAAGAAGGTTGTAGCCTATGCGTCTCGACAGTTGAAACCCCATGAGAGGAGATATCCGACACATGATTTAGAGTTGGCAGCCGTAGTCTTTGCTTTGAAGATCTGGAGACAATATCTGTATGATGAGAGGTTCGAGTTGTTCACATATCACTAGAGTTTGAAGTACCTATTCACTCAGAGAGAGTTGAATATGAGGCAACAACGATGGGTTGATTGTCTTAGCAGCTGTGACTTCGAGATACAATATCAGCCTGGTAGAGCCAATGTGGTTGCAGATGCCTTGAGTAGGCGACATGCAGTGATGGCAACCATGATGATTCAGGAGTACCGAACACTTGAGACATTAGTTTCATTTGCAGTTTAGCCTACTTTCAGTATAGAAGGCAGCATGATAACGGGGTTAGCAGTTTATCCGTCGTTGATCAGTATAGTGGTACAGAGACAGACCTTCGATCCAGTGATTACGAGGCAAATAACAGATTTGGTAGTGGACACACTGGATGAGTGCCCTACTGATTGGTCGGTGGGTTCAGATGGAGGGTTGCGGTTCCGTGGTCGACTTTGTGTTCCGTCTGATGAGGAGTTGCAGAGAGATATCTTATAGGAAGCTCATAGATCTCGTTTCACCGTTCACCCCGGTGGAACGAAGATGTATCGAGATTTGAGACGTTCTTTCTGGTGGCGTGTTATGAAAAAAGACATTGGAGAGTTTGTGGCACGGTGTGCGACTTGTCAGCAGGTGAAATTTGAGCATCAAAGACCATCTGGGTTATTGCATCCATTGGAGATCCCGACGTGGAAGTGGGAGTATATCACTATGAATTTCATCATTGGACTTCCACAGTCGAGGAAAGGTCAAGGGTTGATATGGGTCATTGTTGATCGGTTGACAAAGTGTGCACATTTCATTCTTGTTAGTATGAATTAGACGACCGACAATCTAGCGGTGTAGTTCATTCGGGAGATAGTCCGCCTTTATGGGTCGCTTGTTTTGATTGTATACGACCGAGATCCAATTTTCACAGCCCACTTCTGGCAGAGCTTTCAGCAAGCTATGGGTACTAGATTGGACATGAGTACAACATATCATCCATAGACAGATGGCCAATCTGAGCGAGTAAATCAGGTAGTGGAAGACATGCTTAGAGCATGCATTTTAGACTTTGGAGGCAGTTGGGAAGATCACCTACCGTTGTGCGAGTTTGCGTACAACAATAGCTACCACGTAACTATTGGCATGGCACCGTTTGAGGCATTCTACAGACGACCGTGTAGGTCCCGTGTTTGTTGGGCATAGATTGGAGAGTCGGTTGTTATGGGGCCAAATGTGATAAGAGAAACTATTGAGAAGATTGAGTTGATTAGAGCGCGTTTGTTGACAGCCCAGAGTAGACAGAAGAGTTACGCTGATAGGAGGCGTAAGGAGTTAGAGTTTGCTGTTGGCGACAGAGTCTTTTTGAAAGTTTCCCTAATGTGCAAAGTTGTTAGGTTCAAAAGTCGAGGGAAGCTTGCATCGAGATATGTAGGGCCATATGAGATTACTGAGAGGATTGGATCAGTGGCCTACAGATTAGCTTTGCCGCAGAGTATGTCAGGTCTCCACGATGTGTTTCACGTATCCATGTTGCAGAAGTGTTTGGCAGACCCGTCACAGATTGTGGAGCCCGCTGAGTTGGAGATTTTTGATGATTTGCCATATCCAGTGAGGCCAGTAACCATTATTAATGATGAAGTGAAACAACTTCGACGGAGGACGGTGAAGTTAGTGAAGGTCCAGTGGAGGCACCGGGAGGGTGACATGACTTGGGAGTTGGAGGACCAAATGAGACAGAAATACCCTGAGTTTTTCGCCTACTCTTTCTTGTCGTTGCTTTGTCTGATCTCGAGGACAAGATCTCTTTTAAGATGTGTATGAAGTAATATCCGTAGTTTTTTTTTCCGATTGTTCGATTTGCTTTTCATTGTTTGATTTGCCTGACTTCAGATTTTTGAAAATTATTTCAATGGTATAGGTTGGTTAGATTTAGATTGCGTTTTAAAAATTAAAATAAAAAAAAAGTATTTGGAGGGTGGGGTGTACTCAGAAATCTGGTGGAGGCACATAGCCACCCACACCTTAAAAGAAACCCACCTTATCTTCTTCTTCTTCTTCTTCTTATTCCTTTTTCTTTTTTTCTTTCATTCAGTGCATTCCTCCTGACGCTCCTTCTTCTCCGGTGTGCAATCGCGAGATTCGTCGTTATCTCCTCCTGAATCTCATCCCCTCCTCTCATTTTTCTTCCTCTTTCTCCCCTCTCCTTCTTGCTGGATTTTTTCACCTTTAAAAATCAAAAAATCAGGGTGTGTGGCTTGTTCGGAGTTGTCATTGTCGGTGCTAGCAATGTGGCTCTAATCAGTCTCTCAGGTGGTGGTAGGGGTGTCGTTTGGAACCTGTAAACCCACATGCAAGGGTGGTTTCAGGGTTGGCTTAAATTTCTAAGAAAATCAGTGTGCATGTCCGTTAAGAAGGTTCTCCGAGGTGAATCCGAGCTTTGATCGTGAAGGTGAGTTGCGATTCGTAATTTCGGTTGTTTTTGGACCTATTTTCGGCCTGTTGTGCTGTTCAAAGGTTATCAGACCGGAGTAGGGTTTCGGCGAGTTTTCGCCGAATTTTGGGTTTCGTCGAGGTGTTTGCCGGATTTAATTTGCTGGTAAGTATTTTTTTCAGTCACGCACCGGGTGTTACTTCTTTCTTTTCCCAGCTTTCGGCTAGTTTGCTCATTTTTTAGGCCGCCTTGTAGTTTTAAAAGTTTCATTGGTCTCGCATTCGCTGTTTCTCGAGTTGGGAGCTTCGATTGGTAGGATTTGGGTTTCGAAAACCCATTCCGCTCAGTGAGTGTAACTATAATATTTACCTTGAGAAATATTTATTTTAAATCTTGAATTTAATTTTTACAATATGCCGTCGATTGTGTATGATTGAATACAAGTTCGAAATTCGGGGTCTTTGGAGATTTCGATTGTTGTGTTGGTTCTTTTGTGAATGAATTTATGTATTGAGTTTTCTGAAAGCATGATATACACGAATGAAATAGAATAGTTGTTGAATTTGGGTGTGATTAGGCTTTGGTATAATGGCATTGGGCTTATATGTTGCGTTTTCGTGTTTGCTTAGTATGACACGATCAGGTATTGTTCCGGTTTGATGACCTGATTTTTTAATTGCAAAATTGAATATACTCAGTATGTCATCAGTTCGTGTGTTTTACCATAGATTGCCCGGTCTTGAGCATGTATGATAGTTCGACTCAAATGACTTTATTGTGGTGAATTGGGTCATGTCGGGACCCTAGCGTAGTCGTGGATATATGAAAATTGCCTAGCTGATTCAAAAACTTGATGGAATTTTTACTAACCTAAATTAATAAGTTAATAAACCCTACTTGTAATACCGCAAGTGCACGGCTGTTTAACTAGTAAACAGTGGCAAATACGAATCGATCCCAAGAGGATTGACGAGGCAGTCGAATTTTAAGACTTATTTAAACTAATTTAGAGTTGGGGATTGCAGCAGATGAAAATTACTAAATTAAGATAACTAAATTGACAACTTAAAATTAAACTGATAAGGTGATAAGAGAGTAGACCGAGAAATCGATTCCACCACAGGTTCTTCGAGATTCATGTAATCTAAATTGTTGTTTTCAATAATCAACACGGATAATCTAAAGATTAATCTACATTTGCAATTGATTTCAGCAAAGGCATAAACCCCTAGCATTGGGTGTCTTCTTACGGCACACACAATCACAGGTTTATTTTAACTAATTCTAAACCCCTAGCATTACATGTCTTCTTACAGCACACAATCACATCTTCAAATTAATTGATTAAAGCAGGCTTTGAATATCAACAAATGGTACTTCTAACTACCGATTAGTCTAGATAATTATTCCGGACATAATCGGTGAAAGAAAATTATTGAAATTCCGAAATCAACTGTGTTTAACATTCAAACATATGGTAAACAATAAATTCATATACGACAAACTCTAGGAAACCCTGTGGTTTCATCTTCGCCTTGGCGCGGGGTCTATAAGATCATGGTGGATGATGTCATAGCACTGGTCTAGGAGGAATCTATCTCAGCATGAACACGCATCCCGAGAAATAGCTGCAAATGCATTGTGGTGGTACAGAGCAGAAATGCACGGTGCGAATAACCAACTGATTTGAAAATCAATTGGTTCCCACCAGAAATCCTGTGCTTTCACTACGTCGTTGTCCCCAACGAGCCGCGCCTTGCGTTGCTCTGATCCAAGCGTTTCCGTTCTTCTTCGTATGCGCCGTCCTGATCCGGAACCTGCAAGCAAGAGAGAGAGATGAAGGAAGGGTGGGAGAAAGAGGGAACAAAGAGAGAAACCAGAGAGGAGCTCGTGTTGCTCCTGTCTATTGCTTTTATGTTCTATGACGGGAACGGGAGAGAGAAAGATGGACGAGGGAGAGGAGGAAACAAGGAGAGAGGTTGCAACGAGAGAGAGGGAACGAAAAGATGGTGATGGGGCTCTGTCACTGGCTTTGTCGCCAGGTGGAACAGGGCGGTGACGTGGGTTTGTGACTCGGCAACGAGACAGAGTGGGGGGAGAGAGAGGTGATGAACCGTTGTGGTGGTTGGTGGTGTTGTGTTGGATGCGAGCTCTGTCTCGTGATGGTGAACACTGATAGGTAGAGAAACAACGACGGTGGTGGACGTGCAAAACAGGGAGGTGCTCCCTGTTTTGTGCTCAAGGACGTGAGGCTATGGAGAAAGAGTAGGAGGTGGTGATGGCGGGGATGATCGCACTGCCGGTTCTCCTATCAAGCAAGATCGCAAGCAGGGTGGATGTGGCGTGATGGCTGGAAAAGAGACTAGGAGAAAAGAAACGTGGAAGAATATAGAGCTCTTCCAAAAGGGGGAGAGCTTTCCTCCAAAAAGGGGAGAGAGCCAGGAAAAGAGGAAGCCTAAATAGGGTTCTCCTCTTTCCTTGTTAGGTTGGGTTTTGGTTTCTAGGTCAACTTTTGGGCTTGGGCTTAGGTTAAATTAGATGAACCTAGGTTTGTTTGGGTTATGTTTAGACATGTGACCCGCTACTTGCAATCAACACTACCTATGGGATGTATTATCTCCAAAGAATACTGAGAATCAGACTTCATGTAAAAGTCACTAGGAGGACATATATCAAATGGGTCATCAAGAAAAGATGAAAAGGGGAATGGGTTAGAAAGCCCAATAGTATCAGCAGAAGGGTTCAGTTTTGACTCACTGAACGGAAGGAGTTCCACTTTAGGCTTCCATGTGTAACCCGAATCCATAATAGGGGCTGAATCAAGCAAAGCATTAACTTCCCTAATGGAATCATCAATATCGAAATCTAAACCGAAATGAGTCAAACATGCTGCTAAGGGATCATCTGATGCAGACTGCAATAAGGAATTCTCCACCAAGCTCTCAATCATGTTAACTTCACAAACATCCTTGGATTCAGGAGGTTGTTGGCTTACATTAAAAACCTTAATGATCACATCCTCTATAACACCGCGGGAAATTCTGATTGACCTATCTGCCAATTGCAGTGTTACTTTAGTCGGTTTTGGTCCGTCGATACCTAAGTGCTTATAAACAGAGTATGGCAACAAATTAACACTCGCCCCCAAATCAGACAATGTGTTATCAATCATATGATCATTGATGACACAAGAAACAGTCGGGCACCCAGGATCTCTATACTTAGATGGGGTTCTGTGTTGAATAATTGAGCTTACTTGCTCAGCAAGGAAGGCTCTCTTTTGCACATGTAGCTTTCGTTTATGTGTGCAAAGATCCTTACAAAATTTGGCATAGATAGGAACTTGCTTAATAGCATCAAGCAATGGAATATTAATGTGAACTTGTTTAAAAATTTTCATTACATTGTTAGCATTTATTCCTTTCTTTGCTGGAGCTAACCGTGATGGAAATGGTGCCCTAGGCAAATAAGATGCCTGAGTGGGGTCAGAGTCAAGAGGCACATATTTAGAAAGTGAGGCTTTATTAGCCTCCTTATCAGATGGAGATGCAACCTGCTTTGACTTAGACGGAGATGCAACGACACTCGAATCAGGCAATTGTACCCGATTGTCAACCTGTTTTCCACTCCTAAAAGTAGTAATAGATTGGACATCTTCATGGTGTAACTCAGATGTATTACCAACTGCGAATTGACCCTTCGGGTTTGGATTAGGTTGACTAGGAAATCTCTCTAGCTCTCTCTCAGAAGACGACTGAGTAATCTTACTCACAACTATCTCAAGTCTATTGAGGGCTTGAGATTGGTGTTAAGTTGTTGCTTTCAACTCAGATATGTCTTTAGAATTCTGCTCAATTATACTTTTTGAGCGTTGCAAAAATCGATTAACCTTTTCCTCTAAACTTGATGTGTTGGATGGAGGAACTTGGTTAAGGTGGGGCCTAACAAGGCTAAAGGCTTGAGAAGCCTGGGAGACAACAACAGGTTTCCCTTGGTGTGGGCCATGGGCCTAGGGGAGACTTGGATGTTTGGCGAACCCTGAATTGTAATAGTTAGGTTGCAGATTATTGCCAGGTTGTCGCGTCGCATTAAAAGAGTTGACTTGCTCAGCATAGTATGCAGGATAATCGTTTTGCAAGTCACAATTAGCTATTGAATGACCAGGACTCGAACATGCAGCACAGACTTCAGATGAAGCGTCTGCGAGAAGTGCAGGTTGAGTCAAATTCAAAAGTGCATCTATCTTTTGAGCCATGGTCATAATAATTGTCTCTAACTTCGAGGCAGAAGAGGGGTGGACAGATGTATGTCTAACTTCATATATACCGCCCTTACGCCTATCAGACTATTTTCTCAAATAATCCCATTGCTGAGAATTTTTGGAAAGGGTTTCAAAGAATTCCCATATCTCATTGACACTCATATTCATTAATGACCCGCCATTAGTGGCCTCAATCATACGACAATTTTGAGAGGTTAAACCATCTTGGAAGTATTAAACTAGCTGCCAAATCTCGAATCTGTGATGGGGACACCTGACAATGAGCTCATTGAACCTTTCCCAACATTCATACAAATGTTCGCCCTCTTTTTGTTGAAAATTAGATAAATCGTGTCGGAGGGCATTCATTTTATGAATGGGGAAATACTTAATCAAGAACTTTCTTGACAACGCATCCCATGATGTGATGGATCCTGTCTCTAATGCATTTAACCATGATTTCTCCTTATCTTTCAAAGAAAATGGAAACAACCTAAGACGGACCGAATCGTCATAAAAGTTATGGTACTTCATGGTGGCGTAGATGTCAAGAAACTCTTTGACATGAAGATAAGGGTCTTCTTTCTCAAAACCATAAAAAAAGGCAGCAGATGAATAATAGATGGTTTGAGTTCGAAACTGTTTACATTTGTCTCAGAGAAGACAATGCAAGATGGAACACTACTAGGAAAAGAGGCAAAGTAATCCTTAAACGCCTTCCCCTCAGCCATCTCAGTAGACAAGGATGATGAACCTAAATAGGTAATGGGGACTTCAAAGAACTCCTCGAAGTCTTGTCGAACAAGCCTACTCTTAGAATCACACACCCAGGTACGCATAAACTATTGGATATCGAAGGTTCAAAGTCAACACTCCTAAACAGGCTTCAATTTTTATTTTTTTATTATTGTTTTCAATTAAAAAAATTTTAATTAATTTTTTTTAAATGCAAGCCTAACCGCTATATAAAGATGATCCAACTTAAAAAAATAAAAATAACAAAACCCTAAGTGACACTTAAATGATTCACAAACAAAATAAATGGCAGACGGCCTTAGAGCTTTTCTTTACTAATGCAGGGCTAAAATTCAATTCAATTTACCTAACCATGGGAGAGGCACGGTAATTTCCTATAAATCTGCCACTACAGAGTTGCTCCTACATTTTTTTCCACTCTCTAGCTCAAATTGAAATGCCAGTTCAAGAACTGTTCCCAGATGGGATATGTTCCTTCACTCGACCACTTTAAGCTATCAAACGTTCAAAGAGAGTCCATATGAGCATCACACATGTCCTAGATAATTATCTTGCTACAAATTTTTAATAGTGAAGGTCTAGGTTCTTAACCTTAAAATAGATGGTGATTAACCTATCCGCGAAAGGGGGCACAAAAGTTTCAACTCAATCCTGCCACTATTCAAATTTGCATGCAATACTACTTAGAACAAGCTAAACACAAGTGATCACACAGAAACCGCGTGCAGATGTGGTGGGTAGAAGTTACCACTGGCGTGAAGCTCTTTTGGGTTACTTGCGACGCCGGGTAGAAGTCGATTTCTGAAAGTTTCCTTGCGAATCGCAATATTTCACTTTGTTCCCACTTGAGCTCCTATGTGTGTGTCCGTCTGCAAAATAAATACAAAAATAATTCAAACTCAAGCAAATAAAACAAATAAGAAAGTGACTAGTAACACTATTCCTAAAAATAAAATTAGACCTAATTTATAAACTAGCAAAAATAACCCTAGATTTCAATTGTACCGTTACAATCCCCGGCAGCGGCGCCAAAAACTTGTTGGAGTTTTTACTAACCTAAATTAATAAGTTAATAAACCCTACTTGTAATACTGCAAGTGCACGGTTGTCTAACTAGTAGACAGTGGCAAATACGGGTCGATCCCACGAGGATTGACGAGACAGTCGAATTCTAAGATTTATTTAAACTAATTTAGAGTTGGGGGTTGCAGCAGATGAAAATTACTAAATTAAGATAACTAAATTGAAATCTTAAAATTAAACTGGTAAGGTGAAAAGAGAGTAGACCGAGACATCGAATCCACCACAGGTTCTTCGAGATTCGTGTAATCTAAATTATTGTTTTCAAGAATCAACACGACTAATCTAAAGATTAATCTACATTTGCAATTGATTTCAGCAAAGGCATAAACCCCTAGCATTGTGTGTCTTCTTACGGCACACACAATCACAGGTTTATTTTAACTAATTCTAAACCCCTAGCATTGCATGTCTTCTTAAAGCACACAATCACATATTCAAATTAATTGATTAAAATAGGCTTTGAATATCAACAAAGGGTACTTCTAACTACCGATTAGTCTAGATAATTATTCCGGATATAATAGGTGAAAGCAAATTATTGAACATCAGAAATCAACTGTGTTGAACATTCAAACATATGGCAAACAATAAATTCAGATACGACAAACTCTAGGAAACCCTGTGGTTTCATCTTCGACTCGGCGCAGGGTCTAGAAGGTCATGGTGGATGATGTCACAACACTGATATAGTTGAAATCCATCTCAGCATGAACACGCATCCCGAAAAATTGATTCAAATGCACTGTGGTGGTACAGAGCAGAAACGCACGGTGCGAATAACCAACTAATTTGAAAATCAATTGGTTCCCGCTAGCAATCATGTGTTTTCACTGTGTCGTCGTCCCCAATGAGCTGCACCTTGCGTTGCTCTGATCCAAGCGTCTTTGTTCTTCTTCGTCTGCGTCGTCCTAATTCGGAACCTGCAAGCAAGATAGAGAGATGAAGGAAGGGTGAGAGAAATAGGGAACGAAGAGAGAAACTAGGGAGAAGCTCGTGTTGCTCCTCTCTGTTGTGTTTCTGTTCTGTGACGGGAACGGGAGAGGGAAAGATGGACGACGGAGATGAGGGAACAGAGAGAAAGGAAACGATAGTGATTGCAACGAGAAAGAGGGAACGAACAGATGGTGATGGGGCTCTGTCACTGGCTCTGTCTCGAGGTGGAATAGGGTGGTGACGTGGGTTTGTGACTTGGCAGTGAGACAAAGTGGTGGGAGAATGAGGTGATGAACCGTCGTGGTGGTCGGTGGTGTTGTGTTGGTTGCGAGCTCTGTCTCGTGATGGTGAACACTGATAGGTAGAGAAACGGGGACGGTGGTGGACGTGCAAAATAGGGAGGTGCTCCCTGTTTTGTGCGCAAGGATGTGAGGCTATGGAGGAAGAGTAGGAGGTGGTGATGACGGGATGATCGCACTGTCGAGATGATTGTTCACGCTCAAATTCCTACAAAAACCTGAAAACAAAATAGTTAGAATAAAATATAATAATCGAAATACTAACATATATAAATTAAGGGACATATAATGTATAATTCTGTGAATATCAGTTACACGTCTGTTACATTAGATTATGTATAGACTCGTATTACGTGCATGCTGATACTAGTGTGTCTTTACCCCGCTGTAATGTCTGTTGTGCCGATGCTTAGGAGCTTGCTCGCATTGTGAGTTTGGTGGTGCTTGAGATGACTCACACTTACAGACATTGAGGATGCTATTCAGTGTTCTAAAAGTCGGCCTAGGCGCCCATATTAATGGTTGGGCGGGTTTTGGGCAGGTTCTGGGCAGTTTAGGCTGGTCTGGGCAGTCTAAACGGAAAAAGGAAAAAACCTTAGTCTAACCGAGTCTACAGCCTCAACTTTGTTGTGGAAAGTTGCCACAACTTCCTCTAATTCCCTAATGTGAACATAAGGTTCTCACTCTCTAAGCCATGAAAAGTGGGTAATAATTGTATCATGCCCGGCTTAAAATATAGCTTTGTTGTACTTGGTGCAAACATGATACATGATGGAGTAGTAGTGCGCGTGGGGTGGAGATAGTCCTTTAGCGACCGAACATGGTCATCTTCGTGATTACTCATGGTGTTAGAATTCGAAGTAGAACTTAATTTGATCTCAATGTGAATTTGTGGGTGTTCTAAATTTGGGACCCTAATTAGTCTCCCTAAGTAGTCTCTATTCCAACTCACACTCCCCCAATGTCCTTTTTTGTTTTTTTGCAAATTTTTTTTAGAAATACAAAAATACAAAATAAATAAATAAACTGAACCTAAAACCTAAAAATAAAATAAAATAAAACAATGAGTAAGAAAGATAATACTCGAAACCTCCCTTGTAGAATTACGCTTGTTCCTCGGCATCAGCGCCAAAATTTGATTACGCCCAAACAGTACACGCGGTCAATTGCAGTAAAGATTGGGGTGTCGATCCCACGAGGAAAAGCAATCTACAAAACAAGGTCAAGGAAGAAGAACTACGCGAAACTAAATTTAAGAAATTCTAGCAATTTTAAAATATTAAATTGAACTTAGTTGAATGAAAATCAAGTTTAGAAAAGTCACAAGGTTCCAAGAATCCCTCCTAGATTTCACGCGCCAACTAGTATTGATTCGCTATGATGACTCGATTACGTGTTTCACATCCCAAACAATATAATCGGAAAAATAGTCTTTAATGCACCAATATATTCTAATGTAAATGGATTTTAGATTTCACTTTTTCTAGAAAGCACAAAGGATGGTCATATATGATATCCTAAATTTACGATATATCCGGGGACAATAACGTAATAAAAGACAATCACATATAACTAACATACCGGAATTAATCGATCCTTAAAAATTCCACACATAAGAAAAGCGTGACTAGACTTATATGGAGAAGAAAAAGACAATCACCGGAATAATAATCTACGAAGAAGTTGATGAAATCTTTGTCACTTAAATAACATAAACTCCTATATTAAATAAAAGTGAAAATCATAAACACCATTATTCATCGTGAAAGCATAAAACGAATCAAATACCAATTAAGTGCGTTACATCTAGGAGTTCACATCTTCGCCTTGTGTAGAGTTTAGTGACCCATGGTGAGGGTGATAACAACAACAGTGGTGTGGAGCTTCATCGGCATGGCAGCGCGTGGTGAATTAGTGACGCACTCCCTGCTCCTGCATTTCTGCTGCTGCTGGACAGCGTCGCTGCTGCTGCGTTCCCTGCTGAGCTGCTGCGTCATCGCTGCTGCTGCGTTCTGTAATCCACTCTGCTGTCCTGCGTTTTCCTCTCTGCTGCTGCGTTTTGGCTGCTGCCCTGGACAGCTTGCTCCCTGTTTTTCTCCTTTCTTGTTGTATTTATGGTAAAGAGAAAACCCTTATTGGGCCCAATTGGAAGCCCCCCAATTGGAAATCCAATTTCAATTGTAAACAAAAAGGGTTGCCCTCCTGTATTTGTGTTTCTATTCTTGCATAATTCCTCCCTATTGGTGGATCTCAAGCCCAAATACAATTAGAAACCCAAAAACAAAAGGAAACTTCTGTCTTAATATAAGGAAATGTGGGTTTGGCTATATTCATCCGTATCACTTCTTTGTTCCACCAAAATTCAAAGCTAAATTTCTTTATTTTATTTCTTTGGTTCTCTTAATCTTTGGCTTGAGTGTCTCCCGCTCCACATCATCAATTTGTCTATGAATTTCCAAATTCGCCACGCTAATGCACTTTTGTCATTTAAACTCCAAATCCTACAAAAATACAAAAAATAACATAATTAAACTAAAATACACTATTTGAAACACTAACAAATATAAATTATGAGGTATATTATGTAATAATTATGCGAACATCATTGGAAAACAAACAGAGGGAAATGCTACCTCGGCCATGGAATATAGAACACTTGAAAATATATTATCAAAAAACTTTTTTGCTCTCTAATCCAAAACGACAAGAATTCAATCAGGGCAAGGAAGTCAGATTAAAAGCTACTTGTGAAAATACTCAACAAGACTAGAGTACTGAGCAAAAACTAATATATGTACCGGGCAAATAAGTCGGACATAAAAACTAAAACTTCTGGCCTGATCAACCACAAAGTAATAGAGTACCAAAACGTAAGAGTCGGACTTTATCTCGTCGACTGTAATGGACGACTTCGTAATCCAGATATAGAATCAGATTCCGTAAAAATAGCTTCCACACAACTATAATGTTGAACATCGAAGCCATTCGTAAAAATCTAGACCAACAAGTCATAAATATATCGTGAATGTCGTAAATAAAAAACTAATAAGCTAGACATACTGGACACAATAAATATGAAATATAAAATTTCCATTGATCTTCTAGAAAATGAGATTATAAGAGAAACAATTAAGAAAAAGCATCTCCAGGCGATATAGGCTCAGGCAAGTACTGAGAAGGCTCTCCGACAACTGGATCACCCAATGAATTCGGAACGACTTCTTCAACATCATCTAATTCTTGCTCAGCAAAGCAACAGTATTCGGACATGTCTAAACCTTGCATCTCCAGGAAATCCAAGAAATTGTGGCAACCTTCGACCACTATCTTCCAATCCACGGCCTCTGCCGCCTTCAGCCTCTCAATAACAGATGACAACTCAGCCCGGGTCGACGCTAATTTTCTATCAACGATTGCAAGTCTAGCGGAGACTGCAAACTTGGTCTCAACAAACTCGGAATTCAGCTGAGCGATTGCAATAGTAGAAGCCTTAAGACTGACAGAACATTCCTTAGCAAAACGAAGGGCCTTGTCACGTTCAGCCTTTCGGTCAGACAACTTTTTTTCAACAACATCTAGACGAGACCACAACTTACCCAATTCTATTTCAGTCGTTTCGAGATCAGAAGGAAACATATCACGAATGGTCTCGAGTTCCCTCAACGACGTCTGTGTAGAGTCTGCAATCCTTGCATACTCTATGCCATTCACCTTCAATGAATTGAATCGGCAGAGAACATGGGAAAAGACTAGGACATGTCGTGCCAGCTTCCGCTCAATGAGCGCCACCTGGTCATGAGAAGCCTTACCGTCCAACCCCATCATGGCCGCACAAGTAAGGTGAGTCATCCCCTCCATAAGGTGTTGGAGACCCTCATCAATATGATGACATGGCGGGTGTACGGGCATAGTAGCCTTATTAATCAACCGACAATGAGGTTGCAAGCATTGTCTTGCATATCAACCTTTGAAGGCCAGAAGAACTCATCGGGCACAGTCAAAGCAGGATGAGACACGGAGGGAATAACAGGCGATCCTGAAGTCCTAGCCACGACAGAAGAAACAATGAGTTTGAAGTCTCGGGCTCGAGCTCGAGCAGCGACTCGATCCTCCATTGTCGGATCACACTCGAAGTCATCCAAGGTCTTAGTATATTTTTGGATTCTCAGACTGCCAAAGGCCAAGTTGAAGCATTTTGTTTTCAATAATGCGTGAGTCATCAATTGTCAGGCCAGCGGAAGCGGGCAAACCATAAAAGGCAACAAGATTTTTCTCGTGATCATCTAGAGGATGGGAAACTTCATTCTTAGTCCTTTCGAGAGCTCGGATTACTTCCTCGTCCTCTCGAGCAGAAGATTCATCCTCCGAACCATGTCTTCCTTTTCGGAGAAAGGCAAGATGAGAAGGAGCCCTAGTAGCGTCAAGAACTGAGGGCGAGCTTTTTCCTTTTCGAAACACAACCAGAACTAATGGCCAAGATCTTGGAAGGGCTGGGAGGCCTAGGAACTTTGTTTTTCCTAACAATTGAGCTGGTACTCCCAGAACCTTGAGCAGCAACAAAGCAATTAGGCCTGCATGCTCATCAACAGAATCTTCTTTGTGGCCGACATCCACATCACTAATGCGTGCAACAGTCACCTCCAAAGCGTGATCGACAGTAGGCTCCGTGCGACCTGCTTCACCCGATGAATATAAGCCACTACGCATAATGGCTTCCGTAGCAAGGAAATCTTCCACTGAGATTTGGGGAAGATCGCCAAATCGACTGCAGAACTCATGTTCTTCCAATGACAACGACAACGACAACTCGACTCTGTTAGGCTTCCGGAATGACCGTAGAATCTGATCCCCGCGAAACCTGAAATAATTGGAAGAAATGGATGCATAGAACTAGGACCTCGATCAGCCCCCATACTCATCTCGAAGGTTCTTGAAGCAAGAAGAGAAGCGAAGGCAACATGTATGATTGACGTTTATGCTAAACACCACCAAAGAATGCAAAACCCTGGTATTCAAAGGGATATGAGTTGCGGCAGCCCTTGCTAAGGTCTCAATCATCACCTTCCAACCATTAGGGACCAGTTGGGCCGGAGCAATGCCAACCAAGTCTAAGTACTCCCAAACGATTGCAGGAGCCGAAAACCTAAAATCGGAGTGGAACATACCAGGGTACAAAGCGATGTACCCATGTCTTGGACGACAAGGATTGTCGCCCTCTTCGGGGAGAATGATTTCCAGATCGGTCGGCATCAAGTAATCATGGCAGTCGCATGTGTTGCCCGCTTAGGCAAAAAGAAATTTTCACAAGCATCAAGAACATTGCCACTCAAAACCCTGAAGCTAGACATGACTGCAGAGAAAACGCAAGGAATCAACAACTTGAAAATGAAGAAGTGCAAAAGAAAGTAAAACACGCTCAACTTCTTTTATAAGGAAGAGAACCGAAAGGTCCGCTCTTGGAGAATATGCAAGATATGACAGTCGCACGAAATCCTAGAAATTGGGCTAAAAATGAGCAGGCGGATGGAACATCGGAGAGACAACAACAACGACAGATAGTAAAAGCACTAAATGTGTCGTTATGTTGAAATTGAAAACAAAACCGCACACAGTTAGTGGATACATGAACATACCCACTAACTAAGGGTGGAGTAGCTAATGATACATCAAAATAGATCGATCATCACAGCCATACACATGGCAGAGAACGCCCATCGCGAGGAGACATCGTCCCATCTATTAGGCCAGCTCGTAAAGCCCAAAAAGAATAAAACCAACCACAGAGGCCCAAACAAGGCCCAATATAAGAAGATACAATCAAAGCCCGAACGAATTAAAGTCCGAATTCAAACCCAACATGAGTTCTCTCATAAAGAATAAGAACATTGCACTAAAAAGAGTCGTGGAACAGACGCATCTCCATCAATGAGGAGACTGTTATGAGAAACATCTCCTTCCGTTGCGCCTTATATGCTTAAGTCACGCAGATAACTAATCGTGATCATTATGAAAGGTAAAGGGAACATTCAACACAAGTATGCAAATTTAACTGAGTTGGTCCAGATTTACTTCTTTCTTTAAACAGAGTTGTTGACTTAAGCATCGGAGTACATTCAGCCACCAAAAATGTGGTCATTGGCAGTCTAACATCTATTTTGCAGGTCAAACTCACAGAAGGACAATTTTTTGACGCATCACTACTCTTATATCTTCTTTTTTTTTCATTTCTTCTTCTTCTCCCTGATTTGTTCTCCTTCGCCCTCACGGAGGTTCCTGCGAGTGGGGAACCCACACTTGCATAAACCTCCGCGAGGGCAAAAAAATGGTCCCTCGCGGAGGCTTCTGCGAGTAGGGAACCCACACTCGTAGGAGCATCCGCGAGGAACAAATGTTTTTGCCCTCAGAGGATCTTGCGAGCAGGGAATCTCCATTCGCAGGAACATCCGTGAGGGCAAAAGAGAAAAAGGGGAAAATAAATATTCAAAAAAGGGAGAAGAAGAGAAGGAGGAGAAGAAAAAAATAGAGAAGATGAGAAGGGGGAAATATGATAAGAAAGAAAAGAATAAGAAAAAATTAGGAAGAAAAAATCAGAGAAGAGAATAAGAGAAGAAAAAGATATGAAAAGAAAAAAAAAAACAGAGTAAATGATAAGAAGAAGAAAAAAAAGAAAATATTAGAAGAAAAAAACAAAGAAGAGAGAAGAAGAAAAAAACTGAGAAGAGAATAAGATAACATAGAAGAATGAGAAGAAGAAAAAGAAAAATAAGAAAGGGGGGAGAAGAATGAAAAAAAAAACAAGAACAAAGGAGAAGATGAAGAAATGAGCGGTGGTGTTGGACGGGGTGTGGTGGTGCGGCCGGAAGTAGCAGGGTGAGGTGGTGAATGGGAGGGCATGGTGGTGTTGCTTATGTGAAGAGAGAATAGAAGGTGGAAAATGGAAGGTGAGGGTGGTGGTGTCCTTCAGCACATCCGAAAAGAAAGCGGGGTGATGGTGTCCTTCAGCAGAATTGGTAGTGTCATTTAGTCACTGCCTTGTTAATAACATGTGGTGCGTGAACTCTCTGCAAGTCTTTCTTCATAGAGAGACACAAGTGACACATGGCACATAAGAGTTGCCTCTTGGCCAAAACAAACCTTACTAGATGAAACCAAAATTCATTAATGATCACTAATATTTGCTCATGAAGATGACTATTAATCAAATAACTGGACTCCAAAGTTTGCAACCTAGTAGAAAGTCCTTTTTTTTTCCTGTATAACTGATGCTTTCTTGAGCAAAAGATAGAGAATGAGGTTTTAGCAGTTACCACCCACAGGGGTCAACATATAGTTTTTCTGATGATTATAAAATCAAATTCAATTAGGAAAATTAATATGAGAAAATATTTTCTCATACTGATATTTCCCCATCCCAGAGGTTGACAATGAATATACTTCAACACAATATTTAAAAAAAAAAACAAAGAGTATGATCCAACAAGTCATCATATATAGAGAATAGTTTGCAACTTTGAAAAATTCAACAAAATTTAAAATTTTATGTCATTTTTGTGGGACCATAATGGTTGAAAACGCTTAATAACATTTTTTTTTACATTGGAGTTTTTTTTCTGAATTTCGATCCACAAAATTTGAGCAACCTCTGTACTTTTTCGTTTATGGTCTAGTTTCTTTTTGGAGCCATGGGTCTCTTCTTTTGCCTGACGGGCTTCTGCACGAGATCAACCTCCAGCCAATGAGGCATATGATAAGCTTGTGATTGCTACAGGAGATGATCCCCTGACATTAACATCAAGGGGGTGAAGGAACACGCGTTTTTCCTTCGTGAAGTGAAATCTTACCAAACTAAGATATGAACAAATGATGTCCATATTAGAAACAATACATATAAAAGATAAGTTTATGTAAATTTTGGGGCCCCAAAAGTGACATTTTTGCGAGGCCCTGAAGCAAGGCTTATTTGGCATGGGCTCGTGGTCGGGCTTGCTTCCCAGACGGTTGCATGTGGTACTTGTCTATCTTACAAATCAGAATGGTGTTTGGGGTTAGAGATAAAGGACAGTCAGGATTGCAAATTGGGGAAGATGTTGATGGTGGAGATTCACTATCAACAATGACATGTTTGTAAACAAGATGCAAGTAGAAAGGCAAAGGAAATGAATAAAAAAGTGAAAAAGTTTTAGAATGTTTGACCTATTGCCACGACCCATCTTCTATCGTACCAACGGTATGGGAAATACACTAGTCTATATTACAAATCAGAATGGTGTTTGGGTTGGATGGTTAAGATTGCAAGTTACAGAAGATGTTGATGGTGGAGATTCATTATCAACAATGACATGTTTGTAAATAAGTTGCAAGTAGAACGGCAAAGGAAATAAACAAAAAGTCAAAAAGTTTGTGGAATGCATGTGGTGGAGAGAGAAAATTTGTGTTTTTTAAATGAAAATCGTCATCACTATCTACTAAGTGGTCGGATTTTAGTAAACATGGTATGGTTGAAATGCATTTTCGAAGATCTTTCCAATGAAACTAATCACTAATACAAACGCTTATAGTATTAAATATGAATTTTTCTAAAAAATAATTGTAATCTAATGCACTTCATATTGTAAGTATTTTCAATATTAAGACATATTCAATCAAAGACCATGAATTCTATATTTTGGAAAATCGAATTTTGGGGAGGATTAATTGTGGCAGTTTTAAAATGTGTTTTTTTCCTAATTGTTTAAAATTTTAACCGAGTTTGACTATTGCCACGACCCACCTTCTATCATGCTAATGGCACGTGAATAGTCTATAAAACAAATCAGAATTGTGTCTGAGGTTGTAGATAAAAGATGGTTGAGATTTACCCAAGTATAAAGATCTAACGGATCACATAAAGGAGGAGGGTGTTTGGCTGAAATTTATATTCACATAGGACTAAAATACTCAGGCAAAGTTAAAAATTCTCCTCCTATCACAATTTGAGTACGAAGAAACAAGGAATACCCTAGTCTATATAACAAATGAGAATGGTATTTTAGGTTGGAGATAAAAGACAACTGACATTTACTCAAATATAAAGATCTAACAAATTATAAAGAGGGAGTTTGGAGTTGGAGAATAAGTTTTTTTTAACTTTTATGCCCCCAACCAACTCTAACTATCATACATCTAAGACATGTAAGGGTTCAGATTGAATTTGAGTGTAGATGGCACGGGGAATACCCTAGTAAAAGAATATGGCCGGCCTTGCAGCCAAAACTAATATGACTGAGATGAAAAACTACCAAAACTAATATGTTCGCTTGAGACGGTAAAATATATGCTCTCTATGCTTGGTTTTGATCCTTATCAAGTGATCCACAGATATCCAAGCGAAGCTAAGAAATGTAGGCATCCTACCATAGTATGCCTTTCCATCCTCATCTGCCTCATTCAATTCTACGGATTTCTTCACCCAGTGAGGATGATATGTCACTTGGTACCATGCTGATGCTTTCTGTTCGTAAATTTCATCCTTGACACTACATGGAAGTTCCTTGAGATCTACCTCCATGTCTTCAAATATTTGTTTGTATTATTTCTTTAGTACATTGTAAGCATGTTTGAGTCTCTCTTTTAGATCTATTTGCTTCCTTCCATTGTACTTTTGCATGGACCATATATGCCCACTTACGACCTCTTCTTCTGTGCCAACTTTATACTGTCCCCGAAGAGCGTTCAACTGTGAATCGTATGCACACTGGTGATTTCAGGCATGTTGAATGTCGTTTGCAGGACAAGATATCTCAAGATCAACATCATACAGTATTTCTTTGAGGGCATGGGATAGTTTTAAGAATGATAGAATTTCCTCTTCCAGATCATTTTTAACTTTGCAGTAGAAAAATCCTAAAATCTTCTTTGACTTGTATGATAGAAACCCCACCTTCCCATGAAATCTGGATATCTTTTGGGTTTTAACGAGGGTAGGGAAAGTCACAAGCTTGCCTGTCTTGGGGAAGTCTACAGCTGTGGCTGCAAGCTCTGCAAGTTTGATGCATTTCTCATCAAGGGCCCCATATTCGCTTTGATCAGCATGAGCCACATGTGCGTTACAGATAAATCCCAGGTTTTCATTCTGTGAATTAGGAAATGTGTTTGAAACAGGAAAGTGTTTGGACTCCTGTTTGAAATAGGAAACTGTTTGGACTTCTAGAAATTGTTTTTTGAACAGGAAATAAATTCTAGGAAACAGGAAACTGTTGTGAAACAGGAAACTACTGTGAAACAGGAAACTGCTGCCAAACAGAAAACTGTTGTCCCTATATATACTAGGAACTATAGGTGTTTTTATTATGATGATTGCTCCTAGAAAAACTGTGATGCACAAGGAGTAGAGAAAGACAATTGCTGAAATTGTTTCATCTCTTGTTGAGAGATTGTGTGAGAATTGTCATCTTCTTGTACCTTGTTCTTGAATATAGTGGAATCACCTCACTGTGGACGTAGGCAATTGCTGAACCACGTAAACCTTGTGTCTCTTGTGGTATGTTCTTAATTTTCTCTAATTTCTTTCATTGCTAGTTGCTCTATTTAATTGATTGGATCCTTGTGGTACTTGTGTGCAATTGTTGGTGTCTACCCGCTTCCGCAATCTTGTGGCGCAACACATTCACCATATTCTTGGTGTAAAATTCTACAATATCCTGTTGAACAAACAAGTAGAGTTATTCATGCTTGTACATAAGGTGCTCCTAGATTAGTAAATGTAAGAAACGAGCCTTAAACTCAAATTCATAAAATATCTGAGCACATGACAGTTCAAAGTGAACAGCAGAATATAATTCCATACATCAATTAGACCCTCTTTGGAATTATAAAGGGTAGTGAAAGAGCAATCACAGGAGATAGGAAGGTTCAAAACACAAGGGCAAGTCTTACATTCCCATAAGTGGCACAAATAGACAGCAGTAAAACATAAAGTGAATTCAATCTGGAGGTTTTTTTCATCCTAGAACTAAATCATACTTAACCAGATAATCATTTTTTTGCAATGTATTAAATCCTCCAGGCATTCAAAGTGAACATGACTGACCAGGAAGAAATTATGGACATTTTTATCTGTGCTATCTTGAAAACAGGCGGTTTTGAAAGATAGGAGTATCTGACAAATATAGTACTAACTATACTATTCTATTGAGTTTGCAGATATAATCAGAACCTAGCCAATATTTCATTCTTCCCTAAAACTCAATTTATTCTTAAGCTAGTATTGGTTATTTTCCAACACCAAAGGTAAGGGATACAAACACAGAATGTAACATAATGTAGAATCAAAAGGAAAATAATCCAACAGATGATAATGACAATACTATTGCAGCTACTGCTCGAGCATAGCAATGAACACTGGAGAAAGTCTGTTATATATAGCAAATCAGCAATTCAAGTGTCTAACAATATTGATGGAATTTAGTGTTTTGGATGTACTGATCTAAAACTTTCAAGTTGTTTTACTGCAGAGCACTTTAGGACATTTTTCTATTTGTGAATGCTAAAACGATTTCTATTGCCATTTCTGTCTTTTCCAGTATCCTATATCCTGAATGTGAAATAAAAATTGAATAGGCTCCCAAATCAAGCATTCTAAAGCACCGTGCTTTAGAAACCATGGATAAATATCTTAAATAAACTATTGATACCATGGACCTGAATCAATATTTTGAGCAATTCCAGCTGATACCTTTAATTGCATCAAGGAAATCCACCACAAAGATACATCCTCTCAACAAAATAAATAAAAGCTTTTGAAGAAAGGAATTACAGTTGATGTCTAAATTTCCAACAACACTATATGAGGACTTTTGGACTATGTCCTACATTCTTCTACGTGGATATTTTCTTTTTTGAGTAAAATACACTCTTTTCATCCAAACCTTTGCCAAAGACAAAAATTAACATAAAGTAGCAGGAAGCACCGAATTGGGTTAGAAGTGTACCTTATGAGTAACATTACGAGGCAACCTTTTCTCTTCTACTGGAGAAGAATCCATGGGTGGCCAACTTCTCTTGCTAGGAGGTATAAGATTTTGATCCCATGTAACAAAGTAAAGATCCCCATCGGGATCACTTCCTGATGCCTCATTGCATGTGGTCTATATCTCCCTTTTGAGGGAAAATCAAACAACCAACAAGGTGCAAGCGAGGCTCGTCTACAGGTTCTAGAATGCGAATATCACCGGGTGGAAACATGGATTGTTAGCTATTGCCACGGTTCCTGTGATTATTTTTACATTCCTACGTGCCTCTGGTAATTTAGATCCATCCTTGATGAAGTAATTTTCTAATGATGTGGTCAAAACTTGGATGAAACAGTCCTTGTTCAAGCACACCTAATTCATACAGACACCCCATCAACCAGCAAGCTGAAGGCACAAAGATCCTTGCCTTGTCAAGAAGGTCCCCCAACTGGGTAGCTCTTATGCAAGATAATATTCCTTTTAGATGAGGTTCAGTCTGAGGCTTGAAACTAGCATTCAGTATTGCTGCAGCAATATTTCCTTGCTCCCCACGACAAGGTAAGAATGTCAGAAGCATTCGAACTGTAACTGAGCATTTGGCTTTTCTGAAAAAACTCCATATGGAACACCCAAGGATGAAAGCAGTGTTACAATGTGTCTATTCAGGAAACCAGGCTGGTATTTAGTCTAACTGATGACCTCAATGATAGTGTGGTCAGACTCAAATTTGTTCATGCTTGGTCTCAAGTAGAGACGGCACCTATCATCACCTTTTCTCAGCCAAGAAACCTATGACTCCCTTACAGCCAGCATATCTGATTTGATAGGCACAAGGTGGGTGTGTAGTCAATTCTAACTTATTTGCTACTTCTGCTGCAAGATCCGGTGTTATAATACCAATACCATCAGAAAATACATAGCTGTTCTTCCGAATATCTGGAAACTTAAAATTAACCTTTACATGTGGAACAGCGACTGTTGCATAAGTGGAAGAGAAGCAATGTTCCATCCGCGCAGCACACTTTGCTACATTTTTGTTACTGAACCTCCCCATAAAGTTTTTGATATCATGCACGCTGATTGCCTCAACCTCTGCAAAGAACCAGGCAGAACGATCTCTTAACTGATTAGATGAAAAGACTAAAAAGGAGTATCTTCGGCCACATAATAAAAACCCTTCTAATTGGAGGCTTCACACTCTTTTCAAAACTGTGTTATCTGCGGAAATTAATTCTTTGTGATGTCACTCACAATTGGAGCAACAAAATAGGTGAGAGCATTCACATTCAGCTGTTGCATGCCTTCGACGATGAATGTCACCCTTAAGAATCTATCTGCTACTTCTTTGTAATGGCAAAGGACCCAACCTCCGGTGGAAGACAGTAGGCTTTGGTTGGGGTGATCATTACTCTCCTCACTTCAACATTTTCCATCTGTAATCCTAGAGCCCTTGCTTAGTTTTGGATTCTTCAGAAGCCATTCTTGGACAAGTTTCAATCTTTTGTACGCATCGAACACTGGATGCCTATAACAATAGATGTGAGACAATGCTGCGAGGTTCACTTCTTTAGACTGGTTTCTGAGCAATCCAAAGAACTTATCTGACAGCTGTTACAGATTGAAAATGCCTTTGTGCATGACAGCATTGACCATGAACATTACATCAAAGCCGATATCGTCCTGACATCAGTGACATGGAATGCAAAAGAAGGAATCCATCTTTGTATTAAAAGGACGTTCATCCTTGATTAGGAGCAGCTGTCGCGAAGAATTGTGTGGGACACGCTCGTTCTTTAATTTATTTCATGGCCTTCCTCCAGTTTTAATCCATAATGAGGTGACACATATTATCCTGTAAAAATTGCATCTACCAATCACTGCAGAAGATGTAAAATCTGTGGTTCTAATCCATGGATCTTCATCATCCAATAAGTTAAAAGGGAACTGAATCATAGATATCATCATCAGCAGTACGATAAATGATAGATGGAGACGAAGCCAGTTGAATCAGGACAATGAAAAAAGATATATCCTTGTACTGTTTGACCTCAATGATCTCCCTAAGAACTCCACCTTGAAATTATATTTTATTACAGCGTATTTACCCAACCCTTTGAATTCAAAAGCAGTTTCCTTAGTAAAATGAATCTTGCAAGTCCCATCAAAAGGATCAAGGATCGACAATGAAATCAACCCCTCTAGAAGGTCCCTTACAATCAACATAGAACTCATTGAGGCTAGATAGAGTTCTGAACTCAGACTCGCACATCAGGGAATCTTAAGGGTTCTGTCTTTCTTCTCCGCTGGCTGATGTGGAGTCATTAAAGGTTTTTCACAAAAAATATGTTCACAACTAGTAGCAGCATTCAGTGGCAATGCGAAATGCACAATGGCATGGGGTTCACCTTTCTCATACTCGTTTGTTCTTGGGATGGATGCAATATCAGCAACATCATAATCGCATCTGGTGGAGTCCATGAATTCTTTAGTCTACACTTCCAAATCAATCCAGTTTCATGCTCTAAGAAAAGTGTAAGCTCTTTCGCAGTAGTATTCTTGTCACTTCCATCAAAACTAACTTCGAGTGATTACCATCCCCTTGTTCTCCTTTACATTTTCTTCAAACCCCAAATCACAATGTAGGATTCTTCTTTTGCACAAGCTTACTTGATAAAATCTGATGCAGTACAAGATAGAACAATCTGGAATCCACCAAAAAAGATAAAATCACAAGGGTTATTTGAATAATGATTGATTGAAAATTCTTTGAGCAATACATGAGAACAATTTAAAAAGACCTAACTCAACCTTGGATTGTCCGATTCGCCTTTGGAAATCAAAGGTTTATTGGGAATAAACTATAATCTTAGTAGAAACAAAACTAAAATACTATTTGGAAAATAAAATACTATATGAAAAATAGAAACTAGAATTCTATTCCAAAACAGTGAAGTGTTGTTTTGAAAACCTAAACAATCTCAAACGTCTAAAATCCACCATACATCACGGCATAGCCGTGTGTTGTACCCGTAATGTCATTGCCCTTTTCGAAAAGGTATTGCATGCCTTATTCCGAGCTCGGACGCCAAATCTGTAAATTTTGGTCGCGTCTTTTTGTCTTTCAGCGATCCATCTTGTTTTCAATTATTTCAGCTATATATTTTTCATCAGCCCCTTCCACTTCAGAACAACTCGACCTCGAGTTATTGTTAGAATAAATATCCTCATCTTCACAAAACTCATACAAATCAGCAAAATTGAAAGTGTTGGAAACTCCTATGGAATCAGGTAAGTCAATGATATATGCATCATCATTGATTCGCCTTAGCACCTTGAAAGGACCATATTTTTTTTTCTACACTTTCCATATGTGCCCACTTGAAACCTTTCCTTTCTCAAGAACACCATCACAAAATCTCCTTCTTCAAACACCTTCACTCTTCTGTGTTTGTTTGCTGCAACTTTTTATTTGGCATTAGTCTCCTCTAATTTTTTGTTTAACTATATCTTTGATAGTCACAACATCTTCAACCATATGTTCTGCAACAACACTCATTACCTGGGCTCTAGGCAGTTTCACCAAGTCCACTACATTGTTAGGAACACTTGTATAAACAATGAAAAATTGTGATCTTCCTGTTGCACTGTGGACTGCATTGTTATATGCGAACTCCACCTGTGGAAGTGCATAATCCCACTATTTGGGCATTTCACTACAAACATTGCAAACCATATTTCCTAAAGTACGATTTATAACTTCAGTTTTATCGTCTGTCTGCGGGTGAGCTATGCTATTTCGATTCAAAATGGTGTCAAACAACTTCCATAAAGTAATCCAAAAATGGCTTACAAACTTCGTATCACGATCAGAAGTAATGGATTTAGGATCTCCAAGCAAACGAACAATCTCCTTAAAAAATAGTTTGGTTATGTTTGATGCATCAGCAGTCTCCTTGCATACTATAAAATGCACCATTTTAGAAAATATGTCAACCACAACAAAAACATATTGAACACCCCTTTGTGTTTGGGGTAATTTGAGCACAAAATCCATAGCAATGTCCTGCCAAATAACTTTAGGAATAGGTAAAAGCATGTAAAGTCATGTGTTTTAAACTTATCCCTTCGAAATCTGGCTAGTGTAACATTTTCTCACAATATTCCCCACATCACGTTTCAACTGAGGTCAATAAAATGGCTCATATAAGCTGGCTATAGTTTTATCTCGACCTAAGCGACTACTCAATCTTTCTCCAATGCAAATCTCAAATCAGCTTCTCACGTAATGAAGAGATGGAGATGCATAACTTATTGCCTTTGAACAAGTATCCTTCACTAAGAAAATATTCTGCCATTGGTTCATGATTAACACATTTTGCCCAAATTTCTTTAAAATCATCATCAGTTTCATATAATTCCTTCAAACATTTGAATCCTACAACTTCTTTGGCAAAGGTAATCAGCAAAAAACTCCTATTAAGTGTATCATCAACCGGATTCAAAGCACTAGATTTGTGTTTAATGACAAATGGAAATTTGCAGAATATTCACCTACTTTGCGTGCATCTTATCAGTATTTTCTGGCTACTAATGAAGTTCAAAGCGTATACAAAACAAACTCCCTCTGAAGAAGGTAGTGTTCCCATTGCTTCAAAGCTCTAACAACCGCATATAGCTCTTGGTCGTAAGTACTCCATTTCTATCCGGCTTTGCTTAATTTTTCATAAAAGAAGACTACTGGTTTCTTTTCTTGATTCCTACTAACATGCCACTAGCATCACATTTGACCTCGAAAACTTTCTCAAAGTTAGGGAGAGCAAGAACTGGAACAGTGCAAAGCTTTTATTTTATAAGGGCAAGATTTTTTTCTTACTCGTCCACCCAACTGAACTTGCCTTTCTTCAAACACTTCATGATAAGTGTTGCAATGGTAAGGAAATGCCTCACGAATCGCCTGTAAAAATTTGCTAACCCGTGGAAAACTTCTCACTTCTGAAACTGACTTCAGAGTTGGCCATTCACGGATTGCTTTCACCTTCTCATCATCCACCTGTATTCCATCCTCAACAATAACAAAACCCAAAAATAGCAGCTTATGTGTGCAAAAAGCACACTTCTTCATATTCAGAAACATCTTACTTTCTTTCAATACACCTAAGATTTTACTCAAATGAACTAGGTGTTCCATTTTACTTTGTTGTAGATAAAAATATCATCAAAATAAACTACTACAAAGGATTGAGAAGGGGACGAATAACCTGGTTCATCAGTCTCATAAAGGTGTTAGGTGCATTGGACAATTCGAATGACATCACCAACCACTCATACAATCCAGCTTTGCTCTTCAAAGCTATTTTTCATTCATCTCCAGCTTGATTTGAATCTAGTGATATCCACTTCACAGGTCAAGCTTTGTGAACACCTTCGAACCCTCAAGCACATGTCTTCTAAACGAGGTATAGGAAACATGTATTTATAGTGATTTTGTTGATTGTCCGGCTATCTACACACATTCGCCAAGTATTATCCTTCTTCGAAATTAGGATGACAAGTATTTCCCATGGACTCATACTCTTCCTAATAAATCCTTTCCTCGACAACTCCTGAATCTGTTCTGGCATAATTTCATTCTTCTTCAGGCTCGTACGGTAACGAGGCAGATTCGATAGGCTAGCACCAGGGACCAAATCTATGTGGTGTTGTATATTTGTATAAGTGGAAACCTTTGTTGGCAATTTTTAACCTAAATAATAAGCTTATAATTGTACGTTTTACTCGCAAGTGCACAAGATCAAACAAATAGTATGTATGGCAAGCAAGGATTGTGATTTCGTTTTTCGAGGTAATTTCGGTAAGTTGATTTTAAGAAATATTTCGTTGTGTATAGAAAAAGAGTAAAAAATTTGATTATAATATTGAAGTTATCAATATAAGTTAAGCATTTTAAACTCTTATAAATTACATATAGAGTACAACGAGACTTGTAATGTCATACAAACTACATATTGCATAAGAATCACATATATAACCAAATTTTAATATTAAACTAAAATTATAATGGGTTAAAATGTACCGAAATTTAGATTGACCTAATAAAATAAAATTTTCGATTTCGAAAGAAATTTTGATAACTAAAAAAAGAGAAATACTCGGTGAAATTTTGACATTTTTCGAGAAATCACGTTCCTTGATGGCAAGAACGAGATCATTCCCACGATGATTGATTCAATTATGTTTAAAACAGTTTTCCTAATACTATTACTTCAATGAAACCTATAAATTAATTGAATAAGGAAAGATAATGAGAAACATTAAATGTAAAACTAAATAAATTCAAATAGTGATAAAGTAAGTTAAGGATTCGATATCTGCCACTAGTCATTATCCTTTGAATAATAACATGCACATTTATACAAATCAAATTTCAATACTCAAATTTTGCCAACCTAAGGGCATGGGTGTCTACTCCTTAAGCTATGAATTTTCCTAAACAACGAGATAGACATGAGTATCTACTAAACTATTTTCATTCTCAAGGTATTTAACATGATATCTACTAAGTTGCACCTCAAGAACGCATAAATCAATGAAAATCGACAAAAATATAAAACCCAAAACATGGTATCTATTTTAGTCATCTATGTTGATTAATTTCAAAAACCGGTCTTACTTGGCTCTTTTTGTTACTTAGCAAAGATACAAGACTCGGTCATCTAAATTTACCTATGTAACTATCCTCATAAAAATCATGCATATGGTGATCAAGCATAAACAAAACTAATATGAAGGGAGAAATAAAATCAGAAATTAATCAATTGAGGATAGTAAAAATAGTGTATTAAGGCATGTCAAAATTCTAAAGAGTCATAACTCATACTTCAATCTATCCCCAACTATATTGTTTAGCTACACATATTCAAATAAAACATTGAAAATGAGAAAGAATAAACAAACTGTGCACGATAGTACAGATTAAAGTTGGTGGTGCAAACAGCGAAAAAGATTTAATTCATCTTTTCCCTCCCTGTTGCCTTCTTCTTCACAAAGCCTGAAACAGACTTCACACACAGCAGCTGCATGCACTCTTCCTCTTCCTCGTCTCTTCAAGTCGCAGCAAAGATGCAACCAAATCAGATTTCATTCTCCTCCTTGTCTCCTTAATGCAATCGGGAACTAGCAGATATGACGCCCAGCTCACGCACAACAGTTGGTTCACTCAATTGCAGCCCAAAAGCTCACAAATTTGCAGCCCAAAAGATGGTCGAAATCACAGCTAAGATAGAGCAAATTCGCAGCCAACAAAGATCCAAATTCGCAGCTAGAAAGGGGCGAAATTGCAGCCAAAGAGATGAAAATCCGTTGTCTCTTCTTCCCCTTTTAAAACCCTTTATTTCCTTTCTAATTTCGCCCCTTTCCTAACGGGTTTCGACATACAATTATTTGTGAAATTGGGTTTCCTTATTTGACTAGCCTTCTTTTTTAGGACCTGGCCTTGCACGTGGCATTAGTTTTCTTTTTTCCTAAATCATCAGCCAAAACCAAAATACACAAAATATACTAAGTAGAAAATTATTACAAAAAAATATTAGAATTAACTAAATAATCTTACAATTATACTTAGAAAAATGATGTTCAGAGTGCACTTTCATGCACTCATCAGCCTTTGGAAGGACTATTCTGAAATAATTTCCTCAAATTCCCCCAACAATTGTTGCACTACAATAAGAACTGTTTTTTTCTTTTTTGTTTGCTACCAACAATCCTTTTAATACCACGAGATAGAAAATATCATATTCTTTGATTGACTCAGTAATTTCATGCCCACTGTCAGTCAAAGTCAAAAAACTATAACTCTTTCTTTTAGGCAAACTCCCATATTCCAATATATTAGTCATAGCAATTTTATGATTTTTTCAACCAAAAATCACAACATTGTCACGACCCTTCAATGTAGCATCTACATCATATTGCCATGGACGACCCAATAAAATATGACAATCATCCATATAAATCACATCACGTAATACATCATCTTTGTAATATTTTTCAATGGATAATGACATGTGACACGTCTCAGCAACACAAACGAATGATCATTTCTTCACCCATCCAAGTGAATATGGAGCACTATGTAGCTCTGTAGGCAGTTGTTCATATGCCACTAATTTTTTCAATACAAACTTCTCACAGTTCTTATTGTCTATAATCACATCGCAGAGATTATTCTTGATTGAACAAAGTGATCAAAAATGCTATGTTGTCGTCCATGCCTTCCTCAACTGCGAATTCGGCCCTGCATAGTCATCATCGAAATCCCCTTCGTATACTTCTTTGTCATGATTTTCACTGTCAGCCTCCAATAAATTGGTTTGTTTTCTATCAGGATAGATGTTGGAACGCTACCCAGGTTTGTTGCACCTATAACAAATGTCTGTTGTAGGTTTGGCATATGGATTCTCCCTCCGAATTTAGTTTTTGTTCTGCCATCTGTTGATAGTATTAGTACTCCCTTCCCTAAATCTTCAAAAAAAAAATCTGCAGGTTTCAATTTTCCAGGACTATGCTGCATGGTTTTTCTCTTTATCTGCAAGTAAAACAATAAAGTCATCTAAATATTTTGTCATATTCCTCCAAAAGAAAGTCTGACGCGTCTTCTTCTCCATCAATTCTACCCTCAACGCCATGTTAATGGCCTCCTGTAGAGTCCGCAAATTCTGCAACCCAATTTTTTCTTAAATGTAGGGTTTCAATCCGTTCACATACATTGCAACCTTCTGATTTTTTGTGTCTATCAGGTGGATACGTTCTGCAAGTCGCATGAACTCGTTTGTATATTATGTTGCTATTCTAAATTTTAATATCTTACGGTAGAAAATTTGCTCATAATCAACAGGTAAAAATTGATCCATCAAAAGTTGTTTCATCTTCCTCAATTTGATGGGTATTTCACAAACAGTTGTAGAAGCTTTCAATTGGAAAGCAACCATCTTCACCATCTTAGCTTTTAGAATCTCCATGATCTCGAAAAACATCTCTATTTCCACCACCCAGTCAAGAAAATCTTCAACTTTCAAATTCCCGAAAAAGTTTGGCATGTTAGCTTTAATCTGATAGTCGTCAAAATTATTGTGGCGATAACAGTTCTTCTGATGATTCAGATAGTTGTCTGGCGGTGGCTCCTCGACTTCCTCCTATGATTCAAACTCACTCTCCTGAACAGGAAGTCTTCTTCTATTTTCCTCACGATTACCTAATTGAATATTGCATATGTTATCTCCTCCATTATTACCTATGGTATTGCCTCCGACAACTTGTCGTAATAACTCACGAATCTCTCTGAATTGGTTGGTCAATGCATCTATGCGAACATTCTAGACATCTAAATTTGCTTGAGTGATAGGAACATCATATCTATCAAAATTATCCATGGATATGAATCTAAGATAGCAAAAGGGGAGAACCCTGCTCTGATACCCCTTGACGAAGCAAAAGATAGAACAATCTGGAATCCACCAAAAAAGATAAAAACACAAAAATTATTTGAATAATTCTTTGAGCAATACATGAGAGTAATTTAAAAACCTAACTCAACCTTGGATTATCCTAGTAGCCTTTGGAAATCCAATGTCTATTGAAAAATAAACTATAATCCTATTAAAAAAAAACTAAAATACTATTTGGAAAATAGAAACTAAAATTCTATTCCAAAACAGTAAAATATTGTTTTTGAAACCTAAACGATCTAAATGCCTAAAATCTACCATACATCACAGTGTAGCCACGAGTTGTATCTGTAACGTCATTTACCTTTCCGAAAAGGTATTGCATGCCTTATTCCAAGCTCGGATGCCAAATCTGTAAATTTTGATTGTGTCCTTTTGTTTTTCGTCGGTTTATTATGTCTTCAATTATTTCAACCATATGTTCTACATCAAATCCATTCACTGAGAATTAAATATGAATAAACAAATAAACTAAGGTTGCATTTCTTACATCTAAACTTCTGAATATCGTTGAATATTTCCTTGATTGCACATACAAAGCATTTATGCAACCAACTGTCATTTATAAAAGTAACTCACGAGGATACCTTTTTTCTCATCCCATGAGAATTCAGATCTTGTAAGGAGAGCGAGAAAATGATATTTCTTTTCATTGCTTGCAGAAGAAAATAAATTTTTTTTCTTACTACATTGACCAGTGTTTAAAGATGAAAATGGCTCCATCGCAAACAAAGCAAGCATTCGAGGATTATCCGATGAAAAACTCACAACCAAGCACACCTAAATCTAAATGAATCCAATTCATGGAACCTCATAATGAATTAAAGAAATAACAACAAAGATTAAAGAAAGTTAAAAAAGGTAACTCGAAAATTAAAATGGTTTAACCTTTGTTTCACAGACTAAAATTATCATAGCCATTAATCAAATATGAAAATAGAGCCAAAAGATCAAAATGTAATTATGTCAGTTTTTCACCAGATTACTTGACTTGAAACAAAACCCTATATTGGTCAACTATATCTAGATCAAGATGAAAATTTTCAATCTACTACAAAAACTGAAGAAACAAATATATTAATATAACCTGCGGTCAAGATCCATGGACAACTGCCGAGGCCTTTAGTCTATAACACACACAGTTTGCAAAGTGAATTAAAAAAAAAAAAGATGGGTTTACATTTTTGTGCAACCTTCGATGTCTATGCCAGATGTGAAAGTTAGAGATATCCATTATTGAAAATAGAACAAAAATCAAAACAAATATTTCAAATTTCAATGTACAAAATGACAAGAAACAAATAAAATAAATTAATGGAGTTATGGGTTTTGGTCGAAACTTACAATCAAACATGAAAACAACATCATTTCACAAATTGATCAACAAAAAAAAATTGAATATGAGCCAATTAAAATTAGACAATTGGTCTTGATTGCTTAGTTATTACCATTGATTAACCAAAAATTAAACAAAACATACCTTGTTTGATATCTTAATTGAGTTCCAATTGTTCATCAAGAACGATGTAGGTCACTTCCTTTGCACAGTCTTACTTGGAAAGAAAACTCTGAATTTGACAAGGAATCAGATATGAATAGAGAAATAAGTAAAGCTACCTTTATTACATCAAAAAGCTTTGAAAATCATTAAATCCAGTCCTTGATTGCAATTGCACATGCAAAACATATGGGGCCATTTTCATTGTAAAACTGCAATCAAGGACTGGATTTAATAACCCACTTTTTTTTGTACACAGACAATGTTCAAATGGAGAAATTAAGAGGGTGTTTGTTTTTGTTCTGAACAGAATTTGAATTCCTAATAAAAAGTGGGACACCTTGTTTAGGATGTTTGTTTTCAATTCTGATGAGAATTTGAATTTTCGATTAGAATAAGCAACATAGAGGTGTTGATCACTTAGCATTGAGTAAATTCATTCCAATAATAACCTCACAATAAATTTGTAATGACTATTGTACTACCCCTCTTCTCCACCAACTATCCCCTCTTTTCTACCTCCTCTCTATTATGCGAGCAATGTCGCCACCATCACCACCACCTTCCCCTCTTCTCCCCTCCTCCTCTTTTTCTTTATCTTCTTTCTTTTTCTCTTGAGATTGTATAAGGAATGGAGAGGGATATAGAATTGTTTTTTGTAGTAGTTGAAGGGGGATTTCCAAGGTGTTTGGAGGAGAGAAAACAGGTGGAGAATGTGAGTTAATGTTAGTGGTTTGTGGTGGCGGTGGCAGTTGTAGTATTGGGCAAAAATGTAAAAAAAAAAAAAAAAAAAACTTCAAATCAGCACCGAAAAACAAACACATTTAATTTTACAGGTTCTAACTAGCAGCTCATTAAGAAGTGAAACAAACAATTCATTTAGAACCTCATTCGGAACTTCCAACTCTAAGCTTTTAAACACTTAAAAAAAATAGGGGTGGGCAAAAACCGATTTAAATTCGGTTAACCGACCGAACCGGTTTTCAAATTTGGTTCGATAACCGAACAGAAATATGAGTAGAAAGAAAATAATTTAAACCGAACCGATTATAAACGGTTTGAAATCGGTTTACGGTTTTGAACCGACCGATTAATTAGATATATATAACTAAATAGCATGTAGGTGTCAATACCTAATTAGTGCAACAAATGCACTGCAGTATACCTTGTTGCACTGAATCGCCCCCCTTCTCTCAAAGTTTTCAATTTTTGGCTAAAAATTGGGTCCGTAAAAAAATTGGGCATGTTTAAATGAAAGTCTTTCAAGTACTTGAGCCCGAAATTTCGGCCCAACCGAACCGAACCGATCCGATCCAAAATTCGATTCAACCGAATTCATCGGTTTACAAATACAAATTTGGTTTCGGTTTGGGTTTTGGACAAACCGAATGAAATCGATTTGGGCTCAAAACCGAACCGAACCGACATTGCCCACCCCTAAAAAAACACCACCTAAATCCACCCATTTTTTAATTAAAGAAATAACAGAATGGCAAGGATTAAGAAAGACAAAAAGCGTTGAAATATATGAAGGCTTAACGTTTTTTCACTGATGAAATTTATAATATACACATTAATCATAAATAAAAACCAAGCCCCAATATCTCAATGCATTTTTTTTCTTTTTATTTTGCCTATCTAATCACTTTAAACAAAAGCTCATATTAATCAATGATATAAAGATAACACAAATTCTTATATTGCAGATTTGCTAAAGAAAGCAAATCCATCAATGTATCAAGCGATCAGGACTCTTGGACAATGAGCGCCACCTTTAGTCTCAATATAATGAACTAAATAACTCACATTGTTGAGAGATCAAATTTAAACAAAAATAAATAAATAAAACAAAAACAAAAACAAAAAGATTGGAGTTTAACCCTTTTTCGCAACCTTTGATGACTATGTCAAAGATGAAAGTTGGATACACCCATTTATCAAAATGGAACAAGAATCTACACACAAAGCACAAATTTCAAATTCCAATCCCCAAAATGACTACAAACAAACACCAAGAAGCAATGGGGTTTTGATTGAAAATTACAACCAGAAATTCTAACTGGCGAGGTTTCAACAGAGGTTTCAAAAACCATAAATTCAAATAAAGAATCAAATAAAGTAGAACACATGATGAAAATCATGCTTGATTGAAACACAGGTTCCCGAGAACTACTCTCCCTTGCCCCATGGTTTTCTTCCATAATCAATCACCTTAAATAAACAAAAATAACAACATTACTAATGTATAGATTATTAATGCATAGATAATCAATGTATAGATGTGAGCTCTTTCTTCAAGGTCATGAAGGTGGAAATTCCGATGAAGTTTTGTTGGAGGTAAAAAGATTTGTACCCCGAACAAGATCTTCAACTCTTGTTCTGTTGAAGCTCTTTGATTAGGGGGTTTGTCTAAATGTCGAGGGAAACAGCGAGGAAACTAGCAAGGGAGGGGGGTGAAGCCGTTCACCCCCTCTACATGCGTGAAAGTGCCTCGAGATACACACTTTCACGAATCTCGAGGGGGATGAACGGCTTCCTCCCCCTCCCTCGCTGTTTCCCTTGCCATTTAGAATTTCCCTTGATTAGGTTGTGAAGCTCTAAAAAGATAAGGAGAAAAAGGAAAAAGTTTGTGAAGAAAAAGAAGAAAGAAAAAATGCCCAAAAAAAAATTTTGTTTAATGAAGCCATGGCTTTGGTGGCTTCACGTTTCAACAAAAAAACGCTAAAAGCGGTGACTTTTTATGGCTTTAAGGTAGTGATCTGGTTTTGACTAAGGCAAAGCGAGATGTAATGGCTTGACTTTTGGCTTTAAGCGAATAAGCGGTGGCTTTGGATGGTCGACTATACAGATCATAGTCAGTCATTTCTCAAGCCACACTACAACACAAGAGACTAATAATAGCACAAGTCCATAGCTTTTTTTGGACTTGTGCTATCAAAACCAAAGAAATCAAGTTCCATAGCGTTTTGATTTTCACAGTAAAACAGAGCGGGATATCAAAATTTTGGTACGCGCGTTTTTATCGACCAAGGCTTTCATCTCCTCCCTCGCGACTCTCCCTCACATGAACTCCCTCACAGACGCAACGCACCTCTCTCTCACAAACGCAGCTCTCCCACCTCGACTCTCCTCTCGCCGTCACCTCGCCTTGCCTGATCTCTCTCGCTATTCTCTCGCCATCACCTCTCGTCTTACCATCGCCTGATCTCTCTCGCTCTCTGCTGCATCGCTTGAGCTCTCTCACTCTCTGTCACTTCGTCGCTTTGCCTCCACTTCACTCTGCCTCTGCTACTCACTACTCCTTCACTATTTCGTCCTCTTCATTTTGCACAAATTAGGGTTTCTGATTGAAGGTAAGTTGGATTCTGTGATTGCATTTCATTTTGTAGTTTGTTCAATAATTTATTGAGATGTTGATTTTTGGGTCTTTTTAATTACTGACAATGTGTTTGTATATTCAGAGAGAGAGATGAAATAGATTTCAGAGTCTCTCCATCGGGGAAGAAATACCAAGATTCTCTCCAGCGATTTTCGAGTCATCTAGAGGCAATTTTGAGGTACGAATCTTGAATTGATTTCTGTTCTAATGGTTTTTAGTATGAGATTGCTTTGTGAGATTGGTGGTTGTTTGGTTCCCATTTAGTTTGCTTTGTTCTAATGGTTTTTAGTATGTCATTTGTGTTCCCATTTGGTTTCCTAGTATTTTAATTTATTCTTTCTCAAAAAATACATGAAAATTGAAACAATACAAGCACCTGAAAGAGTGACTACGAATAACCCAAACTACTGATATTAGAAGTTACAAGTCTCAACTCTAAAAATCCATATAGAAAGAGAGGAAAAAAAATCCATCAGCTACAACTTAATCCTCCCCACCCCATGCAGACGACTAGGTTCGAGTCAACGGTGTGATTCCATCAGCTACAACTGTACCAATTCAGCTGCTACACCTTTTGACTAGTTTAGAAGAGTTGATTACATATTAAATGATGCATAGTTGAATCTTGAATTGAATAAGTTGTATATAGTTGAATTATTGTTTTGGTTTCTTTTTCAATCTCATTTGGTGATTAGATTAGTAGATTTTGGTGGCACTTTTTTAAAGGGGAAAAATTAATGGCTTTTGAAGCAAATGAATTCATGGTTGGGTGTGATTTGATTAAGTCTGGGGGGGGGGGGGGGGGGTGTCAACTAAAGCAGGCTATAAAGATGTGTTCTTTTAATCTATCTTGGTGATTAGGGGAGACTTGTAGATGATTGACTTGACTTCAAGTTTCAAGTCAACTCGAGTAGGGTCATTTTTCACCAGTGACCAGGGTGACATTCTACGTGAAAAGTGTACGGCAACGGTGTGGCTTGTAAACTAGTTTTTCAATAAATGTGGTTTGCATGTTAGTGTGGTCTGTAAAATACTGTTATCGATGGGATATATCGATAAAAAATTGGGATATTTCATCAAATAGCTGCTAAGCTACCAATCCTCTTGAATTATGACTACCTTGGTGAACAAGTTGTAATAAGGTCCCAAACAAGAATTCAAGTTGTTTTTTTTTACTCTTTGAATTACCTTGAAATATCTTCGAAATGTGGAGTTTGATACAGAGATTTGTTATTATCCTCTCTTGTTCCCAAGTTATGAATCCAGAAGAAAACATCGACCAAATAGCGCGATGATACCTATTCAGTTCATACTCATGGGTTGGTGTTTTTCTGTCTCCGATTTGAAGGGTCTGCCCTTTTGTACATTCACCGTGAAAAGATTCGACAGCAATGTTTCCATTACCTTGATCATGATTTGTTGAAGATGAGCGTGACCAAGTTTGTGAACTACTGCTTGCAGTTGTGTCTGAAAATGTTGAACTGTTGCTAGCATTGCGACTACCAAAAGAGCAGTAATGACTGTCAGCATCAACTGGTTGTAGGCTTCCAACAGAAGCTCTGATTTTGACTGAGTGCCTTAAAATCCAATTGTGATTGTCCAATTTTCTGTTGTTCAGGGAAGCATCAGCATTAGGTAATGATGTAGTCAAATGCTCTGGAACTGGAACCCTCTTATGGTGGTCCTCTACTTTCTCAATTACTCTCATTTTCCAGGTTGTTCCAGCATTCAGCTTAAGACCAGAAAGATCAGTTGCCCCTCTTTTTCAATTTTCTTGAGCAGATTTTGTTGGACTCCTGCACACCAGACTGTGTATCTGCTGGTGAATAACAGTCTTCTGCAAGAATTCAAAATGAATGAGCGTTAGAATTATAAACTCCATACCAAAATATGCACAGTTCTTAAAGACAAAATGAGATGAGACATTGACTAGATCCTGAAATGAATCACTTAACTGAAAATAGTACAAAAGAATCATTTAGTCTAGCTGAGAAACTAAGTAAAGTGGGTTTAAAGTATCAAAACCATTCCAAAATCACCATATAAACCAGTGAGTAAAAATTTTAGAGAAAATTACATTTGAAATATGAAAACAATTCAGATATGGGATAAATTTCACATGGTATTACTATGAACTACTTCACTGTATAATTCCGATATTGGACATAATGGAGATAATATTAAACTTACAGCTAGTTAAAAACAAGTGTTTGGGTCAACTATTAATGGAGACTGAGTGAACACCAAAGCATATATGCAAATAAACTGAAATTAAACAACATAGGCAGGGACTGCTTACCTTTCCAGTAATAACCCATCCATCAGTTTCCAAAGATTGTGGAACCCTGATATGAGATCTGTCAGCTTCTTGGACATCCGATTGAGCTTAACCATAAAGCGATGCTCATCCATAACTTCCAAAACTGTTGCCGTCTTCCATAAATAAACATCGAAAACCTCAACAAGATCGCCAGTTTTCCAGTTATGCACAAATATCACAGGAGTCCACTTATGTGAAGACATGGACTTTGGTAACTAGAAAAGGTTCAAGGACTCTTGAATTATTGAAGACATGGACAATGTGTTGTTTGGTTCATTGTTATTGTATGTTAGTGTTGAAGCTCTAATGATAAGAGATTCTGTAATGTAAGTAATTGCTTGACTGAAGGATTTTTTTTTTTTTTTTTTGTTCCATCAGATGGCAAGAACTTTAAGGTTCTAATCCTTTATGCTTACTTAAGCAAAGCATATTCTAATCACCGATATACTTAACGCAGGCCACTAATTTTTCATTTGGAAGGTACCAAATAATCTCGTTGTCTAAACTAGCTTTCTGTTTTCAAGGGGGATTATTTAAATAAAAAACAACAATTATTAAACTCGTCGGTTGTACTTTAGTAAGCTAATATATATCCCAAAAAATTTGCAAACCAAAACCATTGACATAATGAGAGGTTGCAATCCTACTAGTTGGAGGATAAACCACACAGTTGGTATAGTATTAATATAAGGGTTTTGCTGAATCTTTGCTTTAGAATAATGTATGAAATTGAAATTTTTTTTTTTCGAAGTTCTAAAAAGGGTTTTACCAATCCTCTTGAATTATGACTACCTTGGTGAACAAGTTCTAACATATAGGCACAATGTTTTATAATTATGTATGCAAGGAAATGATGTCGTAGCGGGTATCATTCAAAAGTATCTAACATATATGTTGAACGTATTATAATTATGATTTATTTGAAAAGATGGCATTGACTACTACACAACAATTGCTCGTTAATAGTATATGACAATAACATTTTTTCACTTAGTGCTATGAAAAGGCCAAAATTTGTCCAATTTGTACCCCTTCATCACATTTATGCTGTAGCATTGTCTGAATTTAATTTTTGTCTTTGTGTTTAACATTTATGCTGCCAGTTTGTAATGCTTTAAGAACGGATATGAATATCTTTTTAGTATGAAATTGGACATGTCTTCAAGTACTGCTTATATATATATATGAAACTTTCAATTACCCCATGAAGATTTAAGTAGTTATTTGTTTGAATTTTAGAATTTGTTGGGCTGAGTACTACAAGAATATATGATGCTGGATAAAGGTTGGGTGGGTCTTCACAGGTACAAAATTAGTTGTGCGTAGTTAGATATTTATTATAGAATTAGAAATGTCAGAGGTCTTAGAGCAATGGATTTTTCTTGTCTTTCTTGTCATAGAGTTGATCCTGAGTACGAGAAAGGAGCATGGAATTTTGTGAAAATGGTTACAAACAACTTGGGAAATCCTAAAATGATTTTATGCCCTTGCATAGGTCGTCGCAATGTACAACATCAGTGTGGCAGTACTGTTGTTGAACATTTGGTTACAAGGGGAATAAATGTGAAGTACAAACAAAGTAAAGATTGGTATGAGCATGGGGAGCAAATAATTATTGATGACACCTTTCCTGAAAAAATGTGCAACGTCGAGACATATAACTTATATAGAGCTGCCCACTTTTTTGATGAAGAATATATGAAGCCTATTCAGTTTGTTAATGAAGACTACATTGAGCCTATACATAGATGCTGATGATTTTATAGCAAAACTAAAAGATGCAGAAACCCCTTTGTACCAGAACTATTCAATTTATAACAAGCTATCAGCCATTGTAGCTTTATATCGACTTAAAACTCAAAGTGGATGGTCTAATAAAAGTTTTAGTGAGCTTCTTGAGACATTGGCAGACATGCTTCCACAGGACAATGTACTTTTGAAGTCATTTTACTCGGTTAAAAAGTTTCTCAAGTCATTTGAAATTGGTTATGAAAAGATTCATGCTTGTGAGAATGATTGTTGTCTATTTAGAAAAGAGTACAAGGACTTGGACAATTGTCTTAAATGTGATGCTTCAAGATGGAAGAAAAATAAGATGACCAAAGAGATTAAAAAATGTATTCCAGTTAAAGTTTTGAGGTACTTTCCTATAATTTCAAGATTCAAAAGGATGTTTAGGTCTGATAAAATGGCTGCAGATTTAAGGTGGCATTTCAATAATAAAAGCAAAGATGGAAAAATGCGTCACCCTGTTGATTCCGTAACATGGGAATTGATTAATGATAAATGGGAATCATTTGCAGCTGATCCACGCAATCTCAGACTTAGTCTTTCTACTGATGGTTTTAATCCTTTTTCCATGTTAAGCTCTAAATACAGTTGTTGGCCAGTGATGCTAGTTAACTACAATTTGCCTCCTGCGTTGTGCGTTGTGCATGAAGAAAGAGAATATCATGTTAACGCTACTGATTCCAGGTCCATAGCAACCTGGAAATGACATAGACGTCTACTTACAGCCACTTATAGAAGACTTGCAACATTTGTGGCACAATGGAGTGGAGGCCTATGATGCGTTTGGTGGAAATATTTTTAATCTCAAAGCAATTTTGCTATGGACCATAAGTGATTTTCCAGCATATGGAAACCTCGCTGGATGTTGTACAAAAGGTAAAAAGGCATGTCCTCATTGTGGGAAAAATACGCATTTCAGATGGTTAACGCACAGTAAGAAATTTGCATACATGGGTCATAGGAAATTTTTGTCACCTACACATGAATTTCGAGGAAAGAATGTTTGGTTTGATAACAATGTGGAACATGGAAGGAAGCCTAGAATCTTGTCTGGTCGGAACATTTCTATGGCTCTTAAGAATTTTCGAAATGATTTTGGAAAATGTCATAAGAAAAAAAGAAAAAGAAATGGTAATGCTAATGATGCTGATACTGATGATAATGGTGATGACGATGATGATGATCATGATGAGCTATCAAGGTGAAAGAAAAGGTCAATCTTTTTCGATTTACCATATTGGGAGGTTAGTTTTTATGTCTTTAATCGCTTTGTTTTTTTTATATTCAGTAATAGTCTAAAAAAATAAGTATTAATGGTTACGTTCATGTTTTTGTAGGAATTTCCATTACGTCATAATTTAGACGTAATGCATGTCGAAAAAAATGTTTGTGAAAGCATTATAGGCACAATGTTGCACTGTGGAAAGTCAAAAGATTGGGTTAATGCTCGTAAGGACTTACAAGATATGCAAATACGGAAGGACCTGCATCCACAACCTCATGGAAGTAGAACATACCTTCCACCTGCTTCATGGACATTTTCAAGGTCTGAAAAGTAGAAATTTTGCAAGTGATTATATGACTTCAAGGGAGCTGATGGCTATTGTTCAAACATTGGGAGGTGTGTATCTTGTGAGGAATGCAAGGTCATTGACCTGAAGTCCCATGATTATCATGTTCTAATGCAACAGTTGTTGCCGGTTGCTTTACGAGGATTACTTCCAAAAGGGCCTAGAAATGCAGTACTTCGGTTATGTGCATTCTTCAATAGGTTGTGTCAGCGTGTTATAGATAGAGAGAAATTAGAAATATTGGAGGAAGACGTCATTGAAACTGTGTGCATGCTTGAAAGGTTTTTTCCACCTTTTTTTTATATTATGGTACACTTAACGGTTTATCTAGGAAGAAAAGCTAGATTATGTGGACCTGTTCATTTTCGTTGGATGTATCCCTTTGAGAGGTCAGGAATCATTCATTTTTTTTTAGTCTGAATAGTTCTGTTTGAAGCATAATATGTTGGATAACTTATAAGTTATTTATGTACAGATATATGAAAACACTAAAAGATTACATTAGGAACCCTGCACGGCCAGAGGGGTGTACCACTGAATCATATCTTGCAGAAGAGTGCATAAGTTTTTGTAGTGAATTTTTGAAAAAAACAATACAAGTAGAGGAAAAAGAAGTTTGCAATAATGAGTTTGCGAATGAAGTTATTCTGGAAGGCCGTCCAATTTCTAGAGTCACACCGATCACACTAAGTGATAGAGAAAAAAACTTGCACATCAAGTTGTGTTGATGAATACAGTAGTGGTGGATCCATATTTAGAGTAAGTAAAATGAAATTCACAGATGTTAGATCTCTATCGTTACACCATAACCATTTTACTTATTCAGTTTTCTCTCCTACTAGCATGCACTTGGAGGTTTTACAAGAATCAAACATACGTCTTACACGCGATGCAACCTTACTTTGGAATAAACATACTGAAAAATTTGCAGAAAGGATAAAAAAAAAGGTTCGATTAAATCTTCCAGGTTTTTATTACCTTAGTTTGTGTTTAATTTAATAACTACGTACTTTGTATCTCTTCATTTAATTTGTGCACTTTAACAGATTCCTATTGATTCAAAAGCTGACTCAGACACATTGAAATGGATTGCATATGGTCCACGGAATAGTGCATTGTCTTTTTCTGGGTATATTATCAATGGGCAGCGTTTTCACACAAAAGATGTCGACCAGGAAACCCAAAACAGTGGGATTATTTATGAGGCAACCACCATGTGTAGGGCAAGCGCAAAAGATACTGCACAAGGGCTTGATTGGGTTACTTACTATGGAATATTGATGGATATAATATTACTAGACTATCATGTATTCTATGTTCCGGTCTTTAGGTGTCATTGGGCAAACAAAGGTAATGGTGTTAAAGTTGAAGATGGATTTACCCTCGTGAACCTCCATCAAAGTCAAGTATCATTTGCAAGAGATCCATATATTTTAGCATCTCAAGCAAAACAAGTATTTTATTCAAGAGAATATGATTCGTCTAATTGGTATGTTGTAATGAAGGCACCACCAAGAGGTTTCCATGAGTTAGAGGCCGATGACGAAAGTGCAGAAGCTTCAATACCACTAGAAGTTGATATGGACATTGAGGAGTCTAGTTGTGAAGTTAGATATGTGAGGGAGAATTGTGAAGGCATATTTGTGTAATATATGTTCTTAACCTTCATCTTTATATAGCTTGTGTTTTTGCTGCTTTATCAAAAGTGTCTTTGTTTTTATATATTAGTTACACATATTTCATATGTTATCTCTTTTTATATTTTCATTATATGATTAAGGTTATTAATGCATTACATATACTGAAATGATCAACTCTTTTTTTTTTCTTAAACAAGTGAACAACCATGGTTGCTGAATCCAAGAAGAACGACGTATTTCACAAAAGGAAACATGCTTTGATACCGACAAAAACATCCAAGGTTTATGAAGGAACGGATAAGAATGTATCAGAATGTCCAGAAGCATGTCAAGAGACTTTGATCCAACAACATGAGAGTCGTGAACCTAATCTCCAACATATACAACCATCAGCGACCAAAGAAATGGTCGAAAAAAATGCACCAGCAGCACAAGAGTCTGTTGTAGACTCGATAGGAGTTAAGAAAGCTAGGGGTCCAACCAAAATGAGAGATATTGTTGTAGAGCCTACAAGTCGAGTTCATGTTGAATTTACTGATAAAGGTGAACCATGTGGAGAGGGGTCAATTAGTTTGTCTTCTTTTTTAGGCCCACTTGTACGAGAGCACGTACCTGTAATGTTATGCGATTGGAGGAAGCTTGGTAATGACATAAAAGTAATCTTGTGGAAATCAATTCAGGTATTATTAACTCTTACAATTCTATGACATGCATGTACATTTCAGTTTACAGAAGTTGTGATAGAACTCTTACAGTAAAATTACTAGTATTGAGTTACTTACTGATAATTTTATATAAACTCCAGGCAAGATTCGACTTGGATACAGAATGGCAAAAGGCTATCGTATTTAAATCGATGGGATGTATATGGAGGGCCTCAAAATCACGGTTAGTCAGCCAAATACAGGAAGCAACTAATGAGGAAGAAAGACTTGAGCTTCAGCCTAAAAACATTCAAAGTAGGGAAGAGTGGATAAAGTTCGTCAAGACAAAAACTAGTCCAACATTTAAGGTATATTTTAAAACTAGTTGTAATATTATAATATTGACACGCCTTTGGTAAGATAATTATTCATTGCTTTGGTATTTATATCATGTATTTGTGTAACTTAAATAGTTGTATTGTTGTGTAAATGATTCCTGTTTTTTATGCATTCTTTCTTGATAGAGAAAGTACAACAATTTAACGAACAAGTGCACATTGATTGATTGGAGTGGAAAAAATGAAATAGTGGCGGAAGGACGTTGGCATTCGAGTGATCCAAAAGCGTTGATCAATGATATTCCTCTAGGACCTAATGCCATGATTGTTTGGGTAGATATTTCAAAAAATCATGAAGCATTTTTATGGAGGCCTACATCTAATATGACATGCATTGAAGATGTCGTTGGTTCTACGATAGCATGGCCGGCTAACAAAGTTGTTTTGGAAAACGTACCTAAAAATCAGGAAGTCGAAAATGCATTATATCATTTGGTAAGTTAAATGTGATTGGCATACACTAATGCATAATGAAAGTAACTATATATATCTTCATGAATCTATTAGTAAAGTGATTCCTCAGTATAATGTATATTTTCTTGTTTGACTTGTTGTTAGAGTGTGAACAACGGCTCAAAGAAAAACTGCAAGTTGTTGGATGTTAGTGGTTCGGGACAAGTAGTTGTTGAAGGACGTTGGTCTTCAAGTGATCCAAATCAGGTTGTTCATCACATTCCCTTGGGTCCTAATGCTATTAGAGTTTGGGTAGATAGTCCAAAAGTTCCTACTGCATCTCTTTGGAGGCCTACATCTGAGCTGGAATTTCTTGAAGATGCCATTGGTACTACAGTAGCATGGCCAGCAGACAAAGTTGTTATGATTTAGAGCTTCGGTAAGCATTGATCGAGACTTGTAATATATATTTGCATGCTTGAATGAATATCTCTCTTGGTCTTGAATTCATGAATATATGCTTGAACTACTACCAATTTTGTAGATCGACTTATATTCATGGATATGTACGTATGTTATAGGAATGTGAATGTTGTAATGTTACTGTGTAATGTTGTTACCGTTGTTAATGTTGCACATGTAATGTTGTTGCGTAATGTTGTAATGCTGTAGAATATTGTTTCACTGCTTTAGATGTCAATTGAATTTGCATTTTAGGGAGTTGTATTCATCTAAATAGGCTTTTAGGGAGTTTTGAGAGATAAATATGAGGAGATGGTTTGGAATAATATGAGGAGATTTCTCCAAAATGTTTAGCGTGTTTTATTAAGCGCTTAACTTCAAAGGATGATGAGAGAGACAAATTGCAAAAGGAAATCAGGACACCATCTGAAGATTGGAGACTGAAAAATCAGCAATTCGAATCACATGTCCACTTTTCCAATTGAGATTTTTTACCTTTTAAATGCATTTGGTTATTTTGCCACTGATTAGTCCCTGTTGTTCAAGTACTTACAATTGGGTATGCTTGCATGGATACCATGTCTGTGCCATTGGAAAGAAATACCTCCAGCATCAATCAGGAGCAAGAATCCAAATAACTAAGGATATCACTGCCACATGGAGTTGAACAATGTACGATGAGGATTCCTAATGACAAGGTATCCACCTGTAAAGTTAATTATGGTAGTTTATTTGGAAAAATATATCCAAAACCCAAGGCACATTGAGTTCCAGGTACCACCTCTATTTGATGTGTGAATTTATTGTTCATTCAGTCGTCCCCGCGTTTGATTAACAACTAATGTGTCACTTGGTTGTACAGGTTCTTGCAGATAAATATAACAATGTTGTTCACTTTGGGGATCGTGATTGCAGCATTCAGGTACAACCATTCCTTCCTCTCTTTCTTTGTCGATTTTTTCACTGCTTTAGCTTGAAATGACTTCCAATTTTTCCCAAGTTTATCTGTTTGTGCAGTTGTAATCAATAAGAAATTCATGGCCCTCAAAATCTGATTGCCTGATGAAAGAGTTTAAAAGTAAAGTTCCGGACAATCAGGAGGAATTATGTAATTTACATTGAGTATGACTTCTTAACAGAGAAGAAATCAGAAGCTATTAGAAGAAGCCCCCTCTCCGGCATTAACCCCAGAGCTAAGGAAAGCCATGGGTGATGCAACAAAACTGGAGAGATTTAAAATGAATTATAATATAGCAAAACTTAATCGTGACTCAGTTAATATAGCAAAACTAGAGAGATTTAATAAGACTGATATGCTTTCTTATTTGTTTGAACAGGGAGGATAACAGCCTACTTACCATCTGGTGGCCCATTTGTTAGAATGGACAGCCATGTTTATCCTGATTATGTTGTTCCCCCCAGCTATGACTCCCTGCTTGGAAAGGTTCATCTTCACCTCTGTGCTCTCTTTCATGTCTGCATGTATACGCACACTAATCTATGTGTGGTTGTTTATAAATGTTTGTGCTCTTGATGTTTTGTAAACTTGTCATATATTGCCATAAGTTGTCGAATACTTTTCTTTTCAGTGGACTGTTGTTCTCAAATGAGCTTTCTAGCACTACACCAAAAATACCCATTAGCAACGGTTTTAAACCGTGGGGGTAACCCATTGTCACGGCTTAGAGCCGTGGGCTGTAGAGGCGTCGCTAAATCCCCAGTAACGGCTAAAAACCGTGGCTAAAATATTACCAACGGTTTTATCTCGAGGACGGTTGATGATTTAGCCACGGTTATAAACCGTTGCAACAATCTTAGCCACGGTTCTAAGCCGTGGCCAGGAGTAGCCACGGCTTAAAACCGTTGCAAGTTATGGCCACGGTTCTAAGCCGTTGCAATAGTTTTAGCAACGGTTTTAAGCTGTGGCCAGTACTAGCCACGGTTTTAAGCCGTGGCAAGGTAACCACGGTTTTTAGCCGTTGCAATAATTAGCCACGGTTTTAAGCCGTGGCAAATTTTTTTTTTTTTTTTTTTTTTTGCTATCAAATGACTTTTTATTACATCTTATAAGTTTTATTTCTAGAAAATAAAAATTTTAATGTGCCAAACTTAAACATTTCCATGAATGGAGGCAAAGTAATGTAATTAATAAGATAATGTATTACATTGAGTCACAAAATCTATCAAATAATATCTCAAATACAATGACACACACACAAACTTAAATATCTCAAATACAAAGAAAGTGGAACAACATCATTGGTTCTCTACTCTTGAAGTTTGCATAGCTCATTGAAAGCTTCAAATATGTCAATGCTAGACTGGTGAATGGTGCACACTACAGTTCGTCCTGTGTCCACTGTGTTTCTCACTGTTCTCATCACAATTGCTGCTGCTCTAATGTCAAGTCCAGAGGTTGGATGAACCAAGAGTACCCATCCCAACTGAGCCACATCTCTTCCCACACACCAATCTGCCTGTTAGCTCACTATAGTGTGTAAGCAAGGAAAAGATGTTAACAGCTGCAGCCGCCTTTTGTTTCTCCACATCTCTTGCCTCACATGACTCCTCAGCATCCAATCCTACAAGAATCAAGTCATGACGAAACAAAATTAGTTACTCGAATTGCAAATGAACAGGCAACAGAGCCACAAACATGTGACATCTAGTAAGCATTAAGAATAAAAAACATGTAACTATGAATAGCTGCTACTAGGAAATAGTTTGTTTAACTATGCTAGAGAACACAAGGACATCACTTATACTCGAGGGAAACAAGATTCAAGTCAAAGCATCTAACACCATACTTTGGTCTTGACGGCATCATTCAATTACATGGAAACATTAGGGGTGAAAGAAGGTAACCCACATGGATGCATTACACCTGCTGTCATTGTTCTTAAAACAGTAATATGTCTAAAGTTTTGAAGTGGTTGATTACCATTAAAGGGCATGTTCCATCTTTGAACAATGAAAGTGACTTTGTGCGATCAGTTTAAGATTTGTCTCCGTGTACAGATACAGCCTTCCAACCCCTGTAAACTATAGAAATTCTTAAATGCACTAGCAGTATTATCGGGAATAAGTATGGAAACCTCCCCCAATTTAGCATCATTTACTCCAATGATGATTATGACGAACATAAAGAAGAAATAAGAAGGCAAGCAATATCAGCATCACCGTTCAAGACTTCAATTTGACACTGCTAGACATGGAAGTTTCCTAAGAGAAGATATATTTGTCTCTTCCATGATTTTTCACTACATTGAATAATTGCACAATAGGTCCAAGGAATCTCACCTAACCTCGTGAATGCATACAAGAAAGACGTCATGTTGTAACAGCAAATACAGTAAGTGAAGTCTGTACTATTATATCTCCACTTATAGCTTACCAACATTAAATACCAAAATGCACAAGACAACATGGGATGCAGAAATCATTATATACAATGCAATATTCCAAACTGCTTCACTGAGCTGCTAGATAAAAGCCTTTAATCTTCCAAACTGAGGAAACTGTACTCTTGGATAGCATGCTCAGAACATGGAAAGGTACAGAAAAAAATAAAAAATAAAATTTGAAAATTACCTTACACAAGTATTTTATAGCTCGGGAAGTCGATGCAGCTATGTCCTTTGGCAAAATATTCAAAACCTGTCACAGAAAGTTACTAGTGTAATAAGACAAAACTATACAGAAAAACTAGGAATGCATGAGAAGCTGAAACTGTTGCCAAACTAAATTAATGTCACAAAGAGAGACCCGATAAGGTCACCTACCTCAATAGATTTCTCCTATTATCTAAAATATTCAAAATTATCGTAGTGAACAAGAATAACATAATTCTCCCGAAATAAGATAGCCCTCATTAATCCACCAAAACTTAGTAAATACTAACCGTGTATTAATCAATGTGGTATATTTTTAGAAAAACAATTGATATACATTTAAAAGCGTCAAGTGATCCCCGTCGATGTGGCCGAACTGAGCTTTAGCTTCATCCGCAGCTTTTTGAGCCTCCCTAGGCCGGACAAAGCAATTGGGTACTAAAGAAAGAAATGGTTATCACAGAGGAGGCCCAGGGTGGTCAGCAGACATAGAGGCAAGATGACACCATTTGCTTCATGAGAGAATACTGAGAAACTGCAACTAAATGCACCAGCACTTTACTCGAAAGTTCCTACGGTACACTCCAACCAGTGGCATGGGACCTAGACAAGCTACTGCTAATGATAACCTAATTGCCTAAAATAAACTCTGCACGCATGCACATGTAGATGCACAAGCACTATCACAGAGACAGGACTAGGCAAATTTCCTTCTAAGGCCATGCACTCAAAAAAATATATATATATAACAATAACATATAACAACACATGCCCAAAAAAATCATGCTTTCATGAAGGTTGCGGTGCCCTAAAAGCAAGTTCACACATGTAAGGAAAACAAGTATGTCACCTGCAGGTTCACACATGTGTATCTGGACAACTGTTCGAATAGCATCTTCCAGGTAATCCCTCTCGAGCTCCTGAGTATAGAAATTTTCCACTGGGAAAAGCCTTCCTGGAACTTTCATTAGCGGGGCACCACTGAAATAACCCTGGAACTTCTTAGCCTCAAGTGTGGCACTCATAAGCACCAGTTTCAAATCTGGCCTGTTCCTTAATACTTCCTTTAAAAGTCCAAACAAAACATTCGTTGCTAAAGTCCTTTCATGAGCTTCATCCAGAATTATAACCTTATATTGTTCCAAGAGTGGATCATTCATAGCTTCTCTTAAAAGCATACCATCAGTTAAATACCTGCCACGCATATCACATACAGAATAAGTATAAACGTAGGCAGAAAAGTAAGCAACGAATATTTCAGAAGAAAGAATAAGTTGAGGGGGAAATGAAGTTAATAGAAAGGAGAAATATCTTACTTGAGAACCGTCTTAGCACTGCTGCGATCTTCAAAACGGATGCTATAACCAACTTCTTCACCAATAGTTACATCCATTTCTTCAGCAACACGATGGGAAACAGACATTGCAGCCACTCGACGTGGCTGAGTGCAAGCAACCAACTTCTTGCGTCTCTCTGGAGTCTCTGATTCTCCAGTTTCAAGAACAAACTGAGGAATTTGTGAAACAAAAACACTTGTCTTGTATCCTAGTGTAACCACATAAACAAATACAGATATAAAAAATAATGTTATAAGAAAATTAATTTTTGGATCCAAGGTTATGAAACTTGTTCCAGTTATGATTTGCATGATATTAGAAGCTTTTTGCATGATACCAAAATGCACAGGTTTGTAATCAGGAGCAACACAGACCATATAAATAAAAACCACTACTACCACACACTGAAATACTGAAGAAGTTGAACCACTTCCCTTTCTCTGCAACATTTGAGCAAAAAACATGAAATGGGTATTATACTGATTTTGATAGAAAAACATGAAATGGGTGTTTTGGAGATAAGAGCACAATGAGAAGAAAATGAAAAAAAGTTGAGAGATAAGTTCAAGCTATATATTATTATGCTTGTATAATAAACAAAAAAAAAAAAGACCCAAAGAAAAGAAATGGTCAAAATAGGAGAAGAAACTACTCTTGGAGTTGGCTGAAATTTTATTGGCCATGAAGGGAACATTTCCAGAGTAGCAGCTGGTCTGGTAGTGAAAAAAGTTGCAAAGAATCACAAGCAAAATCTCAGGGTAGCTTACTTCCATAGAAATATTAAAGACGAATTACCTCACAAGCAAAATCTCAGGGTAGCTTACAGTCTGCGGCCCCAACTTAATGTTCCCGCAATCTTGGCATGTCATCGCTGCTGTTTGCACCACCACTCCTCCTCCAGTACCACCACCACCACCAACCCCAACCCCACCAGTTAGAAAATTCATAGAAGTGGCTGTGTGATCAAACCATAACAAAAGAAAACTGGATAGGATAGTATGCCTGCAAAACCACAATGCTGCTGAACAAATAAAGTCATTGTCCATACAGCAACTTCAACGATTGAAACAGGAATTTTTAAAAATGCAGCAGGAATTTTTGTTTGATACAGTTCTTTTGACTCGATTAACTTTTTTTATGCAAGACATGGTGATCTCCAACCTGTTATTAGCATCGCATATTTAGATTAGTGTAATACAGGACACACCTGAACATTACCATTTGTTTCTTCAAATACAAACTTCATTTTATTAGTCATTGACCATGGAATTACTACTCTGCACTTTCCTATGCTTTAGGACTGCAGACAACACCAGTTCTATATGCATTCTGATATGAGTCATGGATATCATCACCTCTATTGTGCCACACATTTACCAATCTGGCCCTGCAAGAACTTGCTTGCCAGTATGGGATGCTTTCATCTTTCATCCACTCGAGTTCTTCACGGTTTTGAATTTTTTTAGCAACGGTCTAAAACCGTGGCTAAAATGGCCATCGGTCTAAAACCGTGGCCATATCACAGGCCTTTTCCACGGTTTTTATTTTTAGCCACGGTTTTAAACCGTTGGCCGTTATAGCCACGATTTTTAGCCGTGGCAAATAAAACAACGGCTTAGAGTCGTGGCCACCTCTCCGTAGCTAAACGAGCCTTTTGGTGTAGTGTAGGTTGATAGTATTCTAACTTTTGCACACAAGCCTTCATTCAGCTTATTGTTTTGGGCTCCAACAAGAGAGAAAGCAATCGAACGCGTGAAAAGAGCTCTTTCTAACACTATCATTACAGGTTAGCAGTTCCATTCTTGAGTACCATCTTAAGAATTGGTACCAATTTGACCAGAGGGTTAATTGTTAGATTATTTCTTGGGCTTGGACTCGACACATATTTCCACAAACACATTTATATTTTGCATTTTATATTATTTCACTGATTGTTTCTTTCTGTTGAGTGTTCTTAGCATTTTGTATTTTTCATAGTAAGTTTGCTAAATTGTTTGACCTTTGCATCTTTGGCAGGGGTTCCTACAACCATTGAGTACCATAAACTTATCATGGAAATAGAGGTGAAGAATATCATACATAAGATGTTGTCAAACAGATGCAAGATCCTAAAGTAGTTGTTTTGGAGTGGTTCACTGTGAACTTACGAAATCCTTGTTTCCTCCCACTACAGGACTTCAAAAATGGAAAGGTCGACACTGCATTCATACCAAAACACGAAAGCGAGTTGCTTGAGGTAAGAGGCTGCTAATTATTACAATCTTGGAAGAGTGGCATATTCAAGTTAGAACCCAATACTCTAACCCCAGCTTTTGGAAGCTCAAAGTTACTTGTCTTTCATAGTTCATCAAGTCGGTATGCATTGTGCCTCTTCACTAGTTTTTTCAAGTAATTATTCACTCACTTGACTGTTCTTTCTCATAGGGATAATAGCCCTTCTTGCCAAAGCTTGGCCTTTAAGTTCTCAAGGTTATCCAAAGCTGATGAGATTGTTGGTAATTATGTGATTGCAGCCACAAAAGATTGTCATATCAACACCTGCAAAGGAGCTGGCTAGTGCAAAGGCTTAGATAGATTAGTTGTGCCATTATCGTAGACAGGAATCTTTGAAGGGTTCGGCTCTGATTTTAGAGGTTCCATCTCCGGATGAAGTGGAGGTGTATTTGGTTCTTCAAGAATGACTTCAGCTGCGAGATAGTTATGTATTCAAGGAAGAGATGGGTTTTGTGTAGAACCTGCAAAGGAAGAGGTAAGTGCACCAAGAGGTGAAGCTTCAAAAAATAAAATGTTCTTCAAATGTTTTTTTTTAGGTGATGAGATTATATACTAGGAAAATGTTCTTAACTGGTATGTGTTTATGTGTTTTTTATGCAGAAGAAGGAAACCCAGAGTTCAATTTTTCTATATGGAGACCATATCTTCATCTTCACCATCTTTTAGTCCTCATAAACCTTCAAGTTTTGAGGAGTTCTCCATGCAACAGAGTTTAGTTTTCTCAGACAGTCTCAAGGTACATTGTCACTCCATTGGTTTTTCTTTATAGAGAATTGGGATTTTGTTAGTTAATGAACACAGGTAACAAGGAAAACAATGTTATTGTGTTTATTTGCTGGACACTAGCTTCACAATTTATTCAAACATAATGAATTTGCTTTTTGTGGAAAATGGTGTGTATGGCTATGTTTCCGCGGTGCCCAGAAACTGCTCAAAACAGAGGCCACACCCTGTTTCTGGAAAAAAATAAAAACTGAACCTGAAATAGAAAACCCGCAAAATCACACATTTCTCCAACCTATTACTGAACCTTGTTCCTGGAACAAACACCTGCTACTATTGCTCCCTGTTTTGGCCATCAAGTGTTTGTAGTTCTTGTAGTGGCAGCGCGTTACCTTTTTTTTTTTTTTTGGAAATTTGTTTCAATGACTGTTTCAAACATGTCGAGGTTGAGACACCCAAACATCATTGCACTGGTAAGATATTGTGCTGAGCATGGCCAGCGTCTTCTGGTGTATGAGTATATTGGAATAGGAACTCTGCATGACATGTTGCACTTTGTTGATGATAGCAGCAAGACACTTACCTGGAATGCCCGTGTGAAGGTAGCACTGGGCACAGCTAGAACTTTAGAGTAAGTCTCCTATGATCTTTTTGATCAATCAATTTTTGTTTGCTAAATTCCGGTAGTTCATACTAATGATTACCCTTTCTGATTTTGTTTTCAGGTACTTGCATGAAGTGTGCTTGCCTTCAGTTGTACATAGAAACTTAAAGACGGCAAACATTTTGCTTGATGAAGATCTTAACCCACACTTATCAGATTGTGGTTTAGCTGCACTTGCACCAAACACTGAGCGACAGGTAAATAATGAGGTTAGATGTCAAATAAATTTTTCTATCGTAGCATTGTTTCGTTTCCATGATGTCTTTTGATTATTGTTTTTGCTCAATTCTAGGGTCACTCTGAGAGACTAAAACATTGGATAATCAAGGGTCTTTCTCTCCTCAGTTTAGGATTTGTTCTCCATTTTCACAAATGGTCATAAAAGAGAATTGGATGATACTTGTTTGTTTTCTATGACTTTATTGTCTAATACTCTGCCTCTATCCATTTCAGCTATCTCATTAAACAAACAGTTGTATAGCTTGAGCTACGTCTGTGTGACAGCAGGTGCAGCTGCATTGGTGTTCTCTTCTTTTATATTCTGCTACAGCATTAATGTAGATTAGTTACTCCTTTTTTTCTCTCCCTTGGTATCTATGTTTATGTACATGTCATATTACTTTGCAATGTCAAATATATTGCAAAAGCAATAGCCTCCCATGGAGTAGGGCATATGCTAAGTCAGTGCTGAAAATAGCCTTATTGATACAGTGTTTTTCCATCAGATTAAGGGCAGCTTCGATACCATGTAGTTCGTGCATAATTACAGAGTGTCCAGGCAATGATCCTACACATGCTGTTATGACTACACCATGTTCATATCTTAAAACAGCTCCATGGCCCTCTAGTGCACCTTGAAGAGACCCATCTATGTTGACTTTGCACTAGCCTACGTGTGGCTTGGACCAGCTGCAGTAGATTGGTGCTTCCAGGTAAAATTGCACGTGTGAGTTCCATTCATTGAAAAGTTGTCTATTTGCAGCTGAGTCAATTACTTCCTTTTCAATGACTGCTAATTTTAGGCGTATTTCTTCATATATGCGAGATGCTAATTCAACAGCTATAATGTGGGTGTTTTGGTGCACTCGTCTGTTCCGTTCTGTCCATATATGATATATTGTGGCATTGAAAGTGAGCTTGCACAAGGTGTTCTCCATTTTGTTGCCAGCAAAGCGTCTCCTACACCAATCGACTTCTTCCAGCCAGTTGAGAACCTGTCTATTGTAGCCCAACGGTCTCATGAAATGATTCCAGATGAATTTCGAGTAGGTGCACTCGAAATATAGGTGAGCAATTGATTCAGTTTCACTGGAGCATAGTAGACAGAGGTCTGACGACACCGTGCCCCACTTTATGAGTTTATCCAATGTTTTCATTGGAGTAGCTTCATTCCTTAAAAAGAAATTTTGAAATGACCCTCCCTAAAACGAACAGTGAGTCGACAAAATTTCTCAAGTACAACGTGGTTTCTCTGATAGCATGCCACTTATATCATATTATCAAGCAGGGTGTGGTCTATCGCCCCAGTTTAACTGCAGTCTCAGATTGCATGCCAATCCTAATCCTTTTTGTTAAATACTTTTTTTTAAAATACTTTTAAAGTTCATTTCTGAGTAATTCTTATTTGTTAGGAGCAGGGGTTGCAGGACAAGATCAAATTGGTTCCTATTGATATAGGAAAAAGGCCTGCTTGGTACAAGGAGAAAGTCTATCCTGCAAATAAGGTAATGTTACTTTGAAGATAACATTCTTATATTGATCATATCATACGTAGAGGAAACATACGCTCAGATATGCGGTGTTGCTGCTTGGAGACTGTCCATGCTAAATGACCAAAAGAAACAGCCACCATCTTCATTCATCATGATCATGAATCCTTCTTCTTACTCTAGTAAGACTGAGCAGATCTTATCAGGGTACAGACCCATTGCTCCAAAACCACCTATAAACCCATTGTTGATGGCCCAACAACACCTGAAAACACCCAACAATCTCCTTTCCTCAAACACCTGCAAACAAGGCCAACTAGGAGTAGAAAGAGAGGAAGGTATGGATGCACACCTGCAAAGAGAACAAAGATGATCAATCCCACTTTGTTGTCTTCTCCATGTGGGGTTGCTTCTCTTGCCAACAACACACAACTTGGTCTTTCTCTGCAGATTTTTGGTCATGGGTTCCCTCCTCAGTTTCCACACCCAAGTTCAGGAGGGCTTGGAGCAAGCTTGGAGAAGTCTGTCAATTTGGTCACCCTTTCTTTTCTACCTTACCCTTCTTCTTCATCGCCAGAAGTATCCAGATTAGTATCTGAACTTCCTGGCATGAATGCTAGTTACTCACCTTGAGGAGGTCATGGATTTGACCATGAAGGCTGATGTTCCACAGGAGAAGGATCTGTTGCAGACTCTGCAAGAAGCAGATGTTGTCTCTGATTCTGGACCTGCAAATGTCATAACTCCTCAGCCTGTGAGACCTGTTGGTTCAAGCATCATACTTGAATGCATACAAGTGAAACCCAACCCAATTCCTGGTACTTGTGCTTCCAAGAAGTCTCATGAGGTTGAAGCAGAGATAGAGGCCGAGGCTCTACCAGTTGTGGTTTCAGACTCGAGTAACAGAGTGAGACTGGCCAATTCTGCATACAAGGAGATGGTGGGGCAACCTGAGTGTCTGTGGCTTGATTCCATGGTAAGCTATGATGTAATGTTGGGGGGAAATGCATGCAAGAGGATCAGTGGGAAGGTGAAGTAGGATCTGTCATAAAAATTCCACAAGTTCATATTGCAAACATGCTGTTTTCTTCATATTGCAAACATGTTGTTTTGTTCATAGTATTTTTTTCTGCTTAATAGATTTGTATGGGAGCTGACTTTGGAAGAAGTATGTTTGAGAGATTGGTGTTGTTGGGTCAGATGAAGCACCTCCTTGATGTCCAATACAGAATGCACCCTGCCATAAGCTTATTCCCTAATAGCATGTTCTATGGCAATCAGATTTCTGATGCTTCTAGTGTGAGAGAAAGTATCTACAAGAAAGATTTGCTTCAAGGAGACATGTATGGACCTTATTCATTTATCAATGTTGGGTATGGGAATGAGGTTTTAGTTAATGGACATAGCCCAAGAAATCCAGTGGAGTCAGCTGTGGTCTCTGAGATTGTTGCAAAGCTTTATGAAGGTCAGTTATATTGCATTGCCCTTATTTAATTTTTAATAATTGAGAATGAAGCTGTCTATAATAGTGTCGGTGTTGCAGCTGCAAGTTCGAACAGACAGAAGATCAGTGTTGGCATTATTTTTATAACTAATTAATAAGTAATGATTGTTAGTTCATTTCCTGACAGATTGTTGCCTACCCCTTTTCTGCAAAATCATTTTATGTTGTAGATTAATATGCTAGCAGGACATTAATTGATGGTATTTGGGCTCCTCTATACTGTTTTTGGTTAACCAAATGAAAGATCATAATATTTTGTTTACTAGAACACGGTCCACTTCTATTCATGGAAAGGTTTGAGTACTATACATGTTTTTTGACCTGGTGAATAGTCAACTACTTTATGTTTACTAAGACCCGTTCTTACAGGGGGGGCTTCCAATAGCATTACATCAGTTCTTTATCTCAAAGATGAGATCACTATTGCGACTGCTGGAGTAGTGGACAGGTTTGTTTGATGCTTTCATAGATTCACCTTACTTGAACAATGGAGTTTTTGCATAATATAAAGTACTGAAGTCCTTATCTGTAATTTAGTTAAACTGATTCTTCCATGTGCATTTTTGTTTCATTTTAGTGATGTGAAGTTCTGGGATACCCAAAATTTGAAAGGCCCCATATTTCCAGCATCTTCTCACATCGAACCATCAAATGAAAATGTCAGTTAACCCCAAAGATGCTAATTCTTGCTAATTCAAACATCTGGGTCTTCAATTCTATACATTTGCCTTAAAAGAGATTTTTATCTCATGTAAACTTGTTTGTTTAAGGTTTATCATGCAGTTGTTTATAATGGTACTTTGAATAACATCCAATACTTTCGAATCTGGTGTCTTTCATATCATGCATATTATGGTTTACAAATTTGCTTACACTTTTTGAATTTATCCGCAGAATTGAGGCGGCTTGTGCTGCACATCCAACTGCTGATGTTTTCATTAACTTTGCTTCGTTCAGAAGGTTAGTGCCTATTTTCATACTAATGCGTTGAACTAGATTACAAAATTTGTTATACAGAGTAGTAATTTTATTTGATATATTTCCAGTACGGCTGCTTCTTCCATGGCTGCTTTGAAACAACCAAACATTAGAGTCATAGCTATCATAGCCGAAAGTGTACCGGAATCAAACACAAAGCAGTTGATTGCTTTTGCAAAAGCAAATAATAAGGTAAGCGAAGTTATAAGTTAAGCTGGACTAACAGTAAATGCTTATTAGGATCATAAGTTCTGAAAATGTTGCTGCTAGGAACCATTGTTATTCAGAACTCATTTGTTGCATTGATAGTTGCACTCTGCCTGACCTAGGTTCTCAATGGCATTTTCAGGTTGTTATTGGCCCTGCTACTATTGGAGGCATTCAAGTCGGAGCTTTTAAGATTGGTGATACTGCAGGAACAATTGACAATATCATCCAATCCAAGCTTTACAGGCCTGGATCTGTTTGATTTGTGTGTAAGTCTGTAAGTCACTTATTTTTTACGTACAGTTGGTGTTACTATTGTTGGCCCTTGTAACTGTACCATTGCGCGCCAAAGCCTTTTATTTTGAAGAAACAACATCAAGAGGTACATCCTTGAACCAACATCAACAAATATTGAAGGAAGGGGAGAACCAAACCAATGAAGTTGGAAATTGGAAAGGATTGTGACTCGATGTAATACATTATCTTTATCATTCAGCTGAAATAAATGTAGTTTGATCTTGCCTTTCAAAAAAAAAACATGTAGTCTGATCTTTATTATTTGATAGATTTTGTGACTCGATTTAATACATTATCTTATTAATTACAATATTACTTTGCCTCCATTCATGGAAATGTTTAAGTTTGGCACATTAAAATTTTTATTTTCTAGAAATAAAAGTTATAAGATGTAATAAAAAGTCATTTGAAAAAGAAAAAAAAAAACTTGCTATGTATACTTACAATAGCATTTCAGAAGCGTTTTTTAAACGTCATAAAAGGTTTGCGGAGGACATTAGGAAGATTGTTTTTTATGATGCTAGAGGTAGAAAATACTCCCGAATGTAACTGAGATATATCTTGCCTTTCTTACTTTTTCAGTGGTCTGGGGAGCCCATATAAACCCCCACGCTTGCTTTTCAAAAAAAAAAAAAAAAAAAAAAAATCTTACTATTTTAAAACGCTATCTATTATAGCTCCGGCAGACACAGCGTTTTTGAAACGCTATTAATGGCCTTTTTTCTTGTAGTGCCAAGCCACAAAGAGAGGTTATTTGTGTTAGTAAGGATGTTGAACCTTTTATTTTAAGTATAACTGTTGTACTAGCCGCGCTGATGGCACGACCATACTCTTTCCGCAACGTGTATTTGAGTCGTTCGATTTTAAAAGCTTACAGACTCCATTACAACCCTTCTTGGGACAAGCATAATACAAATAAGGGCAGTCATCACTTGTATGAATGTAGTGATGACAGTGTTCGCAAGAAATCTGTCAGAAAAAACACATTTTTATTATTCTTTCCTCTTTATAATAAATATCGACAGTAACTTAACCCCACATAATAAATATGAATTTAAGAATGCCCCCTAGTATAGAATTGACCTACGAGAAGTTAAAGATGACCTGCAACTCTAAACAAATGTCCACGGAAAAGTAAAATTGAAATGAAAATCACTGACATAATGTTTTAAACTAAAATCTATAATGAAATAACCCAGATCTAGGATTTGTGTAAGTTTTTTATGTAATGAAACCCTAACTACAAACTTGGGTTTGCTGAAGTGTTTCAACTTCAAATATCTTTGATCCACAGTGAAATAATAGGTGTTAACTCAAATTACATGGAATGAAAGAGCTTCCATTAAGTAGGGGATGAAGCCAACGAATTTTTCCTTTCCCCAACGACTATTTCATCTCCCCCCAACGAGTCCTAATGGCTAATTCAGCTTTGAATCTCACCTCATATCATTAGTTGGGTCGGTATAAGTTGTGAATCATAGCCAGCAAATCATTCAAGGGCATTTTCCCCTTAAAATATGGCAATGTTTGAAATCAACTCATTCCCTTGCAATCAATGCACGTTGACTAGCTATCTTAGGGGCATAGTGCAATACAAAATTATGGGGCACTTTCAAATTACCTATTTATTATGGGGGCAAGAGCAATTAACCCTAAATTAAAAGAAGCTTGAATGAACAAAAGCATATGAATTAGCAAACACGGGAAAGGACAATCCAAAATACATTGAGTCCCTAGAGATACATAATCAGATCAAGGTACAAAGAAGTCTGCTTAATTAAAACGTTTGAAAAGAACACAAAAATCATAATGGTTACAACCTTGAATCTATTCGAATATCCTTCAATTAAACCTACAGTTAAATAAAAGAGGGGAAAACTATAAATCTATGGGTGTTGGACGATGTATTCATATCTATAGCGTATAATTAGACAATATGAAAGAGTATATTGGAGAAGCCAAACTACTTGGCAACTTGTTCCAGAACTGGTATCTTGTTCCAAGCCTCCTCTAACACATTACTCTGCAATGGTGGCAATGAGAAAATGCTCACTGTAGAACTTCCACTTCGAATTTCTTGCAATGCCCGTAATGCTGATACAGTGCTCTTCAAAAACAAGCTCTCCATGTGTTCGATCTCACTTGGTAGTGATGATTCGTCAACAGGGAAGAGGTTGTCCAACATTAGCTCACATTCCTTGACAAGCTTGTAGAGTAAATCCATAGTGAAGAAGGGTTGTTGGAGGACCTTTTGGATGAATGGTAAACGAATGACTGCACCAGTTCGCTTGTCATATTTCTTAAGTATCTTCACCAAACCTGAGAAATACAAGATAAGAAATAGTTTGTTATTTCTCACACTACGTTATTTGTTACCAAAAAATAAATAAATAATAGAGACACACTATCTTGGACACCTAAATCTTTTTTTATGCTCAAATTGAATAGAGTGGGAAGTGGTTTCTTGCATCAAACCATGCCATTAGACTTTTCTTTAAAGGAGTGTGTGTATTTCGTAACCGCTAATTTGAGGCAATATAACTGGAGTCTATTAAAAAAGTAATAAATAATAAATAACTGTTTGTTTTATTATTTAGGAAATCTTCTAGGGAGAATCTTCATTTTTTACCCTTATTTTCCTTGTTCTAATCTAGATTTTTTTTTCCTTTGGAAGAGCAAGCAAGTCGTAATGGATCCCAGAACCATTTAAATGTCTCTCTTTTTTTTTTTTTTTTTTGTTTGAGTGCGAGTAAGATTTTTATTGGATCCCAGAATCATTAAACACTGTCGGCAAGATTTGAATCCTAGACTTGTGATACTATCCGACACAAGTCTACCAGTTGAGCTAGTAACCATTAGCAAATGCCTTACTTTCTTGAAATCTGCCTCGTGTGCCTTGTTAAAGTTCATTAAAATTTCCTAAAATTTCAAATCTAAAGTCCAAGTTACCTTTAAATTAAAATGGATCCTGATCTAAATAAGAAGTGCAAACAAAAGAGAAGAAAATGGTCATTCTAGAATGTAGAGGATCTCGTCCGAGTCTTGATTGGTGGTTTTATAGACCATTCAACAAAAATTGAAGTTCAAAATAAGCAAAATTTTGTTGTTTAACAGGACCCAATTTGATCTAAATAAGAAGTGCAAACAAAAGGGAAGAAAATGGTCATTCTAGAGTGTGGAGGATCTTGTCAGAGTCTTGATTGGTTGTTTTACAGATCATTCAACAAAAACTGAAGTTCAAAATAAGTAAAATTTTGTTCTTTAACAGGCGAAAATAAGCAATTTTTTGTTCAAAATAAGCAAAATTTTTGAAAAAAATAAATTTTTGGTGGGCTTACCAGAATTAGGGGTGGGCATTCCATCCCGCGATCCCGTTCCGTCCCGACCTGATTTTTTCGGGTCTTAATGGAATTGAATAATTTCATCCCGATCTAGAATGGGATGGGATGGGATAAAGATTTTCAATCCCGTCCCGAGCTAATTTTTCAATATTTATTATTAATATTTTTAAATTTATTTATTTTAGGATTACAATATTAGTGTAATTGAAAAAAAATGAATTTAGTTGAAATCAGTGTAATTGATTTTAGTCTATATCTGCAACTACTTGATATTGATTTATTTTAGAATTCTAAATGAATAATTTAATTGCAAACTCTTTAAAACTAAAAATGGGATTGCTAACTACATTGGAGAGTTTTATTTCGTGTCAAGACAATGAATTTAATGACTTTTTTTTAAAGCAATAATGAAACATTCTTCTTAGCACCCAAAATCTACTCATCATTTTGTTCACTATTCGAAACAGTTGGGCAGGTCCACCATTGCCATTATACTGTCCACCTCTTAGTCATTCAAAACTCTGCAGAAATCTTAATTACAGGGTGAATTTCAACTATCATTTATGATAGTTTATTATGATGTTGCATACTCAATCTAAATCTATCATTTATGTGTAGTTCTACGAATTGCCTTTACCTCTTTTCAACTAAGCAAATTGGATCTTGGGTAAGCAGTAATTTGTCAAAAAATGAAAACACGTTGATCCCGTCCCGAACCCGTTTGGTATGGGACGAGGTCGGGATGAGGTTTTTCTCATCCCGTCCCGATCCCGTATGAACGGGATGGGATAGGGATGAGTCTATCTCATCCTATCCCGTCCCGTGCCCACCCCTAACCAGAATAGTCAACAAAATCAACGTTTGAAAGATGATTTGTTAACTATCGTTACAGCTAGGGCTGACAATGGAAGACATGAACAGACAACATAATGGATCGCGTCAAGATAGGATCCATTCTAATTTGAAAGAAAAGATACAAATAAACTAACAAAACAAAAGTTGTGGAAGAATTTAGTACTTTGTTTCATATCCAAAATGATTAATACTTATGAAGTTCTAGTTTTATATCCGAATCAAATTTACTTTTTTTTTTTTTTTTTTAACCGTTGCCAGCTTAGTTAAGAGTCTACAAAATCTCTTCGTTATTAATCGTTATTTATTTATTTTTAACGTATCGTATCGACAGGGATTGAATTCGTTGGCGGGAGCAGAGAGACCCACACCTTGGGGGCTTTCTAGACCCGTCAACAAAATCAAGTTTTGACTGGGTAGTCTACAAAACACACCTCTCCATTTCATTGGAAAGAGATTGACTTTGTTGACTGTTAGACTCTAGAGGACCCACCTCTTGATTGGTGGGCGCTTGTAGACCAGTCTATAAAGCCATTTTCTTTCAAATGAAAATGAAAATGCTTGTTGTAGGTCTACAACACTCAACAAAGAACACACCGTTGTTTTTTCAAGGGAAAATTTGCAGGCCAATACATTGTATTAACATGAAATTCAATCAAACAAAAACATCACTTGATTTGGTTTGGTTTGGTTTTAAACAGTAGGATGGATCCATCAGAATTGATTGATTTGTGTATTCTTAGTGTTTAACGCCAGTTTCTAAACAAATGGGTGGTGGACAGTGTAGGAGTTAAATAAAGTTTCAACAAAAGAGGAGGAATGGAATACTATGAGCATGTCACAAACACAAAGAAGAAGAGAAGAGAATGTACCAGTGTAGTTCAAAGCACTGTAATTTTCCAACAAAACCATCTCTCCATGAAAATCCACAATTTCCTTTCTGATCTTCACCAACTCATCACTTGCTTCTTTTGCCTTTGAAACTCTCTCCTGCAATTCCTGGAAAAGGGTATCCAAAACAGCTTTTCTTTTTAATTAAAAACAGATCTACTCATTTAATTCAACTGAATTAAAAACAAAAACAAAAAAAACCCATTAACAAACCTTCAATCTGATAATATACTCCTCTTCCTTCTCCACAAAAAACCCATTGAATTTCTCAAGCTCAGCTTCTAACAATTTGATGAAATCTATCTCTTCTCTGGTCATCAACAAGTCTTTGATGGAAGAAGAAGTGGGTTGTTGTTGTTGTTTCTGTTCATCATCATTGAATCTGGGTCTTTTGTTGGATCTAATAAGAGAAGAGGGAGAGGCAGAGGCATTTTTGGGTTGGATGAGTTTGAGTTTCTTCTTCAACTCCTTGTAGGAGAGGAACTTGTCTCTCCATTCAGGCAGAGTTCCTTCAAGTTGGTTGCTAAGGCTCTTTCCAAACTTCATGTTTGCTAAGGCTATTATTTGGGTGTTTGAAGAAATGGGATTTGTAGAGAGAGTGAAAATGGAGGGGTTGAAAAAGGGAAAGGAGGAGTGTCATGGAAACGGTTGGTTGAAGAAAGAATATGCGAAGGAGAGAGAGAAGAGAATATGCGTGGGTGGGAAGAAGGGTTTAAAACGGATATGCCTTTTTCAGCTTTTATCCTCTCTCTTTCTCGACCCCATCCCCTCGAGATTCACACGGACGCGCTTCTCGAGGGAGATGGAGAGTCACACCCCCTCCCTCGCCTGTTTCCTCGCTCGTTTCCACGCCATTTATAATCACCGTTCTTGATCACACTCAACTCCCTCCCCAGCCCCAGCCAATGTAGGGGAATACATCCAGGGGCAGATTCAGGATTTTAGTTGAGGGGGGCAAAATAAAAAATATTTATTAGTTGATAATAATAGTTATCAATGGTAAAGTCAATTTTTTTTTCTACTTAAGCTATTAACTAATAAAAAAATACAACTATAAAAAATGCATTGCAAATACTAAATTGAATTCAGTGTGGTTCAATTTTATGCCAAAATAAAGTCACTATCGATAACCTTAGCAAAGAACAAACGAGTATAATAACTAGAATATATAACTAATATCACAAAATAATTAGGATAAGTATATAGGTGTAGCTAAAAGAAATTTGAAATTTGCGAACCTAATATGATCATAATACAATTTTATAAAAAAAAATTGTTTATATGAGGCTCAAATTTTGTATGAATTGGTTAATGGTATATATTTTCATTGAATTCTATAGTCATTATTTTAGATATTAATTTTAAATATTTTTTTGTTGGAGGTTTTATATCACTTGTGAAAAACAATTCATTTATTTAATGTTAATAAATTTTTATTAAACTAAACATTTTTTAATGTTTGCAATTACTAAAAAAATTTGCATTGAAAATAAAATAAAAATGCACTCAAAGAGTATCGAACTCGAGTCTTTTACAAAAAAGAGTAAACCTCAAACCACTACACCAATAAAGATATATTCAAAAATTTGTATAAACAATTATCATATTGTATTCTACATTATATAATCGATTTTTTTTAAGACTAAAGTATATATACTAAAAATATTTTAAAATTTGAGGGGGGGCAGCTGCCCCTCCCCCTCGCTCCTTAGTAGGTCCGCCCATGGATACATCGGTGATTCTAAATAGCGAGGAAACGAGCGAGGGAGGGGGGTGTGACCCTCCATCCCCTTCGAGATGCGCGCCCATGTGAATCTTGAGGGGAATGGGGTTCAAACCCCCTCCCTCGCCCGTTTCCTCGCCGCCTAGAATGACTCGGGATACATACAAGTTATGTTTAGTGTATGTATAATGAAGAGCTTTGCTAGGGGTCGAGGGATGGGTGATAACCACTCATTTGCCTTGAGATGAACACATCAGCCTCGAGATGCGTGATGTTGCTCATCCCTCGACCCCTAGAATTTTCGGTATAATGAATGTGAAACTGAGACTTTTCTCTACACTAATGGGCTCCAATGTGGGTGAGGGGTATGCTAATTGCATCTTGTTGAGCTCAGCTCAACCACTTCACTCACACTAACTCATTTAAGCTCACAAGCCAAGCTTCTTTCTTACATTCATCATAGCCCATATAATAAGGAAGGTATAATTCTGTGGCGAATCGAAGAATATCCTTTAGCCTTTCTTTTCAATACTTGCCTTCTACTGCTAGTCAAATCAAAACTATCCATCCCAATCCCAATCCCAATCATACACTTGGAAACCCCAAAATTATAACTACAAAAATGCCTTATTTATACCTAATAATATCTCTTTATTAAAATATACAATTTCTCAGCTTGAGATGTTTAACTTCCAGAAAAAATAAGAATATTATATATCAATAGTTAATTATTTAATTAGGTGCTTACCCCCCTAAAAGAATATCCGGCCAAGCTAGCAGGATATTCTAGAATTTCCCTTTATAGTGTTTTGAAACATTTAATTCTTGTTAGGTAAAAATTTCTGTGGGGGACAAATAAAAGGGCAATTTATATTTTGAACTCATGTGATTGGACTAGACCAGTTGTCAAAACATAATGCATCGGGTGAGATGTGGCAGATTTTCTTGTTTTTCGTATTTAGTTTTGGTTGGATGTGCATGTGGTAAGCGAAAATACAATTTTCGGGTGAGATATGGCAGATTTTCTTATTCTACAGGCCTGGGTTTCTTATTCTAGAGGGCTGGGTCTCAAGCCTGGTTTGCTGTTTGAGGGGGAGTGAAAATACAATTTTGCCCTCTCTCTAAACACCTTTTAAAGAAGGGGGGCAAAATTGTATTTTTGCCTCCCCAGCAAACCCAGGCTGTCTAGAATTTGGCATGGTAAGCGTCATCATTTACTTCGAGTTGAGAAATTCTAGCTGGCCTCGAAAAACCAGCTTGGTTTCCCGCCTGGGGGGCGAAAATACATTCCCCCCTCTTTAAACACCTTTTTGGAATATGTGTTTAAAGAGGGGGGGGCAAAAATGTATTTTCGCCTCCCCCCAAGTGGGAAACTAGGCTGGTTTCCCAGGCTAGCTAGAATTTTTGCTTCGAGTTAGATCGAGAATATATTGGGATATTATATCGTTCGTATCAATAATTCTACCCGGCCTGGGTCACTGCCTGGACCCTCGTGGGCACGTGCGCCTAGGAGATGGTTGGGCACGTGCGATATTTTTTGCTCCAAAGAGGGGAGGTTTTTGGCTACAAAGAACAGACCAAAGAAAACTCAGATCTGCATTTTGAGTTTGCTTTTTGGCTCCAAACACTCAGATCTTGTTTTTGGCTCAGAATTTCGCTCAGGAGAAATCAAGACTGGTGTATTGATCCATTTGTAGAAGCTCGACTGGAGCTTGAAAAGCTCGGGTGGTGAAAGATTTTGCTTTTTGTCTCCAAAGACCTAGAGACAGATCTGGTTTTTGGCTCAAATTTTCGACAAGGAGAAACTCTCAAGTTTTTGGCTCAAATCTAGGGTTCGAGATCAGGTGTTTAAGGCAGTTGTGAGGAGTGTTTGAGGCAGTTGTGAGGAGTCTGTGAGTCTGCGAAGAGTTTGTGAGTCTGTGAGGCTCACTGGCGTTCGAGTGATTTGTGAAGAGTCTGTGATTTGTGAAGGAGCCCCAGAAGGCCTTATCTTGAATTGTGTAGTCTCAGATGAAGAATTCTGTGTTTTTAATATGAGTAGTATTCTATGTTTTTAATATGAGTAGGATTCTCAGATGAAGGCCTTATTTTGAACAATATGAGTAGTATTATGTGTTTTTAATGAAGAATTTAGCATTCAGTCAGATGAAGCAATGGCTCCGGACCCTGTGGAGTTGTTGCTCTGTCTCAACCTGACTTTTGTTGGATGCTGAAATTTTGTTGGAAGTGTTTGATTTGTGGTAAAAGAAAGAGCTAACAGAGGTGCTGTTGCAGCTCGAAGATGGAGGGAATACTCCAGGAATGGCTCTGATAGGCCTCCCATCTTCAAATTGCCAGAGGCTTCCTCACTTCTGCACTAACTTTCAAGAATGGCACTAAAGGGCTCATCAATTGTGTTTGTGTTTTTCATGTTTATAATATATGTATTCATGTACCATGATCTTGTTAGATTGATGTTTATGTATAATATATTTGAGAAATTCATGCTACTACATTGCTCATGATCTTGTTAGGATCTGCAGACATTATTGTTACTACTAAGTTTGTGTGGGTTTGTCCTCCATGACCTAGCTTCGAATTTCACCCGCAACATGGTTACTTTCTAATGGGTGTTAACCTATAAGTCGCCTAATTGATAGGTTATGAGATCCTTAAAAACACACCAAAAAAAGTGCGTTCAATTTGAAAAGCTGTGTAATAAACTATAATATAATCCCGTTCACTGCAAAATACTGGCAAACTACTACCAAATTTTGTTGTTAATTGTCATCTATGACCACTTAATTGCAAAATGGCAATAAGCTACTACTGTTTGTGCAAAATGGGATCCTTAAAAACCCATCTCGCCTTCCAAAAAAAAAAAAAATTGCATTCAATTTGAAAAGCTGTGTAATAAACTATAATATAATCCCGTTCACTGCAAAATACTACCAAATTTTGTTGTTAATTGTCATCTATGACCACTTAATTGCAAAATGGCAATAAGTTACTACTGTTTGTGTATCTAAAACTGCCACTTCCTGCAAAGATTCTTTGTTGCTTTACAAACATATATCACATGCAAACTGAGGAACGAAGCACCTGTTCCTTGAAGATGGATATAGGTGGAGAAAATATGGGCAGAAAGTTGTTTCTGGATTAAAAGCAATACCATGAGAAACAGAAAAGAAGGGAGAGAACTCAATGAAAATAAAACACCTTTGTTCCATGGATTAAAAGCAATCAAATTCATCCTTAACCAAAAACTCAGCAATCATGCATCCTTAACAAAAACTCAGCAACAATTCAGCATCCAAAATTTCAGTCTGATGGCATACAAAAACTCAGTCTGATGGCATACAAAATAACAAAACTCAGTCTGCAATAAAATTTCAGCAACAACAATTCAACATCCAATTCCAAAATTTTAGCATCCAACTCAGCAACAAAATTTCAGCATCCAACAAAAGTCAGGTTGAGAATTCAGCAACCAATTCCAAAATTTCAGCATCCAACTCAACAACAAAATTTCAACATCCAACAAAAGTCAGGTTGAGACAGAGCAGCAACTCCACAGGGTCTGGAGCCATTGCTTCATTTGACTGAATGCTAAATTCTTCATTAAAAAACACAGAATACTACTCATATTGTTCAAGATAAGGCCTTCATCTGATAATACTACTCATATTAAAAACACATAATTCTTCATCTGAGACTACACAATTCAAGATAAGGCCTTCTAGGGCTCCTTCACAAATCACAGACTCCTCACAAACAAATCACAGACTCTTCACAAATCACTCGAACGCCATTGAGCCTCACAGACTCACAAACTCCTCGCAGACTCCTCACAACTGCCTTAAACACCCGATCTCGAACCCTAGATTTGAGCCAAAAACTTGAGAGTTTCTCCTTGTCGAAATTTTGAGCAAAAACCACTCAAAAACCAGATCTGTCTATAGGTCTTTGGAGCCAAAAACCAAAATCTTTCTCCACCCGAGCTTCTCAAGCTCCAGTCGAGCTTCTCCAAATGGATCAATACACCAGTCTTGATTTCTCCTGGGCGAAATTCTGAGCCAAAAACCAGATCTGAGTGTTTGGAGCCAAAAAGCAAACTCAAAATGCAGATCTGAGTTTTCTTTGGTCTGTTCTTTGGAGCCAAAAACCTCCCCTCTTTGGAGCCAAAAATATAGCACGTGCCCAACACCTTCCTAAGTACACGTGCCCAGGAGGGTTCTAGCAGTGACCCAGGCGTGAAACCCAGGCTGGGTAAAATTATTGCGTTCGTATAGATAAATAAGTTTCATTTTTGTTTGACCTCTTCATCGGGTAGAGTAAATTAACGGACACCAAAAACTTATTTTTATTGCAATTCAAAATTTTGTGCTGGTGGAGTTTGTGAATTTGGGCATAATTGTGTTAAATTGACATAGTTTCGCCAATTTTAGATTTCTTTAGTATTAAAAGTGTTTCTTTTGAAATTTTAGTTTTTTCTCCACAATTTATCATATAAAAAACAAATAACTAACAGTAAAGATAAAACTAAAAACATAGTTTGGTTGGTAGGCCGACAAAGCTATTGTTCGAAAGAGTTTTGTTATCCCTTAACTCTTTTAAGTGCACTGAATTTGAGTTATAATCATAGTTGTCACCACACTAGTTATAATCAAATTACAATCTTAGATGCTCTCGTTTTGCTTTAACACGTTCAGCCCAGGTGACTGGCCAATTTATTAAAAACACTGAGAAATTGTTTGTTAAACACTTATTTTATCACTTACAACTTAATAATGAAAAATTCAACGTTTTTCCCATGTTTGTTAGCGTGTCTAAAGTTTGAATTAAACCAGTGATCAGTGCCAAATTAAGTGTTTAGCGAAAAACAATATTTTATTGCTCGTCTAAACGCCCGAAAGTTGCAAGTGTTGAAAACCTTCAATTTTCCTCCTTTATTGTTATCCTTCATATTATTACCATGTTAAAAAGTTTATTTAAAATTAATTGATCATTAAAATAAGTTAAACAAACAATTTTTCCAAAGACTTGACATTCAACATTCCGTGTTTTCTTTTCAGTATGAACATTCAATATAAGTCTTTAGTATCAATTTTCACTTTGGTATAAGTGTTCTTAACCAACAATCTCTGGATTTGAAGATTTATTTTGAAAACTGATACTGAAGACTAGTACTGAATGCTAATACTAAAAATAGACTCTAAATAACAAGATAACAAAGTCTGGAAAAAAAAATGTTTGCTAGATTCATAGTAATGATTGAAAAAATTAATATTTGTAATGGATAAACTATGTACCCAAATTGTAATTAGCATTTCATCAGCCTTCATGAATTTAAGCTATAGGCTTGAGCTTTGAGATCTCAGTGGGAAAATTTTCTTCACCTTGAGTTTCAAGATTACTTTGAAAAAAAACAAAAACACACCATAGGCAAATTGGCCATTCATGATCACAAAGACATGTTATTTGTTCTCTATTCATATTTTCTTCCTCTCCTTCTTACTTTTGGCAAATTTTTTTGAAAAACTATTTCTTGAAATCAAACACACCACAGGTCGAGAAAGATGTAGGTGGTACTCAAAATCAAACTCGAAAAATATGTTCAACTTAGATCCTGGTCATTGTCGTGATTGAGGGCGTGAAAGTCTCTACCTTGGTATCAATTGAACAATTTCTTGAACTTTTTAAAAACTGCAAGGCTTGACTAGTACTCTGCATGTATTAACCATAACTCATACAAGCCCTAGTACCTTCGTGGCAGCTGAACTTAGTAATCGGCATTGCATAATAATACATTTTTAAAAAAACAAAAAAATTGGGTCGTTGACCCTTTTTATTTATTTATTTATTAATCATTGTCGGAAGGCTACATGACTGACCCTATAGGGTTAACCAAACCAGGCCCTTGCCACTTAATATCCTCGTCGCCTCCATCTCGCATAGAGACTTGCTTTCGCTCTGGTCCATCGCCTCCACCTTGCATGAAGACTCGCTTTCGCTTCACTCCGGTCTAGTCCATCTAAGCAGCTGCATTCAAATACACAAATACCCAATGTGCTCTTAATAATCGAGCGAAAACTCACAGAATCCTAACTAGTGAGTCTCGAACCCACGACCTCTCACAAGGAGAGTGGATGCCCGACCAACTGAGCTACAATTGGTGGACGCATAATAAGACCTATGAGACATGAAACAACTAATAGTTTGAAAGACAAACTCTAGTATGAAGTGCGTTCATAGCTAGTTTGTAGAAGAGATCTAATATGAAAAGAGCTACTTAATTATAGATATGAGGTAATGCAAGCAAAACAAATAAGGAAAGGAATCAAAAATTCATGCAAATCCTCATTGTATGTTTGAAGTTTAAAAAAAAAAAAAAAAAACAAACAAACAAACAAACTAAAATTCGAACAAGTAGCACTTGTTCAAGAAGAGTTTTCCTAACAGAACAAAGTAAAGCATTATACAAACTCACAACTCTAAAGCAAAATTTGTACAACCAAGTAGGGGTGGGCAAACGAGTCGAGGAACTGTGGATTCAAACCGAATCGGACTGTTTTGCTCCAAACAGTCCGAATTTTACATTTTTAATTTTGATACGAACCCGATCGGTCCAGATCCGTTATAAAATGGTCCGAGTCCGGTTTCAATTATTTAAAATAAAACGGTCTGGTTCCAGCCCTTTTTAAATAAGATTGTACACATGTCTTATATATTAGTGGAGGTTATAATGTAAACCTAAAATAGAAAAAACAATAAGCAAACTAGCAATCTTTTATTCTTTTCTCTTTATCTTTGTCGTTTATCACTCTCTTTCTCTTCTCTACTCTCAACTCTCTAAGTCTAAGTTCTCTCCATCTACTATCCAATTCTCACTTCTCACTACAGATATTCTCCCTCGGTCCCAGAGAGATTTGAAACCTTGCAAGTTTTGTCAGATAGCAGTAGCAGCAGCAGACGAATGTGAAGAAGAAAGTGATCAGCATCAGCAGTTTCGTGTGAAAAAGAAAACCTTGCAAGTTGTGCTCAAGCAATGTCAGAGAGCTCTCGAGTTACTTAGGAGCACAGACAATAGTGCAGAGCTTGTTTTGGAGGGGAAGCAATCAACTCCAATCTCTTCTTCCTGAGCTTGGTTCCAAAATAATGTACTCTCCACCGTCGGATATGTTTTTCTTGAATGCTACATCTCTGTTTTACTTCCAATTTCCTTTAGAGATCAGTTTCCAATCTTTGCTTTGTGTGTGAAATTGTGCAATTTCTTGCCGTTTTAAACTGTTTATGTGAATTTCTGTCACTTTTGCATGAAGAGTTTCCTAACAGAACAAAGTAAAGCATTATACAAACTCACAACTCTAAATCAGAATTTGTACAACCAAGTAGGGGTGGGCAAACGGGTCAAGGAACCGCGGATTCAAACCGAACCGAACTGTTTTGCTCCAAACGGTCCGAATTTTACATTTGTAATTTTGATACGATCCCGATCGGTCTGAATCCGTTATAAAACGGCCCGAGTCCGATTTCATTTATTTAAAATAAAACGGTCCGGTTTCAGCCCTTTTTAAATAAGATTGTACACATATCTTAATATCAGTGGAGGTTATAATGTAAACCTAAAATAGAAAAAACAATAAGCAAACTAGCAATTTTTTATTCTTCTCTCTTTATCATGGTCGTTTATCACTCTCTTTCTCTTCTCCACTCTCAACTCTCCAAGTCTAAGTTCTCTCCATCTACTCTCCAATTCTCACTTCTCACTACAGATATTCTCCCTCGGTCCCAGAGAGATTCGAAACCTTGCAAGTTTTGTCAGATAGCAGCAGTAGCAGCAGACGAAGGTGAAGAAGAAAGCGATCAGCATCAGCAGTTTCGTGTGAAAAAGAAAACCTTGCAAGTTGTGCGCTGTTAAGCATACGTAGATATTAGCTATTGCTATTAGCAATATGCTAGACAAGTTATGAGGATAATAGGCTGTTAGTCAATCTGTTACTACATTTGTTATTCTGTTTTTGACAGCTATTCAGTCATTGGTGTTGTCTATATAAACATTGTAAGATGTACACTTCTAACATCAAATACAATAGAATTTTCTCTCATAAACTTCCTTTAGAAGCTTTCATGGTATCAGAGCCATTCCTTGTCTCTTTTTTTCTTCTTCTTCTTTATTTCAAGACTTCTGAGTAGTATCAATGGCAGATTCAACCTCCTCCAATGCTGCATCACTCACAAACTCTACTATGACAAAGTCAAAACCAGTGATGTTTACTCATGCCTTGTCTGTGAAATTGAATGAACACAATTACTTGTTGTGGAAACAACAAGTGTTAGCAACGATTAGATGTCATAAACTTCAGAAGTTTATTGAGCAAACTTCACCTCCATTAAGATTTCTCTCTGTGGAAGATCAAACAAACAACAGTGTTAATCCTGAATTTCTCAACTGGGAACAACAAGACCAACTTCTGTTCTCATGGCTTCTTTCTTCCATGACTGAATCTATGCTTACAAGGTTAGTAGGTTGCGAAACTTCTGAACAGATTTGGAGAATTTTTGAAACTTTTTTCAACTCTCAAACTGTTGCCAAGATCTCCCAGTTTAGATCTCAACTACAAAACTTCAAGAAAGGAGATCTTTCTATCAATGAATGCCTACTGAAACTTAAGTCTATCATCGATCAATTAGCATCCGTAGGGCATCAATTGTCTCCAAAAGATCATATCAATGCTATATTTGATGGATTACCACAGTTATATGACACATTTGTAGTATCAGTGAGCTCTAAATCAGATGACTACAGTATAGCAGAGGTTGAGTCTTTTTTGCTTGCTCAGGAATCTAGAATCGAAAGACATGCTAAAGAACTTGATGTATCGAGCTCAATCAATGTGGCTCATACATCCTACAAACCCTCACCTAGATCTTTTGTATCAAATTCTCAGGGTTGGAGACCTCAGTCCAGAGCGTCATTCAATCCAAGAGGCTCAAGATCTGGTTTTGGTAGAGGGTTTAGATCATTTGGATCTGGATCTAGTAAACGACCACAATGTTACAATTGATTTGACACTAATGTTTCAAATCCATGGAACTCCAATTCTCAGACATCTCCTTCGAGCATACCATCTCAACCAATCAATTCAACTCCTCGTCATGCTTTTTCTGCTCAGTCTACTCATCCTGGTTGGAGAGCACAATCACAGTCCCAGATGCAATCCTGTGTTGCTTCTACACCTTCTGATTGTAGATGGTACAGTGACTCAGGAGCTACTGATCACTGCACCATATACACAGAGCTTAGTGTCATCTATCCTGTATCATGGCAATGCCCAACTCTTTGTTGGAGATGGTTCAACATTACAAATTGAGAACATTGGTCAGTCTTCTTTATTATCTTCTAATTCATCAAGAGTGTTACATCTTAAGCATGTTCTTCAGGTTCCTAAGTTAACTAAGAATCTGTTAAGTGTTTCTAGGTTTGCTAGGGATAATGGTGTTTTCTTTAGTTTCATCCTGATCTCTGTTTTGTCAAGGATCAGGTCACACATCAGATTCTCTTGGAAGGGAAGCTTAACAGAGGACTCTATGTCTTTCCATCAATGTCCCTTGCTAATTCAAAGTCTGCATCTATCATTGCTGATTCGTCCAAGTCTTTCATTGCTGACTCACAGTCAGAATCCATCAGAAGTAATCCCAATATTCCAGTTAGTATTCCATCTCAGTATTCCAGTCAATTTCAGCAATCTCAGCAACCTTCACATCCCAGTCATTCTCAGCATTCCAATATTCCAGCATTTCAGCATTTCAGCATTCCAGTCCGTCTTTCATCTCAGCATTCTAGTCAGCATTCCAGTCAATAAGGATGTTTGTGTCTCAGCCAATAGAGATGCTTGTGTTTCTGTCAATTCCACTACTTCTAAGTCATCTTCTTCGTTGTTTATTTGGCATGCTAGATTAGGTCATCCATCATTCCAACTTGTAAAGAAAATTCTTTTTGCTATTTCTCAGCTAATTCATCAACTGAATGCTCAATTTTCTTTGAAAGATTTGGGGCTTGCTCATTACTTTCTTGGCATTCAGGTTCAACATACTGCCAATGGACTGTTTTTGTCTCAGTCCAAATACATCAATGATCTTTTGTGTCGTGCTAAGATGCAATATTCAAATGGATTGCCTACTCCTATAAGTGGTGGTGAAAGGTTATATGCTAAGGGTAGTGATCTAGTCAAAGATGTTTAATTATATCGGAGCATTGTTGGTGCGTTACGGTATGTTACCATCACCAGACCTGAGCTTGCCTATTCAGTGAACAAAGTCTGTCAATTCATGCAGAATCCCCTTGAAGCTCATTGGCGAGTGGTGAAAAGGATCTTGCGTTATCTCAAGGCTACACCCTCTTATGGACTTCATATAATTTCTACTCCTTCTTTTCAGTTGTCTGGCTATTGTGATGTTGATTGGGCTTCTGATCCTACTGACAGACGGACTACTTCTGGTTATTGTGTATATTTGGGTGCTAATCTCATTTCTTGGTCATCTAAGAAGCAGAGCATTGTCTCCAGAAGTAGTACTGAAGCAGAATATTGAAGTATTGCTTCTATTACGGCAGAGCTCACTTGGTTGCAATCTCTTTTTCGTGAATTGAGGCTCATTGTTCCACCCCCAATATATGGTGTGACAACAAGAGCACTGTCATGTTTAGTGCCAATCCTGTTTTTCACTCTCGAACTAAGCACATTGAGATAGATATTTACTTTGTGCGTGAGAAGGTTGCTCGCAAGCTTCTTCATGTTCATCACATTTCTTCTGGTGCTCAGGTTGCTGATATTTTTACCAAAGCTTTTGGTAATTCCAGATTTTTGTTGCTACGTGACAAACTAAGTGTTGTTGATGCATCTACACTTAGTTTGAGGGAGGATGTTAAGCATACGTAGATATTAGCTATTGCTATTAGCAATACGCTAGACATGTTATGAGGATAATAGGATGTTAGTCAATCTGTTACTACATTTGTTATTCTGTTTTTGACAGCTATTCAGTCATTGATGTTTTCTATATAAACATTGTAAGATGTACACTTCTAACATCAAATACAATAGAATTTTCTCTCATAAACTTCCTTTAGAAGCTATCATTGAGCAATGTCAGAGAGCTCTCGAGTTACTTAGGAGCACAGAAGACAGTGCAGAGCTTGTTTCAGAGGGGAAGCAATCATCTCCAATCTCTTCTTCCTGAGCTTGGTCCCAAAAGAATGTACTCTCCACCATCGGATATGCTTTTCTTGAACGCTACATCTCTGTTTTACTTCCAATTTCCTTTAGAGATCGGTTTCCAATCTTTGCTTTGTGTGTGAAATTGTGCAATTTCTTGCCGTTTTAAAATGTTTGTGTGAATTCCTGTCACTTTTGGTGGATTTCGAGTTGTTTTGAGTGAAATTAGCATCTCTTGCACCTCACTTGTTTTCTTTGATCAGTCAGTAGGTTGTCCACGATCTCTTCATGCAAAATTGTGCAAAATCTCAATCTTGTTATTTGCCTATGCTCTTTTTTCTTCATCCACTTTAATTTTCTTCAGTTTTCCTTCATTGTTCTGAAACAATATAAACCTACAACTGTACAATTATATCATTCATAGAGATGGAGTCTTCACAACCATTTGCAACATTGATGTGCACGTCAAGTTTGCACCATATACAATCCAATCCGGCAAGCCACTGTCTTTTGCGACAACGTGTTCAATCAATTGTGTTTCATCTACTGACTATTGAGCTAAGGAATTGTTCATGTAGTCTCTATTTTCCTGTTGTTTTAAGATAACCAATTGGTTGTTGGAGATCCTCTTGTTATGGTGTTCTTGTGTACTTGTGCAATGGAGATTATGAATGGGTTTATTTAATTACCCCGTACACAGTGATTGGGTCACAACATCGATGTGCACGTCAAAGTTGGATTGAAGTCCAGGTAAATTAGTAACACGTCAAAGTTGCTTCAACATGCTCAGCTCAGGTGACTGACCAATTTATTAAAAACATAGAAAGTTGTTTGTTGAACATTTATTTTATCACTTATAACCTAATTATAAAAAAACCAACATTTTTCCTGCATCTGTTAGCGTGTCTAAAGTTTGAATTGAATCAGTGGTCAATGCCAAATTAAGTGTTTAGAGAAAAACAATATTTTATTGCTCATGTCTAAACACTGAAAGTTTATCCTTTATTGTTATCCTTAACATTATTACCATATTAAAATGTTATCCTTAATATTATTACCATATTAAAATGAAAACCTTCAATTTTCCTCCTTTATTGTTATCCTTAACATTATTACCATATTAAAATGTTTATTTAAAATTAATTGATCATTAAAATGAGTTTAAAAAAAATAAAAATTCCTAGGACTTTGACATTCAACATTCCTTGTTTTCTTTTCAGTATGAACATTCAATACAAGTCTTTAGTATCAGTTCTCACTTCAGTATAAGACTTTAGTTTCAGTGTTTTTTAACCAACAAGCTCTGAATCTGAACATTTATTCTGAAAACTGATACTGAAGACTTGTACTGGATGTTAATGCTGAAAATAAACTCTAAATGCCAAGATATTAAAGTCTGGAAAAAATTGTTTGCAAGATTCATAATAATGATTAAAAAAATAAAATTTGTAATGGACAAACTATGTACTTGGATTATAATTAGCATTTCATTAGCCTTCATGAATTTAAGCTATAGGCTTGAGCCTTGAGATCTCAGTGGGAAAATTTTCTCCATCTTGAGTTTCAAGATTACTTTGAAAAAAACAAAAAAAAACACACACACACACCATAGGCAAATTGGCCATTCATGATCACAAAGACATGTTATTTGTTCTCTATTCATATTTTCTTCCTCTATCTTCCTCTCCTTCTCACTTTTGGCAAATTTTCTTGAAAAAATATTTTTGAAATCAAACACACCACAGGTCGAGGAAGATGTAGCTGGTACTCAAAATCTAACTCGAAAAAATGTGTTCAACTTAGATCCTGGTCATTGTCGTGATTGAGGGCGTGAAAGTCTCTAGCTTGGTATCAATTGACCAATTTCTTGGACCTTTTAATAATTGCAAGGCTTGACTAGTACTCTACTAGTATTAGTCATAACTCATATAAACCCTAGTACCTTCATGGCAGCTGAACTTAGTAATCGGCATTGCATAATAAGACCTATGAGATGTAAAACAACTAATAGTTTGAAAGACATACTCCAGTATGAAGTGCACTCACGTCTAGTTTGTAGAAGAGATCTCATATGAGAAGAGCTACTTAATAATAGATATGAGGTAATGCAAGCAAAACAAATAATTAAAGGAATCAAAGGTTCATGCAAATCCTCATTGTATGTTTGAAGTTAAAACTACAAAACTGGAAAACGAAACTAAAATTCGAACAAGTAGCACTCGCTCAAGAAGAGTTTTCCTAACATAACAAAGTAAAGTATTATACAAACACACAATTCTAAATCAACATTTGTACAAATAAGTAGGGGTGGGAAAACGGATAGAAGAACCGCGGATTCAAACTGATCCAAACCGTTTTGCTCTAAATTGTCCGAATTTTAAATTTGAAATCTTAATATGGTTCGAATCCATTATAAAACGGTCCAAGTCCGCTTCCAATTATTTAAAATTAAAAATCCGTTTTAATATGAGTGGAGGCTAGAATGTAAACCTAAAATATAAAAATAATAAGAGAAGTCTCTCTCTCTATCTTTGTCGTTTACTCTCAACTCTCTAAGTCGAAGTTCTCTTTCATCTAATTCCCCAATCCCCAGTTTTCACTTCTCACTACAGATATTCTTCCTCGGCCACAGAGAGATTCAAAACCTTGCAAGTTTTGTCAGATAGCAGCAACTGCAGACGACGGTGAAGAAGAAAGCGATCAGCAGCAGCAGCTTCGTGTGAAGAAGAAAATCTTGCAAGTTGTGCTCGGGCAATGTTAGAGAGCTCTCGAGTTGCTTAGGAGCACAGACGATGGTCCGGAGGGGAAGCAATCTCTTCTTTCTGAGCTTGGTAAAAAACCAATGTACTCTCCACCGTCGAATATGTTTTTCTTGAACGCTACATCTCTGCTTTACTTCCAATCTCCTTTAGCGACCGGTTTCCAATCTTTGCTTTGTGTGAAATTGTGCGATTTGTTGCCGTTTTAAGCTGTTGGTGTGAATTTTTGGTGGATTTCGAGTTGTTTTGAGTGAAATTAGCATCTCTTTCACCTCACTTGTTTTCTTTGATCAGTCAGTAGGTTGTCCATGATGTCTTCTTGCAAAATCTCAATCTTTTCAGTTAGAGCTGACACTGCCTCTCTGTTTCACCTGTAGATTTGAATAATCAGTTGAAGCATTGTTAGCATCGACTATAGACAGACAGGTCCCCAAGTTATTATTGTGCACTAAACCCAACTTTTATAAATGAATTTCCATGTTTAAATTAGCTTATTTGGAAAATAGTGTATATCCTTTAGAAATCATATCTCTTAAAAACACATTTACAGAATGTGTGTATTAATTTACCAAAAGCTTTAAACAATTTGGTGAATTGGAAGATAGTTGTTACATTATATAAAATTTCTATTTATATATTAGTCTATTAATCTATTATTGACCAATTCCAATTTGTATCTGTGTTGATGTTTGAAACTCATGTTTGGTTAATGAGGGGTGTCAAGGTTGAAAAGATTTTGTATATACATTCCATTGTATAGTCGCAGCTAACTAATTTACAGATTTATTCATATATTTGCCATCTGATTATTTGCCTTTGCTCTTTTTCTTCATTTTTCCTTCATTGTTCTGAAACACTATAAACCTGCAACTGTACAATCATATTATTCATAGAGATAGAGTCGTCACAACCATTTTCAACATCGATGTGCACGTCAAGTTTGCACCATACACAATGCAATCCGGCAAGCCACTGTCTTTTGTGATAACGTGTTCAATCATTTGTGTTTCATCTACTGACTGTTGAGCTAAGGAATTATTCATGTAGTAGTAGTATCTATTTTCCTTTCCTGTTTTAAGATAACAAATTGGTTGTTGGGGATCCTCTTGTTATGGTGTTCTTGTGTACTTGTGCAATGGAGATTATTAATGGGGTTATTCAATTACCCCATACACAGTGATCAGGTCACAACATCGATGTGCATGTCAAAGTTGGATCGAAGTCCAGGTAAATTAGTAAACATGTATCTGTCCTTGTACCATGAAATTTCTCTCAATTTGTGCTGCCCTATTTATCAACCTACTTGCTATTAGTAAATACTGATGGAGAGTTTTGTTCTGCAGAGTATCATTGATGGATGGCATGTACAAGTACAAAGCTACTAAGTAAGCAAGTCTGATACTGGGCATGGAAGACCATTGAGGAATTTGTTGTAAATGATGTTTATGTATACCTGATGATAACTATGAAATTCCACATCTAAAAAGTCAATGTATAGTGGACAACAATGTAGACGTTGTAATGTGATTCATGAAGCTGATTTGTATGTAAAATGAGTTCTATTTCATGTACTGGATCATCATCTCGGTTCACTAATTGTTGGTATTAGTCCTTTTCCTTGGTAAAATTGAACTCTCATTGACTGCTTCCAACTCTGAGCATTGTTGGCAGCTTTTATTTGGATGACTAAAATATACCCCTTCCCATGCAAATGAATGAATTCGTTGTACAATCCAAGTATACATTACTAAGCAATTTGTGCTTCAAAAGATAGAGTTTGAGATGGTACCGTAAGCTGCAACATGATGTTTAGTAATTCGACGTCACTTATGATTCAATGAAAAATAAAAAATAAATGGATGCGTAATTTGGAACTGTACCGTTTCAAACGATTCGAGTTAGGTTCGGTCTCAATGTTCAAAATGAGGGAATCCAGACTGAACCTGATCCGTTAATTTTAAGCGGTTCAAGTTATGTTCCTCAAAATTTTGAAACCAATCTGGACCGTGCCCACACCTACAACCAAGAGATTATTTGGAGCACCTTAGGTTTTGTCTCCGTGAAACCAATCTGGACCGTGCCCACACCTACAACCAAGAGATTATTTGGAGCACCTTAGGTTTTGTCTCGGAGACGTTCTTCCCACTAACAATGGCAAGACAATATAAACCACTTAGACGATGCAAATGGTTCGATGCAACTCGGATGGTTAACCAAATGAGAAACTGAAAGCAAGCATCCACATGCACCACAACTATGCAAGACCTGTCATAGTCAAGGGAAGAAGTTTGCACTACGACAGAATTATGTACCATTGTTTGGCCTTAAGTTGAAAACCTTCATTGTGCTGTCAAGTATGTTGCACTTTAATATCTACAGCGAACAAGTTCAGCTGCAGATAAATAGAAACAATCACAAGTCAATTTCTATTTCTTGTTTCCCTTTGTTTTTTGTTTTTTGTATTTTGGAGCAACAATAAATTTAATATAATAATAAAGGTAAGAAGATAAAACTGTTGTACTCAAACATTGTAATGGCTGTCAAAGAGCTAAGTATGCAAGATAAGGAAGACTTAAAAACACAGCAGGGATGCACAAATTGTGTAGCATTCACTTCAAGTATTTGGTTGGCATGGCAAACACTCATGAACAAATGCCTTGCTAAAAGCTATCCTCTTTTGAGTTCCTTTTTATATACTTCAGAAATTAAAGTGTCTTTGAAGCAAAGAAAATCATTTTTAAGGTACGAGTTTCACAGGAGAATGACAATGTGAAAATGATATTGTCCAGTTAGCAGCATAACAAAAGAATGGTGGCAGTTAGAAGGCTACTTATTAACTTGCAATATTTCCTGATCATGGTGGTGGTGGAATTGATATGTTAATGGTGTTGTTTGCATGCTGGCAGTGACTTTATAAGCGCTAGTGCCAGTGGTGATGTTTATGTCAAGTTGAACCTCCAAATGCATACAAAATTTTGATACTGCCTACATTTATAGCTAGATGTACTTTGCTTACCCTATTCCTATTGAAACTGTAGCACCTCAATCGGCCATTGCGGCATCCTAATTTCTAATAGGAGTTCTGGCTGCACGGATTTTAGCTGTTGTTCCAGTTTGGTGCAAGGCTGACGGCGACCTAGAGATGGTGGCTGTGGTGTTATGTTAATTGTGCTGATGATGATGGGTGATTGTGTGATAGCGCTGGGGTTGTCCTGGCAGCGTATAAAACTGTGGAAATCATTCCTAAACCTCTACGAGACAAGTTTGGTTCCAAAACATGGGAATGTAGACTAATTGGACATGTGGAAAATGGTAGCGCGACTATCACTTCTATCATCCTGATGAAACATCAATAGAAAGTTGAGTTCCCACTTTACTTGAATCCACACATCATTGCTTCACCAGAACAAATAGATCTTCTCGATGAAGATGTCCCACCACTTGATCACATGAATTCTGCTCTGATAAATCACTAATCACAGCATGAGAATAGTGGATTTGTTCAACAAGATCCTTTTGTATGATGAAAACTACAAAAGAATGGTTGGGCTCCACATTTGAAATGAGGGACATGAGTAATATCAACTACAGATTCGTAATAAAAGTGACCAACAATAGAAATTCTAAGTTATTGTACTAAGTTCAAGAAAAAAATAGTTTTAAGGAAATTGTGAAGCAATTGTGGCATGGATCAAGAAAGCATGTTCTCTGGTGTTCAAGGAGAATGGTTTTTGGCAGATGTGAGTTAAGACATGTATCTCATGTGCTAGTTGCCTGAGATCAACAGTTGTTTTTCCAACAACATGCTGTTTTTGTTTACAATTTTGGGTGAGACACTTGGTAGATTAATTGCCAAGGCCATGGAGACTGGGTTACTTTCTAGCTTTCGGGTTTTTCAGGAGGGGCTCATCTTTGGTTTGTAGATGACACTTTAGTATTTTTCTAGAGGTTGATATGTCTCGAGTCGAGAAATTGAAGTACATATTGTTAATTGTCCAAGATGCTTAGGATTGAATATCAAATTTGCTAGTGTTATATATGATATTGATGGAGCTAACAACCGAATCAGGGCACGATTACTAGGGTGTATGGTGGTAATCACCAACTATCTATTTGGGACTTCCATTGGGGCTAAGAATGTAAGTAAGCATCCATGGGACCGAGTGGTGAAGATGGTTGGGGAAGTACCTTTTAATCTTGGTAAGCCAAACTAGTGATTTCAGTTCCTAAGTGAATGGAGAGGATGAGGAGGAATTTCTGGTACGGCGGGGATGAAGATTAAGAAGGGCGGTTTGGGTATTCTAAACTCTTTTAGGTGATAAAGCATTGTTATGTAAATGGTTGTGAAGATAAAGTATGGAAGGGGATTCTCTATGAAAAAAAGTTATTACAGTTAAGTATGATCTAACTAGTACGAACTGGCCAAACCAAAGTAAATGGCTAGGGCTGAAAAAAAACTGAATGAACTAACCATCAGTTCGGATTCGGCTTTTTAGTTTATTCGGTTTGGTTTGGTCTATAAATTTTCAAAACTGATTAGATCGGTTTGTTTTATGATTCTAGCAAATTTTTGACACAAAAACCGAACCGACGACCATATATATTAGATGTAACTAAAAAATTTACAACATACTAAAAGGTTCGGTCGGTTCGGTTTTAGGTCTAGCAAACATTTTGGTAGGTTGAGTGATTTCAGTTGATAAGTTCGAGTGGATGTAACTTCATTTCAGTTATTTTTTGTTTTGTGTATACTTCGGTTCGGTTAGGTTTCAAATTCCAAACTGACTGGTTATGTTTGGTTGACTGTTTTTTTATAAGATATCAAAAATTGACTCAGTGAACACAAAGGTCTTCATTACCCTTTTGGGGATGGATGTCTAATTTTCCGTCTTTCAAATAGATTTATTTGATAATTTAAGTTCACCGTCTTGCAATTCCATATAGTTCTATATAATAAAATATTTCTTAAAAAATAATAAAAATAAAAAAATGTGAAAGGCTTGCCCTAACTAAACTAGTTCTCTTGTTATGCAAGTCTATTGGCAGGGGCGGATGTATGTGTTGGATAAAGGGGTCAATTGACCCCCTTATATTTTTGAAAAATCTCATTAAGTCACTTGTATGTTTTATTGTGCCCCCCTTTAAATTTTTAGATTGCCCCTCTTTATATACAATCTTGACTATTACCTCCAAATCATTTTAAAATAAATGGTTTTGTTTTCTATTTTTTAAACTCCACATTCACCAATCTCAATCCTACTCCATCTCTTTCTCTTTTATTTAATCTCTCTCATTTTCTAATTCACATCTATTCATCCACCATCTCTCTTTTTCTTTTTTTAATTTCTCTCTATTTTAATTCCCACCATTAATTGAGTTGGGGATCGGGGAAAGGGAGATTATACATTTCAAAGATTTTTTTTTTTAATTTCTATCTATTTAATTTCTTTATTTTAGATTAAATAATTATAAATTTAAGATTTCAAAAGTTGTTGTTTGTCTGCTTCGTCTGAGCTAGTCCAAAAGGAGAAAACTCTCCATCCAGTCTAGTCCAGAGAATAGACACTACCTAGGCTACTGCTGCTGCTACTATTTGGACTTAGATTGTACTGTTATGTTTGCCTCAACGCCAAAAAGTTAGAAAGAAAGCAGATGTATGTTTCTCACCAACTCTTATCTTATACCACCATGCTTAATTCTGTTTTCTCCAATTCAAAAAGGTAAGCTCTTCATTTGCTAGCTATAGTTGAATTAATCATGCCATGTATATTTGTCTAGTTGTATAGTAAAATAGTTGTGTATTGTTTGCCCCCCTTTGTCTGTAATCCTAAATCCGCCCCTGTCTATTGGTGCAGAATGTATTTCTCCCAAGGTTTGTCTACAATCTGTAACATTTTTTAATGGAAAATTGAGCATTTGTCCATTGAAGGTTACCTTAATGGAGGATTGAGCCTTTTGGATTTGAAATCTTGGAAGAACGCTGCCATCACTCATCTTCCCTTCAATATTGATGTAAGCGGGTATTAGTATGGTCACTACAAGAAAAATTGTGATCAATAGCGTTTAAAAACCGCTATGACAGCCGGAGCTATAATAGACCCAGGGTCTATTATAGCGGTTATAAAACGCTATGGTAGAGCATTTTATAGCGGTTATAAAACGCTATGGTAGATCCTTTTATAGCGGTTTAAAAACGCTATGATAGAGAGCCTTTCATAGCGGTTTAAAAACGCTATGGTAGAGTATACATAGCAATTTTTTTTTTTTTTTTTTTTTTTTTTTTTTTTTTTTGTTGCTATCAAATGACTTTTCATTACATCTTATATAGAAGACTAGAAGATTTCAACAATCAATTGCTGGAACAGAAATTGTATTGACAATGCTGAAATTGGAATTACAAGATACAACTCGAAAGAGTGAATTACAATGTAATATGAACTGAATGATGTAGGCTGTTCGAGATGCCTTAATCTCCTAATAAGCATTTGCTCAATTGTACAATGTGTGAAATCATGAATCCCAATGTTATTGCCATTCTCCTATTTATACTCATACCTCACAGAGGTCAGAGCAACTAACATAGCATTATTCTTCTAACAGAGCATTACTCTTCTAACAAACATTCTTCTAACCACTAACAGAATACTGAAGAACCCTTCTCATCCACCATCTGACAGAGCACTCTGCAACACTTAAGCACTTGCATTCTCCACCATCTGCAGCATATTACCTCAGTAACAACTGGAGCATTCACAACTGAAGCATTCACATTCTATATCAGCAACAACTAGAACATTCACATTTTGTTAATCACTCCCTGAAAGTCCTTAACATCAGTTACAATTTGTTAAACTAAAACAATCTTAGAATAATACTACTAGACCAAAGCTAGAATAATACTACCAACCAAATGCCCAGTTGTTATACTACTAGAATAATCTTATAAAAAAATTTATAATAATTTATTTGAATTTTTAATACTACTAACTAAACGTAAATTTTGGGTTACCATAAGTCCCATAAATTTTGGGTTACCATAAGTCCCGGATGCTGCTGCTGCTGTGCTGAGGTGCTGCTGCTGCTGCTGCTACGCATTGCTGCTGTTGTTTGCTGCTACGCTGAATTGCTGCTGCTGCTACGCTGATCTGTCGCAGCGTTGGTTGGAACATTTGATTTGGGCAATCCGGGGTACGCTCGGGTCGCAGAAATGCGCTTTTGCTGCGTGCTCTATGGCTGAGAGTTTGCTGGCGTTGTTCGGGTTGCTGGGCACAGACATAGATTTTCAATCACTGAAGAATTCGAGCGACAAAAGAGGAAAGGAATATAGAGGAGAGCAGAGAGACATTGAGAAATTTTGTACTAAAAAGATGGATAAAGATGAAATTGAGATTACCCAGTCGCCCTAGGAGAATGACCAAGTCAGCCCCCAATCCCTGAAAATAAACAAAAAATCATCTACTGAAAAATGTACATAAGAAGTAAGCCAAGAGCATTACCTACATATCTTTTGCCGACATCTTTGTATAACCTATTGCAAGAGCGTGTTGCTTTCCTTCAGCCATTATGGCCTGGAAGATTTAAGGGAACAGACAGTAAGAAAATTATTGATTCTAGAAACTAAACAAAGCATTTAAGGCATAACTTAGATTTAGTGATGGCAAATAAATAAAGAGAACTACAACCCACCCACCACTAAGAACAACACAATATTTCTTATCATACATGGGTCATAAAATGGATAAACAAACGCATGCAAATCTAATCAAATTGTGGCAGCACAAGACGCTCGACAAATTCAATGTAGGAACGGGGAACAGATTCGGTGATACCATCAGCAAAAGAGAAAGTTGTTGAATCAGCAACTGTTGAACTTTGCTGCAGAAGGCCATCAGGACTCACTTTTCACAGCAGAAACAAAGTCATAAATTGTTAGCTTATTGATAGTAGAAGAGCAAATTGAACTACCACTTCTAAACAAAGAAGACAATAATTATGACGATCAGAATTGAATCTGTCCTGTGCAAAAGATGATGTTTGTGTTTCAAATGAGTTTTATGAAGAGTAAACTGGAAACCATAAACTAGCAAGTTCTCCAAAGATAGCTTATTCCCAAAGATAGCTTATTCCCAAAGATAGCTTATAGATAATCATGATAGTTGCAAAACATTAACACATATACAAGTCATCTGACAAGACAATGATAAGAGTTTCTTTACTGGATAAATTTTCACTTTGCATTAAAAATTGAGAAAAATAAAATTCCCTATCTTTTGATTGCCAGGATTTAACATTTGAATTTATGGTTCTGTAGCAATACATTAATCAGATGAGCTACATCCAGTACATGATATTAATATAAGAATAAGAATGTATTCACTGAGTTTTGTATTACAGTATTGGGACCTTCCTCAACTAAGCAGAAAGACAAGTCTTAAATTCCATACTTAAGTGTATTTGAGCAAACAGTCGTGACACATTCAAAACGTGAAGAGATGGTGCAACCAATAACCACTACAGTACTTAGTCAACTGGCTTTTAATAAATACCCATACCAAGAAAGCATGTTCAATTACCAGACCATATCAACAACATAAAGGATATTATGATGTATATATCTTGGCAATAAGCATTTTATTCTTCCATACTAATAGCAATTTATTCACCTGATGTACTTGCATATTATTCATTCAAACCACTAGCATTTTATTCAGATAAAGCACTAGAATTTTATTCACACCAAAGCTAAACTATTTATGTGCTAAAAGGCGTACCACGCAGCACAGGTTTTATTGAAAGTTAAAATTTAACGACGACTTCGAGATTTTGCACTACTTACAAGTGGCATAGTGGTTGTAAAATTTAAACAAGAACTGTTTTGATTACTTGAATACAAGTACCAGCTCAAAGTGCAAATGTTCCAACCAACGGTGCGACAGATCAGCGCAGCAGCAGCAGCAATTCAGCGTAGCAGCAAACAACAGCAGCAATGCGTAGCAGCAGCAGCAGCAGCAACAGCAGCACCTCAGCACAGCAGCAGCAGCAGCAACAGCAGCACCTCAGCACAGCAGCAGCAGCAGCAACAGCGCAGCAGCGGCATCAGCGACTCAGCAGCAGCATCCGCAACAGCAACACAGCGCAGAACAGAGCAGCTCTGTTTTGCAACAGAGTGCTCTGCCAGAATTCTGCCCCGGTTTAGATGTGTCGCAACCGCAATTCCCCGCATCATCCAGGCCGCATACCGTCACTAGACAACAAAAATGTGGGTTCATTTGAGATTAACATTATGGTAACATGTGAGAGATTCATGGAGGCGATTCATTGATGTTGCCCAATCGAAGCAGTTTTTGCAATGCCATGTATTCCATGCAATCATTAGCACGTATAACAGACAGTTTTTTTATGAAGCATTATGCCTATATATATATATATATATATATATATATATATATATATATATATATATATATATATATTAGGCTGAATAAAAATTACATAATTCTTTTCCTGCTATCTTATCCTGGTCACGAGCTTCATAGTTCAAGTCTCAGATAATATAATTACAGTACCAGTTATAGTGTAAAGACAGTAAAAGAAACACTAGGTGTCTACTAATTAGTATTTTCACAAACTTCAAAGAAATAAATAAATTATATCCTCCTTTCATGGGAATGATTAGAATCACTAAAAAGATGCAGTGTAAACAATGAAATCATTTATTATTATAAGCTATTAAGTCAACAAAGGCCATAGAAGCATAAAAAAAAATGGGAACAAAAAGAACAAATTAAACTAATCTAACTTTCTCATACAAAAGGCTGATATACTCATCATTTCTCTTAAGATTGCAGACACTCCCATTCATTACAAAGTACCAAAAAGGAAAACAAGAAAGAAATCATTAAAGAAGAGATTGTTTTGCATGGGAAAACAAGGATTAAAAGGATAATCAATCAATGGGGTTTATAGAAAGTATGTTTTTTCATGGAATCAGAAAGACAATTTATGAAATCACTAATCTTTCAATTTGGACAATAAAACACAGACATTTGTGTTATAATTTTCACACATTTTTGTCCTTGTTGGGTTTTGCATTTCACCTTCTCTTCCATTATCTATTACTTGTACACAGACAGTAGTTGTATTTAATAGTGTCTACTTCCATGCAACCTGCCAATGCATCCAAGTTTCAGAAATATTCCATGAAAAGCTACTATTCTTGTGAAAGAACAGCCACAAAACAAATATCATTGAAACCAAAACAAAGACCCTCTTAAAAGTATTAGAGACATCAACAAAAGACCAATGTACCCAATCTCTCAAACCCCATTAGAGTCCAAAGAGATGATCAACAAAGTGGAAAAAATTGGGGACTTAGACCACAAAACACACTTTAATTCATGAATTGATAAAAAAAAGATGGTAAAAATTTTACCTTGAGAAAACAGTTCCACAATCACACTTATATTCCCTTGTTCCACAAGTCTTCATGTGGGCTTTGTAATCAGATTGAACTGCATACTTCTTTGAACACTTCTCGCATCTCCATTTCTTTTCGCCATGTTTTCGGCAAAAGTGCTTCTTGATCCCAGTTAAATCACCCAAGGCCCTTGAAGGGCTGTGGTGAACACAAGAGGGTTCAGGACACACATAGACCTTCTTCCTGTACTCCTTGTTGTTTCTTTGCTTGAGCTTCCATGGAAGGTTGTGACCTCTTCTGTGAAGTTGTAAGTTTTGATCCCTTTGGAACCCTTTGTTGCAGATCTCACAAACAAACCTGTTGGTAGCCATTAAGGTCTTGGGAGATAATGCCACAACCTCAGACTCTGGGTCTGATGAAAATCAATAAAAATTGGTAAAAAATGGAAAATAAATTATGGGTTAAGAGAATTAAATGATGAAAAAATAGGAAATTAAAAAAAGGGGAATAACTAAATTAATTAATAAAAATAACCTGGATTTCCAGGTAGGTTTCTTTTCTTCCTGATCTTCTCTTCTTGTTGTTGTTGAGGAGATTGGGATGGAAACATTGGGTTCAAGACAGAGGACCCACTAGCTTAAAATTTATTTCTCTTGTTGTTGTTGTTGTTGTTGTTGTTGAAATGCAAAATCAGTTTCTATATGTTAAAAATAAACTTTTAGCATAAGTGTAACAAGTGAAACAACATAAATCTAGTCAAAAGATAAAGAAGTGATAACTATATTCTAGTTTCAGATTAAATTTGATAAAGTTCCATTCCACATTCTCTATTATGCTATTAGTAATTGTTGAAGTACCATCATCTCTATGTTATTGGTTAGTTTATTCATTTGTAATATGTAAATGCAATAGCAAATTTCATCTCCATAAGTGCTTGAGTTAAATTTTAGTTAAAAAATGGCATGAGTTATTGTAGTTAAAAGGTATATAGGTTATAGTTTAATTGTATATCACTAGAAGCAGGGTAGATTGAGTTTCCTAAATAATTCACTGGAAACTATAATTGAGCTATTAGGAAGGGGGGGGGGGGGGGGGGAGGGGGGGGGAGGGGGGGAGACACCTACTGATAGTTACATTTCAGAGATAGGTAGCTCGATAGCCCAAATCTATCCAGAATTCTTTCAACATACAGTTCAGGTTGAGCTAAGGCAGCACTGCAAGAGAAATAGATCGAGCTCTAATGCCTGCTCAGACCTGTACAGAAGAATAAATGAAACAAGTACCACATGAAAATGTAGTAAAGTGGAATAGTAGCTTCAAGTTACTAAGATCATATCATGAAATAACCAAAGGACTTACCATCGATGTGAGTGATACCACTGACAACTTAGAAAGGCTGAATTACTATTCATCAGCCACATTGCTGCATGCACCTCAGCACAAAATACCTTTCATCTGTTGCTGCTCTGGTTAGCCTTTTCCTTCCTGTTGCTGCATGCACCTCAGCACAAATCTGAGGTAGGTAGCTCGATAGCCCAAATCAGAGATAGCCCAAATCTGTTGCTGCATGCACCTCAGCACAAGAACTCCTTCTCCTTCCTTTCATCTGTTGCTGCTCTGGTTAGCCTTTTCACTGCAATCACCTCACCATCTCCCATCACTCCTCTGTCTGCATACCCTCCACTCCCCACCAAATTATCTAACACCCATCAAACAAAAAAAAATCAAAACTTTACTGAAACAAACCCTCATGAGAAATGGTGTTTTCTTCATTTTGTCAAACAAGACTAAAAATCACAAATGGGTTATTGTTATTTATGATAAAAATCATAACTTTAACACTAACAAGACTCAAATAGGTTTAGGTTTAGGATTTTGCAATTAGGGTTTTTACAGGAGGCGGAGTCATTAAGTGAGGCTATAGCAGAAAAACATAGTAAGGCTAAGCCTAAACTCTTAGTTATGTGTGCACATTGCTCAGATCAAGTGCGAAAACTGAGTAATATAGCAGACACTATGATTTGTTGACTGTTAACAGGCACGTGAATACAGTTCATGGATATGTAATAGGGTTCGTTGAAAATCGAAGTTAGGGGAGTTCGATGTAACACATAAAAGTAAGAGAATAAGAAAGGATAAACTACTCAGCAGAAAAATAAAGCAGAAAAATAAAAACAACATTTTTCTTATGCTAATATTGTCATCTTTATGAGAATAATATAGAACACGGATCCAAATTTGAAAGGCAAGCCTACATGATACAACCCTCTTTATAGTCCATGGTACCACCTATGTATTGAATCACTGTGTTTCAGGCTAAGGTTGCATGCAAAAAAGGGGGTACGTATCGGTGCCTTCTAAAAAGTAAGGATTTTTAACTAGGACTTACGATGATTTAACTCATAAATTAAAAAACAAAACTTGCCTTATGGACTACTGTAATCCTTCTTTCAGCATCATTGAGCTGAACCGCAATCCCTTCTTCAACTTTTAAGAGAAGCTTTTGGAGCATTAAATCTGAAATAAGAGAATCAACAAAGTAGATGAGAACCAAATGCCCTAACAAGAATTATGTAAATATATAGATTTCATTGGAATCATTTCATTTGCAACAGAAGCTCGGATAGTGGTCAAGGATACATCCCCTGATAGACTAGTTTAAAGTAGAAATTGAGCAAGTGAAGTGATTAAGCAATAGCCAATGTGGCCCACATGCTGTGAAGCCTCATCTGGTATCTCTATGCCAAACTTTTTTACTTGGTTGTACCTGAACTAAGGTTAACACATGTAATTACTTGATTTTGATCTATTATGAATTTCTTCATTAGCTACATCAGATATTTGAGCCAAGGTGTCTATCCAACAATATCAATGTGGCAATCACATCATACGAATAAATTACAGTTTGAAGGTTATGATAACTAAGAACGATTGCGATGAAGGCCAAGGTATCCCTGTGACTGGAGACATCTTACAAATATAGGTCAGACTTGGTTATGGTCATAAGCATATGATCAGGCTAATATTGCCATCTTTATGAGAATAATATAGAACACGGATCCAAATTTCACTGCATACTTGTCATTTAGAATAAAGCAGAAATTATGAAATTTTAATAAGTATAGGGAGAGTTCGACAGATATAAGCTGTGTGGTCTTTAACAACAAATTTGATCAATCAGATGAACATTTTTGTTATGAAATAAACTTTAATCCACCTGAAAACCTCTGTCATGTGCTTGGTTACTATGTGAATTTTTTTATGGTAATAGTTCACTAGATTGCATACAACGTTTTCTGAGAAATTTAGTCTTCAACCCCACCCACGATACCACGATAAAATTATCTCCTCATCTCATTGCAACCATTTAAACTTTCCAAACCATTTAAATTCATAGTTCCACTATATGTATTATCGCCTGAAAATTAAAACACCGTAGAGATTCTATGCATCACATTATTAGCAAATTGGCCTAAATCTTGTAGATTAATAGCGGGTTTGAAGACTACATCTTCTTTCTAATTTGTGAACGAGCAAGAATGATGGATACAACGAAACAATTAATAGCACATAATAATCATCATTTTACCTTCATTATTAGCAAATGGGATCCTTGAGTTTGGATTTCTGGCTCCTTGTGTTTAACTGCCCTTTTACCTTTTCGTTTTGGCCCATTACCTAATTTTTTTTTTCAAGAAAACATTGGAACACTGAGTTTTTTTCAATGGAGCCCTAAATTTCAGAAATAAATTGTGTTTTGATGAAATGCAGAAAGAGGACGGAAAGTACAAAGACAGGTTTGGTGATTTATCATAGAGTTTAGAGAGTCCGAGAACGAGTGAGGTTTTTTGATGAAAACACCCAAAGCAAATCAACAATTCAGAAAACCAATTGAACAAGGTGTTTGATGAAAAATGAAAAAACAAGATTTGGGGGTTTTCGATTTTGAGTAGACCTGATGGTGTTGTCAGTCCTCATTGCTGATCCTGTGAGGGATGGGCTTGTTCTGCCTCAACATCTTCGCCAAATTCTTCTTGATGATGAACGCCTTGTGTGACAACATTTTCGCTTCAGCCGCTGAGAGTTCGGAGACGAAGCTGTGTGTTGTAATGGGTTTGTGCATCTCCTTCACTCTCGATCTCCCTTACTCTCTCCCTCGATCTTTCCATCTCCCTCGCTCTCTCTCCCTGTCCCTAGATCTGGATTTGGATCTGAATCTCCCTCTCTCTCTCTCGCTCGCTTTCGCAATACAAATTGAGGGCAACAACGAGAGAAAATGAGTTCTCTTGGCCTTTTGGGTGAGGGAACGATTTAGCATTTCGCCAAAATCGAGCGCGGCTAATATTTTTAATTTCCCGCCTTCATTTCTATAGCCTTTTAAAATGGGAATGTCATTGAAACTTGAACTTTTGCACTTTTTATAGCATTGTTATAAAAAACGCTATCGGCGAATGCTATCAATGAGTGTTTGTGTTGTAGTGGGTATTAGTTTAATAGTATTAATTGTAATTGGGCCTATTAAGTAAAACCTATAATTTTAGTTAAGGCATTATTAGCCAAATAGGGTTATGTTAGTTAGCTTGTCAAAAAAGTTAGGGATATTGCAAATGAGGTAAGGCATTGTTCATGGTTCCTTGGTTGGTTGATAGAAAAGAATTGTTATTTTCTTATTTGTTTTTCAATTAGAGTTTATCAAGTTTTATTTCAATTCAAACTTCGTATTTCGATTCTTGTTTTGTTTATTTCAATTCTTGTTTAGTTCCATCAATTGGTATAGAGCCGAAGTGCTCTTTTTGCATGACATAAACAAAATCAGACATGTATGCAAAGAAAAAGCTTGGGAGATGACATAGGAAGAGAGAACCAAGGCAATTGAAGCCATGAAAGGATGAAAGACTTCGAAAAAAATATCTTGGTCGCAGAAATAAAACAAGAGAGGATATGCAGAGAAGAAGATGTTAGTGATTAGCCCAATTAACAACTAATTGATAGTGATTAGCCCAATCAACAGCTAATCACAATCAACAGTTTGTACAATCTGTCTGATTGATTCTTATTTCCTTTTTATGTTTATTTAGGAATTGTACAATCTCTTTGATTGATTCTTATTCCTTTTATGTTTCTTTAGAGTTTGTACATAAACCCAACAATGTAATCTTTCTTATTCAATGAAATACGCCATCTTCATTCACATGGTATCAGAGCTCTGTTTTCCAGACTCTCAGAAGGCTCTCTGATCGAACCTCGTGTCTCTGCATGTTGGCTTTTGCCGCTGCCTGATCCAAAACCAGCACCTCCAATTGAAGCCAGCATCACAGTACGTGTCTAACCAGAAATCATGGCCATCACTGGTACTGAGGTTTTTAAGCCCATTAATGTAGAACTAGAAGGCGCCAATTACATTTACTGGGCTCATAGCATGACATCTTTTCTGAAAGATCGTGGACAGTGAAAATAGGTTTCTGGATATGCTATAAAGCCGACAACTGATGAAAGTTCAAAACTAGAGGAATGGGAGATGAACAATCATAAAATCATCACCTGGATTCGAAATACATGTATTCGGTCTATTGGGATGATGATTGGATAATCTGACTCAAAGTTTGGGATCATCGACAAAAGTCGTATCTTCAAACTGACTTTGCACAATGTTATCAGTTAGAAGTCGAGATTCGAAAACTTCATCAGCAGCCAAATAAACCTATAGCCGAGTTTCACACGGAGATGTCTCTTCTCTGAGATCAACTCCCACTTACTGAACCCGAGTGGACCTCCTCTCATGCTCCATATCAAACCTTGCGTGAGGAAACACGTCTAGTACATTTTCTTTTTGCCCTGACTGATGACTGAATTTTTTAAGAGCTCTATTTTGCATCGACAACCTCTTCCCACAGTCCAGACTATTCTTCCTGAGTTAATTGTTGAACAGACCAAAAAGAGCCTCAACAACCCATTTACCACTGAGATTTCTTTGACTGCATCTGGCTCAAAGAAATCTTTTTGCGTTTATTGTCGCAAAAAGGAGCACTGGAAGCAAGACTCTCTTCGCTTGAAGCGTGTTCAGAATAATGGACCCTCTTAGCCTACTGCTGCCATGGCCATCAAGTCTCCACCTTCTTCTCTGACTTCAAATGATGTTCAAGAGATGATTTGTCAAGCTCTCAACCGTATAAGTATTCCTCCTCTTGCAGCTTCTGTTAACATGTCCTCAGGTAAGACTTGTGACTCTTTATGGTTCTTAGATTCTGGAGCGTCGAATCATATGTCGTACTCCCATGATGCATATTCTTATCTCTTTCCCGCTTCTCATCACTTACCAATTCACATTGCCAACAACACTACCCTACCTGTACCCATATCGATACTGTACACACCAAAAATCTCAGTCTTCACAATGTGTTACTTGTTCCTCAACTCACCATGAACCTTATTTCCATTAGTCAATTATGCGATCAAGGTTATCGTGTTGAGTTCTCTAATTCCCAATGTGTTGTATATGAACGTCAAACAAGAAAGATCTGTGGGACGGGGCGTGGAGTGGGATGTCTCTATTGCATTGATTATCTCCATCTACCAATAACATACGTTGATGCTACTTCAATCTCTCTTTGGCATCAACGATTAGGTCATTTATCATTTCCTAGACTAAAATCTTTGATGTCCAATGGTTGTTTGGGTAATATTCCTTCTTCCAATAAATAACTTAATTACGAACATTGTGTTTTGAGCAAACAACATGTCTTTACTTTTCCAATAATGTCACGCCACGATTTTCGAAGAAAACGAAAATCATAAAATCCACGTAAGATTATCCGTTTCCCCCAAAACTCGAGACGTGAAAATTCAATATCACTACAAAAAAAAGCAAAATTAGCTACGGCAATTAGCGACGGTTTTAAAAAACCGTCGCTATTTAAACGGTTTGCGACGGCAAAAAACCGTCGCTAAAATTTCTGCTACGGTTTTGGGTACATAAATTAACTTAACCGTCGCTAACCGTTTTGCGACGGGTAAAAACTGTCGCTAATACGAACATTAGCGACGGCATTCCGACCGTAGCTAATGTTTAGAAATTTTTTTCGCTAGCTACGGTCCAAAAACCGTCGCTAACGTGATTTTTTAAAAAAAAAATTTAAAAAACAAATCAGCGACGGCCATACAACTGTAGCTAATGTTTCTGTGATTTTTAAAAAAAAAATATGTGAAAACACCTTAGCGACGGCTTGAAAACCGTAGCTAATGTGATTTTTTTTAAAACAAAAAAATTTAAAAAACAACTTAGCGACGGTTTTCTAACTGTAGCTAACATGATTTAAAAAAAAATAGTAAACCAATTAGCGACGGCTTGAAAACCGTAGCTAATGTGATTTTTTAAAAACAAAAAAAATTAAAAAAAAGCTTAGCGACGGTTTTCCAACCGTAGCTAACATGATTTTAAAAAAAATAGTAAACTAATTAGCGACGGCATGAAAACCGTAGCTAATGTGATTTTTTAAAAACAAAAAAATTAAAAAAAAGCTTAGCGACGGTTTCCTAACACTAGCTAACATGATTTTAAAAAAAATAGTAAACTAATTAGCGACGGCTTAAAAACCGTAGCTAATGTGATTTTTTAAAAACAAAAAAAATTAAAAAAATGCTTAGCGACGGTTTTCCAACCGTAGCTAACATGATTTTAAAAAAAATAGTAAACTAATTAGCGACGGCTTGAAAACCGTAGCTAATGTGATTTTTTAAAAACAAAAAAAATTAAAAAAGATTAGCGACGGTTTTCTAACCGTAGCTAACATGATTTTAAAAAAAATAGTAAACTAATTAGCGACGGCTTGAAAACCGTAGCTAATGTGATTTTTTAAAAACAAAAAAAATTAAAAAAAACGTAGCGACGGTTTTCTAACCGTAGCTAACATGATTTTAAAAAAAATAGTAAACTAATTTGCGACGGCTTGAAAACCGTAGCTAATGTGATTTTTTAAAAACAAAAAAAATTAAAAAAACTTAGCGACGGTTTTCTAACCGTAGCTAACATGATTTTAAAAAAAAATAGTAAACTAATTAGCGACGGCTTGAAAACCGTAGCTAATGTGATTTTTTAAAAACAAAAAAAATAATAAAAAACTTAGCGACGGTTTTCTGACCGTAGCTAACATGATTTTAAAAAAAATATATAGTAAACTAAGAAGATCAGATCAAAGAAGATCAGATCAAAGAAGATCAAATTAGATCAAAGAAGATCAGATCAGATCAAATCAAAGAAGATAAGATCAAAGAAGACCAAAGTAGATCAGATAAAAAAAGATCAAAGAATATCAGAGACGTTCAAAGAAGATCAGATAAAAAAAGATCAAAGAAAATCAAAGAAGATCAAAGAAGATCAGAGAAGATCAAGGAAGATCTGGGAAGATCAGATCAAATCAGATCAAATCAAATCAGATCAGATCAGATCAGATCAGAGAAGATCAAAGAAGATCAGATCAAATAAGATCAGATAAAAGAATATCAAATAAGATCAAATAAGATCAGAGAAGATCAAGGAAGATCAGATCAAAGAAGATCAAAGAAGTTAAAAGTAGATCAAAGAAGATTAGATCAAAGAAGATCAGATAAAATAAGATCAGATCAGATCAAAGAAGATCAAATAAGATCAAGGAAGATCAGATCAAAGAATATCAAATACGATCGAAGAAGATCAAAGAAGAGCAAAGAAGATCAAAGAAGATCAGATAAAAAAAGATCAAAGCAGATCAAAGAAAAATCAAAGAAGATCAAAGATGTTCAAAGAAGATCAGAGAATATCAGATCAAAGAATATCAAATAAGATCAAAGAAGATCAGATTAGATCGAAGAAGATCAGATCAGATCAAATCAAAGAAGATAAGATCAAAGAAGACCAAAGTAGATCAGATAAAAAAAGATCAAAGAATATCAGAGACGTTCAAAGAAGATCAGATAAAAAAAGATCAAAGAAAATCAAAGAAGATCAAAGAAGATCAGAGAAGATCAAGGAAGATCTGGGAAGATCAGATCAGATCAGATCAAATCAAATCAGATCAGATCAGATCAGATCAGATCAGATCAGAGAAGATCAAAGAAGATCAGATCAAATAAGATCAGATAAAAGAATATCAAATAAGATCAAATAAGATCAGAGAAGATCAAGGAAGATCAGATCAGATCAGATCAAAGAAGTTAAAAGTAGATCAAAGAAGATTAGATCAAAGAAGATCAGATAAAATAAGATCAGATCAGATCAAAGAAGATCAAATAAGATCAGAGAAGATCAGAGAATATTAGATCAAAGAATATCAAATAAGATCAAAGAAGATCAGATTAGATCAAAGAAGATCAGATCAGATCAAATCAAAGAAGATAAGATCAAAGAAGACCAAAGTAGATCATATAAAAAAAGATCAAAGAATATCAGAGACGTTCAAAGAAGATCAGATAAAAAAGATCAAAGAAAATCAAAGAAGATCAAAGAAGATCAGAGAAGATCAAGGAAGATCTGGGAAGATCAGATCAGATCAGATCAAATCAAATCAGATCAGATCAGATCAGATCAGAGAAGATCAAAGAAGATCAGATCAAATAAGATCAGATAAAAGAATATCAAATAAGATCAAATAAGATCAGAGAAGATCAAGGAAGATCAGATCAGATCAGATCAAAGAAGATCAAAGAAGTTAAAAGTAGATCAAAGAAGATTAGATCAAAGAAGATCAGATAAAATAAGATCAGATCAGATCAAAGAAGATCAAATAAGATCAGAGAAGATCAAGGAAGATCAGATCAAAGAATATCAAATACGATCGAAGAAGATCAAAGAAGAGCAAAGAAGATCAAAGAAGATCAGATAAAAAAAGATCAAAGCAGATCAAAGAAAAATCAAAGAAGATCAAAGAAGTTCAAAGAAGATCATAGAAGATCAGAGAAGATCAGAGAATATCAGATCAAAGAATATCAAATAAGATCAAAGAAGATCAGATTAGATCAAAGAAGATCAGATCAGATCAAATCAAAGAAGATAAGATCAAAGAAGACCAAAGAAGATCAGATAAAAAAAGATCAAAGAAGATCAAAGAAGATCAAAGAAGATCAAAGAAGTTCAAAGAAGATCAAAGAAGATCAAAGAAGATCAGAGAAGATCAGAGAATATCAAATAAGATCAAAGAAGATCAGATTAGAAACAAAAAAAAGAGCTAATGTGATTTTTTAAAAACAAAAAAAAATTAAAAAAAAGCTTAGCGACGGGTTTATAACCGTAGCTAACATGATTTTTTTAAAAAAAATATAACAAACTAATTAGCGACGGCAATACAACCGTAGCTAAGATCTTTTTGTGATTTTAAAAAAAATATATTAAAAGACCTTAGCGACGGCTTGAAGACCGTAGCTAATGTGATTTTAAAAAAAAAATAAAAAATTACAAAAGAGCTTAGCGACGGTTTTCTGACCGTAGCTAACGCGATTTTTTTAAAAAAAAATATAGTAAACTAATTAGCGACGGCAATACAGCCGTAGCTAAGGTTTTTGTGATTTAAAAAATATATATATATGAAAAGAAGTTAGCGACGGCTTGAAGGCCGTAGCTAATGTGATTTTTAAAAAAAAAAAAAAATTTTAAAAAGAGCTTAGCGACGGTTTTATAACCGTAGCTAACATGATTTTAAAAAAAAATATATAACAAACTAATTAGCGACGGTAATACAACCGTAGCTAAGATTTTTTGTGATTTTAAAAAAATATATATTAAAAGACCTAATTGGTTTTAAAAAAAAAAAAACATTAAAGATTTAAAAAAAAAAAAACTAAAGAGGTTAGCGACGGCTTAATTGCCGTCGCTAATTGGTTTTTAAAAAAATTATCACCGATCCGCGTGAAATCTCATCTCAACCGTTAATAACACCAAAAAATTTAGCTCAATCCAACGCACTAAACCAAACCACGTCATCGATCCGCGTGAAAATAACACAACCAATCCCCTTCAATTACCTTTCTCTATATAAATTTCAATTTTTTCTACAAACCAACTTAAACAAAAATTTTCTCTCAAAATTTTTTTTCTCTCATCTTCCAGAGAAGAAACCCACTGAGGAGAAGTCCGCCGCTTCCTCGACACCGATCTCGGCCGCCTCTCTCTCCCCTCACTTCATCCGCCGCCGCTCTCTCGGAGATCTGAGATCTCTCATCTCGGAGATCTGAGACCTCAGATCTCTGATATCTCGGATCTCGGAGATCTGAGACCTCAGATCTCTGATATCTCGGATCTCGGAGATCTGAGACCTCAGATCTCTGATATCTCGGAGATCTGAGACCTGAGATCTCGGAGATCTGAAAAATCTGAGTTCTCGAGATCTGAAATATATATATATTTTTTAAAAATCTCAGAGATCTCGGAGAAATCTCAGATCTCGGAGAAATCTGATCTTTTAAAAAAAATCTCGGAGAAATCTGATCTCGGAGAAATCTCAGATCTCGGAGAAATCTGATCTTTTAAAAAAAATCTCGGAGAAATCTGATCTTTTAAAAAAATCTCAGAGATCTCGGAGAAATCTCAGATCTCGAAAAAATATATATATATATATTTTTTTTTAAAAAACCATTTAGCGACGGCCAAAATGCCGTCGCTAGAATAAAAAAAAATTTAATTTTTTTTTAAAAATCAGTTAGCCACGGCTAAAATGCCGTCGCTAAAATAAAAAAAAATGTTAAATTTTTTTTTTAAAATCAGTTAGCCACGGCCAAAATGCCGTCGCTAAAATAAAAAAAATTTAATTTTTTTTTAAAAATCAGTTAGCCACGGCCAAAATGCCGTCGCTAAAATAAATTTTTTTTTTTTTTTAAAATCAGTTAGCCACGGCCAATATGCCGTCGCTAAAATAAAAAAATTTTAAATTTTTTTTAAAAAATCAGTTAGCCACGGCCAAAATGCCGTCGCTAAATTAATAAAAAATTAAATTTTTTTTTTTTAAAAATCAGTTAGCGACGGATATTTTACACTTTAGCGACGGTTTTATCCCGTGGCTAATTAGCTACGGTAGTTTTGCCGTCGCTGAATCAAATAGCGACGATAAATCTAGCTATGGGACAGCGACGGATGTGGTGCCGTCGCTGATTCCTTTTAGCTACGGTTTTAGCTCAATCAGCGACGGTTTTTTTTAGCCGTCGCTAATGTCCATTTTTTTAGCTCAATCAGCGACGGTTATATAACAACAGAAACAAATAGCAGCAACATCTAAACATGATTTAGTTACTGAAACAAATAAAACTCCAATCCGGAGAGACTCTGACGTTGCTAGCTCCACTAACGGAACTCTAGTAACGCTGCTCAAAAGTCTCTAAACCTGAAAGGCTAATCGGCTTCATTCCCAAAGGAATGTACCCAAGAAGCATAAGCTCACTTGGGTTAGCAATAAAGCTGGTGTGAGAAATCTTCATCCCAAAATCAATAAATCCGCACATGACAACATCAAAATAAACAAAAACAATAAACAACCACACATCAGGTAGTTCCTCAATGAGGCAAAAGTGTTATTATCCTAACTATAGAAATTGAATATGGCAAGTCTGACCTGCAGAAATATGAGTAGACTTGTCATCCTGCATGAAAATGTTAGAAGCAACCGGATAATATTTCTAAGTTATCAGTCCTCACAAATGTGATTTATTTTCAAACAATGATACAATTCATAGTCATATTAGACTATTATTGAAATATTAACAAAACACATTTTCTACCTTTAAGAAGACATGTAGTTCTCATTCAACGGTCGAATGAGCATTTAGTTTCTTCCTTTAAGGTAATCATGCACATACTCCAAAAAAGAAATCTCGCTTCTTTTCCACAATCGCACTATCCTCCTTGTGCCGAACACACCTCACCCAAGTGTGTCTCCCTTGCCTTCGAAACCACTTGGAGCGTACATGTTCCAAGTGGGGTGCCACATCAAGGAACATGTCATCTCACCCGAAGTTCGATTCAGGGCAAGCATTTCCTAAATCTACACGTACAACCGAACTCACATGGAACGGTGCACCGATATGCAAGCAAGTCTGCATACCCAAAATTCTATCACACGTGTACAAGCAAGTCTGTATACAAAACAATTTCTTTTCTTTTCACATTTTTTTTTCCGGAGTTGTGGAAAAGAGCATAAAAAAAATCCTCAAAACTCTTTTATGGTGACGCTTTGTCAACAACAACAAATCAACCACAATGTTCACCCATTCTATTGGGGAAACAAATAACAGTTTCATAATTACTAAGCCTCAAGTTATGCACTTCACAACATCACGCACAAGTCACTTACATCACACGTCAAATAAAGCTCACACTTAGAATGCGTTTGAAATAACCGCATACATATTGTCATAAAACGATTAAACTTTATTACTAACCAATAGGCAATAAAGTTATGTACATCACAATGAGACTAATTATCAAGCAAATTGGCAATCCCATATATCCCTACAATATGCTTAATTATAAAAGCAAACCCACCATATACTATAAAATTTAAACCAAACCCATTCACACATCTCATAAAGCAAGAAGCAGGTATACAAACAAAACCTTTCCCTAAAAAAACTATAGTTGCTCTTAGACGAGTACACTACAAATGACAGCATAAGTTACTATAATCTCTTTACTTTATTTATCTTTCCATTTTTCTTATTATATATATATTTTTTTCCAAGATGGACAGTGGGTTGGGAAGATAAGGGGACAGAGGTGGGAAAATGAAGTGACAAAAAAATCATTCCCTGGCCCATTTTGTGGACCAAATAGGAAATTGATTTTTTTCTTGCAGTCATGCACAATCTAGCTTCAAAAATGTGCAAAGATTTAGGAAGATTAAATGTTAAACCAACAAGGTAAAGTGAGTTGCAGAATGAACAAGGGACCAAGGGTTGGTATGGAATTTTCTTACCATGCTAGATTACTTAATCATGAACGAAAACAAGATGGATGTGTGGCAGAAGAATGTAGACTGCAGACTATATTCTAAACTTTGTAATAAAAAGCAAATACCCAATGCAAATTAACTACTTCTAACTCTCAAAAGACAATGAATGAGTTCTTAACAGTCTCGAATTCTTCTGGCAACCAAGATTCATAGGATGACCTTTACCTAACACCAAACGACCAGAATTTATTCTTCTTCTCACAAGTCTAAAAAAAACTCCACTCATACAAGATCATCCAGTGCAGGCAATCAGTTGTACAACCACACTCTATTCGATGTTCGACATTCCAAAACCAGAAAGAAAACGCTGTTTTTTTTCCAATAGCTTTTGACTATTTCTTGTCATGTCTACACACACATGGAGAGTTAAAAATGGGGACAAACAAGAGCAATTGGAGTCTCTAACAATGCTTCTTATACCCAAATTTGCAAAAGTAAAACAATCAAACAAAATGTTTATATATATATATTTTATAATTTCTTCACTAAATCTTAGCTTCTTCACTTGAATTCCCAAAAAATGAGATAATGAAGAAACCTAGAAATTAAACAGAATCTCTGAAATTGCAAAGATCCAGTAGATGAAAGAAACTGTGAAATAGAAAAACTAATGAGGGCTTGAAGTTAAAGCCCAGAACCCTAATAAACAGTTGTGAATCAATTTCAGTGAAATCATGAAAGGGGGGAGAGAACTCACTCATCAAGCCATCAAGCCTCGTCGTCCTCTCCTAAAAAATCACCTACAAACCCTAACACCACACCCTCTCTAGCCCGATCCATCATTGCCACTTCTTATCAATCGGTTACGCGATCTCTCCACCACCTCGCGATCTCTCCATTGCCAGTCACCACCACCAATGTCATCTCCTCACCATCTCGACCTTCTTTCACGCCACTGCTTCCCCAAGCTCAACGAGAGATAGAGGGAATGAGCCCTCTCTATTGCATAGAGGAAGAAGGAAGAAAGAAGAAAGAAGAAAGAAGAAAGAAGAAAGAAGAAAGAAGAAAGAAAGAAAAAATAAATGCCTCTTTAGAGGGTGGGTGGCTATTTGCCCCCACTAAAATTCTAAAGGCAGTCCGCCCTTTTGCTTCACAAAATAAACCCATAATCATTAGTTTAATAAATGCCCAAAACTAAGCCCAAATACAATTGAGTAACAGCCCATCAACATTAGGGTTTACAATTTTTTTGCTAAATACACACACACACCTTATCCTATTTAACCATGGCAAACAAAAATCTTTTTCCCCAATAAATGAGATTACAATATATGCCACAATTAATAAATAAGAAAATTTTATATTTATTTAATTAGGCGGGTATTACAAATAAGTTCACGTAAATCTTTTGCTCCATTTGATTTAATTCATAGTGATGTTTGGACACCTCCTATGCCTAGTTTAAGTGGTGCAAAATGTTATGTGCTTTTTATTGACGATTTTTCTCGATACAATTGAGTCTATGTCATGAAATTTAAATCTATTGTTTGTAGAATTTATTATGGTTTCACAAATATGATATTCACTCAATTTTCAAAACGAATCAAGATTTTTCAGTAGTTAATGGTGGAGAACTCAAATCCAAACCCTTTATTGATCTTTTAAAATCTCATGGCACACTTCCCCAACTGTCATGTACTGAGACACCGCAACAGAATGGTGTGTAAGAATGGAAACACCGACATCTCATTGAAACTGCACGCACTTTGCACTTATTGTCACTGCTACCTCAAAGTTTTTGGGGAGAAGATGTTCTCACTTTTGCCTACCTTGTTAACCGTACTCCAACTCCTATCATCGGCAAAAAAACACCACATGAACTTCTTTTTGGCACTCAACCTACTTATGGACACTTAAAGAAATTTGGTTTTACTTGTTTTGTCCTTCTCCCTAGTGTTGAACGTTCCAAGTTATCCTCAAAGACTGTTCTTTGCATCTTTGTTGGCTACGGTATTGAAAAAAAAAGGATATCGATGTTATGATCCTGTCACTCGCCGCATTCGCATATCCAGGAATGTTATTTTTTGAGAAAATATCGATTATATGGACTTACCAAAATGTAAATCTCTTGCCCTTGTCGAGTTCATTGATCATTTTCCCCAACTTCCAACCTCTTCTCGTATAGATGATTCTTCCTCATCTAAACTCTCGTCTGCCTATCCTCACCCGCTCTCCCTACATACAGATTCGACTATTGACGTTTCCAATGAATCCACATCAAGGTATCCGTCTCATACTCATGTTCTTCCATCTTATCTTCATGAGTATTATTGTTATGCTACTCCTGTTCTTGACCTCCATGAACCTCAGACATATAAGGAGACGAGCTCGCATCCTGAGTGGTCAAAGGCCATGAATGCATAGTTGCAAGCATTGAAACAAACTAATACCTGGGAGCTATCATCTTCACCTACTAGTAAGACTGCGGTTGGTTGCATGTGGGTCTACAAATTGAAAACTCGTGCAGATGGGGTTCACTCAAGAGTATGGTTTAGATTAAGAAGAAACATTTACTCTAGTTGCTCGCATGACTACTATTCAAACCGTCCTTGCTGTTGTTGCTTATCGTCAGTGGCATCTACATCAGATGGATGTCAAAAATGTGTTCCTCAATGGTGACCTTCGTGAGGAAGTATATATGGAGCCTTATCCTAGTCTTCCCCATCAGCCAGGACAAGTGTGTCGTCTATGCCGAGCTCTATATGGACTCAAGCAAACACCTCATGCATGGTTTGAGATATTTTATTCCACCTTCATCACCATTGGTTTTCAACAATGCTCTACTGATTCAACACTGTGCATACGCCACAGTTCTCATGGTGATGTTTCCTTTTCATTTATGTAGATGATATTATTCTCACAAACAATAATGTAACATGTATTCGTGCTACTAAATGTAGGAAGTGTAGAGAGATGGAAACACTAAACAAGTTGGGAAATCTGAGTTGCTACAGCAGAGCTCATGTATTACTTATTATAATTCCCTTGATACAAAATGATATGCTAAAGGCAATATATATATATATAGTGAATACAAAGTACTAGAGAGTTCTTCCTAGATAACTTAACAGACATAGGCTAGGAACAATGAACGAAAACAAGATGGATGTGTGGCAGAAGAATGTAGACTGCAGACTATATTCTAAACTTTGTAATAAAAAGCAAATACCCAATGCAAATTAACTACTTCTAACTCTCAAAAGACAATGAATGAGTTCTTAACAGTCCCGAATTCTTCTAGCAACCAAGATTCATAGGATGACCTTTACCTAACACCAAACGACCAGAATTTATTCTTCTTCTCACAAGTCTAAAAAAAACTCCACTCATACAAGATCATCCAGTGCAGGCAATCAGTTGTACAACCACACTCTATTCGATGTTCGACATTCCAAAACCAGAAAGAAAACGCTATTTTTTTTCCAATAGCTTTTTACTATTTCTTGTCATGTCTACACTCACATGGAGAGTTAGAAATGGGGACAAACAAGAGCAATTGGAGTCTCTAACAATGCTTCTTATACCCAAATTTGCAAAAGTAAAACAATCAAACAAAATGTATATATATATATATTTTTTTAATTTCTTCACTAAATCTTAGCTTCTTCACTTGAATTCCCAAAAAATGAGATAATGAAGAAACCTAGAAATTAAACAGAATCTCTGAAATTGCAAAGATCCAGTAGATGAAAGAAACTGTGAAATAGAAAAACTAATGAGGGCTTGAAGTTAAAGCCCAGAACCCTAATAAACAGTTGTGAATCAATTTCAGTGAAATCATGAAAGGGGGGAGAGAACTCACTCATCAAGCCATCAAGCCTCGTCGTCCTCTCCTAAAAAATCACCTACAAACCCTAACACCACACCCTCTTTAGGCCGATCCATCATTGCCACTTCTTATCAATCGGCTACGCGATCTCTCCACCACCTCGCGATCTCTCCATTGCCAGTCACCACCACCAATGTCATCTCCTCACCATCTCAACCTTCTTTCACGCCACTGCTTCCCCAAGCTCAACGAGAGATAGAGGGAATGAGCCCTCTCTGTTGCATAGAGAAAGAATGAGAAAAGAAGAAGGAAGAAAGAAAAAAAAAATCCTCTTTATAGGGTGGGTGGCTATTTGCCCCCACTAAAATTCTAAAGGCAGTCCGCCCTTTAGCTTCAAAAAATAAAACCATAATCATTAGTTTAATAAATGCCCAAAACCAAGCCCAAATACAATTGAGTAACAGCCCATCAACATTAGGGTTTACAAATTTTTGGTTAAATACACACACACCTTATCCTATTTAACCATGGCAAACAAAAATCTTTTTCCCCAATAAATGAGATTACAATATATGCCACAATTAATAAATAAGAAAATTTTATATTTATTTAATGAGGCGGGTATTAAAATATATACAACTCAAAAGAATCTCGTCCCGAGATTCGGTAGAAGAGGGTAAATAGGTAATTAATTCTTAAATAAATAAACTACATTCAGAATGAACCAACACTTGAGTCCAAATAATAAACCATTCCAAAAATAACTTTTCTACTAACCCTCCTTAAGAATTAAAGCACACATCACATAGACAAACAAATAGCTTATGCATATGCCCATAACTTCATGAAGACAATCACATAAAATATATATTATAAATATTCAGTAAGTACAAAAATTACGGAGTGCTACGATATATACAACTCAAAAGATTCTCGTCCCGAGATTCGCGAAAAAGTTAACTAAAGATTTAGGATAACAAACCGCTACAAGGAAACTACACGGAATAATGTCACCCACTATTGACATTAAAATAAGTTATGATTTGCCCCGATTACATAGGTCAAAGGAATCTCATCACGAGATTCACGAAAAAAAAGAAACAATACTAAAAGTTCAAGATTCACCCTTGTCACTGTCTCTAAACGTTCACACTCCTACTCTCCCATATCGACATTCGAGGATCACCTAGACTCTACCCCAGCCTAGGCTAACCAAATGCTCTGATACCAAACTGTCACGCCCCGATTTTCGAAGAAAACGAAAATTCTAAAATCCACGTGGGATTATCCGTTTCCCCCAAAACTCGGGAAGTGAAAATTCAATAACAACAGAAACAAATAGCAGCAACAACTAAACATGATTTAGTTACTGAAACAAATAAAACTCTAACCCGTAGAGATTCTGACGTTGCTAACTCCACTAACGAAACTCCAGTAACGCTGCTCAAAAGTCTCTAAAACTGAAAGGCTAATCGGCTACATTCCCAAAGGAATGTACCCAAGAATCATAAGCTCACTTGGGTCAGCAATAAAACTGGTGTGAGAAATCTTCATCCCAAAATCAATAAATCCGCACATGACAACATCAAAATAAACAAAAACAATAAACATCCACACATCAGGTAGTTCCTCAATGAGGCAAAGGTGTTATCATCCTAACTATAGAAATTGACTATGGCAAGTCTGACCTGCAGAAATATGAGTAGACTTTCCATCCTGCATGAAAATGTTAGAAGCAACCGGATAATATTTCTAAGTTATTAGTCCTCACAAATGTGATTTATTTTCAAACAATGATACAATTCATAGTCATATTAGACTATTATTGAAATATTAACAAAACACATTTTCTACCTTTAGGAAGACATGTAGTTCTCATTCAACGGTCGAATGAGCATTTAGTTTCTTCCTTTAAGGTAATCATGCACATACCCCAAAAAAGAAATCTCGCTTCTTTTCCACAATCGCACTATCCTCCTTGTGCCGAACACACCTCACCCAAGTGTGTCTCCCTTGCCTTCGAAACCACTCGGAGCGTACATGTTCCAAGTGGGGTGCCACATCGAGGAACATGTCATCTCACCCGAAGTTCGATTCAGGGCAAGCATTTCCTAAATCTACACGTACAACCGAACTCACATGGAACGGTGCACCGATATGCAAGCAAGTCTGCATACCCAAAATTCTATCACACGTGTACAAGCAAGTCTGTATACAAAACAATTTCTTTTCTTTTCACATTTTTTTTTTCCGGAGTTGTGGAAAAGAGCATAAAAAAAATCCTCAAAACTCTTTTATGGTGACGCTTTGTCAACAACAACAAATCAACCACAATGTTCACCCATTCTATTGGGGAAACAAATAACAGTTTCATAATTACTAAACCTCAAGTTATGCACTTCACAACATCACGCACAAGTCACTTACATCACACGTCAAATAAAGCTCACACTTAGAATGCGTTTGAAATAACCGCATACATATTGTCATAAAATGATTAAACTTTATTACTAACCAATAGACAATAAAGTTATGTACATCACAATGAGACTAATCATCAAGCAAATTGGCAATCCCATATATCCCTACAATATGCTTAATTATAAAAGCAAACCCACCATATACTATAAAATTTAAACCAAACCCATTCACACATCTCATAAAGCAAGAAGCAGGTATACAAACAAAACGTTTCCCTAAAAAAATCTATATTTGCTCGTAGACGAGTACACTACAAATGACAGCATAAGTTACTATAATCTCTTTACTTTATTTATCTTTCCATTTTTCTTATTATATATATATATTTTTTCCAAGATGGACAGTGGGTTGGGAAGATAAGGGGACAGAGGTGGGAAAATGAAGTGACAAAAAATCATTCCCCGACCCATTTTGTGGACCAAATAGGAAATTCATTTTTTTCTTGCAATCATGCACAATCTAGCTTCAAAAATGTGCAAAGATTTAGCAAGATGAAATGTTAAACCAACAAGGTAAAGTGAGTTGCTGAATGAACAAGGGACCAAGGGTTGGTATGGAATTTTCTTACCTTGCTAGATTACTTAATCATGACCGAAAACAAGATGGATGTGTGGCAGAAGAATGCAGACTGCAGACTATATTTTAAACTTTGTAATAAAAAGCAAATACCCAATGCAAATTAACTACTTCTAACTCTCAAAAGACAATGAATGGGTTCTTAACAGTCCCGAATTCTTCTGGCAACCAAGATTCATAGGATGACCTTTACCTAACACCAAACGACCAAAATTTATTCTTCTTCTCACAAGTCTAAAAAAAACTCCACTCATACAAGATCATCCAGTGCAGGCAATCAGTTGTACAACCACACTCTATTCGATGTTCGACATTCCAAAACCAGAAAGAAAACGCTATTTTTTTTCCAATAGCTTTTTACTATTTCTTGTCATGTCTACACTCACATGGAGAGTTAGAAATGGGGACAAACAAGAGCAATTGGAGTCTCTAACAATGCTTCTTATACCCAAATTTGCAAAAGTAAAACAATCAAACAAAATGTATATATATATTTTTTATAATTTCTTCACTAAATCTCAGTTTCTTTACTAGAATTTCCAAAAAAATGAGATAATGAAGAAACCTAGAAATTAAACACAATCTCTGAAATTGCAAAGATGGAGTTGATGAAAGAAACTTTGAAATAGAAAAACTAATGAGGGCTTGAAGTTAAAGCCCTGAACCCTAATAAACAGTTGTGAATCAATTTCAGTGAAATCATGAAAGGGGGGAGAAAACTCACTCATCAAGCCATCAAGCCTCGTCGTCCTCTCCTAAAAAATCACCTACAAACCCTAACACCACACCCTCTCTAGCGCGATCCATCATTGCCTCTACTTATCAATCGGCCACGCGATCTCTCCACCACCTCGCGATCTCTCCATTGCCAGTCACCACCACCAATGTCATCTCCTCACCATCTCGACCTTCTTTCACGCCACTGCTTCCCCAAGCTCAACGAGAGATAGAGGGAATGAGCCCTCTCTGTTGCATAAAGGAAGAAGGAAGAAAGAAGAAAGAGAGAAAAAATAAATTCCTCTTTAGAGGGTGGGTGGCTATTTGCCCCCACTAAAATTCTAAAGGCAGTCCGCCCTTTTGCTTCACAAAATAAAACCATAATCATTAGTTTAATAAATGCCCAAAACTAAGCCCAAATACAATTGAGTAACAGCCCATCAACATTAGGGTTTACAATTTTTTTGCTAAATACACACACACACCTTATCCTATTTAACCATGGCAAGCAAAAATCTTTTTCCCCAATAAATGAGATTACAATATATGCCACAATTAATAAATAAGAAAATTTTTTATTTATTTAATTAGGCGGGTATTACAAATAAGTTCACGTAAATCTTTTGCTCCATTTGATTTAATTCATAGTGATGTTTGGACACCTCTTATGCCTAGTTTAAGTGGTACAAAATGTTATGTGCTTTTTATTGACGATTTTTCTCGATACAATTGAGTCTATGTCATGAAATTTAAATCTATTGTTTGTAGAATTTATTATGGTTTCACAAATATGATCTTCACTCAATTTTCAAAACGAATCAAGATTTTTCAGTAGTTAATGGTGGAGAACTCAAATCCAAACCCTTTATTGATCTTTTAAAATCTCATGGCACACTTCCCCAACTGTCATGTACTGAGACACCGCAACAGAATGGTGTGTAAGAACGGAAACACCGACATCTCATTGAAACTGCACGCACTTTGCACTTATTGTCACGGCTACCTCAAAGTTTTTGGGGAGAAGATGTTCTCACTTTTGCCTACCTTGTTAACCGTACTCCAACTCCTATCATCGGCAAAAAAACACCACATGAACTTCTTTTTGGCACTCAACCTACTTATGGACACTTAAAGAAATTTGGTTTTACTTGTTTTGTCCTTCTCCCTAGTGTTGAACGTTCCAAGTTATCCTCAAAGACTGTTCTTTGCATCTTTGTTGGCTACGGTATTGAAAAAAAAAGGATATCGATGTTATGATCCTGTCACTCGCCGCATTCGCATATCCAGGAATGTTATTTTTTGGGAAAATATCGTCAGTGGCATCTACATCAGATGGATGTCAAAAATGTGTTCCTCAATGGTGACCTTCGTGAGGAAGTATATATGGAGCCTTATCCTAGTCTTCCCCATCAGCCAGGACAAGTGTGTCGTCTATGCCGAGCTCTATATGGACTCAAGCAAGCACCTCATGCATGGTTTGAGATATTTTATTCCACCTTCATCACCATTGGTTTTCAACAATGCTCTACTGATTCAACACTGTGCATACGCCACAGTTCTCATGGTGATGTTTCCTTTTCATTTATGTAGATGATATTATTCTCACAAACAATGATGTAACATGTATTCGTGCTACTAAATGTAGGAAGTGTAGAGAGATGGAAACACTAAACAAGTTGGGAAATCTGAGTTGCTACAGCAGAGCTCATGTATTACTTATTATAATTCCCTTGATACAAAATGATATGCTAAAGGCATATATATATATATATATATATATATATATATATATATATATATATATATATATATATATATATATATATATATATATATATAGTGAATACAAAGTACTAGAGAGTTCTTCCTAGATAACTTAACAGACATAGGCTAGGAACAATGACTCTAGAATAATTGTTCTTGGGAATGTCTAGAGTCTTAACATTTAGGATAGTGCATTAATTCCCACACTCCCCCTTAATGCACTTTCTTCACAACTCCAATGAGCTCTCTGAGGTAGCAAAACTTTTCTTTCGGAAGTGCCTTGGTGAGTAAGTTCGCTAGCTGCTCATCCGTTCGGCAATATTCAAGCCAAATTTCTTTCTTCTCAACGGCTTCTCTGACAAAATGATATTTGACAGGAATGTGCTTGGTACGATCATGATTGACTGGATTTTTTCCAATTGCAATGGCTGACTTGTTGTCACAGTACACTACAGTGCCTTTTTCTTACTTTTCTCCTATATCTTCAAGAGTTTTTCGAAGCTATATGGCTTGAGATGCTGCTTTTGCTGCTGCCACATACTCTGCTTTGGCAGATGATTGTGCCACCACACTTTGTTTCTTAGTACACCAAGAACATATTCCTGAGCCAAGAGAGAAAACGTAGGCCAACATACTTTTCATATCATCAAGACATCCAGCCCAATCACTATCGGTGTACCCGATAAGCCTTGAACTTCTTGTTTTAGCCTTGTACATAATTCCATAGTCAAGCGTGCCCTGCACATATCTTAACACCCTTTTTCCGGCACCAAAATGAAGCTGACTTGGTTCCTCCATGTATCTTGAAAGCGTACTTGAAGCAAACATGATATCCGACCTAGTGGCAGTGAGATATAAAAGACTACCAATCAAACTTCGATACTTTGTGGCATCTGCTTTCTTTGCACCATCACATTTCTTCATCTTTTCATTCGGCATCAAAGGAGTAGCTACTGTTTTGCAGTCAGACAAATTGAACTTCTTCAGTAGATTTTCTGCATATTTCTTTTTATAAATAAATATCCCATTTTTGGTTTGAGAAACTTCAATTCCCAAGAAATAATGAACCAAACCCAGATCACTCATCTCATAGGTGCTCATTATATCTTTCTTGAACTGTTGTAACAAACATTGATCATTTCCAGTGAATACTAAGTCATCCACATACAAGGAAACAATAAGAATGGAAGCTCCTCTCTTCAAAACATAGAGTGTAGGCTCACTTTGGCTCTTTTCGAAACCACACTTGGCAAAATACTTATCAATTTCAGCATACCACGTTCGAGGTGCTTGCTTTAACCCGTAAAGGGCCTTTTTTAGCTTGTAAACTTTGTCTTCTCCCCCTTCAAGCATGAAACCTGAGGGTTGTTTAACGTAAACTTCTTCTTCCAACACTCCATTCAAAAATGCAGACTTTACATCAAGTTGATAAATCAACCAATTCTTTTGAGCAGCAAGAGCAATCAAAGTTCTAATAGTTTCCATCCGTGCAACTGGAGCAAAAGTCTCAGAAAAATCAATACCTGGCTTTTGAGTAAAGCCTCTTGCCACGAGCCTAGCTTTGTGTTTTTGAATGCTCCCATCTTGATTGAGTTTCGTCTTGAAAATCCACTTTACATCTATGACATCTCTATCTTGTTGATAATCAACCAGCTCCCATGTTTGATTTTTCTCGATCATTTTCATCTCCTCCTTCATGGCTTTTACCCATATTTCATGATTTTGTGCCTCTTCGAAGCTTTCCGGCTCTACACCAACAAAATTGCAAGTCTCGTACACTTCTAGCAAACTCCGAGTTCTTAATGGAGGACTTTCTGATGAAGAGTAGTTTGGCGAAACAGGTTTTGCAGTCGAACTGCTTCCGTCATCATTTGAATTTCTTCTTCCGGCAACTACTGGAGTCTGAGACATGACTTCTTCTTGCTGTTGCTCTCTTGGAATTGCACCTTCTTCTTGCACAATTGCATATGGCATCTCCTGCACTTTATTTTCATGCCAATCCCAGCTAGCATTTTCATTAAAAATCACATCTCTACTCACAATCAATTTCTCAGTTTCAACATTATAAAGCCTATAACCTTTGGTGCTGGAACAATAGCCAAGAAAGATACATTTTTTGTTTTTTTCATCAAGCTTAGTTCTCTTTTCAGCGGGAATATGAGCATAGCAAATGCAGCCAAAAATTTTGAAATGGCTCACCGAAGGTTTGAATCCGCTCCAAGCTTCAAATGGAGTTTTGTTCTTTACGGCTTTGGTTGGACATCTATTAAGAATGTATACTGCTGTATACACAGCTTCTGCCCAAAAAAATTTTGGTAGCCCTTTCTCATTCATCATGGATTGAGCCATCTCCACGATAGTTCGGTTCTTTCTTTCGGCAATCCCATTTTGCTGGGGACTATACCCTGCTGTCAATTGCTTCCAAATGCCTTCATCTTTGCAGTAGTCTTCAAATTCATGAGAGGTATATTCGCCTCCTCGGTCACTTCGAATGATTTTAATGTTGCAACCACTTTGCTTTTCTACTAAAGCTTTGAATTGTTTGAAGACAGTGAAAGTTTATGATTTCTCCTTCAAAAAATAAACCCATGTCATCCTCGAAAAATCATCAATGAACGTGAGAAAGTACCTGTGCTGGCTTAAGTAAATAGTTGGCATTTTGCCACAAATATCGGTATGCACAAGTTCCAGCGGTGCCTTTGCTCTCCATGTGCTTTGACTTGGGAATGAATTACGGTGTTGTTTGCCCATGACGCACCCTTCACACGCATCAGTTGTTGTTTCAATTTCCGGTAACCCTTTCACCATGCTTTTTCTCTGGAGAAGCTTTAGCCCTTGGAAATTTAAATGACAGAACCTCTTGTGCCACAACCAAGAATCTTGCACGACATCAACCTTCAAAGAAACTTCCTGTCCACAACACATTAAAAGGGGAAAAGTTTGATTTGTCTACATTTGAATTCGATGCAATGAGCTTCTCATTATCCTTCTTGTCATAAATAGTGCAATCCACATCTTCGAAAACAACTTTGTAGCCATTTCACATAAGCTGCCCAACACTTAATAAGTTTTGAGCTATGTTTGGAACCATCAAAACATCATGGATATATGTGACTCCCCTTTTTGTTTGGACGGGAACAGTGCCTTTCCCCAACGCTTGGTGATAATAATCATCTCCCATCTTTATTCTGGGAGTAATGGAAGTGTCCAGATCAACAAATAATTTTTCATTTGAAGCCATATGATTGCTGCAACTGCTATCCACGTACCACACATTATCTCCTTCTCCGAATTTTGATTGACCAGCATAAAATAAAATTCCTTCTCTTGCATCATCCTTCTCCGCAAAATTTGCTTGATTAGAATTCTTGAATCTGCATTCCTTTTCAACATGTCCAAACCTTTTGCAATAATAACACTTTGGCTTCCCTCGGTGAAAACACTCAGCTGTGTCATGGTTAGTTTTGTTACAAATCTTGCAAAAGGGCTTATTACCATTGTTGTTTTTGGCATCATCTCTTTTGCTAGACTTACCTTTCTTCCATCTTCTTTGCTCCCCGCCTTGCAAGTCATCTCGAGCATTGCCTTTATTGAAGTACTTCTTGGATTTGAATGTGAGCTTCGATTGGAAAGCACTTTCAACAGATTGCTCATTATTTCGTCTCAGCCTTCTTTCCTCATGAGACTTTAGAGAACCCATCAATTGCTCTAGTGATAAAGTGGCGAGATCCTTCGATTCTTCAATGGCCGAAACAATCGAATCGTATTTTTCTGGCAAGCTGATCAATTCCAATATATATATATAGTGAATACAAAGTACTAGAGAGTTCTTCCTAGATAACTTAACAGACATAGGCTAGGAACAATGACTCTAGAATAATTGTTCTTGGGAATGTCTAGAGTCTTAACATTTAGGATAGTGCATTAATTCCAACACTAAAACCTTTTTATCTCGAGCATTCAAAATGACAGATTTGGGTTCTCTCAATTATTTTCTTGGTATCGAGGTTGGTCATAGCAATCAGGAATATATTTTATCTCAAGTCAAATATGCCTCTGATATTCTAAATATTCCTCATATCTCGGATGGGAAAATTGCTGACACACACTTCTAGTGAATTGTAAACTTTGTCCATCTGATGGTGAGCCATTGAAGAATCCTAAGCTTTATCGGCAACTTGTCAGGATGTTGACATATCTCACCATTACTCGCCCAGACATTGCATATGTTGTTCATGTTGTCTCTCAATTTATGGTTGCACCACGCACTACTCACTACTCTACAGTTATTCGTATTATTTGTTATATACGTGGGACACTATATCAGGGATTACTTCTCTCTTCCTCATCTAGACTGTCTCTTACTGCTTATTCTAATACTGATTGGGCTGGTGATATCAATGATCGCGAGTCTACCACGGGGTATCTTGTTTATTTTGGTGATTTGTTAATCTCATGAAAGAGTAAGAAACAATTTGTTGTCTTGTGCTCCAATGCAGAGTCTGAGTATCATGCCCTTGTTGACACAACTAAAGAAATTGTATGGTTACGCCGCCTACTTAATGATCTTGGACTTCCGCAGGATCAACCAACATCTTTGCTTTTTGACAACAAAAGTGCCATTCATATATCCCACAACGATGTCTTCCATGAACTTACGAAACATATTGAGCTTGATTGTCATCTAGTTAGACATCATTACAAGAATGGCACGATCACTCTACCTCATATCTCAACTGAAGCTCAAGCAACAGATCTTCTCACCAAAGCTCACTCATTTATGAGGTTCTCTACTCTACGAGACAAACTTCAGTTGTTGTCCCTACCCGCACCTAAAGTTTGAGGGAGGGTTTAGTGATTAGCCCAATTAACAGCTAATTGATAATGATTAACCAATCAACAGTCTGTACAATCTCTATAATTGATTCTTATTTCCTTTTTTACGTTTATTTAGGATTTGTACAATTTCTTTGATTGATTCTTATTCCTTTTATGTTTCTTTAGGATTTGTATATAAACCCAACAATGTAATCTTTCTTATTCAATGAAATACACCATCTTCATTCGCAGAAGATTGGAATAATAAACTAGTAAGGTTGCAACAATAGAACTAGGTTGAAATTGAGAAATCTATAGAGAAAGCGGTAGAGAAGGCAATAGCGAGAGATGAAGAAGATGGAACTGTTGATCAGGGAACTAATAACAGCCAACAAGGAGGCAAATGGATTCCCACAAGGAGTGACCATCAGCCCCTAAGCATCACCAACGCACTGCACGACCCCTCTTCCAACACCGTAGGTAGTGGCACAAAGCCCAACGTCGGGTCGAACCCCCTCCCTCCCAACCGTCCGCCCCAACCACGAGCCTTGTACCCCTTGTTAGCACTCAATTCCAAAACACCCCATCCCTCTTGCAGCCCTTTCGCCTACCCTTCACACGTCACACCCAAATCCATCCCTCCCCGTCCTTTTAGGAGGCTCTTCGTCAACAACCACCCTTCCACTCCCCTCATTCACCTAGCCCTTGCCTTGAAACCCTCAATTTGAACCCACACGCCATCCAACACCCTAATAATCCACATCTCCATCTAGGACAAGCAATTTTTTACCCCAATTTTGGTAGCTCGTTAAACTCTAACTTTCTTCCATAATACCAACTTCCTAACTATTGTAGTTTTCTGTCACAACACCCTATTACCCCTCAGATTGAATCTTTCAATGAGGTGCCCACAGGGTTTGGAACCTCAACATTTTGTTGTAGATATGACTGATTTACCGTTGGGACATGACAGACAGTGGATGGAAGAATAGCAAAAGAATCCTAACCCACCTTGGCCGCCTGCGCAGGATAAATGACAGTTTCAACCTCCTTGAGGTCAAGGTAGAGGATTTGAAAGAGGTGGTAATCTCTTTTTCTAGCCCCTACTTAGGCGATCAAAACTTCGGTGGACGTAATTTTGTTGATAATGATCATTTGGCTATGCCAATAGCAATAATGGAATGTCGAGATGATATTGGATTAAAACTAAAAGTGCACAATTTTATTTCAATTCATGTTTCATATTTCAATTCTTATTTTATTTATTCAATTCTTGTTTAGTTCTATAAAATATAGCCCAAATAAGTGATCCAATTTGGGTTGAATGGATTTGGAGATACAATCTAAAACAAGAATATGGTCAACGCCAGTTCCCCAAAAGCTATATGGCTATGGACTTTTGTTTTAGCTAGAATGAAAGGTGTGAACATGTCAGGTACAATATTCATTAAGGCGGGAATTTTTAAGTGCACCGGGATTGTGCCCGGTTTTCGTGCCTAGTGCTACCAGGCACCATCGATATTCCTCGCGATAGGAACATATGTCTATCTCGAGGAATATCGATGGTGCCTGGTAGCACCAGGCACGAAAACCGGGCACAATCCCGGTGCACTGTAGTATCACTCTCATTAAGGTGATAGTTTGATAATGCTAATTGCTAAGTTCTGGCATTATCCCTTGGTCTAATGCAGGATCCTCAGTATAAGGCTATCTCTTTTTAAGGTAAAACTTGTATGAATATATTTAAGCGAATAGAAAAAAGGTCACGAAGGGGTGAGTGGGAAATTCAGACAAAGCAGAACATACCAGTGACTAACAAGAGTCAAAAGTAAGAGTATGCCAGTCAAACATGAAATCATCAATAGACCCTTCCTCAAAGTTCAAACAAAGTGAAGGCCAGTTGGGCAGTTAGAACCACGCTCATTTAGAACTTGCTCAGATCGCTAATCATGGCAAATATCATTTTGGTCAATCACCCTAGTTGGGTGCTTACTATACCATGGATTTTCATTTTCTCATCCTTCATCTTCATGACATAAGACAATGAAACAGGCGATAACTTTACGCGGGCGTAATTGCCTTTTCAACAGTATTAACTGGATAATTAAACATACGCACTCAGATATATAGAGCAAGAAACATGGTTCATTTTACATTGGTTGCGATATCTGGCCGCCATTTTTACGAGACAGTGATGAAAAAGCAGCTGCCCATTCGCCCTTCACTGGTTCAGGCACCATTTCATCACCAACAAAGGGAAACCAGGATCCCTGAACCCCCCTTAACCACCTCTTTAGGTTGGGCTCTGCAATCCGTAGCAGTCCCTTTGCCACTCTTATCATGCGATTTAGAACTCTTCGTAGGCTACAACACATACAAGCTTTAATTGTTAAATAATGTACTCCATAAAATTTATCAAAAAAATGGAAAATCCTCAAGAAAGCCACAGGAATAAAATGAATAAATAGAATATTGTATTGCAGGCTTCCGTCTCCCGGTTCTTGAAGTTCAGGTTTTCACAAGGCTACAAAATGAAATGCACAAAAGTGTAAAATATCATAAATAATATATAAAACATCCGAGAAAGAACTCCGAGTGTACCCTCCAAAGAAAATGCTACGCCCAGCTTACCGTGGTGTTGGCTTCAGTCTCATTCTTCATGTTTGAGCTCTTAGGCTATGAAAATACATACAAGTGTAACCTATTAGATAATATTACAATTTACCATCACAAGAAAGAAATATTAATGGACAATGACAAGAATAAGCTACTGCTATCATAGCTTAGTGTTTTCTATGCTCTTATTACTCCACTTTGGCTCTAGGTTTCTTAGGATTTCCTTCCAAATAATCACGCACTTCTCTTGATGATCTGAATTTTCGTCCAGTGATTGGCTCATAGTAATACTGCAAAATCATGTCCATTAATTGTAGCTCAGTTGGTCAGACATCCACTCTCCTTGTGAGAGGTCGCGGGTTCGAGACTCATTAGTTAGGATTTTGTGAGTTTTCACCCGATTAGCACATGTGCTCCACCGATGATGAGCCTTCGAGTATTGAATGCAGCTGCTTAGATGGACTAGACCGCAGCGAAGTGAAAGCAAATTTCATGCAAGGTGGAAGCGATGGATCGGAGTGAAAGCAAATCTCCATGTGAGATGGGGTAGCCTTCGAGCCTGATTTGGTTAACCCTATAGGGTCAGACATATAGCATTCAAGAAGGATTAATAAATAAATAAATAAATAAATAGGGTCAACGGCCCAATTAAAAAAACAAATTGCAAAATCAGAATTTTCTCACTTTTTTAGCTATGTCAAAATTTCCAGACAAGCAATAAGGAATACAAAAATGAAGATGAAATCCTTGAATATTAATTATTTCTACCTTGCTAATTTTATGTCAGTGGGATTTGTCCCTGGTTTCCAAGTTATGAGTATATTCCTTGTCAAGTTCATCATTCTGAAGATGAGGCTCTGCTAGGGCTGGGAACAGCCGACACTAGAGAGAACAGCCGCCGCGAGGGGCTCTGCTAGGGCTAGGAACCAGCAGCCGCCGCCATCCCGGCCGCTAGGACTGGCAGCCGCTTGGAGGTCGCTTCGCGAGACCGACCGGCCTGTGACGGCTTGAGCAACGAAGCGATTTGCGACTGAGCCCGTCGATCGGCTTCAAGGCCTCGAGATCTGCCTGGAGATCGACCGGCCGCCGCTTGGACGCTTCACGGCTGCGAGATCGTCTTGTCACCTTTCTCTCTGCCTGGTCCCGACGGCTGGCGCACGGGAGATAGGTAAGGGTGAGCCGACGACAGCAGCCATCCGATCTGGATGTGATGGGCACGGCCCCAACCTCCACCCCTCCCCCCACGGGACCGGGTCATGGGGATTCTAAGCCCTCTTTCGCCCAGATTTTGGGAAAAATTTTGGTGGTAGACGCTGCGGAGACTCCGGTCGAAGGAACCCATTTCCGCAAAGAGGGGGCCCCAGCAATCGGAATCACGGCCACGGATGAAGTCCGTGGAGAAGCTTTCATGGAAAAACACGTGATTGTCCTAAAATTCTCCAGTTACCACCAACTTTGGCTGATATTCGAGATTCGATTCACAGAACTTGGGGCATTTTAGGCGATTTCTCACTCGGTTTACTAAATCAACGGCACGTGTTAGTCCGCCTTCAATCTGAGGAGGAAGCAAAGAAAGTACTGTCGAGAGACTCATTTTTTATTCGTAGAGATCGGTTCAAAGCTTTTCGATGGCATGATGGTTTTAGTTTGAAGGAGGACCCGATCTCGGTGCCGTTATGGGTAGAGTTGCCTAATTTACCTTTACATTTATTTCATCCCCCTATTTTAAAAGCAATTGTGAACTCTTTTGGTGGTTTTTTGCGGATGGATGATCATACTCGTTGTCTGTCACGCCCGGGCTTTGCCCGTGTTTGCGTGGAGATGACTTTGGCGGAGAAATTACCAACCCGAGTTTGGATTGACAGGGCCAACAATAGGGGTTTTTGGCAGAAGATAGAATATCCTGGTTTCAAATACTGTGATTTTTGTTCTCTGATAGGGCACCAAGAAGAGTTTTGTAGGAAAAAATTGGGTCTTAAGGGCGGAGGGAATGCCTCGGATCTTGGTAATGAGAAGCTGACCAAGCCAAAGGTTGAACCCAACACTGTCAAGCAACAATATGTCTTCGTTATCAAAACAACTAAGCCTCTCAATCCTGCAGCAGGTCCGAGTAGTTTAACGAATAGTCAGGGGGAGGAGATAAATGAGGAAGGTGGGGAGAAGAAGCTGGTGGCCATGGATCCGGGTAAGGTGGCTTTGTCAAACAAATTTGAGTCGCTCACTGCAAACATTGATGCAGAGGAGAGTGAGAACATGGTTCATGTTAGTGCTGAGCAGGTTACAGAAACTACGGAAGAATGCCTCCTAGAGGTGGGATATACAACTTCGGAGATTGCAAATGCTATTGGAATTCAAGAACAGCCGACACAACCAACAGATGACATAATCTCAGGGGCCAAGAGTGGTCTTTCCGACGACATGCTAAATGACAATATCTGCCCGGAACATCACATTGTGGCAAGGTCGCACGATGACTTTGGGGATGCTCAATTGGGACATCCTGGATCAGAGACACGAGCTGCATTAGCAGGGGAATTAGGAGTGGCTTCGCCCCAACCAGCTCACGGCCCAAAACAGAATGCGCTCACCACTAGTCAAAGCCCTACGTCAGATCACGGTCTCAGCCAGACCACGGCTCTGGGCACTCCTCGGGTCCAACCTGATCACGTCCCCAGCCCATCCATGACTCGAGCAGGACAGCAGTCAGACCTCAGCCCACGTCCGAGCACGGCCTCCCAGTCCACGACCCCAGCCTCTCCACGGCCCCAACCCAGGGGATGTGCTACCTCAGACAGCACGCGTCTTGCTCGCCGTTGGTGATTCTTTAGTGACGCAAACAAAATCGAGTGAAATGATACAGGAAGTAGAGGCTGCCACGGTAAAGCCGACAGTGATGGAACGTTTGACAGAGGTTATGGCCAAGCGCGCTCAATCCGCGGTAACTGGTAATTTTTCAGTGCCCGCGGCAGCCAGGAACGACGAGGACGAGCGCTTGTTTGAAGTCGCCATCCAGCTGTTTGAGGAGAACCGTGTTTTGCGACTAAAGAAACAATCTAGGACCACTAATACACTTGATAGCGCCACAGATGATGGTGACGAGGCGGCGTCGGAATCGGAGTTGGGGCCGGAATCACATGCTATTAATGATATAAATTTGGGGGCGCATTCCGATAAGGATCTGCAGAACAAAGTCAATCCGGCGGTCCTTCCGGGCAAGCGTCGTAAGACTAAGAGGGAAAAATCTTCCTCCCGCGCTTAAGATGCTGGAAAATTTTATGTTTTGGAATGCACGTGGGATTGGCAATAAGGCCACAAGGAGGAGGATAAAACATATGGTTGTGGATCATAGAGTCAGAATATTTCATTGCCAGCATTGGTGATATGTTGGCTTTATGCATTTTGGTTTTCGGATGCGGCCCAATTTTTTGTTTTGGTTATATCACGGGTAAAGTCATCATGTACTCCCATATTGATTGTAAATCAATTTTTTTGATAAGTAATAAAGGTCTGGCATTCCAGAAGTGCCCCTCCACACTGAAGGTTTAATAATAAAAAATAAAAAATAATAATAATAATAATAATAATAATAATAATAAAAAAGTTCATCATTCTGCCAATGTGCTAAGTACTAATAAAGTAAAACTAAAGTGTCAATAGAGATTGTGATGTAATATCTGCATTTTTTTTTTGTTTATTTATTACTTAATTATTAATTGGGTTAGTCCATAAAACCCAAGTACGAGTTGTAATTTAAGTAAGAATTGGGTTTATTTTATTTAAATAGGCATAGTTAAAAGTTGTAATCAATAGTGGTATCAAAATCTTGGATAACGATGTCGCGATAAGTCATTGTTAATTGAAAGCAACAACCCGTATTTGATGTGTGCGAGGGTGTACGATTATCTGCAAGTCATTACATTGTGAGACTTAGGGCTGGGCAAGTACGGATAATCGGCCCAAATTGTAAAAACCGAAAACCGGACCGAAAAAATCGGGCCTGTGTTTATGAGGCCCGAAATCGAACCGAGTTGACCGGTTAACCGATTTACGGGCCGAGTTCGGGCCGGTTTCGGTTCTAAGAGCAAAAAAATTCTACAGTAAAAAAAAAAATATTTCATCGTCAGAAATTATATCAAAAAATTACAAAAAAAAAAAAATACATCAAATTACAACATCAGATCTGTAATACTTCATTCATCGTTTGTAACTGTAACCATACAACAAAATTACTTTATTCATTAATCGAGATCGAGATCGAGATCTGATCGAGATGAGATGATATCTGATCTGATCGATCTCTGATGATCAGATGAGATCGAGATCTGATCTGATCGAGATGGTATCTAATCGAGATGAGATCTGATCGAGATCGAGGTCTGATCGAGATGGTATCTGATCGAGATGAGATCTGATCGAGATCGAGATCTGATCGAGAAGAGATCGAGATCGAGATCGATATCTGATCTGATCTGATCGAGATGAGATCTGATCGAGATCGAGATGAGATCTGATCGAGATCGAGATCGAGATGAGATCTGATCTGATCGAGATGGTATCTGATCGAGATCTGATCAAGATCTGATCGAGATCAGATCAAGATCTCTGATCAGATCAGATCTAGGGAAAGGCGGGGAAGGGAGGGGAGAGGGAGGCGGCTCGGCCATCGATCAGCATCACCATCGATCATCATCGCATCAGCATCAGCATCAGCATCAACATCAGCATCACCATCGATCATCATCATCCATCGAGCATCAGCATCGATCAGCATCACCATCGAGCATCTCTGATCTGAGATCTGGAAGAAGGAGGAGATCTGATCAGGGAGAGATCTGGAAGAAGAAGGCGGAGCATCTGTGGCGGAGCATCTCTGTGTGTGAGAGATCTGGAAGAAGAAGCATCTCTGTGTGTGAGAGATCTGGAAGAAGAAGCATCTCTGTGGCAAGAAGGCGGAGCATCTCTGTGTGTGAGAGATCTGGAAGAAGAAGGCATCTCTGTGTGTGAGAGATCTGGAAGAAGAAGGCGGAGCAGAGATGATCTTCGACTCTCTACGTGTGTGAGAGGGAGAGGGAGTGATCTTTAGAAATAAGGGAGCGATCTACTTGTGTGAGGGAGTGATCTTCAGAAATGAGGGAGTGATCTACGTGTGTGAGAGGGAGAGGGAGAGATCTTCGATCTTCGGATCTCTCCTGTGAGGGGAGAGAGAGTGATCTTCAGAAATGAGAGGAGATGTGAGAATGAGAGAAGTTGAGGGGGAGAGAGAATTATGTTACGTGATGGAGTCGGGCCGGGCCGGTTATCTGACGGGCTTCAGAAATGGAAACCGAGGCCCAAACCAGAAACTTCGGGCCGGGCCGGGCTTTTACAATCGAAAATATTTTAATTAATTAAAACCGATCCGAACCGACCCGATCGGTCCGGTTGTCGGTTCGGTCCGGGTTTTCGGTCCTAAATGCCCACCCCTAGTGAGACTGAAACACATCACGAAATTTTCACAGATTTTCACGTTAAAGAAAATTTTATATCAAAAAATTCGCAAGAACGGAGTGATTGTCACGAATGGTGATAACCCTAATTACCCCAAATTTTGAAATGGGAAGGACAATTTTTGGGTGAAAATTTTCCCCAAAACCCCAAAGAAGAAGAAAAGGGAAGAAGACATCGGTAAGAGACAAGAGATAATGCTTTAAATGGGATTCGAATCACACCAGCACGACCACCCATTGCAGCCACCATCCATGGCTACATTACTGTCGTGAAACCGCACCCATCTCACCATTCATCATCTCCATCTCTTTCTTTCCCTTCAACAGGTTTGCCACCATCATAATCAACAGATTCGCCGCCATAAACTCCATGACACCATGAATACCCAATGGCCAACCTGCCTCAACCAAGCAGCTGCACATTCTACTGGTATTGATCGCATCCGTCGAAGGAGGCAATGGCATTGACGCGATTCGTTTGGAGAAATTGATTTCTATATTAAGGGCTATGTACACCACCAACATTACTTTGTAGCACCACATGAATCTGATTCCGTGAACCAGGTTATTCACATTTGCATGGAAAACATTATACCACCATAGGCAGCAGAATATCGTGAGTTTGCTCTGGAGGTTATTCACCGCCACATGCCTGACCAAATACCATCGCGGGGCAAAAAAATTTATCAACCGAGGGAAAATTTAATGGGAAAATATGAGGAAAATTTTGCACAGAGAAATATCATCATGATTTGGATATCTTGTGTGCTAGGGATTCACATTGGACCCTATGTTGAGTGGCCAAATTTTTATTTGATTTTTCATGGTTCGATCAATTATAAAGGAAGAGTTCGAGGTGAACTCTTGCTCATGTATTTTTCAAAGATATTATCATTAAAGCTCGAGGACAAGCTTTAATAAGTAGGGGAGAATGATGTAATATTGACATTTTTTATTTTATTATTAATTGGGCTAGTCCATAAAGCCCAAGTAAGAGTAGTAGTCCAAGTAGGAACTAGGTTTAGGTTTTCTTTTATTTATATGGGCGGAAGTTGTAATCAGTTTTGTTTTAAGTTCGAAAAATAGTTGTGAAACTTTGTGTATAATAGTTGTGATACCTCAAAATGTGGTTGAGTAGAATAACTACACCAACAACATAAGTGATGTACGAACGTGTAATAGTCAAACAACACTCCTTGTTTCCTATCCAATTTCACACTAGAATCCATAGGAGTATCCTTAGGCTGAGAACCTATGAGACCTGTTTCAGAAAGTAAATCAAGCACATATTTTAGTTGAGATAGGAAGATACCCTAATGAGAATGAGCAACTTCAATCTTAAGAAAGTAGCAAAGAGAACCCAAGTCCTTAGTATGAAATTGCTTACCCAGAAAAGTTTTTAGAGCTACAACCTCTGGAGAATCATCCCCCGAAATAATAATATCATCAGCATAAACAATTAAAACAATGCTACAGGTCATAAAATGTCGAACAAAGACATTATGATAAGAAGTGGATCGCTGAAAGCCAAAACCAATTACTACATCATTGAACCTCAAACCAAGCACAAGGCAACCTGTTGATTGTGATGGTGGCAGACCTATTGAATCTCCCCATTAAGGATCCTCCCATTTCCACTTCCATTCATCTTCATCTTCCTCAAGGATCACTTCTTCAAGCAAACCCACCATTTGGAGAGCTTTCATTCTTCCCCATCTAATAGATTTCTTTCAGGATGAATATTCCACACGCACTCCCAATCAACAAAAAGCCAAACTTCGAAACCCACCACATATTCCTTGAGGAAACTAAGAAGGAGCTTCGGGTCATATGTTGCATGCTTACAAACACGGGTGTCATGACGGACACAACAACATGACAAGTCTAAAAAACTAGGGCACGGGCATAGTTTTAAAAATGTAATAAGGCTTGCACCTCACGCCTTGTCAAAAAAATTTAACTATGTCTTAAGCCTCACTGGTTTGGTACCGTTTATGCCTTAGTTGAGTGAGACGTATGCCTCACACCTCGTCAAGTTTCTTTGCTTCAGTTCCGATTACGATTTTTTAACTTTGGACACGGGTACAACTAGGATACTCTACTAAAATGGTATTTTATTTTTATATGTTGTAATTAATAACATGAACATAAACATGAAATCGTTACGAGATTATTTATATTTCTATACATGCCAATTAATATGCAAATAACAATCAGTCTATACGACAAGTGTTGCAATTTATCATTGTAAGTGTCCAAGAAGTGTCATGTCTGAGAAGTGTTCAAGCATGTCGACCCCATGAAAAATGATGACCCATATCTAATTGTGTGACATGTGTTGGGGAGGAGTATCCAAGGAGTGTCGTGTCTGGAACGGACACACATCCTAAATGAAGTGTTTGTGCTTCCAAGTTCCCAACTAAACATCATACCAAAACCGAATGTAGCTTCCTAGTTCTTGAGGTTGAGGTGATGTTTCCCCAAATGTTTGACGTCTGGGTAACCAACCTCTTTGGTTAGCTTCATACTTTGTCGCATTGACTCTCGTCTACTGAGCTTCATTTTCCTTTTCAAACTGCCAAAATCCATGGTCAGCCGTTGATAGCGTTGGTAAGCCAGTCAAAGTATGTTGGTCAGCCGTTTTGAACCCTAAGTAAGTCGCCATGTTGAGCGCAGGTTGAGAGGGTGAGGTGGTCCCATACCGGTGTTCCAGCTGTAGGTGGTCCAGGCACAGTGTTCCCGTTACAACCCCAAGAAACAGAAAAAATGTCTTTGTTTTCAAGACTTTCCCGTTCTTCTAGTTCTAGGACAAGCAATCCAAATTTACAAAACAAGATGGAATGTAGAATTCCAGAAGTTGAAAAAGATTTACAAAACTGGTCTATACCAGCAGTTCCATACAAGAAGATTTACGAAGTATCTCAATCCTTTTTCTCTCAAAAAACTGAAGATTTAATTGACATAGTCGAACAGACTGTGCCTCTCAATGGATCTTTAGCTTCAAAGCATTTATTTTCAGCCCAAACACTTGACTATTTACTTAGCCAAGATTACAAGTACATCCATATTGGGTTGATCCAGATCGAACTCAAACCCCTTACAAGAACAGGGTTAGATACCTGTGCCTTAATTGCACTCCGCGATTGTAGACACAATAAGTTTCACGACTCTCTGCTTGGAATAGCAGAATCAACTCTGTCATCGGGTCCAGTTTATTTCAACTGCTACCCCAATTTCTCGGTGTCCCTTAAGGATCCAAACGTCCTTGAAACACTGACACTCAATATTCAGACCTCTGGTTTTGATATGATCGAAGGTTCTGAACCCTTAGCCCTCATTTACAAGATCACCTTTAAAGCTATGAAGACTCAATTGAGCCCAAAAGCTTTACAAGAGTCTGACAAAGGATACACAATCCTTTTTCAAGCTAATAAGGAGAAAACCAATGTTATCGTTCCAAAGACAATTCATTGGAATCAGGTTACTCTTCCAGAATCTTGGAAGATTCAAGAAGCAGTTGTTCCTAGAAAACCTCCTTCTAGCCAGCTCGATCATATGTTCACTTTTCCTGATGGATCAGTCGAACTTCTTTTCTCTGAAGCAAGAGTCACACGACTTAATCCTTCAGATTTTCAATCAGGACGTAGATCTGAAGCATCCTTCAGAACTGCTCCTACTCACATCACTAGAGCAACCACACCTGATGCTCCACCTCATCTTGATCTTGCGAATATTATACCAAACCCCCAATATCCGCAAATCCCCCACCAATTTACAATCCTCCTGAACAAAAGATTGAACAAGAACATCAATCTCCTACTCAATCGGAAATGAACTTTCCACCTTCTTTATGTTGCCTATCTAAACCCTTCAATCTTAACAAACAATTGATTCAAACTGAATTCATGTCAGAATCTAATAAGCAAAGACGTCAAACGTTCTATGCTCAAACCAATGAATCTCAGATAACAGATTTAGGTAAGAAATTTTATGAATGCTGTGAAGAAATGAAAGAAAATTTACCTTTCTTAGATTGGTATTTTAATGTTCATCTCCCACATATTCATGTCATGAATGTTTCCTCCAAAATATGGACATCTACTGAGAATCAAAATATCAATTCAATTCTACCTCCATTAAGTGAATTCACATTCAATACAATGGGACAAGATCGTGTTGCTTCTCCCTTGAAAGATTCCAATTCTGAGGCATTACAACTTGGTAACAAACTCAGAATTCAAACTCTGTCAAATCCTGATATGAGTGTTGAATCTGACATTAGTGTTGATTTTGATCCTATGGCCGAACTTGATAATCTCAATTTTATCAACTATCAGGTCAATCCCATTAAGCATGCTAAACCAGCAAAGTCTTATGGCAATTATCAAAATCCACTTCCTAAAACAAGAAATTTTTATCCAAGACCATCCTTACCAGATATGCAGTATGAAGAAAGGTCACTGTAAACATTTGGTTCTTTTACTACGGGTAATCTCTATATTTGGAATATAGACGGATTATCTAAAGACGGTCTTATTGAAGTCACCCAAGAAATGGTTATGCTTGCTTCCACTCATCGCAGTGAAAACAAGGATGATAAGTCCATTGCTCAAATTATCATCGCTGGTTTCAGTGGATTAATCAAAGGATGGTGGGATAATTATCTCACTCTACAAGAAAACATATTATATTACAAGCAGTTAAAATTGGCCATGATGGACAGCCAATGAAAACTGATCAAGGACAATTTATTCCTGATGCTGTAATTACTTTGATTACTTGCATACTTAAGCATTTTATTGGAAATCCCAGTGAATATCAAGGTAAATCTAAAGATTTACTTATGGTTCACAAATGTCCTACTCTTAGCCATTTTAGATGGTACAAGGACATTTTCCTTAAAAAAGTTATGCAGCAATCTGAAACAAGTAATCCTTTTTGGAAACGAAAGTTTCTTTCAGGTTTACCTGCTATCTTTGCAGAAACAGTCAGGAATAAGTTACAAGAAAAATATCAAGGAGATATTCCATATGATAGCCTTACTTATGGAGATCTTATTGCTTTCATTAATGGATGTGCCTTACAAATATGCAATGATCTTAGGCTTAAACACCAGCTTAAGAAACAACATATTAATGGGCTCAAAGAACTCGGTGATTTCTGTCAACAGTATGGATTTGAAGATTTTCGAATTCCTGGTTCGAATTCTCATTCCAGACAACTCTACAGATCTCATCCTGCCCGTCAGTACAAATCCAAAAAGCCTTACGGGCTTAAACAACCCAAAGACTTGGACAAGTACTATAGCAAGCCCAAAAGGCATGGGACTCATAAACCCAAGCCCGAACATTTTAAGAAACATTACAAGCCCAATTCAAAACCCGTTTGCTTTAAATGTGGACGTCCTAGCCATTATGCAAAAAATTGCAGAACGGCCCAAAAGATTCAAGCCTTACAAGCTCCTGAAGAAATTAAGACCATGTTTCTTAATATTCTAATGGATTCTGAAGCTGATTCTTCTGATGAAGAACTTCAACTCTTCCATATCAATCGCTTCTCATCCGACTCAGATATCTCTGATAATTCTGATGCTTGTGCAGAAGTTTGTCATTGCAAGACTGTTAACATGTTATCAAATAAGAAACAATCCAGTATCTTATTAGATTTTGTTGAAAAAATCGAAGATTCAAGTCTTAAGACTGAATATCTTCAGCATATCAAAAACTCATTAACCAAAACTCAGAACATTCCTGAAGTTGTTAATCCGTTTTATAGTCATAAAGAAGTCATAGATAGATTCAAAGGATCTACTACTACTTCATCTTCCGTCAGCATATATGATCTTCAACATGAAGTAAATAATATCAAGAAAGATATTACTTTACTTAAACAATCCCAACTGCTTCTAGATCTTAAATTCCAAGATCTTCAAACAGTTCCTCAAGAAGCCTCTTCTTCCGAACCAGTTTCTCAAGAAGAACCTCCTCAATTCCTTCAAACTATCAACCAATCTATACCCCATCAAGTTTCAATTCAGAAATGGTATGTTTCTGTTCATCTCTTCATCAATAAATAAATCTTAATTTCAACAATAGCTCTGATTGACTCCGGAGCTGATATGAATTGTATTCAAGAAGGAATTGTCCCTGCTCAATACTTTTCTATCACAAACCAAAAGTTATACACTGCTAATGATTCTCCACTTAAAATCCAATACAAACTTACCAATGCACACATCTGCAAGGACAAAGTTTGTATCAAGCAACATTTTCTGCTTGTTCAGAACATGGCACAGAAAATGATTTTAGGAACTCCTTATATATCTGCAATTTCTCCTTTCACAATCACTAAAGAAGGTATTAAGGCTACCTATTTAGGTACTGATATCGAGTTTAAGTTCTTGTTTAAACCTGAAATATTTGAAGTTAATCAGATGAATCAAAAGATTCAATCTCTTAACCTTATATCTCAGAAACAACAACACTTAGATTCCCTTAAAAAGGAAATTGAGTATAAAAGAATTGAACAACAAATTCAAGATCCTACATTACAATCTCAGATTGTCCAATTTAAAGAAAAGATTAAAAACAATCTATGTTCTGATCTTCCCAATGTCTTACGTTGGAACAGATATCCCATTCCTCATCAAATCACTCTTTTGAAAAGATTGCATTCTGCATGTGTCTTTTCCAAATTTGATCTCAAATCTGGATTTTGGCAAATTCAGATTCATCCCAAGGATAGATATAAAACTGCCTTCAATGTTCCTTTTGGTCATTACGAATGGAATGTAATGCCCTTGGGTCTAAAAAACGCTCCAAATGAATTTCAAAATATCATGAATGAAATTCTCTCTCCCTTTTCACACTTCACAATTGTGTATATCGATGATATACTTGTTTTCTCTGAGTCTGTTCCCGCCCATTGGAAACATTTGTATCAATTTGAAAAATGTATTCAAAACAACGGTTTGGTTTTATCACCTACCAAAATCAATCTCTTTCAAACCAATGTTCGTTTTCTAGGACATACAATCTCACATGGAATGATCACTCCTTTTTCAAGAGCAATTAATTTTGCAGATAAATTTTCTGATGAAATCCGGGATAAAAATCAATTACAAAGATTTCTTGGATCTTTAAATTATGTTGCAGATTTCTATAAAGGCCTCCGTGTTTTACTTAAGCCTCTTTACAATAGACTTAAGAACAATCCAGGCCCATGGACTAATGCTCATTCCCAAATAGTCCGTCAAGTCAAAGCCCAAGTCAAGAGTCTTCCTTCTTTAGGAATCTCAGATCCCAAAGCTTTCAAGATTGTAGAAACAGATGCGTCCAACCAAGGGTATGGTGGTATCCTTAAACAGCGTCTACCTGAATCTACTTCCATTCAATTAGTCTGATACCATTCTGGTATTTGGAACTCTACTCAGATCAATTACTCAACTGTCAAAAAAGAAGTTTTATCGATTGTTTTATGCATCATGAAATTTCAAGATGATTTAACAAATCAAAAATTTCTTTTACAAGTTGATTGCAAATCCGCCAAGGAGATTTTGACTAAAGATGTTTTAAATCTAGTTTCCAAACAGATTTTCGCCAGATGGCAAGGCTTGATTTCTGCTTTCGATTTTTAAATCCAGTATATTAAAGGAGCAAATAATTCTCTTGCTGACTTCCTCACAAGAGAGTTTATCCAAAAATGAGTTCGCAGAGCTCATCTTCTTCGCAGGTTCCCTCTGCACGACCCCAGTTCAAGTCCCAATATGCTATGCCGCCTTCTGCGACACAGCACAAGTCCCCTTTTTCTTATGCAACAACCCTTACCAATCCTTTTCAGCCTCTCCAGGAAGCTGATGAATCAAGTTCAATCGCCTCTTTCCAGAAGCCTCCAGTTCATCCCAATCAATATGTGACTAAGACTTGTCTCGAGCCTCTCCTGCTACTCGAGCCCAGTCTCTACTCACTTATCAAAGATCCCCAATCAATTACCCGTCATGTCTTCTCTGCTTCACAGCTCTTTGAAGAATCTGATGGTCTCAAGAATCAAAGATTTTATGAGTTTATCCTGGTCGATACAGACTCTGTGATAGTCACTCATAACAAAGAGAAATCTAATTCCGAAAAAATTTCTCATTCCAAGTGTCAGATCTTGAAGATTATGACAGAAGCTGACTGGCAGCAACATCCAAGCTCCCACAAGAAGTTCTCTGTCATCTTTCTTCCTGCATCTTACAATTATCAAGATTACAAGCAAGCCTGGAATCGAGCTTTTCTTGTTCCTTCACAGAATTGTTCTCATTCATGGTTTTTCTTCTTCTGTAAAAAATTCAAGCAACCTTCAATTCCCTTATGGTTTCAACACAAATGGTGGAATCATTTCGGCGCCGAAGATGGAATCCTTCCTTCTCCCGTCAATGAAGGATGGACCATTTTCAAATCCAAGTTTCAACCACCTGCACCGATACCTCAACAGGTTCTTTTCTTGTGGTTCTTCATCAAGTTCAATCTGACATGGATTTCCTGCTGGGATTTCTCTGTCTCTGCTCTCACAACCATCAATCAGTCAGCTCAACCACCATTCTGGTTCTACAGACGTTTCAAGATCAAATGGTGGCCGACTTTTGACCACAGCCATGCTACCAAAGATGGAGTCTCAAGGTTCTTCTCTGGACAACCTATTCCGGCTGCTCCAATCATGAAGTCCTCTCAGGTTCCTTCTCAAGCAAAGCTTCTTAAAGACCATATTAAGAAGCAACTCCGCGGCAAGCCAACAAGAGCCCAGCTCTTAGAAACTCTTTCCATGATAGCTTCAGAAAAATCAGAGGATGAAGACGAAGCTACAGAGTCCTCCAGTGGACCCTCCAATTAGGATGACTGTTATGGCATCTTTCCGCCATTTACGTCAACCTAACAATTATGTTGTCTCTCCAAGAATCTGCCAGCATTCGCAAGCATCCAATTATGCTTTCGGCCACAGTACCCGACAACATCTTTATTTTACTGTTTACAAGGGACGCGTGCATCAACAGTTGATCCACTCATCCACAAAAGTCAAAAGGTGAATGATGACGCATGTCGCATTATTCTCCCTCAATTATCGCTACCAGCCATTCAAGAGATAGGCATCCAGCTAATCTCTTTCCAGAAGCCTTATCGCTTCATGGGTTTCTTTTGCTATAAATAAGAATGTAATTTCCCTTTGTTAGACAGACGATTTCAGAACCCCAACCTTTTATGTAACCCTAAGAACTCTGTCTCTGTAAGCTTTCCTCTCCCATCCAGTAAGTCTCCTGTACATTACCTGTACATTACTTATCTTTCAATAAAAGCATATTATCTATCTCTTTTCTTTTCAAAACCTATTCTTCTTTCAGATCTCTGACAAGATCTTACAGTGAATCTCTAAGTGTCAAACAGGAAACTGTCTTAGAGCTGTATCGATCGATTGATTCTGATCAAAGAATAATCTAAATGGTTTTTATGCATATCTTCTTAGATCTTGTTATATTTTATCTGATCTGTATGACAGTAATTGTTTATCTTCTTTTCTCTTCTGTTGTTCATATCTTGTCTTCTTTGTAGCAAACAAATCATTTCCCAATTTAAAGATATTTGTTGTATCTGAAATATGTTGTTTGGCAAACAAATCATTTTCTAATTTAAAGTTATTTGTTATATTTGAAACGTGTGTGATTTAACTCATTAATGTTAATGTTTCTATTTTTTGTGCATTAATGGAGCGAATTTAAAGCAATTAACTTCAACTTTTTTGGGGTTGTATATCGCCCTTATGTGAGGTTTAATTTAGTAGAAACCAAAAAACTCCGTGTAACCTGCAAATCAAAATCTAGTCGGCAATTATGCATGTCTAGTCAAGAGAGTCTCAGTCTCATTGGTTCCAACCTTGTCATAATAAAAAAATGACCAAGTGTTGAACTATGTGAAGTGTACAGTAGAGTTAAGAATTAAGTATCAACTACATGCACAAGCATGACTCATGAGGTAGTTCACAATTTTGCCTTAACACTCGATCAATCTCAATAGCACATATTTTAAAGAAGTTTCATGTCACCCATGAATCAAAGATTTCTTGCCAACTTTAGCTCATGCAAATGTTAGATATTTATTGAGATGTTTCAAATTAACAAAATCATATCACACAAGCAACTTCGCTATTCTACAGTGTAATCATTCTCCATCTCGACCATGGTATGCCATTCAATATAGTTATGCTCTTGTGAAAGCTTCATTGTGTGATTCATAGCAGCTCTTCCTTGCATTTCTAGAACCATCATCCTTGCCTTTGCATTGTATATTGTTTTCCTAGTTCATTTATTGCCGACATTGTGTTCCTTAAGTGTGTTCAGGACTACCCGGAGCCTCACTCCACACTTCAACATGTCTTCTAACATTCTCTTCTCATTTCTATTTAATCTTCCAACATAGGAGTGTCCGCCTAAAGAAGAATTATGGCTATGGTTATGCAATCCACATTACACACAAAGCCTCCATCTATCTTCACCTTGTGGTACTCTGTTCACTGTAAAAGGACAACCACACTTTTTCGTTCCCTTCCGAGCTTCCAATGAATTCGGCCTCTCTTTGCACTTATGGTTTTTACAGTAATGACCACCTCGCTCACAATCTAATATCAACCTTCCATTTCTACCTGGATTGGTTTTCAAACTTGACAATAACAACTACCATATTAGTTGTTCTTCCAACCCCTTGGCACCATTCAATGAGTGCATCCCGGGAGTCAAATCCCTACAATAATTAAACAACCATAAATTGTGTTTATATAGACATATATGGTTTTTACATATTCAGTCTATTGAATACACTAACCTGGTTAGTCTGAAAAATACGAGAATTGTCATGAATTTCTTGGAGCTCTCCTTCGGGGTTACTACTATTGGGGTTCACATCCAATGACAACAAGTGAGAGTTAGTCTCATCAACTCCAAACTCGTCCAATAAGAAAAAAAGAATATAATTTATGTCTTTTACTGAAAGGATTGATGTTCGAAAAGCCATGCAAGTGTTAACATTGACTCTTGAGATATACCAACCTTGTATAAGTCTCCTACACGATTTTCTGCGAGTTTGATCTCCATAGGAGACTAGTCAGTCACTAACAGAAAAGTTGGCTCATCAAACCTTATTGAATCCTATGTAAATAACATAATTCCAAGAAATTCAATTTAAAGGGACCCAAAAAAAACATTTTTTTCAAGATTACTCAAAAGAACCACAATCGCAATTTTCATACTAAAAACATCGAATAAGAATCATGAACATTTGTTGATTCTAGCAACACATGGTTTATCACCATTGTGCATAGCAATTGATGTCATGCCCTCTCCAAAATCTAAAGGGAGGAAAAAACTTTGGGACTTTACCCATCTGGGATTTGTTTTGAATTAAGAAAACACATTTTCAAGGTAAAGAAAACAATATTTTAATCAATTACTTGGATAGCATGGCCCATGTGGCATTGGTATTCAACACATAACACTATGAATATTGGATTGAAGATTTCTTCATCAATTGGGATGTTGTATTGGGTCAATAACTTATTTATGTTGTCGGAGGGCCAAGTTCTGAATAAAATGCCTATCCTCTTCTATGTATCACCTTGCAGCATTATGGTGCCCCAACTCAATTTAGCACTAGGTGTCATAGACGATTTTGGGGCGTCAATCTAAGAGTTCAATTTTCTATGACAATTAGTAGTAAATACTTAAAAATAAATAATAAATATGACGTAACAACTTACAAGGGCGTGCTTTGTTTCTCTCTCTACGAGAGAAGCAAGTGTGTTTGACTTAAACCGTATGAAAGAAAAAAGCTACCAAGTCTCAACCTTTCTACAGGCTCTCAGCTTCAAGCTAATTTCTTCTCTCTTCCGACATTGTGCATCACATGTTTTCTTGTTCATTTTCTTCTCTTTTTTCTCATTCTTTATGCACTTACACCTTGTTTTTTGCTTCCTCATCATTCTCATTTTTCCTCAAATTCTTTTGAAGATTCTGAAGACTGACTTTAAACAAAGCTTATCCTCATATTCTTCCTTTTAGCTCTCTTTTTACATTCTCTTTATAATTTTTCCTTCTTGAGTTTTGTTCTGAATTTGGTAAAGATTTTGTGTGACATTTTCACACGAGAAAACACAAGTCTTATGTGTACTAAGAAGAAAAATAGGTTTAGTTTCCTCGTGAATTTACATAAATTTTTTACCTTGAAAATCAAAATAGTTAAGGAATTAAACATAATTTATTTGCATAGTTTCATTGAGAAGATGAATTTGATTCCTCTTAAATTAAAGTTGAAGTTTTAATTGAATTATGATCATAATTTATTTAAAATTGGTGTTGATGAATTAAATTCAATGAAGTCAGAGAGAGGCGATTTTGAGGGGCACTTTGGGAATTTATTTTCATATTTGATCTTTCGATCTCAGTCGTCCCTTGTTGGTTGGAGTTAATCTGCGCCATTGAAAATCGTGGCGGCTCGCCTAGGTTTCTCCGCCTAGAGGCGCTCTGCAATACGGCCACTACGTCACGCCGTCACGCCACTACGTCACGCCTCGATGCTATAGCAGAGAGTTTAGTTTCAGTGGTGGCGGCTCCTTTTTGTACGCAAGAAGAAGTCGTCCTGTTTCGTAACAGCCTGCTACACCACAGCCATCGGACTGATTGCCGTTACGATACAGCCGCCCACGTTTCTTCTTGATGTGATGTCAGGGTCCACAGCCGACATCCCCCACCCCTCGGGTCCTGGACATGGGGAAGGAGCGGCTGCTCCTAAGCCCTCTTTCGCCCAGATTTTTAGAAAAATTTTGATTGCCGATACTGCGGAGATCCCGGTCGAAGGAACTCGTTTTCGTAAGGAGGGTGCACCTGGCAGACAACGACACAGAACTTGGCAGACAACGACACCGACCTACCCTGGCAGACATTCGAGACTCGATCCACAGAACTTGGGGAATTTTGGGCGATTTTTCGCTTGGTTTACTCAACCAACGACACGTATTGGTCCAACTTCAATCTGAGGTGGAAGCAAAGAAAGTTCTGTCGAGGGATTCTTTTCTGATTCGGGGTGTTCGCTTTAAGGCTCTCCGTTGGCATGATGGCTTCAGTTTGAAAGAAGATCCAATCTCAGTGCCTTTATGGGTAGAGTTACCTAACTTACCTTTGCATTTATTTCACCCTCCGATTTTAAAAGCAATTGTGAATTCATTTGGTGATTTTTTGCGGATGGATGATCATACTCGATGCCTGTCACGCCCGGGCTTTGCCCGTGTTTGCGTAGAGATGACTTTGGCGGAGAAATTACCATCTAGAGTGTGGATTGACAGGGCCAATAATAGAGGTTTCTGGCAGAAGATCGAATATCCCAGTTTCAAATATTGTGACTTTTGTTCTCTGATTGGGCACCAAGAGGAGTCTTGTAGAAAAAAAACCGGGTCTTAAGGGCAGAGGGAAAGCCTCGGATCTTGGTAATGAGGAGGTGACCAAGCCAAAGGTTGAACCCAACACTGTGCAACAATATGTCCCCGTTAGCAAAAAAGATAAGCCTCTCATTCCTGCAGCAGGTCCGAGTGGCGCAAAGCATAGTTGAGGGGAGGAGATTAATGAGGAAGTTGGGGAGAAGAGGCCGGTGGCCATGGATCCGGGTAAGGTGTTTTTGTCAAACAAATTTGAGTCGCTCACTACAAACATTGGTGCAGAGGAGAGTGAGAACATGGTTCATGTTAGTGCTGAGCAGGTTCCAGAAACTACGGAAGAATGCCTCCTAGAGGCGGGTTATACAACTTCGGAGATTGCAAATGCTATTGGAATTCAAGAACAGCCGACACAGCCAACAGATGACATAATCTCAGGGGCCAAGAGTGGTCTTTCCGACGACATGCCAAATGAAATTATCCGCCCGGAACATCACTTTGTGGCAAGGTCGCACGATGACATTGGGGACGCTCAATTGGGGCTTCCTGGATCAGAGACACGCGTTTCATTGGCAGGAGAATTAGGAGTGGCTTCGCCCCAGCCAGCTCACGGCCCCAAACAGAATGCGCTCACCACCAGTCCCAGCCCTGAGTCAGAGCACGGTCTCAGCCAGACGACGGCTCTGGGCACTCCACGGGTCCAGCCTGATCACGGACCCAGCCCGTCCTTGACTCGAGCAGGACAGCAGTCAGACAGCCCACGTCCGAGCACGGCCTCCCAGTCCACGGCCCCAGCCTCTTCACGGCCCCAACCCAGGGGACGCGATACCTCAGACAGCACGCGACTTGCTCGCCGTTGGTGACTCTTTAGTGCCACAAACAAAATCGAGTGGAATGTTACAGGAAGTAGAGGTTGCCCCGGTGAAGCCGACAGTGATGGAACGTTTGGCAGAGGTTTTGGCCAAGCGCGCTCAATCCGCGGTAACTAGTAATTTTTCAGTGCCCGCGGCAACAAGGAACGACAAGGACGGGAGCTTGTTTGATGTCGTCGTCCAGCTGTTTGAGGAGAACCGTGCTTTGCGATTAAAGAAACAATCTATGACCACTAATACACTTGATAGCGCCACAGATGATAGTGACGAGGCTGCGTCGGAATCGGAGTTGGGGCCGGAATCACATGCTATTAATGATATAAATTTGGGGGCGCACTCCGATAAGGATCTACAGCACAAAGTCAAACCGGCGGCCCTTCCGGGCAAGCGTCGTAAGACTAAGAGGGGTAAATCTACCTCCCGAGCTTAAGATGATGGAAAATCTTAATTTTTGGAATGCTCGTGGGGTTGGTAATAAGACAACGAGGAGGAGGTTATAAAATATGGTTGTGGTTCATAGAGTCAGAATTCTTCATTGCCAGCATTGGTGATATGTTGGCTTTATGTATTTTGGTTTTCGGATGCGGCCCAATTTTTTGTTTTGGTTATATCACGGGTAAAGTCGTCATGTACCCCCATATTGATTGTAAATCAATTTTCTTGACAAGTAATAAAGGTCTGGCATTCCAGAGGTGCCCCTCCATACTGGAGGTTTAATAAAAAAAAAAAAAAATCTATTAAGAAAATCGTGTGCAATAGTATACAGTGTCACTATAAAGTTTAATGCGACAGATTGAGATATCACATTTGCTAGTATTTATGAGTAATCGGCATGTCACACAATGGAAATTGACAGTAAATTACATTCGGTTTAAATTATTATCCTTTAGCACACGTTAACCAATCAAAATGATTCACATCAAAGTGTCACTCATGTGTCTCTCTCTTCCATGTATGCTTCTTGGCTCTTATTGCTAATTTGCTATGATGAAGGTACTGTTGGTCAGCCGTTGATAGCGTTGGTAAGCCGTGTAGAGTGTTGGTCAGCCGTTAGGACCCAGATCTAGTGTAAGTCGCCATGGTGTGCGCTGATGAGAGATCTAGGGTAGGTGGTCCCACTTAGGTGTTCCAGCTGTAGGTGGTCCGAGTACAGTGTTCCCTCTCCTCCTTAAGCAAATTTGTTAAGATGTCTATGTTTTCAAGACTTTCCAGAACTAATAGTTCTAGGTCAAGTTCTTCAAACAAAATGGAGGGTAGAATCCCTGAAGTTGAACATGATTTACAAAACTGGTCAATACCAGTAATCCCCCAAAAAGAGATTTATAAAATCACCCATTCAATCTTTTCTTCAAAAACTGAAGATTTAATCAGTATTGTCGAACAGACAGTACCGATCAATAAATCTTTAGATTCAAAACAGCTTTTATCTTCAAAAACAATCAATTCTTTAATTAAAGAAAACTTCAAATACCTTCACTTTGGTTTGATCCAAGTAGCCCTAAAACCTTTAACTAGGTTAGGACTCGACACTTGTGCCTTAGTTGCTCTTCGCGACTGTAGACACAACAAGTTCAGTGATTCTCTGCTTGGAATTGCAGAGTCTTCACTCTCAATGGGTCCAGTTTATTTCAACTGTTACCCTAACTTCTCTGTGTCACTCAAGGACCCAAACATCCTTGAAACACTCACTCTGAACATTCAGACCTCAGGCTTTGACATGGCTGAAGGTTCTGAACCAATTGCTCTGATCTATAAGGTCACCTATAGAGCAATGAAAACCCAATTGAGCCCTCGTGCTCTTCAGGCTGATGAAAAAGGACACACTATCCTTTTTGAAGTTAATGACCAGAACACCAATGTTATCGTACCCAGAACGATACAATGGGATCAGGTCACACTTCCTGAAACCTGGACTATTGAAGGAGCTTCTATACCTAGAAGTCTTCCTCCAAGTCAAGTTGACAAGATCTTGACTCTCCCTGACGGGACAGTTAAGCTTAGATTCAGTGACCTTCGTATCACTGACCTTGACCCTTCTTGTTTCCAATCAGGACGCAGATCCTCTGAATCTCCTTCATTCAGAACTGCTCCTACTCAATTTCAATCGAGAGTTCCTACTCCCGAACCTCATCTTCAATTAAGGAATATTAGGACAAATCCTAATTATCCTCAGATTCCTCAACCTGTTTATAATCAAGATGAAGTTCCTGAAACTTCAGAAGCAAATCAATCACCCACACAATCTGAAATGGAATTTCAGATTCCAAGGGTTCAATGTTTAACAACAAACTTCAAACTCGATAAAGAGAAAATCAAACAAGACTTCTTGTCTTCTGAAAATGATGAAAGACGTGAAAAGTTCATTGCTAAGACAACTGAGTCAGAACGCAAAGAACTTAGCAAATCTTTCTATGAATGTTGTGAGGAATTGAAAGAGAATATACCTTTCTTAGATTGGTATTTCAATATTCATATCCCTCAAATTCATGTTTTAAATGTTACTCCCAAAGTCTGGACTTCCACAGACAAGAAAACTGTAAGATCGGTTCTACCTCCCATAGTAGACCTTCAATTTAAAGTTTCAAATCAAAATTATGTTGCTTCTCCATTTTCTCATCAAACAAATGATTATGCTAGTACTATTATTCAACAGAATAATTATACTAACCTCTTATTATCTGAACTTGGTGATAAACTGGTTCAAGACCAGCTTGTAACTAACGAGCTGAAAAAGAAGCAATTAGAAGAAAAGGTGAACAAAGAACAGGAATTGAAGAAACAGAATGTTTACTTTCAAATCCCTGACCCTTTGGCGCCAAACACATTTTCTTCTAAATCAAATTTATTAAAAGCTATTGATGCCAAATTAGATGCCCTTAATTTGGATTCAAGATTAAAAATCAATACCTTGTCTAATCCAGCCATGACTGACTGTGATTCAGACATAAGTGCTGATTTTGATCCAATGTCTGAACTGGATAGATTAAACTATATCCCGTACCAGGCTAATCCAATCAGGCATGCTAGAACAGCATCCAAAACTCCTAAATGGAAGAATCCAATGCCAGTCTCTAGGAATTTCTATCCTAGACCTTCATTCCCAGATATGCAGTTTGAAGAACGGAATCTTCAAACCTTTGGTTCTTTTTCTGCAAAAGAATTGTATATTTGGAATATTGATGGCATTACTGAAGATGCAATTCTTGAGCTCACTCAAGAAATGGTGATGATGGCTTCTACTCATCGAGCAGAAGGCAAAGATGATCACACCATTGCAACTGTTATTGTTCAAGGATTTTCCGGTTTAATCAAAGGATGGTGGGATAATTATCTCACTACAAATGAAAAAACAGAAATTCTGTTTGCTAAAAAGATTGGTCCTGATGGCCACCCAATCAAGGTCGAAAATGATCTTGGTCAAGAAACTTTCATTCCAGATAATGTGCCAACCTTGATTCAAAGTATTCTGAGACATTTCTTAGGAAATCCAAATGAATACCAAGGTAAAGCTAAGGACTTGCTCATGTCTCATAAGTGTCCAACTCTTAGTCATTTTAGATATTATAAAGATATCTTCATGAAAAGAGTAATGCTTCAGACTGATGCAGCAAATCCATTCTGGAAACGCAAGTTTATTTCAGGTCTTCCTGAACTCTTTGCTGAAACAATTCGCACCAAACTCCAAGAACAACATGGAGGTGATATTCAGTATGAATTACTCACATTTGGTGATTTAATTGCATTTATCAATAAATGCGCCCTTCAAATTTGTAATGAATTAAAATTAAGAAAACAATTAAAGAAGCAACGTCTTCATGGTCCTAAAGAATTAGGAGACTTCTGTCAACAATATGGGTTTGATGATTTTCGATATCCAGCCCATCTCAATTCCAAACACCATTTAACTTCTAAACAAAAGTATCGGTCCAATCCAGCCCGACACTTCAAACGCAAACAGCCTTATGGCCCAAAGCCTGCTAAGCCTGTCGAACAGTACTATAGCAAGCCCAAACATCATGGGACACATAAGTCCAAGCCCTTTGTGAAAGGTTCCACTTCTAGGCATGTTTGCTTTAAGTGTGGTCAGCCCGGCCATTATGCAAAGCAATGTAGAACAGCCCAAAAGGTCCAAGCCTTAGATGTTCCCAAATCAATGAAAAAGATTTTTCTCAATTGTCTGATTGATTCAGATTCTTCCTCTTCTGAAACAGAACTACAGATGAATAACCTCAATTATTCTTCTGATTCTTCTGAACAATCTTGTGATTGTAATCCTGGTGCATGTTTGTGCCATCTTTCTGCGAAACCCAAAATCAATATGTTATCTCAAAACAAGCAGTCACAATTACTGCTAGATTTTGTTGATAAAATTGATGATCCTAAAATGAAGACTGAATATCTTCAACACATAAAACAATCAATTTCACAAACTAAACCTCCTCCTGACGTGATCACATCCTTTTATGATCACAGAGATATCATCAGAAGGTTTAACCAAACTAAGTTAAGTGCTTCTCCTGTCAGTCTGTCAGACTTACAGCATGAGGTTAATAACCTTAAGAAAGAAGTTAATCAGTTAAAACAACATCAAAATTTAACTGATCTTCAAATTCAAATGCTGCAAGAAAATCATCTTCCCGCTTTTTCTGATACTGAAGATAAAGATGATGTAGAAGGACCTTCTTCTCAGCCACTCTCTTCTTCAAAACAGAAACAAGCAGATTTTCTCTGCAATTTAAATAAAAAGATGGTTCACCCACATAAGGTTACCATTCAAAAATGGTATGTGGCTATAACCTTAAATATTTACAACAAAACTAGCATATCAGTGATCGCTTTAATCGATTCAGGTGCTGATATGAATTGTATTCAAGAAGGTATTGTACCTGTACAATACTTCAAACAAACAACTCAAAGTCTGTACACTACAGACAACTCAAAGCTTCAAATAGCATTCAAATTAACAAATGCCCATATATGCAAGGATAAAATTTGCATTAAGCAACATTTTCTTCTTGTCAAAAATATGGAACAAAAGATGATTTTAGGTACGCCTTTTATCAATGCAATTTCTCCATTTTCTGTTTCTAAACAAGGTATTTCAACTACCATTCTTGGTACGAAGGTTGAATTTCCATTCTTGTTTAAATCAGAAGTTTATGAACTTAATCAAGTTTCTAAACAGATGTTTTTGAATCGTTTAATTTGCAAACAACAGCAATTAAACTTTCTCAAACAAGAAATTGAATACAAAAGGGTAGCTGACCAGATCAGTGAACCTAAACTTCAATCTCAAATCATTCAATACCAAAAACATTTGCAAGATGAACTTTGTTCTAATCTTCCCAATGCATTTTGGTACAGATCTCAACATGTGGTTCGTCTCCCTTATAAACCAGATTTTGATGAAAGAAAAATTCCCACTAAGGCTCGCCCTATTCAAATGAATAGCGAACTTATGGAATTTTGCAAACAAGAAATTCAATCTTTAAAAGAGAAACGACTCATTCGAGATTCTAAATCTCCTTGGAGTTGTGCTGTTTTTTATGTCAATAAAGCTGCAGAGCTTGAACGAGGAAGCCCTCGTCTTGTCATTAATTATAAACCTTTAAATCAGGTTCTTCGATGGATTCGTTATCCAATTCCTTCTCAAAGAGACCTCCTTAAGAGATTACACAACGCCTGTGTCTTCTCTAAGTTTGATCTGAAATCTGGATTTTGGCAAATCCAGGTTCATCCCAAGGATCGGTATAAAACCGCTTTTAATGTTCCCTTTGGACATTACGAGTGGAATGTTATGCCATTCGGTCTTAAGAATGCTCCTAGTGAGTTTCAGAATATCATGAATGATATTCTTTCCCAATTCTCTCAGTTCACCATTGTGTATATCGATGATATACTGGTGTTCTCTGATTCTGTTCCAGCCCACTGGAAACACCTTTATCAATTTGAACAATGCATTAAAAAGAATGGATTGGTTTTATCTCCAACCAAAATCAATTTGTTTCAAACAAATGTTAGATTTTTAGGTCACAAGATTTTCAATGGGATGATTACCCCAATTTCAAGAACAATTGAATTTGCTGATAAATTTCCAGATGAAATCCGGGATAAAACCCAATTGCAAAGATTTCTTGGATCTTTAAATTATGTTGCAGATTTTTACCAAGGCCTTAGAGTTTTGATTAAGCCCTTATACTCTCGCCTTAAGAAAAATCCAAGCCCATGGACTGAAGCCCATTCTTCTATAGTCCGTCAAGTCAAAAGTCAAGTCAAAAGTCTTCCTTGTTTAGGAATTGCTGATCCCGATGCTTTCAAAATAGTAGAAACAGATGCGTCTAACCTAGGGTATGGTGGTATCCTTAAACAGCGTAATCCTGAGTCTTCTACTATTCAATTAGTTCGATACCATTCTGGTATTTGGACTTCTCCTCAAATGAATTACTCTACAGTCAAAAAAGAAGTTTTAGCGATTGTATTGTGCATCATGAAATTTCAAGATGATTTGATTAATCAAAAATTTTTATTGCAAATTGATTGCCAATCAGCAAAAGACATTTTAACTAAAGATGTTTTAAATTTGGTTTCCAAACAGATCTTCGCCAGATGGCAAGGTTTGATTTCTGCATTTGATTTTGATATCAAGTATATAAAGGGAGCAGACAACTCATTGGCAGACTTCCTCTCCCGTGAGTTTCTCCAAAGATGAGTTCTTCTTCAAACTCATCTCCCAAGCCCAAATCAAAGGCCAGTTATGCGAAGAAGCCTCCTGCTCCTCCGCCTTCAGCCCCTCTTTCTTATGCCCTTCAATTAACCCAGAAGTATTCAGCTCTTGATCATGAAAAAGAGTTGAGACCTTTGGTTTTTTTTCCAAAGCCTAATCAGGCGCCACTCCAGTACATTAACAAGACCAACCTGGACTTGTTATGTATGGTTGAACCTCAATTCAGAGTTCTTATCTCTGATCCCCAAGCCATCTCCAGGCATCTTTACTCTCCAGAACAACAATATGAAGAGTCTGATGCTACCAAGACCAGAGAATTCTATGAATTTATTCTGGTAGATTCCGATTCTATTAGTGTCACTCATCACTATGATGATACTAATTCCAGAATCACCTTCTCCAAGTGTCAGATTTTCAAAGTTCTGACAGAAGCAGACTGGGGTCAACATCCCCGTTTTCATAAGAGGCTCTCTCAGAGCTATTTTCCTCAAACCTACAGTTTTTATGATTATAAGAATGCTTGGACTAGAGCATTTCTTATTAGTCCTCACCAATCGGGCCATTCATGGTTCTTTCTTTTCTGCAAAAAGTTCAATGCCAAGGTTCTTCCATTCTGGTTTCAACACCAGTGGTGGCTCTCTTTTGGCCCAGTTCTTGAGATTCTTCCATCCCCTGTTCGTGAAGGATGGAATATCTTCAAAGACAAGTACCAGCCTCCTGAACCTATTGATCAACAGGTTCTTTCGATCTGGTTTTTTATTCGTTTCAATCTAGCCTGGATTATGAGTTGGGACTATGTCTGTTCCAATCCTGAGTCTCCAGGTGCCCTTTCCAAAGCAAAGCCTTCTTGGTTGTGCCGACGCTACAAGGTAAAATGGTGGCAACGGTTCGACCATTCTAAGGTCACCAAAGAAGGTGTAACAGCCTTCTTCTCCAAAAAAGAGGTGTCTCCTACACCACCAGTTCAACAAATGCAACTCGGATCTCTCCCTTCCGAGTCTTCTTCCAATATGTCTCAATTCAAGCAGCAGATTATGACAGCCATTGCTGCCAAACCAACCAGAGCTCAGCTCATCGACACTCTCTCCCAGATTTGTTCTGATGAAGCTGATGATGATAACCAAACAGTTAATCTTGATGACAATGAAGATGACTGTTTTGGTATTGATCCTCGAGATTTGTAATATGGACCCACGTCCATTATTACCAAGGGCATTATTTGCCAGCACCACAAGCAAACAAAAATGCTTTCGGCCACAGTCCAACAGACAGCCCGACAGCATTATCCTTTCTTTTCTCAAAGGCATCCATGTGAGGCCACAGTTCAATGAATGTGAAGCTACAGTCGAAGCATCTTCAACAGTAGCTACCGACAGTCAAAAGGTGAACAGTCGAAGCATCTTCAACAGTCCACCTCCACTCACACATGAGGACAAGCGACAGCTCATCCTCCACTCAAAGAGGAGCCTTATCTCCTCATCTCTTCTATCTATAAATAAATGTAAGCTCTTCCAGAGCGGGACAGACACGATTAGAACCCCAAACCTATTACTGTAAACCCTTAGCTCTATAGTATTGTAAGCTTTCCTCTCTATCTATCTTCCCTCTGTACATATCCATCACCTGTAAGTCTCTAAGACTCCTTTGTAATTATTTTCAGTTTATTTTCTTAATATATAAGCATTCCTTTCTTATATCTTTTCTCAAAAACTCTTAACTTAAAACAAAGATCACACTCTGATAAGATCTTCGAGTATCTCTAAGTGTAAAGCAGGAAACTGTCTTAGAGCTTGATCGATCGATTGTAGTGATCAAAGTTAAGATCTTTAAAAGATTTTATGGATATCTTGTTGATATTACTTGCATGTTTATGTTATTTAATGCTTATCATGTTCTTCTTCTCTCCTCTCTTCTACTGGTTTATTTCTTACTGTCCTTATGTTCTTTGTTGGATCATTGTTGTATTCTTCGTTGGTCCTTTTATTCTTCATCTAGTTTGAATTTCTTGCCTGAAAACCATAGGTCCTGTAAGTCATTGGTATCAATGATTCACATCAAAGTGTCACTCATGTGTCTCTCTCTTCCATGTATGCTTCTTGGCTCTTATTGCTAATTTGCTATGATGACTTGTTTCATTGCGTGAATTTATATATTTGGTTTATCTATTTTTGTAAGAATGCTTGTAGTTTAAAGCGTCGTTAGATAAAATGACGTATGCACTATTCAATTCGAAGTCAACTTCCTTTAGATTCATGTTTCATTAACATTTATTTTTGTTTTTGCATGCCTACTCATGCATCTACGAGTAGGAGTAATAACAATCTGGAGCCTATAGAAAAATCTACAATACAGATTCATAATGGGACGTGAGAGAAAGGAGAGAAACTATAGTATTTCATTGCTACAATATGGATTATTGAAAAGATTAAGACATGTGTTAGGATCTTTTTCTTCAACTCTGCAATATTGTATTAGTTATTTAATATAAATAGTTGAAGTGGATTCTATGAAGATAAAATGGATTTGAGAGTGTGTGACTTGAACCATTGATTGGCACGTGCAGATATATGATTTAACCCGCCACATTGAAATATCAACCAAATGTGTCTTTCTATGATTAGACCCCTAATCATGTTCTACATGATATGAATAGGCTTTGTAAGATTCAGTAGAATAAGTGATGTGATCCAGATTATGTTATCCCTCGTAAAAATGTTACTAAATAGGGTACTAATTTGTTCAAGCAAAAGGCTGTAAATGGTATCAAGGATGCAGAACAAAAGAGCCCAAAAGATCACAAAGAAGTGATTGAGAAGGGTTTTTATTCGAGGAGAAGAAGAGAGGTAATCATCCAACGGTTAGTATAAAAATATCCGAGGTAGAGGATAATGAGGTGGCAAAAGTTAATTCGGGACATGATGGATGTCAAACTAGAAAGGGGGCCTTTGCATAAATTTTATTAAATTCATCTAAGTTTTGGTCGAAATCAGCCAAAATTTAGCATTGGCCTAAATTCGACTAATTCATATACTTTCTCGTCAAATCAGCCCCAATTTTGTACTTGCATAAATTTGACTACTTTTTCGCCACTGAATCAGCCCAAATTTTGACTGACACTTGCCAATTATGCCACGTCCAACCTAATTTAGATTATCTTAAAAACACCAGAAGCACGTAAACTAAAACCCTAACAAATCAATTCGATCAATTTCTTTTTTTTATAAAGAAAACTAAATTCAATTCAGGTAAAGGAAAAAATGGAAATTACCGTATCAACCAAGCCGGCAATGGATCCGCTAGTTTGAGTCTTCCTCTCCTTTCGCTAATCCGGGGGCAAAGTGAACTGCTCCTCCACATCATTCATTATCTTCTTAGGACATCGCTTCCAAGGCTGAGTCTTGGTGGCAGACTCGGTTCCCAATTGAACCAACTCGGCTGGTTTAGCAGCCGATTCAACCGATGCTTCCACTACCACCCCATGCGTGCTCTCGAAAGTTGGGGTAGTTTTGTCGTTTGGGAGTTGTGTGGAGGGTGGATCTGCCACTATTTCCGATACTGCAGTCTCTGGGGCTGAATCGATGAAAAGTGGTTCATCCATTGGAAGGGTGAAATTGAGTGAGTTAGGTGAGTCAGTGAGTCGAATCGCTCTGGCAGAGGTTCAGAGAATGTAGAGCAAAGAGAGTTCGAGAGCTCAGAATAGTCTTGGAGTGTCGTACTGCTTTAGGTGGGGGTATTCAATTCGGGATTTGAATGGACTCCGAAGAATTTTAAATCTCGTGGATTTTAAAAGGTTTCAAATGATTTTACAAAATCCACTGGATTTTGATGAATTTTAAATGATTGGATTTTGTAGATTTTATAAAGGTTTGTTATGGATTTTAATAAATTCAATGGATTTTTATAAATGTGTTATTAGTCATAGGAAACAATAAAAGAACATCACCTACATTGTTATTCATGCCAACACAAATCTCAAAACATCAATTAAACAATTATTTGTATGTTACGAGAATTTTACTTCAAAATAATAATAAAAAATCAAATACATTGAAGATTGTCAAAAAGTAATACAAATAATTATTTTACTTCAAATTGTTATCTCCGCTACTGCCACCTATCTTCCCTTCTTCTTCTTCTTCTTCTTCTTCTTCTTCATTCACCACCGCCACATCTCATCCCCTCTTCTTCTTATTCTCATTCTCCATCAATCACCACTGCCACCTCTCATCACACCTCCACCCATTTTCATCTTCTTATTCTCAACCTCCTTCCCTTCACCTCTTCTTCTTCTTCTTCTTCTTTTCTTTTTCTTTTTTTCTTTTTTCTTTTTTCTTTTTCTATTTTTCTTTTTCTTTTTCTTCTTCTCTTCCTCCTCCACTTTTTTCTCTCTTTGTTTTTTTTCTTTTTCTCCTATCTTTTTTTTTCTTCTGTTTTTTTCCCTCACGAAGGTTTTGGAAAGTGGGGAACATCCACTCGCAGGAACCTCCACAAGAGCGAAGAAGAAAAAAAATGGGAAAAGAAGAAGATAAGAGAAAAAAAATAGAAGAACAAGAAAAACAAAGAAAAAAGTAGAAGAAAAAATTAGAAGGAAAAAAAATACAAAAAACTAAGATGAAGAAAGGACAAGAAGAAGAGAAAATAAGAGGAAGAGAATGAGAAGAAGAATAACAATAATAATAATAACAAAAAAGAAGAACAAAAACAAAAGAGAAGAGAAAGTGCGGGTGGTGGTGCAGCCAGCGGTGGTGTGGCCGAAAATTGTGGGGCGAGGTGGTGATGCTCCTGTGAAGAGAGAATAGAAGAGAAGGTGGTGGTGTCCTTCAGCAGATCACAAAAAAAAAGGATGGTGGCGTCCTTTAGCGGAAATAGTGGTGTTATTTAACAATAGCCAATACAAATCCGTTGAAATATGAGGGGGGGAAGGTTGGATTTTGAATAAATTTTGTTATATATACTTTCCACTAACAAATCCTTCAAAATCCACAACTTTAACAAATTCATTAAAATCCACTATTTCTTGAATACCCCCTGATTTTGGTGGACTTTTGAAAAACATGAATTGAATACCCCCTAATTTTGAAGGATTTTAAAACAATTCTTTAAAATCCATATTGGAATACCCCTAGATTTACATGTATCATTTTAAATCCTTAATTGAATACCCTTAAATTTTAGGGGGTGGTATTCAATTACGAATTTTAATAGATTGTGTTGGTTTTTAAAATCTATTAAAATCCAGGGGTATTCAATTAAGGATTTAAAATGATACATGTAAATCTAGGGTTATTCAAATACTGATTTTAAAGGATTGTTTTAAAATCCATCAAAATCAGGGGGTATTTAATTCATGCTTTTCAAAATCCACCAAAATCAGGGGTATTAAAAAAGTAGTGGATTTTAATGAATTTGTTAAACTTGTGGATTTTGAAGGATTTGTGAGTGAAAAATATATATAACAAGAGTTATTCCAAATCCAACATTCCCCCCTCATATTTCAACAAATTTGTATTGGCTATTGTTAAATAACACCACCATTTTCGCTAAAGGACGTCACCATCCCATTTTTTTTGTGATTTGCTCAAAGACACCACCACATTCCCTTCTTTTCTCTCTTCACAAGAGCAGCACCACCTCGCCCCACAACTTTCGTCCACACCACCGTGCCCTACCACCGCTGGCTGCACCACCACCCGTACTTCCTCTTTTCTTTTGTTCTTGTTCTTCTTTTTTGTTATTATTATTCTTCTTCTTCTCATTCTCTTCCTCTTATTTTTTCTTTTTCTTGTCCTCTCTTCATCTTTATTGTTTTTATCTTTTTTTTTTCTTTCTCATTTCTTCTTCTACTTTTCTCTTTGTTTTTCTTCTTCGCTCTTGCGGAGGTTCCTGCGAGTGGAGGTTCCCCACTTTCCAAAACCTTCGCGAGGGAAAAAAAAAGAAGAAAAAAAAAGATAAAATAAAAAGAAAAAAAAAACAAAGAAAGAAAAAAGTGGAAGAGGAAGAGAAGAAGAAGAAAAAAAAAAGAAAAGAACAGAGAAGAAGAAAAGGTGAGGGGGAGGAGGTTGAGAATGAGAAGATGAAAATGGGTGGAGGTGGAGGTGGTGATTGATGGAGAAGAAAAAAAAAAGGGGGATGAAGAGGATGAAAGGTGGCGTTGGTGATTGAAAAAGAATAAGAAGAAGAAGGGACGAGAGGTGGCAGTGGCGCGAATAACAATTTGAAGTAAAATAGTTATTTGTATTACTTTTGGACCATCTTCAATGTATTTGATTTTTTTTTTAATTTGAAATAAAATTCTCGTAACATACAAACAATTGTTTAATTGATGTTTTGAGATATGTTTTATGATTTGTATTGGCATGAATAACAATGTAGGTGATGTTTTTGTATTGTTTCCTATGACTAATAACACATTTATAAAAATCCATTGAATTTATAAGACTCCATAGAAATCCATAACAAATTTTTATAAAATCTACAAAATCCAATCATTTAAAACTCATCAAAATCCAATGGATTTTGTAAAATCATTTGAAACCTTATAAAATCCACGAGATTTAAAATTCTTCAGAGTCCATTCAAACCTCGAATTGAATACCCCCACCTTAATGGATTTTAAAAACCAACACAATCCATTAAAATTCGTAATTGAATACCACCCCCTTATAGTGGTCTTTGTGTATCTCGAGACTATTTAATAGTGATTTAATTTTTTTACATGAGGTTTTTCGGTAAAACATAAAAAAAAAATTTGATACTTTTATTTGCAGATTGTTGCTAAATAACACCACGATTTATGCTGAAGGACACCACCACCCTATATTTTTTATATCTATTGAAGGGCACAACCACCTTCACCTTCTCTTCTCTCTTTATCGGAGCAACACCACCCCGGAGGAGGAGACGGAGAGGTGCCAGGATGGTGATGGTGATTGAAGGAAAATAAGAAAACAAATAGGGGAGGAGGAGAGGTGGCGGTGGTGGGGATTGATGGAGGAGAAGAAAAAAAAGGTGATGAGGAGGAGGAGGAAAATAAGAAGAAGAAAGAAAATAAGAAGAAGATGAAGGGAGGAGGATGAGGTGGAGAGGTGGCGGTGGTGGGGATTGATGGAGAAGAAAAAAAGAGGTGATAGGGAGGAGGAGGATGAGGAAAAAAGGGGGGAAGAGGAGAATGAGAGGTGGTAGGGTGGTGGTGGTGGTTGATGGAGAAGAAGAAGAAGATGGGAGGAGGATGAGAAGTGGCGGTGGTGGGATTGATGGAGGAGAAGAAGAAGAAGAAGAAGAAGAAGAAGAAGAAGAAGAAGAAGGGAGAAGGAGAATGAGGAGAGGTGGCAGTGGCGGGGTGGTGTGGAAAGGGGAGGAAGAAGTGGAAAATAAGAATAATAAGAAGAGAAGAAGAAGATGAGGAGAAGTGGCGAGGTGGTGGTGGTTGATGGAGAAGAAGAAAAAGAGGGAGGAGGATGAAAAGTGGTGGTGGTGGGATTGATGGAGGATGAGGAGGAGGAGAATAAGAAGAAGAATAGGGGAGGATGAGGAATGGTGGCAGTGGCTGGGTGGTGGTGGAAAGAGGAGGAGGAGAGGTGGTGATGGTGATGGTGATGGTGGTGGCGGGGTGGTGGTGGTGAAGGGGAGGAGAATGAGGAGGAGAGGAGAAGAGATGTGGTAGAGTTTTTGTTTATATTGGTGGTGTCCTTCATCAGAAATGGTGATACCCTTAAAATAACCAATTTTTATGTCTATACCCCCACCGTTTAAAAGTTTAAGAATATTCTCCTTTTCTTTTTTCCTTTCGGAAAAAGTAATCACAATAATTAGATATACAAATAATAATAATAACATTTAGCCTCCTACCTCTTCATTCTCTCTTCCTTCTTTCAATAAAGAAAAGATTAAAGATTTGATCTTTAACACAAACAAAGCTTCGTCGAATCTGTCCTTCATCAACCGTCACTCCAGTCCATCAATCAAACCCAGGTGAGAGTCCACTTTACTTAGATTTTCAAACTGTAATTTTCATGAAAGGGGAGGATTTCTAGGGCACGTTCGACCTACTCAGCGAAGGGTTGAACCTTGACTAGAGCGTAGTCTCTACTGTACTTAGATTTTAGATGAGCGACAACATTGTCAACCATTTTGAGCTTCTTGAGATTGCACAACTCGATATGGCCGAGGAGCTTGTCGAATGAGAAGTTCGACCGACTTCCTCTCTGTTTCCCCATTAGCAGAATGTATGGGAGAGAGAGGGATTTTCTTTAGACCAGTTACTTGGGATGATTTGATATGGGGTTTTATGGTTTAAGGGTTGGGCTTGTATTGTCATTCTTGAACTTGAACACAATGATGAGAAAGCTTTCAAAATCTTGGGGTTATAACTCTAGTTTGGTTTAAGACAAAAGTTTATGGCCACCATTTGATATACAAGACGATGAATTTGATCTTTTGAGTATGGAAAGATGAGCAGGGAAAGGGTTAGTGGGATTGTGGAACCTTGGAAATATTTGTTTTCTTAACAGTGTTATTCAATGTCTTGTGCACACCACCCCTCTTGTTGATTATTTCTTGAATGACTATATGGTAGACATTAACAAAGACAATCTATCATGATCCAATCCACATGATACAATATAGTCCGCTCTGGGCCCAACCTAACTACCTGCACAACTTTAAAACGCGTTGTGTCATGTGGATCCAAACTCGCACATATATAGCACATATCTATCCCTCACCCAGGCGATGTGGAACTATAACCCCCTAGTAGCCTACCTGCCTTGAATGGTATCAGAACATAGTTTACCCTGAGCTAGGGAGAGTTTAGGGGATCCTCGGAATGTGGTTATGGGTAAGAAGTTTAGTGTTTTGTGGATCTTACGGAATATCTAATCATTGTCATTTTCTTTGAAGGATATGGCTGGAAGACATAATCGTAAAAATCCAAATGGGAACGGTAGCGGTAGCAATGAGAATGTTGTTCCAAATGGAGACGATAATGGAAGTGGGAATGGATATGGCAAGAATACGATTCATTTGAGTCAGACGATGATGATGCAGTTGCTACAAGGATTGCAGTAGAATAGTAATCAGGGTGACATTTTTGCTATAAGGGTTAAGGAGTTCGGGAATGTGGGTGGTAAGAGGTTCACATGAGATAATCAGATAAATGCAGATGTATGGGTTCAAAGCTGTGAGACAGTTTTTAGGAGAATGCAACTCACTTAGGTCCAAAAATAGGAGTTAGCTACAATCACCTGGATGGTGTTGCCAGTTACTAGTGGGAGGCTTTACTACCCTCCATTGAAGTTGCCGCTATGACATGGGACGACTTCAAGGATCAGTTTGAGAGTAGATTTGTGCCTAATGCAGTTAAGGCACAATTAGTCGCTGAGTTTAATATGTTGAAGTAGACTAGGAATATGATTGTGGAGCAGTATGTCACGAAGTTTAACGAATTGTCGCGTTATGCTCCTTATTTGGTGGAAACACCAGGAAAAAAAATGCCAAATTTATTGGGGGTTTGCATCACTATCTATCAAGGAATATCCTTACCGCAAACAGAGAGAGTTTTGACAGAGTTTTGGATTTGGCATTGAAGCATGATGAACAAAACAAGTTGTATCATGAGAGTAAGGAGAAAGACAAGACGAAATTGGGTGAGGCGTCAAGAAACACCCGTTACCAGGGTGCATTATGAGATTATCGTAGTGACCGTAACCGTTTTCGTCTTATGATAAATGACAAATGGGTCAATAGTTTCAGAACCAGAGGTCTCAAGGTGGTTACCAGAACCAACAGCAGGGAGGAAACCAGTTCCACCGCCAGGGTGGAAATCAGTTTCAGAGACATAGTGGTAATCAGTGCCAGAGACAGGGATATAATTATTTCAAGAAACAGAATGGTAATCAGCATCAGAGGTAAAATGAGACCAATTCTACCGTCGGGGTAACCAGAGACAGGGTTATCAAGGTCAACGGAACCAAACCACCCAAGCAGCATCAGAGGGAGGGCAGACAGTGACTTGCTTCACATGCGGGCGACCAGGTCTTCTGATGCGAGATTATCCTAATGATAAAAACACGCCACATAATAAACAAGGTCAACCCACCCAAGGGCGTGTATTTGCCGCACCACCAGATCAGGAAAACTTTCAAGATACTCCTGATTTTTCTATCTCTAATGTTATGTGTTACAACCCCTTTAGGAGGCTCAGCGACATTAAATGAATTATGTAAAAAATTTTAGATTTCATTCCTCGATAAAGTGTTCATTGTCGACTTGATTTTGCTTGACTTTGAGGGCTTTGATCTGATTTTGGGAATGGATTGGTTGCGTAAGAACCTAGTCACACTTGATTGTGCAAAAAGGATAGTTTCCATTCATGTTCCAGGCATGCCCCATGTTTTTCACACTTGTGGAAATGTTAAAGAATCAGTGATGTCTAGTTTTCTTTACTCAATGGGGGCGTTAGAGAGAGAAATCTGAGATGTAGAAGTGGTAAGAGATTATGAGGATGTGTTTCACGAGATTCATGGCTTGCCACTTAGGCGAGATGTTGAGTTTCGAATTGATACCTGAAACCGCTCCTATCTCTAAAGCGGCGTACCAGATGGCACCAAAGGAGTTGAACGAGATGAAAGTCCAGCTGGATGATATGTTGCAAAAACGGTAATTTTAGTGTTTTTTGTTTTGATTTATTCAGATATACTTATTGACATGTTTATTCATGTTAATGTATATATGTGTAATCCTTTTGAGGTGTGTATGAACCAGGTTCATACGTCCTAGTAATTCTCCGTGGGGAGCACCCACAATTTTCGTTTCGAAGAAGGATGGTACCTTGAGGATGTGTATCGACTATAGAGAATTGAACAAGGTTACTATCAAGAACAAGTACCCATTGCCTCGTATTGATGATCTTTTTTATCAGTTGTGTTTTCTTAGTTTGACCTGCGAACTGGATATCATCAGATGGGTGTCGAAGAAGACAGTATCCCTCTCACGGCTTTCCGCACAAGATATGGATTGTATGAGTTTCCCATCATGCCTTTTGGGTTGACAAAGCCCCAGCCTTTTTCATGGATTTGATGAACCGAATCTTTTAGCCATACCTAGACAACTTCGTTATTATTTTTATCGATGACATTTTGGTCTATTCTCGTAGTGAAACAAAGCACATATAACATTTCAGGATAGTTTTGCAGACATTGAGAGATTAGAAATTGTAGGCGAAATTCAGCAAGTGCCATTTTTTGGAGAAATAGGTAAAATTTTTAGGGCATGTTGTTTCTAGTCAGGGTATAGCAGTAGACCTTGATAAGGCGAAAGCAGTGAGGGACTGAAACAACCTACTAATGCAACTAAGGTGATAAGCTTCTTAGGGTTAGCTGGTTATTATAGAAGATTTATCGAGAAATTTTATCTTATTGCGACCCATTTGACTAAGTTTTTCGCAAAAATGTTTAGTTTATCTGGAACAATGAGTATGAAAAGGCGTTTCAGGAGTTGAAGCACTGACTAACTACCGCGCCCATTTTGACTATTCCAGTGCAAGGTGGGAAGTTGGTGGTTTTCACTAATGCTAGTAGCACAGGCTTGGGTTGTGTATTAAGGCAGAACCAGAAGGTTGTGTCGTATGCCTCACGACAGTTGAAGCCTCATGAAAGGTGATGCCCTACCCATGATCTGGAATTAGCGGAAGTGGTGTTTGCTTTGAAGATGTGGTAAGACTACCTTTATGGAGAACATTTTGAGTTGTTCACAGATCACAAGAGTCTCAAGTATTTGTTTTCGCAGGAGTTGAATATGAGACAATAAAGGTGGGCGGAGTTCATTAGTAGTTATGTTTTTGAGATCCTTTACCACCTAGGAAAGGGAAATGTAGTAGCTGGTGCTCTTAGTCGGCAACACACTGTCATGGCTTCACTCATGGTAAAGGAGTGGAAGTCTCTAGAAGCTATTTCTTCTTATGATGTTCAGCTCGTCCAAGGAATAAATATGACTTATGTTGGTAGCTTATTTGTTCGACCTTATTTGATTACCAGGGTTCTAGAGGAACAACATAAGGATTCTTGTTTGTTGAGTAAATTGAAGGACTTGGTGCTTGATAACTTAAATGATTGTCGCTCAGAGTGGTCAGTTGGGTCCGATGGTGATTTAAGATTTCACGGGAGACTTTGTATGCTCGAGATTGATGAATTGAAGAAACAAATTATGGATGAGGTTCATAAATCATGTTTTACAATTCACCTGGGAGGCACTAAGATATACCATGATCTGAAACGAACCTTCTGGTGGAAATGTATAAAGAAGGATGTAGGACATTATGTATCACGGTGTTTTACTTGTCAACAAGTGAAGGCCAAACATAAGCGACCATCAGGTTTGTTGCAGCCTTTGGAGATTCCTTTTTGGAAATGGGAGAATATTTCTATGGACTTTGTAGATGGCTTACCGAAGACTCGACGAAGTAATGAGTCGATTTGGGTCATATTTGACTGTTTGACTAAGTCTGCACATTTTGTGCTGGTTGGTGTGCACCGTACTACCGATTGGTTAGTCAGACGATACATCCGTGAGGTAGTTAGGTTCCATGGGGTACCAGTGTTCATTGTGTCAGATAGGGATTCCCTGTTTGCATCTGAGTTATGGGAGAGTTTTAAGCAAGCTATGGGGACGAAACTAGATTTGAGTACTGCTTATCATCCTCATACTGATAGTCAGACTGAGCGGGTGAATTAGGTTCTATAGGATGTGCTTCGGGCATGTGTGCTCGATTTTGGTGTAAGTTGGGAGGATTATTTACCTCTCATAGAGTTTGCTTATAATAACAATTACCATTTTAGTATTGGCATGGCCCCGTTTGAGGCTTTATATGGGAGACCTTGTCGATCACCATCATGTTGGGCGGAGGTTGGTGATACGGTTTTACTTGGACCAAAGGGTGTTCGTGAGACATCAGAGAATGTGCAGATTATTTGAAAGCGAATTAAAACTTCTCAAAGCCGACAAAAGAGTTATGCTGACTGAAAGTGTAAGGGTGTAGAATTTTAGGTTGGGGGCCTTTTTTTCTCAAGGTTTCACCTATGCGTGGTGTATTGAGGTTTGGTAAGAAAGGGAAGTTGAGTCCTAGATTTGTGGGACCGTTTGAGATCATTGCTCGAGTAGGGAGCTTAGCCTATAAACTTACCTTGCCACCGAATTTATCAGTCGTTCATGATGTGTTTCACATTTCCATGTTGAGGAAGCATGTGAAGGATCCTGCTCAGATTGTCCAACCCACATAAATCGAGATTAATGGGGACTTTACCCAAGTAGTACGGCCGATCAAAATTGTGGATCGTGATGTGAAACAACTCCGTAGAAGGATAGTGAACTTGGTGAAAGTTCAGTGGAGTGAAAAAGAAAATGATGTAACATGGGAATTAGAGGACCAGGTGAAACAGATGCATCTAGAGCTATTCACCCAGTAAATCTCAGGATGAGATTCCTTTTGAGGTGTGTATAATGTAACGACGAGTAAATTTTAGGTATTTCCTAATAATATTTTGTCTGCATTACAATTTTTTTTGGATTAGGGAAAGAAAATGGGGGTGCAAATAGTCTTTCATTTAAAACCCTAACCTAATAGGGTCTATTTCTTTAGGTTTAAATTAGAGATTTATGCATTCTCCAACCGAACAAAATTTTATGAAAAAAGGGGGGAGAAAAGGAACCGAGGGAAAAGAAAAAAAGGGAAAGAAAGAGGAGAGGAAACATGAGCTTGCATCTCCCAGTTTCACTTTTTGTTTATTAGACATCTTTAAACAATCTCATCCACTGTATTAGGTTTCGTCTTGTTGCATCACTGTAAGTTGTTGCCTACTGTGATTCTTTTGATTTATGTTCCTCATTTAAGGCAATGAGGGGTGCTAGTTTCATGAGTTGCCATTAGTTGCTTTATATAATGTTTTAATAATCAAACGAGGAAACAGAACAATGTTAATGCATAAGGCCGATGTGCCTAACCCACCTACGTTAGAGCTATCACTTATTGGGTCTGACTCTGACAACCATCAGTTAGTTGGTATGGAGTTTAATTTCTATTAAACGAATGTAGATAACTGCACAACTACCTTACTCAGTATGCTCAATCAATCAGCTGCTTGTTTAATACAATATCTATATAATACAATATCTATTAGGAGTATAGAAACAAGTGGCCTTGTTTAAAAGTATTGGTCTCTTTCCTATATAATACAATATCTATTAGGAGTATAGAAACAAGTGGCCTTGTTTAAAAGTATGGGAATTTGTCTAGAAGTTTATAAAGTGTGATTTGTTGTTTGATGATATTGTGATTGGGAAGAAATTCTACATGCATCCCTGACTATGGCATGTCTTACTTGTTATATATAAATCCACTTTGTTTGACAATGTGTTATGATGCAAGAATTTTTTAATACACATGAGGCGGTACGGATAATCCTAAATTCATAAAAATTAAATCACATTGAATTGTATCCCTTAGAGCTACCACACCTATTTTGTTTATGATTTCCCCTCTCTTATAGAGAAACTAAATAATCTTCGGGTTGTCTTGCGGATGTGGGACACCTCTTTCTTTTAGAGAAAATAAAATAACTTTCAGTTTAGTCTTGCGGAAAGGTGGTGGTTTCGAAATGCATAAAATAGGCTTGATTATTTATCCGTAAAAAAAATGTGACGTGATCTATGTGCATTGTTAGCCCAATAGTGGTTTTTATTGTACTCATATAGTTAGGAGTATCCGGTGATGCATGCATGTATGTGATGTGTCCCCACTTAGGCACGGATGATGGAAAATTCTTCATTTATATAAGAGAGGCATACGGGCATATGTGTTCGGCACGGAAGTTGTGCAAATGTGGTATCGTCTAAGGTGATCAAATCATTATAAATAGATAACTGGGTTAAGATAAATAATTTATTGGTTGATAAATTCTTATTAAATAGAATATTACAATTATTGTCTTCTAATCACTTAGTGCAGGATGATAGGTCTGCTAACATTTTCTACAGGTCTGATTTGCATGGTCAATTTCCACAGTGTAAGTACATGTAAGATGAATAGTTACTAAAATATGCTAGAAACTGTAATTAGCTTTATACATTTGCCTCATGGAGGAACTACCCGTTTGGGTTTGGTTATTTTTTTGTACTTTAGTTTCTGTCATTTCATGGTATTTTTATTGATTTTGAGAACGAATAATTTCGCACCAGCTTAATTGCTTACCCAAGTGGGCTTTGACTTCTTGGGTACATTCTTTTAGAAATGTAGTCGACTAGCTTTGTCTCAGGGTTGATAGTTTCGGGCGAGGTTAGAGAAGATTGTTTCTTATGAGACAAGTATTGCTAAGAGTTGCACGCTACTCAAGAGTCTTAGTAATTTTTCTTGCTATGTGACAATTTATTCTTTTGTAATAGAACTTGGAGTTGCATTTTTAATGGAAGAGTTATGTTCATATTTAGTGGAACTTGTTAGAGTTGGCTCTACGTGATTTAATATTAGTTTCCTTCATTTTGATGGGCTATTTAGATCAATTGTTTTATTTCTCTCTATTCTAGTAAATTGTGCATTTGATTATTTCTCGTGGATGCCAACTATTACTTTTAATGAATGAATTTCATGTCCCGAATTTGGGGGAAATGGATAATCCTACTCGGATATTAGGATTTCATTTTCTCAAAAATTGGGTCGTGACAAAATGTTATCAGAACCGGACTCAGTCGAAAGTGTGCCAATGAAGACTACTAGGGGTGGATTGTAACATCCTATGTGGGCGGGCTTTGAGGCTGACAGCTCCATGTGTGAGCGGGTTCAGAGGCTGACAAGCTACTAGGTGGTTATAGTCTCACATCGCCTGTGTGAGGGATGGATATGTGTTATATATGTGCGAGTTTGGATCCACATGACAACACATTTTAAAGTCGTGTGAGTAGTTAGATTGGACCCCGAGTGAATAATATTGTATAATGTGGATCAGGTCATGACACAATCCTTTAGGAGATCAAGTGGGTAATTATCACTTTATGTGAGGTTCTCATTCTATTGTTTATTCTTCATGTGAGAATTGTAACATGATTACAAATTCATGCATTTTGTTTTCTTTTAAGAACACTTACTTGAAACTGAATATTCTTCTGCAGTAATTATTAGGGATGGGCAAACAGGTTGAGGATCCGCAGGTTCAAACCGAACCGGACCATTTTGCTCTAAACGGTCCGAGTTTTAATTTTGTGTTTTTAGATACGGTCCATATCCGTTATAAAATAGTCCAGGCCCGGTTCCTATTATTTAAAAAGAAACAGTCATGGTTGGACTCATTTCAAATCACATTTACAAGTTAGAATTAAACTAAACCCAAAAATGGAAGTAATGAGGAGAAACAAAGCACCCGCAAGACGCATCCTCTGTAGCCGCACCCCGCACCCGCATCCTTCTCTCTTCTGTAATCTCTTTTGACTTCTCTACTGCTTCAGTCTTCCCCTTTCATCTCTGTAGCCGCACCCACATCCTCTCTATTTCTTAAAGATCACTTGTTTGATTCCCCATCTCAATCGAAGAAAAAGAATCTCTCTGTTTGATTCATCAATAGGAACTGATTTGTAGAAGAAGAAGGATCTGTAGAGAGCTCTTGTGATCTCAGATTGAGACCTCTTCCTCCACCAGGTTCGTCGATCACCCTCCTTATTTCCACGTCGATCATACTACAATGTTCCACCAGTATTTGTATCGGGTCGGATCTTATGGGTGGAAGCCAGAGTATGTCCAGATCTGTGGCTAAACTTATGGTGCAATGCTATTTTTTTTTAATTTATGGTGCAATGTTATTTCTTCTCCTCTCCCTCACATGAACTGTGTTCTTTTTAGCTTTACATTTAGGTTGACAAATAGATTTGACTGGATTCTTTTTCACATAAGAAGCAAGTAAAGTTTGTGGCATCATTTGAAGTGCAGGATCTGGTGTCTAATTGTCTTAACGATTTTGTATGATTGATTTACTAGAGTTTGTTGGTTTTGTGAAATTGATATTGAAATGGGGTGTGTGTCATTTGTGCCATTATGTTGTGTATTTCCTCAAGTTAGAATATGTTCATTGCAGCTCAGTGTCATAACTCTTGTAAGAAATCTTGTCTAGTCTATCTAAAACTTCAGTTCTTGACATCTTGTATGAAACTTATGTTGTGTGAAGTCTTGTGCTGCTATTCATTTCATGCTACACAAAATCTCAAAACCCAGAGCAAGCAATTTCCTATCTTGAGTGTATGAAAATATTCCAAATTATATAAAATTTAATCTTCATTGAATCTGACTCTCCCAACATTGTCAATTTTATCATATTGTAACTTTTGTTATTAATTTTTTCTATTTTGGTAAGAAAGAAAAACCAATTTCCTCTAAAAATTTATCATTGCTAGTTGGATTGTTAGTGCTTTTAGATTAACTCATCAATGTCTGATAATTTGGTAAATTTGGATAATTGATTTGTGGCCGATGATCCCAACCATTATATTCATGTCGTCATCATGATTTTTTGAGTTAGAATACTCTCGATTATGCATACAACATGTATTTTATATAAATGCTCATGTAGATTTTTTTTTAAAATGTTTGGTTAAAATGCCAACATTATTTTTAAAATGTATGCTTATGTTTTGTAGGCAATTTTTGTTTAATGCAGGAGCATAATAAGTAACCATGTCTCTAAGTACCACCCCCAACGAAATTACTAAAGTAGCAACATCTTTTACCGCTACATCACTTTGTCCTGTACAAACAGAAGAATCCATGCCTCCTCCCAAGCTTGTCCCCTCAAGAAAAAAAAAACACCAAATGCTCCAAAAACTACACAATCTAGATCTTAGGTTTGGGATCACATCACTAAATTTACTGTGAAAGAAACACGTGAAGTTGTAACTGAAGGAAAGAGTACGATGGTAGAGGTAGATATACTCAAGGCAAAGTGCAATTATTGCACTCAAGTGTTCGCATGTGATACCAGTGGCGATGGCACTAGTACTTTTGGTAAACACATCACCAATGTAGGCAAAAAGTATAAACCAAACATGGATTTAAAGCAGAAGGTTTTTGCCGATATAACTAGTGATGGCAGCAGCATGCTAATTGTTAGGGGATTTAGCCAAGAAGAAAATTTGAAAGCTGTTATTGAATTCCTAGTGATTGATGAGCAACCTTTTAATGCTATTGAAAAGGAAGGTTTTAGGCGGATGATGAGTATTATACAACCTAGACTACATGTTCCATCTCAAATAACTGTAGTGAGGGAGTTCTTGCAAAGTTATCATGACATGAAATAAGATTTAAAAGGGCAATTGAGCAAGCATAGGGTCAGCTTGACTACTAATACATGGACAAGTATCCAAAATGTCAACTACATGGTGCTAACAACTCATTTTGTGGATGATGACTGGAATATGCACAAAAGAATCCTAAACTTTTGTATCATTCCTAGTCATCAAGGTAAACAAATAGGGAGGTTGATAGAGCAGTGTTTGGTAGCGTGGAAGATTGAAAAGGTGATGTGTATTTTAGTTGACAATGCATCGGCTAATAAGGTGGCACTTCAGTATGTACTTGCTAAAATGAGGATGAAGTCTAATTGTTCACTTATTTTGGGGGGTAAATATACGCATGTGAGGTGTCTAGCTCACATTATCAACCTGATAGTGAAAGAGGGGTTGACAAAGTTGGATAAAAGTGTGGCATCAATTAGAAATGATGTGAAGTTTGTCAAATCAAGCCCTCAAAGGTTTGCTTATTTCAAGGAAATTATTGAGAAGGAGTTTTTAACTGACAAAAGTTTTCTTGTTATGGATGTGCCTACTAGGTGGAATAGTACATATTTGATGCTAGAATCTAGTTTGAATTTTAAAAAGGTATTTGATAGGATGAGTGTAGAAGATGACAGTGCGTACTTAGGTTATTTAGAAGATGAGGAGTTGGATGATGATGAAGAAGTAGATCCGAAAAAAAAGGTTAAAGGAAGGGTTGGGGCACCTTGTGAGAAAGATTGGGAAAGTGCCGAGGTGTTTGTGACTTTTTTGAAAGTCTTCTACCTAGTGACTGTGAAGATGAATGCTAGCAAGCATCCGACGTCCCAAACAGTTGTCCATGATGTGATTGTTGTGGAAGCAGAGATTGATAAAATAAATTTGCCTGATTATATGCAATTTGGAGGTGTTGTGGAGAATGTGCTACGTGATATGGCAGTGAGCATGAAAAAAATATATAATAAGTATTTTGGTTCAATTGGGTCATTAAACCAAATATTTGTTGTTGCCCTTATCCTAGATCTAAGGTTCAAACTGAGACACTATTTACACTTGTGTAAAGGTTATAAGGAAGAGGATATTGAAGAAAAAAGTAAGGAAATTAGGGCATTAATAAAGGACTTGTGTGATGAATATGCTCAACAAGTCGTCGGTTCCCAAAAACAACATAAGGGTTCAAAACAGGTAATCAAAAGTTCTAAACTTTCTTCAAACATTGTTTCATTATTATAAAGTTTATTGGTTAATTCAATTCACACTCTAATTTAATCAAAATTTTCTCTTTCTTTTGGTTCTTAGTATTATCAATCAAGTGTTGACAGTAACTCTGCATATGAAAAACAAGGAAGTATAGGAGCACCAACCGAAAGTCCTTCTATTCTTGATGAGATGATGGATGATTGAGAGAATGAGCTAGAAGATACGGAGGATATTGTGCTTTCACATGAGGTAGTTAGGTATCTGATGGATCCATTAGAGAAAGCTAACAAGATTGAGATGTTTGAAATTTTGAGATGGTGGAAGTTGAATGGGAGCAAGTACCCCATACTTGAATAGCTAGCAAAAGATGTATTGTCTATTCAAGTGTCAACAGTTGCTAGTGAGAGTGCATTTAGCGCTGGAGGTCAATTGATTGATTCCTTTAGATCATCTCTCACTCCGAACTCTGTGGAGGCATTGATATGCTTCCGAAATTGGATAAAAAGTGATGACATCAACAACCTTGAGTATGAAGCAAATGCAGAGGAAATTGAGTTCTATACAGAGTGTGAAAATGGTAATATTTGTGTTTTTTGTAGTTTGGTTTTTTATTATGGTTATTAACATATTCATTATTTGATAGTGCTTCTATACATTATGTTGTTTGTTTTTCTGAGACTTTGCAAAGTTGAAAATCACAACAGCCAAGGGCAAAGAAAGTGATGCAAACTCAAGTGGTTGTACTCAAATTTCTCAATCAACATCAAAGGGAAAGGCAAAGGTTGCCAATACAAGTTTGGTGATAGCTTAATTTGAGTGGCTAGCTTAGCTCTTTATGTTTTCAATGTAATAGATATTGGATACAATTTGAATTTGTAGCTTGGATTTGGATACAATTATGTTTGTTTTTATTGAAGAACGATATTTGGATTTGGATTTTTCAAGTTTGTTTTCAATGTAAAAAAATTTGTTGCTTGCTGTAATTTTCAGCTTGCTTGCTTGCAGCATGCTTGGTGATAGCTTAATTTGCTTGCTTGGCGCTGCTTGCTTGCTAGCTTAATTTGCTTGTTTGTTGCTTGCTTGCTTGGTGATAGCTTAATTTGCTTGCTTGGTGCTACTTGCTTGCTAGCTTAATTTGTTGCTAGCTTGCTGATTGGATACAATTTGAATTTGTAGCTTGCTTAATTTGCTTGCTGTTTGGATACAATTTGTAGCTTAATTTGCTACTTGCTAGCTTGAATAGTATTGCTAGCTTAATTTGCTTGCTTATTGTGTGTTCCAAGTGTGAAGTAAAGGGTGGAAAGGTGATAGAAAATTCTACGAAATAACTGCACTCAAAACATATTCAGCTAAACATATTTGCTGCGTAATCTATCCTTAGCTCTAATTTCATGTTATTGTCATTGATCATGACTTCCTAATATTTGGTTTGCATGAACATTGGCTGAACCTAAATCACTATAAGCCTTATACATTGGAAAAAAACAAATCTAACTTTGATTTTGAATGTATCCGATCATATGTAAAATGGTTGTGAATGGAAGGGTGTTGCAAATTGAAAATAATAGACAAAAGTTTTCTAAGAGGGACGGTTTTAGATATGAGTGTTTTACATGGATAAAACATTTGGTTTGCTACTGCTGCAGTTGTTGTTGGTCTGTTGCTACAGTCTGTTGTTGTTCTTGTTGGCCCTGATGCTGACTCTGTTAGTGTAAATTAGATGAATACAACCCACTCATGCAACTAGATTGAGTTAATGTTGTAATGCAATAAGCAAGTCAGGATTGAGTCTTGGGCCAATCCATGACATATGAATCAATACAATCAAATAATCAACACCATGAATATATTCAGATTCTCATTTTGGAACCGTTTGGAACCGTAGGATTAATCGGACCGTTCCAAACGGTTCTAGTTAGGTTCGGTCCCAATGTTCAAAATAAGGGAATCTGGACCGGACCGGATCCGTTAAATTTAAACGGTCCGAGTTAGGTTCCTAAAAATTTGGAACCGATACGGACTGTGCCCACCCCTGGTAACTATGCATGCATGGTGAACTTGCAATTGCATTTGGTAAAACATGAAGTTAAAAGAAGGGGATGCAGTGGAAGTGTTGAGAATAGGAAATGAGCAGTATGATTCTTGGTTTCCTAGTAAAATAATTTCAACTAGTGGATGTAAATAAATTGTTCAATATGTGAAATTTCTCGACTAGAAGGGAATCATGTTATATAAGAGGTTAACAAAGAAAACATTAGGCTCCAGCCATCACCGGTGAAGGGAGATATATGGGTTGTCGCTCATATAACTGAGGTTTTCGATCTTCACTGTTGGAAGATGGGAAAAGTTGCAAAGGTTCTGAATTGTGATATGTTTGTCATTAAAGTCTTTGTCTCCATCCAACTGAAAGAATTTCAACAATTTGATCTAAGGATTCGAAAGCTTGGCAGAACAACAAATGGGTTGTCCTTGAGAAGGTATGAGATGAATCACTTTATCATGAGTCACTAAGATCTCATTTCTCCCTTCTTGAAATTCCCATACGTGTAGATCACTCCACATTGTTCAAGTGATGATGTTGATTTCCATTGTTTGTGCAGATAGACAAGGTTGAAAAATCTGTCTGGAAAGAACGAACTAGAGTGAAGAATAAGGCTAAAAAGAATGTATAGAATTAAAAACTTAAGAAAATAGCAGAAGATATTAGCTAACATAGTGTGAACTATGTGAACTAATTTCACACTGAAATTTTTCATTTTAGTTGATAATGTTTGATTTGAAGTATGTTCATATTGTTTGATTTGAAGTTTTATTTTTAAATGTTGATGATATATGTAGGTCACCGAAGACGCGAAAGAAATTCCGGAGGAAGAAATGCCTGAGGAAGAGGCAGTTGAGATGTATTTGTTGAAATGGTATATTAGAAGTTGCTTAATTAGCATTAGTTGAAATGGTATTTGTAGGTCAAACGTTGTGTATATTTGATTGATTTCAGATGAGGGAAATTACCAATTTATATTTAGTTAATGCTTAAAGTGATATATGTGAAGTATGTTCATACTATTTGAGTTGATGTTTGTTTTTCTTCTTTATGTTGGTAAACATATAATACGTGCCAGTTGCTGAAGACAGTAAAGAAATTCTGAAAGAAGAGATGGCGGTTGAGGTAGAAAATAAGAAAACAGAGGAGGATGATGAGGTACTATTTGGTATGATAAAAGTTGCTTGAGTAAAATTAGTTGAATTTGTAGGTCAAACTGTGTTTATATTTGATTTATTTATGAGAGAACATGCTTATACTTAGTTATTGCTTAAACTGATATATGTGAAGTATGTTCATACTATTTGAGTTCATTAATATTTGTTGGTATTAAGTAGCAAATTTGTTGTACAAATTGCGATCGAGCTTGGGGACTACATCATGGAGCCAGATTCTTGGTTTTGTTGCAGGACTTAACTTATATGGCAAAGGGCTTGGAGGTTATATATATTATTCTGGGATTGCGCAGAACAATAGGACGACTTTGGAAGTTAGTTCGATTTATGTATTGGTTGATTCATATATGTACCATTTAAATTGTTCATGTCGTGCCTTGTTTTCTTACTAATCTATTATTTGATTGTTTAAAAAAATTAGGTCGTGATAGAAACACACGTACTTGTGTAGAATATGAATATATTCTTAATATAGTCAATGGGTGTATCTCACAATCAATGGTTGCGGTACAATTTTTCCCTAATTTTACTTGTAAGTTGCTAAACTAGATTGGGATATGAATATTTTTTGTGGGATGTGCATGTTTAGGATGCATATATTTATGAGTTATGATATTTTTTTGGTGTTTAATAAATGAATGAAATGATAATTGTGTGCCTTTACTATTTATGCATTTATGTTTATGGTTTATGAATATGATTAATTAATTGATGATAATGTTACTATATTTTTATATTAGAAAAATACATAATAATTATTATTTTAATGTCATATCCTACCTGCACCCATATCCTTAAATTTAGAAATTTGTTGTATCTCCGTGTCGGTTCCGTACCTATACCAGTACACATATCCATGTTCGGACAACCTCGGTTCTGTAAAATAATTCGGATGCCCAATTTAGCTAGTTATGAATCTACAATCACTAATTTGGGGTTTCAGTTACTTCAACTCACGTTAGGGAGTGATATTCACAACATGCAAAAGATATTCTCCTCTTTGCACAGTACTAGTAATGATGTCAAGTGACTTAAAAGAAAAGGCGTGATGGCCTCTGATTATCTCTGCCTCATTAAAATAGGTGTGAGATGATTTATCAGTCTCTTTGAAAAGTTGTAAAATGCATGCCCATTTTGATATCGGATTTGAATAATCTGGCACCGCTTTACCCACCTAGGCACGAAAATTTGCCGTGGCCTGACGGGTACTCAACTCACCGACCCTAATAATTTATGTATAATAAATTGACTAATCCGTTCTCGAGTAGGGTCTGGTCTAAGTGGAAGGAATCAAGTAAGTTTTGATTAAATTCTGGCTATGGGTGTTTCGACCTGACCTCAAACCATTAACAAGTTTTTAGATAATTGTATGTATGTATGTACAAAAAAAAAACTTAGATAGTTAGATTATAGTATCTAGATAGTTATATGAAAAATTGGCTATTTATTGGGGGAAATCTAGACTATATAACTCATCTTCCCTAAGTGAACAGTACAATGTATGTGTTCAACTCTAAATTTTCTTTCCCATTTTGCCATCCCAAATTCAAATTAATTATAATCAAACACAATCCCTCTCAATATTCATTAATTAAATCTAAGCCCTAACATAACTGATTTAAAACCCTCCAATTATTTATAAATTATAAATAGGCCCCTACATCTCAACATTTCATAATTTTTACATTCCAAATCAACCACTCTTAAACATTGATATATTACATTTAACCCCTTACCATATTTCAAGTATCCCAATTCTATCTTATATATCAGAATGGTGTTTGGGGTTGGAGATGAAATACGTCCAAGATTGAAAATTTGAGAAGATATTGATGATGGAGATTTATAATCATTAATGACATTTGTATAAATAAATTGCAAGTAGAAGGGTAAAGAAAATTAACAAAAAAAATGAAAATTTTGGTGGAATGCATGTGGCAGAGAGAGAAATTTTATGTTTTTAAAATGAAAATCGTCACAACTATCTACTTAGTTGTCGGACTATAATAAATTTGGTATGGTTGAAATGCATTTTTGAATATCTTTCTAATAAAATCAATCATTAATACAAACGCTTAAAGTTTTAAATATGCATTTTACGCTCTATGCATTTTTTTCAAAAAAATAATAATTGTAATTTAATGCACTTCACGTCGTAAGACACATTGAAAATATAAAGATCTAATGGATCACATAAAGGGGGGAGGGGAGAGTCTTTGGCTGAAATTTATGTTCACATAGGACTGAAATACCCCTAGCTAAAGTTGAGCACTGAAGGCACGAAGAATACCCTAGTTATCTATAAATTATAAAAGGCCCTTACAACTAACTTTTTAAATTTTTATTTTGTCATACATATTTCATAGTTTTACAATCAAAACCGTTTTCTCCGAAACATTGATTAAGTATATTTGAACCTAATAAAATAAGAGTCGTTCTAGCTGTCGAGGAAAGGAGCGAGGGGGTGGGTATTACCACTCATTCCCCTCGAGATTCGCGCAGTTGTGCATCTCGAGGGCATAGGCACGCATCTCGAGGGGGATGAGCGGTCACACTCACCCCCTCGCTCGTTTCCTCGCCATTTAGAATTTAGAATTTTCCATAAAATAATGTATTTGAAGTTTTTTAATTATTTATGAACTATACGTATACTCTTAAAATAAAATAGGTTTACTGAATATTCGCGCAGCACGTCCACCCCCTACACACACACACAAAAAAAAACTGATGGGTTGTGACGGGTTTGGTGGGTTGGTTCCGGGGAAAATCAACGTTCACATCTCTTCTCCCAAACAAAGTTATCTAAAAAAAAAAACTAGTATTAAGAACTCGAGGTTTCATTCATTGTCCCAGTTTAGTTTGGGAGGAGAGAGGAGAAGTTGAAGTTGAAGTTGAAGTTGAAGAAACAGAGCCCTTTGGTCTCTTCCAACCAAAGGGCGAAGAAGAGATCTCAATCGATTCATTTCGGGAAGAAGAAATAGAAACCGAGAAGCGAAAACCAACATGTTTGGTGTTCAGAGGTGAGTGACTTCTAAACACTCCTAACAAACCATCAAATCTAGGGTTTTCGACTTTGAATCTCTTCATATTATATTGAATGAAACTTTAATTGATTTTTCTGGTTTTGTTTTGTGTTTAGGATTTTGAGCTGTTGTCTTCCTGGATTAGTTTCGAGGGAAGGATCTCTACTTTAATGGTCGTTTTTGAATTAGATGCTACTCGGAAGATCTGTTTCAGCTTTGATCCGTCACATTTTTGCATGCATGGGGTGAGTAATCCCTTTTCTTTTCTGTGGAAATTTTTTCTTTAATCTTTTTCATTTGGGTTGTTGTTTTTACTTGTTTTAGAATAGAATTAGAAAGGGTAATCAATGGGGAGTTGATTGATTTTTGAGATTATATAGAAGAAGAATATCGGATTAGTTTTCAACATCACGTGTGGATGCAAATGGAGTGTTGTTGTGGTGTTTGGTTGATTTTGCTTGCCCTAATAGCGCATGTACTGGATCGAGATTTTTAAGAGCATTATAAGAGTAGTTGTAAGTGTAACAAAATGAAAATTTAACTGATTCGTGGTGTGTTTTTAGATATAACATTGCTCTATCTCATGTTTAAATTTTTATACCTGAAATTTGAAACATCATATATCCCACATGAATGAATAGTCTACCTTTCCATGTTTAGTGTGTACTTGATGTTGTGTCTTATGCTTTGAGCAATAGGCCCTCCTTAAACCCCCTAATTAGGAAAGGCTGTGGTTGGAATCATGCGACAACACATTTTGAGAACCTTTGATTACAATTCGAATGTTGTGATTATTAATGGGTTAAAGGCCAAGTTTATGTTGTCACAGCTCCTCCAAGGCCGTGAGTTGTGGAAGAATGTTATGATCTTAATATTATAAGTATATTTTACTTGCTTGACACCAAGCATGATCTCATGCTGGAATACGGATTTCTTCCTCTCTATCTTTTTTTTATTGGTTGACCACAAGGTTAAGCGCCTTTTGTGGTTTTATTTGTTCTTCCAACAAAATTTTCAGATTATATTAACCATGCAAATGAAGAATCTCATACATGTGAGCGAGAACCTCAAAGAAACTGAGTTAATTTGATAGCCCAAAGAGTTTCACTTTCAGCTATGAGGGAAGGTCAAGCATGTGCGTTTTCAGCTAGGAGGGAAGGCCAAACATGTGCATCTTCAGCTAGGAGGGAAGTGTGGCTTGATCTCTCGTTCAATTGAGAATGATGGAATGGTGGACACAATGCTGGCAAGTCAAAACCCAGCAGGAATGGGGCCTGATGACTCCATAATTGGAGAAGGGGGTCGGAGGAAGAGTCTCAGGGTTACCCTGATGATGTAACTTGTTCCTTGTCCGAGGTTCTTAGTTTCGTGAATGAGGATGAAAGGAGGGAAGGCCAAACATGTGCGTCTTCAGCTTGGAGGTAAGGCGTGGCTGATTGCTCGTTTAATTGAGAATGATGGAATGGTGGACACAATGCTGGCAAGTCAAAACCCAGCAGGAATGGAGCCTGATGACTCCATAATTGGAGAAGGGGGATCGGATGAAGAGTCGCAGGGTTACCCTGATGATGTAATTTGTTCCTTGTCTGAGGTTCTTATATTCGGCAATGAGGATGAGAGGAGGGACAATAACATTGATATAGATAAGATATGAGATGGACATGAAGGGCGTAGGTTTTTCTTAGTATAGTTCTTATTGTATTTTTATAGTTGTTGGTGTTTGTTTTCATTTGCTCTTGGGCATGAAACAGGATGCACGTGGTGACCAGGTTTTGAACTCCAAGATGGAGAGTTTGCGTTGCGTGTCTTCATTGTAACCAGTTTGGATTATTGATGAAATTGAATCTTCTACAACAAAATTGTAAAGAGTTTCCTAAATGGGTGTGAGTGTGCGTCAATGTTCTACTTCTTGGCCCACTGGATTGTCAAGATATCTTTTATCATATTGCAGATTGTGGGAATTTCCAGTTTCTTGCTGGAGAAAATGCGATTATTCCTCACTTTCCACAAAACACAGAAAACAATGAGGAAAAATAATATATATTAAATATGAAATATTTTAGGATGTATATTTGAAAAAAAAAATTATTCGTGTAATTACTTGAATAAATTTTAGAAATCTGTAACGTATGAAGATGATTAGAATATATTGAGATTATCAGACTGTATCAGATATATCACAATATCTGAAATATGTGTTGACTTTTCATCGCCATTTTTTTTCTTTTTCTTTGAACATTGGATTGCTATACATCTAGAAAAAAATTGTATATCCTACTTTAAGATTACTATTTGAAAATGCTTCAAAAGAAATATTCTGTTGTGATTTTCTTTTTGTTTTACTCTATTGTTCATTTTTGGGAGAGGAAGAACCACCACCCAGCAGGAATAACTAATGCAGAACGTCTCGGAGAGCATCAGTTTTCTGTTTTGACCGAGTCAATTGACTCCGGCCAGGTTAACCCCATCAATCCAGAGGTCCAGTCAAGGTCGAATTTAGGTCTTACGAAATTTCAATCTTTTTGGTCTAGGTCAAATGATGTAAGAAAATATGAGTTTTCAGTTTGTTCTGTTTTCTTGGTTGAGTTCTTTTATGTAGTTTGTGGCTTATTTATACCACCTCTAGAAGTGTCTAGTTAGACTTCTATAGCATTAGGATAGGCCCTATATGTTACTTTAAGAGAGTTATTCTCTTTGTATTAGTAGGTTTCTAGCTTCTTTTTATGGAGCTTTGTTTATATGGAGTTATGACGACGGAGAAAATCTTGAATCCACAAGGTAATAGGGAGAAGAGATAGAGAAGCCTTGAATCCACAAGATATTAGGGAAAAGAGAAGACGGCGGGGAAGACGAAAGAGAAGAACCTTGAATCCACAAGCACAAAGGGAGAAGCAGAAGAGAATAAAATTTTGAATCCACCAGCCAAATAGAAAGTGAAACAATTCCGAAATTTTATTAATCACTCATATCAATCATCTAATCAATTATAAAGAGAAGGCTCTCTTTTATAGACAAGGACAGGCCAATTTTCTAATTCAACTCAACCGAGAGAACTTGCAATCATGATTCCTAATCATACTAAATCTATGGAACATAAATACTTGCAAATTAAACTTTCCAATCCTACTCTACCTAGAAATAAAGTTTGCATGACGATTTTAGTTCTTAAACATTAGTACATCTTCCATGCTGTTTTTTTCTTACCCATTTTAAATATTAAGCCATCAACACAACTGTTCCCAAGAAGTTGGTTTGTGTCTACTGATACTAATCGATTGTGGTTAAACCTGATTGTAACAGAGCAGAGGTTGTCTTGGATGCTGTACTACGACTTCCCCAATCATTTCTGTGGACGTGCCATCAAAGGGAACAATTCAAGGTCAGGCAGTGAAGAAACCCAGCATATCTGAGGATTTCTGGAGCACCAGTACATGTGAGATGGACAACAGCACAGTTCAGTCACAAAGAAGTGTATTGTCAATAGGCACATCTAACAGAACTGATCCAACGAGTGGAACTAGCAGTACAAACAACCCTACTGAATTTGTGAATCATGGTATGTTTTAAGTTTTTAAAGCATTGAAGAGTATTGCTCAGGTACTGTTCTGGTATTGTACAAGTCTGATCTATTTTTTCTCTGTTGACATTCACAAGAGCCAACAATACGGTGTACTTGTTGTCAAAAGCCCGTAAACTTATAGGCTTGGATTGATCCACTGCATTTAATGCATAAGATGTTCTGAGAAAACTATTCTATTAATCCTTTTTTTTTTTTGGAGGAGCTCACCTCCATCAAGGGGACCATTCATATTATCGATAGTCGTGATTCAATGAGGTTAATCTCACGGGAATCGGTGAGGTTAACACTCTCAACCATTGGATCTAATAAATTAATCTTATGGCTATATTTCACTCTTTAACGATAGAAAAATTATTGTTAAAGATTCTCTCCACGTTACCACTTAGCTAATCATTAACCAAAAAAATTAAGAAAACTAGTTCCACTGGGTCTCTTTCCCGCTTGAACGTCTCTCCCTTCAACAAGAACTTTTCTTCCTATTCACAAACTCTGTAAGGCAATTGAGAAGAAAATCCAAATCGATCCCCCACCCACCATTGTGATATATATTTTTATAGGATCTAGTTAAATCATTTACGTTGAATGTGAGTTTATTAGATACCAACCTTAAAAAATGGTTTGTATGTAGCCCCAAGTACTAGTGAATTTTTACAGAGTCATGGTCTTGTTTTAACTTTTGGAGTTGGCCAACTTTGGCATGTATACCGTTATTTCGAGAATTATATATTGTGATTTTTTGTTTACTATTTGTATTCTATTAAAACAATGATTTATTATCTGTATTTGGTGACTCCCAGGTTAGCACAATAACAAGTGATATGTGCAGTTAAAATGACATTATAATGTTAATATAACGCTTAACGGGGGTGAGCCGTTACGTTATGACATTATCACGTTATGGTATCACAGCTCCGATATAACAACGTTATATGGTCGTTATTGAGATAACGTTGTTTTAACCTTTTCTAATACATAAAAAAAAAATCACTCATTTAATTCTCGATTGAACCAAAGCACTAAACTCATAGGAAAGAAGAAGGACCAGAGCTCGCCATCGCCTACCGACAGAGAACCAAACCTCGCCTTATGACAGAGAACGAAAGAAGGGAAGAAGACGAAGAGCCGATCGCACTCTTGTTGCGATCTCACTCTTATACGAAGGGTAGATGTTTTTATTAATTTTTTTGTTTTTGAATTTAATATAATAAACCTGATTTACTTTTTTGACTGTATAATACATTAATACTTTTTGGAGGTATTAAAAATATATTTAAAAAAACTATTTCGTTATATCCTGTTATAACCTATAAATCTCTTGGACCGTTATGGGTCCGTTATCCGTTTTAACTGCATAGTACGTGATTTTGATTTTCTTCTCAGTTGCCTTGTAGAGTTTGTGAATGGAAAAAGAGTTATTGTGTGAAGGAAGAGTCATTCAAGCGGGAAGAGACCTAGTGGAAGTAGTTTTTCTATTTTTTTTTGTTAATGATTAGCTAATTGGAAACGTGAAGAGAATCTTTAACCATAAATTTTCCTATCATTAAAGAGTGGAATATAGCCCTAAGATTAATCTATTAGATCCAATGGTGGAGAGTGTTAACCTCACCGAATCACGTGAGGTTAACCTCATTGAATCTGGACTCTTATCATATGCCTTTTCATGATTATACCATTTTGATCACGACTGAAAGTTATTGGGGACCATTACATAATAAGACTTTATTTTGTTGAATAATGCTGGCAAATGTCTTTATTTCCTGAAGCTCCAGTTTTAGTCTATTGTGGAATATCCAACAGTTGCCGCTGTCCAGGATAGCTTGGTGCTTTGATTTAAAATTTGGGACTTGCAGGTCTTCTTCTTTGGAATCAAACAAGACAGCAATGGATTGGAAATAAAAGGTCTGAGAACAAGGCACAACAAGATCGAGAACCCAAATTAAGGTGTGTCTAATGTTTTACTTGTCTTAGGTTATGACTGCATTTTAAGTATAGCTTGTTTTTGCCATTTCTTTTTAGCATAAATCGTCTGGCATTATTCAATTTCTACTTTGCCGTCGGACCCTGGACCACCTAAAACTTCTGTTCCCATTATCTTGTTGATCCATAAAAGTTTGATGTACCTTTTGGCATATGAACTTGTGACATCAATCTTTAGAAATAATCACTCATGGTACTTTTTAAGTTTTAACTATTTGGATCATTAACTTGTCAAGAGTCCCTTGTTCTTGCATATTTTGGTCATAAACTTACTCCGTTTGTTGATAAGTTAAATTATTCTTTTGTTGCAGTTGGAATGCAACCTATGACAGCTTGCTTGGGACCAATAAGCCATTCTTACAGTCAATACCTCTTTCTGTAAGTATATTCTACTGGATTTTGTTAGTTCGATCCACTCCTATGTTTGCATTTAGTTTGTTGCACTAACTACTGAACTTCTTTTTATCAGGAAATGGTAGATTTTCTTGTGGATGTGTGGGAGCAGGAAGGAATGTATGATTAAGCTTAAGCTGAGAGTGGGTCTACGCAGAGAACAATCTGCAAGCTATTCCTGATTCAGAATTGCCCTTTTTACCTTTGTAACTTCTTCTGAGAGGTCTTTGATACATTATTTGGATAGATAAGGACCTTTTGTCTCAACTGTAACATTATAACATTATCCTCCACCTTACTAGTATTGTTTTCCACATTGAAATGATTTTGTTATTACGCTCTGTCATAAGGCAATTTACTACAGATAGAGGAACTATATCTCTGTTTGGATAATCGAATGAAATAAAATGTTACTAGAAAAACTCTGTTTCAGGCTTTGATATTGCCCTTAACTTAGTTTTACGACATTCATGAAATAAAATCCATTCATACAAGTGGAATCTACTCCTACAGATCTTTTACATTAATCCTTGTTATTTGTGAGTGAGAATTAATAAGACAACGATCTTCCAGGAGAGAGGCTCTTGGCTTGCATCATTCGATGCGAGTATGAATGCAGTGCTGACTAAACAGATATAGTAGTTTGGCAAAATTGAACCAACTGGAGAAAAAAATAGGAGGTTTCCTTTGTTGGACTTGAGAATTTCAGTATGGTTAGGATATTTCCACCAAGGACTATCACCTGATTCAATGAAAGCGGAAATGTAGCTACAAATCACATTTGAATGGGTTTCAGCATTGAAGCCTTGTCTTGGTCTTCAAAAATTAAAGCTACCACTAGGGTGGGCATGGGATGGGACATACCCCATCTCATCCTGTTCGTTTAGGATCTGGACAAGATAAACGTCATCCCGACCTCGTCCCATCTCAGACGGATTTGGGATGGGACGAGATGAGGATGCACTGAATAGTCATTCAATGAAGAATAACAAAATATTTCATACCACATTGCTCACACCAATAATGCTTAATTTATGTACATATAACTTTCATCATAACAATATTAAATGTCATATAAAATTTATGGTCCAATGAACTTACAGTTTTTTATGTTAAGTATCCTCTGTAATACAAGAATAATTGTCCTGTATCATGGGTTCTATCTGACCTACAATATTCAAACTAAATTTCTGTCTAAACAAAGAGTTTCAAATTAATACATCTTAAACTTTCCTTTAGAAGAGTAGTTTGATTAAAATTAATAATAATAAATATTAAATAAATAAGTTTGGGATTCTATTTGACCTAAAATATTCAAACTATAATTTTTGTCTAAAGAAATAGTGTCAAAATCAACACATCCTAAACTTTCCTTTAGAAGAGTAGTTTGATTAAAATTAATAATAATAAATATTAAATAAATAAGTTTGGGATTCTATTTGACCTAAAATATTTAAACTAACATTTTTGTCTAAACAAAGTGTCAAATCAACACATCCTAAACTTTCCTTTAGAAGAGTAGTTTGATTAAAATTAATAATAATAAATACTAAATAAATAAGTTTGAGACGGGACGGGATGAGTGAGATTGAAATATTCACCCCGATCTAGATCGGAATGAGTTTGATCAAATCCCAAGAGGACCCAAACAAATTGGAACGGGATGAGACGAGATCGAGATCGGGATCATGGGATGGGATGCCCACCCCTAACCGAAGATCCATCCTTGCACAAAAACTGTGGCCGCACGCACCGTAATGTTTGTCTTGGGTTTTATAATTGGACTCGTTATGGTTCTAGGGGGCGAGGCCCAGAGCGCGAGGTGGGCGCAAGGCCCGCCCACCACCATCCATCATCCTAGAGATGGATGCATGGTAGGCATTTGTAGGATGATGGATGGTGCTGGGCGAGCCTTGCGCCCACCTCACTCTCTAGGCCTCGCCCCCTAGAATCAGGGGGGTCAACAATTCTAGGTACCAGACCAGTCAACCATTTTTTGTCTGGGTGGAGCCCTTTTACAATTTTATCCCTTCAAGAGAATGGCTAAAATTGTAAAAAGGCCCAACCCCCGGCAAAAAACTGGCTAACTGGCCAGGCTTTGTTGGGTGTAAGCTAGTGGAAACGTGACAACGTCCACGTGCAATACATATCAGTAGTGACTGGGAAAGCAGGTAAGTTGGATTCCACATTTTCTTTGCCTTGTTCTCATTTCAAAGCAAAAAGCATCCATCGCACGTCATCATATCAAATAGCAAAGCAATCAAGCAGAACTGTTGTTTCTTTTGTTCTCCTCGTCTCGCTCCTCAACCAAACAAAACTCTCAGTTTTTCTGTGTCTCAGATGGTGGAGTTTGCTTGAGTACAAAAAGAAGTGGTGGAAATCAACAGAGACAAGGGGATTTCTGGAGAGAAAAGGAGATGAAGAGGAGAGAAGATGCAATGGGGAATGATTTGATTGCGAGGGCTGAAGCTCAGACACTTCTATTGTTATTTCAAAGTTAACGTAGTGTGGTTCGTGACGTTGAAGGAGCGAATAAGGGTGAGAGGGATGGGAGTGACGAGGAGGTTGAACAAATGATGAATGATGCAAAGGGTCGGGGGGATGAGGAGGTTGAGCATGGTCAGGGGGATGAGGAAGCTGAGCATGGTCAGGAGGATGTAGAGGGTCAGGGGAATGAGGGAGGTGAGCAGGGTCAGCGAGATGCGAAGGGTCAAGGGGATCCGCAAGCACGAGGGGATGTGGTGGCTCCGGGTGATCCAGATGAATATCCATTTATTTCTATAAAACCACATGAATCGCAGCGTTTGGTGATATTTTTGTGACATTAGATTTTAGGATCCAAACGCAGCGGTCACAATGATTTGTTTTATGATAATCACAACGCTTTTGCGTTTGAAAAAAAAATGGCAGATTTTGTGTTTTACGTCACTTTGTGTCAAAATTTTCATGGCTTTTGATAGAATTTGTTACTTTTACTTGGACTATAGTTAACATTACAACCACGTTCCGATTAAGATCCAGAACCTGGCAAAGTTTCTTATCCTGATGGTCCCAATGATGTATCCATATTAGAGGGTTATGATGGTCATGTTGCTTACTCCATTTGGTTTGGTCAGGAGGTATTTATAATATTTTCAATATACAAACAAAATGATTTAACATTATTTGGACATTGACTAGTTTTTCTTATTGTGTAAGAGCGAGGGAAGTTGAGATGTCAGTATCAGTACAAAAAATTTATAGATTGAAGGTTCAAAATGTCATTCAGAAATGTACAAAAAGTTACAAAATATGCTTCAATCATCAAGTACAACAACCACTTCCGACTTTTTCTTTGGTTTTGATGCATTGTATTTGTTAACCATCACGTCTCCTATATGCAGTTGGGTTTCGAATGAAGTCTTCCATGAAGAGGCTTCTGGAAACATACGTGAATGCCAAGTCGGTACTATCGGAGGCAATGGTGGTGTTGGTGTCATATGAAGCAACACAAAGTGTCTACTTTGTGGAAGGTGTGCCATGAAATATATACGTACATTGTTCAAGTTTGACGGCTGCGGAAAATACGGAAAACATGTATTGTTTTGATTTCCATAACACACAAGACACAACTATAACGATTGGCTGCCAATTCCAACATATCCGGTTGAATCAATCACTTGTTATCGGGAATGCGTACAGTGTCTTCGGGAATTGTCAGAGCATCTTTCACAAGCTTCACTCCTAAGTCATTCCACAATTAAACCCAAAAGTCATGGTTACCTTCAAGCTCCAATAGTAGCTCATGTCTCACTTGCCTCCAACCAATGTTCTCATTGTAACCTAAGAATTGCATATGCATCTGAATCCACAATTGCCATCGGGTGATACATTCTGAATGTCATGAATATAATTCCCAATCCACAGAGGAATTTACTTCATATACCTTAATTTCAACTTTGTTGTCTTATCCTTTTCCTTAGAAACACTAGCTTGACTTCTAAGCTCGTCTTGTGTCTTCATGTAGTCATGACCAGAGGGGTCCCCTTTTGTGGACTTCTCATGCTTAGACAACTTCTTCTTTTTGGGCATCTCCTTGCCCTTCACATGTTCAGTTGGTTCAATCATGACACATGAATCAGAGCAGCTCAAATCTAGCAGCTTCCTTTTCAACACCAACTGCTGACCAGGAGTGGATTGTTAGAACTTTTGCTTGACAACGTCTACCACTGGATTAATAATCACTTCCGCACTTGTAGGAATAAGTTTTTTGCCAAGTTGCATCCAATGCTTGTGTAACATAGACAGTGGAAGTGACCATTGGGAGTGAAATAGGGGACCATTTCGTGAACATAAGGCAACCCATGAGTGATTCTCAACACACATTGACACTTCAGTGGGTCAGCGCCCACAAATTCAGCACCAGACCTACGAATTTTAGATAGTATCAAGTCAAGGCCTTATGAGACACAGATCCATGAAGTTTTTTAAATAGTGGAACAATGTGCTCTTTCTTCACCTTCGTGAGAATTTTTTCGAAGGACGATTCAATCTCTACAAGTTGGCCTTGGATCATGTCATGCATTCTTGTCCATACATTATAAAATATCCCTTGAAAATTCTCCAACATCTTCTTCAACCTAGAGTGTACGCCTTCAACGTGACCAGTTTGCCCGATGGCCAAAATGCATGAACTTGTCGGTCCATGCATTCACAAAGAACTCCTTATGCGGATACCAAACAGTCCGCAGATACTCCAAACACTTGGGATGTGATGTTCATCTTCTATCGAACTCAATAGTGCCATGTCCTATTCTTTCTTGTAAATGATCTATACAAGTCTGAGAAAGATTCAATAAACTTCTACCATCCTTCATTATCCCCAAAATATTGTCTGCAAACATTTGTATTTATGTGCCACCGGCATAACAACCTCCTTGCTTGTGGAAAAACTTGTTCAATGACTTTTATCGACCCAAGCTCTCTATCTATGACAAACACCTCTGGCAAGTTCTCTGGCTCAAACAATCCCAGTAGCTTTTCCAATCCCCAAGTTTATGATTGTTCAGTTTTAGATGACACAAAACAACAACTAACATTAAAAGTCATGTTAGTTGACGTGACACCTACAACCTCAAATAGCGCGATCCTGTAGCGATTAGTTTTGTAGATGCATTCCATAAGATGATCGTTGGGAAGCACTTGGCGAGTTGAATTGACTCGGGATGACAACAAAAAATATTTGTGACAATGTCTTGATCATCTATTGTATGCCACTCAATGTAACCATTCTCGCTCAACAAGTGCATTATGGCCTGCAAAGCTATCATGCCTTCAAGTTGGATTGTCCTTTGGTATTGAATGACATTGTAAATAATCTTCAAATATGACACGTTGTTTGGGAACATCTGTTTAAACCAGACAATATGTACCGTGGGGCTACACCACATGTTACGCAAATAAGCCATCTCATCTTCATTCAGTCTCCCAACAAAGGAATGGCCAAGAAGAAATTTTGATCGTGGATGATTATGGATTCCACATGGCACTTGCAACTTCCAATGATCATTAACAAGTGACACCCCTCTCAACTGGAATGCGCCCCACATTGCTTTGAACTTGTAAATCGACCAACCTCCACTTTTTGCTTTTGAACATTCTTCATCCTCCCTCCCTTCTCAAATCCCAAGTGGAGCCTTCTTTTGCGTCTACTATCAGCAGGTTTCGACTTTGTGATAATCAGAACAATCTTATTCTCTCTGCCAATACCTTGACACCAAGATACTAATGATGACTTTGATGCGATACCTACAAAAAATTAATGCATACTGACGTTAGGAACACTAATTAATCAACTTGTGAAACAAGATTAATAATGTAATGCCTACGAGAATTAACCTTACCTCTTCCGTCATAAACAAGTAGCCATCATCAACTACTTCTTCTATTGCTTGTGCATCATTGGCTTCGACATCATCATCCTTCTAAATTAAGTAAATAAATTTTCTGTTATTTTAATCATATATTAAGTAAGGTAATGAATAAAATCATTAAGGATAAAGTTTACCTTTAGAAGCTTCGTCTTTTCCAAATATGCTTTAAGTTCCTTTGGGTCGTCTACATGACAAGGTATCTCAAAATCTATAAGATCGACGATGACATTCTGTGCACGAAATAACAACAATCAACACAACAACAACAACAACGATCAAACTAACCCTACAAATAAACAAATTTTAATGTTCAAATATTAATAACTAACCTTAAAAATAACAAAGTTGCTTCAAATAAACCAAAAAGGAAATTAAACATGATAATGATATATTACGATAATGACAACAAAAATAAAAATACTCATCTAAAATTGAGAGTGTACCTCAAGTAGAGTGGGTCATTCTTTGTCTGGAAAATGCTCATATTCTTCGTTGACACCTATAAATGGACTGCAATGCTGACTCTCAACTGCATCATTATCAACTTGAAGCTTACCAACCTCACTTTCACTGAACTCATCCATTTTTATACACAAACTTCACCAAAACCCTAACTAAGGAAGATGAACAGAGAGACAAGACAACAAAATGTTGAAGAAAGGGAGTGAAGACGGTGTTGGGAGGGAGAAAGAAGACCAAGAATGGAAGACAACTTTGATGGAAAATGAAGGAGGGTAGAAGACATGTTTTCTCGAGAGAGAGAGAGGGCAAAAAAAAACAGTAGAGAGGAGAGATGGATGATGAAGACGAGTAAGAGAGGGAAGTGGAGGCTGACGATGGTGGTCGACAGTCCTAATTCCTGCTAGATTGGGAGGAGAAGATGGTATTGGGAGAGGAGTTTCTTTTGGGAGAAAAGAGAAAAAAACATTTTATTATTATATACTGGTGGTGTCCTTCAGTAGAAGTGGTGTTATTTAGCAGCTGTCTAACCAAAATCACTGCCCTGCAAGTTGCAGCCTCTCTATTATTAACGCGCGCGCGGAAGTCGAAACAGAGAGATAAAATGCTGTTTTGAAATTCTTTCTTGCTCCATCTCATCTTCCATCGCTGCACAAAACCCTAATCCAGTCTAATCTCTTTCTCCTTCTCCTCCTCTGGTTTTCATTAAAATTTTCAACCCTTTCATCGATCCCTTTGAGCTTGACTGTCTTTCCCCCTCAAAAGGAAGAATGAAGAATTGTAGCTTTGGTGAAATGAGGAGAAACCTTGGTTTTGGTGAACTTGATCCGATCCTGATCCGGCCGAGGGATTTGAATTTGAATGGAAGGAGCAGAGGTAAAGTTGCTCACCCCTCCTCTCGCCCCGCCCCGAGGGCAAACAATGTCCACAAGCCTGGAGTTGTAAGTACCTTTTTTCTTCCTCTTTTTTTTTCCCCTAATTATTGTGTTTATGATGTTTACTGTAACTCAAAAGGTACAAGAATGTGTTTATATATTGGATATGGTGTGCTTCTTTAGAAATAAAGATTTGATTTATATCACCTAATGATCCAATTAAGTTAAAGATTTGATTTATATCACCTAATGATCCAATTAAGTGATTCTAAATGTGGCTGAAATGACTGTTCTCAATCTTCTGATAATGCATCTCCTTTTCTTTTAAAGAAAATGTCGGGGTTCATTCCTCTAACTACATCAAGTTGCAAAAATAAACAACTCATAGGTCTCATTTTCTCTATTGCTTCAGCAAAATTAATTTTCCCAAGAGAAATAAAGGTGATGGGGAGAGAGGGCCTGCAGTTTTGTTTAGCATTTGTGCTTTAGGTTCTTTTATATTTTGGAAGGGCACTATGGAAAGAAAATATTGAACTATTTAATTGTTTAAGGGGATATAATCTTCAATGATCAATATTTGTATTGCGTCAAGGCATTTGAGTTGGCAGTGGTGAAGGCAGCTGTGATGATGACAGTTGTGGCAATGGATATGGTATGGTTGTGGTGGCTGTGATTATGGTGGTGATGATGGTGGCAACGGCAGTGAAGGAGGTTGCAATGATGGTTGTTGTGGCAATAAATATGATATGGTGATTGTGGGGGAATGATGGTGGTCGTACAAATTATCTCTGGATTTTTTGGGACCCCGGTTGCTCCCGCTTTTAATGAGGCGAATTTGGAGAATCACAATCGGGGTCGAGTCGGATGTGGGGGTTGTATTCAACTGCCAAATCGGGGACTGGGTATGAGGATCACCTCCACAATGACCCGATGGGGTATGAGTAATAACAGGTCCATCAATCTATATAGGCAAGTCCCAAAGCCCATACGACCATACACTGTAAAGAGACTAAAACAATGTGGGACTAAAACAAATTAGAGAGAGATTGTGGTAAGTGAATCCATGGAAAATTATTGAATCGATGGATAGGATTAAAATAAAACTTTAAGAAGTTTAGACACACATGGACTGAATTGCTAACACCAAGTTTTATTTTGTCTATAGAAGGGTGTTGTTGCGCTAATGCCCACGTGACTTAGCCATGTTCGTTGCGGGCTCGTTTGTCAAGTTTTTATACCCTTGTCCTCCTTGGTTTTTTTATCCCCTTATCTTGCTTGGCGGGGAATAAATGGAGCAGGGTGGAGATACTTGATAATAAGAAGGGTGGGGATGGGATTTTATTTTAAAAATATTCGACGGTGGGGAGGATCCAAGGAGGCCAAATATAGGCCGGGGCAGGGATGGATTTGGCCAAATCTGTCCAAATCCCCCCACCCCCCCACCCCCCCACCCCACCCACTGCCATCCCCTTTTATCTTATTCAAGCCTTTTTCTTCCTCCTTCCTTCATAACCATCACTGCCACTAATTTTTCACATGCACTTACCACAAATCCCAAATCTATGACTGTCCTCTAATTGTAGCTTAGTTGAACATGCATCTACTCTTTTTGTGAGAGAGTTTGTGGGGTTCGAGACTCACTGGTGGATTTAGTGATTTTTTCAGCCAATTATTAAGAGCACATCTCTCCATCACTGATTAGCCTTCAAGTATGAAATGTAGTTGCTTAGGTGGACTGAAGCGGAAACCAGTCTTCAGGCGAGGTACAAGGCATGGATGCTAAGTGGCAACAATGATGTAGCCTTTTGGGCATGGTTTGGTAACCCCTATGGTGTAGCCTTGTGGCATTGATTAAATAAATAAAAGGGTCAATGCCCAATAAAAAATATTCATCACCATTGGCCACCACCAATATTTGTGCACATCACCCTTGATTCAATCACTACCACTCCAACCCTTTATGAAGCTAGGTTGGCCACCACACAATCATCTCTCTATAGAAACCCTAGATCTATTGAGTTTTGGGGTGGCACGTGCTCGAGTACCATTGGTTGCACCTGAAGAGGGACACAATAGACTAAAAAAATATTTTGGTGTCGATTTTTTGACTATTTAACTTTCTGGAAAGACCATATAGCATCGTTTGTTTACTATATAAAAATTGGGGGAAAATAGGGATAAAATGGTAATTGGGTTCAACACATATCAAATTCAAACATGTTCAGTTCAATAATAATTGGTCATATTATCTAGTATAATACCAAACTCGTCAAGAAAATAGTGACATTTTGATAAAGAAGACATTTCTATTCAAAAAAACATTAAAAACAATAACAAGTACACACACAAGGTAATTGTTGTGAAAGTAGAATCTGATGTTAAAGATGTGGAAATAATTTTCTTTGGAGGGTGCAAGGAATACAAGAATACATTATCACTGCAAAATTGTGTTGGAATATTACATGCAATTACATCTAAAATGTTAAGATGTGGAAAAAAAAGAAGTGGAAGTGCATCATTGTGATTTATGTATTACATGTCGATAAAGGGTGGCGAAACTTTGACTGTGCATTTATTATTTGTTATTAATTTAATTTTAATAACCATTGCTTATATTACACTCCTCTGAGTTATTAATTTTGGTCTGATTTCGTTGACAAATAAAAGACATTTATGGAATACTTGTGAACGTTGACCAAGAAGTCACTGTAGGTATTCTTGTTATTATGTTGAAAGTATAGAAGCTTGAAGACTACTGTTTTACAATTTTGAAAATGGAACCACCAGGGTCAATAGCTAGAGGACTGTTCAACTTTCAACCATGAATGTTGCATTCGAGATGTGTTGAACCACGAGTCGTCATGTAAGTCAGTTTTTGTTAACTGTAATTATGGATCTTATTATACCATTAATGGTTGTATAAGTTGTGTTGCAGGCCTCAAGCTAGGGTACTGGAGGGGTGTATCTATCCACTATCTACCTGTCCGGAGTCAAACACAGTCTAAGGTATAGTTTACCAAGATTAGACGCGCATAAATCTTGAGACATATGTAACCGTCAGTGGATAAAAAGTGGTTTCAGTTTTGAATTCAACTTTGAAGAGTTTGAGAGTGAAGAGAAATTATTTTTTGTTTTTGCAGAGCTCTCAGTAATGTTGACACTTGTTACTCTTCCAGCTCATGGAACCCCAATCTCATTTAATTCAAAAACACCCACCTGGAACCATGGTTTTTAAACCATAATTTTTAAATCTCTCCCAAACAACCTAAAAGAAACCATGCATGTTGAACAAATGTCCTTTATTTCCAAGTATCCTTACAAAAATCAGAACTTTTACTCCAATCCGTGCCCATTTCACGATTGCAAAGGCTCCCTTCACTGATGTGTTCTTCACAGTTTCTCTATAGAGCAATCTCTAACTCTTTACCTCTTTTTGTTGATTCAAGGAGTCTTGTCTGAGTCAATCTTGAGAGTAAGAGTTTTTTTTTTTTTTTTTTTGTAGGAATGGCTGGTGGCAGTTCATGCAGGCAGATGACTGAGATGCATAGAGACATGGATTCTGATGATTTGGAGTTAAAATTGGGTCTCAACCAAAAGAGTGAGTCGGGTATGAGGGCAGAGAGCCGAGCCTATCGGGCACAAAGATTGAGGCAGCAACGTGAGGCTAGAGCCAATGGGTCTCACAAGCAAAACTCTCCTGCCCGTATCTTGAGCCATCACTTGCAAAGCATTGCTAAGCGTGGTACTCATGTAAGATTTATTTTCCCGATCTATCTTTCTTCATAGTATTTTGGATTATATAACACAACTAGAAATCTGGAAATGGTTTTTTAATTGCAGATTTAGAATGGACTTGTGGTAGATGTCTATTGTTGTATGTGTGTGTTAGTTCTAAGTATGACATAACGACCTGTCTAGCAATAAAATTTCAACTTTATTGGTATGATCCAGATAAGTAATGGAAATCAAGGGGAAATCTGATTTTGTAGCCGGTGTTAGTCAATTTTATTGTGCTCTTGTTTCCAGAGTCCTCTTAAGTGTGTGTTGTTTTACTTTATACCAATGTTCAGAGATAGAAAGTGAGTTTGAATAAAATGCAAGATTCTTGATTTCTTCCTATGATATTGTGATCCTTGTTATATTATTACATGGTAAAATGGTCATGGTTTATTATAGCTCCTGAAATTGAAAATATCCCTAGTGGAACACTGAAGATAACTCTGTAATCATCTTGCAAAGTTTTAGAGAAAGAGCAATCAAATGTTCTTAGTATAGGTGTCAAAGAAGATAACTAACTGTGGAAAAATGCAAAAAGACTTGATTGTGTTGTTGGGTTATAAACATTATTACTGTACTTTGGAACAAAAGGAGATAGGAGCGGTGGAGAAAGAAAAAGCTCAAATCAATACACGACATGATTGTTCTGTTCCCATGAAATTAGGAGGTTTATACTGATTACGTGGTAAAAAGTAAATAATTTCCTTGCATTTTCAAGGTTACAGCTAGAACCTTATAAAGTGTTTCTGCATTGTTTTTGGGAGTTTGATTAGAAGGCTCTTGTTTCTTCCTTTGTTTTTCCTTGTGCTTGCTGGTAGGTCATCTTTAATAGAGAGGGTGACTTCCCTGACAATCCTGATTACCCTGTGCCAAAAAAAAAGAAATGCAAAAAACAGACGTCTACTGTATTGTTTTGTTAGTATCATACATGTTCCATTTTAAGGAAAACATTTTAAAATAATGGCTGTCAAATGATTCCTTATCCAGATCAAAAGGAAGACATCTAATATTTGCATTGTTTTCCTTAATTGCATACATGTTTCCTTTTAAGGAAAACACTTCAAAAGAACGAAATCCCTTGTTCAAATACCGAAGATGACATTTGACACTTGCGTCATTTTCCTCAATGTTTGTACATGATTCCTTTTAGGCAAGTGTTTTAAACAAGAGTGTCCTAATGAGATCACTTGTCCAACAGAAAATATCTAACACTTGTGTCGTTTTCTGCAATGTGATCATGGTCCCTTTCAAAAAAATGGGTTAAAGCTACGAGTGTCAAAGCGAGATCCTTGTTCAATAATAGAAGATGACATTTGGCACTTGTGTTGTTCTCCTCAATATCATACATAGACCCTTCTAAGGAAAAATTCTTAAAGTCAAAAGTGTCAAAACGGGGTCCCTTGTTCAATGGAGACGGCGGTATTTGACACTTGTGCTGTTTTCCTCAATATCATATGTGGTTCCTTTTAAAAAATTTGTTCTAAAAAAATGGTTGTTAAAGCAAGGAAGAAGGAATAAAGTAGAGAGAATAAGAGAATCTCAATCCATTGTTAACGGTAAAAAAAAAAAAAAAAAAATAAAATATGGAATGGATAGTGAGGTTTTCAAAATGAAACAAACATATGAATTTTGGTGCGTAAGTTCAATTTACATTAAAAAGTTGTCAAACTTACTATGTCTTATGGCTCATTAAAATCTAGAAATTCCTCCTTCTAACATAGAATAGGACATTTGGCGTTTGGTGTTGTTGATTCTCCATCGCATCATTAAGGCGGGAAATGTTGTATAAGTGCCATTTTAAACTAATGATATATATATATTTTTATTTTTTGTATGTGGTTCAAAATCCAAATCATTAATAGCTAAATGACCTATTATGTTAAAAGTTGTATTGCATTTACCAGTGTTCAATGTGGTTCTTGTTAAGAATAACAGTGAGATATAATAATATAATTAAATATTGAATGAAGAATTTCCCCAAAATACTAATTAATTCTTATTTGCATATCTTTCTATCTCGAAAAGATGATGCAATACAGTACTCTGATACAGAAAAGACTAATAAATACTAAAGCGACTCAAAACAGTTTTAAAAGTCGTTGAGCAAACAGAGCCTTGAAAATATAACTTTGAAGGCTCCTAACACATTGTCTAATACGCATATTGTGCCATTCAGATATGTAAAATGGAGTCCTTGAGATACGATACTTATTGTATGTCATATCGTAAGCTTTTTCGAAACTATGGCCATTAGGGTAGTTTGACCCAGGCTATAAGTAATAGCGAAATACTGAGAGTATAAGGGTAAAATCAAGAAGGGAGGTGTTAAAATTTTCACGATAATGTGTTAAACAACAATACATATAATCAGTGATTTTCACAATTATGTGTTAAAACAATAAGGGTAAAGTGAGAGATTTTCACAACTAATATTGTTAAACGGTACTATGAATATCATATATAATCCCCTGTTATCTACTTTTACGTGATAGATAAGTTGGTGGAATCAATACCTGAATTCTGAAACTTGTTTATCTCAACTATGGTTCATCACGTTGTTGATCAAATTTTCTCCTTAACTGCGGTATTTAGGCAATCAATCGGGAGACATTAAGATTTCTTCTCCAGAAGGAACTAACTCAAACTGACTTGAATGCTGCCGAAGTGGTGCTTCCTAAGGTTAGCACTGTACATACACACAACTTTAATTGCATCATGATATATGGGCTTACATGGAATCCTCTCATTTCTAGACCTGATTTTTCTTTAAAAACTAGTTTTCCTCCTTAAAATTAGCTTTCCATAGCTCAATTGAAGTCCCATATCATATGAAACCTGTTTTCTTTATTTATGCTACAAGTGTCTTTGAATTTCGTTGAATGTGTTGTTTGGAAAAATCACTTTCAGACTGCAGCAGAAGCATATCTCCCTTGCCTGCCAGATGGAACCAGCATGTTCATTACCATGTATGATATGGACTATATACACGCATGGCGATTTAGATATAGGTTTGAGTTCACCCAGTTTACTTCAGCTCTTACACTACATTGTTCATATAGTTGTTTAATGTGAGTTGTCTAATATAGAGAAATGAGTAGTTAGGGTTATGGGAATATCCAACTGTATAGTTGTAGCCTAGTGCATCCCCGGACTCTGGAATTACTTTTGTTTATTGCTAAATTTTATCCTTTTTCCCATTCCCCTTCTCCTCACACTCATAATATAATCGTTTTTTACCTACTCTCTTTTGTTAACAGATACTGGTATGACAGCCGCATGTACGTACTCCAAAAAATAAGTGAGTTAATTGTTACCTACAACTTGTTAACAATGATTTTACCTCAAATTGTTCGAGTACTTGAGACGTAAATCTGATCTTTCTTGTTTCGATGTTCACAGGTGAATTTTTTACCCTTCACAACCTAGGGATCGGTGATTTCATAATGATCTACCAAGATCATCCAACCCAAAACTATGTAAGCCTTACTATCAGAGATATTGTATTCTAGTTAAGATTTTGTTATGTCGTTTAGATGGATACACTTATTATTATCAATCACTGCTTGCTTGTGATTGGTTGTAGGTCATTCAGGCTAGAAAAGCTATGGATATGAATATGTCTCTGAGAATGACAAGGCTTGCAACGCCAAGATTGAGTTGGCTTCTGGTTTGCATGTAAGACACCAAACTAATTTGATAACAGAATACCCGGTAGTTATACAAAGTTATAAGTTTCTTTTTCAGTAAGCATTTGTAACTTGCTTTATGATGTTCTCATATAAATCTTTTTGCTGTGCTTCACTCTTATTTGAAAAAGTATATCAATGTATATCACTTTGAACGATAATCAAAATAATCCAAACAAGAATTGAAAAAACGGAATAATTCGAAATAACAACGATAAAATAAACATAAATAACTAATAAACAAAATAACTTGTATTCCATCAAAAACCAGATTACAATGATCAACCTATGCTTGTATTTATAACTAAACTTCTAAAAAAAATCTTAAACCTAATGGGAAACATTGTCCTAATAATACTAAAATTTTTAATATCCCTAAAATAATACTATTGCTAATATTACTAAATATCCTAATTGCATCAACCTTCCCAGGTTGAAGAAGCTCGTCCTCGAGCTTGAACCCAGAAAATCATACGAGCACAAACAACAACAAAATGTGAAATGTCCAAGCAGAAAACGACCTCTAATCTTTCCTTTGTAGTTGTTGTGAGCCCAAACACGTAGATCCAAAACTCAAAGGAGATCCAACGAAAAATTCAATGTGTGGGTGCGCAAATCTGTCTCCAAAATTAGCAATGAAATTGTCCGAATTGAATTCGAAAATGTGTCCTGCAGTGTCAAGGGTGCGGTCCGATGGGGGTAAAGGTAAACAACCTGATTAGAAACAACTACTGTGGTAGTGCATAGTTAGTACGGTGGCTGCAAATAGTGGCAGAAGCAAAAACGTGTGGTGGTACTGACAGGTGAAGGGATGTAAATAGCTAAAGGACTTAAAAATATTGAGGTACGAGGTTGAAATTTCACCTTCTTTCTCTTCTTCACGAACAAAAATAGGGATGAAGTGTGTTGCGATGCTCGATGGAGGATTTTGAGGAGGGAGGGGGCTTCGATGGTAGACGAAAGTTGGTGAGGGTTATATCGACCAGGGGTGGCAAGAGGTCGACTTGAACTTGATTGCGATCGATTGGAAGATGGGATGGTCGATTGACAGTGGAGACTTGGAGAGGTTGCAGTATCAACTTGGAAAAGGGGGCGATTGCACTGGGGGTTGCTATTGATCCGATGATAAGGAGGTGAGTTGCGATCGATCAGTGGAACAGGGGGACTGATGGACTATTAGGGTTGAGCAACAAAGATAGTGTGGGTGGGGGTGGCGGAGGGGAAGTTGAAGGGGGTCGACCAATGGGTGCACAGGGGAATGAGAGCGATCGAGTTGCTGTGGTGGTTGTGGACGATGATCAATCACTGGTGTCTTGACTGAGGCTTGCAATGAATTGACAGAGACTGACGAGCAAGGTGACTATCAACCTGGGACTATGGGCTTGCGGCGTCATTGTCAACAGCGCTGGATATGGCCCTTGATGCGTTGTTGGTGGTGGTGGATATGGCGTAGTTTGGGGTTGTCTTATACTCTTTGCATCCATGTCTGCCCTAAATTCTGCAAAGATTGTCCTCAATCCTGCATTCAATTCGGCCTTCCATTCCGCAAAGAACAGGTGCACCTCCTTCACAAATTCTTCGTTTATCATGATTTAATCTTCAAACTTTTTTTTTAATTGAATCAACGAGAATTGTTCGGCTCTGATACCAACAAGAATTGAAATAACGGATAATTCGAAATAATAACTATAAAATAAACATAAATAACAAACAAAATAACTTTTATTCCATCAAAAACCAAAATATAATGATCTACCTACGCTCGTATTTATAATTAGCCTATCTTCTAAAACAAACCATATATGGTTATGTTATTTCCTTTCTCGCCTTATTTCCTGCATCACAATCTATAATTTCCAAAGTAGATAAGTTAACCCAATGCTACTTGGTCTAATCACACTCTTTATATTCTAGGAAGAAGAATCATCTGTTGTACTACTCATATTATCTTTCATGGATTTCAAACAGTAGCACATAATGCACTCAAAACTGAAAGAAAATGTGTCATATTTTTTATTTTATAAAAGAATAAAGGTTGTTGCTAAATAACACCACCATTTTTGCTAAAGACACCATCATCTTTCTGAAGGACACCACCACCTGCTGGAGGACACCACCAATATAAACAAAAAAAACCTAACCCCTCTTCTCCTCTCTCCATTTCTTCTCCATCAATCACCATCGCCACCTCTCTTCCTTCTCCTCCCCTTTACCACCTCGCCACGGCCACCTCTCCTCCCATTTTCTTCTTCTTCAATCACCACCACCACCACGCCACTGCCACCTCTCCTCACCTTTTCTTCTTCTTCTTCTCCATCAATTACCACCGCCACCTCTCATCTCATTTCCATCTTTTTCTCTATATATTTTTTTTTTCTTTTTCTCCTTTCTTTTTCTCTTTCCCCCTTGTGGAGGTTCCGACGGGTGGGGTAAAAAAATTTGTACCTTGCAGAGGCTCCAGCGAGTGGGGAACCCACACCCGCAGATATTTGTGCAAGTGTGGGTTACCCATTTGCAGGAGCCTCTATGAGGGACACATTTTTTTGCCCTCGCGGAGGTTCCGGTGAGTGAGGAACCTCCGCGAGGGCGAAAGAGAAAAAAATAGGGGAGAAAAAAAAATCGAAAGGAAAAAAAGTGGAGAAGGGAGGAGGAGGAGAGGTGGTGGTGGTGAAGGTGAGGAGGAGAGGTGGCGGTGGTGAATGATGGAGAATAAAGGGAGAAAGGAGAAAAAAGGAGTGGTGGCGCGGTCAGCAATAGCAGGGTGTGGGGCGAGGTGGTGCAATCGGATGCGGTGCGACCGGATGTGGTGGGGCGAGGTGGTGCTGCTCCTGTGAAGAGAGGAGAAGGTGGAGAAGGAAAGGTGGTGGTGTCCTTCAGTGGCCTTCAGTAGATCCAAAAAACAAGTGACGTGGTGGTGTCCTTCAGTGGAAATAGTGGTGTTATTTAGTAATGGTCGAGAATAAATTAACCAATGAATTTGCTATTCTTCTTGATCATATCTACAAGCATTTAATATGTTGCGCTTTTTGTTTTTTCGTCAACATATTTCCAATGTCATCTCACTTACGTTAATTGCTTGAAGAACAAATATTCAAGTTATATTGCAAATTTCTTTATCATATTTTCGGTTGCACCGACAGACTGGAAGTAATTATCGAAACCTCAGTTAGAATCAATAAAATTAAAGGGACTGATTTTGATGTTCATTCTGATGTTTTTGTAGGAGTAATTCTCGAAACCTAACAGATTCGACTGCATTTAATTATGCATGTAATTGATACTATGGAATCTTTTCATTACTCCATTCCTAACTTTATGAATAACTTGCATTGTTATGTGAACTTCATCAAGTAACTTGTATAATAGGTTTCATATTTGTTTCATACATTCCATACAATTGTTACTGTCATGTTTTTGTCAGCACGTAGAGATTGGAGAAGTCAAGGACAATGGGAGTGACAGACGTGCTAAATTTCAATTGGAGACTGGCCCACAAATTAGAAAAGATTGCCTTAGCAAGAAACCTTTATATTCAGACTTTCTGGATGTTGCCTCAAGAACTACGGGTGAGACCACCGCTGGCAGCAGTGGAAGGTCTGGAAATCTTTTGACTGGCATATTGTTATAAGATGCACTAGTAGACATTTGAAGGGACTTCTATATAAGCTCAAGAACCCCGCACTCTTTTTTTTTTTTTTTTTTGTTCTTTCGGTTATGGGCCTATCAAGTGTAGCAAAGGAAATGTACACCCAGAGAGTTACTATACTGTTGAGAATAGCTAAAGGGCCAAGTCCTGTGAACTATCAGAGAACGTTATTTTTCTGAGCTTTGATCAAGTTCCTTTAAGTTTAGTCTATGCATTTCCATCTTTCAACCTTCTTTGTACTGAGTTCACACCCACCGACCATGTCTTCTTTTCTTATTGGATTAATGCAAAAATGAAAAAGGAAATCATATTTGTAAAAACAGGCAATTGGTGAATTGTCTTTTATTATTATTATTATTATTATTATTATTATTATTTATTATTATATTTAAGTTAAATGCTAAAAAGTCACACACTTAATGTCAATTTAGTACCTCTTCACATGCAATTTGTAGTGTGTGCTCCTCAAGTGCCACACTAAAATTATACAAATCTAGGGTTTGGGATGTCAGTGGCAGTCGAAGGTGGTGTGACGATGCGAACTTAGCTTCATTAAGGGTCACGACTAGTGGTGGGTGGTAGTGGTTGAATAAGGCTTGATGGTGGTTGTGGAGGGTGGTGGTGTGGCGGAATCAAGGATATCATTGGCGATGGTGGTTGTGAATGAAGGATGAAGAAGAATGGCTGAAGAATATGACAAAGTAACAAAGAAGTCGTGTGTAGGAAACATGAAAGAAAACTTATATGGGTCATGTTCAAACATTTTTTTATAGTTCAAAATATGTCTATAGCTCAAAATCAGCTGCCATATTTTGTTATAGAGTGTTGTTTTGTAACACCACCATTTCTACTCACTCACACCACCACCCTCACCCTACTAAGTTACACTACCAATTTAAAACCCTCCCAAATCCAAATCCCCCTCCTGCATCCTTCTCTCGCCTCATCTTCCTCCACATGCAAAATCTTGTGTCTCTCATCTTCCTCCACCCATCCCATGGCTGCGAAATTAAAAAAATGGTTCTCACCCAATCTCGCAGCTTATAACCATAGGCTGCGAGATTGGGTTTCGATTTCGCAGGATAGAGATGCGAAATTTGAGCCCAATCTCGTAGCATACGATTGTGAGATTGGGTTTTAATTTCGTAGGATTGAGATACGAAATTTGAACCCAATCTCGCAGCATACGATTGTGAGATTGGGTTTTTCAATTTCGCAGCTATGGGCTGCGAGTTTGGGTTTTGATTTCGCAAGTGCAAATTTTGAACCCAATCGCGCAACATACGATTGCGAGATTGGGTGAAACCCACTTTTTTCAATTTCGCAGCTATGGGCTGCAAGATTGGGTTTTGATTTCACAAGAAAGAGATGCAAATTTTGAACCCAATCGCACAACATACGGTTGCGAGATTGGGTGAGACCCTTTTTTTTTTAATTTTGCACCCATGGGCTGCGAGATTTAGGGCGAATCTCGTAGCCATGGTCTTTGAAATTGAAAAAAAATATCTCACCCAAATCAGCGAGACTATTTTTGTTTTTTCCGCAAGTTATGGCTCAATCTCTTATCCGTGAGAAGCTTTAGTATGAGAGAACAAGGAAGAAGAAATAGAGGGAATTAGGGAGAGAAGGTAGATATCGACGTCGGACAATAAATATCTAGGCTCCAATGAGCCATCTTCCAAAGCTTTCATTTGATGCACAAATTTTGGGTTAGAGATAATAGGAAAAGAGAAAAATGGTTGGGTTTCTAAATAAAGGTGGGGTTACTTAGTAGGTGTACAAATTTTCAAAAAAAAAGTTGGCTTGGTGGCGTCAGTGAGTGGAAATAGGGGTGCTACAAAACAACACCCTTTGTTATAGGGCTTTTGTTCAACTAATGGTCTTGCACGGGGAGTGACAAAAATAACTTAATATTTATTTGCATGAATCTTGAGTTATATTATACAACATTTATTTGCATGATTTATGAGTTATATTGTTTTATATTATTCTAATTTCAAGATTATAAAAGTGTATTTTAGCTACCAATCAAGTTATTCATTACAAATGTTTGAAAATTTTAATTGAATCTAATTTGAAAATAAGATTGACGCTAGAGATTTAAGGTAAGATATAGATATTTTTTTTTTATAAGATGTATTTTAAGAATATTTTAGAAGACATTCAATGGGTTTTCAATCAGCTTGTTGTATTCAAAGAAAGATCAATCAAAATATTGTTACCCATCTATGCTAGGCACTAAGGGAAACCAATATACATGAAGCACAAAACTACATAATGTAATGTATTTGTAATAACTATTTGATACATTATATTAGATAGAGGAGGCAAAAGGGGGGCTTGGGAAATGTTTGATAAATAGAAGGGGGCAAATTTAACAAATCCCAAATAATTAGGACCCACTTACACCATGTACTACAAAGGATTTTCATAATTGAGCCCAATTTCAAAAGTGTGATAAATAGAAGGGGGCAATCTAACAAATCTTAAATAATTGGGACTCACTTACACCATGTACTACAAAGGATTTTCATAATTGAGGGGGCAACTTCAAAAGTGTGATAAATGAACGATTCTAGCTGGCCTGGGTCGAGCGCGTGCCAAGGGGGGTGTCTCACACGTGCCCGACCGAAGTTTCAAAAAAAAAAAAAAAAAAAAAAGCGGGAAATAATTTTGAATTTCGTTGTTGAAATTTAAGAGGGAGGGAGGGACAAAAAAACAGAGATGGTTTGATTATAGAGAGCTCGAGGAGGCCAATTCAGCGGCGCTGCTCCGCCTTCCTCCGTGCTCCTCGCGAGCGTCCTCGTCCTCCACCCTGCTCCGGAACCTGCAAAAGAAGAGAGAAGGTGAGGAAACAGAGAGAAAACTCAAAAAAAAACAGAGAGAGAGTTCGGGAAGGAGACTCCCCTGTTTCCGCTGTCACGGTGGTTGTATGGTGGCGGAGAGGCAATAAGGAGGCCAAGACGAAGAAAGGACAGAGAGGAGAGGAGGACGACCTGCCTGGCTCTGTCGCGAGGCGGAACAGAGTCGCGGTGATGGCGGCTCTGTTTCGCGGTGGTTGTGGTGGCTCGCGAGGTGACTGTCCAGAGGTGGTGGTGGTGCTCGGATGATGGTGGTGGCGAGGTGACTGTGGTGGTGATTGTTGAGTGAGTGAGAGATGGAGAGGAGAACTAGTAGCTTGAAGAAGTGGCTTGTAGTGAGATTAAGGATGGATGGTTTTCATGCTTCTTTGTGTACCAGCAAAAATTCTTGGATTACAAATTTCAATTGTCCAGGAGGTGGTTCATTTATTTATTTATTTCATTCTAATTTCTATTTTTCTGGAATGACCCTTTTTCTTCAAATTTCTATTTTATTGAATACACTTATGTTTTTGGTTAAAACAAACAGGTGAGTACAAGTACATTGAGATTGTGATGAAGGATGACAAAGGCACTACTAGCAGTTCAATGAGATTGATAGTGGACGTAGACTTCAAGTCACAATTTGAGTTAGCAAGGCCTACAGAAACCTACAAAAATCTATTGAACAAACTCCCATCAATTTTTGTAGGGTGTGAAGACAAGCTACTCAATATAGTCTCTCTTGTATGTTCAGCAGCAAAACAATCACTGAAAGAAAGAGGTCTCCACATTCCACCGTGGAGAAAAACCAACTACATGCAGTCCAAGTGGCTCTCAACACCCACTCAAAATTGTGAACTAGTTAACTCCTCCAAATTTACAAAGTGGCCTCCTTATTGTCTCTCCGCCACCATACAACCACCGTGACAGCGAAAACAGGGGAGTCTCCTTCCCGAACTCTCTCTCTGTTTTTTTTTGAGTTTTCTCTTTGTTTCCTCACCTTCTCTCTTCTTTTGCAGGTTCCGGAGCAGGGTGGAGGACGAGGACGCTCGCGAGGAGCACGGAGGAAGGCGGAGCAGCGCCGCTGAATTGGCCTCCTCGAGCTCTCTATAATCAAACCATCTCTGTTTTTTTGTCCCTCCCTCCCTCTTAAATTTCAACAACGAAATTCAAAATTATTTCCCGCTTTTTTTTTTTTTTTTTTTTTGAAACTTCGGTCGGGCACGTGCGAGACACCCTCCCAAGCGGCCACCCAGGCGCTCGACCCAGGCCAGCTAGAATCGTTCGTGATAAATAGAAGGAGGCAATCTTAACAAATCCCAAACAACTTGAACCCACTTAGACCATTTACTGTAAAAGATTTTCAAAAAAGAGGAGGGGGCAACTGCCCCTCTTGGGCTCTATATATGTGGCTCTGCCACTGTCTTGCACGGATGTTTGGCGACTTTGATGTATTCAACTTGCTCTAATGTTTTTCTAACCTACAAGATGGGTCAAGAAAACATTGTCATGAATCCTCGTTCTCAAGTGGAGACCATCATGGTTTTATTATGACAGTCTACTAGCCATTTTCCTAATGACGTCCAAAGGCAATAAAACAAGAAAAAAAAAACCAAAAAAAAAGGTTACAATGCAGTCCCTCGAAGGGCAATAGAAACGATGCCTGAAAGCAATGGACAAGTTCAATTTACATCTAGTGCGACTAAGCTCCTGGAGCAATAGTTTCTTAGATGTGAAACATGCTGATAGGGTGTTGAGCATTCCACGTCTCCATATTATTTACAAGTCCGAGTTTTTTTTTATCAAAAAAACAATGTATTCTATTGATATATTCAAAAAGATGGTTAGTGAAACCACTATTCAATATAAAAACTATACACTGTCATATGCATCAGGTCAGCACTATGGAATCTCAATTAATCATACAAGAGGAAAATGGAATCTTTCTAAATTTCTCTCAATTAGAAGCCCTACAACCACAAGTTTGAGCTTAAGTAGTTCAAACCTCATCTCTTTTATCACCTTAATGGATATTCAAATACATAAGACTATATGGCATTCATGGCTACCTTATAAACACTCTCCATGTTGCTGCATCTTTTAGAGGCTTTAAGGTTATAAACAACTAGTGTGTCAATGCGCTCCACATGTGCACACTTTTTTTAAAAGATTTTAATAAGTCAATAAATGCAAATTGAAATGCTTGGAAATTTGGCGATATATAAAAAATGATTTGAGTTTTAGCAAAAACAAAAAATTGTGAATAGGTTAATTTTCAAAGTTGCATTTGCATTGCAATAAAATCTTCTTTTAGCATGCATGACACAACCAATTTGTTGAATCGAAAAAGTAACGGTGAAAAAAAAAATAGTGGTACTAATTATGCGTAAGGGCTTGTTTGAAACTTACAAATAGCTAGGGGTTCAAAATAATTTATGTTGAGGTCTTGGATGTAAGATATTACTATTTAAAAGGTCTTAGTTTTAATTATATAATTGACTTTTGGAGAGCATTTTCGTAATTTTGGATGCCAAAATTGTCACTTAGAACGAGGATATTCAGTTATAATAGCAGATTGGTGTGAGAACAAACAGGTGTTCATTCTGTTTAAAGCTTGTTAAAATACCAAGTAAGTCTAGCTAGTCGTGTTTGCTGGCCTTTTTGAACATTTTCTTAGCTTTTTTTTTTACACTTTTTACCCCTCCTCTTTAAAATACAACCACAAACACCACTTATAGAATGGGTGAAATTGCAAAAAAACAAATACCTGATCGTTGTAAAATACCATTTAAAAAAATAAATGCCCAAAAGAGTCCAGCAAACAAGACTGACTAGAATTGTTGTAAAATACCTGATCGTTAGTACCATATTTTCTTAATTATGTGTAGTTTTCGTAAGTTGTGAATGATTACTATAAGAAAAGGTGGAATGCACAAGTGCAAAATTGAAAAGGATTGCTTTCAAACTTGAGGGTTAAGCCTGTCTTTTGTTGCTATGGTAGTGCTCCTCATTTGGACTGAAAATCTGAATGGTTGATCTACAAGCACTTGTGATAATTTGCAAAAAAAAAGTTTTGGAAGTCAATTAATTATTTTAGGGACATGAGTACTGGGTTCTTTAATTTAGTTTCTGAAACATGAAACTCATGTTTTCATTTTCTTCAGTAATGGATTTTTCTCAAAAACAAAAACCAATAACATTTACACAAAGGCTCCAATTGTTTGACACTACTATTTTTGCTGAAGGACACAATCACCCCCTACTATTTTTGAAAGGCAAGCAGAATTTTTATAGAATCCCAGAACCCATAAAAATGCTGCAAGCTGAGTTTGAACCCATGACCTAGTGGTACCATCCGCCAAGCTCTAACGGTTGAGCTATCATGACATTGGCCCCTACTTTCTAAAGGATGCCACCACCTTTTTGTTGAACACCACTATCTACTGAAAGACACCACCAATATAAACTCATTCCCTTCAATTTTTTTCCCCTCTTCTCACCCTCTCTTCTCTCTCAGGAACAACACCACCACTGCACCGCCCCACCCACCGACCACACCTCTTCTCTCTTCTTTTCCTCTTATTATTTTTCTTCTCTTTTTTTTTTCTCCTTCGTGAGGGCGCAGGTTCCTGTGAGTGGAAAACCCCACGCACAGAAACAGACTCAAGGTCAACAAAGAAGAAGATAGGTGAGGCGGTGTGGCCAGTGGTGCAGCCAGCGGTGGCGAGGTGGGCGGGACTCATATTTATTTTAAGTGGAAACTTAATTCTTTGTACGTAGTCGTTGTAGAAAAAAAAATTTCTCCATGAGCTGAGCTCATCATAAAATGTCCGGATTGAGGGGGGCTCCTGCGCACAGTGGGCAGGAGCAGCTCCTGCGCAGGCCTCCCAGCCGTTGGATCAGATCATCTAAATTTGAAATTCAAATTTTATTTAAAAAAAATTCCCGCCAAAAACCTCTCTCCTCCCAGATGATCTGAGCCGTTGGATTTTGATTCAACGGCTGGGAGGCCTGCGCAGGAGCTGCTCCTGCCCACTGTGCGCAGGAGCCCCCCTCAATCCAAAATGTCCATGTATAATCAAGTTTTACCCTATCATTGTACAAAACTTGTCGGCATACAGCCGCAGTAGCAACCAGAACTCCACCCACTCCTTTGACATGTGTTAAATGAAAATATTTAAAAAAATGAAATGAAGTAAATAATACATCTTTTTTTTTCCAAAGTCGCCCATACGGAGTTGAATCATAATCCTTGTTAAATGAACCAGATTCCAACCAAGTAATTATGGCACGGAGTGCAAGGGGTGGAGTCGGAGATGCTCTTTATAATGCCAACAGTAACCCAAATTATTCGACCTGAGTTTTTATAACTAATCTGTCATTCTTGGTGGAGATAGAACTTTCATCAGGTTTTTTGTCGATCCAAGCTGTATAATCTGCATCAGCAAAAACACAAAAATGATACATCAGTGCGCCGAGAACTACCTTTTGTGCGTTTACACGACTTTAAGCTCTTGAACATCTCCCACTAGATCATCAACAAACCCATATTTTGCCATTTTGCTGCAACCAAGTTCTCACTCATGCAATGGCATTTAGTCAATCATAATCCCAAAGCTGGGGTAAAAAATAAACAACAAAAGGCTATTACAATCAAGCACAAGGTTTGTCAAAATTACAATCAAGCAAAGGTTTGTCTCATGATGTGTCCTGACTGCTACTTCATGTAGCAGTAGGGTTGAAAGAATAATCACTTTGCGAAGAAAGGGGTCTCATCAACTACCCTACGGGTGAGTCTTGAAGAAATACCAACTCCTGAAAGTTGCTATAAACGTCCTTATGGATACAATGCTGTTATAACTCTTTAAGAAATGTAGATGTTTTGGTAATCTTACAAGTAACAGATACCCTGCAAGCAAAAAGTTATTACAGATACTAATCCTCAGTGGAGTTTCTTCCAATCATGCAGTAAATAAGTTTGTCTGAAATATGTACAGCAATATTACCTCTTCTACAGTCTGCTGCATCAAGACTCTCAATGAACATGTCCTAGTGATTCAGACATCTGGTACTGTACAAAGCATGCCATGTCCACGACTATGCTCCAATGGATACATGGTTGCACCTTGGACATAGTTTTGATGCTCCCTTGCAGCCTTTCTAAGAGAAGTGACATTCACATTCTTTTTACTTTGTTGCTTCTTGACAATGGAACAAGCACGCAGTGGCTTTTCCTTTCCTGCTCCAACCCTCCTATTTAACATAAGATGAAAGCTTTTAGAATGCAATATAATAAAATTTTCTTTAAAAATAACCCTTAAAAACTCGGAAATCTACGAAATTTACCAATATTCAATTTGAAAATAAGAAAACCAAGGGACCACTTTGCTTCAGGTTGACCAAGCAGTCCATCGACAAGCATGTTTAAACAACTGAAACTTTTGATAAATATAACATCACAGAATATTTCTGGACCTTTTGCAATATTATCTGACTATTACAAGTAGAGATAATTTAGGTGACAGACAACAATAAAAAGGATTACATAACATGTCTGCATGTGATTTCCTCTTATTTTTACCTGATATTATGGTTTGTATGGGACAATGTCATGGGAAGTGGTTAAAACTTCAAAGAACAGAGTTTCTTGGACTGGAATAAAAGCTTCACAACTCTTTTATTATTCCCATTCAAAAAATCAAAGGTGCCAATGTGATCAAAGAGTTTAGACCTGTTAGAGTAAACAGGAGAGGGGGTATACAAGATCATAGATTAAGAGCCAATGTGAAGTTGAAAACATGACCATCTCCACTATTATGAAAAAGAAATCCTAAATGGATTGCTTGTAAAAAATGTTTTGATTGATTCGAGCAAAGTTGACTTGAGAAGGCATGATCACATATCATGGGATTGCCATTGGGATGTCAGTTTAAAGAGAATGGTGGATAGGATTCAAGGCAGATTGGTGGTTTGGCGAAGGAAGTGCATTTCAAAAGCATGATGTGACATTCTCATTAAAAGCACGTTTGCATTCCAGTCTTCTCATGGTCCTCATCACAATTCTAGCCTCGTTGAAAATGCAATTGAGCATATCATTAGAGATTTTCTTTGGTGGTCTTTGCAGTCTCCTCTGCAAACTTTATATTTTGATATCTTAAACATAACCGTGAAGAAAGAAGGGCCTGTCTCTAGTTTCGCAATTGGGGCAATAATGGAGGTTCATGGAATATTGCCTTGAGGTGCAACTTAAACAATTGAAAATTTTCAGGTGCGCTGCTCTTGTAGAGATTCTGGAAAAGGTTCCAGTTCAACAGCTGAAGAAGACTCTTCGGTTTGGCCTTCTACCTCAAAAACTGTGGAAGAAAAGAAATTGGGCTTCTTTAAATTTTAGGAAAGAAAGTTGATGGGAGTGGATGATAGGTGTTACCTCGAGATTTACATTCTCATTTTTAGGATTAGGAAGGTAGGATTGTCACAAAGGTTAAAAAATTAGGCTTTATTGGTCATGAAAACCAAAAAGTAGGCTTAATAGGCCATTACTTCAATTATAGTACCTAATTGGTATTTTTTTGTTGAAAAGTATGCCTTCATGGTTATTTTCCGAAATAGAAACGAGATTATCTTCTCCATAACATTCTCTATGAACTGTCTAACCCTCTCATACGTCCATACTCCATGTTCTTGACATTCTTCCTATAAATAAAAGCATTTGTTCACTCTAATATCTTTTTTGTTTTCCCTGAATTATGATTTATTGTCACTATTATGATTTCATTGTTTGGAAAATAGACCATCAGATATAGAGAAGAAAAGAAAGAAGAAAATGCAAAATAAATGACAGTTGCAATACTACGACTTTTACCAAGGGCGTGTTTGATTTCAAAGAAAATTTTCCCAAGAAAATTTGCCAAAAGTGAGGAGAGGACGGGAGAATGAAGAATATGAATATGATTTTGTGATGATCACTTGTTAAAAATTGTGGAAAATGTTTTCTTAGGGAGGAGCTAAGAATTGTTTTTGCCAAATATAGAGCAATAACCTCGAGATGGAGAATTTTTTTTTCCAACTTTCTCTCCTATTTCTTCTTTCTTTTTGTAATTTTCCAACTTGGAATCAAACACACCCCTAAGCAATTTGATATCAAGTAATTACTTCCCTAGTAATTATTTTTTCCCTATTGGTTATATTTTCAATTGCTTTCACTAGCGTTCCTTTTTTTTTTAAATCATTGGAGTTCCATCATTCTAAGACAATTATGGCCATGTCCATTGTTTGACAGTATGCATCTTTATATATTTTTGTGAGTAATTAATGCAAGTGTAGTCTATTTTAAAGGGTGGCAACTGTCAAGAGACCAAAAAAGAAATTTTGTAATAATCTCATTTCCACCCTTAGATCCCAACAAGGGAGAAAGGCAACTTCATCGTAGATTTCAGTTGACATCATCTCCTCTGAAGCATCCCTTCGGCCTAGCTATTCGTCCTCGTACCAAAAACTGACTTGTCTACAGGATCACAATCAAAGTCAAAAAGATATTCCAAGCAAGCAATGAGCTTCCCATTTTAACCTTTAAACTTAAGACACCAAAAAACCTACCATTGTGAACCATTCAATAGCTTCCTCTTTAGTATTTTTCCTATCCAAAGAACCCTAGTTACAGAGACACCCTCTAAATCATCAAACCCCAAATAGACAAGACCCAAGTCTCACAAACTTGGAAACATCGGAGCTTGATAAGTTGAAGCCCACATGTATTAACTTGACGTTTGTAGATTTTCCCGTGTTGGCCTTACAAGAACTTGGCCAACTTCAAAAGCACTAGAGTCCATTGGACTTGTAGTGGCTGCTGCACAAGCTCAAAAATCACCCCAAAACTAAGATCTAGGTCACATGCATTCCATGACCCCATTTGGAGATCCCGATCTGTGCCATCGCCAAATAAGAGCTTTGACCTTGGACTCCATCCTGACATCTTGGTTACATTTTATCATTGTAACCCCTGCCACAAAACCTGGCCCCTCCTCTGTTTCTCTAATCTCGTCCATCACAGCCTCTCTTTGTATCAATTGCCCCACTTTTTTAACAAACTAATCTCCATCCCTAAGATCATCTAACACTTTCTGAGTGATTGGTCTCTACAAAACTCGGCTACACTGATTATTGCTGGAAATACCAAACTGCGATAATTTTCAACCTTGACACACCAACTGTGATCATCCCTCCCCTTCCAGCTCCAGCTACGAGAATCCTAGACTCTCTCCAATGGCATTCTTCAATTGTGATGGCTATCCACGAGTTTGCCTCCTATCTCGACCTGATACATAAGAGCATCAATGCACAACAAGATAGGGCCCCTAGGCCTCAACAAACGATTCAGGAGAGAAATATTGACATTCCCGTCGTAAACTAGAGCCACCACCAAGATCGTGATGGTATCCCAGGACACAGGGCACTGAATCCACACGCATGAATTATCATTCAACAAAAGTAATGGCTTTGGAGGTTTGGTAATGAACAACATGCTCTGTGGAGAAATATTGTTCAACAAAAGTAAGAGCTTGATCACAATGGATGGATCACAAAGTGGTCTCCTTATGGGTGTGCTTGCTGGAAGGGTATCAAGAACATGAAAAAAATGCAATTTCAACAACATATTTCCTTCAAATGGGAAAGGGTAACAATATTTGCTGCTATTTCACCTAGGACTGCAACTTGGGCGGGTTGGGCGAGCTAGGAGCTCAGCCCAGGCCCAAATTGAAGCCTTCATATGTGAGCCCGTAGCCAGCCCAACCTGAGCATAGCAACCCAATCCCAACCCCATTCTAAATTTTCAGGCTCGGATTGAACTGGGGTTGTTCGAATTTTTCAAATAAGTACTAATATTTCTAAAAATTCTTTAGAAGTTGAAGGTAAATGAGGATTGCATCCACAACAACCTACCACAAATTTGTATATGAACAAAACCACCAAGCTATGAATTATTTGTGAAATACTCCGAAATTTTAATAATTCACTATAAATCATGTAATATGGAAAATAAATTTATAAACTACTTGAAATTTCTTCGGAGTTTTTGGGTTGCTTAGGTTCCCAATACCCTAACCCAAGCCCAACCCAAATTTTGATCGGATTGAAAATTGTGAACCCACGGGCTGTCTATTTTCATGTCTATAGCCATGGGCCAAATTTTTGGGTTGGGCTCAGGTTGCCTCGTCCAAGTTGCACCCCTAATTTCACCCCATATATTCACAATATCTTCATCTCAAACAGCTACAGTTTCTCAAATTTTGATGTAATTTGGATATTTAGTATTATTAGCAATAGTCGTATTTTAGGCATATTAAGAATTCTAGTATTATTATGACATTGTGTTTTAGAAGTTAGATTAGTTATAAAAAAAGGCATAGGTTGCCCATTGTTAGTTAGTTGATTGATTGAAAGAATAATTTATTTTTTAGTTATTTTTCTTTATTTGTATCGTTGTTATTTCAAATTAATCGTTTATTTCAATTATTGTTCAGTTTATTTCGATTATCGTTATTTTATATTATCAAATTTACTGTGGGTGGGAGTTCCATCTTAGAAGAGCAATCAATGAGGAAGAACTCCATACCCTGATTAGGCTGACAAATGGTTATTCTCTCATAGGATGATGATCAGAGAAAATGATGATCAGTGGGTCTGGAAGTAGGTCTAGGTATGGGATGATCAATCAGGAAATTTTTTAGTGCTCAACTCCCTTTAAAGCTGCAGTTGTTGCTCTAGCCATTTGCAACCCTTGGTGCTTTCCTTCTCTCTTTGGTCACAAGATTTTTTGGAAAAAGAGATGCCACCTAGACTCAGTTTCTTCTTTTGGGCCTTTGGTCAAGGCAAACTACTCACTGTAGACAATCTAGCTAGAAGAGGCCTCATCATCCAGCATCCTCAACAATGCTTTTTGTAAGCTGCACAAGGAATCTTTGGAGCATATCTTCTTTTCCTGCCCTTTTGCTAGCCAGTTATGGGAAGTTGTTTGCAGGGAAGCTAATACTCACCCTCCAGAAGCTAATGGCCTTCTTCATTGGTTCTCCGTTGAAGCAGAGGGGGCCTTCCAGTTAAGGGAGTTTGGCTTTTGGGAAAGAGTTCTTTTGACCACAGTCTGGGTTCTTTGGAAAGAAAGAAATCAGAGAATCTTCAAAGAAGATAATGAAGACATTACCTCCGATTCCATTAAGGCTTTGGTGTGACATTGGGGAACTATTAAGGGAGTGATTTCTGCGAGGTATTTTCAATTGGGCTAGCATTTTTCAGTTGTAATCTAGTGAGGGTTAGTGGTGTTTTTATGCTTTTTCTTGCGAGCTCCAGTTGGGAGGACCTTCTCAGTCCTCTTTGGTAGCTTTGTACTTTCCCTTTTTGGTTTCTAATATATGCTTGCCTAAGTTTTATTGAAAACTTTCATGCCATAAACACAGCCATCAATCACCTACCCTGGACCCAACCCCGTGATGTCAATTTGGTCAACTACCATTTTCTCGGCATTAACTACAACACCAAAATCTTCCTTCCGCTTGTGAGCAAGAACTTCCCCAGATATAAATTTGAGACTCAAATACTTCATTCCTTAACGAAGAACCGCTTTGGAGACCAAGCCCATTATAGTTTTGAGTTTTCGTCAACCTCATCATCTCAGCCTTCTTTCTTCCTCTGTGACTCCCCATCCACCAAATATCTCAAACTTGCCACAGACCTTCTCCACCCATCCCAAGTGAATCCCCAAGGTGATTTGAATCACCTCCATCAACGACCAAAATCCTAACCCAAACACCACCCATAATTTGCTTCCCCTCCAACATCACCCGTACATTTACCATCTCTCGCTTAGGACTATTCACTTACCTTCCCCCAACACACATGTACTACAGCTCGATACAAAGTTGCCTCCTCAACAGCAAAAGCACCATCTAAGTCACCTTCATAGTATCACTACCCTCATACAAATCACGAAAGTCATGTTTTAGGTCACCTTCATAGAATCACTATCCTCATACAAATCACGAAAGTCTTGCTTTTAATAGATCGTAATCATCTAGATCAGAAAGAGAAAGGATGAAAAAACATTGGAACCACCAATAGCACTTGCATGTAAAATCTTCTCTTTACAAACCTCACTTGAGCTATGAATTCCAGCCACTGCCACAAATATTGCGCTACCCACCACGAATAACACAAAGACCCCCTCGCCCTCATAAATATCCAATCACGCCTGAATTTACAAGCCCAAAAGGATCAAATGTCCGAGAAAGACAAAACCTCATTCTTTTACTACTTTGCTAGCCACATCACCGAGATAAGCCCCAAAACCCCTCCTCTATTCCTTCGATGGGTTGCTCTTACTCGTAAGCATCGCTTCATAAAATAACCTTCGCAATCTTTGACGATGAACAATCACTTCCAAGTAATCAAAACTTGGTCTGAACAGCCTCCCCCTTCACCAAGTGCAAATGCCTCTCATCAAACGAACACTCTGAACTCTCTACAATGGAGTAACAAATCCACTGGTCCCAACTCCCAACCAGTCAAGCCATCAACGAAAGGAGCATCATCAATATCCATATCGGGAACCAACGCCTTGCAGTTGATCAAATTAGAAATCCACTGCAGTTGACTATTATCAATAATTTCCTTGGACCTCTAACTAGAACATACGAACCGTACAAAACTAGATATATATAAAAAACAATTCCATAAATAGATAAATATAGGAGTATCGTCGAAAATATAGTTGTCTTGGATCATCCAAATAAAGGAGTTGGAAATGTCATATACAAGGACTTAACAACCAAAAAATAATAGTAAATAAATAAATAAAGATTATCTAGTGCAGACTGAAAAGCATCACCTCCATCCATCTTTTATTCCCCAGCCAGATGAAATAACAACAAGATAAGAAGCAATGAAAAGAAGTGATGTTTAAAATTTTTACCCCAGAAATTTCTCTGATACAATTCTTGCAGCAGCCAATGTACCACGGCTTGGTAACCAGTTCACAAGGCGGTTAGGGTCAGCTCGCATTGGGGAATGAATCTTGATAAGCTGAAGATTATGACGAACAAAATATAAGGAATGTTAATGTAACCATGTAAGAAGAAAACACACGACAATGACAACAAAACAAAATAATAATAATAATAATAATAATAATAATAATAATAATAATAATAATAATAATAATAATAAAATAATAATAATAATAATAATAATAATAATAATAATAATAATAATAATAATAATAATAATAATAAACAATGGCATTTTCTCCTTACTCCCAAACACTCCATCATCTGGTAGTATGCTCTCCCATTTAGTGGAGTATGCCCCTGTCGAGATTCAGAGAAGTACCTAGTCCTGAAAGAAAATAACAATGCCCTCTATTAGGAGAAATAAAAAGTTATTTTGCCAAAGGATATAATGTTAAGAGCACATTACCATTCTTTATAGCCTGGATCCACAGTGAAACCATACATGTCAACAGAGTCACAAATGGAGAGCGCAAACTCAAGAGCCTTGAGCCCTGTTCCTTTTGCAGCAGACCCAAAGGATGCCCCTAACATGAGATATACATCATTAGGGATTGGGACTTCCTACATGAGAAAAATGTCAAAGTTGTAACTTAAGTTACTTGTATAAGCCGCAAGGTAAAACTCCCATGAAATAAACCAAAATGCTTCACAACAATTGTATATATAGTTGGGGTCAATTATGATAACAGAAAGAACATTAGGCATATGTAGGACAAAAGGGAGGGCAATTCAATAAACTAGATTGTAAGTAACCTTTAGGTTGGTGAAAAATTTTCTTCACAGATCTGAATCATTTTGCTCATCATGTCATGAATTTGTGGTTTTAATGATCAAGACAGAAGAAAGTAAATAAGATACATTGATACAGACCTGAATCATTTTGCTCATGATGTCATGAATTGTGGTTTTAACGATCAAGACCTCCTTCCCAGTTTCTGTACAAAACAAATCTTTAGCATACATCTAGTAGTGGCAAGATGGACCTGAAAGTACATTGAATGACGTGCATACCATCTAACTCAGCAACTTTATCGAGTGCCTTGGCAGATCCTCTGTTTAGAAGGCGAAATGTACTCTTCTTGCCTACGTACTCAGTATAGTTCTGGAACATAAACAAAAGAAAAACTATGATAAGTCAACAGATGAAAGCCAAATAGCGACCAACGCCATCCAAAGAACTGGTATCTAAACCTGGATTGGTGCACCATTTTCTCTAATAACAGCGTCGTATTCATCTATCTCCTCCCCAAACTTTGTCTTAAGAAGATCTCCTGAGTTCCCTATCACAGCACATCGACCAAACTGCCTTGGAACCAATGGAGGTCTTTCAGGTAGTACAAGGGCAAGCTTCTCCATGCAGGCTGTCCTGTTCTTGCAGTTGTTGCTGCAATGGTCAATCAATAGAAGCACATTATGTGTCACTCTCCATGTGTGTGTTTTTGTTTCAAGTTCAAATAAAAACTAGATTATGCTAGTAATTGGGCAATCATTTTTAACATAACCAATAGCAAAGCGCCGAAGCCTATCCTTGTAAGCAGCAATAGAAGTTTCATTCCTATTTATTTTACTTATCTTCCATGTAACTATGACACAACACATTTGTTGTTGTCCAACAAAGACATGAACTCGCCAACACGCATCCGACACTCATCGGTCACGTTGCCAACGTGTCGAACGCTCCTCTGATACACCAAAAATTCAGTTAAGACTCAAGAACTAGCTTTACTTAATTTTTCACTTTAGCTAGGTGCAAATAACCACCTAATTTGAGGGTTCTTAATCCATCTGAAGTGAAAGAATCTTTCATTTGTAATTCAAGAAAAAGAAGGCGATGAAAAGCATAGAAATGGTCTATGCTTCTTCGTATCAATTTTTGCCTTTTCTCCTCTTTTTTGCCTCTTCTCCCATCTACTTCACTTTTTTCTTGCAAAGGGTGTCATATTCTTCTCCATTTATGTACCTCTTCACTTTTCTTCTTCATGTTCTTTTCTACTTTTTTCCCTACTTGTTTTCTCTTTTTTTTTTTTTTTTTTTTTCTTCATGTTATTTTCTACTTCCAATAGTTTATGTTTATGTTCATTTTCATCTTCATCTTCATCTTCATCTTTCTTGTTCTTTTCTATTTAAATTTTTTCTTTAATGGATTAACTTTATAGTTTATGTTCGACTTATTAAAAAAAGGGAACGATACACCCAGAATTCAGTTATGAATCAACAACTAGCTATACTTAATCATTTTACTTTAGCTAGGTGAAAATAACCACCTAGTTTGAAGGTTGTTAATCCATCTGAAGTTAAAGACTCTTTCATTTGCAATTCAAGAAAAAGAAGGCAATGAAAAGCCTAGAGGCTATGCAGTTAAAACGGATAACGGATTCATAACGGTACAAGAGCATTATAAGTTATAACGGGATATACCAGGATATAACGGTACATAACGGAATAGTTTTTTAAATATATTTTTAATACCCCACAAAGTATTAATGTATTATAGAGTGAAAAATGCAAATCATGTTTATAACATTAAATTCAAAAACAAAAAACATTAATAAAAAAAATCTCCCCTTCGTTTGAGAGTTAGATCGCAACAGAGAGCGCAATCGACTCTTCCTCGTCTTCCCTTCTTTTTCTCTCGTTCTCTGTCGATTGGTAACAACAAGCTCTGGTTCTCCTTCTTTCCTATGAGTCTAAGGTTCTGGTTCGATCGAGAATGAAAGGGGTATTTGTTTTTAAAAAGTTATTTTTATGTATTAGAACAAAACATTAAAACAGAGTTACTGAAGAAAAAAAATTGTTATCTCAATAAAGGCCATATAACGTCATTATATCAGAGTTGTGATACCATAACGTGATAATTTCATAACGTGCCGGCTCACTCCCGTTAAGCATTATATCGGAGTTATATCAGCGTTATAACATCGTTTTAACTGCACAACATAGAGGTAGTCTATGTTTCTTATTATCAATCTTTGTTTTTTCTTCTCTCATTTGTTTTTTTCTTTCAAGAGAGTATCATATTCTTCTCCATTTTACCATTTCTACTTATCAACTTTTCTTCTTTATGTTCTTTTCTACTTTCTTTTCCCTACTTGATTTTCTCTACTTTTTTTCTTCATGTTCTTATCTATTTCCGTACTTGCAGGCTTCATTTTCATGCTTCTTGTTCTTTTCTATTTAAACTTTTTTAATGGATAAAATTTATAGTTTATGTTCATATAACTTATTTAAAAAAGTGGTATGATGTGTCATCATGTTGTCGTGTCGCTAAGTCCTATTTTTTGAAAAATTGCCGAGTCGGCATGTCGCTCACTGCCAGACATGGTGTGTCCATGTGTGTCGTGTCCATATGTGTCATGTCCATGTTTGTGCATCCTTGGATTTATTATATGTTTTTTACTTGTACATCAACAGTAGGCGTTACTAGCTTCCTTGCCATATGACTAGTAACACGTATAAAATTTTCAAACCTTTGAAAAATAAGTAAAAGAGTTGACGAGTGAGTGTTCAAGTGTCATAGCGTTCAATACGTGGAGTGTCCAAATGGGATTGTTTTGAAAGTGATGTGTCCATAAGTCATCTCTATTGATTTTTAATCCCTTCATTTCCTGTTTAGGAGTGAGGGATCGACTGTGTTGACGAAGGGAGATGTTGACAACTGTTATGAACCAACCAACTCTCCCAAAAGCCCGAGCTGTCCAGGAGGGGAGAGTCCATAACAAGGATCGTAACATTGCCCCACGTTTCCAAAGCCGACGTCCTCGTCGGCCCACTCTATCGACACTGGCCCAGTGAGCATTCTCTCAGCTACCAGTATTCAACAACTTAGCACTATGCCCATACATAATGCTAAATTATTTTAATCTAGCCTATAGGTCGCCCCTGCCGGGATTCGAACCTTGGATGTGGGGTTTGGCTCTGATACCAATTGTTATGAACCAACCAACTCTCCCAAAAGCCCGAGCTGTCCAGGAGGGGAGAGTCCATAACAAGGATCGTAACAACAACACTGTCAAATACTTCTGAATCGGTAAGAAAGCAAGAACTTAAGGAGCTCAATTTTTCAACTCATTGAGTGTCTGGTGTACTGATTTAACAAAGTACAGACTACAGACTATTTATGGACAATTGCTTATAAGTAGATTCTGGTTGAGAAAAAGGTTATTGTATCATCCATAGAGCTTTCATTTTGCTATGAATGGGGGCAGGGGAACTATTATTAAGAGCACTATTGCCACCATTCCTGGACATATGATATCTCTTTGTATCATCCCAAACTCTATCGCTACCAGTTTTGAACAAATGGTGTGTAACTCTTATGGATCTAGCCCTACTACCAAGAAATTCCATCTCCTCGATTGGAAAAGAGTTCTTCAATCCAATTTTAATGGTGGCCCTGGCATCAGTATACTCAAGGGAAAAAAGCTCTGCTCATTAAATGGCTTTGGAGATTTAGCATGGAACCATTTGCTATTTGAAGTCAAATTATTGCAGCAAAATAAGGTGCTTATCCCTCTGATTGGTTTGTTAATTCTCACATCACTACTCATGGGTGTTTGAGGTTCATAATGAGGAAAGAGCACTTCTGGGATCGTAAGTGGTTGGGAAACCATCCCCTTAAATTAACACACCCTTATATCTACACTGTTACCAGCTGCAAGCATGGAAAGATCAAGGATTTCTTCAACAGCCAAGCTGGGAGCCAAAGCTGGAACCTTTACTTGAGAAGGAAGAATGATTGGGAAATTCAGTACCATGCCAGTCTCCTCAATGCTCTGGAGTCAGTCCAGCTAAACCATTCTCACGACTCTTGGAATTGGGATTGGGGAGGCAAAGACAACAATTTTTCGGTTAAGCGGTGCTCCTCTCATCGCATTGCTCCTCTGCATTTCAACACCACTGATCTTAAAACCAACAAACTTCATGAGCTAGCTTGAATCAGCCAAGTTCCTCCCGAAGCTTCTTTTCTTCTTTGGATTATGCTTCACGAAAAGATCCTCATTGTGGACAATGTCAACAAAAGAGACCTCTCCATCCCCAACCATTGTGTAATATGTGGGAAAGCTGACCACCATCTTGTAGCCTGCCAGTTGACCCAAGCTTTGTGCCAAAAGTGCTTCTCTGTGTTCAAAGAAGTTTCTGCCTTGCAGAACTCTGGTTCTCCACTAAAGCTCAATACCTTTAATCTTTCTCCACTTGGCTGCTGGATATGGGAGGGGACTCATTTGTGCCTTCTCTTGGATAATTTGGAGAAAAAAAGTGTTCAAGAATGTCCATAAAACAATTGACAATTTGTAGATAGAGATCAAAATGACCTTCTGGTTTGGCGTATCAGTTCGGGGGTTTTCAAAGATACTAGTTTCTCCTCTTGCATGTTTGATTATGACGACACTGAGCATAAATAGCAATCCTTGATACTTGATGTATACTTTTGATGCTTGTGGGAGAGGGTTTTGTTCGCCTTCTTACTTTTCTTCATTAATGAAATCTCTTTGTTTTATTGATCCAAAATAAAAAGAAAAAACTTACAGAAGTATGCCCTTGTTGATCCTACGCCACGCATACTCCTCCCATCCATTTGGTAAAGCATCAATGAACTCCTTGGTGAGTATTGTGGTACTATTCCGAACCTGACATTTTTCAAACCATATAGAACAAAACAAATCTAATAAACAACAGTGCTATGGAACAACAATCATGAAGAAGGAAGGAGCAAAAATGGAACATATATAATCTACAATAAGACTAAAGATAGAAGACAATTATTCTGGTTGCAAAAATTACTTATAAGTCATTTCACATGCTATATATGTCAGTCCATCTGTAATAAACAGCTTTTTCTGTTAAGGAATGGTAAATAATAAACAGCGGCCCCTGCATAGTTCCATGTTTCCGCATGCTAAAAGTTTATAATTATAATTTCAATTTATAATAACATTTTTTTTGTAATTATCCCCCTCCCCCACTTTTCCTTCAAGAAAAAGAAATGTCTTTCATCACATATTGAACTATATATAAATAGAGCCATTCACTAAAAACAGAAACCATCATTTACTGCCTTTTAGCTGCTTAAGCTACTGATTTGGAAACATACTTTTTAGCACTTTTCACTTATCTATGCAACAAAGAAGCACTGCAAAAAATAATTCACTCAGGATAATAATTCTATTTCTTGTATGAATGGTCAAATTTAGACCAAATGCCTAACAGAAACAAGAGATAGACAAATTCACCTGCTCCCATGTAGCCACAGCTTCACAGAGATTGAATTCATAAGATAAGCCTTCAAGGCGTCCTGTCTTTGGGTCCTTCTGTTAAAATATTGAATTTCAATCCAAAATTAGTAAAAGCACATAGAAAAGGTCGCTAATGCAAACAAGTATTGTGAATGAAAAGAAGAATTCATAGCATAATATGAAATTGCAATAAGACAGTTGAGCTCAAATGTGCACTACATATGTATCTAAACCAACATCTTCCTTGCCATTATCTGAATGAATCTATGTTGACTAGAACGAGAATGATATTGCAAAATCAACCAACCATAGATCAAATAAACCAACTGGAGCATATGAGAGAAAACGTACCCACTTGGGAATGGTATCAATAGGAAATTCTATCGTAACTTGACAATAATCTTTACCAGTCATAGCTTGTAATCCTAATCCATTTGCACTCTGCGAATTGGCAAGAAAGAAGTTAAAGTCATTCGTATTATTAATACTACAAGTTACCACTTGGATTCATTTAAGCAATAGGAAGTCTGGAATTGAAAACCCTAAAAGAAGAGGAGGGTTTTTGGTTTGGCCTGTTAGAGGTATGAATTTCTTGAAAAATGTGGCAAAATTGAGAGCTGGAATAAATTGAAAAAGATGGTAATTGAAGTAAAGAGGCAATGCAAATGTAAAAATTGTAAGGAAAGAAAACTGACCACGCACTTCTGGAAACTAGTCTGGAGGGAGAGCAAGGCATTCAAATCTTGTTGGGAAATCCGAGATTTGTCATCTGAAAACCAAATAGGAAAACAATAATAATATTATTAGATTAGATTAGATGATGGTAGAACAAAACGAAGGAGTTGTTAGAAAGAAGGAAGGGAATAGGAGTTTGTTACAAAAAGTGAGGGCGGTGAAGTAGATGAAAATGGCTGCCAAACCGGAGGCAAATGCGAGGAAGAAACCGAATTGCAAGAGCCTCATCTGGCTTCTCAAACGCCTGCCTGCTGCTTATGCTTATTGGGAGCTCTTCAGTGCCCGCATCTTCGCAACAACCATGATGATCATAGCACGTGAGATCTCCCCTCCCCTCCCCTCCCCTCCCTACTCTTTGTTAGTTTCAGCAGAGATGAGATGAAATGAGAGAGCGAGATCGATCTACTAATCTAAACTAGAAAAAACAGAGAGACCAAGAATTTTCGTGAGCTCGGCTCGTCTTGAACAATTATAATAATAATAATATTCTAGGTAGGATTAGGATACGAGGATCTCACTACTATTCTACTCTACCAGTTGTGGTGAATAAGAAGAAACCAACAGAACCGAGTCCTTTTTTGCAAAAATTCTAACTGTCGAGGGAAATGGCGAGGAAAACAGCGAGGGGGGGGGGGGGGGGGGGGTTCATCCCCCGGGATGCGTGCGTTGAAAAGTCAAGCATGCATCCGGGGGGATGGACGGTCCCCCCACCACCACCCTCCCCCCTACCTGTGGGGTCCCTCGCTGTTTTCCTCGACACTTAGACGGGTTCCCTTTTTTGAGTTAAATCAATTATGTTTGTCCTACGTGGCAAAGTTATGAAGTGGCAAAACTTAAGTGAAATATTTAAAGCCCGATGTTTTCCTCAACTTTTCACAAGGTTCTCTCCCTCTCACCCTCCTCTGTGACTGCGTTTGGCGAAGAAGAAGGTGTTGCCCTTCTTCGATTCTCAACCCTCCTTGCAACATTCATCACACGCTATCGTCCTACCAAATCGATTGCATCACCCCCACTTTCACCACCGATCGAGAGCTTCCCCACCCTCAGGTCAGCCATCCAACCCAGTTCCAGGCTGATCGCTCAACACAACCTACCTCCTTCGATCGACCACCAACTCAGCCTCATTTCTTGCCTCAGTCGATTGATCTTCTTATATCGCTGCATCTTGCCTCCCAATTCATTCCCCTCCAAGGTCGTCCTGTATGGCCCTCCCAAACCACTCGACCTCCATGGAAACCCCCTTCCCTCGCAGACCCCCAAAGATCGCTTTCCTCTTGATTTTCTTTGGGGAAGTTTCTTTCTCAATTTGGAGCTTGAGAAAGCAAAATCGGAATTGAAGAAGAAGTTTTGCGGCAGAGACACAGACATCATCATGGCTCTGAAACTGCCATCATCTCTCACATTGCAATCACAATCTCAGAAGAAGAACAAGTACCCATTTTCATATGTGGGTTCATCTTATTCTCCTGCAAATCACAGATCTTCAGTGGGTTGCATGGCTTCCACCCTTGGATCTACCTCCTCTAAGTAAGCTAAGCTCCTTGTTACCCTATCCTTCAATTAATGAGTTTCATGCTCTTTTCCTTATCTGGGTTCTCTTCATTTGATTTGATTGTGTCACTATAGTTTTCTTTGAATTATATTTATCAATCGCTCTTAATGAAGATTGCCATAGTGGGTATTCTCAATATTGCCTAATTAATTGAATTTTTTGCCATTTTGTTGAACAAGTCAGTGGTTTGATCTTTTTTATTAGTTTTTTTTAATTAGTCTCAGTTGTTTGATCTTTTTTGGAAGAAAGTTGTGTTTTCTTTTAAGTTGCTGATAGTTTAATTTGGTGGTTTAAAGAACACAGATGTTAAGAATTTCTCGATTTATGTTCATTCGGAGCCAGGTTATTAACTTTTTACAAAATTAATTCATCATAACTGTTGTAATAGACAATTATGCAAGTGTTTTTAGAAATTGAAATAAAACCCCAAATGTGAGTATTCGACATAGCCGTGAAGGTATGATGTAATCTGCGATAGTGCCAACGACACGGGTATTACACTAGTACATTACATTGTGAATATTTTGAAGAAGAAAAAAAAACAAGAGATTCCAATATCGGATCAAAGAGAGAGAAACGAAACAAATCATAGGTGAATGGAATCGTTGCTTGCTGAGAGAAGAATGGTGCAAGGGGATCAGGGCGAGCCAACACCAACGTGAGCGAAGGCTAGATCAGATTGACCAGACTCCACTGCAGAGTTGCTATGTGCATCTACCAGTTCCACTCACTAACACCACCTCCATTTTGAAGTAAAAAGGGAAACTGTTTTGTAACACCACACCAGCACCCCAAAAAAATTACTTTTTTACACCACTAAGTAAGAACATCGTATTTAAACCCCCACACCCAAATTATCCTCATGCCTTCTCCTCCTCCGCTACTTGCCTCTTTTTCCTCCTCCAAATCTCCCTTTTTTTATTTTCTTCTTTATTCTCACAGACACCCAAAGCAAGAACAGTTCTCATTCTCACAAATGAAAGATTGTTGTGACAATTAAAGTCAACCCAAACTTGCAACCATGGCCTATGAAATTGGAAAAAAAAAAAAAGGTGTCACGACTCAAACCACATAGTATAATATTGTCTGTTTTAGGCATTAACACCCAACGACTTTAAAATGCATCATACCAAGCCAATACAAACTCGCACACATATAGCATATCCTCTTTCCCTATCCATGTGATATAGGATTATACCCCCCCTTGGTAGGCTATCAGTTTTAGTGCTTACCCACTCAAGGTATTACAAAAGGTTTTGCTCAAATCGGTGCGATCCTGTTTTCAATCTCCTGCAAGATTGGGGAAGGTGGTGAGATTGGGGAAAAACAAAATGACATGAGAGAGTTGTAGAGTAGAGTGGGGCAATACATGTATAACCCCCATCATATCCCAAATGTCTATCATAATTGTAAGAGATGATCCAGGGTAGTCATCTCGACAAGAAACAATACACCCGTGTTAGTCTTATAATATAAAGTCTATACATTCTTGGATTGGAGAAAGTAGAACATGGTTAAGGGTTTACCCACATTGGATAATTGCAATTGTTAGATGTTTTTAGTTAATATTGAAATTTTTAGTTGATGGAGAGTTCTTATGAAAAACTTTAAAAAAAAAAACACTAAAAACTATTAAAGTTTTTTTTTTCTCTTGGGGTTATTTTAGTAAAACATGGGGTGAAAAGAACAATAAAAATTGTGCTTCATAACTTACACGATGTGACTGGGTCAATTAGATTTTCCTATTAAAATTAGATGTGCTTCATAACTTACACGATGTGATTGAAACAATTAGATTTTTTTTCCCATTAAAATTTGATGTTTTTTAAGATGGTTAAAATCTTCAAATTGTTTTATCAATATTTGGTTTTCCTCTCAATTGTCAAACCAAAAGAACACTCTTGCCCCATTTCTTCTTCCCCAAATGTTATGAAACATCAAATTTGGTTTGAAGTTTATGAAAACAAATTGCTAATAACATAATAATGAAGCAGAATGAAAGTTATTATTATGAAGAAGATGTAGTGATTGTTGAGAAAACAAACTAGAGAAAAAATAGGAGAATAAGAAGTGGAGAAAAAAATTTAAAGAAATTTAGTAAAATACAAGAATTGTGCTTTCTCGAAATTTCGGCGAAATCTTTATTTTTTTTAAATTACGAAAAGAAAAAGGGTGAAAGAAAAAATTAGAATTTTGAGAGTTTTTTGGGAAATTTTCGAGGTTTTTTTGTAAAAATACAAAAGTCGGCTACTAAAAAAATTACAATGTTTCGAGGATTTTTTGGAAAAATTTTGGGGTTTTTTCGCAAATTTCGAGTTTCTTTTTCTAATTGTCATTTATTATAATTATTTATTAATTTTAGAAACCGCCCCCTAATTATCAATTCTTCTAATTTCATATTGATTTTTGAAACTACCCCCTGATTTTCTAATTATAGATATGTTGGTTTCATTTAATGGATTACATTTATTTACTTGCATAATGGGCATTTAAGTTCCACACCTCCAGCTCTTATCCCCATTTTCCATTACTGCAATGACACACATTCATCAAAACATGCAAACCCATGGACATGAGACCTCACAAACAAAATGTACTAAACATTGTAAGCATTGTATTCATGGGTTAACAAACCCTAACCATTGAACTCATTAGTGTACTAAGGGTTAACAAAACCCTAACCATGAACAAAAATCCCTAACCAACAACTTATGGGTACCCTAACCACTGTACTCACAATAAATGAAACATGGACAGAAACCCTAACCAAATAAACAATGGACGACTCATAATTTGTGCAAATAAACACAACCCACCCTAACATCATTCACATAGTCAATTTACAATTTACACATGCAATACAGATTGAAACAACAAAATGAAAACCCCAAATAGAAAATAACACTTACAATATGTCATGCCAAATAACATGAGGAGATATAAAATTTGACTTTGTGTCCTCTTCATTGTCTGAAGGAGTGAAATTTCGCCTCATATTTGGTTCGTCATCGCTTTGAAGCACATTACAGTCACTAATCACTTAACGAACTGTAATCATCCCAATGTATGCTCGAAGCAGTGCTCTCAGTATCGCTGCTACTCGCCAACACATCGCATATTTTCCTCTTCACTTTCGCCTTCTTCATTTTCGTTCGAAGTTGCAGACAAGAGAGCACGGAGAACAAAATCTGAAATGAAGGAAGTTTTCCCTCCACTCTCCATCTCTAAAAGGGTACAGTCTGCCAGATCTAATCTTGACCGTCCACATGTGTAGATCAGTTGACGGACGGTTGGGTGGTCATGTCAATCACATCGTGCCTGAGATGCTCATGAGGGTACTTTCGTCACTAAAAAAGATCATGTGAAAGTATTGAAACATGCAAGTATAATAATAGTAGACATAGAAGTATTGCATTTAAGGTACGAAATCATGCTGAAATAAAAAAGAGGTAAGCCTGGGATGGTAATAAGCTATAAAATACTTAATGATAATACATATGATGACAAATATCTTATCTCAAATAAAGATCAACTTATTAATTGTATTCAAGGAAATATTGTGTTTAGTAAGTTTGATTGTAACAGTGGCTTCTAGCAAGTAATGATGATAAGAAAGACGATACCATGGACTGCATTTTCATGTCCAGATGGACATTTCGAATGGAACGTTATGCCATTTGGTTTAAAGAATGCACCTTGAATGTTTCAAAGGAAAATGGATAACATATTAAGAAATATAAACATTTTATGTTAGTATATATAGACGATATATTAGTATTTTCTAAAAATATAAATAGTCTTTATGACCATCTTATGATAGTATTTGAAGAATTTGTAGTAAAAAGAAAGTGGAATTATGTAAGGATTATATAGATTTTTTAGGAATGAGAATAGGAAAAGGAAAAGGAAAATTTTAACTTCAAGATCATGTAGTAAAGATAATACTAGATTTTCTTGACATCTTAGAAGATACTAAACAATTGCAATCATTTTTAGGAATATTAAATTATAGTAGAAATTATATAAAAGATTTAAGTAAAAGAATAAGTCCTCTTTATAATAAAACTAAGCCTGGAGAACAAAATAAATTTAACAACGACGATATAAAATTGTCAAACACAAAAAAGAAATATGTAAATCCTTACCAGAAGTTGATTTACCCCTTGAATCAGATTATAAGATAATTGAAACAGATGCAAGTGAACTAGGTTGGGAATTGTATTAATAATGAAACCTAATGAATATGATATAAAAGCCAAGGAAAAAAAAAACTATGGTTATAGTTTAGGAAAATATAAGCAACAAGGTCTAGCAAATTTAGATTGAAATATTAGGTATTAAAAAATCTATAGAAAATTTTAAATTATATCTTAATAAAAGATTAACTGTTAGGAGGGAATGGTTCGATTTTATGATAAATGTAATAATAGTAAGGTTAATTATAAGCGATTGACTTGTTTCTTAAATAATGTTGCAGGAAATGGCTACAAAGTTCAATTAGAACATATTAAAGTAATTGATAATACTATAGCAGATTATTTATCCAGGTTTATACTAACCATGTTTTTTCCTTTTGAAAATATACATTTTATGAATGATAAAATGAAAGTTCAATTTGGATCTATAAGATTATCTGTCTTGGAAAATCAGTCAGATAAAACTGTTCAACTTCAAGTAGGATCAAATGTAGATTTTCAACAAAAATGTTTAATCAGCAATTTATGAAAAATTAAGAATAATCACAATAGATTTTTTGAATCCATAAATGTTTTAGCCTATTAATTTCAAAATATTCAAACAAAACCCTTATCTAAAAGATTCTCTTTTTACATTGTTTTTAAAGGTACCAAAACAGGGGTTTTCACTAATTGGTCATAAACAACCCACAGTATTATTGCTTACCCTTTCCCATTTACAAAGGATATTATTCCATGCAAGATGCATTTAGATGCAACTAGAACAGAGCCGGGTATAAATTTCTATATTTCACCAAAAGCTCTAGAATTTTAGAAAAAAATCTTTGAAGAAAATAAAAGGGGAAAATAAATCGTTATAAATGATCATATCCCATAAATTTATTGTAGATAAATATTTCCTCTAGCGGGATCTATTCTTATGCATAGTTCTCTAATTATACTTGTAAAGTTATAAGGATTGTCTCCTGAATTTCAAAGTTGTTCTAATTGGTCCAAAAAAATCTCGTTTCCATGCTTGTAAATTAAACTCACAGTTTCCCCTAATAAAGTTTTGAGAAATTCTCACATATTACTAAACATTGAATTATGCCAAGCTCGTGCTGCGTCTGCTTCCCATCTATCTATTACTTCTAACCATAATTGAGGATTCCATGAGGCTATTTCTAGTGTTGATTCAGAATTGGGTGCTCTAGGTAGGTTACCTATTCTATCTGGAGGTCTTCGTTTCCAACAAGTTTTAAATTCATTTTTATCATCTAGTGTATATTGTCCTCTAGATGTAGGAAATCTTCCACCTGGATCATATCTATTTCCTCAAATCCTAGTTTTTCAACTGGATTACTTTGTCCAGTTACTCCATTGGATTCTGCTTCCATATAAGCTTATTAAGCAACATTTTCTCTAATCACCATTTTAGGTGGTAATCTTTCTCCTAAAACTTCTTAATATTTCATATTTAATAATTCTTTTATATCTGATTTGGGCAACTTGTTGTATTGTTCTATTATTTCTTCATTTTTTTATCGAGTAGATTTATAACATCGTCAAGTGTTATTTCATCATGTAACGACCCGATCCGCACAGTACGATATTGTCTGCTCTGGGCCCAACCGGCCCGCACGGCTTTAAAAGGTCTCGTACTATGAGGATCCAACCTCGCACATATATAACACATTCCTCTTTCACACCCAGGCGATGTGGGACTATCTCCCCCCTTTGCAGCTTGCCAACCCTCTTGGGCCTGGCCTATTGGGTCTCCAACCCTCACCCTCCCCCTCACGTCCGCCCACACAAGGGTCACCACAGTCCACCCCCCTTGAGGCCCAACGTCCACATTGGCACACTTTCGGCTGGGTAAGGCTATGATACCATTATGTGTTACCACCCCTTTAGGAGGCTCAGCGACATTAAATGAATTATGTAAAAACTTTAAGATTTCCCTCATTGACAAAGTGTTCCTTGTCGACTTGATTATGCTTGACTTTGAGGGTTTTGATATGATTTTGGGAATGAATTGGTTGTGTAAGAACCTAGTCACACTGGATTGTGCAAATAATATAGTTTCCATTCATGCTCCAGGCATGCCCTCTGTTTCTCACGCTTGTAGAAATTGTGAAGAGTCAGTGATGTCTAGTTTCCTTTACTCAGTGGGGACGTCAGAGAGAGAGATGTAGAAGTGGTAAGAGATTATGAGGATGTATTTCAGGAAATTCATGGCTTGCCACCTAGGCGAGAAGTTGAGTTCCGAATCGATTTAGTACCTGGAACCGCTCCTATCTCTAAGGCTGCGTACCGGATGGCACCGAAGGAATTGAATGAGATGAAAGTCCAGTTGGATGAGATGTTGCAAAAAGAGTAATTTTAGTATTTTTGCTTTGTTTTATTTGAATATATTTATTGACATGTTTATTCATGTTAATGTATATATGTGTAATCCTTTTGAGGTGTGTATGAACCAGGTTCATACGTACTAATAATTCTCCATGGGGAGCACCCGCAATATTCGTTTCGAAGAAGGATGGTACCTTGAGGATGTGTATTGACTATAGGGAGCTTAACAAAATGACTATCAAGAACAAATACCCGTTACCTCGAATTGATGATCTTCTTGATCAGTTGAGGGGAGCCCTGGTGTTTTCTCAGTTTGACTTGAGAACTGGATATCATCAGATGGGTGTAAAAGAAGATAGTATTCCTCTCACGACTTTTCGTACGAGATATGGATTGTATGAGTTTCCCGTCATGCCTTTTGGTTTGACAAATGCCCCAGTCTTTTTCATGGACTTGATGAACAGGATCTTTCGACCATATTTGGACAAATTTGTCATTATTTTTATCGATGACATTTTGGTTTACTCCCGTAGTGAAGCCAAGCACAGAGAACATCTCAGGTTTGTTGTAGCCATTAGAAATTCCTATCTAGAAATGGGAGAATATATCTATGGACTTCGTAGATGGTTTACCGAAGACCCGACGAGGTAACGAGTCAATTTGGGTTATAGTTGACCGTTTGACTAAGTCTGCGCATTTTGTTCCGGTTGGTGTGCACCGCACTACCGAACAGTTAGCCAGACGATACATCCGTGAGGTAGTTAGGCTTCACGGAGTACCAGTGTCCATTGTGTCTGACAAAGATCCCTTGTTTTGCAGCTGAGTTTGGGAGGGTTTTCAGCGAGCCATGGGGACGAGACTAGATTTGAGTACAGCTTATCATCCTCAGACTGATGGGCAGACGGAGCGAGTAAATCAGGTTCTAGAGGATATGCTTCGGGCATGTATGCTCAATTTTGGTGGTAGTTGAGAAGATTATTTACCTCTCATAGAGTTTGCTTATAACAACAGTTACCATTCTAGTATTGGCATGACCCCGTTTGAGGCTTTATATGGGAGGCCTTGTCGATCACCATCCTGTTGGGCAGAGGTTGGTGACATAGTTTTGCTGGGGCCAGAGATGGTCCAGGAGACATCAGAGAAGGTGCAAATTATTAGAGAGCGGATCAAAACTGCTCAAAGCCGAAAGAAGAGTTATGCTGATCGGAAGGGTAAGGCAGTAGAATTTCAGGTTGGGGACCTTGTTTTTCTCAAAGTTTCACCCATGATCGGTGTATTGAGGTTCGTTAAGAAAGGGAAGTGAAGTCCTAGATTTGTGGGACCATTTGAGATCATTGCTCGAGTAGGGAGTTTAGCCTATAGACTCGCCTTGCCACTGAGCTTATCAACTTTTCATGATGTGTTTCACATTTCCATGCTGAGAAAGTGTGTGAAGGATCCTGCTTACATCATCCAACCCACAAAAATTGAGATTAATGACGACTTCACCCAAGTAGTACGACTGATCAAGATTGTGGATCGTGATGTGAAACAACTCCGTAGAAGGATAGTGAATTTAGTGAAAGTTCAGTGGAGTGAGAAGGAGAACGATGTAACTTGGGAGCTAGAGGACAAGGTGAAACAGATGCACCAGGAAATGTTCCTCCAGTAAATCTCAGGACGAGATTCCTTTTGAGGTGTGTATAATGTGACGACCCTAATTATAGCACATTATAAAATAAAAAAAATTGGACTTTATTAAATTTGAAGTTGAGTCATAGAATAACTAAATAAATAAATAAGAGGGTGTCACTATAACCTTGTGCAAACCCTAACCTTGCAGGGTTTTGTCTTTAGGTTAGTTAAATAGAGAATATGTTCTTCCCAGCCGCATAAAAAAAAGGGGGAAGAAGAAGAAGAAAATGAGCAAAAGGGAGAAAGAAAAAGGAAAAGGAAGAGAAAAGTAAAAGGTGAGTTCTTTTCTTCATTCTCTTTATAAAAATTCTATTAGTTTTTTTCATTCTCTTTATTATAAAGATTTAGTATATAATCTTTGGATATAATTGAATTTTAGTTTCTATGAATATGATTTTTTTTAAACAAAAAAAAGTAGTGATTGTTCTCACTCTTATATTATATTTTGTTAGATATGTATTGGTAGAATTATCGAATATTAGTAGAAGTAAGTGTTCTTGATTCTCTAGTTCTCTTTAGATATATAAATCCATGAATTTCGGGTTAGATTTTAATACATAAATAAATCTATAAATCCATGTAGTATTGTATTATAATTTTCGTGAAAAATAGTTGAATTAAAAGAGAACTAAGATTTTGTTAAATTTAGTAATAGAAAACAGCTTTGTGCAGTATAAAGTTTTGCAGTGGATCAAGATCTTCCCATAGTCAAAATGATTTCAAATTTAATCCGTAATTTGAAAACATCCATAGAAAAATTATTGTTTTATTTCGAGTTCATCCAACTGTTGGATTTACCTCGAGGCATGGAAAATCACCACTAATCAGATTGTAGAAATCCTATGATCTTTACCGAGTTTATTCCACGATGTTATTTGAGCGTAATATAAATGAAATTGATATTATCCCTATCATTGATCTGTATTTCCTATGACATAAAAACTTATAAATTAGAAGTATGTATGTGCAGGAGAAGAAGATGGCACAAATAGAGTTGGCTGGACTAAATAGTTAGTGTGCTGTAAAACTAATTGGGCTGGACTGAATAGTTAAGCCCAAGAATCTGAATAGTTGTTTGCTAGATAATAATTTCGATTGGGCTGAATAGTTAAGCCCATAACTGAATTGGTTGGTTTAATTGAATATATGTATGGATTGGATTTATAATATACTAATAGAATTAAATTGAATTGGGCTTATCAAATATGGATTTATTTGAGGGTATAATATACTGTTGAGAAAATCCTTTGATTGAAATGAAAATGTTGATTACCCCAAATAATGGGGGGATATTGTGATGAAATTGTTGATTTTTGCCAAATGCCAAATGATATGTTTCCCTATAATTAATGGATGGATACTATTATGGATTTATTTATTAATGACAAAATGTCATTATGAAGGAAATTTTGAGATATTGCAATAAATGACATGAAGTACGTTTGTTTCTTAAAACTTAAATCATCTGAAATTGTATCACTTAGAAATGACATACCTTTTGTTGTTTGTGAACTTTCTCTTTCTTATAGAGAAACTAAATAACCTTCGGGTTGTCTTGCGGATGTGTGGCGCATATTTCTTATAGAGAAACTAAAATAACCTTCGGGTTAGTCTTGCGGAAATGAGGTGAATTTTGTGCCTAAGATAGACTTTGATATTATCCGTAAAAAATGTGACGTGACGTTATGCGCATTCATAGCCCAAGAGTGGTTTTTTGTTACTCATATAGTTAGGGGTATCCGGTGATGCATGTCTGTATGTGACGTGTCCCCACTTGGGCATGGAAGATGGAGAAGTCCCCCTTTATATGAGAGAGGCATACGGGCATGTATGTTCGGCACGAAGGTGGTGCGAATGTGGTATAGTCTATTTTATTTTATTTTATTTTTTATTTTTATTTTTTATTTTTTAAATTTTTTTTAAAGGCAAGCGTGGGGGTTTATATGGGCTCCCCGGACCACTGAAAAGGAAAAAAAAAAAATAGAAGAATTACATTCGTGCGTATTGCCTACCACTAGCGTCGTCAAATACAATCTTCTTAATATCTTTCGCAAAGGAGCTAGGAATTATATCGACAAACTCATGAGTCGGTAATAGTTTTGCTAATTTATCCGCTGCCTGGTTTGTTTCCCGTACTTCATGCATAAGCCTGTACTCGTCAAACTGTGTGAGGGCTGCCTTGATCCTTCTAATAATATGCACTGCTTCCCATGGGGGGGCTTTGTCAGTGGTAAGGAACTTCAGTGCATTGTTGGAGTCCATGCTAAGCTCCAGTCTGCGTAATGCGTGTCGCTGGGCGAGTAGGATTCCCAATTCAATCCCCTAGGCGAGTAGTTTTGCCAATGGCATGACAGCTCAACGGTTAGAGCTTGGCGGATGATACCACTAGGTCATAGGTTCAAACCCACCTTGCGGCATCTTTATGGGTTCTGGAATCTTATAAAAACCCTGCTTGCCTTTAAAAAAAAAAAAAAAAAAAAATATTAGTCTAACTCAAAAATATTTTTTTAAAAAATGTGGTATAGTCTAAGTGATCAAATTCATTATAAACGGATAACCGAGTTAAAATAGATAATTTATCAATAAATTTTGAGTAAATAGAATAATAAAATCATTGTCTTGTAATCACTTAGTGCAAGATGGCAGGTCTGCTAACATTCTCTGCAGGTCTGACTTGCCATGGTTAGTTTTCACAGGACATGTGTAATTAAGGTAAATAGTTACGAAAATATGTTAGAAACTGTAATTAGCTTTATACATTCGCCTCGTGGATGAAATACCTATTTTGTTTTAGTTATTTTATCGTACTATATTTTCCTGTCATGCCATGCTATTTCTCTTATTGATTTTTTTTAACGAAAAATTTCACACCAGCTTAATTGCTGACCCAACTGGCATTTGACTTCTTGGGTACATTCATTTGGGATGTAGCCGACTAGTTTGTTTCAGGATTTAGTAGTTTCGGACGAGCTTAGAGAAGTTCGTTTAGTTCATGACGAGCATTGCTGAGAGTTGCACGTTGTTCGAGAGTTTAGGTCATTTAGTTTGTAGGTGACAGTTTAATCTTTTGAAATAGAACTTGGAGTTTTATTTATTATTAATTGTGAAAAATACAATTTAAGTCCCGAATTTTGGGAAAAAGGGTAATCCTACGTAAATTTTGGGATTTTTTTTTTCTTCGAAAATTCGAGGCGTGACATATCATCTATAGCCATAATGTACTCTTAGTTTCTTCTAATTCATAGTCTTGACGTCTATTTTCTCCTGCTTGATTATGGTATTCTCCAAATTTTATACCTGAACTCCAATCATTGTTTCTATATGAAATGTTTCGTTGAGAAATGAATATTGGTTTTTCTATAAAACTCTTTTTATCTTCCAATCTAAGCTAGCATTTATTTCAGCAGAGAATTGCTTAGCTGAAATCACCTTTATTCCTAAGATATTTAAGCGTTCATCATTTTCAAGTCTATACTCAGTAGTACCTTGAGTCATAATCTTCTTATAAAATCAATACATATTAATAGATTATTTTCATTTCGTTTCATACTATATCCTTAAGTTTTAATTCAAGTTCTTATTTCATTATAAAAACTAGAGGATTCTACCAAATAATTTGGCGTAAAACATAACATACTACTCCGCCATTATCATTCATATCCAGCTCTATACTTCCAAGTAGCTTGTGTTCAATATTTATAAATCTATTATCATAAAGACATCTTCAGCTCTTAAACCTTCATGATGCATTTCATTAATTCCTATTACGACGACTCCTAAGTGAGGTTGTCGTAACCTATCTTTTTAATTCATCATATGTATCTTAATCTATTAAATGTCATTTTATTTGTTGGTCTTCATGTGTACACGAAACCTATTTGTCGGTCCTCATGTGCATGAACCTATTTGTTGGTCCTCATGTGCATGAAACCTTGCGTTATTATCCAAAAAAACTGATGTTTTGCATTATATACATACTTAGAATTAATAACTAATTAATTGATAATTTTATTTTGTCAAAGTGTTTTGCATTATATACATACTTAGAATTAATAACTAATTAATTGATAATTTTATTTTGTCAAAAGTTTTCTATTTGGTCGTCTTATCAATTAAACTTTCATACTCTTAATTCACTTTTAGATAATTTCTAGTTATTATCTTATTTTCTTTAACTATTTATTTGTCTTTATTCATTTGATAATATACTTTACTAATTTTCTTACATTGCTAACAAAAGTTCACGTAATTCTTTTTCACAACAACACATAGTCTATTCATTTCCTTTTACCAAGCACCATTCCCAACTACTAATGCATCCCTAACTCATTTTATCGTTAAATTCATATCAACGCCAACGTTCCCCTCTTCATAAGTCCACGAACCATGAGCTCACAATAACATTCTAGATCACAAGTAAACAATCAAGAGAAACATGATCTACATTTTAATGCAGTTGCTCAAATAAAAAAATGAAAGAAAAAAACACTCCACAAAACAATTCAACTAAAGCTCATAACATCATATGCAAGATTACATAAGATTTGACCGGTTCAATCATATCTTTTAAAGACCTCAAAAGATAAACCTTAATCTCATAAATAATTATGATATTAATTGAAACTATGCTTGAGGTTTACAATCCCGATCATGCAAGATTTTCAAAATAAAACAAAATTGAATTAAAATGAAGCACAAAATAGCATTGTCCCACCCATTACTTCTACTTTCGTCCTGACAACACACTACCATGCAAAATTCCATAAGGTCGAACATAAAATTTAAACAAAATCTATGAAAGTAGTAAAAGAAAATCACTGGGTAACACCAAGCCACTTGGAGAAGACGTCAAATTCTGTATAGTCACTATCTGAGATCATAGTCTTGTACCACGCCTTGCCTGCAACCTTGATAGCAGCAGCCTCCTCCTATAATGAAACACCCATTATTTAGCAACTGAGCAATACAACTATAATAAATGTTCTACAGTCAACATTAGAAATCAGAAAGCAATTAACCTATTCCACAAACATATTAGCTGCAATTATAATTATAATTATAATTCTTCAAGGCATTTGCATAAGCTATGAGCTGAAGTCGGGAGCAAATAACTATAAAATTAGCCAAAAAAGACGTAAGCTTAGGTCAGCAACAGCTGATGTATCGACATAAAATATGTTTTTTATTGTCTAATTTGTTCCCAAATAATAATAATATTAATAACAACTACAAAATTTTCGATTGACACGTCATTAACATTACAAACCAACAGATGTAAGTTTCCACGTATACTCAAAATGCTGCTATAACTAGGAATTATGCCAAGGCACTTCACAATAACAATGGATAATCATTCAAAAAGACATGAGCAAAGCTAACTAATCTATCACTACTCATATTGTAATGAATAACTAAAATGACTATTACCTTGGGGATTTGTTTCCTCTTCTTGTCAAGCTTCTCCTTTTTAGCCTTAACACGCTCAGCCTCAGCCAGTAGAGCCATCCTCCTAGCAGTCTTGGCATACGGGTTCAACTTCAACAAAACGTTCAAGTTCGTCAATGGATTCTTCTTCAAAGGCGCCCTCTTCACCTCCTTAGTAATAGGCTTGACAACAGACTGAACCTCGTCAGAATTAACAATCCTTGCCAAATCAGAGCACACCATCTTCGACCTGGGCAAGACGTACCCCTTCTTCTTCACAGAAGCCTTATCGAAGGACCCATAGACGGAATCCAGCTTCTCGAAAGCCGACTTTGTCCAAATAATGAACCTTCCCAAATGGCCACCAGGTGCGAGTTTCAAGAGGTTGAGCCTCTCGACATTGGCGACCTCAACACCGGGTATGTTACGGAAGGCCTTGACAATCTTGGAGCCCTCGGTCCCGTAAACAATGAGAGGACCCTTCTTTGAGATATATCGACGGTTCCTCATCTTCCCCTTTCCAGGCCTGATTGAGTGACTGTCCTTGGCCTTTTCGGCATCCGCATAAGCACCAATCTGCTTCAAAACCTTGATTGCAGCAGATGTTTTGTCAACACCCTCCGCAGAATCATTCACTACGAGGGGTATTTCGGGGACGTTCTCGATGCGGTGACCGCGGGCAAGAACCAGAGACGGGACAGCAGAAGCTGCGATGGCAGAGACGATAGCATAACGCTTCTGGTTCACATTGATTCGCCGGTGCCAGCGGCGCCAGATCCTGGTGGGTGCGAACATACGACCACCACGACACATGTTACCGAAGGCACCCTGACCGGCGCGGTGGGTTCCACCACCGGGGACACGAGGGATACGGGAGACGGCACGGCCGGTACCCCATGACTCGGCGGAGGTCTGGTGACCAGCACGGCGGGATACAGCGTAAGGCTGGCGGCTGTTCTTGGACATCTGAGAGTGGACGAAGGTGACGATGTCAGGGCGGATTGATGCCTTCATGACATCGGGAAGAGGGAGGGTTCCATCGGTGGCCATATCTGATTCCAGTGCCTGGATCGAGACCTGAGGGCGCGCCGCAGCAGTGGCCATTAGAAAGATAGAGAGGGGTTAGGATTTGGCGTTCAGACTCAGAGAGAGGAAGTGAGAGTCTCTGAAGAAGAAAGCGATTAGGGTTTTGAGTGACTGTGTTTTTATACTGGTGGGGATTGGAGTGGGGGAAATGTGGGCTTTGGTGGACTCAAATGCCCTTTCACTGCGGACGGGCTATTGTGGTAAACCTTGGCCCTTGGGCACCCATAACTTCTTTTTTTTGCCTTCGCTAAACAACACCACCACTATATACACAAAAAAAATGTTTTTTTCTTTTTCTTTTCTCCCAAATCCAGCGATGAACCCCCTTCCACTCGCACGAACAACTCCTCCTCTCCCACCCTCTTCTCCTCCCAGTCTCGTCGAAAAACAAACGGCTGACCACCGTTTTCATCCTTCCTATCTTTCTCTAACTCGTCTTCATCCTCCTTCCCCTCTCTATTGCTTCATTTGCTCACTCACATGAGAAAACACATCTTTCTCCTTGTTTCATTTTCTACTAGTTTTTTTCCATCCCAAGCTCGTTGGACGACCCCAATTCAAGCGTCTCTCCCTGTCTTCTATGTCTTCGTCGTCTCTCTCTCTTCATTTTCATTTGTTAGTGTTTTGGTGAAGTTTGTATCTCTAGAAATGGATGAGTTTAATGAATATGATGTTGGTAGGCTTGAAGATGATAATGATGGAGTTGAGAGTCAACATTGTACTCCATTTATAGGAGTGAACGAAGAAGATGAACGTTTTCAAGATGAAGAACAATCCACTCCAGTCGAGATACACTCTCAACTTGACATGAGCTTGCATGGCTATTTTTTGTTGTTGTTGTTGTTGTTGTTGTTGTTGTTGTTGTTGTTGTTGTCATTATCGTAATATTATGTTTAATTTCCTTTTTGTTTATATTTGAAGCAACATTGTTATTTTAGGGTTAGTTGTTAATATTTTTAGGGTTAGTTTGATCGTTGTTGTTGTTGATGATTGTTGTTATTTTGTGTACAAAATGCCGTTGTCGATCTAATCGATTTCGAGATACATTCACATAATCTTGACAATTCGGAGACACTTAAAGCATAGTTGGAAGATACCAATCTTCTAGAGGTAAATTTTGCCTTAATGATTTGATTCATTACCTTTCTTAATATATGATTAGAAAACAAATTTTTATTTACTTAATGTAGAAGGATGATGATGATGATGTTGAAGCAAATGATGAACGAGCATTAGAAGATGTAGCCGATGATGGCGACTTGTTTATGACGGAAGAGGTAAGGTTAATTCTTGTAGGCATGACATAATTTAATCTTTTTTCACAAGTTTATTAGTGTACCTAACGTCAGTATGCATTATTTTTTTGTAGGTATTTCCATTGAAGTCATTCTTAATAGCTTGGTGTCAAGGTGTTGGTAGGGAGAATAACATAGTTCTCATTATCATAAAGTCGGAACCTGCTAATAGCAAACGTAAATGAAGGATCCAACTTGGGATGTGATAGGGGAAGATCAAGAAAAACCAAAGGAAGAAAATGGAAGTTGGTCGTTCGACCAATTCAAAGAAGTGTGAGTGTCCATTCCAGTTGAAAGGGGCGCTACAAGGTAACGATCGTTGGAAGCTGTACGTAACTTGTAGAACCCACAATCATCCACGATCATTATTGACCATTCATTTGTTGGTAGACTAAATGAAGCAGATATAACTTATTTGCATAACATGTCCACATCTGATGTAGCACCTCGGTACATATTGTCTGGTTTGAAAGAAATATTTTCCAACAATGTGTCATATTTGAAAACTGTTTACAATGTCATTCATTAGCTAAAAATACTCCAACTAAACTACATGACAACTTTGAAAGCCACAATGCACTTGTTGAGCAAGAATCGTTATATTAAATGGCATGCAAGTCGATGATCAGAATAGAGTCACTAATATTTTCTAGTCTAATCCCGAGTTAATTCTACTGGCTAAGTGTTTCCCAACGATGATGCTTATGGACTGCACCTACAAAACCAATCGCTACAGGATGTTTCTATTTGAGGTTGTAGGTGTGACATCGACCGACAAGACTTTCAATGTTGGTTGTTGTTTTATGTCATCTGAAAATGAACAGTCGTACACTTAGGCATTGGAAAAACTACTAGGAGTTTGAGCTAAACAACTTGCCAAAGGTATTTGTAACTGACATAGAGCTTAGGTTGATCAAAGCCATCGAACAAATATTTCTATAAGCAAGGAGGTTGTTGTGCAAGTGGCATATAAATACAAATGTGCAAAAAAATTACAAAAAAGACTTTGAGGATAATAAAGGATGGAACAAGTTTATTGAATCTTTCTCGGGTTTGTATAGATCAAATGCAAAGCAAGAATGGATCAAGAGCATTGTTGAGTTTGAGAGAATATGGGCATCATACCAAGTGTTTGGACTATCAGCGGACTGTTTGGTATCTCCATAAGGAGTTCTTTGTGAATGCATGGACCAACACTTTCATGCCTTCGGGCCAACGGTCAACTGGTCACGTTGAAGGCGCACACACCAGGTTAAAGAAAATGTTTGAAGAATTCCCAATGCACATTTTATAATGTATGGACAAAAATGAATGACATAATCCAAGTCCACCTTATAGAGATTGAAGCGTCATTAAGAAAATATCTGACGAAGGTCAAGAAAGAGCATATTCTTTCCTTATTTGGAAAACTTCATGGGTCCATGTCTCATAAGCCTATTGACTTGATGTTATCCGAAATTGGTAGATCTAATGCTGAATTAGTAGGCACCGACCCAGTCAAGTGTCGATATGTGATGAGAACCACTCATGGGTTGCTTTGTGCTCATGAAATAACACAATATTTCACTCATATTAGACAACTTCTACTGTCTATGTTACACAAGCACTGGATGCAACTTGGAAAAACACATCTTCATGCAACTGCGGATGTGATTATAGATCCAGTGGTAGACATCCTTAAGCAAAAGTTCTTAGAATTCACTCCTGATCAACAGTTAGTGTTGAAGAAGAAGTTGTAAATTTGAGTCGCCTTGATTCATGTGTCATGATTGAACCAACTAAACTTGTAAAGGGCAAGGGGAGACCTAAAAAGAATAAATTGACTAAGACTCTAAGCATGATAAGTCTATGAAAAGGGACCCCTCTGGTCTGAGTACGCGAAGACACAAAATGAGCTTAGAAGTCTAGAAAGTGTTTCTAAGCCAAAAGAGAAAGTGCCGAAGTGGAAAACTACGTTTATGAAGCAAATTCCTCTGTGGATTCGGGACTATGTTGAGGACATTCAGAATGTACTAGCGGATGGCTATTGTGGATTCAGATGCATTGACAACTTCCTAGGTTGCAACGAGAAGATTGGTTGAAGGCAAGTGAGACATGAGCTACTAATGGAGCTTGAAGGTAACCATGACTTGTGGGTTTGAATGTGCAATGACGGATGGGTGAATATTGTGAAAGATGCTCTGACAATTCATGAAGGCATTGTACGCACTCCAAATGGAAAATGATTTATTCAATTGGATATGTTATAGCTGGTGGCCAACTGTTATGGTTGTGTGTTTGTGTGTTATGGGAACCAGAACACTACATGTTTTCCATATGTTCTGTCGCCATCAAACTTGAACGACATATGAATATGTTTCACGGCACACCTTCATCATTGTTTCACTTCATCTTGCTTCATATGACATGAAGACCACCATTACCTCGAACAGTACCGACTTGGCCTTCTCGCATGTTTCCAGAAGCAATTTCATGGAAGATTTCATTTGATGGCCAACTGCAAATAGATGACATGATGATTAAGAAGTACAATGCATCCAAAACAAAGAAGAAGTCGGAAGAGGTCATTCACATTGATGATTGAACCACATTTTGTAATTTTTTGCACATTTTGTAAATGACATGTGTATATAAGATGATCAAATTGTAACAGAAGCAAACTTTTTTGTACTCTCAACTTGTATATTTTATCATTAGATATCAACAAACTATATTTTACATTTTATAAAAATTTGTATTGGTTTTGTATTTTATGGATGACTAGTTGTATGAATCCTTAATATCATGGTAATGGCTAAAAAGTTAACTTATAATAACTTAAACACCAACAAAAATTGAACACAAGTTCAAAAAATTTTGACAGTAAAAATTTCAGACTACAAACGCACAAGTCACTGCGAGTATTATAAACATAATCGCAAAGGCCATTGCGAATACTATAAAATGAATCACAATTTAGTCTGTGTTTGGTACCTGAAAACCAATCGCCAACAAACGCATCGACTAATGCGAACATAAATTTCACCATCGTAGAGGCAACTGCGTGTGGGATAAACATAATCGCATGAACCACTCCGACTGGACAGATTCACACTGTCCATTTTTAGGATTTTTTTGTATTTGAATCTTTTCTTGGTTTTTTTTCAATTCACGTGGCTTAGACATTGTCTTTGATTTATTGCAAAACATCAATTTTGACCACCCCAACTTGAGAATGCCAAAATTGGGATTTTGCAATAAAACAAATATGCCAATAGTATATCAAGGCCAATTGAATTAAAAAATAAAATTGAACTACAAAAAAATTGACAAAGTGTGAATATTGTCCAATCGCAACAGATTATGTGAATATGTCTATCCCAATTGCAACATCCGCTACGGCTGGACAGATTTAACACTGTCCATTTTTAGGATTTTTTGTATTTGAATCTTTTGTTGGGTTTTTTTTCAATTCTTATGGCTTAGATACTATCTTGGCATATTTGATTTATTGCAAAACTTCAGTTTTGACCACCCAAATTTGAGAAGGTCAAACTTATGGTTTTGCAATAAATCAAATATGCGAATAGTGTATCAAGGCCACTAAAATTGAAAAAAAAAACAAAAACAAAAAATCCAAAAAATGCACGAAATGTGAAAACTGTCCAATCGCAAGGAATTATGCGAATATATTTGTCCCATTCATCCGTTGCGATTGGACAAATTTCACACTCTGTCCATTTTTGAGATTTTTTGTATTAAATATTTTTTTTTCAATTCCTATGTGTTTGATACATTATTGGCATATTTGATTTATTGCAAAACCCCAATTTGGACCACCTCAAGTTGAGAATGCAAAAATTGAAATTTTGCAATAAATTAAATATGCCAATATAATGTCTAAGCCATAGGAATTGAAAAAAAATCAAAAAAATAAGTCAAATATAAAAAATCACAAAAATGGATTGAGTGTGAAATCTGTCCAATTCCAACGGATGCTGCGATATTGGATTTACTATTCGTGTTATTTGCTGCAATTGTAAAAATTTCATTCACAATCTTTGCTACATTTGGTTTTTAGGTATCTTACGCAGACTAAAATGTGTTCTTTTGTTGTTTGGTTCGCAGCGGCCATTGTGATTTATTGTTTCACTCTCGCAACGACTCTTTCGTTTTCAAACCAAATTTTGGTTTTGACAGATAGGTGACTTTGTGTCCAATTTTTCAGGTTATTTGATACAATTTCTTACTTTTACTTGGATTACAGTTAAATTTGTAACCATTACTGAGATATACATAAATACTGATGAGAATCACAATTTTGAAATCATAATTCATTGCATAAACGTATAATCATTACATTTTCATTAGCTACAAAGATTACAACAACCAAAATTGTATACATCAAGTCCTCTTAGTTTGTTTCCGAGGTTCATTTTGAGGGATATTCTTCTCATGCATCTTCTCTGTTCTGTCTTCACTTCTCCACCATCAAAGACTTCTTGACTGTCATCAACACCACCACCACCCCTTCCCCTACCCCATACCATCAGGACCACCACCAGCAGCAACACCACCATCACCCCTTCTTTACCACCAGCACTACCATCAGACCTTCCTCTACCACTGGGAGAAACACCAACACCACCATCACCACCCCTTCTCCTACCACCACCTGCAGAACCACCACTTGGAGCACCACCATTATCACTAGTTGGACCAATATGTTGCTCTTCCTCGTTATCTCTGAAGGTGACATGTGTAGACATTTGTATTAGCAAGTCACCTACTTTCTTTTGCCTCATGAGCAACACAACCTTATCCACATTCCTTCATTCTTCAATAGAGACGTCCACCAATTGAAGAGCCTCATCAACCAACTTTTTCTGCAAGGAAAACATTGATCTTAGTAAAAAAAAAAAAATCAATTATGTATTTCAAATGTGAGCAAATTTGTTAAAGTATAGATTAATTACCCAATTGTGAGATATGAACACTTGATTTCTTAAGGGATGTTTCCTCCTAGTCATCGGTGGTTGGATGAACGGATGGCTAATGTCATGAAAAAACTCCAAATAGTCCTTGTTGTAATCCCAAGAAAGCTTCATTAGCGCACCTTGGTTTTTAATTGACACAAAATGATTTTGCCAAGTTGCAGCAAACGAGACAATATCTCGTGCTTCACTGAGTAGTTGTGGCCAGATCGACCTCTTTCTTCATTTTGGCTTGAATGGGGGGATTAGGTATGACCTATACCCTTCCCATCCGTCTCATCACTCGATCTAGGTGATAGGGTTCTTCAATGTCAGAGCATAACAAGTAACCTTGGAACCATGTAATGCTGTGAAGTGGAGTTCTTCGCTTGGATTCCACATAAGGGTCCCAATAACCTGACAATACAAACATGAAATTATTAAATATGGATGAAAAATGAAAATAATTACCTGAGATGCAACATGAACTTAAATAACTAACTTTTACCTCTTCAGGAGACATGTCATCAAGATACTACCTAATAGTCAAGATTTCTTCACTCACGATCTCGCTAAGTTGGGAACAATCCCACATAGCCATATTGGGGAGACGATCTTTCCACGAGGCTCGGGTCGTATCCCAAAACCTAAAGTGATCATCCACCTTCATCAGCAACTTCAAATATTCAGTGCGAACCTTGGTTCTAGTCTTATCAACAAAGATAATCATGCCTACAAGAAATAACAAGTAGCCCCGTGCAACTTGTTTTTCTTTTGAGAGAATCACTTGTGTTCACTTTCCCACAATAACGCTCCTTATTAAATTTCATATCCACGAAACTAATATTCTTCTGGACATGATTTTGTTCTTCACTCTTTTGAATTCCCAAACCATTCACCAAAAAATAAGTGAGTTTTTTTTCATATCCCCGAAACTAATATTCCTCTACCTTCATTTGAGTTTTTTTTCACCATAACCGGCTTACCAACAATCGGCAAATGAGTGATACGATAGACATCATCGATGGTGATGGTCATTTCTCTAAAAGGGAAGTGAAAAGTGTTGGTATCAGGTTGCCAACGCTTGATAAAATCACAAATTGTGATCCTATCATTATGATCCTTACAACGGTCAGTGACCATTCTTATAAACCACTGAAATTACTTCTTTTGGCTTGTTACTCAACCTCCAAACTGTAAAATTCTTATATTGATGCCGACATTTCAACTCGCCTCGTTCCTACACAATAAGAAAAACTAGCTAGTGTCCAAATAATGTAAAAACAATATGTACTGCATATTTAAAAAACTTTATTATATTATACCTCCTTACCAGCCCAAATCGATTGAGAAACATGGCCATCATAATCCTCTAATATGGATGCATCTTTGGGACCACCAGGATAATAAACTTTGTCAGGCTCTTGATCTTCATCGGAACCAGGTTTGACAAAAATAATTGGTTCCTCTTGACCTTCTGCATCCCCTTACCCTCCTCATAACCCTCACCCTTTTCTGCTTCTTCAACCTCTCGAACCACACCATGTTGACTTTGCGATGGCAATAGGAGTGTCGCCGCTTCATCCGCGTCAATCAAATCATTCCCCATTTCATATTTTCTCCTCTTCATCTCCTCTTCTTTCTCCCTCATTTATTGCATTTTGTTTTTTCTTTCATTTATCTTTTCTTTATTTTTTTTTTCAATTATGACATTTCTCAAAGACGTCGTTATTGGTCATCTTTGAGTTGGATGATCCCCACTACTACCATCAACAACACCACCAACACTACCACCAACACCACTACCATCACCACCACCAACCATGTCTTTATTTGTCTTTTTCATACTAAACATTTAAAACAATACGATATAATTAAAAACAAAACAAACATGAGGCATGGACATTTACTATATTGAAATGGATATTTAGAGTTTACCTGACTTTGTGGGGTTGGTTGAATGCAAATACGAACTCCCACAACAACAATCGAACACAACGAAGCAAGGAATAGACCACACAACAAATCGACACCAAATAAGAGATAATCACACACCAACTAAGCCCTAGAATCGCACAGAGATAGAGTCGCACATCAATAGACAGAATCACACAAATTGCTGGCCCCAAATCGCACCCAAAACTTCCAATCTTTTTATCGCACAGTGATGGTTGAGGAAAAAACAGAGAGTAGAGGGAATGAAGGCCGAAAAAGGGTGTGAAGATTCAAATTTTGGGAGAGGGAGAGACCGTTTCGTTTGGGAGAGAAGGAATTTTTTTATTTTGGGAAGTTAAGGATTTATATTGGTGGTCTTTCAGTAGGTGGTGGTGTCCTTCAGAAAGTAGGGGGTTGGTAGTATCATTCAGCGGAAATGATGGTGTTATTTAATCACTGCCTTTTTTTTTTTAAATTATGAGAAAGCCTTAAAATAAATGTGGTTCAAAAATAGATATATAATTAGAAAGAGAACATAATATATAAATGAAAAGGGGATTTCACGAGATATTGGATAACGAGGTATCAATGAAGATAAAAAAAGTGATCAAGTTATCAAGAGTTTATGAAGTGATCAAGTTACTGAGAGTACTTTTTAACACCACCACTTTATCTCTTTAACACCACCATTCCCCAACCTACTATTTGACACTACCACTATAAAACTTTTTCTCCAATCTTCTATTTCTCTCCCTCGACAATTTCTTCTCAACATGAAGGAACAAAAACATCAAGTGACACTATCTTCCGCCTCACCGCCGTCACCTCATTTATTATACTCTTCCCATCTCTTATTTATATGTTTATCTCTTCTTTCTACCTTTTGGATCTCGCAGGTAGGGCTGTGAGATCGAAAAGGATAGGGGTGGCGGGCGAAAATGCAATGGTTGTGGTGGTGGTGAAGAACAACGTGGCAAAAATGAAGATGGTGGTGAAAGTTCAGTTATAGTAGTAGAAGTTGAATAGGATTGGAACTTTCAGAAAGAAAGTGAAGAGATGAGGAAAAAAACCAATTTTTTTAATAGTGGTGTCAAAGAGGGGAAGTGGTAGTATAAAAAAGTCACTGCCCTAGGATAATAGTAGGTGGGGGAAGGGAAGAAAAAGGCTTGGAGGGAACAGAACAAAAAAAATCACTAAAGTAGCTGCATAGAAAATAGCCAGACAAAATGTAGAGAATCATGATCATTTTCTTTACTTCAATCCATGTTTATAGTAAGACTCTAAAAATCGCTAGGCGGTAGGCGGGCAATGAGCAGGGGACTAGCACCCAAAGACCTATTCGGGGCCTGGGCGGTTTTATTTTGTATTACAATTAATAATTTATAAAAGTTAAGCATAATAACATATAAATTACTTCCACTTCAATGCCAAGATAAATAAACTGGGAATAAAAAATAAAAAAATTCAAAAAACAGCTCAGCCACCTGAGCGTTTCCTAGACGCCTAAGACAGTTTTTAGAACAAAGGTCTACACTGATCCAAAAGATAGAGATTGGTTTTGCAATTGACAATATGAGGCATGTTAGTGTGTATAGTTATAAGTTATTGCTCGTGGATGACACGTCTTATGGCACAATCTACATTTTCATGTCTTCGTATTTTACAATCACCACTAAAAACTATTAAGCTTAGTATCTCTCGAGATTTGTTTAAGTTGCTAGGCAATTCTTCAGAATTGATTTTGAACTTAAGACATGGCTTTCACAGGTGGGAAGTTCCTTTGATCTTATGAAGACTCTTCAAATTTGTAATATGATTAATAATTATAGTAAATGCACATTGATCACCATCAAGTATGTCTATGACGAAGTTTGTGGTTTTACTTAATCAAGGCCAAACCCTATTGAGCATATGAAGGTTTTGAGTCTAAGCCACCCTAAAATTTGTTTGATCATGAGTGGTTCACTCTAAATAGCAATAATTTGACGAAGAGAAACTTGATAAGCAAACTAATTGAGGCAAACTGCGATACGTGTTAGCATAATCATGAAAGTATTGACCATATTTTCCTACATTACAATTTGGGCATGCTTGCAAGGCATCAATGGATGACTTTTTTAATGGATTTATGATTGGACATAACGGGCATATGTTGTTGTTAGCTATGGGCGAAAGTTCCACATGACATTACTTGGGGTGTCGAAATTCAAAATTGTATTTTAATGGAGAGCAAGCAGCGTGACTCCCACATAAATGAAAATTGGAATGTTATCCACATCTCTTATTTTTTGGATATTATGAACTCCCCATTCATTCACCTACATTTCCATCGAACACGTTTCCAACCATTTGCACTTTGCACCACCATGTTATGGAAATATTAGTTCTAGAGCCCGTGCTCAGTACAAACATTTTTTCTTTTAAAATATTTCTTTTTGAAATTGCACACGTGTCTCAACACAAGTACAATTTAGGACACTTTATCCTTGAAAACCGAAAAAATTAAAAAATTGTATAAATTAATTTTGTTTTTATGATTGATATGCCTTCTCATGTATCCTCTCTTACCCTTTTTAAATTTTTTTTTTTTTTACATCATTGCTTATGGTGCTATACCTATTCGGAAGGACTTGATGGGCTCGAAAAAAAGGGATGGCAGCTGGCAAAAGGATCAGGCTGGGCTGGCTTGGCTTAATCCTAAATTATTGAGCCCATTACATATTTCATGTCAGGCCAACGCAATCATTTTATTGAAAAGGACCAAACCAAGCCGGGCTATTTTTTAAGACCTAGGCCCTTGCCCAACCCTTAGCCCCACTAAATTTGAGCTTTAGGCCAACACAAATTTCTTCTTCCTTAGAAACCATATTTCACACCATTTTCCCATGGCTAAATGGTGGTCTATATTATAAATTTCTTTATATAAGTGTAATCAATTGTTTTTTTCTTTTTCTATGTGTTATTTTATTTAAGGTTTTGATCATAAGTAATATATATACGGGTGGGATCCGGGGTAAACATTTATGACAAAGAAATTTACAAGCAATATATATCGTTGGATAACATATAATCCAACAGTTAGATTTAGAATGAGTTGTCATATAATATCTAACTAATGGTGGAGCTGAGCCTAGCCAAGCTAAGGCAAGCCGGATAGAATTTAAAAGTCCTAATTTTTAAGGAGACTAATAGTTTGTCAAACCCCACTACCTTCTCTCTCCCCTTATTTTCTCTCAAACTTTGTGATACGGTGAAAAAAAAAACATAAGAAATAAAGTCACTTTTCAATGTAAAGTAAATGAAGCATATGCAAAATGTCACTTAGTTTTGTATATAAACCATTCAAAAAAGGTATATGTTGGTGCATGAAATGTGAAAAATAAATTTGCTTGAGTTTTGTATATAGACCATTAAAAAAACTTGAAAAATGACTAGAGTTTGGAGTTAAACTTTTAATCTAATCTCTAAATGGAGATGTGTAAGGCATGGAATAGCACAAGTCCATCAATGTAAAGTATTCTTTTAGCCATCGGAAAAAAATGTTTTAATCTAATTTCATTAAATTTTTCATTGATAGAAATTTCATTTACTTTACATTGAAAACTGACTCTATTTTTTATGTTTTTTTTCCACCATATTACAAAGTTTGAGAGAAAATAGTGGGATAGAAAAGGTAGTAGGGTTTGACAAACTATTAGTCTCCTTATAAATTAGGACTTTTAAATTCTATTTAGCTTGGCTTGGTTCCACCATTAGTTAGTTATTAGATGACAACTCATTTTAAATCTAATTGTTGGATTATATGTTATCTCACGATATATATTGTGTGTAAATTCCTTTGTCATAAATGTTTGTGTATATATATATATATATATATATATATATATATATATATATATATATATATATATATATATATATATCATTTCTTGTCATAAGAGCTAAACTATTTTGGTTATTATGATGTCACATACTGAGTTCTATCACATTTCTTTGTATATTCTATGCGAGGCATGCTATGTTCTATTTTACTATAGAAAATCAATTACATCATTTAATTTTGTTACTTCTCACAATTATTTTCTTTATTTAATAAATTTTTAGCTTGTCACAAAACAAGTGATTATCTTTTATAGCTTACACAAATATATTAAAAATACTTAAATATATGCTGACATCATCGTTTGACTTGACCAAACTTTGAGTGGATTTAAAAGTTAAATTGTAACTCTATTTTTCACATCATTATCGCCATTGCAATCGTCGCGACAATATTTAATTTTTGAATGAAATTATTTTGCAATATAAAATATTACAATTTTATCATTTTATTGCATTATACCTCGAGATGTGTGTTTTGGGTAAATGTTTCTTATTAGGTCATTGTGTATCATTTGTGATTATGTTATATTTGAAAGGTTAGTGTTGACATAGATGAAGCTTTGAAATAACATGACCTATTTTTGGAATTATTGAGTGTACATGGTTGAAACCTTATGAAATGGTTGATAATGATTTTAATATTAACCTTATGAGTGGCACAATATGGCTATAGAGGCCTCATTTTTTGGTACAAATGACGTTGCTTCATTTTTTTTGTATAATCCGTAAAGAATAAGTTGTATGAAGTCTATTTTCGAAAGGGGAAAACTAAGTCACTATATAAGTTATGACTCCATGTGATATAGTGGAATGTTCCTAAGGAGCAGAGTCTGACATCCCAAAAGGGAAAACTAAGTCAATGTACAACTCCTAACTCGTGTGATACAATGGATTGTTCTTGAGGAGCATGGGAAGAGTTAATAGAATTGGTCCTTTTCTAGCGCACAATTTTGTGTTTGAGATTTGGCCCGTGTGTCCAGTCGTTTGAGGTGAAGTACGCATTTTAGAGACGACGCCTCATTTGAAATGCATATATACTCAAAGTGGGTATTGTTGCACATATGATGGTGTGTTGGGATGAGACACATTCAGCACATGGATATGTGCAATAGTATCATGGCTTAAAAATTTATATGAAGCCTATTATTCGGAAGGAAAACTAAGTCACTGTACGAGTATGGACTCGCGTGTTACAGTAGGGGAGTTCCTGAGGATTAGGAGGGTATGACATGGTTTTAAAATGAATGTCATAATTAAAAAAAAAAATTTGTATGAAGTACTTTAAGCATGTTAAAGATATTATGGAAATGTGCATCTGAGTTACGAATTAATTATGTGTTGCAGGTGGTAGTCTATCTCAGAGGATAGATTTATTAAATTGTTATGCTTTTGCTGATTATATGTATTTTGCATCATTATAAGTTGTACAACATGATATGAGGTTAAAGAGGTAGGTGTTGATATATATTAAGATCTAGATCATGGTAACTGGTTGTTAATTTATAATTTGCTCATACCAACATTAGCTGACCTATTTTGCTTTGTTTTGTGGCAAATGGGTGTATTGTTATTGAAGTGAAGGTGTTAGAAACAATTTTGTTGACCGAGCCATGCGGAAGTACCTCTTAGTCTTCTCCCAATGTTCGTATGATGTTTTGGATATTTTTTTGCATTTAGAAAAAAAGAAAAACATTTGTGTATGTACTAGCTATGGTGTGTGATTTTGGGGACGATATTTGAATGTTCGAGTTGTTGTATATGTGAAGTTTTGTTGAATCTATATTTTTATTTCGTTTCAAGAAATTGTATATGAGAATGTGGCCATGTGCGGATCTCATGCGTTGTTTGTCGGGAATCTCGTTGTTGGTAGCGGTTTTCTTTTTGAGTGGAGAGTGACGGAATTCTTGGTATTTAGAGTCACATGGTTCACGTTAAGCAGAAATGCTTAGCAATTCCTCAGATGTGGAGTGGGTAGAGAAGTTAGATATTTTGTTTGATGTGTGATTAATTAGTTGTGTGTTTTGTCTGTGTTTTCTTAGTGACACAATGTCATTCGTACAAGGAATGTAGATGACTTATCTGGTACATCTGGATGTGAAGTTCATAAGAATTATAATCTGGACCACGACACGATTACCACTTTGTTGCAAGGTTTAAGGGAGGGTAGTTCTCAAGATGATCATTAGCCTGTTGAAGTAAGACATTCTCTATACTTGGAGGTGAGAGGTATAATAGGAATGGGGGAGCTATAACAACAGATCGTTGGCTCCGTAAAACAAAGGTGACATTGGATCAGATGCGTATCACATCAAAGCAGCGCAGTGAGTTGGCAACTCACTAGTTTGATGGAAATGCTTTAAATTGGTGGGATTCTGTGCGACAGACTCTTGATGTGGTTGATATAACTTGGAAAATTTTTGTTGTGTTGTTTGAACGAATTTTTTTTCCTGCGGAAGCACAAGCGTAGTTAGTTGATCGTTTCAATAATTTGCAGTAAGGTCAATGAATAGTAACGGAATATGTGACTGAGTTTAATTAGCTGATTTGTTGCGACGAACTAAAATAGATGGAATTAAGCCAGTTTCCATTCCTCTTGCAAATAACACTCACCTGTTATCTCAAAATGGGACACGGTACAACAGTCCCACTCTTTACAAAAGCATTGTTGGTGGTCTCTAATATCTCATTTTCACTTGACCTGATGTGTCTTTTGCGGTTAAAAAAAGTATACCAATATATGCATGATCCTAAAGATGAGCATTGGGTTGTTATCAAATGAATACTTTATTATCTCAAGCAAACTGTGGATTATGGGTTATGTTTAAGATAATCATCATCTTTGTCTTTCAATGCATATCAGACGCTGATTGGGCAGGGTGTCTTGATGATCATTGATCCACAAGCGGGTGTTGCATATTCTTTGGAGGAAATATTATTTCATGAAAAAAAAAAAAAAAACTAGGCCCAACAATGAAACTAAATATCGTGGATTAACTATTGCCACAGTTGAACAACTTTGGATTTAACCTTTTCTTCGTGAGCTTGGTTTAATATCCCAACATCTCCGACCTTATTGTGTGACAATTTGGGATATACACATCTCACTGTGAATCCAATATTCCATTACCTCACTAAACACATCAAAATGGATTACCATTTTGTGCGTGAAACGGTTGCTCACCGTCAACTTGATGTTCGCTTCATTTCTACGAAAGATCAGCTAACTGATATATTTTACCAAGGGGCTCAGTTCACTATGACATTCCAAACTTATGGCGTGTTTGGTTGCATGGAATCCTATACCATGGGAATTCATAAGGGGACCACCTAAATCTAAGCTAATTTGAAGTTCACTCACCAATCCACCATTTGATTTTGTGATTAATGGTGGGATTGGAAGTCCCATGAACATGGGAATCTCATGCTTTGGGAGACCAAGAAGTGTGATTGCCATGTTCATGGGACTTCCATTCCCACCATTGATAACAAAATCTAATTGTGCATTGGTGAGTGAACCTTAAATTGGCTTAGATTTAGGTGGTCCCCTCATGGATTCTCATAACATAGCATTCCATGCAACCAAACACGCCCTTAGAGACAAACTAACTGTCACTCCTTCGCCGCTTAGTTTGAGGAGGCACATCAAGGATATACACAACTCTGTTATGACTGAACATTGTGATCCTAATCCACAACTCAACAGAGCTCTAAAAAAATTAGAACTCTATGATCTAAAGAGCTCTCAACAATTAGGAATCTGAGATGTATGATGTAAAGATGACATATAGGTTGTTCTACAAACCTTATAAATAAAGACTTTCACACACCAAATCAATGTGTGAAGTATTTCATTGAATTTATACTTATATTAGGGAGGGCCGAACACACGACCCAACAAGTCGAGTGGCAAGCAGAAAGCAAGTCATGGTAATGATGCTGAAAGCATTGTATGTCATAATAAAAAAAAAAGTGGGATCGTGCCAACGTCATGCAAAACACACTAGTACAATTACATGGAAGAAAATTGAATGAAACCACTAGTGATTGTGCCTTGCTATAAGTCTATGACAACAAGAATAAATCATGTTTCACCAAGTTCAAAGTTCTTTTTAATGTACTGGTTATCCTTTTTAGCCATTCAGAGTCATTATTCATTTTTAGTGTTTGTTTGCCTTGTAGGTGTTGCGATGTCCCTCGGACTTCTCCTCGCGGTATACTAGTAAATCCATACTTAAAGCATCCATAAGTCATATGAGGCCACTGCTGTGGTTTTTTTTAACGTGACTCGTGTATTGACTGTGTCACGTGACAAGGAAAATTTTCCATTCTCAATGCATACAGTCCACACTCCTAACATACTTGGAATTGCACATTTCACATTCACATGTAACAATAGCGCTATATCCTCCGTGGTAGGAGATCTGAGATATCGCGGCCCAATTATTAGCACCACAGCTTTGCAAGATATTTTGAGTATTTTATAAATTGTTGTTTCAACCCTAATACGAAAAGGTCTCGGTGCAGTCTCAAGTAGGCACAAGCACGGTCCATCCCAGGCTCAGCCTAGCTACTTAGGCCAATAAGTTATGCGCCCAAGCCTTGATTATGCGAGCCCAACGTAGTGCAAATCTTGGAGCTTGGCCCAGGAAAATAAGGCCCGACACAAATCTACAAGTTACCACAAGTTGAAGATCCATTTGCACAGCTCTTGATCCAATCAAGTATTGGGTCCCAAATAGAGCCAAACGCCAAAGGGAACTCAGTCATGGACTGGTAGGATCTTTAGCGAGATCTCCTCCCTCCATCACGCCCTCGGCTGTGGAGTCAATGATGGAGTGAAATACTTGCTATATAAGGTAAACAAAAGGGATGAGAAATGTACGCACTTGCAACCCAATTTTACAGTCTACATCCATCCTCAAACATTCACCCGACTTTATCATCGGAGTGCCTTCGGCTACAACAATGGTGGTCCTTGGCTCACTGTTGTTCATTTTGCAGGTCAGGAATCGACAAAGATGGATTTGGACACATCAGTTTGGCGTCGTCCGTGGTAGGGGTGGGCATCCCATCCCGCAATCCCGTTCCCGTCCCGATCCCGTCCCGTCCCGTCCCGATTTTTTCGGGTCTTAATGGGATTGAATAATTTCATCCCGATCCCGTCCCGTCCCGATCTAGAATGGGATGGGATGGGATGAAGATTTTCAATCCCGCCAATCCCGTCCCGTCCCGAACTAATTTATTAATATTAATTATTAATATTTTTATTTAATTATTTATTTTAGAATTGTGAAATTGCGCGAAGTTCTTGGTTAATGTCAATCATTAGGATATACCATATAGTAATCTTATAATACTAATGCTTTCTTAGTATGTGTGAAGTAAAAGGCATAAATGTCAACTATTACACCTATGTCTTCTATAGTATTGTGTAGCATGTATGTAATCTAATTTAATTAGTGTCTTTTTTTATTTAGCAAAAGAAAATGTGTATACTTGTTCAAGCATCTCGACTGAAATACCTATAAATGGTACTTTCCAAATAAACAGTATTGTCACTTGTTTTGTTGATCTTGTTGTGTTTGTGAACGAATTTAAGTGGGAACTTGGATTTGAATCCATTAAATTAGACCCTTAGCTATGATCAAATCATAACCATCACAATTGTTGTCCAAAATTTTTTTTATATATGATTAGCACGCTGATCCCGTCCCGAACCCGTTTGGGATGGGACGAGGTCGGGATGGGGTTTTTCTCATCCCGTCCCGTCCCGATCCCGTATGAACGGGATGGGATAGGGATGGGTATATCTCGTCCCATCCCGTCCCGTGCCCACCCCTAGTCCGTGGGGAACGACAAGTTTTCCTTTAAACAAAGACACAAACTCTTTTGAACCAGTATAAGGCCTTGAGACATGGTCACAAACACCAGATCCCGAGCTAACGATAACAATGCCGAGCCAGAAAATGCTCCGATCAAGAAAGCCCCACAGCCATGACGAATCGAACCAATCGAGGAAGCCGAACAACCGCAAGCCCAACCATTGAGGCAGTTGTGGCTGACCCCCACATAGATCAGATTCTACTCCACATGAATCATTTCACGCGAGTGGTGGAAAGGGTTACCCAAGATCGGCAGCCACCATCAGAAAATGGCAGAAACCTAGGGAGGTCCCTGACTCAAGAAGACGCTCGATAGCGCATCTAGGAGAGAGAGAATGTGTTCGTCGATGACCGAATAGCTGGCTAGGAGGGGAACCTGAGGGATGAAAAAAGCAGCGGGAACCACGCCCCAAAAGCAGACAGGGCCATAGTCAAGAACCCACTTTGCTGAGGGCGACCATCCAAACGTCTTGTATGATCTTACCATCCCTCCGTTCACTGAGGAGATCATGAGCTCGCCCTTGCCAAAAAAGTTCATCCCCCCAAAGCTCGAGTTCTACGACGGGACATGATTTATCACATGCACCATTACTACCATGTGATGGCGTTGAAAGGAGAGTTCAGAAGCTATTTTTTGCCAGACTTTCCCTACCAGCCTAAAAAAGGTTGCACTGACTTGGTTCCACTACCTTCAACAAATATCCATTGATTCATTTCAGGTCTTGGCAAAGGCGTTCAACACCCAATTCGTAAAGAGCCAGTGAATCAGGAAGGGGCTCACTCTCTGCTCAGCCTCAAAGAGAAGCACGGTGAGACCCTCACGGAGTATGTCACTCGCTCCAACGACGAGATGACTCTGATTGATGACTGTTGCGATGACACGTATGTTACTGCCTTCAATTTCGGTCTCTGAATATGTTAGTTTGAAAACTTTTTTACCCTGGAACCCCCAACAGATATGGCATATCTATTGAAAAGTCCTCAAAAGTAATCCACCCTAGAGGAAATGTTAGCAGCCAAAAAAGGGGAAAAGAATGAGGCCAAACACTTATCCAGAACCAGGGACAGGGAGGAAGACAAGGAATGAGATAGCTCTAGAAGGAAACATAGCAATAGCCAGGCTGGGTCCGGCACAGCGAAGCCTGACAAGACCAGCAGCTCCAGATATCACTACTACACTCCATTTTATTCCAATCTATCTATCATCCTATCCACCATGAAAAACTGGGAGGATATCAAGTGGTCATCGAAGCTCAGCGGAGATCCTTCGAAACGTGATAAAAACAAGCATTATTTTTATCACAAATAAATAGATCATGACACTCAAGACTGCAAAAATCTTGGGAACAAGATCTAATACTGGATCAAAAAAGGAAGATTGAAGGAGTTCGTTGGCTTTGGGGACAGGCATCCCCTAGGAGGAAAAAAGGATTCCGTACAGGAATCCAAAAAAAGAGGATTCATGATGTCATTTGTATCCTTCACAGGGCAAACGAGGAGGGGGAACACTCAAATCGTTCATTGAAAAGATCGGTTCGAGAAATGCAAGTTAGATCCCACTGCGGTAATCATATTGTCCAACACATATGGGGAGAAAGAACAGTATCGAACCAGGGATTCATAGAGCGAGACATGAGGGAAGTCTGCTTTCCTTACAACGACGCCTTAGTTATCTCGATAAGGATAACAATGTGGGAAGTAAGGAGGTCGCTAGTGGACACAGGCAGCTCCACCAATGTCTTATTTCTAGACGCATTTCACAAGATGCAACTGATGAAAGAGGAATTGACACCTGCCAACTAAGCCATGTTCGGCTTTTACGGAGAAAACTATTGTGCAGTTGGAACAATTAAGTTGTCGGTAGTCGCAAGGGAGCCAGATCTGCAAAGGATTCTAATGACAACATTTTTTATCGTGGGCGCCCCCCTCCGAGCACATTATGATCCTGAGCCGACCATGGCTACACCACATGCAGGCGATAGTTTCCACGCAACACCAATGTCTCAAATCCCCTGAGAACGGTGAAGTAGAAACAATAAAAAAAAGACCATACTGTTGCTCTAGAATGTCATTGCATTGCAGCCAGGCAACCAGGAAATGAGTCACAACAGTCCGAACAAAGGGATCCAGACAACGAGGCCTCGAGCACAAACACATAGAATGCGTCTCCTCCTGTCGAACCTCCTTCCAGCCCATAAAGAAGGCCAAACGTTGGGCAGCCGAAGGAAGATGTCGTCACCATATACCTAGACGACCCGACTAACAACATATTCATCCAGTTAGGCTCCAACCTTAACAGGATGCTGGCAGACCAACTAGTCGTGCCTTTAAAAGAATATCAGGATGTCGCTTGGACGATGAGGAACATGGTGGAAATTGACCCCTCCATAATTACGCACCGATTATCAGTCAATCTGAACTTAAAGCCCGTCAGGCAAAAAAGGAGGCTAGTGGTGCTAGAGCGCACCAGGCTATTACGAGGAAGAAGGCTACTGAACGCTGGCATGATAAGGGAGTCATGTTACCCAGATTGACTAGCAAATATGGTCTTTGTAAAGAAGAAAAATGGGAAGTGGAGAGTCTGTGTCGACTACACGGACCTCAACAAAGCTTGTCCAAAAGACAATTTTCCACTGTCCCAGATAGACCAGATCGTCGATGCAACGTCTGGGCACAACCTCCTTAGTTTCATAGGATGCATATTCTGGCTACAATCAGATCAACATGTACCCATCAAATCAAGAGAAAACCTCCTTCATAACTGGCAAGGACACATACTGCTACCAAGTGATGCCATTTGGATTAAAAAACACGGGGTGACATACCAACAACTGGTAAACCAGATGTTCAAATAACAAATTGGGAAGACAATGGAAGTCTACATCGTGTTGGTAAAAAGCCTATGTACTCCTGATCACCTTCCAGACATCCAAAAAGCATTCTCCCAACTCCGTAAATACCGAATGAAGCTCAACTCACAAGAATGCACCTTTGGGGTACAATAAAAAAAAGTTCATGGGCTACATAGCCAACCGAAGGGGGATAGAAGCTGACCCAGAGCAGATTCGGGCTCTTCTCAACATGAGATCACCCACGAACATCAAAGGATTCAAAGCCTGACTGGGAAGGTGGCAGCCCTGAACAAGTTCATATCTAAATCCTAAGACAGACGCCTTCCCATTTTCATGATTATAAAATAGAAAAAAAGAAAATTCAATGGGGAGAATGCGAATAGGCTTTCTGAGATCTGAAGGCGTACATGGGAAACACTGAGCTGCCATCAAAACCCATTCTGGGTGAGATGCTATACCTATACCTCTCAGTCTCGGAGCACGCTGTCGGCTCAGCTCTGGTCCGAGAAGAGAAAGGGAAACAAAAACTTGTCTATTAGATTAGTAAGACGTTTGATTACCCCAACCTGGAGAAATTGGCCTTAGCGCTGGTAACCTCCTTCAAGAAACTGAAACCCTACTTCCAAGCTAACTCAATAACAATCCTTACTGAGCACCCACTCCATTCAATATTGCACAAGCCAGAGCTGTCAGGAAGACTGATCAGATGGTTAGTAGAGTTGGGACAATTTAACATCCATTATGCTCCGAAAATGGCTATTAAGGCATAAGCGATAGTAGACTTTATTGCCGAATCACTGTAACATGAGAACTGGAGTCGAAAGGTCAAAAGGAAATGAGAACCCCAAACCACCCTCACAAGGATGAATCCTGCGATGTGACAGGTCATCCAATAAGAAGGGTAGTGGAGCCGCGATCGTTATTCATACCCCATAAGGGATCACACTTGGGAAAGCTATCAAATTAGGCTTTCGCGCTCCAAACAATGAGGCGAAGTACGAGCCCTCCTTAACCGGGCTAAAATTGGCCAGAGGGATTGAAGTGGAAGAAATCATTATGTTAAGCAACTCTCAATTAGTGGTCAACCAAATGAATGGTGAATTCAACATTGAAGACCCTCGGATGATGGCCTATTGGAGAAAGTAATAGACGTCAAGAAAGGATTCAAGAGAATTCTACTTTGTCGATGTTCCAAGATAGACAACGAGGAAGCCGACACTCTAGCCAAGATGGCCTCGTCTGCAACGGACGACTCCGATGGACTTGTAGAGTACTAGGAGAAGTTGCCCCTAGAGGAAGAAGGAATTCACCAGGCCTTCTCCACAAATGAAGTGATCAGCTGGATGGGCCTACTAATCAACTACCTAATAGATGGAGTTCTCTCGGCAAAAAAGCTGGAGGCTCGTAAGCTAAATAACAAGGTACGGTACACATTTCTTAACGACAGACTATACAGAAGGTCAACAACTAGCCCACTGCTCAAGGGCTTGACCACCCCCCCCCCCCCCCCCCCACGAGGCGGGCTATGTCCTCAGAAAAATCCATGGAGGAATTTGCAGTAACCATCTCGTAGAAAGGATATTGGCCCACATGGCCCCCATACTAGGGTACTATTGGTCCAAGATGTGGCAAGATGCCAAAAACCTGATCTGTAAATGTGATAAGTGTCAGAGAGACTCCCCGTACACTCATATGCCTGCACAAAAGCTTTTCCCAATGACCAGCCACTCGCCCAATGCCTATGTTCAAAATGGAGGAGTTTAGGTTGGAGAACAATGATGAAGATCTGAGAGTCGTACTAGATATGCTCGAAGAGCAAAGAGATGGAACTTCCATCAGAATGGTGGCCTATTAACAGAAGATTGCCTAATACTACAATAAGAAGTTTAAACCTCAAGAATTCAAAGTCGGCAATTGTGTACTCAAAAAAACCAAGCCGAACACAAAAGACCCAGTAGAAGGCAAGTTTAGTCTGAACTGGAAAGATCCCTATAAGGTGACAATGATCAATAGACCTCGAACCTATTGGTTATAAAACCTGAATGGAGAGCTTCTGAAAAAGACCGTGAAATGTAGAACACTTAAAGAAATATTATCAATAAAGGTACTCTCTTTAAAGAATTTCATTTCATATGACTCCATGCATAGGAACAAGTGTGGTCCGACCAAGCAGACCACAATGGTGCACAACGACTGAGTCTAGTCCTGTTAAGGATGTTGACAACTCGCCGTGTCTAAATGACATAGTCCGCCTAAGGAACCACAACACTGCAAAGCGGACTGAGCCCAGTCTTGTAGCAGCTCACCGCACTCGAATACCTGGTTCGACAAAGGGGACCATGATGGCACACAACGACTAAGTCTAGTCTTGTTCAGGATGTCGACAACTCATCGCGCCTAAGGAACCACAATGATGCATAGCGGACCGAGTCCAGTCTCCCGACGGCTCACCACTATTGAATAACCTGGTCCGAGAACAGGGAAAATGACAGCGCTCAGCGGCTAAGTCTAGTCCTGTTTAGGATGTCGACAACTCGCCGCTCTTAAGTGATCTAGTCCGCCTAAGGAACCACAATGTTGTATAGCAAACTGAGTCCAGTCTCACGACTGCTCATTACAACTGTATACTCTAGCCCGTGAAGACTGGTATGACCCCCCCCCCCCCCCCCGGCTGCTAAGGTCATATTCAAGATTAAGTCAGGCTATCTCATGAAATCTAGTCCGTTCAAAATAAGATGATTTCTCTTATACTTAAGTCTTGCTCAAGACTAAGACACGCTATCCTATGGACTCTAGTCCATTCAGACCAAGATGATTTCTCTTATACTTAAGTCCTATTCAGGTTAAGGCGTGCTATCTTTTGAATTCAAGTCTGCTAGAGCCAAAATGGTTGCTCTAATACTTAGATCGTGTTCAAGATTAAGTCAAACTATCTCAGCAAGCTCAAATCCTATTCAGGAAGCGGCCAACCTACATCATGAAACCTGGTCCTATCAGACTTAAATACTTCTCAACAACTTAACTCTTATTTTGGATTAAGTTATCTCATAGTGATATCTAAACCAATTGGAATAGGGCTACGCATAACTTGCGTCCTCTTTCGGATCGAGTTAGCATAATTCCTACTCGGGAGTAAGCTGTCTTATACTACAAAGTCCCGTTCATCCAGAAAAAATTGGCTTTCACAATTTAAATCATGTCTACTTGAATCGACATAACTAGGGATAATATAATTTGCATCTAGACAGGTCAAACACATTACCAAAAAAGAAACATGAGTACAGGTGAAAAAGTAAACTATATTGATTAAACAAAGAGTCGGTACAAAACTTAACAAACTGATCACATCAAAGGTATACACACTACAAGCATCTGAGCTTGGTAGAAAGGAGGGTGCAAGTGAAAATCTACCAGATATTGGAGATCCGCTCCACCAGTTTATTTTCACGAAGAAATGCTAGAGGTGCAGCTAAAAGAGTAGCAAGATCAACTACTTGGTGGTAGAAAGAGCTGCAGGCGAAGCTCACGCTGGATGGCCAACTCAAGACCAAGAAGGTACCCTCGACTTCTTCTCCAAAATATAGAAGTAAATTTGGAAACCCTATAAGAGCAACTGGAAGCTCACTCGAACCACTGAACTCCCTCAAAGTGTAAATCCTATTGGGATTGATTACTGCAAAAGTCAAGATATTCAGAGACCTCACCAACTGATGCTCTTCCCCAACCCCTGGAGAAGTCAGAAAAGAAGAACATTAAAAAAACTCCATTTTGGATATAAGAAATAAAACCTCTGCAAATACAAAGTAGAATCTGATCCCGCCAAACCAAGCTTATATAGGCACAACGTTTGGGGAAGACGATCACCCGATAGTCACATCGATATTAAACGCTGCGCAAAAAATGAAGGGGCGTTGAACTTGATTACCCACACACCATGCAAGTCCCCATTCAGAAAGCTAATGGGCCTGCACACGACCCCACTAACTAGGGGTAACTGATGAGACATCAAATAGTCACCCAATTGCAGCCGTACATGTGGCACAGATCAACTCTAATATGAAAAGGCTCAGTGTGGTCTCAGGCAGGCCCAAGCACGGCCCAGCCTAGGCTCAACCTAGTCATTATTCAGCCTGTAAATCAAGCGCCCAAGCCCAAATTACATGAGCCTAACGCGGTGCAGATCTTAGAGTTTGGCCCAGGACAATAAGACCCCATTACACCACAAATCCTCATTTTAAAGCATTTGATAATAGCATTTTTTACATTATGTTATGAAAAGTCAAGTTTTAATTATCTAGAATTTGGAAACGCTATGGAAAATGTAACGGGAGATTAAAAAAATAAAATCGCTTCATTTGGATTTAAATTTTTTAGAAAACCACTCACTCACTTTAACCAAAAGGCAAAATCTTTCTCTCCCTCTTGCTATTGTTGTTGCCCCAATTTCATTCACTTAGGAATACTAGTGAGAGAGAGAGGGAGAGGGAGAGAGAGAAAGAGAGAGAGATCGAGAGAAAAAGATCTAGGGAGATCGAGGGAAAAAGATTTTGTAAGAGAGAGATCAAGGGAGAGAAAGAGATAGATGGAGAGAGATCAAGAGACAAAGATCGAGAACAGAGAAAGATGAGAAACAAATAGACTAAAAGACAAAGAGAGATTGAGAGAGATGAGATAGAGAGACACGACGCAGTGGAGAGGGAAGACGCAGGGAGAGGGAGGTTGTAGGAAGAAAGAAGAGAAAAAGAAGAAGAAGAAGAAGTAGAAGAAAGGAGAAACAAAGAAGAAAAAAAGTCGAAGAGACGAAAAAAACTGCGTCTTGGATGAAAATGGATCAACAATTACTTTCCCATGTTTCTATCTTTTTTTCTACTTCTGCAGTTGATTTTTCTAAACATAGTGGCCAACAATTGCCACCAAGTAACAAGTCTGTTAATGCGGTATGTATCATTTGTTGCAAATGCACAGCGAGATATCTAGTTTTGGAGGTGTGCATCTGTATCTTTATAAGTTGATTTGTTTCAAATAATCCACTTGTTCGTATTTTACAAAAGTTTAAAGAAAAAAAAAACATTACTGTCAAAGAAATTTAAAGTTTGTGTTTTTATTTGGTTTTCGTGGTTTTTTGTGGAGTAGACGATCATTCTTGTTGCGATCTGTACTCCCGCCGATTACAACACTCAGGGCCATTGGACACAATTTACAACAATTTCATTAATGCACTTCTACTTGTGAGGATTTTGGTTGGGGTTCGAGTTTTTTTCTTGGTGTTTTTGGGTCAATTTAGATAAGGTGTTGGATTTGATGTCAATGTGTGTTTGAGGTGAAGTACTGTTTAGAAATCAACAAGCGTCTCATTTATTTCTCCACTTGTGAGGTATATGGGAAGACAATTAGGAGCTTTCTTCCTAAGGATCATCCATAGCACCAGGTAATGCCATTATCAATGTGTTTTTCTTGAAATTTGACATGTTTAATATATGTTTGGTTGTTTTTATGTCTAATTGAGAAAATGTACTTTTGTTTTTACAAAATTTGGTTTCGAAATGGTTGATTTGGAATAATGAAAAAGGTATTTTTCTATGTATAATTATATGCAAGTGTTTTCAACTCGGCTATTTACAAGTCTAACATTTATATTTCATAGAATGTCTCCGATCATAATGGTCAAAACACTATCTCTGCTGGTTGCAGCTGTGGAATATATAATACTAATGAGTGAAAATTTATCATCATTGTTTTCTGATGCGCAATTCAATGTCTATGGTGTTCATTTGACTTCACATTACTTCTTTTCCATATTGACGACTCTCATTTTTCTTCCGACTGTCTGCCTTCGAGACCTTAATCTACTTTCCTACCTCTTAGGTCTGCCTCCATAATGTGATTTTTTTACCGTAATGTTTGATAGTAATTTATATTTCAGTAGGAAGTGTGATTACATCAATAATGGTGTCTTTTGCTTGTTGTGGGTGGGTGTTGTCGATAAAGTTGGATTTCATCCAAGTGAACTGTGTTGGAACTGACAAATATGACTTTTGCAATTGGATTATATAGTACGTACTATATCGGGCATTCAGTGTTTCCAAATATCTTAATTTCCATGGATAATCTGTTGCAATTCCTAAAGTACTTATTATCTGGTAATGGCTAGCCATTTCAAATAGATTTATTTTCTTTTAAGGTACTCATTATGATTAATTTTGAAGTACAACAGTTTACTAGTGATCTGTTGTAAATTGTGTAGTTCCAGTTAATGTTGTTGTAGTAGCCATGTATTGGTACAAGTTTAATGAATTATCAACTCCTTAAACTCATTTTTGTGATGTTTCTTTTGTCCAGTGATTTAACCGGAAAATATAACACATTGCCATTCTCGTGCTCCTTGACTGAGCATGCACCTATACAGTGGCCTAGACATATTTGTAGCCAATCTTCATCATCTATAAGTTATTGTAGATGTTAAAATTGATAAAGAGTGATCTTGTTTTGTTCTTCAGGTTAGATTTTCTCTACACATACAGAACTTTCCATGTGAATCATCATCCAAAGTGTGCTTCAGCACCTGGCATGTCTTTAGTATTTTTCTACTCATAATACATTTTCAAAATAGTGCATTTACAAAGGTTTTGTACTTCTTATGTTTGACGTCATTCTACGCATATTAGCATGTGTTATCAGTTTACTTTAGTTGTATGATATAGATTCCATGAGTTCAACATGACTTTATGAATTTTTGTGCCTCTATTTTATGTATTATTTTTATTTTTGGTGGAAGCCAATAACTCATGCACAGTATTTGTCGCTGTCAGCAGAACTCATATATGTACATTATTTGATTTTCTTATGTTAAATAGTAAACTATTTTCAGTTTTGCATGAGCATCTGCATTAACTTGGGACTTGGGAGTAGTAGGCTTTTTGAAATAAACAACTGGGTAGGTCTTTCTTGATTTAGATGCCATATACTGATCTAGATAATAGCTAATATAACTTAGAAATGCACTTACTTACGTCTTTGAGATTATTATTATTATTTGGTTTAACTTTGAATAAATTGTGATGAATTGAAGGAAAGATTATGAATATTTTCATTAAAATGTGGAAAGCTTGTAGAGAAGTCTTTTGGCAGTTATTACTGAGAGTTATAGTTTGTCAAATAAGGATCACATTGACCTTAACGATTTCAACAAGCTAACTTATTGAACCTAATTTTCAGTATTAAGAGTTAAAGTAACTGATGGTGAACATGTATTTGAATATGTCAAACAAGGAATTAAAGAGACAATCTATTGATGAAGATTTAACATATACATAAATAATGAAACATGGGCAATGTTTTCTTATTTTTCCTTCTCTATTTTGATCCTCCTATTCACCATCATCTTGTCTCTGTCTATCTTGTTTTCATTATTTTCTCGTCTAGAGTGTAGTTTGGGGTTGCTCTAAGCAGTGGACTAAAGGAGGTTGGTTGGAAGCTTCTGAATTGAATATTTTATAAGGATGACTTAAGTTGGATTTTTATTATGGTTTACTAGATCAACTTGACATTTAGTAGTGAACAATGACATTTCCTTTCATGATTATATATGTTTTAGTCTTCTTCATGCCAGTCCATCTTCATAATCAGAACATAGAAAAAAATGTTGAACCGTACTCTCTTCATCGTCTATCTTTTATGCTTAATTTCCATTAGGTTCTATCCTAGCTTTTGCATGGCTAACAATAGAAGTAGTGACAACCTTGCAGCTTCTTTTGATGTTGTGTCATTCTTTATTTGAACTCGCCCATTGGAAGGTTGGGGTGGAGTTGCATTTCCATGGCCATCTCAGATTTCTATGACACCCAGCCCAATTACAGGACTAGGTTGGCACTTCAAGTAAGGGATTCACAAGGGGATAATGTAAAGACAACATTTGTAGGTATTTATTTATATTCATTGTTTCGTTTTATAAGATTCTCATTCTAGAACCTAAAGTAATTTTGGATTTGAAGATAGTCATACGAAATAGTTATTTTAAAACAAATGTTGAATATTGGGACGAAAAACATAATTGCACTAATAACTTTTTTACTAATTTCAGAAGCATCATTTGGCCTGGGGAATCTATGGTTGTGCCCAAAGGTTGGGTGGTTCCAAATACTGGTAGAAAACTAAGGATTGGAGTTCGCAAAAAAGGTGGATTTAATCAATTTGTGCGGGTGAATCATGATCCTTACACTAGCATAACAACTACTACTAGTTGGTACATCATAGAATTTTTTTAATTCAGTCATGTACTCATTGCAATACCCCATAGCATATGAGTTTGTTCCATTTGAGAATGGTGATGGTTCCAGTGCTGGGTGTTACAATGATTTTGTTTTATGCACTAACATTTTTTACCATCTCTTTGTTATTTCTTTTATTTATTGTTTTTTTTTATCTTTTTGTTTTCATTTGGCACAGAAATATGACGTTGTTGTGGGAGATACAACAATTGCAACCAGTAGATCCTTATACGTAGACTTCACATTGCCTTATACAGGAGGGGTGGCAATGATGGTGGTACCAATTAAATATGAGGATAGGAAGAATGCATAGATCTTCTTGAAGCCTCTCATGGATCAGTCTTCATTCTCACAAAGTTCATGATTTGGGCTCTTGAGCATCGAATTAACAATGCTTTCCGGGGTCCACCTTTTATACGTATTGAAATGATATTCTGGTTCCCATTTTCTACTATTGTTTTTCCACACAATCAGTAATTCTCTCCCTTTTGGAACTATATAACACCCCTATTAGTTGATAAACTTTTTGTTATGTTACATTCGTATAAATATCAATTAGAATGTTGATCAAAATTTGTTTTTGCAGGAGAAAGAGTGGTAAGTAACATGACACGATTTGTCATGATCATTTGGATTTTTGTGGTGCTAATTTTGAATTCGAGCTACACAACAAGCTTGTCTTCAATGCTGACGTTGCAAAAGCTTCAACCTGCTATCACCAGCGCCCAAAAGCTTGTGAACAATGAAGATTATGTGGGATTCCAACAGGGATCCTTTATCTAGAAGCTTTTCAAGTGGCATAAATTTGATGAGTACGTGCTTAGGCCCTTCAACTCTTATGAAGAGTTAGACGAAGCTATGCAAAAGGGGAGTCAAGATGGTGGCATCACACCATTCTTCGATGTGATGTCATACATTAAGCCCTTCATTTCAAAGAACTATGATAAGTACACCATACCTGGCCCTATACATAAGACTGAAGGATTTGAATTCGCAAGTCTCTTTTCCTTTCATATAATAATTGTAATGAGTACCTCAAAATTAATTTGACAAATGACGTTTTGCTATTGGTTTTCGTTATGCAAATGAGTAGTTGTTCACACTACGCTAGAAACCAACTTTGTTGTTTTATGATTTTCCATTGGTTATACACTACAATAAAAAATCCTCATTTATAGCATGCCAAAAACGCTATAATAGGATATGATAGCGTTAAATGACATGTTGTGACAATCCCCGTTATTAAAAGTCGGGCCTCTATGATAGCGTTTTTGGGGCGCTATTTAATAGCGTTTTTAGACGTTGTTGTAACACTTTTAATATCACTTAGAACATGCTGTTGTATAATGTGAAACGTTGTTGTAACATTTTTCATAGCGTTTATTAAATGTTGTTACTTAGTTTGATACAACGTTTCTAGAGTGTTGTAAAATTAGTAACCACGACACTTTAAAAGTGTTATTAAAAGTGTACGATATTTTTTTTACCCAAGTTGTTTTTAGCTATATTGGTATCATTTGTAATGTTGTACCTGTTATTGAAAGTGCAACAGTAAATAAAATCTGACACAATGTAAGAAAATCCTCATTTATAGCATAATCATACTAGTTTAATACATGGTAAACTATATCAATCTCATTAGTTAATACAAAACATTTAAACATAACATGAAGTCATTTCTTCAAAGTACATAAACTCATTTTTTCAGTCATTTTCTTCATCATTCATCTTCTTCTTCATCCTGCCAAATAAATATAAAGATATATTCAGAGGTTATAAATATTGCTAGAACAAACAATGATCCCTCACATATATAAAACAAATAAACCACAAGTAAAAGGGGTTTCAATAATAGTCCAAGCACTTGTGAATAGCCACTTGGTTCTTAATGATAAAAAGGTTTAATTTTAAGCCTAAGTTGTGTTTCGCTGGCAAACTTATATTTAAGAAATTAAAACTGAGACTCGTAATTGGTTAAAGCACCCTCATCATCATTGCATATACCTTTAAAGAAAAATGCAATCTCAGAGATATCCTTAAATAAAGTACAAACAAATAAGATGACTCAAAAGACTTGCATGGTTGAAATCTGAACCAAAGTCAACAATCAGTATAACATTCAACACACGTTTCACCCAAAATCAATATAGAGTGAACAAATGGAAATTAAATAATGAAATTTGAGATAAGGAAGTTACTGCAAGCTGTTGCAATGCAAGTTACATTACAAGCTGCTGCAATGCAATGCAATTAAAGGAAGCATTGGGCATGTCCCCCCCAGTAACTAGGGTGGATTAGACATTACCTGAACTGATGCTGAGAATCAATATAGAGTGAACAAATGGAAATTAAAGGATGAAATTTGAGAGAAGGAAGTTACTGCAAGCTGCTGCAATGCAAGTTACATTACAAGCTGCTGCAATGCAATGAAATTAAAGGAAGCATTGAGCATGTCCCTCCAGTAACTAGGGTGGATTAGACATTACCTGGACTGATGCTGAGAATCAATACATTATGCATGTTTGCAAATTGAAGTCTGGTGCACATATCCAAAATGATATTTCATTCTTTGCAAATAAACTGAATAAAAGTAGGCCGAATTTTAGTTGAGGAGATATAGGTAACAATGAAATTTGATGTGATTTTTGGGACTATCCATTTTGCTGTCCAAAATCTTTGTACTCAGTTTTACATTTTTGCAGGGTCTGATACAGGGTAAACAAAGCAGCGCTTCCCTGTTTTTTGCAGTGTCATGCACTGTGTCTGCAGATTTTGTTACTCAAGGTTGCTGTAGTTTTGGGTGCTGGAACAGGGAGTGTTTCATGGTGGTGTTGGCCCTAGTTCTTGATGGCAAGTGGCATGGAATTTGCAAGATATGCCCACAGTCTCTGTTTAAAAGCACTCTGTTTTGGGCAAAGTTGTGTGGATTTAATTGGTTCATAGGTTCTGACCAATGAACCTGATGTTGTGTTTTGTTGCTTCATAAAAGAATCTCTATTGACGCCACTACTACTACTCTATAGGCTAAATAAAAGAATATGTCAAATGTAGAGGGAACAACTTTTGCATAAAATGATTTCAGATAGTAAATCAAATTCTCAGGTAATATTTACATGAAGAAAATTAAGGTAACTATTGCATAAATGGTTTCTTCATTATGTTTTGAAATGTATTTGAAGTAATCTATTCGCAAAAATACATCTTGGAAAGGAATCAAGAAACTAATATGACACCCTGAATGAAGAGATGGTCGTTTTTTGGACAATACATAAAACTTTCCAAATTTAGAGTTTTTTTCCAAGAAAATTCTATAATTGCATAAGATAAAAATACATAAATAATGTGAATGTGAATCCTAAAACAATGAGATAAGTATTGACATCAAATTATAAACATGGACACTGTTATGTTCAATCATCAGAAATGAAAATTGTGTTTGCTTAATCCAGAGAGTAGAGCAGATACCATGTCAAGCAAAAAAGCACTAACCTTGATGAGCATGATTGAAAGCTTGCCGCCGGAGGTAATCCAAGACATCCTTACAAGACTCCCCATTGATTCTATTTCTGAAAACAGGTATGTGTATCATTATTGGTACAAGTTTATCAAAGATTGTCATTTTGCTATCATGCACTACCTTAAATAATTAAAAAATCCAAATCCAACTAGCGTCATCATTTTCCCTATCAGCGAACAGAACCTTATTTATATACCCAACTTGGATGCATGTGAGAAGGCTGTCAATCATCATCATCATCATCAAAGCCCATTCCCGAGATTTTTGGGGTCGGCTACATGGATTTTGGTTCTCCAAGCAATGCGATCTTCCCACATTTCCTCGCCTAATCCAAGCTCAATGATATCTTCATTCACCGACTTCATCCAAGTTTTCAACGGTCGTCCCCTCCGTCTACACCCTCCATTAACTTGCCAATCTAAACATTTTATAATTGGCGTCGTGCTTGGTCTCCTCCACACATGACCAAACCAAGTTAAACGTATTTCTCTAATTTTTTCCTCTATGGGCGCTACACCTAAGTATCTCCTAATTCTTTCATTTCTAATTTTATCCTTACGAGTTTTACCACACATCCACCTTAACATACGCATTTCTGCTACTGTCATCCTATGCGTATGTTGTCCCGTAGTAGCCCAACATTCTGAACCGTATAGCATGGCTGGTCGAACAATTGTCTTATAGCATTTCCCTTTTAGCCTTGCAGGCATCCTTCTATCGCATAATACTCCTGACGTCATTCTCCATTTCAACCAACCAGCTTTAATCCTATGGTCTACATCCTCTCCAATAGCCCCATTCTTTTGAATTATAGATCCTAGATATCGAAAAGCCTCACACTCTGGGACCTCGACACCTTCGATCTCAATTGCATTACTTCTCCCTCTTGGTTCACACCCAAAGTTGCACACTAGATACTCCGTCTTCGAACGGCTAATTCTAAAACCTTTACTCTCTAAAGCCTCCCGCCACTTAACTAATTTCTGACCTAAACCTGCACTAGTCTCATCCATTAAGACAATATGATCTGCAAATAACATGCACCAAGGTACATCTTCTTGCAGATGTCTCGTCAACTCATCCATAACCAAAGCAAAGAGATATGGACTTAACGCCGACCCTTGATGTAGTCCTACTGACACTGGAAATTCACTAGACATATCACCTACTGAGCGAACACTTGTTACAACCCCTTCATACATATCCTTAATGATATCGACATAACATTGAGACACTTTCTTCCTTTCAAGCACCCACCAAATTAACTCCCTGGGGACCCTATCATATGCTTTCTCCAGATCAATAAAAACCATATGCAAACTCTTACGCACCTCTCAATATTTTTCTATTGTTTGCCTAAGCAGGAAGATGGCCTCCGTAGTAGACCTACCCGGCATAAATCCAAATTGATTCTCCGAAATCGTGGTTAAACTCCTAAGTCTTTGTTCTATAACTCTCTCCCAAAGTTTCATCGTATGGCTCATAAGCTTTATCCCTCTATAGTTCGAGCAATTCTGGATATCCCCTTTGTTCTTATAAATTGGTACCACAATGCTATGTCTCCATGAATCTGGCATTTTTCTAGTTTCCAAAATTCTATTAAAGAGCTTAGTTAGCCATTGAATCCCAACTTCTCCCAGACATTTCCATGCTTCAATTGGGATATCATCCGGTCCAACGGCCTTCCCTGTCTTCATTCTTTTTAAAGCTTCTCTCACTTCTGTGGCACTAACTCTGCGATGGAACACGTGATCTCTCCCTTCCTGTGAAGCATACCCCTCCAAGTTTAACTCCCCTACATGTGTTCCATTGAGTAGGTTCCAAAAGTAATCCTTCCATCTATCTAACATAGCTTTATCCTGCATTAAAACTCTTCCATCCTCATGCTTAACACACTTAACATGACTCAAGTCCCTAGTCTTTCGTTCTCTAGCTTTAGCTATCTTGAAAATATCCTTCTCCCCTTCCTTCATACCTAGCCTATTATAAAGAGCATCATACGCTCTCTTCTTAGCTTCCCCTACTGCTCTACTACTCAACTTCTTAGCCTGCTTATAAAGCTCATAAGACTCTAGGCACCTATCTTTTTGCCACACCTTAAAGCATCTTTTCTTTTCCGCAATGGTTTGTTGCACATCCGCGTTCCACCACCATGTCTCTTTACCATAGAAACCTCCTCTTTTGGCCTGTCCTAACTCTTCCTTCGCACATCTTCTGATTCGGTTTGCCAAATGTTCAAAAAGATCTGCGCTACTAGTCCGATCCTTTGCTTCTAGATTCTCCCAACCCTCTGAAACTGACTGGCCACCCAAAATCCTCTTTCTAAATCTTTGGCACACATCTCCCTGTAAGGTCCACCACTTAATTCTCGGTCTAACCTGTTCTATAGCAATACGACCCCTACTCTTAAGACAAAAATCGAGAACTAACAGCCTATGTTGGTTTGTCAGACACTCCCCTGGTATAACCTTACAATTTTTACACCTACCTAAATCGTGTCTCTTCAAAAGAAAATAATCAATTTGACTTCTATTACGCCCACTCGCCAAGGTCACCAAGTGATCTTCCCTCTTCTTATAAAAAGTATTTACGATCCCAAAATCCTGAGCTAAAGCAAAATCTAGAATAGAAATCCCCGCAGTGTTTCGATCCCCAAAGCCTTGACCTCCATGTACCCTCTCATACCCAACTCTATCCTTACCGACATGGCCAGTTTCTAATACTCAACTCTAGCCTTGACCTCCATGTACCCTCTCATACCCAACTCTATCCTTACCAACTCCAGGTTTCTAATAAACATTTGTGGCATCTAACATGTAAGAAAGAAACAAATTTAGTGTACCTTTGTGGTTTCCCTTGTAGTGCAGCCTTTGCAGGTTTCTAATAAACATAGAAGAACATACTCTTTCGACTTGTTGAGGCGTTCCAAAGCTTTCTTATCGTCTTGTAGAGCTGCAATCTAAAAGAAAATTAAGAAATAAATTCCCAAACACTTGATCATGTTTCGCACAAGCATTAAAGAATAGTCATAACCAAGCAGTTCGAAAGGCTAGCAATTATTTTTCCAAAAGTTGTAATGGAAAACTAAATGATTTGTACATCATCATGGAAAACAAGATGAGTTGAGCAATATCTCACAAGTATCTCAAACACATTGTGGTTAGCAAGGTCTTCAAACTGCAGATTTCATCATGGAACAAAGAATCATCACTTTCAAATTGCATATTTCACTCAAGTCTAGTAATTTTATATCAATTTATATTTACTACTGGTTATATGAGGACATTATCGCCATAGTTCTGCTTAACTGCACACATGAGTGGAAGAGCATCACACTCCTACAGTTAGCAAAACTTTCCAAAGAAGTTTTCAACATATATAAGCCATCATATAGAAATCCATATAATTGGCAAGTTATTATGAGATAGTAAGCTTAAGGGACCTGGCCAGTTGCTCTCTTTTGCTCGACTCCAATATGGAACAGTCCTTTAGCAATTTTTCGTTGTTTGTTCTCGCGTCAATGGTTATAGGCAAACATTGTGAACAAAAAATTCTCACATATAAGTGGCCATGTCTCCTATAAACAATGTTAATGCAATATGACATGCATAGAGCCAATAGTTTGATATTTGAAAATTTATCTTGGTTATCAACCAAAGAGAATGAGAGATGCAAAATGTACATAAAATTAGCATATGTTGTTAGCATGAGTAAGTTTTATAGATGTTCTTACTGAAGGTGGGGGAAGACCTCCTAGTGTCGAATACAAAGCAAGCTTTCTCACATGAATATGCATCCCCTGAAAACATTATAAATGAAGTCATAATTTGAATCCTCGCCAAGTAGGGCACCAAAAAACAAGTAGAATGGGCCCATAGAGATTGGCATGTTGATAAGATCTACTATAGAATTTGTCACGCCCCAATTTTCAAAGAAAACGAAAATCCCAAAATCCACGTAGGATTATCCGTTTCCCCAAAACTCAGGACGTGAAATTCAATAACAATAGAAACATTTAGCAGCAACAACAACTTAAACATAATTTAATTACTGAAACAAATAAAAACTCTAACCCGAAAATACTGACGTTGCTAGCCCCACTAGCGAAACTCCAGTAACGCTGCTCAAAAGTCTCTAAACCTGAAAAGCTAATCGGCTACATTCCCAAAGGAATGTACCCAAGAAGCAAAAGCTCACTTGGGTCAGCAATAAAGCTGTTGTGAGAAATCTTCATCCCAAAATCAATAAAATCGCACGTGATAAACATCAAGCTAAACACAAACAATACACAAACACACCAACAAGTAGTTCCTCAACGAGGCAAAAGTGTGATGCAAGAAAGCACAGTTCCAAGAATTTAGTTCCTCAACGAGTCAATCATATCATCATCTTAATAAGTAAATATGCATGTACTTGTACTTACGCTGTAAAAGTTGACTATGGCAAGTCTGACCTGCAGAAATATTAGTGGACTTGCCATCCTGCATGAAAAGGATTAGAAACAATATAAACGTAGTTTATTCATTTTTATTTGAATTTGATTCATCTTTTTAACGGATTAATCACTTAGACGATACCACATTCGCACCACCTCTGTGCCGAACATACATGCTCGTATGCCTCTCTCATATAAAGGAGGACTACTCTGTCATCCTTGCCCAAGTGGGGACATCACATACAGGCATGCATCGCGGATACTCCTAACTATATAAGTACCAAAAGCCACTCTTGGACTATCAATGCGCATAAACTCACGTCACGTTTTTTACGGATAAATATCAAAGCCTATCTTAGGCATAACAATTCACCTCATTCAAGACTAACCCGAAGGTTATTTTAGTTTCTCTAGTAAGAAATGGGTGCCCCAACTCCGCAAGACGACCCGCTGGTCATTTAGTTTCTCTAGTAAGAGAGGGGAAATAATAAACAAAAGAGGTGTGATAGTTCTAAGTGATACAATTTCAGGTGATTAAATTTTCAGAAATCAAGGTTTATCTGTATCATTTATTATTGATATTTCGAATTTCCTTCACAATGACATTTTGTCATTCATAAGTAAATCCACCCATTCTTTCGGGGAAGCATAGCATATTCATAAATCATGCTTTATAATAACACGGTGATCAAGTGACATTTTGTCATTCATAATGAAATCCACCCCTTCCTTTGGGAGAACATAACCATTTCAAAATGCATACATACAGAGGAACACCATAAATCTTAAATGGTCCTATATCAATAGAATCAACGAGACATCAAAACAAAACAAACCATAGTGCAAAATCAAACACTACTACACATAGTACTCTCCATATGAATGTGATTTTAGGGATAAACACATACATCCTAGTTTGGCAGAAAGTATCTCAAATGTTGAATCCAACAAAGCCACTACATGCAATCTCCGAAAAGACAATTTCAACACATAAACATGAAAGTGCATGACAATCATGAGTGAACACTAACTTACACAAAAGCAACCATCCAAATCCCAGTACAGCACACATAACTTAAGTTGTTTGAAAACATCCTCAAATTCCTAGTTAGCACCAAATAACTCCTTTGAGTATTTCCATACAATAAAGAGATATGGGATTTCCAATACCATTCACCAAAATTGCATGTTTGCCATTTACAAACTAAAGTCCCCACTGTGACAAATCCACATGCACTTATGTGCATAATGCAAGTAACACATTGGTTTAGAAAACATTATACAAACAACTCCCAATAGCCCTAATTACATATTAGCGACATCCACCATAAAAACTGCATAAATTAACCAACCAACCCAAAAGCTACATCCCCTTGAACACACCAAATAAACATAAAATAGGTTGCATTTGGTTGGAACTTGTCAATTTATCATCTTTACATGAATACCTTTTTCAACCAAGAACAAGATACCCATTATGAGAAATTTGCATTAAGAATCAATCATCAATGATTTTCGACAGATTCAAAAAACACGACTCTCCATTTCATCACAACCACACCATCTGATCCATTACCTATAGAATTTCAAAGATCACCCCACCAGAAACCCATTTCAAGCTTGCTACCGTTGCTAACAACTTGTTCAAACACTTAACTTTATGCACTACTGAGCACAGTTCCCTTACCTCACTACAAACTCATGCACAAAAACACAGGAAGCAAATCAGTGGGGTAGCCAAATATACAGAAAGCAAACCACAATATTTAGTAAGCTTTCTTCCTCCATATTGGATGAGTTTCTTGAGCCACCACCATTTGGACCTAACACCTAACCCACACTTTTTTTATCATAAACAAATACAACACAATGTCAGGAAGCACATCTATGTCTCGCATCTTGATAAATAACTCATCTACCTCTTCTATCCTATTTTCGTCATAAAACGCAGCAATCAACACTGTGTAACAATGCACTAATGGAGTCAAGTTATGTTTGAACATTTCACTGAGAAGCACCATATCACAATTCACTTTCTTCTTCTTGCAATAACCATTAATCATAATGCTATAAGTTACCAAATTCTGTTGTAATCCTTCTTGTATCATCTGCTTGAGCAAATCCAACCCTGAATCAACATGCCCAAACTCGAAAAGTCCATAAATCATGGTGTTGTAAGCATAAGCATCATGTTCACAACCTCTTACTTCAACAACTAGCACCAACCCAACACTCACCTGCAATTTGTTGGCTTTTAGCCACCCCCCATTTACCTTGGGCTTTAATCAACTCACTATCAAAATGTTCCAACCCCTCCATGAATTCACTTCAACAACACTAAAATTTAACAACTTAAACCCAACTCAATCCAAATCATGATCTACCTTCATAAGTCGGACTTATCTCAAATTCCATGCTAAAACTTCATAACCCAATTACCAATGTAAGAAAACCAAGAATACCCAAACAGATAGATATCAAAATACCTGTTTGGCAACCAACAACATAAGCAGTGCAACATTTAAACACACATTTCATACGCAAGAGTTTGAAATAACAAAATTAACCATATTGTTTCCTCTAAAACGAATTGGTGATGACCACTGAACACCCTATAATGCATAATTGACTTGAAATTGATTCACAATTGACAAGAAATATAAGAGAAAAAATAAGAAAACTCACAATAAAAGAGAAAGACATGAAGAAAACTCACTTGATGAAATCACCAATGATTTGCGCAATAAATCCACGTCCACACGATGCCACTTCTTCTTCTCAACCCCGCGATCTCCCCACAGCTGCCACCACTTCGCAACGCCATCACAGCACCACCTTCGTGCACAGTCTCCATCGTCATCATCCCGCCGAAGAGGATAAGAGGAAGGAGAAAAAAAGAGAAAGGAAGGCTTTTGGGGCGGTGGGATCGGCTGCGACGTGCGGTCACAGACCGTGCTCGCCGCCAATGAGGAGAAGAAATCGTGAAGGGGGAGAAAAATGAAGGAAGGAGGAGAAAAAAAGAAGGAAGAAGGGTTTTCTCTTTATAAGGTGGGTGGCTATTCGCCCTCACTGAACTTCTGAAAGCACCCACCTTCTAAACTCACCAAATAAAACCCTAAAATTTAAATTATATTAAATGTAACCCTATTTTATTTAATTAAAAATAAAATAAATTATCTTTATGAAATTTAGGGGTGTTACATTATACACACGTTAAATGAAATCTCGTCCCGAGATTCGGAAGGTAAGAAAGTTAACTGAAATTCGAAAAATACGACTTGTCAAACGAAAGAAGGTTTTAAAATATAAATTTCAATTTGAATTTTTATGAACATAAATATTTATTGTCATTGAAAAAGTAGGAGTGTTACAGAATTTCATGGCCATGAAGTTGTGATGAGTAATCTAGTATTTTTACCTACAACTAAGATCTGCAAGCCCTAAAATTCGCTCACCATCAGTGACGAGGATAACTTGTATACTCCTTTTTTGTCAGTTCTTCAATACCTCTAGAAATTTTCCCCTGCAAAAAAACCCCTTTCTCAACTTAACATCCATTACCTTGGGATTATACATAGTGATGATTATGTACATCAAAGGAATTTCATGAGCATTGACAACATTGTTAAGGTTGATACATCAACCGCAAACAAGATTTGAAGCATTTTAAAATAATTAACATGGTAGTACTATAATGAAATGGACAATGTACTAGGTATCCTTACTTCTGATTTAAGCTAATGTAAAGACCCTAAGGGCGCTTGAAAATGCTTACATTTCTGCGAGGCCTCGCCCACAGTCCGGGATGTATACAATTGGAAATAACTCCTCAAGATTATCAATAAGAAGCTTGTAGAACAGCCTTTCGTTCCCCTCCTATACCCATAGAAAAAATCATACATATTTAAGACAGACAATAGTTTTATCAACTGCCAAAAGAATAAAATTGGTTGAGCTAAATAGATAAATGAAAATCCATCAAAGTAACATATTTTTGCAGTGGAGCTTGGTATCGGCGCAGATTGTGCATCAATTTCTCTGCTTTAGCTTAGCTGCCCATTTCATCTTTGGTGCTATGCCACTCCCTTGCGCATGTTGAACAACCCTCGTTTCCTGCATCTCACCTTGTTGCTCCTTAAGCAGAGTCGGACCTGCCAATATTTCAGATCCCCTCGACTCAAACGTGCAAAAAGGAAGGTGGGAGGAACACCAACGAGCAAGGCAAAGACATGTTCGTCCTTACCTGTTGCGTGGATGATTTCTTCCATGACTTCATTCGATTCATCGACAAACCCAACATCTATAGTCGGATGAGGGTGCAAACTAACTCCCCTCTTGCTCTGCTAACTATCTTAGCGAGGGGATATGGAGGGATTTGTTTTGGTTTAAAAAAATACAATAATCAAACCAAAAGCAAAATCGAACCATGAACTAGCGAGAATTGAGCCAAGCCGACTTGTTGAAACGCTTAACTGCAATGAACAAATCGTTATCAAGCTTTCCTTTGTAAACCACGTTCGGAGCCTCCTCTCCGTGGTTGGAGACGATGTTATCGGCAAAGAAGCTAGAAGTGGCAGTCTTGAGCTGCTCAAAGCAGTACTCAGTGAATCCAGGAAGAGAGTCCTTCTCATCTTTGCCTCCATTTTCTTCAACATGAAGAGATTCTCAGTTTTTGATTTTCAATTACCAAACAAAAGGAGAAGGTTTCAAGAAACTTACCAAGATCAGATTCAAGGTTGGTAGGTTTTAGACGAGATTGTCACCAACAAATAGCGTACTTGGAACAACGTCTCTCCATTGTTTCCTCCTCCGCCACCGCCAAAGAAGATCAAACAATTTAAGCAGATCTAGAGAAGAAGAAGAGATTGATTTGGAGATACAATTACAGGAAATAGAGAGAGTAGATGATTTGAGTGATTCATTTTTTTTTGTTTTGGTTGATTTGTCATCATTGCTCGAACAGATCTACAAACCTCATCGGATTTAGATTTCCAATGCTTAAACAAACCCTAACCCTAGAATCGCCTCAACTCCGAAATTGATCACAAAGAGGCAGAGAGAGGGAGAGCGACAACAAAAACGAGAGGAAAACGAGCGAGAGCGATAGAAAGATGTGTTTTTTTTGCCTTTGGGTTAGATAAAGTGTGAGCAGTTTTCTAAAATTTTGGAGAGAAATCGAGCGATTTTTTAATTTTTTAATCTCCGCTTCTTTTTAATAGCGTTTTAATATTGAAATGTTATTATTACTTGGGCTTGATAGCACAAATGTAAAAAACGCTATGAGCAAAAGCTATTAATGAGCCACTGTGGTGTAGTGATAGCTTTGAATTTGGCCTTGTGAATACATATTGCATGTGTTGTTTTTGTTTTGATATACCTTTATGTTTATATAGCAGGTGATGATGAAGAAGATGAAGATGTGGAACAAGAAAGTGATGGGAAAAAAGATTCTATTTACTTTGAAGAATGACATTTTCATATTATGTTTACATGTTATGCAAGAACTAATGAGACTTATTTTGCTTGACATTGTACTTATGTTTGAACCATGTATTGAACTAATACGATTATCAAGAAATGATATTTTCTTACATGGTTGGATTATATTTACTGTTACACTTTTAATAGCAGGTACAACATTGCAAATGATACCAACATAGCTAAAAACAAATGGGCAAAAAAAGGGTGAAGATTTTTAATAGCATTTTAAAGTGTCATGAGTAATTAATTTAATAACATTCTAAAAAAGTTGTAAAAAACTATGTAACAACATTTTTTAAAAGCTATGAAAGGAGTTACAATAGCTAAAATACTATATAACAACATTTTCTGAACACTATGAAAGGAGTTACAACAACGTGTCACAAACATTATTAAAAGAGCTCTTTTAATAGCATTCCAAAAACGCTATCATGGAGCAAGAATTTTAATAGCGTCAGCTATCACAACGTGTCATTTAATGCTATCATATCCAATTATAGCATTTTTGGCATGTTATAAATGATGATTTGTGGTGTAGTGCCCGAACACGGATCTCTGAACTGTGGCAAATTCAAGATCCATTTTCACAGCTTTTGATCCAATCATGTGTATTGGGTCCCAAATAGAGCCTAGTGCTGAAGAAAACTCAGTCATGGATGGGTAGGATCTTGGGCGAAATCTCCTCCCTCCATTACGCCCTCAACGGTGGAGTCAATGAAGGAGTGAAATACTCACTATATAAGGTGAACAAAAGGAATGAGAAAGGTACGCATTTGCAACCCAATTTTACAGTCTACCTTCATCCTCAAACAGTTACCTGACTTTATCATCGAAGTGCCTTCGGCCACCACAACGGTGGTCATTGGCTCATTGTTGTTTGTTTTGCACGTCAGGAATCGACAGGAACGAATTTGGACGCATTAATTGGGGTTGAAGAAAATGAGGTACTATCAACTTGAAAGAAGAATGGGTTATCCATTTTGTGAGACCCAACAATCACGTTAACAATAACTTAAATAGTTGAAGGTGTGTTCCTCCCGCGATTTTCTGCCCAATTTTGTCAAATATCGCTACCAAAATCTTATCCTAAATCTATCAATTTTATTTAATTATATTAAAAAGAATATTATCTACGTGTACCTAGCAGAAGTACATTTTTACTATTTTTTCACCTAATATAATTATTTTACCACCCATTATCTCCTTTACTTTTTATAGTTGTTGAAAATTAAATAGCATGAATAATTATCTAATTAAATAACACATAGTCTTCTAAATTACATTTGATAACTAGTTCCATCGTGGACATAAAAATAAAAACTAAATAAACTATCCATCGCGCCTGAAATAAGTGTAATCAAATATAAATGCATATCTTCCAATAGTTTGAGTCTCTGGGGTGAGGTTGGGCGTCCTTATTACGGGTACATATGGAGAACACATCCGATAGTGTAGCCAATAGGGTACTAGCTCAGTTAGTAGACTTACGGCGAATGGTATAACAAGTCCAATGTTTGAACCTTGTCAGCAGCGTTAGGGTGAGAGGGTTAAGGGATTAAATTTTTTTTGAGAGGGTAATTGAGCCTCGAGTTCATTGATCATCTAATAATAGTTATCTACCTCACGCGTATGTGATAATATGACACCCTTCATCTGACTAACCGAGTTTGTCAATTCCTGATCCATCCATATTTGGTTTTGTAAAAATAAAATATAACTTTGTTTAGTGTAAAAGCGAAAAAATGAAGTAAATAAATAATTACCTAAGACATTGATAGGGGCGGTGGGATGGCGCTAGTCTTCTTTAGTGATGGAATTAGAAGCACAAGTTTTGTACCCCCGGGACCTGCAAGATCAAGAATCTATTGGTGTTTTGGAAATGTTGGTGTAGGATGTGGGGATTGATTTGATGAAGCTGATAAGTTTGAAGTGCCAACAACATTGATGAAGATGGCTTGACCATGTCGAGGGGACGATGTATTTCTTGAGACTGTTTTCCAATATTTTTCATATTCTACATCGATCGCTTTTACTAAACACCACATAGTTGGCACACACTCGTATTCCGAAGGCTTCCTCCACTCAAATATTGAGATTCCTTTCATAATAGATTTAGGTGGACACTAGATATATAGCAATCTCGCCAATTAGTTGTCACCAACAATGATCCCCTAGATACCAGACACCTTAATACATAATTTAGAATTAGAGTTCAAACTAACATTTAATAAATGTTATAAGTTCATTTGATAAATAAACAAATTTTTATATATGTGCCGAGTCTCAATCGCCAACCACAAATACACATTGAGTGAAAGACAAAATTTCTACATAATTAATTCGGTACTAGGGATGTGGTTACACCCTCTGTAAAGTTGTCAATCAATAGAAACTAGTGATTGCGATGTGAACTCTCATTAAAGTTATATTATTTCTTCTATCTGTATTGGTAACTTCTTCGCTTTGCCTATCTAGATTCCAAGATGCCATTCTTGGGTGGACATCTTCATTGCGAGAAGGTAATAATGTTGGGCCCCACCTGAAAGCATATTCGTACCACCAATATTTCATACATAATGCTAGCTAGGTAATTTAAGTCATTCGATATAAAAAAAAATCACTTGCCACACCACGTGAGAGTAAATAAAATGAATAAAAAGCATGATTTATGATAATAAATAAACAAAAAGTAAATAAAATAAAATTATTTATCTCCAATATCGACCACATGAAAGAAAGTTGCATGTATACTTTTTGAGTAACTGCATCACATGCAATATACATCTGAGCAAAAATAGGGTGACCCCAATCATAAGAGCCCATCCAGGGTCAAATCCTAGAAAACTTTAAGCCAACCAACATGTGTTGTGGTGCTACTATTAAGTAGAAAACATGCTCCCAACACGTACATGAAAATGCTCTAGCTACCCTCTTTATTTTCTTCCAATTTGTGCAAGATATTCATCTTTAAAATAATACTTGAAAAATGCGATATTTATACCTTCGGCTTTCCAAGATTTGCTATTCAACTCACAAAATAACGGGCTTGCACCGTCTCAAAATTTGGACATTCATCCATGTTATATAGGGGAAGATGGGTTGCACCCAATATGAATCCCGGTAAGGATAGTGAAATCAAGTGGTGTGAGTTCCAACTCACCACACGGAAGATGGAATGTATGTGAAGTATCCCACCATATTTCCACCAAATCACTAGCTAAATTTTGTGAAACTTTTCCACATCGATAATAAAGAATTTTCCCCAACCTATACTTTCTAATATGGGCCTTAATTGTTCGTATTCTCACAATTTTCTCCAAATACAGATTGGACCGGACAATGAACCTCTAAAATCAAAGTCCACCTTTCTTGTTTGATCTGAATCATCAATAAGTTGTGTGCAATTGTCAATAACCTTAACCATATAATTTGCGCCTGTCTTTATACTCACATTCAAAATCAATTGGAATTGATGTCACATCAACTAGTGCTTTACATTTATCCAACAAACACCTTGCATGCTTCATTTTGGTACTTTTTGGTAGAAGCAATTTTGGATAAAAAATTTGTGAAGATTTGATTATCAAAATCTTATAAAGAGACGTAAACTCAGTGTTGTGTTTGGGTTGAGTAAAAAATTTGATGGAAATCAACCTGTTTAGATGGTAAATTTGAATGGAAAAAATGGGTGTTTGACTTGGGTTGGACCACAACCTGTGTTAATTTTCTGGAGTGGGGTTCAGTTGAAGGTGTGGTGGGGTGGAAAAAGGAAGTGGATGGAGAAAAAGTATGAAAATAAAAAGGAGGGAGAAAATACAAAATACTTTTTATAATTGTAGACCACATCAAGATCCTAACAATTGAAAATGTCTCAAAAGACCTATTTTTGTAATTCAAGACTCTTAAAAGCCACAAACTTAACCCATGGTTTAAAAATAATTAGAAAGTCATTCTTGCCCTTTCACTTAAGTGATCAATTTTCAAAAATAAAATCACAGGGATCATATCTTGAGTCTTGACTCAATTTAGTACAACTTTCCCACCATAGTTAGTTTTCTTTATCTACCTCTAACCCCAACCTCTCTTTGGATTAAAAAAAAACCCTTTAAACCTTGAGTCACTTTCAATCTCTTAGAGACCACCGCCATTGCGTACTCCTTTGATTTCCTCTCAACTACAAGTAACATGGTTTATGAATATAGCTTTAACACCAACATTGAAAATCCATTAGAATTTGATTTCAATCTTTTGAAGCATTATTCAATAGAACATACAAATTTTCATATTGACTTCTTCTATTTGAATCAGGCTATTAGAAATGTAGATGCAGTCACCTTCTAAAAACTATTCATAATTTTACTTCTAGATTTTGTTTTTTATTTTCTTGCTTCCATATTACCCAACAATAATTAATCACTTGTTTAGGGACATGAAACAACTTTAAAACAATATCAAATTGCGTTAAAAGAATGCATATTTCGTTTCCTTCAATGTAACTGAATTTGAATAGATAAATAACAACGGTCAATATGTCCAGAAATATGGGTATATCTGTCTTTTAACATATCTTTTAGTCATGGTTTGGATTTGGGGCTTTTACTAGTCTTGAATTATAAAAAAAAAATGCCTTTTGAGGTATTTTCATTTGTTAGGGTCTTATGTGGTCTACAAATGGCATTGTAAGTAATCCCCCCCCCCCCCTTCTAAAAAAAGGAAATAGGAAATTAAATAAAAAATAGAAGTTTTTCTATACAGGGATACTTCACCTGGATTCCCTCTTTTTGGTGTAAAATGTAAATTAAAAAAAAAACAAATTAGAATATTGGAAGTTATCTTTGGCTGGTTTATGGCGATTACATGAACTTGGGTACTTGGTTGACTTTACGGAAAACAGTTATTGAAATTTTAAATCAAGACCTCTGCGTCTCCTAGTTATAAATTTTGCAAAACTTTGCGAAACAAAATCTTCTGCATTATTTTGCAACACTTTTATCATCTCTTCTTCCTCGAATTCTACTCTCAACTCCTTTATGAACACTTCACTCACCAACATCTTCACAAATATTGTCTTCACCACTACCAAGACTACCATACCATAACCATCACAACCACCATCGCCGCCATTGTCACTACTAACGTAGAATAATTACCACAACCAACACCACCTTCACTATTACCATCATAACCGCCATCGCCGGGAGCCACCACTACGACATCCATAACATAACCATCATAACCACCAATACTACTGCCATTGCCACTACCACCACATCCACCACCACCACTACCATAGCATAATCTCCACAACCAACACCATCTCATTACTACCACAATAATCACCGCCATTGCGCGCCTCCACCATGACCAACATAACATAACAACCACCACCACAACCATTGCCACCACTACTACCTATACTACTACCACCGCCACCTCCACAATCACCACTACCATAACCACCAAATTTACTATTGCCACTGCCGCCACCATAGCTGTCGCAACCTCCATAGCCACCGCAACCATCACCACCAGGTCCACCACCACAATGACCGTTGCCCCACCACCACCATCATTGTTGACATTCGCAATCACCATCACTACAACCACAATCACTGCCACCATGACCATGCCACATTTACAACTACTATCAATATCAACACCACCCACAATCACTTGTTTAATTTGCATTGATTTTCTTCAGTTACTACCAAATGCTCGTAAAGTAATGTATTGTAAACTAATGCAATGCAAACAAATGTATCTACTTCAATTTGCAAAATGCATTATTTTACAGTGTATCAAGCAGAGCCCAAATAACAAACCAAACCCAAAGAGCAAAATATTTAATATTTTAATAAAAAATTTAAAAGTAAGATTGGCTTTAAAAACTTTAAAGCCAATAAAATGTTCCTGGACTAGTAAAGTTTTGGTTGATCTGAGGAACATTTACTTGGCCCGAGTAAAATTTTTCTAGCAAAATGATTTTGCAAAAAACAAAAACTACATTCCACCAAGGAATATTTACTTGGCCCAATGAAATATTACTTGGGTGATGACTTACACTCACATTTGATGTTTTTTCACACTGAAGACCCTCTTGATTTGTTATTTCAATCTTCTACTTTTATTATTCTTTGATTAAATTTGCTATACCTGTAGCCATAATGGATGCTCTTTTATATGGAGTAAACAAGGACTGTGATTTCGTTTTTTTGAGTTAATTTCAGTCCCCTGATTTTAATAAATATTTTGTGAAATATTTCATTTTTGAGTATAAAAAAGTGAAACTTCTATTGTAATTTCGAGTTTAACGATATAAGTTATGCATTTAAAACTCTTAGGGTGTGTTTGGTTGCATGGAATTTATGCCATGAAAATTCATGAGAGGGCCCCTACCTTTAAGGCTAAATTGATGTATCTGGTCATCTCATGATTTTTATGGCATACAATTTCATCCAACCAAACACACACCCTTAAATAATAAAGAAAAATTCTACACAAATTATAAATTATATAAGAATTACTCACATGACAAACTTTTGATACTAAAATAATATTATAACAATTTAAAATATCTGCTATAAAATATACAGAGATTGAACTATTAATTTTTTTGGTATGTTAAATCTTGAGATTTTTTTTTGTGAAATTTCGACATATTTGGACAAATCACATTGCTTTCCTTGGGTGTAAGTGATAAAATAGCGTGGGGCATCATGACTGGGGGGGCACGTGGGAAGGTGCGTCCATGAGCGCTAGTTGTCTTAATCCTTGATTGAAGGAGGCGAATCAAAGAAAACGATTTGGTTTCAAGTTTGAATTGCAGAGCAGAAAGCACACACCTTGGATCGCAAACACTTGTTCATCTCAAACAAACAATTACAATTGTTGAGAGCTCGATATCAATGGCGACGAGATACTGGGTGGCTTCACTCCCGGTGCAATCTTCCGCTTCGTCTCTATGGAGTCGCTTGCAGGAATCGATCTCCAAGCAATCATTCGACACTCCTCTCTACAGGGTAATCAATCGAACCAAAACACTTTGTTTTTCGATTCAGATCAGATCAGATCTTGGCGGTTGAATTTGAGTTTGATTTCTTTGACATTGCAGTTCAATACGCCCGATCTCCGCGTAGGAACGCTGGATTCTCTTCTATCTCTTAGTGACGATCTTCTAAAGGTGAAGTTTGTAAAAATTCCAATGACAAGGTTGTATGTTTGATTGTGGAGTAAGTTTTTGATTTGTGGAACCCATTGCATTACAGTCCAACGCCTTTGTTGAAGCAGTGTCGCACAAGATAAGGCGGCAGATCGAGGAGCTGGAAAGGGTTTCAGGTGTGCAAACCAGTGCTTTGACGGTTGATGGAGTCCCTGTTGATTCCTACCTCACTAGGTAATAAGGGGATGTTACTTAAGCTAGTGTATGATTGATTAGAGTCTGATTATGATTTTATGAAATCCATTTTGTTGTCAAGGGTTGGTTTTGATTCTTTGTTTTGAATAGGTTTGCGTGGGATGAAGCCAAGTACCCGACCATGTCGTCTTTGAGGGAAATTGTGGACAGCATTCATGTTCAAGTTGCCAAGATTGAGGATGATCTCAAGGTAATTTACCGTTGAATGTTGCAAGAAAGTTTGTTTTTCATATTGTAGCTCAATCACGAATTGAGCACTTGGTACTATTATTCTATTAAAAATGGTTTTAGAATTGCAGTCTGCAACTGGCATATAGTGGATCACCAAGTACGTTAACCACGAGGCACATTCATGCAAAGTACTTTCCAGTCATTTTTAAGATCCATTTAGGAGTTGTAATTTTAAAGCTAAACATATAAGCAACAGAACAAAGCCAAATCAACAATATTATTAGCTTTGAGTGTACTTCTCAACTGAATATAGATTGGATCCAGAGGCCTTTTATGGAAGAGGAGGTCATTATCTTATAGACGAGGATAAAGTTCAGGGCCTTATTATTTTTTCCAGAAATTATACATGAAATTTTGGGAGATTGTGAGGAGTGATGTCATGAGTAGGTTGAAAGTTGAGCGTGAAATGGTCGTTTACAAGGTGGATGATCATGTTAATTGCAGTTATTTGAATCATCTTTTTCCTGAAAAATGTGATTTGTCTCATGTTGGGTAGATTAGAGCCTGTCTTACATCATCTTTATCAGTGTTGGTGAATGGGCCGAGGGATTTGACGGAATTCTTTGCTAGGAGTCTCAGGAAAGATCTCTTATCCCCATTCTTGTTTATACTTGTGGTGGATGTTTAATGGGAGGACGGTTAGTAGGCTCAATAAGTTGGTTTATGAAGGCCTTTAATTTTGGGAACAATATTTAGGTCTCCATCTCTAATTTTGGAATGCTACTATGCTATTCTAGGAACCTCAGAGATTCCATTTGGTGATGTTATAAGCGCTCTATATTGTTTCCAAGGCATGAAAATCAATTTTCAGAAATCCACTCTTTTGTGAGGGTGATGTGTAAAATAAATTTGTTTTGGCTAATATTTTGAGACTTGTCAATCAAAAACTATTTGGTGCTCTGTCCTTTAAAGATTTGGGAAGAGTAAATATCTTTCTAGGGAGGGTCACTCTCGTTGAGAGCATTTTCTCTTACTTATTACCCATGTAATACTTTCCTTGTTTAAAGCACCTTGTTTGGTTATTGATGAACTTCATAGAATGTGCATATAGCATGGGATTTGTAATGACAAAATAGGATGGGGATAATTTTGTAACACTCAAAGATTGGTGATATAGTTGATCTTTGAGGATACAACTTGTTTGGCTGATTTTAATTTCAAAGCATACACCTAGGTTTTCATTTGGATGACCTCTTCAATACCTTAAGGTATCTTGTAGCAGAAAATTAGGTCACTTAAGTTATAATCCTCATTAACATGAAAGCTAAATCTACCATTGTTGCATAGTTTGAGTATATGACCATGGCTATCAGGATAGATAGACTTACAAATACCCATGAGAGGCATTTTAAGTAATCAGGAACAGTGGAAAATAAAGGGGGAAATAAAAAGTGAGAAATGGTTTCCTCAAGGCACCCATCAGACTGAGAAACTTCCAAATTGGTATTTCCATTACCTCTAATGAATTTCCTTGGGGAACACTGGTCTCTAATGAAGCCGATAAAACAGAGTCAAAGCTGTCAAACTAATACTCTCTTTGAAATGCTTTTCAAAACTGAAACTGATATGTACCAAAGTTCTAGAAAGGTGGATTAAGCATATCAAAGCACCAGATTAATGAACTAATCCTATTTATCCATTCTCCAGGCTGTGCTATTAATGCGGCCGAAAAACGGCCAAAAAACGGTATGCGGGCTGGACCGAATCGCACAGGGTTGATTCGGCTGGCTTTAAACGAAACCAGTAAAATCGGTCAAAAGCGGTAAAAAACGGTGAAAAACGGTAAAAAAGCGGTAAAAACGGTCAAAAAACGGTCCAAGTAACTATAGGTGTTCCAACCTGCAAAATTAAATTCATTTGATTAATTAGTAAAATAATATATGACTATGATTACATATTTACACTCTTTTGATTAATTATTTATTTTGTAATCTATGACTATGATTAAATTTTAAAAATATATACTTTGAAAAAATTGTCCGCATAATTCCGCTTAGTCCCGCATAATTATGAAAAATCGTAATGCGGTCCTGACCGCTTTGCCACCGCTTTTCCGCATTAATTGCATAGTCTCCAGGAGATTGGTATTTTCTTGTAATGAAACTATGTCGACCTTTATTACCCGAGAGGGAAAGTAGTTGCCCATTTAGTTGTATCAGAAAATTGTGAAGGAGCCACAATCATATTGCATGGCTTGTGGTTCATCATCAAATTTCAAAATCATTGTTGATGTCTCACAAGAGTGGAGGTGCCAAGTGTTCTTTAACGTGAGAAGAAGAGAAAAAGGGTTCTAAGGGTGCTCATTCTCTATGGTTTGAATGTTTTTGTCAATGAAGGAATAATTGATTCTTTTGATGAAGAGATTGCAATCAAGGAGGCAGTTAAGGGTGTTGTACGCAGCTTGAAGGATGATAGGGAGGATGATTTGTATGGTTCTTTCTTTTTCTCTGTAATGTGTAAGGTCCGTGATTTAGGTGGACTGCAATAAGCATTTATAGTTTAATGATATGAAATTGCAATCCCAATTTTGTCAGTAGCTCAGTGATGCTAGTGATTTGTGGCAGCCTTCCTCCTTGATTGGAGGGGATTTTAATATAGTTCGATTTATTGAAGAAATGAACAATAGAGAGTTTGTATTTTTTTCTTGATGTTTGTGGATGAGCATGGTTTGGTTGATTTGCCTTTAGTGGCGCTGGATATACATGGACAAATAATAAGGTGGCTCTGGTGCTATGTAATCTTCACAAATTTATGGTAAACATTGAGTGGGAGGATCATTGGTTGACACCCTTCCTATTCCTATGGTGGGTCAGCTTATACTTCTATCTTGTCGAAGGCAGGTATTCCTAGGAAGTCTCAATTTCACTTTGATGTTGGGTGGTTTGAGGATGTGGTGGTTAAATTGTGTTGCCATGGGTCAGCCTGTTACAAGTTTTCATTCAAGCTTACATTTAACAAATCCAAAAATGAGGGATTGGTACACTCGAATGAAGTTTAAAGTAGAGGGTAGATTCTCGACCATTTTGAATGAAATCACGACATTAGACAGGAAGGGGGAGATTTGGTCTACAGCAAAAAGGAAAGTAGAATCTGGAAAAAAAAAATTTAGGGAAGAGGAAACAAATGATTTCTAGAGGGTGACACTAATACCAAGCTTTTTCATTCTTTTAAGTCTTTGAGGAAGTAGATGAACCAAGAATTTGATTGATGGTGTTATTGGAGACAATCAAAATGGCATACACAATAGTATGATTTTCTTCTTGTAGACGTTACACCAATCTTGGGGACTAAAGACCAGAGTCGGAAAGGCTACAGTTTGAGACTATTATTGTCACGACCTGCTCAGCTCTAGTTGTGGGCTTAGACTAAATCCACCTCTAAGAACGAAGCCCACATTGTACTGATATTCTCCTCAACTTAACTACTGAAATATCTACGTGGACCCATTTTGGGCTTTGGGTTGGGGTTATGTCCCAAAAGGCCTCGGTACAATTGAGGAGTGGATGACCTATATAAGCCACTATCCAACTCCTCCCACACATCATGTGAGACTAATCAAACCACCACTATTTTTTTGGCCCCATCAAATCCTTGGATGACTTATCTAAGTGTGCGAGACATTCGCATCCCTCGCCCTCCAGCTCCACCTGAGTCGGGATGTCACAGTTATTGATGAAGATTGGGAGTGACATGATGGAGACTTTAAGTAAATTGTGGAAGGGATAAAAAATTGTGGGAGTTAAAAGGATTCAAGTCCGTATGGGTTTCTTATGGGCTTTTTAAAGATAAGTTGGTAGCTTATGGCATAGGGGTCTAGAAGTGGTTTGTGATCTTCCAAATTCATTTTTCTTGATTGGAGAATGAATGCATCCTCCATCACGTTAATCCTAAGAAACATTGAGTTATTTGTGACTTTAGTCCCCCTATTGTTGGTAGGATGTACAAAATAATTGCAAGACCAATGGCAAATGGGGCTGAATTTGTGTTCAAAATCTATTATTAGACCCAGTCATGGACCTTTCGTTAAGGACATATGTATACTTGATGGGGTGGTGGCCGATGAGTTGGTGGATTTGAAACAGAGAAGTTAGATATTAGAGATGTTTGTAAGATAAACTTCGAGGAGGCATCTAACACGTGGACACTTCAAAAATTGGTGAATTATCCGTGTCGGACATTGAGAATCCTTGGACACTTGTCAAACGCATGGTCAATGTGCCCAGAATGTTTTGACTAGGTTGGATACTATTTATTTAAAAGCTTTCAAGTTGGGTTACTCATGGCTCTTCCACACCCTTGCTCCAAAACTTGGATATTAAGTTGGTTGGACAACCTTGTTGCCTAGAACATGTTGCCATCCAAGTTCGATTGGTACATGGGTGTATGGATATTGAGGTGGGGTGTAGTTTGTGTGATCTAGATTTGGAGAGAGTTCACATTCTTCTTCACTATAAGTGAGTTAATAGGGTGTGGATGCATTTCATTGGTTTGTTCGGGTTGAAATTTTACTTATATCTTTGGGTGTGCTGCTCTCGTCCAAAGGGAGGCTTTATGGGATTCTTAATTTTTAAGCGTGTTGGATGGTGTGGAAGGAACACAATAGTAGGATATTTTTGTGATAAAGAGTCCGAGATTGCTGCAGTGGTTATGGAGGTGTTTATCCCACCTTTCTTTCATATACTAATGATGGTACCTTAATGTTTTTGAGGCCGCCATTTTTTTTGGGAAAATGAGCTGGGGTTGATCCCCAAGCCTTAAATCAAAAGAAGATAGTTACAATCTCAGATATACTTTTCCTATTCTATCTTCGAAAACTATTTTCTTAAGGTCCTCCGCAAAGGAACTAGGGATAATTACAATAACTTCATAATTAGGGAGTAGAACAGCTAGGTGGTCAGCTGCTTTATTTGTTTCCCCGAATTTATCTGTAGTCCTCGAGCATGTCAAGCTTCCTCTTGATACACGTGATTAGGTGCCTCAAGTCCCAGGGTCTATCTGCATGCTTAGTCAGGTAGGTATGCACATTGCTAGAGTCTGTGCTGATTCTCAATTTTAAGATACCCTGCATGTGTGCTAATCACAACCCTGCTTGCACTCCCTGTAATTTGTGTTTGATGACTATATGACCTGTAGTGGCTCCCAAGCATGCAATTACCACTTCACCATTCTCATCTCTGATAATAGCTCCATATCCCCCTTGCAGCCCTCTTAATGATCCATCCGAGTTCGATTTTTACCACCCAGAATCTGGTTTGCTCCATTTACATCTAACTGGTTGTTTATGAAAGAACTGAACATTCAGCTGCCATCTACTAAAAAGCTCTCTAGAGTTCGCACTATCTTCTACCTGCAATTCAAGCTCTTCAAGCTTGATTCTAAGCTCTTGGAGATCCTCTGAACTGACAACCCAGCAATCTTTCCTGCGTGTATAGTCTTCGATTCCTCTCAGCCCATACATGGTAAACTGTAGCATCTAATCCAAGTCTCTTCACAGTGGCGCTCGACCTGTCGCTATTGAATGTCTGCTTACTCCACTCAAGTTCTTGTTCCTCTCCAAAATTTGTCTATCATATCCCAGGTAGTATAATATATAGTTCCAAACAAACTTGGCATAAACACAGTCAAAGAACAGGTGTGACTCTGTCTCTGTTTCAGCTAAGCAAAGTGCCCAAAAATCATTGCATGTTTCTTTCCCTCATTGCTTCAATTTTGGCATTGTTTTCAGAGCTGAATGAGCCATTAACCATGTAAAAAACTATGACGAGGTATGTTACCTTTGAACCATATCAAACTAGCCCACATGACTAGTGGAGCATGATGCCTGAGAGCTTCATACGTGTGCTTCAGGCTGTACTTTGCATCAGTACCAGTACTCCAGATAACCTCATCCTCTTGTGCACAATCTATCTCTACATCACTAGATGACTTGTGATTTCTGAGATTGATGGTTGTATATGCTGAGGAACGTGCCATTCTCCATTCCTAATCAGATTCTTGTCTTTTTGCATCTTTGTTCAAGAGTGAATAATACATCAGCCCCTGCGGAAGTTTGTCCATCAGCACACCTAGTGGATGCCACGGGTCCTTTCAGAACTTAGTCGCCTCACCATTACCTATAGAATGTATAGCTAGACTGGAAGCCTTAGGTCTGCAATCTATGAATCTGCGCCAACACCAGGATGCTTCTCGTGGGGTGTTCATAAGCCATAAATCCTTCTACTTGATCAAATGGTTTTCAAACCTAGACACCCAAAGTGAGTCCTTGTTAGTAACAATATGCAATATGTACCTCATGCAAGCCGCTTCATTGATGACCTCAATGTTTCTTATGCCCAGTCCACCTTCTTGGTGGCAGATAGTCTTCCACACCACCATTGCCTTTTTGGAAGCAGCATCATCTCCTGACCACAAAAAGCTTCTAAACATGGCATTGATAGTTTTTATAGTCTGTTTTGGAAGGCTGTAGCAAGCCGTCCAATACACCTGCAAGTTCATAAGAACAGATTTGATAAGCTCAACCCTGCCTGCATATGATAAAAAGCTATTTTTCCATGAGTTGATCCGTTTCCTTATTCTCTCTATAATGGGCATGCAATGCTGATGCGAGAAGCTAGAAGAAATCAATGGCAACCCAAGATACTTGACTGGTAACGTCCCTTCACTAAACTTCAACTGTTCATTGATAAGGCTTGCTTCATTGACAGAGATCCCTGCTGTAAACAATGTACTCTTGTGATAATTGACTTCTAAGCCTAGGCATGCCTTGAACCTCTAGTTAGGTGTCATTTAAAGCCTTAGCTGAACCCACATCTTCATGGAAAAACACTATAAGATCATCTGCGGAACTTAAGTGTGTAATAAATGGTTCAACACATCTATGGTTTAGCTTGTAATTCCCTTCCCTTGCCCTCTTTTTGAGTAACACTGTTAGTACTTCCATCACCATAACAAACAAGTACGGAGACATGGGGCACCCTTGTTGAGTACCCCTGGTAGCTCTGAAAACTTTTGGAGATCCATGGAGATTAATAGAGAATTTAGGCATGGTAATGCACTCTTTAATCACTGAAGAAACTGAATCGGGAATTTCAACTTGGCAAGAACATGTTCAATAGCTTCCCATCTAACAATGTCATATGCCTTTGTGCTATAGAGATTAGCAAGTTATTAGTAATAAAAAAATTTAACTTAAAAAGTCTTTCATGTTTGTACCAACAATTATGGATTTGGGATGTCATCGATGTTTTGGCTTCACTTTGTTATTTGTGCTTTAATCAACTTTAGCTTCAGAGTGTTTGGTTTCAAAATGTTTCATTAGAGTCTTCTTTTGGTTAAATAACTTGTTACTTGTTGTATTGCTGGGTGGAGGGAGGGTATTTTCTTCATCTTTATTTGAATAAATGAACCTTCTCTCTGAAAAATACCATTGAGAAGTTTGGACATATACCTCTCTGAGACTCAATACCTACCCTTCTCAAGATCTGGGTTATTGCAAGTTTGTCATGATCATCATCCATAAACAGGGCATGAAATGCATCAATATATTCTCATCTGAATGTTAAATCACATCTCCCTCCATGACCGACCATCCTTATACTAACTTCGATACATTCAAGGCTACAATACAAAAACGTCATTTAGACATTGATATAGGAGTACCAACAGAAGGTTTGGTTTTACACCTGTTATTTTCAACATTACAATCTGTTCTAACTTACTTTTTCCCTTAGGATTGAGAATGCCAAGAATGATAGTACTTATGTAATGTGGAATTGTACACCTATTGAAATAAATTTCAATATAACACTTGGCTTGTTACAATAACACTTGGCTTGTTACAGGTACGTGTCGCAGAATATAACACTGTTCGCAGTCAGCTTAATGTGATAAACAGAAAACAAAGTGGCAGGTATGGTAATCCATTTTTCAAATTTGTAATATTTAGGGTGAACATATCAGAAAAAAAAAATGTTATTTGTTATAGAAGTTCAAGTATAAAACAAAGTTAACCATGGGGATGCTACAAAGTGATTCCTAGCTATTAAATTTAGTTAACTAATCTACATCTGCTCGTTACAGCCTAGCTGTCAGAGATCTTTCAAGTTTGGTGAAGCCGGAGGACATTATTGGGTCTGAACACTTAGTAACGCTTCTTGCGGTTGTTTCAAAGTATTCACAAAAGGATTGGTTGTCAAGTTATGAAACACTAACTACCTATGTGGTAAGACTTCATCTTCGTCTTTTTGCCATTTTTTGTGCCTTGTGTAGAATAGGATCTCTAATCAGTAACTAACTGTATATTACACTTTTAGTTCTGTTATGGCATTTTCAATTACTACTTGATTATAGTACGTTGTTTTAGGTTCCCAGATCCTCAAAAAAGTTATACGAGGACAATGAATATGCTCTTTACACTGTAACCTTATTTGTTCGAGTGGCTGACAACTTCAAAATAAGTGCACGTGAAAAAGGATTTCAGGTGAGTTTCTAGCCAAGTATCTTATGTTCATGTGAGTCTGCCACTACATTGCACATTGAATGAGTGTATATGGTATATCTGTATTTTCTGCAAACATGATTGTATATTAACTCTTGTTGTGATTCAGATTCGTGATTTTGAGTATAGTCCAGAAGCACAAGACAGTCGGAAACAAGAGCTGGAAAAATTGATTCACGATCAGGATAGCTTGAGAAGCTCTCTTCTGCAGTGGTGTTATGCTAGTTATGGAGAGGTACATTTTGTGTTTTGGCAGTTATCTAGAATGTTTATGAATTGCTTCGGTACTGCCATTCCGAATCTTTTTTTTGCCATTTAACTTTTGTTTGTCTGAGAAGTGTTAAATGACTAAACTTTTTACTCCTGCCCTTTTTTTGATTTATTGTTGTTATTAGTTTATGTATGCGTAATCTTTATAGTCACTAGGACATCTGTAAAGAGCATGTTCTCTTTACATAACTATCCAATTAACAAATGACTGTAGAATATTTTCCCTTAACAATGGATTAGAAGAACCTCATTGCCATCAAACAACAAAGATGTGCATCACTACCCTTATATCGTCCAACACTTTCTTGTTGGATATTCTACTTTTTTTTTTTTCTTCCAAATGCCACAAGTGTTCACATCACGAGGGATGGCCCAAACTAGCACAAATAGTATAGCTGAAGGAATCTCTTTAGCCTCATTGCAATCCTAATAAGTTTAGTTGCTCTGGTAGGCTTAACACATCTCTAGAGGGGATGTGAATCCATATAACCATACGCATAACGAAAGATGCTCATGGGGAATTTCTTTTTATGAAATAAAACTTGGTGGGAAAGTTATGGATGTTTTCCATTGGTTTGTTTGGTAGGCCATTTTCCATGGGAAATGAATTCAAATCCCATGTCAAGCGATTTTCCGTTGTGTGGTTGTTTATTTAATGACAGGGAAACATGCGACTAATTTTGCCATCTACAAACGGTTTGATTTCCACCTTTGTTTTCCATGCTACGAAACAAATGAAACAGACTTGGGAATTGAAACTGATTCTGTGAATTCTGATTTCCAAGGGACGGTGCCAAGGAATTGGATTCCCATAAGTGATGTGAAAACGGTTGACATGCAAAATTGATTTCCCGTCATTAAATAGATAACCAAACAACAAAAAATCAATTGACATGGGATTTGGATTCCATTTCCTAGGGAAAATGTGCTACCAAAGAAAAGGAATTGAACAAGAAACTGTTCTCTTTAGCTTGAATTTCTTGGAAGCATAGACATGGATATGGACTCAAAGAAATCTAAATCTAAAAGTATGACACAGGACACGGGAATAATAAAATAATTACTACAGTTTTATCATATATACAAAAAATGTTTTAACACATCCAAATAAATCACATACCTCAAAGTTATAGTTACTATTATAAGCCAAGTTCTCTATCGGAATTAATGTTCAGTTCAATTAGTCATCCTTCAACATGCTTCGTGTTTTAATATACTAGTCATGTCGAAAAGTCAAAATGAACATTTATGATGTGTCTGATGCTATAAGGTTAGGGATTGGAGAACATCGAGGTCATAGGAAAGGCTTCTTTCTAATTGTAAGACAATTACCTGTTACTCCTCCATTTGGAAAGGGGTGCCATCATTTTTCTAAGGTGATGGAATGATGATCCGAAAATGTGGTGTCAACATTCATGTTGCCAACTTAATGTATTCTTTTGAGTTTTGACACGGGGGTGTGCCCCATCTCATTCATTATTGAAAAAAAAATGATTCATAACTCAAAAGGACCCTATCAAATTTGAAGCACTTCTCAGTAACCTCAGTATGTATCTTGGGCAGCTTGGAAATCACTCCATAGCAGCACCCCTGAGGCTCGCCTTCATATTTGACTTATCCCCAAGGTTATTTTTGTCTTTACTATTTATCTGCAACAACTAGGAGCTGCTAATCATGAGGTAGACAGCTGAACAACTACAGACAACTTCAATGTGTGAAACCCTTTATCATCTTCATCTCCATACACGGAGTATCCTTTCTAATTTAGGGATGGCCAAAATAGGCGTAACCAAAACAATATGTATTCCATGCAAATGTGGGGGAGTGCTTTTGATTACAGTGAGCCTCCAACCTTCAAAAAGTTATGTCCTTTGATATTGCTATTCCTCTTTCCATAACCTGAATTACTTGTATCCTGCTTCTGAGTTGTAACTTTCAAAGGGAAACCAAGAATATATACAAGGTATCTCTCTGAACTCTAAATGTGAGCATCCCGAAATAAAATGTCCCACTTTTAAAGAAATTAATTTTAAGCCTTTAGATTAGGTGATATAGTACTAGAATAGTCTTAAACATTTTGTGTGTTCCTGTTGTTATCATTTATCAAGGAGAATACTGTCAGAAAATTGAGAAATAATGCACCGGGCAGTCAACATGCCAATTAGAGCTGCAAGTGGGCGGTTGATAGGTCTGTACGTGACCAACCTAATGTTTGGACACTTTACCCACGTCCTGCCAAATCTGACTTCGGCTGGACACCATATTTCCCTTGGCAAACTTGTATGTATGCTCTTAGTTCCTAAGGTAGCCGAAACGGTAGGATTCAGCCTAGTATATCGAGTTGGCCATCTAACTTGTTTGCCTATGACCCAAACTTCTTCAGGTTACATAAATTGTAGCCCGTGACCAACCCAAACCCGAGGTAGGATATGCCCATTCCCCCCAAATCTCGTGTTAGGCATGGGTTGGATGGGTTAACCCAACAAATTGTGTATCCCAATGTGCACACTAAAATTGTGAACAAAAGAAAACCTTTTGAAGAATTACACCGAACAACCTCTAACCAGCACAAAAACTGATTTGCTGCCATCCATATGGTTATACATCCCAACGTATATTACCATACATCCATCTTTTTATTGTAATATATATCGTATTTATGCATGTTTATAGATACCCTTGGATGGGGCCAAAGTGCAATAGCTGACACACAAAACTTCCTGTAAATCGTTAGTTTCACTTGCATCATGAATCTTAGGAATTAAACCAATACAGTTTCACTTGCATCATGAATCTTAGGAATTAAACCAATACCTGTTGTGTTAAGTCTCAAATATGTAAAGGTCGAAGTTTACTGCTCTTCATATCCTCTTCTTTGGTACCTACGAATCACCACCATTTCTTGTAGGAACTGTAATAGTATGTCGCCCAGGCCTTTTTTTAACCACTCCTACAAACTATGTAGCACCTCTTCAAATCTCTCCTAAACAAAATTCTGACCCAAGTAAGTTCTCCACTCATTCAACTATTCGTAGAGCCCTTTGAAGAACTTAACCACATGGTTATGAATGGATTCTCACCCTCCACTGAAATTCTCCAAAAGATTATTGATTCTTCTCCTCAAACTTGCATAGTCGTAGAAAACATAGCATTGCTATCCCGTTCAAGCAACCAATGATTTTTTTTTTTATTCTCTGTCTCAGGAAGGATTCTCTCCTATTGAGCTTTCTTTAAAGTCATCAACCTTAGCCCCTCTTCCAAAGTTTTAATAATATGTCGCCTTCCCTGAGAGGTTCAGTTTTTCCTACGTAGTAACTCGTCTTTTCCTTGTGCCATTGCCTCCTGCTGAACTTAATGGACTTCAGCTTGGACCAAAAATTGTGGTTAGTCAAGCTTTCACATCAATAACTAATACCATTTCTCGAACAATGGTATTAGATCGTGATCATCCAGCAAATCCACATCAAATGCGAAAGGAAGTTTTCTCTAAGCTTTGTCCCTCCTTTAGTAATGGTCCAACCTACTCTTGGAAGTGCATTTACTATTACTTCGCTGCAAATTGCTCATGAGAAACCTGTCTAAGCTTCTTTTTGTGTGATTACTGACTTATTTTTTCTTGCTTGAAGTGTTTCTGCTATGTTTCTTTTTCTTTAGGCTATTTCAGGTTTCCATTCTTTTTTTCTTTCTTTTAGTTTCCCCCTTTTCTAGTTATATATGATTTACCGAACACAGCAGAGAGACTAAGGACTTGTGAAAATCAGTATACTATTTAATATTTCGAAGTAATAGAACTTTGTGCTATGAAAAGAAACATGACACGCCACATGTTGGACTTGATGAGTTCCAGTATGAGGAAGGGATCGCCTTGCTAAGCTGTTCTCTTCTCCATCCTGCCAAGTTCATAAGGGTCCTTGTCTTGCACTAAATAGATTCTGGGAGTTAACATAGCTTTATTGGTGGTAGTTGTTCTCAGATGATCAACTTTTAACGCGGTGTCTTTTTCTGCACTCTAGTGGATAGGTATCAGTGAAACCCTCGTTGCCAAGAACTGCATTCCGTGCAAGAGTTTCCTATTTGACTTAATGTTCATTGTGCCATCTCTTAAATTAGGGTCTTCCTTTATTTTTATTTTTTTTCTTTTATTGTTGTTTCTTGTTGATTTAATATGTTTTTCAAGTCATTTTACTATTATTAATTTGGTTAATACATTTTGCTACAGGTTTTTAGTGCCTGGATGCACTTTTGTGCTGTACGTGTCTTTGCGGAGAGCATCTTAAGATATGGCCTGCCACCCTCTTTTTTGGTGAGCAAGTGCTCCTTACACCTTATCTCATGTTCAAAGTTTTAAACAAGTACTCACTCTATGGTTTTGGTTGATTTCAGTCAGTTGTGTTGGCCCCCTCAGTAAAAAGTGAGAAGAAAGTGCGTTCTATCTTGGAAGGATTGAGTGGCAGCACAAACAGGCAAGTAAATCAGATTTTAAGATACCTGCTTTATTGTATACACTGGTTGAACCACCATAAGTATAGAGAATTTGAAGTAGCCAAATAGTCAATACTATTGGTTGATAAAATGCCTTACAATTTCTAAAGCACGGACACTGCAAAAAATCCTAAGTGTCGGTATCGAACACTAACACTCCTTGGACATGTGCAGGCACTTGGTCAAAGTAGGGCTGGGCATTTCAAACTGAAAAACCAGCCCGATCGGTCCGGTCCGGTTTTTATAACATTAATTTAATCTCGGTCTTAAATCCCGGACCGGACCAAAAATTTTGGTTCGGGCTTCGATTTTGATTTCCAGAACCTGCTGGGTAACCAGCCCAGACATATAAAAAACAAATTAATTTAATAATTTTACATTGAGTTAGGGTTTCATTCAATTCACAATCTCCTCCTCTCCCTTCATCTCCTCTGTGGCTCCTCTCCCTTCATCTCCTCAGCGCAAGCAAAGGCGTCTCAGTTCACCCCATTCATCTTATTCTGATTGATTTCGCTTCATCCCTCCTCTCTCTTCTCCTTCATTTCTTCCTCAAATCTTTTTTCTTCTCTCGCCTTTCTCTCTAAGGTGAAGAACTTCCAGTGGGGCTGTTTGAATGATCACTTTGTCGCAGCCAGTCGAGCTTGTTCTTCAGGGCTTCCTGAGAAGCATCATCAATGCCAATGTAGAGTAAAGATAAAGACTGAGGCTCTTGCAATGATGTCAATTTAGATGTTAATATGGAACAATTGCACAATAGTGATATGAAATTTGGAGTAATTGGGTCTGATGAAGGGAATGTTTTGCATGATGATGAACAAAAAAGCCCAGTTAATGAGTTTGACATGTTAATGTACGAGTTCTTTAAGTTAATTTGTATAATTACGGGTTGTTTTGTTACGCTGCAACTTTCTTCATGCTTTCTTCCTGGTGCATAAGATATGTAAGACACTTAGAGCTATGCAGTTAAAACGGATAACGGTCCAAGAGCGTTATAGGTTATAATGGGATATATCGGGATATAACGGAGTAGTTTTTTAAATATATTTTCAATACTCCCACAAAGTATTAATGTATTAAAAAAAAAAATCCTGTTCATAACATTAAATTCAAAAACAAAAAAAACATTAATAAAAACACCTTCCCTTCGTATGAGAGTGAGATCGCAACATAGAGTGCAATCGACTTCCCTTCTACTCTCGTTCTCTATCAAACGGCGAAGTCTGGTTCTCTGTCGATTGGTGACGACTAACTCAAGTCATTTCCTATGAGTCTAGGGTTCTCATTCGATCGAGAATGAAATGGATGATTTTTTTTTATGTATTAGAACAAAACGTTAAAACGGGGTTATTGAAAAAAATGTTATCTCAATAACGGTCATATAACGCCATTATATCGGAGCTGTGATACCATAACGTGATAATGTCATAACGTAATGGCTTACCCCCGTTAAGAGTTTTATCAGAGTTATATCGACGTTATAATGTCGTTTTAACTACACAGCTTAGGAGGTCATATAAGACATAGCCTTGTAGGCCAAGTGCCAATTTGCTCGATTTTTTTGATGTTCTAGTTACAACTTTTTTAATTTTCAATGTTTAAGACTTTGATTGTCCAGATTTATGGACAATAATGGATTAGATTTAGGTTGAAATAGGCTGCAAAACTGGACTGAAAAACTAAGTTGAAAATTGGGCTGAATAAATTGAATTAGAATTATACCAAAATCGACCCAGTCTGGCCCTAATTTCGATTAACGGGGTCCTGGTTACCCCGTCCGAGCTTGAGCCCAAAAATTTCAGTATTTGCATGCCCGATCTGGTCCTCGATTTTGGCTTTTCGGGCCGGTTATTTGGACCAGCCCAACCCTAAGTCAAAGTGTCTGAAATGTTTGATAAGGACGAACACGGTTTCGGACACTAATTGGACATTCTTATTAAAAGCTTTTGTTTTATATTTACAAAAATGATGCAAATAAGCAAGTTGTATCCCAAAATTTTAAAAGACTATGTAAGACTAATAGACTATTACGAAGATGAAAATATAGCACAAATTATGCTGGAAAAAAAAACATAAAGAAAAAAAACATAGATAAAAATATGTAAAAAAAAGTGGAGAAGAATATACACTCTGTCGCAAGAAAAGAAAAAAAAAGTTGAGTAGAGAAGATAGATGAGATAAGAAGCAAAAAGAGAAGAAGAAAAAACATAGACTACCTCTGTGCTTCATCACCGTCTTTATCTTGCATTGCAATATATATATATATATATAATATTTTTATTTTTATTTTTTTTAATCCCCTAACCCCCCCACCCCAGATGCTGTCAGCTGAGTTTGACCCCGTGACCTAGTGATACCATCCGCCACTGCTCAACCACTGAGCCATCACACCTTTGACTCCTGCATTGCAATTAAAGTTTAATTTTAGATGGATTAACAATCTTCAAATTAGGTGGTTACATGCGCCCACCTAAAAGTTTAAAAAAAAAAGGTTAGTTGTCGAGTCTTGATTATGTTGTAATCGATTTTTAGTGTGTCGGACATGTGTTCGACACTGACTATACTGACAATGTGTCTGACACTTGTAGACACGTTGACCATGTGTCCAACGCGTGTTGGAGGCGTGTTGTTGTCGGATACGTGTCGGATTCAGATACAACAAGTTTTTCGAAGAGTCTGTGCTTCCTTGCCTCTAATAATGAATAGGGGCGGCGACATTCAGAGTGGAGGGAGGTAAGGTGATGCCCCTCTTTCAACAATTTCTTTCTTCTTATCTTTTTTGTTTGACTCAAATTTATCATACGACATAATGACTGTCAGTGTCACCACATCATTTTTTTCCCCCAACCACAGTGAGGGTGTGGATGGAGATTTAAAATATGAGGATGAAAAACCCATCTTTTGCTTTTACTTTCCACCCTATGAGTGGAGATGCTCTTAGAGCTAAACACGCCTTTCAACTTTTTGTTCTAATCAACTTCTTGGTACACTAACATTGTATGCCTTAGAATTTTTTAATTTTTTTAATCAAGATATGAATCTTTTCTGCCATCTTATGTCTGTGAATGAAAGGCACAGATGCTTTTCTATAAATCATACAATTTGGTCTAGTTGCATGATATAATATCTCTTATAAATAAGTCGCCTGATCATTCTGCAGTACCTACTGGAAGTCCGAAGATGAAGCTGGTCCTATGGCTGGTCTAGGAGGTGAGGCTGATACTCATCCATATGTCTCCTTCACTATAAATATCGTTTGATCTAAAGCGAGGTACAACTTCTGTGGCTGTTCAACCACTGAGGTAGAAGGTTATTTTCAGCTGGCAATAACAAGAGATGGATCTAAGGATTCAGAAAGTACTGTATATTAGTGTTTATTTCATTTGTTTATTTATACATACAACTTGCTTTACCTCATTTTATCCAGTTCAAGTTCCAAGTAAGTGTGAAATTCTTGGAGAGCTTGAATTATTTAGACTTTGTGTATTATTAGATTTTTGTTTCCTACTGAGATCTGTAAAATCGTTTCTGATAATCAGAGTTTATTTGAAGTGACAATTGCTTCTGGTGAGTCCGGCCAGGTACTCATCACTCCCAGGTACACTTCTGCCAACGACATTTGTTCCTTCATAGAACATTTACTGAACGAGCAGATCCAGAGCCACTTTTAGAGATAGAGGCTGGACTTGAGCTCCATTGTTCCTTGACCATAGTCCGAAGCCTTCTGAAATTACCTAGTGAACTGAGCTTGATTCCTTATTTGCCAATTCTTTATTTTCCTGCTCCTGTTACTTTCCTAAAACAAGCTTGGGGTGTGTTTAATTCCAAGAGAAATTTGCCATAGGAAAATTACAAAAAGAAAGAAGACATAGGAGAGCAAGTGGGAAAGTTTTCTCCATCTTGAGATTGAGGGTGACTCTATTTATGCCAAAAAATTTCTTAGATCCTCCCAAAGAAATATTTTCCACAATTTTTTATATACGGCATTGTCTGGTACTTATTTTCTAATTTCAATCCATCTTGGACTGCTCAGTTTGTTCGAGCTGGGTTGCATATTATTGTATGAACTTCTGATCTATCTCAAACTTACCTCTTTTCTTCCTCCCATAAGACCTCATCTGTTGTGGATTCCACAGGTAATGTTTCCAGCCGTAACTTAAGCCTCACATCTAGTATTTTTTTTTTCTCATGTTACCGATAATATCAATCATATCCCTGCGAGGAATATTCATTTTCCAGCTCATTTGGTTAGTGATGTAATTAGGATATTTATTAATATTAGCAATAGTAATATTTTAATAATATTAGACATTTTATTATTTTTGTATAGGATTCTCACATTGGTTTCCTATTAGGTTAAATGATTGATTTATAAGTTAGGTTAGTTATAAATATAGGCATAGGTTGCCCATTGTTCATTGGTTGATTGAATAAAAATTATTTGTTGATTAGTTTTTTGTTTATTGTCTATTTTGTTGCTTTCGTTTATTTACTAGTTTGAATCTATCAATTGTAAACTTTCCATTACATGACGAAGACAAAAATCAGTCGTTTATGTAGAAGAAAAGGCTAATAAGATGGCGGAGGAAAAAGTATCATATGCAATTGAAGCTATGGTGGAAAGCTTCAACTGGTTATTTGGATGGAAGGTTTGAACAAGAGAGAATTCGCAGCACGGAGGAGTTAAAGAACCAACTAGCAGGAATGGATTAGAAACTTACTGAAGCGTTGGAGAACTAACTTGCAGGAATGGATCAAAAGCTTGAGACAATTAGGAAGGCACTGGAAGAGATGATGCAACAGATGATGGCGTCATGGCGACAATGGAATAGAGGGCGGCGGAGACACAGGCCCCTCAACCCTCCCCGCAGACAGCCAACATGTGCTAGTTTGTCAAACCCATGTCGAACCATCCCCAGCCCCACCTCGTGAATATCACCAGCTAGATCAGCTCTCCATCCCTACTTCCACAGTGAGCCGACAACTTCACCTCCACAATTCATCAACGACCATCAACCCCCTCAGATCACAAACCAATTCGCTTGGCAGGGTCGCCAAGGTCAGTCGTCCCTTGCCAATGGTCGCCCAGTTGGATGGTTAAGGTCGTGGTGGTTTAACCCCCACGTCTTGGGTTCTATACCCACCGGCGACATGCTTGCCTTTCAAAAATAAAAGGTCAATCGTCCCTTCAATTCGATCGGCAGGGTCAATCGACGCTTCCCGTCAATCGCCTATCTCCGTCGAGGCTTCCCCATTCTCTACCTTTTCCAATTATTAGGACAACCCAACAGAGTCGCTTGATCGATCCCACCTCCAGCCTCGCTCGATCAACTGCATAACCTTCGTTCGTCGGGCAACCACCTCCGCCTATCACTCGCTCCGGCACTATACCTTCTGCAGCCGGTGAGCAGCCACACCCACATCACCCCTCCCCCTCTGATCATCCTCCCCAATGTACAGTTCCAAAAGGCTATTTGCCCTTTCCACTCTGCAGCCCACCCACACAACTCCAAGGAGCTATGACTACCTCCATCTTCATATTGTCCCCCCAACATGTTATTCCCACCCCGCACCTTTGAGTTGTCCTCCCCCAACCTTGGCTAGCTATTCGCACCACTTTGTCCTCCAGCCTACCTCTATTCGGCTATTTCCAACCGCTCTCACCCAGAGAACCTTTGCTTGAGTTCTTATGCCACACAACACCCTCATAACTCCCAATAAGCTGTGTATGACCCAAATTCCGACAGTTTGTTGAACCCTAATTATCCACAATATCATATTTCTGCCAACTCCAATTTTCCATCACATATCCTCATTTTCAACCTCCTAACTTAGGCGATCAGAACTTCGATGGAGACACTTATTTTGATCAGGATCAGTTGAATCGGCTTATTACTGTCCTAGATTGTTGCGATGATACTGGTCTTAAACTCAATGTGTTTTCTTATGATGGACTTGTTGTGAGTGATGCATTTATGGATTGATCTCTGGAGATTGACCGCATACTTGACTTTAAACACATCCAAGGTTCGAAGGCGGTACAGTTAGTGGTTACAAAACTGAAGAGAACATTGAAGTTGCCTCTTGTTAACACCTAGCCTGATATGCATGAGTTGATGTGATCTGTTTTTGTGCCTATGGAATATGAGTGCCAACTGTTTGGATGGTTGATGGGAGTTTCTCAACATGGGGCGTACAGTTACTAGTTATGCTACTAAGTTTCGTACTTTATGTATGCGTGCTAAACTTGATGAACCAGAACGATAAGCAGAATTTTGCTTTTACCATGGTTTGCATGTGTGCTTAAGTTTGTCTTAGCATTGGAGGATTTTGACACTTTTGTGGCTGCAGAACATGGCAAAATGAGCAGAAAAGTTACAGTTGCAAGGCCGTTTTGAGAAGCAGACATTGGCGCTCTTTCCATGCAACTCCACTACTTGCACTTCGTGACCCGCTACTCAGGGCCTTTATAAGTGCTTTGGATTTGGTCAGACTGGCCATATTCAAAGTAATTGTCCAAAAGGAAAGTCGGTGTTGCTTATGGATGAGATTGATGAACAAGAATTTACATAACATCTTCCTTTGGTTGAGGGTGAAGGCGAACTCATTTCTTTAGTGGCGGAAGGCATCGACTGCACCCTTTAAGCTCGAGGACTAGCTTCGTTAACCCGGGTTGATATAATTAGGATATTTATTAATATTTGCAATAGTAAAATTTTAGCAATTTTAGACATTCTATTATTTTTGTAATAGGGATTCCGATTAGGATTCTCACATTAGTTTCCTATTAGGTTTAGGGTTTGATAAATATGAGCGTAGGTTGCCCATTGTTCTTTGGTTGATTGAATAAAAATTATATTTATTTGTTTATTACGTTTATTGTCTATTCCGTTGCTTTCGTCTATTACAATTTCGTTTATTTATTAGTCCGAATCTATTAGTTAGACTATAAACATGGCTCCTTTACTATAGACATGCACATCACATGTTCTCTACTGATCTTATCACCCTTGATTTCTAGTTGCTTAGACAACATCAATGATGTTTGCGTTAGGCAACTTCAGTTATCATATAGGAGTGTCCCTGGCAAATGAACCCACCTCCTTACTAGATCAGTGTTCCTAGTTCGACTCTGTTGCACCATAGTTTCCATCGGGAGATACTGTATTTAATACTGGCTTTATGTAGCTTTCTCTAAACTCACCCTCTCAATCCATTTCACTGTTCTTCAGGAACAACAAAAAATACAATCCTACCCTCCTGCCAATTACTATGCCATGTTTGTCCCCCTAGCTTATATATTGATCTATTTTGATGCAAGTTAGTTACATCATTTTTGGAAGACCCTGTTTGAGTGGTCATAATTACTGCAGTTGGTGTAATCAAGAAATTAGCCAGACGGGTAGATTTAGCTTTACAACCTGAGCTTTGGTTTATGCTGCTTCTAAAGCCTATTTGCTGGGTGACTTACAGGATGCCCACTCTTTCCCAAGTTGTGGACTCTGCTCATGTGGTTACTGTAGTTGGTGTAATCAAAGAAATTAGCCGGATATGTAGATTTTAGGCTTACAACCTGAGCTTTGAGTTGTAGGCACGCTTCTAAAGCCTATTTGCTGGGTGACTTACAGGATGCCCACTCTTTCCCAAGTTATGTGACTCTGCCCCTGTGGTGGGCGACTTACAGGTTTCTCCCTTTCCCCAAGTTGTGGACTCTAGATACTTACTCACCTACTCCCTCTATTACAAACTGTTTACGATCTTTCTGCCAGTTGTAGTTGTGGTACCATAGATGCAAAATAGACTAGTCCACCATTGTACATTGCTTTTGGATGCCTTAAGGGTAGACAATTTACTTGGGCCTAGCTCTATGTTTCACTTCTGTTCTCTGTTGGACTAGTTAGTTCAACAAAAGATCTTGTTCTTGGAAAATGATATACCCATTTTTTGGAAATTCCGAATGCTTAAAGAAATAGTGAAATGTTTATTGAATCTTGATGATAAAAACATTTTTGTACCCTTTACAAATGGAACTTAAGGTTGCATTATTTGAGTATTGATTAGTACCAGAATCAATCTAGTCCTGATGCAGCAAGTCAGTTGATTGATTTAACTATAAAGTTACTCTGATTTTGGGTGGTAATTGACATTGCAATCACATTGTCATCCAAACCTGTTTTGCTCGATAATGCTTACTCTGGTTCAGAAGCAGTGACAAACCTGATTTTGCGTATTGTCCTCACAAACTTTTTTTGCGTGATTAATTGGCTTGTCCTCTCAAAGCTGTTTTCGCGTGGCATCACTAAGTACTCTAGGTTTTAAGCAGTTGGTAATTGGGACCCAAGTGTCCATATGATCTGGGTTTGGGTGGGTTGGCTTGGAGGGTGTCCACACTTCAACATTGAATTAGCAAGTCTCCTTACATGTTTTGTTTTGTCGGGGATGGTTACCTTCCCTTTAGTTGATAGTCAAGTCCATGTTTAGCTACTCACCAACACATCATAAGAAGCGCCCTCTCGTACACAACATACAATGAATAATCTTTATACTAAATTTTCATTTTAGTCTACAAACATTACTCACTCGAGTTAGGAATCTGGTAATTTGGAAATAGATGCTAGATGCACTTTAACAAAGATTGAAAATAAAAATTTGCCAAAATGCTTTGAGGGTAAAGTTAGGTTGTGTTTGGGTTCAATAAGAATGAAAAATATCCAATAATTGTTTGCTATGTTACATCTTTAAATTTTCAGAAATTCTAAATGGCGAGGAAACGAGTGAGGAAAACAGCGAGGGGGGGGGGGGGGGGGGGGAGGGACCGTTCACCCCCCTCGGGATGTGCGCGCAAAAAATGATGGCTCGCATCCCGAGGGGGTGAACGGTCCCACCTCCCTCCCCTCGCTGTTTTCCTCGCTCGTTTCCTCGCCATGTAGAATCACTCTTAAATTTTTAGTAGCACGTTTTTTTTAGGGTGCGCTAGGCATGTGCAGGAGTGAAACGCATAGGCAATTATTTGTGAAAGCAACTCATGGATTCATTCTCAACTCCACAATGCGAACATATCCTATTGACTCGGCAATCAAAATTCAGATGCAATTTTTTAGATATTCCTCACATTTCCTAGAATAATTGAACTAGAAATCAATATTTTGATGCATTTTCACACATTCCTCACGAAGTAATTCTTCATAAAGTAAAGGGTTAATTTACCATGATTTATATCAACTTTGTATTTAGGTATCAATTTTGTCTAGTTTTGAGTCTCGGTCCCAAGATCACGTTGGCGTTAACTCTCCGTCCACAAGTTGATTTTGGTATAATAAATTTAGACTTTAGGTCACACAATTTATACCAGCTTTGCATTTTTTTTTTTATATATGTAACTGAGAGTTGATGCTCAATGGAATCAACTTAGTTTTGAAACCTAGACTCAAAGTTGGACAACCTTAAGGCCCGAACTCAAAACTGACACAAACTATAGGACCCAAGCAAACTAAACCCCAAACATGGATTTTGTTAATTCCCTCAAATTTCCAACTCATTTTTTTTTTTTTTTTTTGGAAAACGAGCGGGGTTATTTAGGATCCCCGAACCTTAGAAATGAAAAAAGAGGATGATAAATAATACAATCACTCATACGTTCACTCGTTACAACATCCACAGGACAATAAACTTGCTTCAAATCTTCAACTAAGAACCTAATTAGTTCTAGAATCACCGTCTCCAAGTTGGAGAGTAACCCTGCAAAGTGTTCTACTACTAAAGTAGTTGCATGATAGACCTGCCATAACTTTTTTTCCTCATAAGTACCAATCAATCCTTTAATCACTCTCATGACGTGATTTATATCTAATGTGGGCCCCAGGATGTATGAGAAGTCGTCGTAAGGATACGAACCACAATGAATCCTGATATAAAAACCATTGAATGCTAGCACTAATCTAGCATCCATACAAGGTTCTAATAAGCATTTGCATTCTACTTGTATTATCATCATCAGTTACCTGAATTTAAGATTTGTCTTCTTGCTTCGAGAGGACCTTCGAGGAACATCTGCCGTGGGAGTCTGTATTGTGGTAACCTCACGTTCTTCTTCACTAGTGTTTTGCCCCACCTTTGCTGCTTCCTCTTCAAGTGAAGTTTGAATTTCAGCGACCACTGCATCCCTGCCTATTCGTGCAATTTCTGACTGTACAGCCTTAACGTTTTGGGGTGTTAGGCAAGCCATGAGCGTTGTGGGATCTTCCCCCAGTCCGCCTAAACCAGCGATTGCGCGAAGCACCTCCATTACTTGCATTGGGTTTTCCTCTGAGTTAGATATGGGGGTAGACAGACTTGGCTCTGCTGCTACTTCAGCGTCTAAATCCACAGCCTGAAACGCTGTTTCAATCCCATTGGGTGAGTAACCTGCATCCCTACAATCATCCATGAATTCTTTGAATTGTTGCTCCTTAACAACAGCAGCCAAACTTTCCTGCTCCTTAGACGTATCAACAACATCTAATTCTAAACCAGTCGTTCCAACTTGGGCAACGATTTGATTTCTATTCTCAATCAAACTGCTATTATTTTCTTGATGTGTCGCACATTCTAAATTCGCCTTGCCCGTAATAACCTGCGTATCTCCAGTCTTCCCAGCTGAAACAGGGCAAGCAAGCTCTGTTTTTGGCGATTCATTTGACTGCTGAACTGTTGATGGAATCGCTGATTTAGGAGTCTTACGTAGCTGTTGTTCCTCATATGGTTCCTGACCAGAAATCACCAAGACTTGCTCACTTCTTAGACTCCCTGGTCCGGGTAGAGAACCCCCACATTCAGCATGGACTCCTGGGACAGCAGGAGCACCTGCTGCATCAACCTGAAATGCTGGAGGTTCCACTGATTTTAGCCCATTAATTTGGCTGAAATCAACCTGTTTTGACACACCTTCCAACCCAGCACTTGGCCTCCCCGGGTAGCCAAAAAAATCTTGATGTGGTGCCGACTGTGTTTTATGTTCAGTAGCTTGTGCAATCTCCGCAATTGTATACCCCACCTCAAGCAGGCATTCCTCCGTAGTTTCTGGAGCGGGTTCGGCAACGTCGTGTACCTGTGGGTCACCATCTTCTGCATCAAAATTTGTCGTAAGTGACTCAAATTTGTTTGACAACACCACCTTAATAGGATCCCTGACCATAGGCCTCTTCTCCCCAATGTCCTCATTAATCTCCTCCCCCTGGCTATTCTTGGTCCCGCTAGGACCCACCGATGAATTGGGATGTTTAGCTTTGTTGAGAACAGGAACATATTGTTTCTTGACAGTGATTGGCTCAACCTTCGGCTTTAAAACCTTCTCCGCTTTGCCAGAATCAATGACTCTCCCTCCACCCTTAAGACCCAGCTTTTTCCTACAAAAGTCCTCTTGGTGCCCAATCAGAGAACAAAAATCACAATATTTGAAACCTGGATATTCGATCTTCTGCCAGAAACCCCTATTATTGGTCCTGTCAATCCACACTCTAGATGGTAATTTCTCCGCCAAAGTCATCTCCACGCAAACACGGGCAAAGCCCGAGCGTGACAGGCATCGAGTATGATCATCCATCCGCAAAAAATCACCAAATGAATTCACAATTGCTTTTAAAATAGGAGGGTGAAATAAATGCAAAGGTAAGTTAGGTAACTCTACCCATAAAGGCACTGAGATTGGATCTTCTTTCAAACTGAAACCATCATGCCAGCGAAAAGCCTTAAAGCGAACACCCCGAATCAGAAAAGAATCCCTCGACAGAACTTTCTTCGCTTCCACCTCAGACTGAAGTCGGACCAATACGTGCCGTTGGTTGAGTAAACCAAGCGAAAAATCGCCCAAAATTCCCCAAGTTTTGTGGATCGAGTCTCGAATGTCCGCCAATGTAGGTCGATAACTGGAGAATTTTAGAACAATCACATGTTTTTCCATGAAATCTTCTCCCCGTACTTCATCCGTTGCCGTGATGCCGATGGCTGGTGCACCCTCCTTACGAAAACGCGTTCCTTCGTCCGGGGTCTCCGCAGTATCAGCAACCAAAATTTTTCCCAAAATCTGGGCGAAAGAGGGCTTAGCAGCCGCTCCTTCCCCATGGCCAGGACTCGAGGGGTGGGGGATGTCGGCTGTGGACCCTGACATCACATCAAGAAAATTCCTTGGGCGGCTGTAACGTATCGGCAATCAATCCTCCTGTGTGCCGGCGGCTGTGGTGTGGCTGTTACGAACCAAAAAAGGACCCTGACTTCTTCTCGCGAACCAAAAAAGGAACCGCCCGCCACTGAAGACAAAACTCTGCTAAAGCAACAGCGTGACGTCGTGGCGTGACGAAGTGGCGAACGTGGCGTGACGACGTATTGCAGTGCAGCGCCACTAGGCGGGGAAACCTAGGCGAGCCGCCACGCTTCTCAATGGCGCAGATTAAAACCAACCAACTAGGGACGGCTGAGATCTAAAGATCAAATCTTAAAATAAATACCCAAAAGGCCCCTCTAAATCGTCTCAGCGACTATACTCTCGCTCAGTCCAAAACTACATGACTTTAATTTCCAACTCATTTAGAACATTAGAAGGCTAAAGGAAATGAACAAAAAGTAATAAAGTTTATAAGTGAGGGTATATCAAGGAAGCCGAACAAGGAAGGAACATATTGGTGTGGGTAACTGTGATTTTCAAATCTATAAGCTGAAAAATGAAGATTGTGTAATGAATGTATCGTACCCTTTATTATTGAAAAAAAATGTATTCTACCCTGTCAAATACTTGGAGGGGAAAACCTTACTTACTATTAAGCTCTCCCAACTGGGTCTACTGGCCTTATGCCTGGTGATGTGCCTGGTGCAAATCAGGCACCATAGATTTGCATCGAGATAGGTGTTGTCTCTTATCTCGATGCAGATCTACGATGTCTGGTAGCATTACTCACCAATTTTTACTGAAGATTATGTTACAAGTTGTTTGAGCATAATTTATTTTTGTACTGAAAGTTTTTTTTCTTTTCTTTTTGCAATTGTAAATGCTATTTGATTCATGAACCGGACTACAAAAGTACCCTTTGTCGTATAAAAATGAATTTCAAAGTACATACCTTTACTATTGTCTTTTTATTAGGTTAAACATAATAATTTCCATCTATTTTTTTCATATCAAACTTGGCGATAAAATCTAAAAAGAAAACACAATCAACCCCCATTTTGAGTTGTACAGTTTTATTAGACAAAACACCAAATCCATCCAACATACGCTAAGAGTTGAAAGAAACAACGAAACTTGAGAAACAAACAAAGTGAAGTGGGGTTTAGGAGGGTCTTAATAGTCCAATCTTGGTAGAGCCCCCCATGCCTTAGGTGCAAGGAATTAAAGGACAACCATCCCTTGTTAAAATCAAACCAAGCTTGTTTTCTTCTCTCACTCCCAACTGCACCTCCTTTGTATTTTAGGCACCCAAGTAGACAAAGGAGACAATGCAATTCAGTGGTCACAATCACCCCCTGCACCATGAGTGATGCTTTCCACCTCCCTCCCTCCCCCTAAATGGACAAATCGGGCCTGGCCCCAGTTGCCCCCAACCGCAGCTTGCAACACCCAATATCTATGTCTACCCTCAATCTATAGTCTTCTAACATGTCAACTAAGGCATGCCTATTTGCCCCATTTTATTAAATCCACTCTTGTTGTTCATGGTCTAACTGAGCTTTCCATTTCTAACAACTTCAGCTTTAAGGGTCTCTTTAGTTGTACGGAAAATGATTATGGAAATTGAAACCATGTTCGTGAATTCAATTTCGAGTCCTCTTTATAAGACTTGAATTCCCATGAGTAATGAAAAAATAGTCTTATGAAAAATCGATTTTTTGTTAGTAAATAGACAACTAAACAACAAAAATTTGGATAACAAGAAAAATTGATTTCATTCCTCAAAAAAAATTAGCTAACCTGACATACCCTAAGAGTGTTCTATTGAATTTGACAAACAAGTACTACACATTGGTTTGGTTCAAATCTTTTTGACACTTGAACTACTTCTAGCACCTTCTGAAATCCATCTTTTGGTATCGTAAAGTCAACTATTCAATAAAGTTAGATGAAAATCTCTTTTAAGAAATTTACTAAGCATTGTTACTAAAACAAAAAACTTGGTTGAAGAAGGGAAAAGTGAAGGTCATCTTCAGTCGCATCTCAAATTAGTGGGAAATGACATTTGTTTAGGGAACTTTTGCACTCACTCTAGTGAATTCTTTCTTAGACCCTCGTCTAATGCCACCTTAGTGTTTTTAGTAGTTTTCTTTCTCCCACCCTATCAATTACACCGTACCAACACCAATATCAATATACACTCTTTCTCTCTCCTTTCACTAATACCAATACTAATCTCTTTTTCTTTCTCTCCTCAACACAAAAAAGAAGAACAATTGTGAACCCATATTTTCTTCTTCATCTTAAATTACAAACAAGGGTTTTTTTGAGTGATTTTTTAAGAATTTGAACCTAATACACGATTGACTATATTGATATGGATCAAATTGCTAAAAAAAAACAATTGTTTTCCGAAGAAGTTTGGTTTGGAAGATCGAATTAAACAAATTGATTTTTCACCATTGCTAGTCGGGCAAAATCTATGTAAACGTATTGAATCGACAAATGATTATCGATTTTGAAAATTGAAACCAATGGCACCGAATCGAATATAAAGTTTGAAATCGATTAAACTGTATCGATTTTTGTATTTCTCTACTTAAGTCTATAAATGCATTGATCGACAAATGCTATTGATTTTGAAATATGAAATTGATTGCATCATATAGTGCTTTATCGATTTATGTTGTTCTTTATTAACAAATTTAGGTTCCTCTTTTCTCTCATCTTCATCAACACTGCAACTGCCACGACCTTCCCTTTATCTAGTCTCATTTTCCTCTCTTTCAATCGACCACTGCCACCATTGCCTTCATTTCCCCTTCTACTAATCAACCACAACAACCATCCCTCCCATCTTCCTCCTCTATGTCTATATATAACAACCACTACCACCACCCACTCGAGCAGATCAAAGAAGAAGAAGAAAATAAACTTAGTGTTGGTAAGAGAACAAGAAGAGAGAGAGAGAGAGTTGGTGTTGGTTGGTGAAATAAGGGGGTCGTGAGAAGAAGTTTTGAAAAAAAAAAATTGTCAGTAAGGGCGAAAGAAGAAATTGGATAGGATGAGCATGTCAGTTGCCTTCTTTTAACCGTTCCCTGTCATGTACCCACAAAAATCTCTACCTTTTTATCTACCTCATAATCATCTATCTTTGTATTGTTTTAGTGGGTAATGTTTTTCTTCTCGCAATTCATAACAAAAAAAAAATCTTAAAATTTCCACAAAATGCTTTGTCCCCCCAAAGGATGTTCAAAGATTTGGCACTGCATCTCAACCTAACACCAAGTATAAATAACAAAATCACCTCAAATAAAAACATCTCCATGTCAAATCAATAGCCTTTACAGAATCACAGTGAAGCTAGTGTGTCGACACACTCTACGTGCACGTATATTTTTATTTTTTAGAATTCAATAAGTCGATGAGTGAAAGTTAAAAATATAAAAAAAAAAAAAAAAAAAACTAGGAAATTGATAAGTGCAAAAAAAAAAAATTAAATAGAAAATTTGGATAGTGATTTTTACTAAAATTAAAAAAAATGATTTATAAGTTAAAAAAAATGTACAACACAATATTGTTTATAAAATTATTAAGTTGCTCACATACACACGCAATGCACTATGCAAAAAAATATATATGAAACGAATATTAAAAGTGATATATAGAAAAAATTTATTCTTTTTCATTTTTTTTCCTTTAGTAGTTTGCTAAAATTAGAGTCCAGGCGCAATGCCAATGGCATGACAGCTCAACGGTTAGAACTTGACGGATGATCCACTAGGTCATGTGTTCAAACCCAACTTGCGGCATCTTTAATAGGTTCTGGAATCCTATAAAAACTCTGCTTGCCTTTCAAAAAAAAAACCCAATCGCAATGTTAAACTCAGTTTCAATAGTTCTCTTTACCGGTATATTTGGGTTGGGGAATTCTAATTGGCGAGGAAACGGGCGAGGGAGGGGGGCTCGCCAATTAAACAAGCCCATTTGGGTTTTACCTAATTTGAGGAAAAAATTGTAATATGGGAGTGAAGGGTCAATTTAAAATTATTAAGAATTTTTGGGACATCATCAGTAATTGATTGAATTAAAAAGCTTAGGACTAAATCTGAAATGCTGAGCTAAATATCTCATCCGACACAAAAGTTATTGTTGATTCAACCCTTGCTCTCATCATATAGTTAAGATAGATGGATGTACTATTACAACCTACGCCGCCACAGCAATTTATCAAAAAAATTAACAACAAACAATCCTTCTACATCATTTCATATGGCCTCTTTTACAGTTACTACTGCTTGTAAGTTCAAGTACCACGAGTCTTTGGAATATGAATGTGCTTCTCACTGCTTGAGGATGCCTTTTGAGTCAAACAAGTGATCCTAGAAAGATCTGGTTTTATTTGATTTGTTTGTGTGTCCCACATTTGTTCTTCTTTTATCTCATCTCTTCTCTTCCCCACCTTTTTTTTCTCATGTCGAAAGACAACTAGATCCCCCTTCTTTAATTCATTGGAGTTGAATCAAGAAGCCCAATCCATTGGAATTGATCCTTGAAGCTTTATTGTCATGGGGTTCCCTTGGCTTTCTCTCTTCTGTTTTTGTTATTTCTTCAAAGAAAAAAAAGAGTCAGGATAAAGAGCCAAACATATGAACTTAAAATAAATGATGAAACAAAGAGACAAGTTATATGAAGAGCTTACCAGATGCTTGTGGGGTAGCCGGAACTTTCCAAATACATACATAGAAATATATTATTGGAAAGAACATAAGTTGTTGACGCCACATTGATTGAGAAGCCTTTGTCTCTGGTCTTCCACATCCCATAAGAGATTTTCATTATCCTGAAATGGATATCTTGTGAAAGTTAGCATATGGGTTTCTCATCACATTTTCTAGAATAAGTACAGGGAGCCAAGTTTGGGAGGGAACCAAAATTTGGCTTAAAAGTAACTTGAAAAGATAAAAATGAGTATTATTATTTTATTTCCATTAAAATACCTGAGATAAGGCATTGAGCATCTCAAGCTTCCCTTGTTGTAATAGAAAAGATGATAATGCATTGTCCTGAACAGAGTAGTTATTATTTCTAGTGGTGAGGGTTGCTGTTGTGTCAGCAAAAGGTGTGGGTTGGGTAGGGTTTGCTTGATGAATAGTTGGTATTGGTGATGATCCCAAACTTCTCACTTTCTGCAAAACAAAAATTGCAATAAACAAAGACCACATAAACAAAATGACAAGAACCAAGCAAACAAAAAAGATTTAAGTGTGGATGATAAACAGAATGATAGATGAAAGGGAGTGTAGTTTCTTCTATACCTCTGTTTTGATCGTGTGGGTATCTAAATCTTCTCCAAAGTCATATAATATTGGATTCATGGAAGCAAGTTTCATGGAGAGGAACTAAAGAGAAGAAAAGAAAAAGCAATGATTCAATTATGATCATCATCCAATGAAAAAGGAGAATTTTTTTTTTTTGTTTAGTGATCTTTATGTGATACTGTGCCATGTTATTTAGTACTACCTGTACTTGGTATTGTAGGGACTGAACATAGTTGATTATCTCATCCAACATAAGAGCTTTACCAGTGACCTGTTGAAAATCAAACCAAGTAAACAAAAAAGCTGTAAAATGGTAATCTAAGAAAAGATGAAACGACAGAGATGGACTCACCTTGTCGCAACCAGGAACAAGACCTTGCAACAATTTCATCCTTTCACTCATCTTCTCTCTTCTTACCTGGAAAAGAAAAAGTAGGAAGTAATTTTGAGTTATTTACTATTGGGTTTATAATGGGATATTTTGTAGGACTCTCTTTGAGAAATGTGTGTTTGGTTTTTAATTAGTTGTTTGTACCCTTTCTGCAAGGCTGTGACTGTCTGTTGCTTGACCTCTCCTTGCTCTTACATGAATGTAGCCACTTGGGGGCTCTTCAGTCACCTCCTTCTTATCAGATTTTCTTTTCTTTTCAAATCTTTCCTTCAAACCATTATTGTTACTTTTCTTCTGTTTTTTGGGTTTTACTTCCTTCACACCCTGACAAAATGAACCCCATTAGCTCAATTAACATCCATGGAAAATGACAAGCACAAATGAAAAATTCAAGAAATGCCCATTATTCTAACTAATTACCTTGGAAAGTGAAGAACATGAAGAAGAGTCATCTCTGGTCTTCCTCTTATTCACCAATGAGATCTCCGCCTTCTGAGTGACATGATCACCATAATCAAGTTCAGAAGGATCATTATCACTGTTGAAGGCACTTGTATTGTAGGTTTCATGAATTATAACATTGTTGTTATAGAGGAGGGCCTCTTGCAAAGGTTGATCATGAGGAGGATAATGAGAGGAAAAACAAGAGGTGTTGTTGCTGTCTCCATCCTCCAATGAAGCAGTCATCTTGATGGGGGTGTTGGGAAGGAGATAAACTGAGTCAAGAAGAAATAACGAGTGTTGGTATGGAAAGGCTGCCATTTTGAGAGAGCTTCAAATTGAATCAAAATTGAGAGAAGTGGGTCTGTGGTGGAAAAAAAAAATATCAAGTCAGGTTTATATAAAGAAGATGGAGAGAAAGTGGTAAAAGACCAGTCAAAAATCTCAAGTTTTATTTCTAATTATTTATTATCATTATAATTATTTATTAAAAGACCATTTTAAACTCTAATTACCCCATTATTGGTCAGAATTGTGAAGTCAACCATGTTGACTCATCTTGACTATATCCATGACTGAAATACCCTCACTCCAACTTCACCCCTAAATTATCAGTTAAATTTGAATGAGTTATTTGCCACACATCACAATCTCCTCCCTCTTCCCCGTCTCTAATACTGAAGGAAGATTGCGGGGGTAAAAAACTAATTATTTTGTGATTTGCAACACGAGGTGTGTTAGATGCATGTGTGATCTTGAAGGCCATATTGTTGGGGATTGTCCATGGATTTACACTCCATACCCTGGAGTGATGGTTCTGATTACTTCAAGAAGAAGCCTTGGAAGAAAGTATTTGGATTGTCAATATGACAAATGATTTGCATTCCAATAGTTGTCAAAGTAATTTAACAATCCAAATAAACAATTCCTATTGAACATGTTTATTCATCATCTTCTTGAAACTCCAGTGTTGTAGGTGTGAAGAAGCGCATGCATGCATGCATGCTTTACATTAAAAGAGCGGGAATTCTTAAGTGCATCGGAATTGTGCCCGGTTTTCGTGCCTGGTGCTACCAGGCACCATCGATATTCCTCGAGATAGGAACATATGCCTATTTCGAGGAATATCGATGGTGCATGGTAGCACCAGGCACGAAAACCGGGCACAATCCCGGTGCACTGTAGTATCACTTAAAAGAGATCGTGCACATACCTTTGCCTTAAAACCCCCTTTTATAGTTTTTTGTTGTCGAAAGTAGCTTTCAAACTCCACAAACCAGACTTCTCCAACCTCGAAAAACTTCAATAAATGGCTTGAACAACCCCCAAACGCCTTAAAGCCCCTAAAATCCTTGCCGATTGATGCATTTCAGAGAGATTCAATGAGTTTTCACTAGGGTGTCAGAAAGTGAAGTGAAAGAGAAAGGGAGAAAAGTAAAGGTATTAGCAGGGTAAGTGGAGGAAAATCTCTTGCTCAGAGCCTTCATCTTCCAGCCGTCCAATTTCGAAGGGGAGATTGCGACACGCGACAAAGAAGTCATTCAAACTTAACTGGGCGTTAGGGATGAAATTGAGATGATGGTATTTCAGTCATGGATCGAGTCAAGAGGAGTGTCAGATTGAATTAATTGAGGTTTTTTTTTTTAATTAATAAAGCATACCGCAAATATTAATTCGATGAATAGTACATATTTGGGTCTGCTAGTGCTGCCAACTGATGGGCTTCATAATTTAGAGTTTTGCTAATATATTTATAATGTCAATTGGGAAGCAAAAGAAACAAACGCTTAATACTACAGCAAAGCGGACACCAGACCTAGTCCAAAGCAAAAGTTGAGTTGTTATCATCCGAGAAGAGCGTCTCCAAAAAGTTAGTATAATCACAAAAAAATAAGATCAATCTACCATCTCTGGGCTTGAATTAACAGACAAACTGCCTCCCCTGCATAAAGCTCGGCCATGGTGTTGTCCAGGACTTTTCTATGAATCGTACTAAAAACTGTAGCTAGAATGTTCCCATTCAGATCCTTGGCAATGACAACAACCGCTCATTGCTTAGTAATGTCAAGAAAAACAAGCATCAAAGTTAACAATAGCCATATTTATGATCCAGAAAGAAAGGAGACTCGAGAAGGGGGGAGAGACGCAGGTTAAGGTCGTGGTTTCTGGCAAACTCAATCTGTGTCTGGATTAGATCCTTTCAAGTAGCTACAGGTGAGGTGGTGGAGCTCAGAGACTGTTGAGGTTGAGGTGGAGGAGAGGACTATGAAGGGGCATCCTTCTTGGCCGAGCCACAGATACGGGGAATTGATTGAATTAATAGAGTTGCATATAAACAAATGGGGACCAAATTTAAGACGATGCGTTATTTTAAAGCCATCCCAAACTTGTAAGCTCAACTTTAAGCTTTGAGAATTTCCTATTAAGCTTCCTACATCATTTGGACACAGCTACACAACAAATAATTATGTGTGCATAGGACTGTCTTGTGTGGGTAGCTCCAAAGCTACAAAAAATTATATAAGTTAACATCAACCATTTGACTTTACTTGTTCTCAACCTTATATCAATGTTATCCTTCAAAACATCTTCCTCAAATCTCAGACTTTTCCCTTAGCTCAAGCTTGTTGAGTTTGAGGACGAGACTTCCACTAGATATGTTCAAAAGCTCATGCACTATGTTTATTAAAAAATACGAGTAAAAGAGATAAGGCACGAAATGGAATAGCTTTTCATACTTAGATTGGATCAAAATTTTGCAACCCCTCACATCACATATAGCACAATGGTACATCAACTATGCATTGTATATTTGCTAGTTTAAGTTTAGCATCCCAAAAACACCCTGTTGTAGATGCTCCAAGGGTTCTAGCCCTCGGAGCATGAGATAGAGTGGATATAGGTTGGGTTTTTCTTTCACAAATAAGTAAACTAAAAAAAAATTAAAATTGGCAGTTTAAAACAATTATTTTCAAACATGACAAAGTAACTTGGTGGCATGTTTACTTGGAAAGGAGGAGATTAGTTACATATTTGCGTGTGGTGTAGGCTGCTAGCCTCAACAATAAGTCAAATAGTGGGGTTAAGCCGTAGGTTTAACCCCTCAAAGGTGTTTTCACCTTTCGCCAATGCTAAGCAATTGAAATTGGGTTAACTTTTATTCCGGAGTTCATTCACCCTTAGCCATGAGGGGTAAACAACATATTCGCCTTTTCAAAATCCGTACACCATTTGAAGGGGTGCATAACTTTGGTACACACTATATTGTAATCTCACTCGAGCCTGTGGTTGTGGATGTTCTATGGATAGGAATTAACAAGTACAATGAAGTTAGATTAATACCTTTTTTCTTCTTTTTTTCTTTCTCATGATCATGTTATTAGATTTTTCTTAACTTGCACTCTTTGTCATCCTCAAACATGGTAGCGGCTAGGGGTGGGCAGGGAAGGGACGAACTTCATCCCTATCCCCTTCCTTTGGGATCGGGATCGGGATCGGAATGGGAATGGTGTGGGATAAACCTCGTCTCATCTCAAACGGGTTCAGAACAGGATGAGCAGATACTAAAACATTTGTTGCAGCCCAAAAGAAATAAATAAAAAATGATGAAATCTGCAATGATTAAGGACTTATATCAGACCTTGTTTCATTTTTCTTCCACGCAATAAAGTAAAATTCTTTTGGGCCATGATCTGCAGAAAAAACTCGAACATTCATTATTTGATTTAGAAGAAATATACAGGCAGGCCACTGCAACAATCAAAGAAAAGGAATTTCTGATATCTAATCTACTAAGATCAGGTGAGTTAAGACATAATCTGATAATAGAGTTCAAATATTAAAATCAATAATAATAAATATCAAATTTTAGTTTGGGACGAGATGTGCGGGATTGAAAATCCTCATCCCACTCTGAATCGAAACAGAATGGGATCGGGATGAGATTAATCAACCCCAATAGAATCCGTAAAAAATCTAGACGGGATGGAATGCCCACTCCTAGTAGTGGCTACATTACTTATCCTTCTTTCATTTCCCAAATACAAGATGGATGCAATGATTCAATACATGACTTTTCTCTTTCTAATATAGGGGAATGGGGCAATAACAACAAGAAGTTAAACACCAATGAGATAAGCAAATATATGTGCTTAAAGTCTAATATCACTTTTCATCTACATTACATCAAATTTTCATTTTTGTAACAATTCAAAAAATAGTAACACTTTTGAGCTATAACAATTCACAAAGCGATTTTACACATTTTCACAAAGTGATTCAATAATTGTATCACCACAAATAGTATGGGCTTACAAGTGATTCATGATCTAATTTATTGTATCACTTTTTTTGTGTAGCTATTTTTCATTTTGTTGACTAAATTTAGTTTTGAATTGAAATTATTTAGTCGATTGTAATAGCTCAATAGTGTTACTATTTTTTAAGTTGTTATAAATATGCCAATTTGGTGTAGTGCTAAGAAAGGGTTATTATCTCGGCCTTTGGAAAAACTTAAGGGCTCCCTTGCTCCTCGAGATAATTGGTACATGCGCATGAAAACACCCTTTCACACCTCATATGTCGCATACTATAAAACAACATCGCAAGATTAATTATACGACACAATTTGCATTGTCCACTTAAGATAAAGAACTTAAGATAAAGACATACGTCTTTATGGAATGAAAGCAGGCACGGATTCACGTGGGGGCAATTGCCCCCACTGACTTTTGAGATTTTTTTTTTTTTTTTTTAATATTTGTCCCCCAATTAGTTTTTTTATTTGTCTCTCTATTCTCACTTTTCACTTCAATCAGGACTTCATCCTTCAAATACATATCAAATCCAAACTCTACTTTTAGAGTTAGAGATAGAGGTTAAATCCATCAAATCTCTCTAAGAAATCAAAATCCACAATTTCTTCTTCACGCTCCATCGATTGGATAAGATGAGGGAAACCCCTATATTTCATCATCTTCAAAGATCTATAACTACTGAGTTATTTGAGCTCATCTTCACAAGATCCAGTAGGGTCCAAACCACCTTATACTTCTTCTTCTAGGTACAGGTGTCTTCATTAATCATTGTGTTGGTCATCTCCACAAAAAAAAATCGTAAACAACCCAATCCCCTCCTCCTTTTCTTCATGTAATAGTAATCAACAATTCAATTCCTTCTCTTGTGTTGTGTTTTTAAAAGTAGTAATAATCTTCAATGACTGTCTTTGTTGTACTCCCCTTTTTGCTGTATTTAAAAAAAAAAATTCATGTTAAAGTAGCTAATTTTCATATTATATTTAATTAATTATGATATCACTCCGCCCCCTTTCAATAAAAATCCTGACTCCGTCACTGAATGAAAGATAACTTGCAAAATATCCTAACAAAAAAAATTCTCCATATGCTATACTCCAAATAAGTTAGTTCCACGTTGACATCAAATAGGGCGGGAAGCTACAGCCACGCTTTCATTCTCCAGGAGCGAGACTGTTTACAGCATATATAAAACGAGTAGAATGGTTCCTAAGCTAGATGCCCGAGACTTAAAATACAGTTGTTGATAGATAATGCATTGAGATGTGTAAAACCATTATACAGAAAATGAGTTACATAAGGAGAATGCACATCTAGATGCATCATTAATGTTGGAGGTTGAAGTGGTCCTTTAGCCAGGGGACCAAGTGACCATGACAATCCTATTGGAAAAATACACACAAAGTTGGTATTTAAATGTGATCAAATAGAGTCACCCACACAAAAACCAGATATATACTTGTCCCGTGCGCCTATGTGAGCATGCAGTGGGCTTCTTGTATTCCCTACACTAAGATATTGCGACCTATTTGAGACTTGGGAGGGTCCTCAGTGCTGCTACTTGCAAATTATTAGTAAAAATGCGTGTCTGATTCATTAAATGATTGTTGTGTGTGTGTCATTTTAGGTTGGTTGTTGGTGTTTGATGTTGTTTTGCAAATTCTTTTCATTGTAGCACACACCATGTTAAGGGCATCCCTAGTCGACCTAAATCAAAATTTGAAAGATAAGGAGAAAGAAGAGTTGTAGTCGACTTTAGGTAAAATATATATATATATATATATATATATATATATATATATATATATATATATTAGACAACAGGACTCAGCTCTCTTCTATAGATCTCGGCCGGTTTAAAACAACACTACTTTAAGTGCCTTCTGAGAGGTTTGTCACAAGACATGGGGTACGGTATTTGAATGTGATCCATCAAATAGACTCACCCCCCACAGTACTGAAGATGTATACTTATATCCCATGCACCTGCCTGTATGCCCGGGTTGGCCTGTGCACCTGTATGCCCTATTTTTATCCAACCAGTAAGCTATATTGTGGCCTATTTGAGACTTGGGAGGGAGGGGACCCCTTATGGTGAAGCAGTGCTACTGCCTGTTAGTTATTAGGGAAGGAGTGTTGTTATTTTAGGCTGGTTGTTGGTGTGTGAAAATCGTGGGATTCTAGCACGCACCTTGTAAGAGTAATTCCATATCACTGAGGTTTGGACTATTTTTCAATGTTTTCATGCTCTCAAAGTGCTTTGTGAGCATTCTCAAAAGATTTATTAGTTGGTTTTAAGAGAACATGGGGTTTATTTAATAGTAAGGGGTTTCATAATAGTGTTCGTGGCAAATGGTCATGGCTCCCCTTTAGTTTTGTCTGTCCAAACGGCTATGTGGTCCTTCCTTCCTATTTGCGGTGCTTGGATTTTGGTTGAGCAAATTGCAAATTGCAAATTGCAAATGCAAGTCACTCTCAGCTAGGAATGCCATGAATCTTGCAGTATGGTGTCTTATATGTGTTGTCAACATTGTTTTCAATTTTATTAGTTAATTAAAAAAACTGTAGGGGTGTGGGTTGTAAGACATGAAGGTGCATGTTTTCAGAATTCCATCACCATTCACCAGTGATGTAAGAGTAACTCGAACGGGATGGTAATTGTGAATTTGAAATTTCTCCTTTTGTCTCAAAACCTTGTTCAAAGGTAGAGGGAAAGCCAACACTTTTTTTTCTCCTCCAATCACCCAAGGTGTCAACAGTTGGTTTCTTCAAACAAATAATACCAAAACTGGAATTGTTTATTTATGTCGATTCTGGCTGGGGGTAATTTAAATTCTTAGATGAGTTAACTAGAAAGAAACGTGTACCAAATACTTTCTTTTTACACGAGTCTGCAATTACTAAACGGATTGGATTGGATTGGATTGGGTTTGACATCTTTGCCACTATTACTAAACGAGCCAAGGTTGGGTTTGATAAGTTGACACGATATTTTATTATAACATGACACAACTCACTGTCACCCCGAAGGAAACCACAATTTCTTGATAGCATCTCGTGGCCCATTACGTTTGAGCTATTAACCAAAACCATTGCCAAAAGAGTACGACTAATTGCATTTGGGGTAAGCTTTTCCTGCAAAACAATCTTATAACAGAAGAAAATTATTCCATATCCATTTTTGCAGCCACGACACTTTTTGAAATGGTAATGGAGAGAAACCGAAGTTCAACTCCCATATAAAATTAAGAATACAATGCTAATCAACGCAACTTGCTAAGTTCACAGCTTAAGACTTGTGACAAAATTAGACATCTTACACGCTCCAAAATTTTGTGTTAGTACATCTGGCTGATCAAGAAACTCACGGTAACACACAGAAGTAAGTCTAGTCAGCCAGGTTTGGTAGCCACTTATGAGCCTAAGTTTTATTTTTATTTTTATTTTTACATTTTTTTACCCTTCTCTTTAAAAGACAACCACAAACACCATCTATAAAACGGGTAAAAGTGTAAAAAAAACTAAAACTTGACTCAAAAATGACTACTAAACCTGGCTGACTAGAATTGTTAAACACATAGATTAAGTATATCACCAATACAAAATATTATGTGAAAAAAGGGGAAAGGCAACAAAAACGTATTGATAAAATTATGGTTCTAGACTTTAGCATTGAAGGAATTGGATAAAATTTGCACAATGGAGGGTGAATTTATCCATAATTCCTCTAATAAAATTTCTTTGGAGAAATTTTTGAACATTTTTTTGTGCATTCTAGACTTTAGCATTGAAGGAATTGTTACATATTAAATATACCTCGAAATATATATAAATGTTCATGTATCCTTGAAATTTTTACGTTTTTTCTTTACATACCGAAATATTTCTTGAAAAATTTCTTAAACTCAAGAGACCAAAATTAACTCGAAAAATGAAATCATAATCATTGCTGATTATAAGTCAAAACCAGAAAGAACATAAGAAATAAAAAATGAAATAAATGGAATTATTTTCAATCATTCTATTTGGACACCTGTTTCAATTTCCATTTCCCAATTACCATGTTAGCTGATGAAAATTGCATACATGGGATGCAGCTACTATTGACTTAACGAGTGGAGAGAACAATACTCAAAACATTGTGTAGAGCTGCATCTTGTTTCTCCATTATGTGTGTTCTCTCCGTAAACTGAATGGGTAAACAGTATCAAAAACAACCCTCGCAAATACCTGCCGAACTTCTTTGATGTTCCCCAAGGCCAGACACTCATAATCTATCTTTATACTAGGCTTCCATCTAGAACTCCTCTCTTTACCCTTTTTTATACAGTCAAAAATCTGACAGACTGACTGATGCATCTGATATGAGATAAACACCTGCAAATCAAAATGCACCCACTTGTTATAAGAGGCAACCACCCAAAAAAGGGCACATAAGATATGTGAGATTTACAAACGACCGAAAGGTGACTATAAAATATAATTATTCAAAACATTATGGAACTAGTCCTCTAGGTAAACATTTATCAGAAAAAGGAATATGAAAGTTGACATTTCTCAAGTTAAGTTACTGAAGAGCTCCGAAGAAAGGTAGATGGAATAGTGGTATCAGCATATCAAAATCATGGCATTACTTTGAAGGGACATCTCTAGAAAAATAACGCCACTTGTCTGCCAATTTGCTCAATTAAGGTGATCAAAATATCACAGGGTTGGGATTCATTAACAACCTTGTAATAGAAACAATAGATTAAAATTCAGTTTATAGGCTCAATGGCTGATTTTTAATGAGATTGATCTGTGTCAATCAGGCCCAGCCAAACCCTCGGGCGATGAAGGTGTTGGCCTAGGGCCCCACTCAATTTAAGGCCCCACCCCATTTTTATTTTTATTTTATTTTTTTATTATAAATATTATAATATTTTGGTAATGGAAAATAAGGTTCCAGGGTTGAGAAGGTTTCAATTCCTCAATAAAGTATCCACAAAGACCACCGCAAATTTCCTATATTATAGGCTCAAGTGTTGGATGAAATTTTCACTAAGAACACAAAATACAATCTTCTTGTATGTCGATTTAGAAAACCAATGCCTTAAGCCACTCAGCCATACCTCCAAGTTGTTGATCAAAAATGTATGACTTTTGTTTGACATTTATGGAAAGACCACCTATTTGTTCGTTTACCGGTTTCGGCACGAAAGGTGTCGACTGCTACATGCAGGTACCTAATTATATTTTGTAGTTTTCCAAAACAAAATAATAGGGGTGGGCAAGAATCTCGATCCCGACCCGGCCCAGGATGGTCCCGAACCGGTTTAGACCGGAACCAACTATTTTATCCTATTTTATCCCAGTCCCGAACCGGTTGGAATCGGGACGGAATCGGTTTCCATAAATATATCTCGGGCTATTCTGGTTCGTCCCATTACTGTAGCAATTCCAAACAAAGTCCAAGCCTGTATTTAGCAAACCCAAACAAACTAAAGCCTAACCCATTATCCCTAGGGTTTTGCAAACCAAAACTCTAAACTTAAAAGCTCTCTTCTCTAGCCGTCTTCCTTCCTATCTTTTCTAAAGCTCTCTAAATCTTCCTTCTCTAAAGCTCTCTAAATCTCCCTTCTCTAAAGTTCTCAAGATTTTTCAAGATCAAGATCAAGTCTTCCTCTGGCCGTCGAACAGTCAGACTCCTTCAAGATCAAGTCTTCCTTCCTCTCTAAAGCTCTCTTCTTTGCGTCTTCTTCTGGCCGAGCAGCCATAGCATTCATGTTTTGATTTCATCTAAGGTATCATGGCACTGATTTTGAAGGAGGGAATCTTTGGTCTGTAAATCCATTTTTGGCACTATTGTCTGGATCTTTGCAATGGCTTGGATTTGGTTTCTTGATAGTCAATGTCGAAAAACCCATTCGCAGTGGTGGTTATTTTTTCTTCAAAATCTAACTACCATTTCTTCTTCGTCGAGGGATTTCTCTTACCGGTAATGAATCTTTTAAAGATCGATTTGCTTTTCTCTTCTTGTTTAGATTCAAACTCTCCGTTCACTAACTCTGATTCAAAATCTCTCTTTTACTGTTCTTGATATGTAGTTTCGAAGTTTGATTCTTGTGTTATTTGTTTCTGTTGTATAAAAATAATGTGCTATCCAGGATCAAGAATGTGTTTTTGTTGGTTGTTTGTTTGTGCTTCTCTTTTCTTATTTTAGGCCTGATCCAAGCTATTTTGGTATAAAAAATAAAAACATAAGCCCATAAACCAAATTCGGGATAGTATGGTCTCAACCCAAACCGTCCCGTTTCAAACCAGTTCGAATCAACCGGGTTTGTCCGAAAAAATGTGCTATCCCGGACTGTTCCGGTCCCATTTCTCTAGACCGGGACCGAAACCGGGATAGGCCCAATGTCGAACCGATCCAAACCGTGCCCACCCCTACAAAATAACACCCATCATCATCATCATCATCAAAGCCCATTCTCGAGATTTTCGGGGTCGACTACATGGATTTTGGTTCTCCAAGCAATGCGATCTTCCCACATATCCATATCCTACAAAATAACACTAACATGGAAAAACAAGAAAAGTATCCATGATCCACATTCTCATATAAAGTACAAACATTGTTAAGGCTAGATTGAGGTCCTAATCTTTTTTCCCCCTCTTAACAAGAGTTTCCACACAACACAAAAATTAAAATACTAGAAGTCCACTTCACCCGTTCTGTAGACCTCAACCTTAATATATGCTAGATATGCCCTCTCTATAAGCTTAAGCTTTTAGAGTTGGCAATGCATCAGAGCTTTGGTTCGAAACGGTGGGAGGTTCAATTCTCGCCCAACACAATTGCTGAGGTATTTTCCAGCCATTGCGCTGAGGGGGAGTATTGAGACTAGAAGTCCACTCCACCCATTCCGTAGACCCCGACCTTGATATATGCTAGATATGCCCTCTCTATAAGCTTAAGCTTTTAAAGAAGTTGGACATTTAACAAGCTCCATAGTCTTACTTTCCCAGAAAACGAGAATTTTTTTTTTGCATAAACTAACAACTACAATACATAACTATTGGGTTGATTAGCAATGTTGTCAATTGAAAATGACATATAAGATAATATTGAAAGTATTCAATTACTAGTTTGCATCTTATAAGAAAAATAAATACTTTGTTAATATATTTAAAGCTAATTATATTTTTAAACTATTTTCACGTCTCTTATAATCTCATGTAATTTAGCTAATACAGCCTGATCTTAATGATAAAGAGATCACTTGCTAAAATCAGCCCATGTGCCTAATATCTCAAGTTGTAATCTAATGGTGCTGACAGTTGAATTTCCATCAATATTAAACATCATGAATAAACATATCACTTTATCTTAGACAACAAAAGTCAAGGGCAAATGAAGAAGATTATCTCGATAGACATTTCAGGCTTTTATTTGAAGTGTCAAGCACAAATGTGTATTGCAATTTCCTGTATGCATACCAGTATGCAAATTGTAACACAGTTTGGATCTCAAAATTGCATACGAATTATTTATCACAATCAGAAAGTATCTAAGTTTTCTTTTTCTTTTTCTGGATGTCCTTATTATAGTATTTGTAATTAAACTAAGGAAAACTAAACAAAAAATAAAACGAGGAATTCGGTAATTAGGATTTGATGGGTACTCACAAGATCCGAATGTGGTGCCCGTGGGTACTTAGACATTGCTTGAGAAACAAAAAACCCATCTGCCATCGTAGACGATGCCGTTTGCACTGTAGTTGCGAGACCCCTAACCTCAGCCACCAATGCATCATCTGAATCCAGCTCCCTTCCTGATAATTCAGGGAAGCTATGATCATGTGGTTGGGAGATGCTCCTTCCTATTTTTACTGCTTCAGATAGATTTCCACCATTATAAATAGTAAGAGCAAACACTGCAAGAACTAAAGGATCCCTTGGATGGTCCACAATCGATTTATGAAATGCTAAGATGGCAACCCTGCAAGTGCAATACACAGCATGTAAAAATTCATGTGGAGAATAAACATTTCATCGACTTAATAAGATTTGTAGGGCAGGAACAAAAAACCTTTAATGACTATTCAAAATAGAGAGAATTAACTAAGTTACAAACAAATTGTACCATATTCTACAAGCTCGTACAATTTTGATCTTTTAACTAAGTTTGTGTCTCAGCAATCTACTCTTATAAGGAAATAGATGGGCTTAAATTTCGATCCTTTCCTTCATCAGGCCCTATCTACCTTTATAGTTTATGCATCATTTGCTAATTAATTTTATAACGGTCTAGTTGAGTCCTGCATTTATCATCGTTTATTAAGTTCATTGGTGTCAACATAAAAAATGGCTTATCATACCTTGACTAAAAACAAACGAAATTTCGCTTTTCAAAGTGGTTGCATATTTGAACCTTTTTTTTAAAATTACTTCCGTCTTTTTAGTGACTGCCCCCACAAGGAGATCTCACTTGAGTCGCATCTTAGGCATGACATGCACAAGACTAGCCAGAGCATCAAGGTCCAAGGCATAAGCCTCAAGAAAATCTGTATTTTGATTAAAAAATAAATAAACAGATATGAGCATACTGAGAATTAAATTTCTCAAAACTCCTTCAACAAAGAGATCTCACTATGCTTTCAGGTTTTCTTCTGCTGTTATTCTCTCAATAGCTTATTTTCATTTGTTGTCCTCTTTGAAATTATAATCTTCTTTCTGTCATCTTATTCCTATAATCTATTTATTATATTTCATCTTGTTATGAGAGTTTATTTTATTTCGTTCTTATTTTCTACCTTGCTCAATTGCTTTCTTTTGTGATGCTATACAACAGTCCTATTTTCATCTTGTACTTTCTTCCTGCTTTGGCTCCTCTTTTTTAGGCAGACACCCCCACCCCCCTCTTTTTAACTTTTCATCTTTTCTTTCTTTTATGTTGATGCACCTTCAACACTTATCTATATAACTTCTCTCCCAATTTGCACATCCAAGTTCACGAGTTTTCACAGCAGATATCAGCTCGATTCTGAATATGCAATTCAAAATTTAACCAATATTTGTTTCACTAACATTAGATTGACGACAAGACTTGGAAACAATATTTAGCACTCATCCTTAATCAGTTTGATGAGTTCATTGAGAAGTATTACACGCACCTTTCCATAGGAGAATTTTTTTTATTAAAGACTAGTTCCAGAACATCATGTCACTTTCCCATTGTTCAGAATTTAATGCATTTGAATATATAAACACTCTATCATTCAACTTATGCCAATGCCTGTGGATAAAGACGAAGGCCTCATGCATTAAATAGGTCCATCATGGTTAACTGCTTTATTTTGTGACAAAGATTACAAACTATTCAATAACAAACTCTTGAGGTTGCTTCACAAGCTCCCCAACCTCTCACTAACAAAGTCCCTTGAAGTTCCAACCTCTCAAGAATAAACTTTCTTAAGGATCTAGCCTTTGCTATCTTATTAACTAAGATTAGAATACTCTCTTGAGAACAAATTCTTTGAGCGGCTGCTTCACACAAGCTCTCCCTCAAGAACGCACTGATCTCTCTCAAGGGAAACTCCCCTGAGAGCTCTGAGTGACCATACTCCATTGTTCCCCTGATTGCTTGTGTGTCCTGAATGCTTCCAACCTACATAAAAAGACACTATATATAGACTACACAAGTCCAAACCAAATAAAAAAAAAAGCCTACTTCTAAAATGAGAGTGTTTCCATATTATTTTCCTTGTCCCAAAAGAAGAAGTTTTTTGTTTTAACCAAACAAGGAAATACTACTCCTAAAAGGAAAGTATTTCCATATTACTTTCCTTTTCCAAAAATGGAGAACTTTTTTGCTTTAACGAAATAAGGAAACCTACTACTGATAGGAAAGTATTTCCATATTACTTTCCTTGTTCCATAAGGAGAATCTTTCCTTATTCTAATTTCCCAATTGATTTAGGAAATTTTCCTTCTCTTAATTGAAAATGAAATCTAATTCAAATGGGAAATTTTCCTTGTCCTAGTTGGTCAAGAAAACCTTTGTTCAACAAGGAAATTTTCTATGTCCTAATAAAGGAGACGCTTTCAAAATAGGAAATTTTCCTTAATTAACCACTAAGCTCCTAAAGGAAGATACTCCTGAATAATGGCCCCTTTAGGAACTTGAACTCCATGCAAATTAGAACTGGAGCTTAGGGAACACATGAGCCCCCTTTAATTTGTTGAACCATTCAAACTTCGCCAGAAACTAATCAGCACGTCCAATGCAAAAAAGCTCATGTTCTCCCCCACGTCTGAGTCAACTTTCGTTCCCATCTAGAGTCTTCCTTCAATGTATCACCTTTGTCATATCACAAGTCATCAACTAGTGGCAACTAAACCTTGTCATCACCTTTAGAAAGTTCTTCCTCTTCTGGTTCTTCATTGTCAAAAAGATCATACCAGTTCATACTTGGCTTCGATTCTGTGGCGTCGCCCTTCACCTTCTAAAACTCTTTTTGAAGGCTACAAACTTCTCCCTAAATCTGACATAAACTTGGAAAGAAAATTTTCCATATCTTTTGAACTTTCCTTTTCAGACGGACAATTCGTTCCTCCATTGTAGCACCTTATCTTCTTCAATCTAGAAATCATACTTACAATTTCAAGAATTGCTCCAAATCGCCTAGATTGGTGGCACGACGGGACCATACAACACAAGAGATCTCCCAGAGGTAGCGAAACCGTGCTCTGATACCACTTGATAAGCATAACGATTCGGAGTTAAATTCGAAAAATTATAATAAAAAAAAAAAAAAGACAAGACAAGACAATCAGAGTTTTTTTTTCATTACTTTGCCTATATATTATTAGAACAAGGATCACAATCTCTCTAGAACAAACTCTTTGCATCTCTAACAAACTCCCTTGAAGCTCAACCTCAACCTTTCAAGAACAAAATTTCTTGAGGCTCTAACCTTTGCTATCTTATTAACTAACAAATATTACAACTCTCTAGAGAACAAACACTTCTAGAAGTTGTTTTACAAGCTCCTCCTCAAAAGCAAACTCTTGAGGCTCTCACTTAAGGGCAACTCCCCTGAGAGCTTTGCTTCACAAGCTCCGAGTCTACATTTCTGACCTTACTTTTTTGAATCCTTGGATCTCCTATATTTCCCGGATCCTTCGATCCCCTGGATTTCCTTTGTGTCCTCGATGCTTCCAACCTACAAAGATACCATACATAGACTAAACAAGTCCAAACCAAACAAGAAAAACCTACTCCTAATAGAAAAGTGTTTCCATATTAATTTCCTTATCCCACAAGGATAGCTTTCTTGTTTTAACCAAAAAAAGGAAATACTACTAATAGGAAAGTATATCCATATTACTTTTCTTTTCCCAAAATTGAGAACTTTCTTGCCTTAACCAAATATGGAAACATACTCCTAATAGGAAAGTATTCCCATATTATTTTCCTTGTCCCACAAGGAGAAACTTTCCTTATTCTAACTTCTTAATTAATTTAGAAAACTTTTCTTGTCTTATTTGAGAAGGAAACCTAATTCAAATAGGAAAAATTCTTGTCGTGATTGGTCAAGAAAACTTTTGTCCAACAAGGAAACTTTCCTTGTCTAATTAACTAAGGAAATTTTATCCAAAAAAAAAAACATTTCCTTAATTAACCAATAAGCTCCTAGAGGAAGATACTCTTGTATCACCAGTATATGGTAAAGTAGAATTAGGATTCGGGTTAAGTTTTGTTTTGTTTAAAATAAACTCCACTCTAAATTGTGTAATAAGTAATAAGTTTTGAAGTTTTATTGAGATTATTTGTCAAGACAATCTTAGTTGTTTCATTTTGCTTTTGCTATTTCTATTAGAAAGGCAAAATTCATGAGTTTTCGTAGTAAGGATAGAACACTTGGGAAAACCCCGTGTTGACAATTGGAGTACTTGGCTATAGTTTTGGTTCGCCAAGAACTTAGAGCTATCCGTGAGAAATCATATCGTGAGGTTGGACTGGAAATGGATTTTTAGAGTCATTTGAAGAAAAGGTGAACCCTAGTACCTTGATTAGATAAACCACCTTCCTACAACATTTCGATAATTGATTAAAACATTAACAATTGATCCAAATGATTGTTATGAAATCATACACTGTTTGAGTGACGCTTACCCTCATGCCTAATAAAAGAGTCACGCCTTAGTTCCCAATTAAGATTTTTTTAACTTTGTCACGTACTTTAGGTCATTTTGTTCGATCCTTTGAACGTGTCCAACATGGATATCAAATTAGATGTTCCAAACTTCGGTAGCCCTGGTGGTAGCAGGCACTGATGTTTGTTTTTATAGACTTTGGGTATCAAAGGTGTATGTTTGGTTGCTACTAACCTACGAGGTACTGCATCTGGTGGAGATATTTCACCTTGGAGAGACTAGTGTTGGGAAAGGCTCCAACCAACAGTTGGCCTGAGATGTGGATATTAATGCAACATGTTTTCTGAAAGATTATCAACAATTTATTTGGTAGGTTGCATAAGGCTATCCAGGACACCTCTACAATTTCTAAGTACACTTATAAGTTTCGACTTTTTTTGCAGTAGGTAGCGCATGATCCATTTTGAAAAATAAAAAGAAATAAAGTTGATTGGTGTTTGCATGGCCTTTGTTAGTCTATCCAAGACCTTTGGATATAGTTCTGATTAAGACCATGGAAAAAGCTAAACAATATACTAAGAAGGTTGAAGCTCATTCACAGTATAGTGCAGTCAGACCAATTACATTCAACTTGCTCCTACCTCTGCTACACCTGCTAAGCAATTATCTGTCTTCTTGTGTACAATCTTAATTTTGAGTGTTTTGGGTGTGGACAAATTGGTCACCTTCGTGATCCCAAAGGAGAAGCATGCCTAGATAGGGATCCATTGATTGTTGATGCTCTCACTCATCATAATGCTACCGTGATCGTGCAACGCATGAGACATCTTTGGTTGCTGATGAGCTGGAAATTCTCTCTAAGCTCAAGTACGTGTTGTTTAAAGGTGGGGTGGATGAAGGGAATATAGGTTATTTAAGTTTATTTATTTTAATTGGGCTTATGTTAAATCAACTTGTCCAATCCATAATAAACCCAAGTAAGATTAAAATCGGGATCAGGGTTAGGGTTTTTTTTGTTTGGAATAGACTACTTTAAAAATTTTGTAATTAGTTTTGTAGTACTAAGATTTAATATTGAAGCCTTATCAAATAAAGCTTCGATTGTTTTATTTGCTACCACTATTTCCATCACAATGTCAATGCTTTACAAAACAATACAACTTCCGGCTACAAGAAAACCACAAGTCGACAATTTATTGCACACAGGAAGCAACAGTAGGAAGGTCCAAATAGGATATAAAGCTCTTTTGTAGTGACACCCACTACAGATAGTCACAACAAATATAATATTAGCATTCAACAACTTTGAAAAATGAAGAAGTGAATAAAGAAAATAAAAACCCAACAACAACTACAGGGGAAATCTCTTACCATAGGCTCTCATGGCAGGGCCTGTCAGGCGCTAGGAGTGCATCCAAACTAGAAAACAAAGACTGGGCAAAAAAAATAAAAGAATGAAATTGTTACGTGTTTCAAGTTGCAAGCTTAACTCCATAAAGTGAAATATAAATTTGAGCATTGCAAAAATATAATCAAGACATTAATTTTGTATTAATTAAAGAGGGGTAGGTTTCCACTGCCAAAATATGAGAAGTTTACTTTGTTGACAACATAGCCTTGTATGGTGGAAAGACGACACTGATTTGAATTTTCCATGAGATGTTCGGGAACCTATATGGATTAAAATGCATCAATATAGTACATCACATAAAAGGTGTACGCGTGGTGACTTTTCAAGGCTGCATCAAAAGTTCCTTGGTATGGGTGTTATTCATGAAATTTAGGAAACTCAGTCGGGAGACGGAAGTCGGGAGTAACTACGTAAGTTTGGTGGAATCCTCCCCCTATGCAAGATCTAATACCCCCAGCAACACCACCATGTATTAATTTTGATAGAAATCTATTTAAATTAGTTTTATTTCATCGTTGGTTCAGACCTTAATGAACCCTAACCTAAAAAATAAAATAAAATAAAATAACCAAAATGTTGGAAATTACACAAAGTAAATAAACAAATAAATCAAACAAAATTCTTTCATTCATCAAGTCCATCTCCTAGAATAGTTGTTCGACATCATTTATAACCTAATTCGCTTGATAAACAAACTTTCCTACTAATTAATCATGGGTTTACCAGCTCGACCCAACAACTAAATAAAATAGATTGAATCCTATATTCCATCATCCTTTCCGAGTCGAAGAAGCTCGTCCTTGAGCTTGAAGCTGAAGAAGTCAGACGAACACAATCAACCGATCACACGAAGTACACGGCCTTAAAGCTTGCCACGATACACACTAGCCCAAAGAAGCACAGACTCTTCGAAAACTTGTTGTATCCGTGCCCGACATCGACACTCGCTTGACACGTGTCGGACACTTGATCAATGTGTCGGTAAGTGTCAGACACATGGTCAATGTGGTCAACGTGTCGAACACGCCTCCAATACACTAGAACTTGGTCATGACACAATCAAAACTCGAAACCAACTTTGTTTTATTTTCTACTTTTAGAATTTTGCAAATAACCACCTACTTTTAATGGTTGTTGAATCATTTGAAGTAAATGAATCTTTCAACTGTTACTTTAAACAAATAGGGTAAGAAGCCACTAAAGCATAGAGGTAGTCTATGATTTTTCTTAATCTTTGTTTTTTTTTTCTTCTTCTCTAATTTACTTATTCTCTCATCTACTTCTTTTCTACTATATTTTTTTCTAATTTATTTTTTTCTTGCAACAGAGTGTCTTTTGTCTTAATAACACTCTAGGAAGGCACTTTATTATATTATTATTTATGTTTATATGACTTACTAAAAAACTAGTATGATGTGTCCCCGAGCCCTAATTTTTGAGAAATTGTTGAGTCGACGTGTTGTGTCTGTGTCCAAAGAGCATCCTTGCACTAGCCATAAACAGCTGAACCAACTCAAAAATGTTGCCAGATGACTCGAAGAATAGTAATTCGCAACATACATGTTGAATAAACTTATGCGTGTAAGTTGCTCGTTCACAACAATTCTCAATATCAGTCAATATAAAAATCGTCACTTAGTTGTCGATTACCTATGGCAATGGAAATATTTTAGACCCCCTAGATGTCGCAATTGAAGTGGGTCGGTGGCTTGTCAAACATTACTTTTACTTATACCTTTCTTCCACCTTTGATTTGTCTCGCGCTCTCCAAACATCCAAGAATGCATCAAGGCGGGTGACTATCCGGTCTTCTAAATCTCTCCAAAACTTGTCCATGTCCAGCTCAACTTGCGTCAAAGTGAAGGCAGTGTGGTGAATCTCTAGTCAATGAGGGTGTTGGTGGTAAACATGTTCGGTTGGGGGTAATAGGACACACAAGTGTATTGTAGTGTAGGACATTAAAAATGGGTGTAATTATCATAACACACCGTGGGGTATTTGGTATTGAACTTGATTTGGAGATGGAGAATAGTATGTATATGGGTAAGGCGAATAATAACAGCTCAACTCATTCTTTCATTTTTAAATTCAAACAAAATTATTTCATTCATCCAAGTCCATTCCTACAATGGTTGTTCAACCTTTTTTAAAACCTAATTTGCAGGATAAACAAGCTTTCTAACCCTAATCTCTTAATTAAACCCTAATCCTACTCACTAACCATGGGCTTACCAGCCCGACCCAACAATTAACTAATAACTAAATAAGATAAATTAAATCTTGTTTTCCATCAGACCTAGTAAGTCCAAAAGATAATCTGAGGTTAGGGTTCCAATATTAATTAGGGTTTAGCATGCTTGGCTAGCAAACAAATTTCAGTTATAAATAAAATCTCGAGGTCATTGTTTGTAGTTGGCTTTGAATAGTCTTCAATCTGCAATCTTCCAACATAGACTACATAGTTTATTGACAAAACAAAGAATTTGAATTTCATTAACTAATATGCAATCTTCCAACGTAGTTGGCTTTGATACATATCGTATTTAAGCCTTATACATAATTTTTAACAATATATAGAATGATGTAGGGATGAACCGTCCTATATTCTCCTGATACAAGTGGCGTGAATGAATAGGTGTATGATAGACAATTGCTTGCTTAAATGAGTCATACACCTGTGACCTCCTTACTTACCTCCTTACTTGAACAAGTCTTAGTCTTTTTATATATTTATAAATATATACATATAGTTTTCTACATATAAATTTATTTTTGCACCCTATCTTATGTGACCTCCTTACTTGAACAAGTCTTATTTGTCTTTTTATATATTTATAAATATATACATATAGTTTTCTACATATAAATTTATTTTTGCACACTATCTTATGTTACGTGATTCATTATGATTCGAGCATTAAAAATTTAAGTTTCTAATAAGCGTTTTGATAATAATGTCACCAAGGATTTTTTTCTATTTTGGTGTGTAGCGTCCCCTACAACCCACCTTGACTTTCCTAACGTCGAGTGTTATTCGAACCTTTTACATAGGTGATCACTCATCACCTTCACAATAAAAGGCAACAACTGAGAAAAACAGGTAGTAAAAAGGATAAAGTATACACTATTTGATAGAGTATGATACATGTATAATAGACCCTTCGCGTTTCAAGACCAATTCAAGATTATGCGGATTAATCAGATTTAGTCGGTTTACTTTTCAAAGTATACAACTTTAACCCTCATTAATGTAAATTATAATAAATAACATATCTTGACAAATGACAATAAAGATCAATAAGACAAGTATTATAGAGCAACATAAGTCCAAACATTGCTTTTCTAAGTGTAATTGTTAGATTATAGATTTAGTTATCTAGTATATTTTTGTAATAACTTTTAATTTAGTATGTTATGTGTATTTTGGTTTTGGCAGATAATTTAATGGAGAAAAAAGAAACCAATGCCACGTGCAAGGCCGGGTCGTTAAAAATGAAGCCTAGTCAAAGAAGGAAACTCAATTTCACAAAGAATTTTAGGTCAAAACTTAGTAGGAAATGGAGCAAAATAAAAAAGAAAATAAAAAGTTTTAAAAAGGGGAGATGAGACTCCAAACTCTCCCTCTCTAACTGAACCTGGCTACGATTTCGAGTTCTCTCTTGGACATGATTTTGAGCTCCCTCGCGGCTGCAAATTCGCCATCTCCTTGGCTGCGATTTTGCTGTCTTTTGGGCTGCGATTGAGTGAATCAGTTGCTGGCGTGATTCTGCTCTGTTCATGAACTGAAGTTGCGTGAAGAAGAAGAAGAAACAGAGAATAAGGAAGAGGAATTAGCTAGTTTGCTGCTGCGACAAATCGCTATTGTGCGAGCTGCTCTCTTGTTGTTACACGGACCGTGTGAAGGAGGGAAGGAAAAGAAAAGAAGTTTTAAACTTCTTTTCGCTATTTGCACCACCGACTTCAATCTATACCACCGCGACCAGTTTGTTTATTCTTTCTCATTTTCACTTATTTATTTCAATACAATATTGCATGCAGTATGTGTAGCTAAACAATTTAGTTGGAGATAGATTGAAGTACTAGTTATGACTCTTTAAAATTTTGACATGCCTTGATACACTATTTTTACAATGCTCAATTGATTTATTTCTAGTTTTATTTCACCCTTCATATGAATTTTGTTTATGCTTGATCACCATATGCATAATTTTTATAAGGATTGTTACATGAGTAAATTTAGATGACCGAGTCTTGTGCCTATGCTAAGTAACAAAAAGAGCCAAGTAAGATCAGTTCTTGAAATTAATCAACATAGATGACCGAAATAGGTACCATGTTTTGGATTTTATTTTTTTGTCGATTTTCATTGATTTATGCGTTCTTGAGGTGCAACTTAGTAGATACATGCTAAATACCTTTAGAATGAAAAGAGTTAGAGTAGACACTCATGCCTAATTCGTTGTTTTGAAAAATCCATAGCTTAAGAAGTAGACACTCGTGCCCTTAGGTCGGCGAAATTTGAGCATTTAAATTTGGTTTGTATCATTGTGCATATTATTATTCAAAGGAAGATGACTAATGGCAATATCGAATCCCTAACTTATTTTTTCACTATTTGAATTTGTTTAGTTTTACATTTAATTTTTCTCATTATCTTTTCTTATTCAATTAATTATTAGGTTTCATTGAAGTAGTAGTATTAAAATTGTTTTAAACATAACTGAACCAGTCCTCATTGGAATGATCACGATCTTGTGCACTTGCGAGTAAAACATACAGTTATAAGCTTATTATTTAGGTTAATAATTGTACGATAGTAAAACGGATAAAGCATACGCTATTTGAGAGAGTATGATGCACGCACCCTTCGTGGTTCAGGACCGATTTAAGATCAAGCGGATTAATCGGATTTAGTCGGTCTACTTTTTCAAAGTATACATCTTTAACCCTCACTAATGTGAATTATAATAAATAACATATCGTGACAAATGACAATAAAGTTTAATAAGACAAGTATTATAGAGCAACACGAGTCATATTATAGAGCAAATTATGTAATCATGTCCAAAATATCACACACATTATAGAGCAACAACCACCGCCACCAACAAGACGACAACCACCACCCATCAGAACAATCTCAATTTATCACCAATTTCTTGGTGACCGCTAAACCCAATCACTAAATACCTAGTTTGGATCGGTCTACCCCCATTTACACTAAATTGCCGATTAATCACCATTTACACTAAATCGCTGATTAGTGCATAAATAACCCAACATGTTAGTCAAGTACATTATATAAAGAGAGATACTAAAGTGTTTTGTACAAAAATTCCTACGAAGGCACCGTTGATATGTACTTAAAATTTTTGAAATTCACATATATTTTTATGTGGATGATTACCTCCACCAATTGTTTTTGTAGCTCTAGCTCGATCAAATATAACCTTAAAGATAACACTGAAATAGAATGCTTCAGTTTCTGAACCAATTGTTTTTGAGTTACAAACATCAGCATGCATTGAGTTTTCATATATTGATATATTTAGCAAAGAGATCATCCTCACAAAATTTGAAGTTTCTATGGCACCTTACTGGAAGCTTTAGCACTAAACCTTTAGTCAAAATATCCTATATATGAAGATCCATTAGTGGGGTCTACATGGAGTAGAATTTTGGGTTGATTTTTGTGAAGATGGTCCACACATCATGAAGATCATCCTCACTAAAGTTCAATTCATTCTGACATTGTTAGCCATATTAAATATTATGTTGAATTTTGTACAACAATGGAAGGCTGAAAACAAGTTCTTTCTTGCTTTTCTAAAATTCTATATCTTACTGTGGTTAGCTTCGCAGTGTGCTGAAGATAGTTTATTTCATGTCTCATCTAAGACCAATCAAAATGAAGGAACTAGGAAATGAGATATAAGAAACCTAAACGTACCAAAAGCATGTTTGATCTCTTATCCATTCTCTTGAAGCGTTGTGACAAAAAATAAGCGGCCTGGGTTGTATGAATATACCAAATGATTATTAGAAAGCCAAAGGCAAAGATGATACTCAAGCATAAACAATGAAAGAGAAAGAGAGGTTCATACTTGAAAAGGTAGAAGTATCTCCAAAAGTCCAATCTTCCAAAGCAATCGTAAAGAAGCTTCTGCGGACCCATATGCCAGCATATAATTCATTTCCATGGAGAGTCTTCCCTATGGGTTAAGACAAAAGTGCCAAGATAAAGCACGTATTGTAGATGATTTGAGGGTAGGTAATTAAGGAGAAAAACAACAGATCATGATACCTTGTCAAGTCCGAATATTAAGTGAGACCTGTCCTTTATAGCAAGAGCCGTTTCTTTGCTAAAACGAAATCCTAAACGAGCTGCAATTCTGACTCCCCGTAGAATGCGTGCTGTAAGATATGTGAATGACAATGTTACTACTTGCCTTGCTTGGCAAAAACAACAAACCAGTCTGATAGTATACGGGCAAAACATCCTATTTTTTATTTCAAGAGAAGCAAATTCAATGACGGAATTGCAACAAACAAGAAATGGGAACATACCACAATCTTCTTGAAATGAACTATCAGCAGGTATCACAGTCTGAACCTAAAAACAGAGAAGAATACATGAGGAAAATGCATGCAACCAACATGTCACATAATATGAAATGAAACATGAATAATGAATAGATTCACACTTTAGCTCTTCTAATATCTTCCATGCCCCCCAAGTAGTCATATATTAGTTTTTTGTAGGGATCAAACATTAACCTACACAGAAGAAATTTCACAAAATGATTACATGAATAAATTAATATATGTTTATAGTGAAAATATATGTTTAGAGGAGACATGTATAATGCAGAAACAATTGAACTTGGGATCATGACTTCAGAAAATAAAAAATAACAAATGAAATGATTTTTTTCAAATTTGAAAGTTAAATGATTAATTCTACAAACCCGTTAATTGTGAAATCCCGTGCCATGCAATTCCTCCACCGAAGAAAATTGTCCATATCACAGTCAGGTGGTCTTGTGCAAAACTTGCTTTGGTCAGACTTTCTTGCATTGGTGCTAAAACTAGAAACCTGTTGCAAAAAAAACCCTAGATTAACATGACTGGAAAAAAGAAAAAAGAAAAAAGAAAAAAAAACTGAAAATTGATACCTAATATTATTGTTTTTCACAACAAGATTTTATGACAACAAACCTCTATAATAGTACCGTCTACCAGCACGTGACAAATGGGAAATCGTCTTCCAACTTTACGACATTGTGGAAATATCCTCATTACCTGCAATAATAACAACGATAAATAAAAATTAGTCTTCCATAGAACCAATTATCAAAAAGTGAAGTGGTTGTTTAAGTCAAACTAAACAAACTAAACGACACCAGTATGACATCAAAATGTGAACATTACAACACAAATGAAATTCAGAATATATACAAAAACTTGAAACCAAAAACACAAACCTCTCTAAGCTCGGCCGAAGTTACTACATCAAAATCTTTGGGTGTCTGCTTCAGAATAAGATCTCGCACGCTTCCTCCGACAAGATAAACTTGAAATCCTACAATTTACTTGAATTATACAGCGAGTCTTACTTCAATAGTTTCTCTAAGGTTTCTAGCTAATTTTCCCGGGAAACTGAAGTAGAATTTAAGGAAAATAAAATTACTATTTTCCTTCAAGCGGTTTAAGACCACTCGAGTCGGCTTTGAAATACTCTTGTTGCTGATTCCCAAATCTTTAGAACTCAGTATCTTCCACTTCGGACCCTCCCCAGCGCCATTAACTGAAAAAAAAAATCATAAAAATTGAAATTTTAGCTTCTTCCAGTGCAAATGCAAATAAATTCGAACTAAAAATCGCACCTTTGGCATTAGAAGCAACAATTGCGGCATGGGTATTGTCCGTAGTTGGTTCTGTTGAGATTTCGAGTGGAGTGACAGATCGTTTTCCAACCTACAATGGAGAAAAAACAAGCTCAGTCGCTTCAAAATGATTGTAATGGTGAAGAGAAAGAGAGAATGAAGATGGATACCCTGCGAATGCAATAGATGGAAGGAAGACGAGCAGGGAATTGGGTTTTGGAAGCAAGACCGAAGCCTGGAATCGCCATCGATGAGTTGGAGCTTCACCATGTCATGGAGAACAAAAACCCTGAATTAGGGTTTTGTGAAGTGGCAGATGCAGTGAACTATTGTTCGTGATGATAAGAAATTAAGTGATTGATAAGAAATGAAAATATCCTTGGGAACTAATGATGGCAACTATGTGCATCCAAAATTTTCACTTTTGGTCACTACATCTCGCTCAGTTTTTTCTCATAAATCATCAACCGTGCCACCATAACGAATAATATAGGTACGAACACAATTCAAATAGCCCCTCTCGAATTTTCGTTTTCCTAAATAAGTGTTTTTTTAATCCAAATCACCCCTTCGTTGAGGCCAAGTGCAAAATCATTGTTTGTTGGTTGTTATTAGAGCAAAAAAAAAATTTTTTTTTTTTTCAAACATTATTCTTTACTAAACCAAATCAAATGAATTCATAGTTTCTTGATTGAAAGTGAAGATTTTTCCGTTAATGGTTTTGTAATGGCAACCCAAACCTTAGGCTTAGAGTTCGTGAAATTCAATTACCCTCCTTAAATTATAACCTTTGTTTAAGTCTCACATGCTAGATAGATAGTTAGAAAGTAGAAGAATAATGTAGTATATTACAAAAAAAATAATTGAAAGTGTAATATGGAAAATTTTGTAAATATAAATAATGTAGCTTCAGTCCCATTAACGAGTGCCCAATCCCTTGTCTATCAGCAGAGTGATCACCATGCAACAACTCTTCAGTCCCATGGGACCTCTTTTTCTAAATGGGTTTGGTCATCAGAAGCCGATGGGGGGAACCATGATTTCAGCATGGAATTGTAGAGGAATTAGTATTGCCCTCACCAATCACACCTTAAAGCCTTCCATCCATGGGCGGACCTACTAAGGGGCGAGGGGCTGCCCCCCACCTCAACTTTTAAAATATTTTTAGTATATATACTTTAATCTTCAAAAAATCAATTATATAATGTAGCATACAATATGTAAACTGTTTATGAAAATATTTACACATGTCTTTGTTGATGTAGTGGTTGGAGGTTTATTTTTTTTAGTAAAAGATCTGAGTTCGATACTTTTCAAGTGCATTTTTTATTTTATTTTCAATGCAATTTTATTAGTAATTGCAAACATTAAAAAATATTTAGTTTAATAAAAATTTATTAACATTAAAGAAATGAATTTTTTTTCACAAGTGATATAAAACCTCAAACAAAAAAATATTTAAAATTAATATCTAAAATAATAACGATAGAATTCAATGAAAATATATACCATTAGCCAACTCGTATAAAACTAGTGGAATACCCGTGCCGTTGGCACTATCGCAGATTACATCATACTTAAACGGCTATGTTGAATACTCAAATTTGTGATTTTATTTAAATTTTTAAAAACACTTGCATAATTGTCTATTACAATAGTTATGATGAATTAATTTTGTAAAAAGTTAATACTATTGAACAGTAAAACAATGTTAATAAATCTGATCAACGCAACCAATGTGCTAAGGAATTTAATCTCCACCAAATGTCAGCTTAACTAAAAATAAGAAGGAAATATCCCATGTTTGTCCAAGTGAGTATTGGCTGAAATTGATACCCAATTTAGTAAAGCAGCAGTTGAAGAAACATAATTTAATTAGGACAAACAGAATGACATAATCGATTAGGAAGAATATCAAGATGAATATTTAACAAAAATTATAAAATATTTAAAATTTTGACAGAGCTTCCCATTTTGAAATATTTAAACTTGTCATAAGCATTTGTACCTCACATAATTTGGCATTCACAAAAACTTGTTGTCTCAGCGCAATATATATTCACCGTTTTCAGTATATTAAAAGAGTTTTTTTGGCGGTCGAAGAGACACGCACACAATATAATTTTATCCAAAATGTCAATTTTATGAATAAAGTAATTTATCTGAACATGTTATAAGAAGCAAAAACTCAAAATTTCGACAGAGTCTCCTTTGTATTTTTCAATATATTGAAACATGTCTAAACCTGTCATACAAATTTATAATGGCAATCAATGCCATGAACACAAAATAATATCTCCACACGCCAAAATAATATAAAAACATTTAAGTACATCAAAGCCATACATTATTTATACTTATACGCATTTAAAGAGCATGGTTTCCACCATTTCTCATTTCAAAAAATTATGTGAACATGTCATAAGAAGTAAAAACTCAAAATTTCGACAGAGTCTCCGTTGTATTTTTCAATATTAACACCTGTCTGAACCTGTCATACAAATTTATAATGGCATTCCATGCCATGAACACCAAATATATATCCACACGCAAAAAAAAAATAAAAACATTTAAGTACATCAAAGCCATACATTATTTATACCTATACGCATTTAAAGAGCATGGTTTCCACCATTTCTCTTTTCAAAAAATGAGAACAAAAGGAACCCACAATATACAAAAATGGGTTAAACTGCATATGTACATCAAAACTATATATCAACAAATGCTCCAAACATTTTCTGCATCACATTATCAAATGACTCGGCGTTTATATGCACCAACTTTGAGCAAGGAGGGAATATGACTGAAATCTACAAATTTATCACACACAATATTAGAAAAAGAATGTTAATAAAATAAGCTATTTTCAATCATCTTTAGAGATAAACTACCTTATTTGCCAATTTTCAATGACGTCCACCATTATACTTTTGTTTTTTATGGGTTTTTTGAACTCCTCGACAATGATATCCCAATTCTACAAAAATGTATCAAAAATATTAGATTCATATCGTATGAAAGCAAAATATAAAAATCAATAGAAAATTTATTAAAACATACCTTAAAAAAATTCTTACAACAAAACTTCTGGATAAACAATCTATCTTACAATTTAGATAGGCTTTTTACTGTTCATGAACAGTGTTCTGTGAGAGTTTGTCCTACGTGGCAACAACTTATGTTTATGGCAGAAGTTAAATGAAAAAAAAAACCCCGATGCTTTCCTCTCCCTCTCCTTTCCCCTCTATTCCTCTACCCAAACCCCTCCCACCCAAACTCTCTCCTTTCTCGAAGCAGAGAAGAGAAGAAGAAGGACCAAAGAAGAAGAAGGACCCATCTCCTCTCTCTTCCATTCATTTCTTCTCAGAAAAGACTTTCCTCACTCTCTCCACCATTCTGTTATCTATCTTACAATTCAAATGGGTTTTTTACTGTTCATGAACAGTGTTTTAAAAGTGTTTGTCCTACGTGGCACCACTTATGTCCTTGGCAGCAGTTAAGTGAAAAAAAAAAAAACTGATGCTTTCCTCACTCTCTCCTTTCCCCTCTCTTCCTCTACCCAAACTCCTCCCACCAAACAGAGAAGAAGAAGGACGAGAAGCTAAGATCTCCTCCTCTTCTTCTTCTTAAGATCTGAAGTTCTTTTTTTTTTTTTTTTCAGGAGCGCTCTTTTCCATTCACTCAGAAACCCATAAGAGCATAACAGAGTCAACTCTTTGATTCTTGAGAACTACGATCCCTCTCTCCAATTCCATCCTTAAAATGATAAAATGTGCGAAACAGATGCGGGTGGCATTTGGAACTTCATTCCTTTGGCTTATCACCTTGATTTACTTCACTCAGGTTTGAATTTCCATCCAACCCCATGATTTATTTGATTAGAAATCATCTTCTAAACGATGGGTTATGCTAGAAATGTTTGTTAGATTGATGAGTTCTGTGAAAAATTTCCATTGGGTTTGTTGTTTTATGGATTTTGGGTTAATGGGGGTGTCAAAAATTTTGTAGTTTGATCTGGAAATTTTGAATTTTTTTTGTACTTTTTTAATTTTGGGTGTTCGGAGATTTCATCGAATTACGGGTTGTTTAAATAGTTTGTGTTGTTTATTTAGAGATTTGGGGTGGTGGGGTTGTTTATTTAGAGATTTCATCTGAAGTTTGATTCTTCCAGTTTGATTTTTTTTTTCAAATCTCTTCGTTCTTAAGATCTGAAGTTCTTTTTTTTTTTTTTTTTTGTTTCAGGAAATGAAGAAGCTCAAACTCTCTCTCTCTCACTAAACCAAACCAAACATGTCGCTGTTTCTCATCAGAGGTGTGTTTCTCTTCTTCTTCTTCCTCCATTCTCTTCTTCGCTATTAGGGTTTCCAATTTTCGATCTCCTCTTCAATACCCATTCTTCAATTATGTAATTTCTTCACATATTTGGTGTGCAAGTAGGGTTTATTGTGTCTTTTGTCTTAGCTTTTTCATTGTAGATCTGCTTGGGGTTCTGTTATTATTATTTTTTTTTTAATTTCATTCGAAGATTGTTAACTCTGTGGTGCAATTTACGTTGAAAAGATGTGATGGGTTGAGTTTCTAGGCGTTTTTTCCTTGGTTTAGAAGAGGTGAAATGGGTTAACTCCTTGGTTTTTTGGATGATAGAGTTGAAATGGGTTTTTGATTTAAAAGGTTTTTGAGACGTAACTAAAGAATTGGTTGATGGTTTTTTGCAGGTACTCGAATGGGTGGGAGGGGTAGGTAGCGTATTGTGACAAAGTCTTATGCATTCTTGCTACATCAAACCTGTATTGTCCACTCGGTACGGGTTAGTTATGCGCTAAGATCTATCAATGTCGTCACTACCTGTCGAAAGTAGTGGATTTATCTTCCATTAGAAAATTTGGGCTTTGAACCACTCCACCACCCCATGACTTAACTGCTAAATTTGTTTTCAACGTTTCTGGTGCTTTTTTTTAGTGCACCGATTTGCTATTGACCAAGTACTCGAAAACATATAGAGATATTTGCTGAGTTCAAGCATATACTAGGCAAAATAAGTTACTGCATAACTATATTGTGTCACACCTTAGTAAGAGTAAAATTCTATAAATTTTGACAAATGTCGCACCTAATTTTTGAATCCATTCATAGCTGAATTGAGAATGACCCTTTGAAGCTTTAAAACTTAAGTTTTTGACAAGGGCTACAGAGTATAGCTTCAAGTTCTCTAATAAAAGCAAACTATACCTTCTTTTAACCATTTGAAAGCTTGATTAAGCTAACTTCATGATCAGAAGCATATGAAGCTAACTTCAAGACCAACACCCATTAATCTATATATTTATTAGAAGCATATGAAGCTCTTTAAGTTGTTAATTCCATATTAAATTAATTTCTTATGAAGATGTTGCCTTGCCTTTGTTGAATTAGAAGTCTACGCGAAGGGAAACTATTGCATTTTCATCTCAAATGTGTGGTTGTGCTGTTTAATCATAATATCTACTTTTTTTGCTTTGATAAGGTGTAGATTCAAGGGTTATGTTCATAAACAACTCATGTTAATAACTTTTTTCTTAGATATCATGCTATGATACATTTAAAATGTTTAAAGCATATTGATTTGCCAAATTTTAAAATAATTTCTTAGATCTCTAATCATATTTTTAAAAGTATGCATCATTGTTAAAACAATGTAAATTCTTTCAATTGTTTTTTAAAATCCCAAGGCTTCTAAAGTCCATTTATTTTGTTATTTTCCCCCTTTTATACCAATTGCATATTTGTTATGGGTTTTTTACCCACATATGGTTCTTCATTCCACCTTTTAGTGTCCGTTTTTGGTTGAATTGATGTTGAATTACATATTGAATCATTGGTTTGGTTGTCATCCAAAAAGATAATTCAATTGTAAAGCTTAGGTTGCAATGTGAAAACATTTCCTTTTTTCTTTTCACGGGTCACTCAACTTGCATTGTTCCTCACCTTAATTATGGACCACTTCAAAAAACACCATACTCCAAAATGATGATTTTCGGACAGGTACTATAGCATATTTGCTTGCTTGCAGGCGGGCAACATGCTTGCTTGCTTGCAGGCAGGCAGCTTGCTTGCTTGCTTGCAGGCAGGCAGCTTGCTTGCTTGCTTAGTGATCCGTTTTTTTGTCAATAATAATCTGGCAAGTATATCATTTTCATGTAAATGAATTTAATTGGGGATAACAATATTAATCTGGCATTGTTAATTACCATTGTGAATTGGTTTGTTTGATTAGGTTTGTTTGATTTGGTTGTTAATCTTATTTGTTTGATTTGGTTGTTAATTTTCATGTCTGAATGGTTGATACTATTTGTAGTTGAAAATACCATCTTTCGAAAAATCAAAACTTGAAGTATAGGAGTGTCGTAGGCAGCATGCATGCTTGCCTGCAGGCAGCATGCTTGCTTGCTTGCAGGCAGGCAGGCAGCTTCCTTGCTTACTTAGTGCTCCATTTTTTGTGTCAATAATAATCTGGCAAGTATAGCATTTTCATGTAGATGAAATTAATTGGGGATATCAATATTAATCTCCCATTGTTAATTACCATTGTGAATTGGTTTGTTTGATTTTGTTGTTAATCTGATTTGTTTGATTTGGTTGTTAATTTTCATGTCTGAATGGTTGATACTATTTGTAGTTGACAATGCCATCTTTCGAAAAATCAAAACTTGAAGTCAATGTTTTAAAAGGTGATTGAGGCGTACGCCTTGAGGCGCGAGTCGAGGCGGGGCGCACAGAAATCGCCTCTGCGCGTACGAGTTGAGGTGCCAATTGAAGGCGTTTTGAGGTGTAAGCCTCGAGGCGTTTTGAGGCGTACGCTTTTTTATTTCCTGATCAGTTGGCATTATTTGGTAAATGGCTCCCCAAATGCACCTAGAAACACTGCAGTTGACAAGCAAATGGTTGATTGATTCATTGCTTGACATGCAGGACACATTTGTTGTTCGCATGCCTCCCTCTTCTACGGAGATTGTCCCTTTTGAGGGTATTCCCTTTTAAGGAGATTTGTTCGTTACTTTTCATGTCTTAATGGTTGATAGTATTTGTAGTTGAGAATGCCAGCTTTCGAAAAATCCAAACTTGAAGTATAGGAGTGTCTTAGGAGGATCAGTTAGTTGAAAGATATCGTGAAGAACAAAGCTTCAGTTTTTCCATCTTGCAGCTTCTAAGTGGAAGAATCAAGTAAGAAAAATCTAAGTGGAATATCAAGTAATATAGAAACTCAAGTTACAGTAATACAAGTGGAGAGTTAATGACTTGATTGTGTTTCAACATTCTGCTTTTACCCTGCCCCTACAATTGTAGTTCATCTTTAGCAAAAATGAATTACGCAGTCATTCTGATGCTCTTTTGTTTGGAAACAGGTGGAGGCTTTGAAGTGTCTGTTTTCACTTGCAGACTTGGCAAGAATCTGGAGGAACAAAGGAGTCACTGAAGGTAACAAGTAACTCTATACTGCTTTCTTGACCCTATACTTGACCCTAGCTTCAATGTGGATTCCTCTTCAATGTATTCTCTAATAAAAAAATCAGTTTTTCTTCAATGGTTTCCTCTGCTAACTTGCCTCCACTACTGGATGCACCATATTTGTTTGATGAAATTCCTCTTTTTTAAGAGTGCTTAAAGGTTGGAGCTTTATGGTTTTTGAGTATTGGGGTTTGGTAGAGTAGCTTAAAGGTTGGAGCTTTATGGGTTTTGAGGTTTGTGCAGGATGTGTTTAGATGCTTAGTGTGTAATGGAAATTTATGGTTGCTTTTGAAATGCAGTCTTGGTGTTTTCATTTTTAGCATAGTTAGAGCTCTGAATTTGTTGAAGCAAGGCATTTATGAAAATATTGGTTTATGTTTGTAGCCAAATTATGACATTTTCTATTGGTGCTACAACTTTCAACTTTGTTACCCCAACAATCTGGTTTTTGAACCCTGCCCTTCTGTGTACTCTCATAGACCGTCATAGTTTTTACAATTTCACCTGAGTACTTGCACTGTAAAGGAATCACACTTCTATGATTGTTCTTTGTCTTCTTGGCTTGCGTTCACCCATTACCAAAACCCAATGACTTAGGAGAAGTTTTGTTATATCATATCAAAGAATATAGGAGAAGTTGTCACTGAGTTGTATGAATATAGGAGAAGAATATATGAGAAGTTGTCACTGAGTTGTATCATATCAAAGACCATCTTCTAGGTGTAAGAGTTCCTCTACAGTGACTTATAGGAGTTGTCAGCTGAGTCACCCAAAATGTTATATGATGCATACCAGAAAGATTGATAGATAAATCGAAATATCATTTCCCATGATTTCCTAAGCAAAAACCTCCATATCTGTGTAATGACGTTCAGTTTCTCTGTGTCAAACTGCCAAAGCACAATATTTCCAGATTGAACTCTGAATTAGCAAAGATAGTTTGAATGGTTACATGAAAGCTAGGAAATAGGGAGAATGCATTTTGTCTGCTATTTTAAGTGTGTTGTAACATTGTGCTATAAATATTGTCTTCCACTTTAAGTGTGTTGTAACATTGTGCTATAATTATAATAGCATTAACATCTCATTACACTTCAGTTGTAATCCAATAACTCAAAGAGCTTATAACAGTATTCTTACTTTAAGTGTGTTGTAACATTGTGCTATAATTATAATAGCATTAGCATCTCATTGTCTGCCTTTTATGTATCTAACTCATAGTTTGCTTTAAAATTAGTTGAAAATATGGTTTCTCACATATTAAGTTTTCTAAGTGAAGAGTCACAAAGAGATGTTAAGAAGGAAATGTCCCCTTTTTAGAGCTCTGAATCTCTTTGACCTTCTAAATCTAGGGCCTTATTTTATAAGGTTCTGACAATATTTATTGGCTTGGAATTTATGATGTCAATTAAACTAGGATTTTTGTATGCTCTGGATTTTTGCTTCCTTGCTTGCAGGCAGGCATGTCCCCTTTTTAGAGCTCTGAATCTCTTTGACCTTTTAAATCTAGGGCCTTATTTTATAAGGTTCTGACAATATTTATTGGCTTGGAATTTTTGATGTCAATTAAACTAGGATTTTTGTATGCTATGGATTTTTGCTTCCTTGCTTGCAGGCAGGCAGGCATGCAGGCTTGCTTGCTTGCAGACAGGCAGACAGCTTGCTTGATTGCATGGAGCATGCTTGCTTGCTTAGTGCTCCATTTTAGGTTTATACTATTTGTATTTGAGAATGCTTGCTTTCAAGATTATTAGTTGAGTCAAATTTTAGGTTGATACTATTTGTAGTTGCTATTTGTTTTTCAACATTATTAAATGAGTCAAATTTGCCTTCACAATCACATGTAGGAATGGTTGATACTATTTGTAATTGAGAATGTCTGCTTTCGAAAAATCATAACTTGAAGAATAGGAGTGTCGTAGGCAGGATGCTTGCAGGCAGGCAGCTTGCTTGCAAGCAGTATGATTGCTTGCTTAGTGCTCCATGTAAGTCTTTTGAAATTTGCCTTTGAAGTAACATAGTTAATGCAATAAGTGTATTGATCATGAGATGATTTGATTGAATTTTTGGTTTTGGTTGTGAAATTGTGCTTATGATCTGACATGCATTTAGTTATTTGAGTTTTGATGTGTTGGGGTTTGATCTTAGTTTGCAGTTTGTTCCAAGGTAGCTTGCTTGGTTTTGCATTGGTTGAGAAATTGGTTAAGCATGCTTGCTTGCTTGCAGGCAGCATGCTTTTCTGAATATAAATGTCTTGCTAATTTTTTTTCAAGATTATTAGTTGAGTCAAATTTGCCTTCTTTGAAAAATCAGTACTTGAAAATTTTGCCTTCTTTGAAAAATCATAACTTGCCTTATTTGAAAAATCATAACTTGAAAAATCAAATTGTGCTTATGTATTAATGGTTGATACTATTTGTAGTTGAGAATGCATGCTTTCGAAAAATCATAACTTGAAGAATAGGAGTGTCGTAGGCAGCATTCTTGCTTGCTTGCAGGCAGGCAGCTTGATTGCTTGCAGGCAGCTTGCTTGCTTGATTGCAGGCACCATCATTGCTTGATTGCAGGCACCATCCTTGCTTGCTTAGTACTCCATTTTAGGTGTCAATACTATTTTTTGTACTTGAGAATGCTCGCTTTCAAGATTATTAGTTGAGTCAAATTTTAGGTTGATACTATTTGTAGTTGCTATTTTTTTTTTCAAGCTTATTAGTTCATGGCATTGATTGCCATTGTAATTTTTTATGACAGGTTCAGACAAGTTTCAATATTGAAAAATACAGAGGAAACTCTGTCGAAATTTTGATTTTTTTTATTGTTCATGACATTGATTGTCATTATAGTCACTTACGTGAAGTATATTTTCTTATGACATGTTCAGATAAATTACTTTAGGGGAGCGTGTTAGAGAAGATGGGTCGATACTTGGGATGGAGTTTGATCCATTGCCACCTGCTGCTTTTGGTGCACCAATAGGTATGACACGACAATTTTCATATTTGAGTTGTTTTGCTTATTGATATCATGCAATGCAACTTTAATATCTATAGCGTACTGGGTATCGTAGAGATTAATTTGGTGTTTTTTTTAAATGGGTTCAATAGTCGTAAGATTCATGCAGCGTCTCTCAATCTCCAATAGTCGTAAAAACCCAATTGCAATTGTCGTAAAAACCCAATTGCAATTGGAGATATTATGTGGTGTTCATGGCATTGATTGCCATTGTAATTTTTTATGACAGGTTCAGACAGGTTTCAATATTGAAAAATACAGAGGAAACTCTGTCGAAATTTTGATTTTTTAGTTGTTCATGACATTGATTGTCATTATAGTCACTTATGTGAAGTATATTTTCTTATGACATGTTTAGATAAATTACTTTATTCAAAAAAATGACATTTTTTTGGATATAATGATATTGTGTGCATGTCTCTTTCGACAATAGTCTGCAATAGTGCCAACGACACGGGTATTACACTAGTTCATCTACAGATTCACCATCAATTGGCAAGTGGGAGTTCATCATGTAATGAAAGGGGTTAATATCAGAAACCCCATCTCCCCAACTGCCCAACAATCGCTCATAAATATAGAATTTTATCACTCACCTCTTCTTCTCCTATTTTTCTTATGTGCTACTAAATTTCTCTGGGGTTTACTGTGATGGATTCAATCAACAGTGAATATATGGTTACTCATCATCTCTCACGGATCTCTAAAGATGCTCATCATCTCTTAGCAGAACTCTCAACATCTGTAAGGAACTCTGTCTAATTATAGAAAAGGTATGGTTTATCATTTTCCTTCATGCAATTGAATTTTTGGTTGAATGTTGTGATGGGTATGTTTAATTTGGTTGACTTTTTGCCCTTTCTTAATTCTCTGCGATTTTTCAATTTTGGGTTTCTCTCCTAAAGAAATATAGTTGAATGTTGTGATGGGTATGTTTAATTTGGTTAAATTTTTGCCCTATCTCTCAAATTTCTGCGATTTTTCAATTTTGGGTTTCTCTCCTAAAGAAATATAGTTGAATGTTGTGATGGGTATGTTTAATTTGGTTAAATTTTTGCCCTATCTCTCAAATTTCTTCGATTTTTCACTTTTGTGTTTTTCTCCTAAAGAAATACAGTTGAATATTGTGATGGGTATGTTTAATTTGGTTGAATGTTGTGATGAGTATGTTTAATTTGGTTGAATATTTGCAATATCTCTCAAATCTCTTCGATTTTTCACTTTTGTGTTTCCATCCTAAAGAAATATGGTTGCATGTTGTGATGGGTATGTTTAATTTGGTTGAATGTTGTTATAGGTATGTTTCATTTTTTTTGAATTTCATTCAAAACAGTTTCCTAAATGTTCGTCAATTACTGGGACATTTATATTCCAGTAGAGAGTCCCTCTCTTTGAATGAAAGTGACCCTTCTACTAACTTGCTTTTCTTAGTAAGCAACCTTAAAAAGTTCTCAATTAAAATGTGATGTTTGTGGTTTGTTGTGAATCCTTCTACTGACTTGCTTTTCTTCAAATGTTTAATTAACTCATTTCCTTCAAATGGTTAATTAACTCATTTCCTTCGGATGTTGACTACTCATGGTGATTTTTCTTCTTCTATCAACAACCATATAACTAAGCATGTATACTCTCATTCTACACGTTGTTTTATTTTTTTGGGATTTCATTTCTACTGTTGAATGTTGTGATAGGGGGTTTTCCTAGCGCCTCTACGTCTTTATCAAATCTCTTCTTTTTTCACTTTTGGGTTTCAATAGCAAAAGAAATTTGGAAAAATGTTGTCACGGGTATATGGAATTTGGTCTATCGTTTTGATGGGTAAGTTGAATTTGGTTGAATATTGAAAATTTTGAGACTGTATATTGCAAAGGTTAATTGTTGAATTTAATTGAATGTTGTGATTGGGTATGTTGAATTTGGTTGAATGTTGCAAATTTTGAGATTGTTGAATTTGGATGGTTGATTATTGCAAAAGTTTATAAAGGTTTAAATAGGGTATTCACAATTTCATGGTTCTGGATTTTTTTTTTTTTTTTTTCTTTTCATTTTCCCTGAAGTTTCATGGTTATGATGGCATTCAAAAACATTACCATCCACAACAATGGCATCCAAATGGCCCTGATTTATCTTCCATGGCTGCAAGTATTTTGTGATGTCTATGAAATTTTAAGCTGAAAAGTGTTCTTGATTTGGTCATTTTTTTTTTTTTTTTAAATCTCTTCTCCTCACTCTCTCCTTTCATTCTTCGATTCGGTGGAGTAGGAGGAGGGGTGAAGCCGAAGAGGAAAAGTAAGATCCTTCTTCTTCTTCTTCAGATCTGAATAACACATGGTTTGTTTTTTTTTTTTTTTTTTTTTTTTTTTTTTTTTTTTTTTTTCAGATCTCTTCGCTCTTAAGACCCTTCTTCTTTAAAATTTTTTTTTTTTTCAAATCTCTTCTCCTCACTCTCTCCTTTCATTCTTCCATTTAGTGGAGGAGGAGGAGGAGAGGTGAAGCCGAATAGGAAAATGAATACTCTCATTCTACACGTTGTTTTATTTTTTTGGGATTTCATTTTCTACTGTTGAATGTTGTGATAGGGGGTTTTCCTAGCGCCTCTACGTCTTTATCAAATCTCTTCTTTTTTCACTTTTGGGTTTCAATAGCAAAAGAAATTTGGGAAAATGTTGTCACGGGTATGTGGAATTTGGTCTATCGTTTTAATGGGTAAGTTGAATTTGGTTGAATATTGAAAATTTTGAGACTGTATATTGCAAAGGTTAATTGTTGAATTTAATTGAATGTTGTGATTGGGTATGTTGAATTTGGTTGAATGTTGCAAATGTTGAGATTGTTGAATTTGGATGGTTGATTATTGCAAAAGTTTATAAAGGTTTAAATAGGGTATTCACAATTTCATGGTTCTGGATTTTTTTTTTTTTTTTTTTTCATTTTCCCTGAAGTTTGATGGTTATGATGGCATTAAAAAATATTACCATCCACAACAATGGCATCCAAATGGCCCTGATTTATCTTCCATGGCTGCAAGTATTTTGTGATGTTTATGAAATTTTAAGCTGAAAAGTGTTCTTGATTTGGTCATTTTTTTTTTTTTAATCTCTTCTCCTCACTCTCTCCTTTCATTCTTCGATTCGGTGGAGTAGGAGGAGGGGTGAAGCCGAAGAGGAAAAGTAAGATCCTTCTTCTTCTTCTTCAGATCTGAATAACACACGGTTTGCTTTTTTTTTTTTTTTTTTTTTTTTTTCAGATCTCTTCGCTCTTAAGACCCTTCTTCTTAAATTTTTTTTTTTTCAAATCTCTTCTCCTCACTCTCTCCTTTCATTCTTCCATTCAGTGGAGGAGGAGGAGGAGAGGTGAAGCCGAATAGGAAAATGAATACTCTCATTCTACACGTTGTTTTATTTTTTTGGGATTTCATTTTCTACTGTTGAATGTTGTGATAGGGGGTTTTCCTAGCGCCTCTACATCTTTATCAAATCTCTTCTTTTTTCACTTTTGGGTTTCAATAGCAAAAGAAATTTGGGAAAATGTTGTCACGGGTATGTGGAATTTGGTCTATTGTTTTGATGGGTAAGTTGAATTTGGTTGAATATTGAAAATTTTGAGACTGTATATTGCAAAGGTTAATTGTTGAATTTAATTGAATGTTGTGATTGGGTATGTTGAATTTGGTTGAATGTTGCAAATTTTGAGACTGTTGAATTTGGATGGTTGATTATTGCAAAAGTTTATAAAGGTTTAAATAGGGTATTCACAATTTCATGGTTCTGGATTTTTTTTTTTTTTTTTTTTTTTTTTTTTTTCATTTTCCCTGAAGTTTGATGGTTATGATGGCATTCAAAAAGATTACCATCCACAACAATGGCATCCAAATGGCCCTGATTTCTCTTCCATGGCTGCAAGTGGCAAGTATTTTGTGATGTCTATGAAATTTTAAGCTGAAAAATGTTCTTGATTTGGTCTTTTTTTATTTTTTTTATTTTTTTATGTTTTTAATCTCTTCTCCTCACTCTCTCCTTTCATTCTTCGATTCGGTGGAGTAGGAGGAGGGGTGAAGCCGAAGAGGAAAAGTAAGATCCTTCTTCTTCTTCTTCTTCAGATCTGAATAACACACGGTTTGCTTTTTTTTTTTTTTTTCCAGATCTCTTCGCTCTTAAGACCCTTCTTCTTTTTAATTTTTTTTTTTAGATCTCTTCTCCTCACTCTCTCCTTTCATTCTTCCATTCGGTGGAGGAGGAGGAGGAGAGGTGAAGTCGAATAGGAAAATGAAGACGCCTTCGCAAATAGAGCTGGTGAGTTATTGATTGGTTGAACATTTTGTTTTGATTTTGTGTGTTTTTAGGTTTTTTATTTGATTGTTTGTTTAGGGTTTTGATTTGTGTGTTTGTAATTGGAAACAGTGGAGACTAATCCTCCGAAAACGTTGAGGTCGGAGCTGTCGGTGAATATCTTTTGGATCTTGGAGAACCCAAGTGTTCTTGGTGATGGGGTTTTCGATATATTCGGAAAGGAGTTGCCTTTTTTGTCTCCAAGGTACTTTAAATGTTGTTCAATTTTATGATTTTTGTGATTATATGTGGTTGCTTTATTTCACTGATTCTCATTTGGGAATTTTAATCAAAAACTGCTTTGTGGTTGCTAAGGTGCTTTGGGTAGGGAAAGCTTTGTCAATTCAGGTGCATCTAGATAAGGAGTTGGCGGAGGCTTTGCTTCAACCAACACAAGCTTTTGTTGAAAGGCAAAAACAAGTATGATCACAAGGTCTGTTGCTCTCTCTTCAAAATCCATATTTTTTTTCAATTTTTTTTTTTTTTTTAATTTGATTGGTTTTTGGGTATGGGGTTATTTGTTTTGGAGTTAAAATGCTTCATTGCTTTATTTTGATTAGATTTTGTGGTTGTTTGAAATTAATTGAATGATTTTGAGTTTTTTGTATGTGGGGGAAGTGCAACATTTTGATTAGATTTGGGTTTTTTTTTGTTGGTAATTGATTGGTTTGGGTTTTGATGAATTTGCCTTCTTGGCGGAGAAGATGAAAGGCAAAAACAAGTATGATCACAAGGTCTGTTGCTCTCTCTTCAAAATCCATATTTTTTTTTCAATTTTTATTTTTTTTGAATTTTATTGGTTTTTTGGTATGGGGTTATTTGTTTTGGAGTTAAAATGCTTCATTGCTATATTTTGATTAGATTTTGTGGTTGTTTGAAATTAATTGAATGATTTTGAGTTTTTTGTATGTGGGGGAAGTGCAACATTTTGATTAGATTTGGGTTTTTTTTTTGTTGGTAATTGATTGGTTTGGGTTTTGATGAATTTGCCTTCTTGGCGGAGAAGATGAAAGGCAAAAACAAGTATGATCACAAGGTCTGTTGCTCTCTCTTCAAAATCCATATTTTTTTTCATTTTTTTTTTTGAATTTGATTGGTTTTTGAGTATGGGGTTATTTGTTTTGGAGTTAAAATGCTTCATTCCTTTATTTTGATTAGATTTTGTGGTTGTTTGAAATTAATTGAATGATTTTGAGTCAGAGTATGTGGGGAAGTGCAACATTTTGATTAGATTTGGGTTTTTTTTTGTTGGTAATTAATTGGTTTGGGTTTGGGTTTTGTTGATTTTGCAGGGAAAATGTGAGCAGATGGCAGAGTATATAAAAAAGTTGAGGCTTTGTATTCGGTCGTTTATAGAGCTCGAAGAAAGTTATCTACTTGAGCAGAAAAAGCTTCGCTATTTGTTGGAGTCTGCAGATATGAAATGCACAGAAATAGGTAATTGAGGATTAACATTGTGTTTTGGTGCAATTGTGATTTTGTTGAAGACAGTTTTTCATTTAATTTGATTTGTTGTTTTTTTATTTGATTAGAGACACAAACAAAGCATAAAAAAACCCATCATTTCCATGGCAACCTCCCAATTCCTCTGCATCTCATCTCTTCACACTTCCTTTAATTTTGTTTAACCGCTTTGATCATAACAAAGGTTTCTGATTCCCAAACTGCAAATAAGCAAGTTGAGGTATGTGTGGATTATAGGTTTGTGTGGGTTATAGTTTTGGGTTTTTTTTTGTTGGTAATTGATTGGTTTGGGTTTGGGTTTTGATGAATTTGCCTTCTTGGCGGAGAAGATGAAAGGCAAGAACAAGTATGACAACTAAGCCTACCTGCCTATTCAAGCATGCTGCCTGCAAGCAAGCAAGCTGCCTGCCTGCAAGCATCAGAACACTTCAATGGAAGGTAAAAGACTTTTAAGTTCACTGTCCCTTCCATGAAGTTGCTAAATCTTTTTAGTACTATATAAGTTCGTTAAAAAAAGGACCACTTAGCCTACCTACCTGTTCAAGCATGCTGCCTGCAAGCAAGCAAGCTGCCTGCCTGCCTGCCTGCAAGCATGTTGCCTGCAAGCAATCAAGCTGCCTGCCTGCCTGCAAGCATCAGAACACTTCAATGGAAGGTAAACGACTTTTAAGTTCACTGTCCCTTCCTTGAAGTTGCTAAATCTTTTTAGTACTATATAAGTTCGTTAAAAAAATGACCACTAAGCCTACCTGCCTGCTCAAGCATGCTGCCTGCAAGCAAGCAAGTTGCCTGCCTGCCTGCAAGCATCAGAACACTTCAATGGAAGTTAAAAGACTTTTAAGTTCACTGTCCCTTCCATGAAGTTGCTAAATCTTTTTAGTACTATATAAGTTCGTTAAAAAAAGGACCACTAAGCCTACCTGCCTGTTCAAGCATGCTGCCTGCAAGCAAGCTGCCTGCCTGCCTGCTTGCAAGCATGCTGCCTGCCTGCAAGCATCAGAACACTTCAATGGAAGGTAAATGACTTTTAAGTTCACTGTCCCTTCCATGAAGTTGCTAAATCTTTTTAGTACTATATAAGTTCGTTAAAATAAGGACCACTAAGCCTACCTGCCTGTTCAAGCATGCTGTCTGCAAGCAAGCAAGCTGCCTGCCTGCAAGCATCAGAACAATTCAATGGAAGGTAAAAGACTTTTAAGTTCACTGTCCCTTCCATGAAGTTGATAAATCTTTTTAGTACTATATAAGTTCGTTAAAAAAAGGACTACTAAGCCTACCTGCCTGTTCAAGCATGCTGCCTGCAAGCAAGCTGCCTGCCTGCAACCATCAGAACACTTCAATGGAAGGTAAAAGACTTTTAAGTTCACTGTCCCTACCATGAAGTTGATAAATCTTTTTAGTACTATATAAGTTCGTTAAAAAAAGGACCACTAAGCCTACCTGCTTGTTCAAGCATGTTGCCTGCAAGCAAGCAAGCTGCCTGCCTGCAAGCATCAAAACACTTCAATGGAAGGTAAAAGACTTTTAAGTTCATTGTCCCTTCCATGATGTTGATAAATCTTTTTAGTACTATATAAGTTCGTTAAAAAAAGGACCACTAAGCCTACCTGCCTGTTCAAGCATGCTGCCTGCAAGCAAGCAAGCAAGCTGCATGCCTGTAAGCATCAGAACACTTTAATGTTGAAGATGATGGTTATATGGTGCGTTCTTAGAGAGATTTTTGTGAATGCTAATTTATGTGAGAAAAAATAAACGGCTAAAAAATGCATCTCAATATTCTTCTAAACTGAATGTGGTATTTCGTTTTCCCTAATGACATTCTGTTTCTTAACTGTTGAGCCCTATTACAAAAGCTTTTTTAGTACTAAAACTGATGATTATACAATGTTTTACTAAACTAAATGTGGTACGATGTATTCCTATTAAAAATGAAATAAAAACCCAATTGCGATTATTCTACAATTCCGTGCAAGTGCGATGTACTCTATCGTAGTGCCAACGGCACGGGTATTACACTAGAGGTGAAAGGATGAGTACCATATTTACCCATGGACTTGCTTTTCCAAATATATGTCTTGGATGCCGAGTTTTTCCTTCAATGGGACCTAAATCACCAAATTATTTGAACAATATAGGCTTAATATAAGATAAGGCAAAGAAAACAGACATTGAAATTGGAACTAGATTTACTTGAAGTAGCATTCCATCCAACAAAAAGAAGAGAGAGAACCTGATGAAAATCAAATCAGAACACTTCAATGGATGGTAAAAGACTTTTAAGTTCACTGTCCCTTCCATGAAGTTGCTAAATCTTTTTAATACTATATAAGTTCGTTAAAAAAAGGACCACTAAGCCTGCCTGCCTGTTCAAGCAAGCAAGCTGCCTGCCTGCAAGCATCAGAACACTTCAATGGAAGGTAAAAGACTTGGAAGTTCACTGTCCCTTCCATGAAGTTGCTAAATCTTTTTAGTACTATATAGTTTCGTTAAAAAAAGGATCACTAAGCCTACCTGCCTGTTCAAGCATGCTGCCTGCAAGCAAGCAAGCTGCCTGCCTACCTGCCTGCAAGCATCAGAACACTTCAATGGAAGGTAAAAGACTTTTAAGTTCATTGTCCCTTCCATGAAGTTGCTAAATCTTTTTAGTAATATATAAGTTCGTTAGAAAAAGGACCACTAAGCCTACCTGCCTGTTCAAGCATGCTGCAAGCAAGCTGCCTGCCTGCCAGCAAGCAAGCATCAGAACACTTCAATGGAAGGTAAAAGACTTTTAAGTTCACTGTCCCTTCCATGAAGTTGCTAAATCTTTTTAGTACTATATAAGTTCGTTAAAAAAAGGACCACTAAGCCTACCTGCCTGTTCAAGCATGCTGCCTGCCTGCAAGCATCAGAACACTTCAATGGAAGGTAAATGACTTTTAAGGTAAATGACCTAGTGGTCCTTTTTTTAAAGAACTTATATAGTACTAAAAAGATTTAGCAACTTCATGGAAGGGACAGTGAACTTAAAAGTCATTTACCTTCTATTGAAGTGTTCTGATGCAGGCAGGCAGGCAGCATGCTTGAACAGGCAGGTAGGCTTAGTGGTCCTTTTTTTAATGAACTTATATAGTACTAAAAAGATTTAGCAACTTCATGGAAGGGACAGTGAACTTAAAAGTCTTTTACCTTCCATTGAAGTGTTCTGATGCTTGCAGGCAGGCAGGTAGCTTGCTTGCTTGCAGGCAGGCAGGCAACTTGCTTGCAGGCAGCATGCTTGCAGGCAGCATGCTTGAGCAGGCAGGTAGGCTTAGTGGTCATTTTTTTAACGAACTTATATAGTACTAAAAAGATTTAGCAACTTCATGGAAGGGACAGTGAACTTAAAAGTCTTTTACCTTCCATTGAAGTGTTCTGATGCTTGCAGGCAGGCAGCTTGCTTGCTTGCAGGCAACATGCTTGAACAGGCAGGTAGGCTTAGTGGTCCTTTTTTTAACGAACTTATATAGTACTAAAAAGATTTAGTAACTTCATGGAAGGGACAGTGAACTTAAAAGTCTTTTACCTTCTATTGAAGTGTTCTGATGCTTGCAGGCAGGCAGGCAGGCAGCTTGCTTGCTTGCTTGCAGGAAGCATGCTTGCAGGCAGGCAGCTTGCTTGCTTGCAGGCAGCATGCTTGAACAGGCAGGTAGGCTTAGTTGTCATACTTGTTCTTGCCTTTCATCTTCTCCGCCAAGAAGGCAAATTCATCAAAACCCAAACCCAAACCAATCAATTACCAACAAAAAAAAACCCAAAACTATAACCCACACAAACCTATAATCCACACATACCTCAACTTGCTTATTTGCAGTTTGGAATCAGAAACCTTTGTTATGATCAAAGCGGTTAAACAAAATTAAAGGAAGTGTGAAGAGATGAGATGCAGAGGAATTGGGAGGTTGCCATGGAAATGATGGGTTTTTTTATGCTTTGTTTGTGTCTCTAATCAAATAAAAAAACAACAAATCAAATTAAATGAAAAACTGTCTTCAACAAAATCACAATTGCACCAAAACACAATGCTAATCCTCAATTACCTATTTCTGTGTATTTCATATCTGCAGACTCCAACAAATAGCGAAGCTTTTTCTGCTCAAGTAGATAACTTTCTTCGAGCTCTATAAACGACCGAATACAAAGCCTCAACTTTTTTATATACTCTGCCATCAGCTCACATTTTCCCTGCAAAATCAACAAAACCCAAACCCAAACCCAAACCAATCAATTACCAACAAAAAAAAACCCAAATCTAATCAAAATGTTGCACTTCCCCACATACTCTGACTCAAAATCATTCAATTAATTTCAAACAACCACAAAATCTAATCAAAATAAAGGAATGAAGCATTTTAACTCCAAAACAAATAACCCCATACTCAAAAACCAATCAAATTAAAAAAAAAAATGAAAAAAAATATGGATTTTGAAGAGAGAGCAACAGACCTTGTGATCATACTTGTTCTTGCCTTTCATCTTCTCCGCCAAGAAGGCAAATTCATCAAAACCCAAACCAATCAATTACCAACAAAAAAAAACCCAAATCTAATCAAAATGTTGCACTTCCCCCACATACAAAAAACTCAAAATCATTCAATTAATTTCAAACAACCACAAAATCTAATCAAAATAAAGCAATGAAGCATTTTAACTCCAAAACAAATAACCCCATACCCAAAAACCAATCAAATTAAAAAAAAAAAAAAATTTGAAAAAAAATATGGATTTTGAAGAGAGAGCAACAGACCTTGTGATCATACTTGTTTTTGCCTTTCAACAAAAGCTTGTGTTGGTTGAAGCAAAGCCTCCGCCAACTCCTTATCTAGATGCACCTGAATTGACAAAGCTTTCCCTACCCAAAGCACCTTAGCAACCACAAAGCAGTTTTTGATTAAAATTCCCAAATGAGAATCAGTGAAATAAAGCAACCACATATAATCACAAAAATCATAAAATTGAACAACATTTAAAGTACCTTGGAGACAAAAAAGGCAACTCCTTTCCGAATATATCGAAAACCCCATCACCAAGAACACTTGGGTTCTCCAAGATCCAAAAGATATTCACCGACAGCTCCGACCTCAACGTTTTCGGAGGATTAGTCTCCACTGTTTCCAACTACAAACACACAAATCAAAACCCTAAACAAACAATCAAATTAAAAACCTCAAAACACACAAAATCAAAACAAAATCTTCAACCAATCAATAACTCACCAGCTCTATTTGCGAAGGCGTCTTCATTTTCCTATTCGCCTTCACCTCTCCTCCTCCTCCTCCACCGAATGGAAGAATGAAAGGAGAGAGTGAGGAGAAGAGATCCGAAAAAAAAATTTAAAAAGAAGAAGGGTCTTAGAGCGAAGAGATCTAAAAAAAAAAGCAAACCGTGTGTTATTCAGATCTGAAGAAGAAGGATCTTACTTTTCCTCTTCGGCTTCACCCCTCCTCCTACTCCACCGAATCGAAGAATGAAAGGAGAGAGTGAGGAGAAGAGTTTAAAAAAAAAAAAAAAAGACCAAATCAAGAACACTTTTCAGCTTAAAATTTCATAGACATCACAAAATACTTACCACTTGCAGCCATGGAAGAGAAATCAGGGCCATTTGGATGCCATTGTTGTGGATGGTAATCTTTTTGAATGCCATCATAACCATCAAACTTCAGGGAAAATGAAAAAAAAAAAAAAAAAAAATCCAGAACCATGAAATTGTGAATACCCTATTTAAACCTTTATAAACTTTTGCAATAATCAACCATCCAAATTCAACAGTCTCAAAATTTGCAACATTCAACCAAATTCAACATACCTAATCACAACATTCAATTAAATTCAATAATTAACCTTTGCAATATACAGTCTCAAAATTTTCAATATTCAACCAAATTCAACTTACCCATCAAAACAATAGACCAAATTCAACATACCCGTGACAAACTGACAACATTTTCCCAAATTTCTTTTGCTATTGAAACCCAAAAGTGAAAAAAGAAGAGATTTGATAAAGACGTAGAGGCGCTAGGAAAACCCCCTATCACAACATTCAACAGTAGAAAATGAAATCCCAAAAAAATAAAACAACGTGTAGTTAGAGGAGTATACATGCTTAGTTATATGGTTGTTGAAAGAAGAAAAAAATCACCATGAGTAGTCAACATCCGAAGGAAAATAGTTAATTAACCATTTGAAGGAAATGAGTTAATTAAACATTTGAAGAAAAGCAAGTCAGTAGAAGGATTCACAACAAACCACAAACATCACATTTTAATTGAGAACTTTTTAAGATTGCTTACTAAGAAAAGCAAGTAAGTAGAAGGGTCACATTCATTCAAAGAGAGGGACTCTCTACTGGAATATAAATGTCCCAGTAATTGACGAACATTTAGGAAACTGCTTTGAATGAAATTCAAAAAAAATGAAACATACCTAAAACAACATTCAACCAAATTAAACATACCCATCACAACAAGCAACCATATTTCTTTAGGATGGAAACCCAAAAGTGAAAAATCGAAGAGATTTGAGAGATATTGCAAATATTCAACCAAATTAAACATACTCATCACAACATTCAACCAAATTAAACATACCCATCACAATATTCAACCGTATTTCTTTAGGAGAAAAACACAAAATTGAAAAATCGAAGAAATTTGAGAGATAGGGCAAAAATTTAACCAAATTAAACATACCCATCACAACATTCAACTATATTTCTTTAAGAGAGAAACCCAAAATTGAAAAATCGCAGAAATTTGAGAGATAGGGCAAAAATTTAACCAAATTAAACATACCCATCACAACATTCAACTATATTTCTTTAGGAGAGAAACCCAAAATTGAAAAATCGCAGAGAATTAAGAAAGGGCAAAAAGTCAACCAAATTAAACATACCCATCACAACATTCAACCAAAAATTCAATTGCATGAAGGAAAATGATAAACCATACCTTTTCTATAATTAGACAGAGTTCCTTACAGATGTTGAGAGTTCTGCTAAGAGATGATGAACATCTTTAGAGATCCGTGAGAGATGATGAGTAACCATATATTCACTGTTGATTGAATCCATCACAGTAAACCCCAAAGAAATTTAGTAGCACATAAGAAAAATAGGAGAAGAAGAGGTGAGTGATAAAATTCTATATTTATGAGCGATTGTTGGGCAGTTGGGGAGATGGGGTTTCTGATATTAACCCCTTTCATTACATGATGAACTCCCATGAACTCCCATGAACTCCCACTTGCCAATTGATGGTGAATCTGTAGATGAATAACAGAATGGTGGAGAGAGTGAGGAAAGTCTTCTCTGAGAAGAAATGAATGGAAGAGAAAGGAGATGGGTCCTTCTTCTTCTTTGGTCCTTCTTCTTCTCTTCTCTGCTTCGAGAAAGGAGATAGTTTGGGTGGGAGGGGTTTGGGTAGAGGAAGAGAGGGGAAAGGAGAGGGAGAGGAAAGCATCGGGTTTTTTTTTTTTCATTTAACTTCTGCCATAAACATAAGTTGTTGCCACGTAGGACAAACTCTCACAGAACACTGTTCATGAACAGTAAAAAGCCTATCTAAATTGTAAGATAGATTTTGACAGAGCTTCCCATTTTGAAATATTTAAACTTGTCATAAGCATTTGTACCTCACATAATTTGGCATTCACAAAAACTTGTTGTCTCAGCGCAATATATATTCACCGTTTTCAGTATATTAAAAGACTTTTTTTGGCGGTCGAAGAGACACGCACACAATATAATTTTATCCAAAATGTCAATTTTATGAATAAAGTAATTTATCTGAACATGTTATAAGAAGCAAAAACTCAAAATTTCGACAGAGTCTCCTTTGTATTTTTCAATATATTGAAACATGTCTAAACCTGTCATACAAATTTATAATGGCAATCAATGCCATGAACACAAAATAATATCTCCACACGCCAAAATAATATAAAAACATTTAAGTACATCAAAGCCATACATTATTTATACTTATACGCATTTAAAGAGCATGGTTTCCACCATTTCTCATTTCAAAAAATTATCTGAACATGTCATAAGAAGTAAAAACTCAAAATTTCGACAGAGTCTCCGTTGTATTTTTCAATATTAACACCTGTCTGAAATTGTCATACAAATTTATAATGGCATTCCATGCGATGAACACCAAATATATATCCACACGCAAAAAAAATATAAAAACATTTAAGTACATCAAAGCCATACATTATTTATACCTATACGCATTTAAAGAGCATGGTTTCCACCATTTCTCTTTTCAAAAAATGAGAACAAAATGAACCCACAATATACAAAAATGGGTTAAACTGCATATGTACATCAAAACTATATATCAACAAATGCTCCAAACATTTTCTGCATCACATTATCAAATGACTCGGCGTCTATATGCACTAACTTTGAGCAAGGAGGGAATATGACTGAAATCTACAAATTTATCACACACAATATTAGAAAAAGAATGTTAATAAAATAAGCTATTTTCAATCATCTTTAGAGATAAACTACCTTATTTGCCAATTTTCAATGACGCCCACCATTATACTTTTGTTTTTTAATGGGTTTTTTGAACTCCTCGACAATGATATCCCAATTCTACAAAAATGTATCAAAAATATTAGATTCATATCGTATGAAAGCAAAATATAAAAATCAATAGAAAATTTATTAAAACATACCTTAAAAAAATTCTTACAACAAAACTTCTGGATAAACAATATTGGTCGTAGAATCCAGTGAACTTCATGGAAGGGACAGTGAACTTAAAAGTCTTTTACCTTCCATTGAAGTGTTCTGATGCTTGCAGGCAGGCAGCTTGCTTGCTTGCAGGCAACATGCTTGAACAGGCAGGTAGGCTTAGTGGTCCTTTTTTTAAAGAACTTATATAGTACTAAAAAGATTTAGCAACTTCATGGAAGGGACAGTGAACTTAAAAGTCATTTACCTTCCATTGAAGTGTTCTGATGCTTGCAGGCAGGCAGCTTGCTTGCTTGCAGGCAGCATGCTTGAACAGGCAGGTAGGCTTAGTGGTCCTTTTTTTAACGAATTTATATAGTACTAAAAAGATTTATCAACTTCATGGAAGGGACAGTGAACTTAAAAGTCTTTTACCTTCCATTGAAGTGTTCTGATGCTTGCTTGCTTGCAGGCAGCAAGCTTGAACAGGCAGGTAGGCTTAGTGGTCCTTTTTTTAACGAACTTATATAGTACTAAAAAGATTTAGCAACTTCATGTAAGGGACAGTGAACTTAAAAGTCATTTACCTTCCATTGAAGTGTTTTGATGCTTGCAGGCAGGCAGCTTGCTGGCTTGCAGGCAACATGCTTGCAGGCAGGCAGCTTGCTTGCTTGCAGGCAGCATGCTTGAACAGGCAGGTAGGCTTAGTGGTCCTTTTTTTAACGAACTTATATAGTACTAAAAAGATTTAGCAACTTCATGGAAAGGGCAGTGAACTTAAAAGTCTTTTACCTTCCATTGAAGTGTTCTGATGCTTGCAGGCAGGCAGGCAGGCAGCTTGCAGGCAGCATGCTTGCAGGCAGGCAGGCAGCTTGCTTATTTGCAGGCAGCATGCTTGAACAGGTAGGTAGGCTTAGTGGTCCTTTTTTTAACGAACTTATATAGTACTAAAAAGATTTAGCAACTTCATGGAAGGGACAGTGAACTCAAAAGTCTTTTACCTTCCATTGAAGTGTTCTGATGCTTGCAGGCAGGCAGCTTGCTTGCTTGCAGGCAGCATGCTTGAAAGGCAGGTAGGCTTAGTTGTCATACTTGTTCTTGCCTTTCATCTTCTCCGCCAAGAAGGCAAATTCATCAAAACCCAAACCCATACCTCAACTTGCTTTTTTGCAGTTTGGGAATCAGAAACCTTTGTTATGATCAAAGCCGTCAAACAAAATTAAAGGAAGTGTGAAGAGATGAGATGCAGAGGAATTTGGAGGTTGCCATGGAAATGATGGGTTTTTTTGATGCTTTGTTTGTGTCTAATCAAATAAAAAAACAACAAATCAAATTAAATGAGAAAATGTCTTCAACAAAATCACAATTGCACCAAAACACAATGCTAATCCTCAATTACCTATTTCTGTGCATTTCATATCTGCAGACTCCAACAAATAGCGAAGCTTTTTCTGCTCAAGTAGATAACTTTCTTCGAGCTCTATAAACGACCGAATACAAAGCCTCAACTTTTTTATATACTCTGCCATCTGCTCACATTTTCCCTGCAAAATCAACAAAACCCAAACCCAAACCAATCAATTACCAACAAAAAAAAACCCAAATCTAATCAAAATGTTGCACTTCCCCACATACTCTGACTCAAAATTAGTCAATTAATTTCAAACAACCACAAAATCTAATCAAAATAAAGGAATGAAGCATTTTAACTCCAAAACAAATAACCCCATACTCAAAAACCAATCAAATTCAAAAAAAAAAATGAAAAAAAATATGGATTTTGAAGAGAGAGCAACAGACCTTGTGATCATACTTGTTCTTGCCTTTCATCTTCTCCGCCAAGAAGGCAAATTCATCAAAACCCAAACCAATCAATTACCAACAAAAAAAAACCCAAATCTAATCAAAATGTTGCACTTCCCCCACATACAAAAAACTCAAAATCATTCAATTAATTTCAAACAACCACAAAATCTAATCAAAATAAAGCAATGAAGCATTTTAACTCCAAAACAAATAACCCCATACCCAAAAACCAATCAAATTCAAAAAAAAAAAAAAATTGAAAAAAAATATGGATTTTGAAGAGAGAGCAACAGACCTTGTGATCATACTTGTTTTTGCCTTTCAACAAAAGCTTGTGTTGGTTGAAGCAAAGCCTCCGCCAACTCCTTATCTAGATGCACCTGAATTGACAAAGCTTTCCCTATCCAAAGCACCTTAGCAACCACAAAGCAGTTTTTGATTAAAATTCCCAAATGAGAATCAGTGAAATAAAGCAACCACATATAATCACAAAAATCATAAAATTGAACAACATTTAAAGTACCTTGGAGACAAAAAAGGCAACTCATTTCCGAATATATCGAAAACCCCATCACCAAGAACACTTGGGTTCTCCAAGATCCAAAAGATATTCACCGACAGCTCCGACCTCAACGTTTTCGGAGGATTAGTCTCCACTGTTTCCAATTACAAACACACAAATCAAAACCCTAAACAAACAATCAAATAAAAAACCTAAAAACACACAAAATCAAAACAAAATCTTCAACCAATCAATAACTCACCAGCTCTATTTGCGAAGGTGACTTCATTTTCCTATTCGACTTCACCTCTCCTCCTCCTCCTCAAAGGAGAGAGTGAGGAGAAGAGATCTAAAAAAAAAATTTAAAAAGAAGAAGGGTCTTAAGAGCGAAGAGATCTGGAAAAAAAAAAAAAACCGTGTGTTATTCAGATCTGGAGAAGAAGAAGAAGAAAGATCCTACTTTTCCTCTTCGGCTTCACCCCTCCTCCTACTCCACCGAATCGAAGAATGAAAGGAGGGAGTGAGGAGAAGAGATTAAAAAAAAAAAAAAAAGACCAAATCAAGAACACTTTTCAGCTTAAAATTTCATAGACATCACAAAATACTTGCCACTTGCAGCCATGGAAGAGAAATCAGGGCCATTTGGATGCCATTGTTGTGGATGGTAATCTTTTTGAATGCCATCATAACCATCAAACTTCAGGGAAAATGAAAAAAAAAAAAAAAAAATCCAGAACCATGAAATTGTGAATACCCTATTTAAACCTTTATAAACTTTTGCAATAATCAACCATCCAAATTCAACAGTCTCAAAATTTGCAACATTCAACCAAATTCAACATACCCAATCACAACATTCAATTAAATTCAACAATTAACCTTTGCAATATACAGTCTCAAAATTTTCAATATTCAACCAAATTCAACTTACCCATCAAAACAATAGACCAAATTCCACATACCCGTGACAACATTTTCCCAAATTTCTTTTGCTATTGAAACCCAAAAGTGAAAAAAGAAGAGATTTGATAAAGACGTAGAGACGCTAGGAAAACCCCCTATCACAACATTCAACAGTAGAAAATGAAATCCCAAAAAAATAAAACAACGTGTAGAATGAGAGTATTCATTTTCCTATTCGGCTTCACCTCTCCTCCTCCTCCTCCACCGAATGGAAGAATGAAAGGAGAGAGTGAGGAGAAGAGATTTGAAAAAAAAAAATTTTAAAGAAGAAGGGTCTTAAGAGCGAAGAGATCTGGAAAAAAAAAAGCAAACCGTGTGTTATTCAGATCTGAAGAAGAAGAAGGATCTTACTTTTCCTCTTCGGCTTCGCCCCTCCTCCTACTCCACCGAATCGAAGAATGAAAGGAGAGAGTGAAGAGAAGAGATTAAAAAAAAAAATGACCAAATCAAGAACACTTTTCAGCTTAAAATTTCATAGACATCACAAAATACTTGCCACTTGTAGCCATGGAAGAGAAATCAGGGCCATTTGGATGCCATTGTTGTGGATGGTAATCTTTTTGAATGCCATCATAACCATCAAACTCAGGGAAAATGAAAAAAAAAAAAAAATCCAGAACCATGAAATTGTGAATACCCTATTTAAACCTTTATAAACTTTTGCAATAATCAACCATCCAAATTCAACAATCTCAAAATTTGCAACATTCAACCAAATTCAACATACCCAATCACAACATTCAATTAAATTCAACAATTAACCTTTGCAATATACAGTCTCAAAATTTTCAATATTCAACCAAATTCAACTTACCCATCAAAACAATAGACCAAATTCCAGATACCCGTGACAACATTTTCCCAAATTTCTTTTGCTATTGAAACCCAAAAATGAAAAAAGAAGAGATTTGATAAAGACGTAGAGGCGCTAGGAAAACCCCCTATCACAACATTCAACAGTAGAAAATGAAATTCCAAAAAAATAAAACAACGTGTAGAATGAGAGTATACATGCTTAGTTATATGGTTGTTGAAAGAAGAAAAAAATCACCATGAGTAGTCAACATCCGAAGGAAATGAGTCAATTAACCATTTGAAGGAAATGAGTTAATTAAACATTTGAAGAAAAGCAAGTCAGTAGAAGGATTCACAACAAACCACAAACATCACATTTTAATTGAGAACTTTTTAAGGTTGCTTACTAAGAAAAACAAGTTAGTAGAAGGGTCACATTCATTCAAAGAGAGGGACTCTCTACTGGAATATAAATGTCCCAGTAATTGACGAATATTTAGGAAACTGCTTTGAATGAAATTAAAAAAAAATGAAACATACCTATAACAACATTCAACCAAATTAAACATACCCATCACAACATGCAACCATATTTCTTTAGGATGGAAACACAAAAGTGAAAAATCGAAGAGATTTGAGAGATATTGCAAATATTCAACCAAATTAAACATACTCATCACAACATTCAACCAAATTAAACATACCCATCACAATATTCAACCGTATTTCTTTAGGAGAAAAACACAAAAGTGAAAAATCGAAGAAATTTGAGAGATAGGGCAAAAATTTAACCAAATTAAACATACCCATCACAACATTCAACTATATTTCTTTAGGAGAGAAACCCAAAATTGAAAAATCGCAAAGAATTAAGAAAGGGCAAAAAGTCAACCAAATTAAACATACCCATCACAACATTCAACCAAAAATTCAATTGCATGATCAACTATATTTCTTTAGGAGAGAAACCCAAAATTGAAAAATCGCAGAGAATTTAGAAAGGGCAAAAAGTCAACCAAATTAAACATACTCATCACAACATTCAACCAAAAATTCAATTGCATGAAGGAAAATGATAAACCATACCTTCTCTATAATTAGACAGAGTTCCTTACAGATGTTGAGAGTTCTGCTAAGAGATGATGAGCATCTTTAGAGATCCGTGAGAGATGATGAGTAACCATATATTCACTGTTGATTGAATCCATCACAGTAAACCCCAGAGAAATTTAGTAGCACATAAGAAAAATAGGAGAAGAAGAGGTGAGTGATAAAATTCTATATTTATGAGCGATTGTTGGGGAGATGGGGTTTCTGATATTAACCCCTTTCATTACATGATGAACTCCCATGAACTCCCATGAACTCCCACTTGCCAATTGATGGTGAATCTGTAGATGAATAACAGAATGGTGGAGAGAGTGAGGAAAGTCTTCTCTGAGAAGAAATGAATGGAAGAGAGAGGAGATGGGTCCTTCTTCTTCTTTGGTCCTTCTTCTTCTCTTCTCTGCTTCGAGAAAGGAGAGAGTTTGGGTGGGAGGGGTTTGGGTAGAGGAAGAGAGGGGAAAGGAGAGGGAGAGGAAAGCATCGGGTTTTTTTTTTCATTTAACTTCTGCCATAAACATAAGTTGTTGCCACGTAGGACAAACTCTCATAGAACACTGTTCATGAACAGTAAAAAAGCCTATCTAAATTGTAAGATAGACTAGTGGAATACCCGTGCCGTTGGCACTATCGCAGATTACATCATACTTAAACGGCTATGTTGAATACTCAAATTTGTGATTTTATTTAAATTTTTAAAAACACTTGAATAATTGTCTATTACAATAGTTATGATGAATTAATTTTGTAAAAAGTTAATACTATTGAACAGTAAAACAATGTTAATAAATCTGATCAACGCAACCAATGTGCTAAGGAATTTAATCTCCACCAAATGTCAGCTTAACTAAAAATAAGAAGGAAATATCCCATGTTTGTCCAAGTGAGTATTGGCTGAAATTGATACCCAATTTAGTAAAGCAGCAGTTGAAGAAACATAATTTAATTAGGACAAACAGAATGACATAATCGATTAGGAAGAATATCAAGATGAATATTTAACAAAAATTATAAAATATTTAAAATTTTGACAGAGCTTCCCATTTTGAAATATTTAAACTTGTCATAAGCATTTGTACCTCACATAATTTGGCATTCACAAAAACTTGTTGTCTCAGTGCAATATATATTCACCGTTTTCAGTATATTAAAAGAGTTTTTTTGGCGGTCGAAGAGACACGCACACAATATAATTTTATCCAAAATGTCAATTTTATGAATAAAGTAATTTATCTGAACATGTTATAAGAAGCAAAAACTCAAAATTTCGACAGAGTCTCCTTTGTATTTTTCAATATATTGAAACATGTCTAAACCTGTCATACAAATTTATAATGGCAATCAATGCCATGAACACAAAATAATATCTCCACACGCCAAAATAATATAAAAACATTTAAGTACATCAAAGCCATACATTATTTATACTTATATGCATTTAAAGAGCATGGTTTCCACCATTTCTCATTTCAAAAAATTATCTGAACATGTCATAAGAAGTAAAAACTCAAAATTTCGACAAAGTCTCCGTTGTATTTTTCAATATTAACACCTGTCTGAAATTGTCATACAAATTTATAATGGCATTCCATGCCATGAACACCAAATATATATCCACACGCAAAAAAAATATAAAAACATTTAAGTACATCAAAGCTATACATTATTTATACCTATACGCATTTAAAGAGCATGGTTTCCACCATTTCTCTTTTCAAAAAATGAGAACAAAAGGAACCCACAATATACAAAAATGGGTTAAACTGCATATGTACATCAAAACTATATATCAACAAATGCTCCAAACATTTTCTGCATCACATTATCAAATGACTCGGCGTCTATATGCACCAACTTTGAGCAAGGAGGGAATATGACTGAAATCTACAAATTTATCACACACAATATTAGAAAAAGAATGTTAATAAAATAAGTTATTTTCAATCATCTTTAGAGATAAACTACCTTATTTGCCAATTTTCAATGACGCCCACCATTATACTTTTGTTTTTTAATGGGTTTTTTGAACTCCTCGACAATGATATCCCAATTCTACAAAAATGTATCAAAAATATTAGATTCATATCGTATGAAAGCAAAATATAAAAATCAATAGGAAATTTATTAAAACATACCTTAAAAAAATTCTTACAACAAAACTTCTGGATAAACAATATTGGTCGTAGAATCCAGTGAACTTCATGGAAGGGACAGTGAACTTAAAAGTCATTTACCTTCCATTGAAGTGTTCTGATGCTTGCAGGCAGGCAGCTTGCTTGCTTGCAGGCAGCATGCTTGAACAGGCAGGTAGGCTTAGTGGTCCTTTTTTTAAAGAACTTATATAGTACTAAAAAGATTTAGCAACTTCATGGAAGGGACAGTGAACTTAAAAGTCATTTACCTTCCATTGAAGTGTTCTGATGCTTGCAGGCAGGCAGGCAGGCAACATGCTTGAACAGGCAGGTAGGCTTAGTGGTCCTTTTTTTAACGAACTTATATAGTACTAAAAAGATTTATCAACTTCATGGAAGGGACAGTGAACTTAAAAGTCTTTTACCTTCCATTGAAGTGTTCTGATGCTTGCTTGCAGGCAGGCAGGCAGCTTGCTTGCAGCATGCTTGAACAGGCAGGTAGGCTTAGTGGTCCTTTTTCTAACGAACTTATATATTACTAAAAAGATTTAGCAACTTCAAGGAAGGGACAATGAACTTAAAAGTCTTTTACCTTCCATTGAAGTGTTCTGATGCTTGCAGGCAGGCAGCTTGCTTGCTTGCAGGCAGGCAGTTTGCTTGCTTGCAGGCAACATGCTTGAACAGGCAGGTAGGCTTAGTGATCCTTTTTTTAACGAACTTATATAGTACTAAAAAGATTTAGCAACTTCATGGAAGGGACAGTGAACTTAAAAGTCTTTTACCTTCCATTGAAGTGTTCTGATGCTTGCAGGCAGGCAGCTTGCTTGCTTGAACAGGCAGGCAGGCTTAGTGGTCCTTTTTTTAACGAACTTATATAGTACTAAAAAGATTTAGCAACTTCATGGATGGGACAGTGAACTTAAAAGTCTTTTACCTTCCATTGAAGTGTTCTGATTTGATTTTCATCAGGTTCTCTCTCTTCTTTTTGTTGGATTGAATGCTACTTCAAGTAAATCTAGTTCCAATTTCAATGTCTGTTTTCTTTGCCTTATCTTATATTAAGCCTATATTGTTCAAATGATTTGGTGATTTAGGTCCCATTGAAGGAAAAACTCGGCATCCAAGACATATATTTGGAAAAGCAAGTCCATGGGTAAATATGGTACTGATCCTTTCACCTCTAGAAATTTACACCTCTAGTGTAATACCCGTGCCGTTGGCACTACGATAGAGTACATCACACTTGCACGAAATTGTCGAATAATCGCAATTGGGTTTTTATTTCATTTTTAATAGGAATACATCGTACCAAATTTAGTTTAGTAAAGCATTGTATAACCATCAGTTTTAGTACTAAAAAAGCTTTTGTAATAGGGCTCAACAGTTAAGAAACAGAATGTCATTAGGGAAAACGAAATGCCACATTCAGTTTAGAAGAATATTGAGATGCATTTTTTAGCCGTTTATTTTTTCTCACATAATTAGCATTCACAAAAATCTCTCTAAGAACGCACCATATAACCATCATCTTCAACATTAAAGTGTTCTGATGCTTACAGACAGGCAGCTTGCTTGCTTGCAGGCAGCATGCTTGAACAGGCAGATAGGCTTAGTGGTCCTTTTTTTAACGAACTTATATAGTACTAAAAAGATTTATCAACTTCATGGAAGGGACAGTGAACTTAAAAGTCTTTTACCTTCCATTGAAGTGTTCTGATGCTTGCAGGCAGGCAGGCAGCTTGCTTGCTTGCAGGCAACATGCTTGAACAGGCAGGTAGGCTTAGTGGTCCTTTTTTTAACGAACTTATATAGTACTAAAAAGATTTATCAACTTCATGGAAGGGACAGTGAACTTAAAAGTCTTTTACCTTCCATTGAAGTGTTCTGATACTTGCAGGCAGGCAGCTTGCTTGCTTGCAGGCAGCATGCTTGAACAGGCAGGTAGGCTTAGTGGTCCTTTTTTTAACGAACTTATATAGTACTAAAAAGATTTATCAACTTCATGGAAGGGACAGTGAACTTAAAAGTCTTTTACCTTCCATTGAAGTTTTCTGATGCTTGCAGGCAGGCAGCTTGCTTGCTTGCAGGCAGCATGCTTGAACAGGCAGGTAGGCTTAGTGGTCCTTTTTTTAACGAACTTATATAGTACTAAAAAGATTTAGCAACTTCATGGATGGGACAGTGAACTTAAAAGTCATTTACCTTCCATTGAAGTGTTCTGATGCTTGCAGGCAGGCAGGCAGGCAGCATGCTTGCAAGCAGGCAGGCAGGCAGCTTGCTTGCTTGCAGGCAGCATGCTTGAACAGGCTGGTAGGCTTAGTGGTCCTTTTTTTAACGAACTTATATGGTACTAAAAAGATTTATCAACTTTATGGAAGGGACAGTGAACTTAAAAGTCTTTTACCTTCCATTGAAGTGTTCTGATGCTTGCAGGCAGACAACTTGCTTGCTTGCACGCAGAATGCTTGAGCAGGCAGGTAGGCTTAGTGTTCATTTTTTTAACGAACTTATATAGTACTAAAAAGATTTAGCAACTTCATGGAAGGGAACCGAAGGTGGTACTACATGAGCAAGCTTTGATCTTCAACAATAAACTCGATCTACTGTGGCTACAGTGGATTCGGGGTTACTGTTCTATTGAAGATTTCCTGGAACCCATGGTTTTTGAAGGCCTGATCGATCACGGATGATTCCTAATCCTTCAGCAACAACTGGTCTCTCCATTCTCCCTCGTGGAGAGACTCTAGACAGCATAAGAGGGCTGGATCAAAACCCTAGGATGGTCAGTCCAAAAGAGGTACCAGACAACACCACTGCACCCCATGCGACTAGCGATGAGGGTTTGCATCTCAATTGTGGTCTACCCGATGCGCTAGAATCAGGAGATATTCCGATTAATGGTCAAGAGGGATCGAGTCAGATCGCTCAACCACACAATGGCACCCCTGCTATGAACTGGGCTGCGACATTACAAAAGAACAAGTATGCAGGGTCGACCAAACTGCAATACATGCAGCCGTCCATCCTGAATGGCAAAACTGTTGTTCAAGTTAATACCAATGACTTTGCCGACAGCATTAGGGAGTGCGAACAATTACTTATCGGCAGATTTGTAGGTAAACGCCTAGCTTTTACCTATGTCAAAGAATACCTGATACGTGCCTGGGGAACCAAAGATTTCATTATGAACATTCATGGGGAGAAAAATTTCATCTTTCGATTCAAACATGATGCTGATAGAAGTAAGGCCCTTGAAGTTGGCCCGATACATATTGCGAGTCGATTATTCCTCGTTCGCCCATGGTCCCCAACTATGGATGAGGATGAGGACGTGCTTTCCACAGTTCCTATATGGGTGACTTTGAAGAAAATACCTCTGTTCTTATGGAATCCAGTAGGTATTCAACAAATTGCTAGTGCTATAGGAGTCCCGATTATGCTCGATAAAGCAACCGAGGATAGGTCCAGACTGGCCTATGCACGAGTCTGTGTTGAGGTGGACCTTACTAGCCAATATCCAAAGACGATTTCGGTGCTTGTTAATGACGGATTGATGCGCACAATTGACGTGGAGTATGCCTGGATACCTGTCAAGTGCAAGGTTTGCTCGGGGTTCGGCCACTCAACAGCACAATGTCCCAAGTCTAAACATGCGCATAAACCTGTCCAGAAAGTCTGGAAGGCAGTGGGGACTAAACAACCCGATCCACATGATGCTGCGTGGACGCTGGTTCATGGTAAGCATGCTCATAAACCGCGTTCCCGCGGCATTCAATCTCGAGACCATGCAGCTGTTAATGTGGACAGCAGTGTTCCTCCTAGTAGCAGGACAGGACCAGACATGAGCACGGGACGCACTGGACTGCAAGACAGAGTGGCTGAAGGCAGCAGGTTTGCGATCCTTGACCAGGATGCGCACAATGACATTGCGATCACGCCTTGTTCAAACTCACCTATATATGTGGCTACTGCTGAAACAGAGTTGGTGTTACCAGGGGATACAGTTCCAGCAGGGGACACAGTTCGTGCAGGGGACACAGGTCAAGCAGGGGACACAGTTCATGCCGAGCCTACAGTTGCTTCTCTACCTCCTGCTCGGGCTGGCTTGGAAGCTGAGCATTCATCCTTGCAAACCATAAGTCAATTGCGAGATAAAAGACGTAACATGGGAGTCGAGCAGCTTCCTCAACTACGGAGTTCTTAATGATTAAAGTCGGATGCTGGAACATACGTGGGTTGAATGACCCACTTAAGCAAGGAGAGGTTCGACGACTCATTACGAAAGGAAAACTTCATATGATAGGTATTCTTGAAACTAAAGTAGCTGAATCCAAAAAACTATCTATTCAAAAAGCGATCATGCGAGATTGGGAGTGGGCTGATAATAGTGCACTCACTAATGGAGGCAGAGTATGGGTGGGGTGGAACCCGATTCATGTCAATGTTCAAATACACTCTAGGTCAGCTCAAGCTATATTTCTCACAGCTCAGTGGATCAATGGTTTTACCTGCTCGCTGTCTTTCATTTATGGTAGCACTTCTTACATGTCTCGGAGACAGCTATGGAGAGAAATAGAGGAGTTCTCAACAAGCTATCCTTGGGCTCTGTTAGGCGATTACAATGCAATAATACACCCTCAAGAACGGCTGGGCCACTCAGCTAGTTACACAGGAGGGTCTGATGAATTTCTTCGTTGTGTTACACGGGCGAGTCTCTATGATTGCAGGTTTCGGGGTAGTTATTTTACGTGGAGTAACAAGCAAATGGGAAGTGACAGAATTGTTTCAAAAATTGACAGGGTCCTTGTGAATGGGATGTGGGTGCAAGACCTTCCTAATGCAGAGGCTGAATTCATGAACCCAGGTGTGTCTGATCATTCTCCTATGGTACTCACTCTCTATGATAACAACAACAGAGGCCCAATGCCTTTCAAATTCTTCAACTATTGGGTGTATGAGAAGGACTTCTTCAAGACTGTGGAAGATGCATGGAATATTCAGGTCTATGGTAATCCCATGTTCCAAGTTGTACATAAGCTCAAACAAGTGAAATCTGCACTTACAGCCTGGCGCAAAAACAGCTTCAATAAGGCCTGCTCTAATGTTGAACAGGCTAGGCAACGTATGCATGCTGCTCAACAAGCTATACAACGACCTCCCGTATCCGATACTGCTATTCAAACTGAGAAAGCTGCTGTCAAAGACTATGCGTGTGCTGCGAGGAATGAGGAGTCTGAGGCTAAGCAAAAGTCTAGATCCATGGCTTTCACGTTGGGGGATCAAAACACTACCTACTTTCATGGCCTTATCAGGGAGCGTCACGCTCAAAATAGAATTATGAGCATATACGACAGTGCTGGTACTAAACTGGAGGACCCTGTGCAAATTGAAACAGAATGCTTACAATACTTCGGAGGGGTATTCACCGGTGAACATGCTACGCCGTATGACCCGAGTATCATTAATTCACTGGAATTCCAGGGCCTTCTTACTGAGGATTTGCGTCTAGGCCTTGTTGAGCAGGTAACCAGAAAGGAAATAGTGGAGACATTAGCTGATATTGACTCCCATAAGGCCCCAGGACCCGATGGGTTTTCTGCTTTCTTTTTCAAAGCTGCTTGGAGGATAGTTGGAGATGACTTTGTTCGGGCCATGCTTAATTTCTTCAGGAGCTCTAAACTTCTTGGCCAGGTAAATGCTACTGTAGTTGCTTTAGTGCCTAAAATTACTAATGCATCTTACTTTAGTGACTACAGACCCATAGCTTGTTGCAATGTTCTCTACAAATGCATCACCAAGTTGTTGACAAACAGAATGAAAGCTGCGGTACAACGAGTTGTCAGTAATTCGCAATCCGCCTTTATAAAAGGAAGGCACATTCAGGATAACATTATGCTGGCTCATGAACTTGTCCATAATTATCATCGAGACCACGGCCCACCTAGGTGTGCAGCTAAGATTGATCTCCGCAAAGCTTTTGACATGGTGCGGTGGGAGGCTATATTACACCTACTAGAGAGACTTCAGTTTCCTATGCGATTTATAGGGTGGGTGAAGGAGTGCATCACCACCCCCAAATTTTCTATTAATCTCAATGGGTCTCCCAGAGGCTATATATATGCTTCACGTGGTATTCGTCAAGGATGTCCTCTATCACCATACTTGTTTGTGATGGTCATGGAGATACTTCATGTGTTACTACGCAGGAAGGTGCAGGAAGGCAGTTACAAACTCCATTATCGTTGCGATGACCCGGTTGTCACACACCTCGGTTTTGCAGACGATCTTATTGCCTTTTTTCATGGTGATGGTACTTCTGCAAAGGCCTTAGCTGATGTCTTACGCGAGTTCAAGATTTGCACAGGTCTCGAAGTCAACAATCACAAAAGTTCTCTGTTCCTAGCTGGAGTTTCTAGTCATGAGCAGTTGCAGATTGGTACTCACTTACGATTCCAAGTTGAACCCTTACCTGTTAAATATCTTGGTTTGCCCATGATATCATCTACTCTCTCTCACTTACAATGTTCCCCTCTCCTTGAAAGGATAAGGAAAAGAGTGAATTCATGGAAGAACAAATCTCTTTCTTATGCTGGAAGATTGGTCCTGGTCAAATCTGTGCTAGCTAGCATGCATGTGTACTGGACTTCCTGTTATAGCCTCCCTAAGAAAACCATTGGTTGTATCAATGCTATTATGCGTAGCTTCTTATGGTCTAGTAGTGATTCACTACAGAAAAAGGCGAAAGTCAGCTGGGCCACCATCTGTTTTCCTGAATGTGAAGGAGGACTGGGTGTTCGTGATATCAATGCAGGGAACGAGGTGGCCAACTTGAAGCATATCTGGAACCTTGTATCCAAACAAGATACACTCTGGGTTCAATGGACTTGGAAGCATCTTGTTAAACGTCGCGACTTTTGGTTGATGCCTACTCCTCGTGAGGCGTCATGGTGTTGGCGACGAATCCTAGCTTGCAGGGATACGACAGCCACTTTACTACATCATTCGATAGGGAATGGTGAGGGTACTCTGTTTTGGAAGGATCCATGGCACCCTATGGGTATCTTGAGTAATCATTTCCGACAAGGCCTGCTATATGACTCCATCATTCATAAGAATGCAAAGGTTGCAGCAGTTATTCGAGATAATCAATGGTGGGTACCTCCAAGAATAGCGCACAGAATCCCAGATATTGTGCACCAGCTAGGTGGTATTGAACTCAACTGCTCCACTGTCGATGCAGTGTTATGGAGGGCCAGCTCTGATGGCAATTTTCAGACTAAAGCCACTTATCATGCTATCAGGAAGAGGAAGGACACCGTTCCATGGGCTGCTGTGATCTGGTTTAAACACAATATTCCTCGCCACAGTTTTATAACATGGTTACTAACCAATAAAGCTATAACTACATTGAGCAAGCTGAAATTCTGGGGCAAGTCCCAACAAGATGTCTGTCCTCTGTGTGGTTGCGAAGCTGAAACTGAGTCCCATTTGTTCTTTCTATGTAGTTTTTCAAGTGTTGTTTGGGGTCAGATTCTTACCTACATGAACTACTCTAAACTGATCCAAGGCTGGGAGGAGGAACTTCAGTGGTGTGTCCTGCAGTTTCGAGGAACTGGAACTGTTGTAACACTGAAAAAGATTGCTTTGAACGCCACAATTTATCATATTTGGATGGAACGTAATACTCGTCTGTATGAGCATAAGTCCAGAACTGTGGCAGCGCTTGTTACGCGTATTCAGCTGGACGTTAGACTCAAATTCAGTACAGGCACGTGGAAAGCTGAGGATACGATGCAAACTCGACAGTTATTGAGTCGCTGGAATGTTGAGGTTCAGCTGAGTAGTACATTACCTAGGCAGTGTTCCTGGCAGAAGCCACCATTGGGATGGCACAAGCTTAACTCTGATGGTTCCCTTCGCAGCGATGATTCATTGCATGGATCCAAAGGGGGTTACGGTGCCATACTGCGGGATGATACAGGAGATGCGCTGGCAGGTTGTGCAGGGGATTGCCCTGGCCTATCAGTCCTTAAACATGAACTTCAGGCAGTTCTTGCGGGTCTGCGTCTAGCAAAGCGGTTTAACATCAAGAAACTCGAGATAAGCACTGATTCTATGGCTGTTTTCACTTATATCACCACTACCAAGCCAGCTCCTTGGACTGTTAGACACGTATTCTGGAACATACGAGCTGAATTATCTACATTAGAAGACTTTTCCTGCAAACACGACTATAGGGAAACTAATCGAGCGGCTGACCTTCTAGCAAGCACATTCCCTAGCTCCGAATTTATTGAGATCACGCCTAGCTCCTTTGCTGAAGATCTTAAAAAGATTGTTTTTGAAGATAAGACAGGAAAAATTTATCTCAGAATGTAATCTTCTATCATTGTTCGCGGTTTGGGGTCCGCTTTAACCCCCGCTCAATTTCCAAAAAAAAAAAAACTTCATGGAAGGGACAGTGAACTTAAAAGTCTTTTACCTTCCATTGAAGTGTTCTGATGCTTGCAGGCAGGCAGGCAGCTTGCTTGCTTGCATGCAGGCAACATGCTTGCAGGCAGCATGCTTGAACAGGCAGGTAGGCTTAGTGGTCATTTTTTTAACGAACTTATATAGTACTAAAAAGATTTAGCAACTTCATGGAAGGGACAGTGAACTTAAAAGTCTTTTACCTTCCATTGAAGTGTTCTGATGCTTGCAGGCAGGCAGGCATGCAGCTTGCTTGAACAGGTAGGTAGGCTTAGTGGTCTTTTTTTAACGAACTTATATAGTACTAAAAAGATTTAGTAACTTCATGGAAGGGACAGTGAACTTAAAAGTCTTTTACCTTCCATTGAAGTGTTCTGATGCTTGCAGGCAGACAGGCAGGCAGCTTGCAGGAAGCATGCTTGCAGGCAGGCAGCTTGCTTGCTTGCAGGCAGGATGCTTGAACAGGCAGGTAGGCTTAGTTGTCATACTTGTTCTTGCCTTTCATCTTCTCCGCCAAGAAGGAAAATTCATCAAAACCCAAACCCAAACCAATCAATTACCAACAAAAAAAAACCCAAAACTATAACCCACACATACCTCAACTTGCTTTTTTGCAGTTTGGGAATCAAAAACCTTTGTTATGATCAAAGCGGTTAAACAAAATTAAAGGAAGTGTGAAGAGATGAGATGCAGAGGAATTTGGAGGTTGCCATGGAAATGATGGGTTTTTTTTATGCTTTGTTTGTGTCTCTAATCAAATAAAAAAACAACAAATCAAATTAAATGAAAAACTGTCTTCCACAAAATCACAATTGCACCAAAACACAATGCTAATCCTCAATTACCTATTTCTGTGCATTTCATATCTGCAGACTCCAACAAATAGCGAAGCTTTTTCTGCTCAAGTAGATAACTTTCTTCGAGCTCTATAAACGACCGAATACAAAGCCTCAACTTTTTTATGTACTCTGCCATCTGCTCACATTTTCCCTGCAAAATCAACAAAACCCAAACCCAAACCAATCAATTACCAACAAAAAAAAACCCAAATCTAATCAAAATGTTGCACTTCCCTACATACTCTGACTCAAAATCATTCAATTAATTTCAAACAACCACAAAATCTAATCAAAATAAAGGAATGAAGCATTTTAACTCCAAAACAAATAACCCCATACTCAAAAACCAATCAAATTCAAAAAAAAAAATGAAAAAAAATATGGATTTTGAAGAGAGAGCAACAGACCTTGTAATCATACTTGTTCTTGCCTTTCATCTTCTCCGCCAAGAAGGCAAATTCATCAAAACCCAAACCAATCAATTACCAACAAAAAAAAACCCAAATCTAATCAAAATGTTGCACTTCCCCCACATACAAAAAACTCAAAATCAATCAATTAATTTCAAACAACCACAAAATCTAATCAAAATAAAGCAATGAAGCATTTTAACTCCAAAACAAATAACCCCATACCCAAAAACCAATCAAATTCAAAAAAAAAAAATTTGAAAAAAAATATGGATTTTGAAGAGAGAGCAACAGACCTTGTGATCATACTTGTTTTTGCCTTTCAACAAAAGCTTGTGTTGGTTGAAGCAAAGCCTCCGCCAACTCCTTATCTAGATGCACCTGAATTGACAAAGCTTTCCCTACCCAAAGCACCTTAGCAACCACAAAGCAGTTTTTGATTAAAATTCCCAAATGAGAATCAGTGAAATAAAGCAACCACATATAATCACAAAAATCATAAAATTGAACAACATTTAAAGTACCTTGGAGACAAAAAAGGCAACTCCTTTCCGAATATATCGAAAACCCCATCACCAAGAACACTTGGGTTCTCCAAGATCCAAAAGATATTCACCGACAGCTCCGACCTCAACGTTTTCGGAGGATTAGTCTCCACTGTTTCCAATTACAAACACACAAATCAAAACCCTAAACAAACAATCAAATAAAAAACCTAAAAACACACAAAATCAAAACAAAATCTTCAACCAATCAATAACTCACCAGCTCTATTTGCGAAGGCGTCTTCATTTTCCTATTCGACTTCACCTCTCCTCCTCCTCCTCCACCGAATGGAAGAATGAAAGGAGAGAGTGAGGAGAAGAGATCTGAAAAAAAAATTTTAAAAGAAGAAGGGTCTTAAGAGCGAAGAGATCTAGAAAAAAAAAAAACAAACCGTGTGTTATTCAGATCTGAAGAAGAAGAAGAAGAAGAAGGATCTTACTTTTCCTCTTCGGCTTCACCCCTCCTCCTACTCCACCGAATCGAAGAATGAAAGGAGAGAGTGAGGAGAAGAGATTAAAAAAAAAAATGACCAAATCAAGAACACTTTTCAGCTTAAAATTTCATAGACATCACAAAATACTTGCCACTTGCAGCCATGGAAGAGAAATCAGGGCCATTTGGATGCCATTGTTGTGGATGGTAATCTTTTTGAATGCCATCATAACCATCAAACTTCAGGGAAAATGAAAAAAAAAAAAATCCAGAACCATGAAATTGTGAATACCCTATTTAAACCTTTATAAACTTTTGCAATAATCAACCATCCAAATTCAACAATCTCAAAATTTGCAACATTCAACCAAATTCAACATACCCAATCACAACATTCAATTAAATTCAACAATTAACCTTTTCAATATACAGTCTCAAAATTTTCAATATTCAACCAAATTCAACTTACCCATCAAAACAATAGACCAAATTCCACATACCCGTGACAACATTTTCCCAAATTTCTTTTGCTATTGAAACCCAAAAGTGAAAAAAGAAGAGATTTGATAAAGACGTAGAGGCGCTAGGAAAACCCCCTATCACAACATTCAACAGTAGAAAATGAAATCCCAAAAAAATAAAACGTGTAGAATGAGAGTATACATGCTTAGTTATATGGTTGTTGAAAGAAGAAAAAAATCACCATGAGTAGTCAACATCCGAAGGAAAATAGTTAATTAACCATTTGAAGGAAATGAGTTAATTAAACATTTGAAGAAAAGCAAGTCAGTAGAAGGATTCACAACAAACCACAAACATCACATTTTAATTGAGAACTTTTTAAGGTTGCTTACTAAGAAAAGCAAGTTATTAGAAGGGTCACATTCATTCAAAGAGAGGGACTCTCTACTGGAATATAAATGTCCCAGTAATTGACGAACATTTAGGAAACTGCTTTGAATGAAATTAAAAAAAAATGAAACATACCTATAACAACATTCAACCAAATTAAACATACCCATCACAACATGCAACCATATTTCTTTAGGATGGAAACACAAAAGTGAAAAATCGAAGAGATTTGAGAGATATTGCAAATATTCAACCAAATTAAACATACTCATCACAACATTCAACCAAATTAAACATACCCATCACAATATTCAACTGTATTTCTTTAGGAGAAAAACACAAAAGTGAAAAATCGAAGAAATTTGAGAGATAGGGCAAAAATTTAACCAAATTAAACATACCCATCACAACATTCAACTATATTTCTTTAGGAGAGAAACCCAAAATTGAAAAATCGCAGAAATTTGAGAGATAGGGCAAAAATTTAACCAAATTAAACATACCCATCACAACATTCAACTATATTTCTTTAGGAGAGAAACCCAAAATTGAAAAATCGCAGAGAATTAAGAAAGGGCAAAAAGTCAACCAAATTAAACATACCCATCACAACATTCAACCAAAAATTCAATTGCATGATCAACTATATTTCTTTAGGAGAGAAACCCAAAATTGAAAAAATCGCAGAGAATTTAGAAAGGGCAAAAAGTCAACCAAATTAAACATACCCATCACAACATTCAACCAAAAATTCAATTGCATGAAGGAAAATGATAAACCATACCTTCTCTATAATTAGACAGAGTTCCTTACAGATGTTGAGAGTTCTACTAAGAGATGATGAGCATCTTTAGAGATCCGTGAGAGATGATGAGTAACCATATATTCACTGTTGATTGAATCCATCACAGTAAACCCCAGAGAAATTTAGTAGCACATAAGAAAAATAGGAGAAGAAGAGGTGAGTGATAAAATTCTATATTTATGAGCGATTGTTGGGGAGATGGGGTTTCTGATATTAACCCCTTTCATTACATGATGAACTCCCATGAACTCCCACTTGCCAATTGATGGTGAATCTGTAGATGAATAACAGAATGGTGAAGAGAGTGAGGAAAGTCTTCTCTGAGAAGAAATGAATGGAAGAGAGAGGAGATGGGTCCTTCTTCTTCTCTTCTCTGCTTCGAGAAAGGAGAGAGTTTGGGTGGGAGGGGTTTGGATAGAGGAAGAGAGGGGAAAGGAGAGGGAGAGGAAAGCATCGGGTTTTTTTTTTTTCATTTAACTTCTGCCATAAACATAAGTTGTTGCCACGTAGGACAAACTCTCACAGAACACTGTTCATGAACAGTAAAAAACCTATCTAAATTGTAAGATAGATTTGAGCCTCATATAAACTATTTTTTCTTTGAATTTGTATTATGATCATATTAGGTTCGCAAATTTCAAAAAAAAAATTTAGCTTCACCTAGAACTTATCCTAATTATTTTGTGATTCTCAATTCTAGACAGCCAGGCTTTATAACCACTTTTTGGTCAGGTTTTGAGTTTTTTACATTTCTATCTCTTCTATAGATAATTTTTTTGGTTGTATTTTAAAGAGAATGGGTAAATGTGTAAAAATGTTCTAGCCTGGCAAAAAAATGACTTTAAAGCTTGGCTGCCTAGACAAACTCTTTTGTGATATTAGTTATATATTCTAGTTATTATGCTTGTTTGGTCTTTTCTAAGGTTATCAATAGTGACCTTATTTTGGCTTAAAATGAACTACACTTGGATCCAATTTGATATATGCATTGTGTTTTTTATAGTTGAATTTTTTATTATTAGTTACTAGTTTCGGTAGAAAAAAATTTGGCTTTACCATTGATAAGTACTATTATCAACTAATAAGTATTTTCCATTTCGCCCCCCCCCCCCCCCCTCAACTAAAATCCTGGGTCCGCCCCTGCTTCCATCCAACAACACAACTCCAATATCGTTTTTCTGAGTAAAAAATTACTACTTATAAGGTATATATATATATATATATAGAGAGAGATTGAGAGGTGTTCCTCTTCAAGTAATTCTTAAATATTTGTCCTTAATTGTTCTTGAATTTCAAGACTATTATCATGCTGGTAAATGGAATGCAATATTTGATTACGAACCTCCTTACCCTAAGTATAAAGCTTTTTTTTTAATGAACTTCATGATTTATGTTCTTCTTTTTTTAACCGAACCTCCTTACCCTAAGTATAAAGCTTTTTTTTTTAATGAACTTCATGATTTATGTTCTGTTTTTTTGAACCCATGGATGATTTTTGTGATTTAATGCAATTTTCTGTGCAAACAACAAAGAGGGAGGAAATCTTAAACAATGGCTTTTGAAATTTTTATTTCAAGTTTCATCTTAATAGAAGTGAACCCAAGAGCGATGCTTTCTCTTTGAATAATAAATGATTAGGCACTTATAATTTTAAAGTTAACTTAGATAAATTTCTTGTGTCTACAGAGTACAGACTGCAACACATATTTTAGTAAAGTTATTCTTCACTCCCAATTAGGACAAATTCTAATCATCATCTTCTATATCTTCTAACATCATATTTTTTGACGTGTCATATAGAGACCAATCTTGTATGGATCTAATAGAAAATTCTTGGAGAAAACATTTTAAAAAATAATAATAATTATGTCGTTGACCATTTTTATTTATTTATTAATTCATGTTCGAATGCTACATGATCGACCTTATAAGGTTAACCAGACCAGGTTCGAAAGCTACAATATTGTTGCCACTTAATATCCTCGTCGCCTCCATCTCAAATGGAGACTTGTTTTTGTTTCAGTTCATTATCTCCACCTCGCATGAGACTTGTTTTCACTTCGGTCCAGTTTATCTAAGCAGCTACATTCAATACCAAAGGGATTCTTGAATAAAACATTACTATCCCTTTACACCTACATTAAAGTTGGTATTTACGAAGATTTATCCCCAATAAGTGTGCGAGGGATCGATTCTCATACCCAACATTTTTTATTTTATTTATTTATTTTCTTCAAAAATTGATTGCAGTGATTAGGCATGTAAGTATATTTATTTATTTATTATACTCAAACATTTAGCATGTGGAGTAATGCTATAGTAAGGTAGATTAGTGACACAACCTTGGAGTGTGATTAGTGCCGCAACCTTGGGGTATGATTATTGACACATATTTTGAATGACAATATATATTTATTAAAACACCAAATCCAATTTAAAATCTTTTTTTTTGTTTGCATAAATCTAGTCCGTTGACAATCCTAATTATCATGGTGATTAAAATTTAAAAAAACACTTTTACTGTGAGAGAATAGGTTAAGTTATTGACAAGAATAATGTGATTTATTGACATGTACAGTGGGACTTCAATGTTAAAATATTCCTAGCATACATTAGAATACAGTGTTGAATATCCTAACATACATTTGTATACATTTGCATGCATTTGTATACAGTGTGATTTACATATGCATACAGTGAGACTTCAATGTTAAGCATGTACACAATGTGATTTACATTTGTATACAAAATGTGCCGGTACTGTATTTCTTGCTCATTAGTAGACTTTGTTAAAATTTTGTTGTCTACTAAAATATTTAGCATGTGGAACAATGTTGTAGTGGTTCATTTTATATATTTGCTTTTTAAAAATTACAAATAAAATATTATTGTGTATGACATGGTTTAGTGTTAGAAAAAAAATTAAGAAAGCAAAGTAAACTCTGTCGAAATTCTGAAAAAAAAAATGTTTTGTTGCCTACTCAAACATTTAGCATGTGGAGTAATGTTGTAGTGGTTTATTGTGTTTTATGCCATTTTGATGAATTACAAATGCAAATTTATGAGGTATGACAAATTTCAGTATTGGGAAAGCTTTTAAACCAATATAGACTACTAAAATTCAACAAAAATATTGTAATTAATTTAGTTTAAGCTACCATTATAGAAAAATCAAATATTTGCGATTAAGATAATACCGCAATTAATATTAAAAAGATGAATGACATGACATATATTAAATAAATATGTTTAGTGGTAATGATACATGTGCCGCGACCTTGGGGTATGATTAGTGACATGTGTCTTGAACAACAATATATATTTATTAGGCAATTTTTAATGACAAACTTTTTATTCTTTTTTATTATTATTATAGTTTAGTTTAAGCCCATGTACCAGTAGTTAATAACATATTGACCTAAAATTCCCAGAGTCATGCCGAATGATTTTTCAACACAGTTAAAACCGTGGGAAATATGATAGAAAGATAAGTCGTGATGAATTTAGTTAATACCGTACAGTAGTGCCAACGGCACGGGGAATACTCTAGTTTATGTTACAAAACAGGATGGTATTTGGGTTAGCCGAATATGAGATAAAAGACGACTCAGATTTAACCAAATATATGAATCTCACGAATCTTATAGAACTTAAAGCACCAAGAGTGCATGGGTTTGATTCACATGCCCAACACTTGATATTTATTTATTTATTCTTGGGAGATAAAATACGGCTAAGATTTATCCAAACATGAAAATCTAATGGTTGGGACTTAAAGTTAGCATTTTATAAAGATTTATCCCCAATAAGAGTGCAAGAGATCAATTCCCATACCCAACATTTTTATTTTATTTATTTATTTTCTTCAAAAACTGATTGTGGTGATTAGACATGTAAGTATATTTATTTATTTATCATACTCAAACATTTAGCATGTGGAGTAATGCTAAAGTAATGTAGATTAGTGACACAACCTTGGGGTGTGATTAGTGCCGCAACATTGGGGTATGATTATTGACACATGTTTTGAATGAAAATATATATTTATTAATGCACCAAATCCGATTTAAAATCTTTTTTTTTTTTTGCATAAGTCCAGTTCGCCGACAATCCTAATTATCATGGTGATTGAAATTAAAAAAAATATTTTTGCTGTGAGAGAATAGGTTAAATTATTTCAACAACCAGTTAGTTTATTCTATTGAGATGTCTGAGTTTTGCATTAACACTAAAATCAAGATAGAGAATAAGTTAAGTTATTTCATGTTTTGCATTAGTTTATTTGATTCACTGAAATTTTATTGAAATGTTCGCTTAGTAATTAATTAATAGACCCCAATTTGTAAATGCCCAAATTAGACCCTAATTGAATTTTTTTTTTTTTTTTAATAATTTCATTTAGTATAGGTGTTTGTTTTAATCTTTTGAATTGCGTTTCTGGAATTATATGAATAAAAGAAAACTTTGACCCTTAAAAGGATAATATTCTTATGCATTTGATGATTAGATCAATTGGAATGAAATCAACAGCGTTTTATTGAAATATTATAGAGCTCTTATTTTAATTTTTTTTATTGACATTCGCATACTAATGATATGATTCAGTTTTTTTTTTTTTTTTTTAATTTTTATTAACATGTACAATGGAATTTATTGACAAAAATAATGTGATTTATTGACATGTATAGTGAGACTTCAATGTTAGAATATTCCAAGCATACATTAGAATACAGTGTTAAATATCCTAGCATATATTTGTATACAGTGTGATTTACATATACATACAGTGAGACTTCAATGTTAAGCATGTATACAATGAGATTTACATTTGCATACAAAATGTGATACTCTGGAGTTGATGTATTTCTGGCTCATTAGTAGACTTTGTCAAAATTTTGTTATCTACTAAAACATTTAGCATGTGGAACAATGTTGTAGTGGTTCATTTTATATATTTAAATTTTAAGAATTACAAATGCAATATTATTGTGTATGACAGATTTAGTGTTGGAAAAAAATTAAGAAAACAAAGTAAACTTTGTCGAAATTCAGAAAAAAAAAATTATGTTTTGTTGCCTAATCAAACAATTAGCATGTGTAGTAATGTTATAGTGGTTTATTGTGTTTTTTGCCATTTTGATGAATTACAAATGCAAATTTTAAAATAAAAGAAAATATGGCTTTTTAAAATAAAAGAAAATGGGTGTGAACCTGGTTTTGATATCTGGATCTTTCTCTCATTTTAGTCCCACATATTCTATACAACTCATTGTGGAAGAGTTTATAAGGAGATTGTTTGGACTTGGGTATGGACCCCTTGGGGGTACCACACTTTTGTCGGGTCGGGTCGGGTCGTTTAGAGAACAACCCTTTCTTTTTACTGATAATTTATTTAAATGAAAATATTTTTTTTAATTGCTGCCAGACAAGGAAGACTGAGTCCACGCCACAGTTAAATCCCACACATTTTTTGTCCATGCATCTAGACGGGATTTTGTCCACGCATCTAGACGTTTTCCACGTTTAAATCTCACACGTTTTTCATGTTTTTTGTCCATGCATCTGGACGGGATTTTGTATCTCCGATGTATACTTCTCCCTATAAACACAACACAAATTCAGAGCTTTAGCATATAAGAAAAAACCAAAACTTTTGCAAACAAGAGAAGAGTTTTTTCAATAAGAGAAGAGTTTTTGCAAACAAGAGCTTTAGTATTTTTCAATCAGAGAAGAGTTTTTTTTCTTGTTGTTGATTTATATACATTGTATTGGTGATTCCGAGCAAACAAGAGATTAATGGTGGATAGTATTCCGTTCATCAACAATGCATTTGTTTGAACGAGAAATATAAGATTCTGGGTTGTTTTATCCTGGGGACGACGGGGCTACAAGACTGCTTGCACACTTTTGGGCAGAGCTGCGAAACGTCTTAAAGAGAGCGACCTAGTCCACGACTCAACCAAGAACAATTGGTAACTTCGTTCCTATATTTTAATTTGAATTACTACATTTACAACAATTTTAAGACGAGTTCTATTTCTGCCATGACCACGATTACTGAACTTGCTGCAAAAGACCTTAATATGCCCTTTCGTTTTGAGGGCCAACATTTTAAAAGATGGAGACAAAAGATGTTGTTTTTCCTAACAACACAAAAGGTCGCATATATTTGTAATACTGAAAAACCTAAATTGCCTGCTGAACCTGATGAAATCCACACTAAAGAATTAGATCGTTGGATTGAAGATGATTTTTTGTGTAAGAATTTTATCTTGAATGGTCTTTCTGGTGATCTATATGATTATTATTGTTCTGAAAAAACCGCTAAAGATATTTGGGAAGCCCTTTTATTTCGAGGAATAGTGGGGGTACATCCTCAAATAACGTGCCTTTGATTAGGATGAATGAAACCGATAAAGCCACAAAATCTGAGCCTAGGAGAAGTAAACGAAAACGAACTTCTAAAAACTATGGCCCCGGTTACTATGTCTTTATAGTCGAGGAGGATCCCTTTAGCTTTCAAGAAGCCTTATCCTCTATAGATGCCAATTTTTGGTAAGAGGCTATTGATGATGAAATGGACTCTCTTGAGTCTAATAGAATCTGGCATTTAGTTGATTTACCACCAGGTTGCAAGACAATAGGATGTAAATGGGTATTTAAGAAGAAATTGAAACCCGATGGTAATGTTGAAAAGTTTAAGGCTCGTCTTGTAGCCAAAGGGTTTAGACAGAGAGAAAATGTTGACTTCTTTGACACATATTCTCCTGTTACCAGGATTACATCTATTCGAGTGTTAATTTCTCTTGCTGCAATACATAATCTAGTATTGCACCAAATGGACGTTAAGACTGCGTTTCTTAATGGCGATTTGGAAGAATAAATTTACATGGACCAACCTGAAGGCTTTGTTATTCTGGGGCAAGAACATAAAGTTTGCAAACTTGATAAATCACTTTACGGTTTGAAACAAGCTCCAAATCAATGGCATGAAAAATTTGATAATCTTGTTATCGCACATGACTTTAAAGTGAACGAAAGTGACAAATGCATTTACTATAAAGCTGAAAATGGCATTTGCACTATTATATGTCTATATGTGGATGACTTGCTTATATTTGGTTCTAATATCCATGCCGTGAATAAAGTGAAAGCTTTATTGTATGCGAACTTTGATATGAAAGACCTTGGAGAAGCAAGTGTAATCCTTAGTATCAAGATTACCAAGTCTGAAAAGGGAATCTCTTTGGATCAATCACACTATATAGAGAAGATCTTAAATAAATATAATTACTCTGACTGTAAACCTGCATGTACTCCTTACGATCCTAGTGTAAAGTTGTTCAAGAACACCGGTAACGGTGTTAGACAATCTGAGTATGCGAGCATCATTGGTAGTCTTAGATATGCTACCGATTGCACTAGACCCAACATAGCTTATATCGTGGGATTACTATGCAGATTTACTAGTAGACCTAGTATACAGCATTGGCATGCAATTGAAAGGGTCATGAGGTACCTGAAGAGGACTAAGAACCTCGGATTACATTACCAGAAGTTTCCCGCTGTCCTTGAAGGATATAGCGATGCTGATTGGAACACCCTCTCAGATGACTCCATAGCCACCAGTGGCTATATTTTCAGTATAGTTGGTGGAGCTGTTTCTTGGAAATCAAAGAAACAGACCATTCTGGCACAGTCCACGATGGAGTCAGAGATGATAGCACTAGCCACGGCTAGTGAAGAAGCAGGTTGGCTAAGAAACCTGCTAGCAGAGATCCCTTTATGGGAAAGACCGATTCCAACTGTCTTGATCCATTGCGATAGTACCGCGGCTATTGCAAAAATACAGAACCGTTATTATAACGGCAAGAGACGACAAATACGTCGTAAGCACAATACAGTGAGAGAGTTTCTGTCTACTGGTGCTGTGAGAGTGGATCATGTACGAACTGATGTGAACTTGGCTGATCCTTTGACGAAAGGATTAGCCAGAGAGAAGGTTTTCAAAACCTCGAAAGGAATGGGACTAATGCCCTTAGATTGATGAGTAATTCATGACGGTAACCCAACCTATAGACTGGAGATCCCAAGAAATAGGTTCAATGGGTAATAACAAGTCGTGAATGATATGAAGTGAATCATGCTGAGAGAATAACAATCTCATTCCTAGATTAAAGCATGAGTTTCTGAAGCGATAGTAGGATGAGTTAAAAACTCTTAATGAGATCTATACTCTATGTGAAGTGGAGTACCTAGCTACATGAGTACTCTTAATAGACTCACCTAAGTGATTGTGGAAGTTTGGCCGCTTCCTATGGAATTTGTGGGCAAAATTCCTAGAGCCTTCACTATACTGGGATATACGTGCATGGACGTAAGGCACAAGCTTTTTAGACTTCACCCTGGTAAGGTTGTGCGTGTAATGTCTGTTAGAGATAGAGTTCAAAACTACGAGTTACTCTAGTCTAATCTAAAGCATGAACACTACGCAAGAGTTTAAGTCGAAAGGCACTTTTGTTTATGCACAATCTTATATTTTTTAGATTGCTCGATGAAAATTGTTTTTAAAAATCCAAGTGGGGGATTGTTGAAAATATGGCTTTTTAAAATAAAAGAAAATGAGTGTGAACCTGGTTTTGATCTCTGGATCTCTCTCTAATTTTAGTCCCACATCTTCTATACAACTCATTGTGGAAGAGTTTATAAGGAGATTGTTTGGACTTGGGTATGGGCCCCTTGGGGGTACCACACTTTTAGGAGGAGGGGAGAGATAGCGACTCGCGCGCGCCGCCGCCGGCCGGTCGGGTCATTTAGAGAACAACCCATTCTTTTTACTGATAATTTATTTAAATGAAAATATTTTTTTTAATTGCTGCCAGAGAAGGAAGACTGAGTCCACGCCATACGTTGCGCCACAGTTAAATCCCACACGTTTTTTGTCCATGCATCTAGACGGGATTTTGTCCACGCATCTAGACGTTTTCCACGTTTAAATCTCACACGTTTTTCGCGTTTTTTGTCCATGCATCTGGACGGGATTTTGTATCTCAGATGCATACTTCTTCCTATAAATACAACACAAATTCAGAGCTTTAGCATATAAGAAAAAACCAAAACATTTTGCAAACAAGAGAAGAGTTTTTTTCAATCAGAGAAGAGTTTTTGCAAACAAGAGCTTTAATATTTTTCAACCAGAGAAGAGTTTTTTTTTTTTTTCTTGTTGTTGATTTATATACATTGTATTGGTGATCCGAGCAAACAAGAGATTAAGGGTGGATAGTATTCCGTTCATCAACAATGCATTTGTTTGAACGGGACATATAAGATTTTTAGCTGTTTTATCCTGGGGACGACGGGGCTACAAGACTGCTTGCACACTTTTGGGCAGAGCTGCGAAACGTCTTAAAGAGAACGATCTAGTCCGCGACTCAACCCAAGAACAATTGGTAACTTCGTTCCTATCTTTTAATTTGAATTACTACATTTACAACAGTATTTATTGCACATTAATAGACTTTATCAAAATTTTGTTGTTTACTCAAACATTTAGCACGTGAAACAATTTTGTAGTGGTTCATTATTTATATATATATTTCCATTTTAAGAATTACAAATGCAATATTATTATTATGTATGACAGGGTTTAGTGTTGGAAAAAAAATTAAGAAAACAAAGTAAACTTTGTAGAAATTCAGAAATAAAAATTTATGTTTTGTTGCCTACTCAAACATTTATCATGTGGAGTAATGTTGTAGTGATTTATTGTGTTTTATGTCATTTTGATGAATTATAAATGCAAATCTATGAGGTATGACAAATTTTATTATTGAAAAAAAAAGATAGACTGTTAAAATTCAACAAGAATATTGTACTTAATTTAGTTTAAGCTACCATTACAGAAACACCAAATATTTGTGATTGAGATAATATCGCAATGGATATTAAAAAGATGAATCACATGACATATATTAAATAAATATGTTTAGTGGTAATGGTACATGTGCCACAACCTTGTGAGATAATACTCATGCTATGATTCAGTTTTGTTTTTATTTTTTTATTTTTTTATTAACAAGTACAATGAAATTTATTGACAAAAATAATGTGATTTATTGACATGCACAATGGGACTTCAATGTTAGATATTCCTATCATACATTAGAATACAGTGTTGAATATCCTAGCATACATTTTTATACATTTGCATGCATTTGTATACAGTGTGATTTACATATGCATACAGTGGGACTTCAATGTTAAGCATGTACACAATGTGTTTTACATTTGCATACAAAATGTGCTACTCTGAAGGTACTGTATTTCTTACTCATTTGTAGACTTTGTCAAATTTTTGTTGTCTACTCAAACATTTAGCATGTGGAACAATGTTGTAGTGGTTCATTTTATATATTTGCATTTTAAGAATTACAAATGCAATATTATTGTGTATGACAAGGTTTAGTGTTGGAAAAAAAAAATAAAGAAAACAAAGTAAACTACGTCGAAATTTTGATTTTTTTTGTATGTTTTGTTGCCTACTCAAACAATTAGCATGTGGAGTAATGTTATAGTGGTTTATTGTGTTTTTTGCCATTTTGATGAATTACAAATGCAAATTTATGAGTTATGATAAATTTTAGTATTTGGAAAATATTTAAAAACAAGATAGGCTGTTAAAATTCAACAAAAAATTGTAATTAATTTAGTTTAAGCTACCATTACAGAAACAACAAATATTTGCAATTGAGATAATACCACAATGAATATTAAAAAGATGAATGACATGACATATATTAAATAAATATGTTTAGTGGTAATGGTACATGTGCTGCAACCTTGGGGTATGATTAGTGACATGCGTCTTGAACGACAATACATATTTATTAGGCAACTTTATTTTAATGAAAATTTTTTAATTCTTTTATTATTATTATTATTATTATTATTATTATTATTATTATTATTATTATTATTATTATTAAGGTTTAGTTTAAGCTCATGTACCAGTAGTTAATAACATATTGACCTAAAATTCTCAGAGTCATGCCGAGTGATTTTTCAACACAGTTCAAACAATGAGAAACACAATAGAAAGATAAGCCACGATGAAAATTGTTGACACTGTACAGTAGTGCACGGGAGATACTCTAGTTTATCTTACAAAACAGGAGATACTCTAATTTATCTTACAAAACAAGAAGGTGTTTGGGTTGGGAGAAAAAAAACTGCTTAAATTCGTTTTAGAAAAGCTGCTGAACTTGAACGAGGTAGCCCCAGATTAGTTATCAACTATAAACCTCTTAACCAGGTTTTACAGTGGATAAGATACCTAATTCCTCATCAAATAGATCTTCTTAAAAGACTCCACAATGCTTGTGTCTTTTCTAAATTTGATCTAAAATCTGGATTCTGGCAAATCCAAATCCATCCCAAAGACAGATATAAAACTGCCTTTAATGTACCCTTTGGACATTACGAATGGAATGTAATGCCTTTTAGTCTAAAAAATGCTCCCAGTGAGTTTCAGAATATCATTCTGAAATAGCAGAAGAAAACCAATCTCCAACCCAATCGAAAATGAATTTTCTGCCCCAAGTCCATTGTCTTACCAAGTCTTTTAAATTAGACAAAGAAAACATAAAAAAAAGATTTTATGTCTGCTCAAAACATTAAAAGAAGACAAAAGTTTCAAGCTCAGACAACTGCCTCTGAACGAATTGAACTTAGTAAAAAGTTCTATGAATGTTGTGAAGCATTGAAAGAGAACTTACCATTCTTAGATTGGTATTTTAATGTTCATCTTCCCAATATTCATGTTTTGAATGTATCACCCAAAACATGGAAATCACCTGATGACAAAAAATTCAATGCAATCTTACCTCCCCTCACTGATTTAAATTTCTCAGTCTCTGACCAGAATTACCAAGCTTCTCCATTCCAAACCCATGGGAATGAAAGCCATGGAGTTAGTAAAATTATTCAACAGAATAATTATACTAACATTCTGCTCTCAGAATTAGGAGAAAAATTAGTTCAAGATCAGCTTGTTACTGATGAATTAAAAAAGAAACAACTAGCTGATAAACAAAGTAAAGAAACAGATGAAGTAAGACGAGCACAGGAAGTTAAAGTGAAAAATGTTTTCTTCCAACCTCCTGCACCCATTGCTCAACATATGTTTACTTCCTCTAGTCAATTATTCAAAGAAATTGATGCTAAACTTGAAGCATTGAAAATGGATTCAAGGCTCAAAATTAATACTTTATCAAATCCGAACTTTTCAGCTATGGATTCTGATATTAGTGAAGATTTTGACCCAATGACAGAATTGAATAAATTAAATTTTATCCCTTATCAAGCAAATCCAATTCGATATGCAAAGAAATCCCAAAAAACACCAAAATGGCATAATCCAATGCCTACAACACGAAATTTTTATCCAAGACCTTCACTGCGTGATATGCAGTATGAAGAACGCCAACTTCAAACCTTTGGTTCTTTTTCCTCTAAAGACTTATATATTTGGAATATTGATGGTCTTTCCGAAGAAGGAATTCTAGAACTAACCCAAGAAATGATTATGATGGCTTCCACCCATCGAGCTGAAAATAAGGATGATTTTACCATTGCTACTGTCATTATAGCAGGGTTTTCAGGCCTTATCAAAGGATGGTGGGATAATTATCTATCCCTGGCAGAGAAAAGAGAAGTTATGCAAGCCGTTAAAATAGGACCAGATGGTCTAGCAATGAAAACAGAACAGGGTCAGCTCATTCCTGATTGTGTTCCGACCTGATTGTGTTCCGACCTTAATATGTTCAATTCTCAAGCATTTCATTGGGAATCCCAGTGAATTCCAAGGTAAAGCAAAAGACCTTCTCATGATTCATAAATGTCCAACCCTTAGCCATTTTAGATTGTATAAGGACATTTTTACGAAAAAGGTTATGCATCAACCTGATGCCTCAAATCCTTTTTGGAAAAGAAAATTCTTATCAGGACTCCCTGAGATTTTTGCAGAAACTATTCGTGGAAAACTCCAGGACCAATCCCAAGGAGATATTCCATATGATCAGTTAACATTCGGAGATTTAATCTCCTTTATCAACAAATGTGCCCTTCACATTTATTTGCAATGATCTTAATTAAGAAGACAGCAGAAAGTCTTCAGGTTAGTTTGTAACTCTCTTCAATTAATTTAATCTCTCACAGGTAATTGATTTAATCTCTTCACTTTAATCTCTTCCATTTTATCTCTCACACTAATCTCTTTTATCTCTCACAGATCTCTCTTTAATTTGAAAAAACTCTCCACTTTAATCTCTTCAAGTTAGTTTGAAATTCTTCAGGTTAATCTCTTCACGAAGAAAGCACTGTCTCACAGCAGAAAGTCTTCAGGTTAGTTTGTAACTCTCTTCAATTTAATCTCTCACAGGTAATTGATTTTATCTCTTCACTTTAATCTCTTCCATTTTATCTCTCACACTAATCTCTTTATGTAATCTCTTTTATCACTCACAGATCTCTCTTTAATTTGAAATCTCTCTTCACTGTAATCCCTTCTCAAGAGGTTAGTTTTATTTCTTTTCAACATTGGTTACAATTTTTTATGGGTAGAACATTTTGTTTTTCAGTTTTCGGTTGTAGTTTCCAACAATTTTTTAGTTTTCGGTTGTAGTTATGGGTAGAACATATGTAAAATTTGTTTCTTAGTTTGAAATCTCTCTCAACCATTCGATTTTTCAGTTTTGGGTTGTAATTTCCCTTTTTAGTTTCCATATGTTAGTATGGGTTGTAGTTTCCCTGTCTAATTGAAACACTTAAGAGTTTCCCTGTTTGATTTTATTTTTATTGGCTGTCTGATAATATGAACTATTATAGAAGATTTTGAAAATTGTTGAATGCAAGAACAACGGTGAGATGCGTGTATATAAATGTGTGTTCGATATCGTAGACTCATTCGGGCCTCCTTTCACTACATTATACAAATTTTTATCTCTTTACTTCTTTTGGGGCCTCCTTAATTAGCTGGATCTCAATCTCTTATTTCAGGTTTGATGCGAAATGGTAATGAGTATGAGCTAATGTTTAGTTTTTTTATCCATAAAGTAGATGAAGTTAATTTAGATAAATCTGTAGAGAATGGAGTAAGGTCCATGAATGAAAATGGGTTTCATATACAGCAAGAGAATGACATGGCAGAGATCAGATGGTAATGGAGTAAGTTAATTTAGATAAATCTTTTGGAAAGTTTCTTTTGATATTTTTGAATGTGGTTTTCCAAACTAAACTACTCAGATTGTACCCAGAGAATGACATGGCAGAGATCAGAACAGCAAGAGAAATAATCTCATTCTTTGAAACAACACCACTGTGATCAGTTAAGCCTTTTGTTGGGTTGGTGGTGATGGTACTCATTCAGGAACACTCGAAGAGCAACCAAATAGAAGAAACTCAAGGTACGATCGAATCCCGCTTTCCCTAATCAAAGATATGGGTTTTGCCTCAATTTCCAATATGGGTATTGTCTACTTGGTTGAGGATGTGATACTTGCTTATGTGAGATTTTTCCAATGTGGAGCTTGAGATTTTGTTTTAACCGTTTGGGTATTTATGAATCAATGGGAAACTGATAGTTTCTTCGTTGAAATACAAAGGAAGACAACTGAGCAACTTGGGGAGCACATAATATTCGCAATGCCAGACAACAAAAATATAGGATGAATCTTCCTATTTCTAGGGTATTCCCCGTGCCTTAGTTAGACAACATCTATTCTACATGTTCCATGAAGGAAATTAAAATTGAGGCATATGTAAAACGAGATTCTAAATGTTTGAATTGGACAATTTACTGTAGCTAATGCTGAGTTAGACAGTAGTTTTTATTCAGCTATGCAAGTAGCTTTTCCAGTTTCAGCTCAAATGACAAAAATTTTGTTTATATATCAAAAGTAGATCAACGCGGCCTTAAGTTATCCGCCTCATGTTTTAGCTTCCAAGATTATTCTTTGTAGTTGCTCCCCTACATTGATTCAGCCAAAAATAGATTATTGTTTGTAGTTGCTTCCCTACATTGATTATTGTATGTTAAATGGATATAATTCATTTGTAATCATTTATAAACACTGATAAAAACGTATCATAGTGTTTTCGATAAATCTTCATGGACGTTTCTGCCTTATGCTCTAGAAATGGTGTTCCTGAATGCAAAGCGTTAGACATCATAGTGTCTCTTATTTGGATATACAAATAAGTAAACTTGTCATTCTTTGGAAATACCTTCATTATGCCTTCTACAAAATTTTTATTCGTAATAACATGAGTGGAAAATGAAAATATGTGGCCTGTCTCAATTTTGTTGCTTCTTTTAATTTGTTCTTTATGTGAATAGTTTGATATTGAGTCCCACCTTAGATTGCCTGTAGTAAGAATGCTCTGCTTTCAATAGTTTCAGTTAGAAAAACGATTGATTCATATTTAACATCTAAATCCTATTAACATCATCGGTTTACTGAAGGTATTTGACAGCTCTTAAAACAGAGTGGCGTGATTCTGTTTGGCGTGACTCTGCTATGACAGGTACTTGACAACTCTTAAAACAGAGTGGCGTGACTCTGTTTGGGGTTGGATCTGTTTTGTGACAACAATCTGGTGGCTGAGTTGTTTGCTCTCTTGGGGAATTTCAGGCATCATTGTTTTGCTTCGTTGTTCCTTGGAAAGTTGTTATCTCTTTTCTGTGTTACTTAATCAGATAAAAAAAAAACCACGTGTTTGAGTTGATTATGAGTCTGGGGCTGAACATTGTTTGTAGCCTCTTAAATACTGAAATAGTTCACTTAGAGTTATGAGTTATTAATGGACTGAAATAGTTATTAATAGACTGAACATTTTGAGTAGGCAAATTTTGAGTAGTTGCCTGGTACTATGTAGCCTCTTAATGACCTTAAATACTAAAATACTAAAGTAGTTCACTTAGAATTATGTAGCCTCTTAAATACTGAACATTTTGTTTTTAACCCAATTATCTATACTGGTATTTAGTAGTTGCCTTTTTTTTTTTTTTTTTCTTTTCAGAATTTGCTCTCAGAGATTATATGCTATTTCACACTCTAAAAATTAACCGTTGTTCTTGCAGAGATTATATGCTATGCTATTTCACACTATAAATTATATGCTAAATGAGATTATATGCATAGTTCATATTCTCTGTCTTATATGCATAGTTCATATATATGTAATTATGTTTTAGTGAGAATATGCTTCTTTTGGTTGACCGAAGGTTTATTTTGGTTAATAAATCAGTTACCAATTTTCGCATTTCGAAGAGAAGAGGAGCAACAGAAGAAACCCACCGACATACCCACCCACCTAAACTTATTCAAAGGTACGACATTGATTCCCTTGCTCATTCAATATTCTCTCATTCTAATTCGCTTTCTTATGATCATTTTCCGCTTCCAATCTGAAAATCGGTATAAACTTATGCAATTTTAGTGTTGATTTGATGCATTTCTCTCAATTTCTCGATCTGGGTATTTTGAATTTTGCATACTAAGGCACCTCAAAAACCATCCTCATTGTTTGCTTTAAATTGTATAGATAGGAAGATTTTTTCGAAATCCAGTTACTGATGTGTTGTTTTATTGGTTTATAGAATCGGTTTTGATAAAACTTTAAGGTACCAAAAGTACCACAAAATGTCAAATACTTCATGGGAACTACAACCCTCTGATGTAAACATTTTTTTATTGTGTTTGGAATATGTAATATAAATGAAGTTATGGGTTTGTGGCATGGGTTCCGCCATGAATTTGCATGCCAAGTTTGAGGAAGTCAGAGGGTGAGTTGTGCCTCATTTTATTTCATATACATGCCCAAGTTCACTATACATGCCCAAGTTCTTCTCTGAATTTATTGTATTTTTTGTTTTTGTTTGTATACATTACCTTAACATGATAATGGCATAGAAGAGGGATCCAACTAAAATGACACACTGTCCATCGAAAAAAGAAAAATAATATATGAAAGAACTACTAATAAATTTGAACATGTAGAACTATTAATTGATTTTGGTATTAATCTAAAATGAGGGTGTATGACTGTATGGTCTATTCCATAAAATTTGGCTTTAAACTGTGTTCCAACTAAAATTTAGCCTAAACCCTTTACAGATTATGGCCTTGGATGATAGGGATGGCAATGGGGAATGTATGGTTTAGCATTATGTATACTTCGAAGACCTATCCAAATAACAATGTAAATGGAAAACCTAGACCTCCTACCCCTTTTCTGCTTTGAATAAATGTGTGAAACCATACATGTAGATGTAGTTGAGAGCTGCTACTGCATGTAGACAATGGAGGTTGTAGCATTACGTTGTAGCGATGCATACAATGCATTCAATAGAAAAGATTGTAAGTGTGAATCCATACGTATATTAGCCGAAATCTATACCCATCAAATGTTAGTACTACATACTATGTGGTCCATTGGTTATCTCAATATGAGACCTTGAAACCCAAGTGAACTACATGAATTTCATCATGTTATAATTGTGATTCATGATAAATGGCATTATCCATTGTGAAGAACTTTTACTCAATTGGATATTCTATGGTTGTTGGATGGTAGTGAGTCACCACCTATTGAATTATTGTCACAACAATTTTTTGAAGGATTCAACATCTCTTGAAATTATTGTCACCATCTACTGAATTAGTGTCACAAACAAATTTTATGAACAATTGGGCAGTGATCTTCGGTTAAGTAATCGAAAATAATAGATTGCAGTGTAGCCATGGAAATGAGTAAATACAACAAGAGGGAAATCATGGTTGACATATGAGTGGAAGTTGTGGAAAAAATGGATAATTGCTTCTGTTGCAGAATTGGGTTCTTACTATCTCATTTTTTTGGCTCTTTCAACTGTCAACTCACTTGCATATTTTAGAGTGAAAGTTGTGGAAAAGATGAGTGGAAGTTGTGGAAAAGATGGATAATTGTTTAGACTCATCTTTATTTTAGAGTCGTTTATTTATTTATTTTGGGTTTCATATTTATTTGGATTTCATATTTATTTATTTGATGTTTTGTTTAGAGTCGTTTAGATAAGTATTTTTTTTCCTTATCTATTTATTTATTTTGGATTTTTCCCTTTAGATAAGCATTTATCTATTTATCTATTTTGGGTTTTTTCTTTTCTTTTTCATACGAAATCATATAGAAATTCTAATAGTATTTCATTTTTCTTTGTGTTGTCTTAGAACAATAATTATGGAACGCTCAACAAGGAGACCCCCGTACTATGAAATGATGATGTTTGCTCAAGTTGATTCCAATATCGAACAAACAGTAAGAGGATAACATTTTTGTTTGTGTCTGCTCAAGTTTATTCCAATATATAATTTTTAAGTTTATGATTAATTTTTTTTTCAAATAGTGACGAAGTTCAAATGATTTTACTATAAAAATATAGGTTCAATTTCTCAAAGACCAAGGCGTTAAGGTTACCATTCGAGATGAACAAGTTGATTCAAACCGGGCAAGAACCATAATAAATATTTTATAGTTCAACTTTTTTTTTCTTCTATAACTATTTAGATTTTATGTTATTAGAAGTGTGATTCTCATTATAACAAACTTTCTGTATGTAGGACCAATTTCTTATAGACAATGGTCAATGGCTTAAACGTGATGAATAGGTTAATTTCATTATTATTCATTTATTATTATTACTAGGGATTCTCTGTTCGCATATAGGATAAGTTTCTTATATAACTTTTAGCATTAGTATATTGACTATTACTTATACTTTGCTTCTATTTTAAAGTCAAACGAGGGGAAAGAAAATGTCTCTACTATTACTTCTAATTCAAACCACGAGTTGGCCCAACGTTTGCATGCGGAACAAAAAAAAAAACTCAAAGAGTGACGACAACTCAAAAGGGAAAAGGAAAGGTTCAATAGGTATTACCACCAAATGTTCCGTGAATGGAAAAAAAAAATTGTATTGTCTCAGTATTTTAGGATGATTATATGTTTAATTTTTGTTGAAGGGAGGAGACACAACTAGACGCCATGCTGATCCGTTAGCTCCATTGAAAGGGATTGTAATAGGTGATTCCACGACTTTGAAATCTAATGATCTTGAAAAGGGAAATGAAAAGCTTCCATCCTTTAAGGTATTTGTGACACTAATATGTCTTCATATGTTTTTGCCTTTCGTATTTTTGGATATTTTTTTTTTTACAATTTATGAAAGGGGATGGAAAAATCAAGTATTGCTGATAAGGGAAAACAAAAACTTCCAAACATTCATGTATATATGATGACATACTTCATATTGCTGTATTGTCGTCTTAATTGTTAGTTTTGCTTAAAAAAATCAACTATGTTGAGGCATTCTCATTGTTTTTGATTGATCTTATTTGTTATTCTTTCCTTTAGATGTTAAATGCATTACTATTGTAATAACTTTATGTTTTTTAAATCTATTAGGATAACAACGTTGATAAGGAGAATTTTATTTCTAAGGTATGTTAGCACAACGCTTACGTCGTGAAAGGGATAATATTCAATGTGCCACACCACCTATTCCAAAAAACATATCTTCTTTCACACCTAATTCGAACAATGTTTCGAATAAGCGTCCAAGAAAATCAAAAAATAATTTTTCCAATACTATCCCTCCTCGAAACATGGGTGAAGAACTTATCAATATGGAATTACATCAAGTGGTTCAGGAACAACAACAAAAAATTGTGGATGAACCATCAAATGCCTAAAAAAAACATGTAAATTCTAACTTTATTTCCAATGTTAAATAATATAATTATTACATGAATGTAAGTGCTACAATTACTAACTCATTTAAATATGTAAAATTACATTTAGGCCAACTCCAGTATGTCAACCCCTTACTTGGGATAGTTCTTCCAGTGATGATAGCTTGGATTCCAGAAATTAAATAGACTCGAATCTTAACCAATGTGAAACGCGTCACTTCTTAGGGAGAATGAATGTTCTTTGTCATCATTGCTTAGCACTACACTGGAAATATGAGAAATTGGTTAAATCAAGTTTTAAGAATTCATTTTTTGGAACATGTTGTTTACAAGGAAAGGTTAAACTACCTTTATTGTCTACTCCTCCAACACTACTTTAATTATTGTACGATGGAAATGATGTTAGATCAAATTGTTTTAGGATACATATTTGCGAATATAATGCAACTAATGCATTTATGAGTCTTGGATGTACAATGGAACCAAATTTTTTTAATGGAAGGGGTCCTTCAAGTTTTACTATTCACGGAGAGTTACGACACTGTACAGGGTCTTTAATACCTCCACAAGGGCAACAACCAATTTATTCTCAACTTTATATTTACGATCTCGATTCTGCGTTACATGCTCGCAATCACCGAAATCCACACTTAAGGTCAGACGTTCTTAAAATCATTCAAGATACTTTGTTGTAGTATAATCTGTTTTTGAAAAAATATCGTCAAGCATATGAAATCTTGAATTCATCAAATTCAGCTGAACAAAATGTACCTTCTTATTTACATTATAGCGCGGTAAAAGACATACGACTTTACAATTTGCCTTCTGCAGATGAGATAACTATTATTTTACCAGGGGATGGGTTGGAAATGAATGGAATGAGAGATATTGTTATACACCTGCGAGGGAATAAAGAGTTAATGCAAATTAGTGAATGTCACCCGGCTTACTTACCATTTCATTATGTGTTTTTATTTCCACGTGGTGAGCTTCGTTGGGAGCCTGAATTAACTCAGTGGGATGTTGTAAATGATATTCTATCAGTCAATCGACTTACTCAAATGGAATTTTAAAGTTATTGTTTGTTCGAACGACCTACAGAGTATTCAACAATTTTAAAAACAGGAAAACTATTTCAAGATTTTTTGGTAGATGCTTGGGCCGCAACTGAGCCGAATCGTTTGACGTATGTAAGGAATAATCAGTCAAAATTTAGGGCTGAGCTTTATTTAGATCTTACCGATACTGGATTAGAAGTACTTCCAGATCAAGTTGGAAAATAATTTATTTTTGCCTTTGTCCTATTCTGGTAGTCCAAGACATATGTTTGAGATATTTCAGGATTCAATGGCAATCACACATTATAATGATCATCCTGATATTTTTCTCACCATGACAGCTAATCCAAATTGGTCGAAGATTACAGATGCTCTTTTACCGAATTAGAAGGCTACTAATCGTCCTGATTTAGTAGCTCGCGTATTTGAATTGAAAAGAAGATGTCTGATGAATGAGATTAAGAAAAAAACATATTTTTGGTGTTGCGGTTGCTCATGTTTTTACAATTGAATTTCAGAAACGCGGCCTTCCACATATACACGCACTCATATTTCTTCAACAATCAGACAAGATTCACACTGTTGCTCAGATTGATAGAATTGTGTGTGCTGAATTTTCCGACCCAAATGAAGACCCAATGCTTTTTCAAACCATAAAAAGTTGTATGATACATGGACCGTGTGGTAATAGAAATTTTCAATCACCATGTATGGAAAATGTAAGATGCACAAAGAGATACCCACGAGATTTTGTAGAAATAACGACGATGGACCAAGACGGATATCCTGTTTATCAACATCGTAGTAATGGTAAAGTGTATATCAATGTCAAGGGGCAAGAAGTTGATAATAGGGATGTTGTGCCATACAATCCATATCTTTTAAGAATGTTTGATTGTCATATTAATGTCGAAGTATGTGAAGGAATACGTTGTGAAACAAAAAACGACGTTTTTGTTAGGAAGCACCGCTAAAGAACAAAAAAAAAGCCCGCAAGCACTTCCCGCGAATGAAACAAAGTCGAGTTTTATAAAAACGCCGTAAAAGAGACTTAACTACCAGTACTTCCCTCAATCCCTCATCTATTGTTCTCATCTTTTATTCCCCCCCGATTTGCAAAACTGAAAAGTTAGGGTTTGCTTCAAACGGTGTTGCTCCTCCCCAAATCCTAACCCTCGTCTTCTCTTCTCTACCAATTTGGCTTCTCCACTCGAAATCGAAATCGCCATTGAAGTGACTCCAAATTTGGGTATTCTTATTTTTGATGGTTTAGGTTGCACAATCAATCAAGGCCAGTCCTCTCTCCATAATATTTTGTTGTTATGTTCTTTCTTATTTCTTCTTCTTTGTTATCTATCTCTGTATTCTTATACTTTGGGTATTCTCTCCTTTCATAATAATTTGGGTATTCTTACATTTTGTCTCTCCCTCGCTTTCCTCATCTTCCTCCAACATTCTCTCCTTCCTGTATCATTTAGGGTTACCAACTCAATTGGTCAAGCTTCAACTGTTTTTCACTCGATTCAGTATCTCTCATTTTATTTTAGATTAACCATTTTGACGATTTCTCAGCCAAAGAGTTGTTGATTTGGCACACTTGGTGGCAAGCAAATGGCCTGGTGTGGTTGTAGAAGGTAGTGGAGATTAGTTAGATGATTTCTGCAAGACAAATCCAACAGAAGAGGAGTGCAAAGTATATGAAGCTTAATTGTTCAAATAATTTTGTTCTTATTTCAAAAGATATTTGATTCATCTCTTGATGGGTATGATGCTTTAGATGAAAGGATTGCGATGTTCCATTCCAAAATGCTTGTTTTGTATTCTGTAATTTGAATTTGGCAAGACTGAATCTCTTCTATTTGTTTAAGGTTTGTTGACTTTTGGGCTGTGGCAGGTTCTCAGTTAGGCTTCAATTTGATGGAGCATGGCAAGTGCGGTAAGTCAGAAGTAATACATTGACTTACTATGCTTTTATCAACATAAATTTTTTATTTTGATCTGCTTAATACTTGCATTTAAGCTCCACCTCGATGACTCACAAAATAATCTTCTGAAACTATATTTTCTATTGCTTATTATGGTACTTTAATAAGTTATCTAAATTAAGAATAAAGCTGTAAGTTATGATTCAGAGATACCCAAATAAAAAATTACTTCTTTTCTTACAGAACTTCCGGATAGCAATATTGTTAGTTCTATATTTTTATTCCTTTCAAGCTCATTTGACATCATAATAGTTAAAAAATGTGCCAGTGGTTAATATTTTGATTACCTACCAAATAATGCAATTAGTTACAGAACGTGCACAATGCACGCACGTACATTCAGTAGTCAATGCATAGATCATACTCACTTGATTGAGGTGACGATCTCCTTACAATTTTCTTTACAATTATTGGGATGCCAAGTTAGTATGGTTTTGTAATCTAGGGTCATTAATATTGTAAATTATGCAAGGGTTGTAGAGTGGACTAATGAAATGCATCACTAATCTCCAACAGGTGAATTATTACAGGTTTGAAATCTAGGGTTCATTCATTTTGTCACGAAACAAGACAAAATACAATTAGTTTATGCATATTGCTGATGAGATTTATGTTGAATTTTCTGCCCGAGGCATGTTGTTGGATTTTTGTTTATTTATTATTGTTATTATTATTATATTTATGTTTTGTCGGTAATAAATTTCTGGGGTTCCATTTGGTGTGGCGACTCAATTGTGTTCTTTCTATCATTTGGTTATGTTTATGGTTCTCGTTCATCCTTCTCGAATTGGGTTCCATTTTGCTGAAACACAATAGAGATATAGGGAACCCCTTTTCAAATTTTTGTTGAAATTTCCCTATATAAGTTTCGGTGCATTAGTAGATTATGGGTGCTTGGGAACTTTAGTTGGAGGGAGGGTAACTATTTAAGTTAATTATTAGTTGGGTTATTGTTTAAAGTTAAAGGCCTCTTGAATTGGCATTTTCATGGCTTAGTAGGATTTGCTTTCAATTGTTTTTGTCATGTTTTTATTTTTCTTCTCCATTTGTAAATTGATCCAGTTTTTGGAATTGCAAATGATAGGACTGTAAAGTAATACTTCGCTAAGCAGAAAAAAGGAAAAAGAAGAAGAAAAAGCTGATAATTGAATCAGTTGGAGACAAAATCTATAGTGCACATTTCTTTGTTTTTTAATGTTTTTATGAGTTCAGTTTGCCTTGGGCTAGAAACAGCTACCATTAGTGTTGTGTACTTCTGGTAGATGTTGTCATGTTTCATTTATCAGTTGATATTCAATTTAGAACATCACTGAATGAAGTTATAAATTAATATAAAGGTTTCCAAAAAAAAGTTATAAATTATTTAGCAATAACAAATTTACTTAGTAAACATCACGTTGGTTATTTGTCCAATTTGTGAAGATATAAGAGCATTTCCAGCCCTTCAACAACAGTTATGTTCTATTTCAGCATTTAACTACAAAAACTTTAGTTGCAATCCACCTATACAACAACCACCACTTATAAGGTATAAGATAATAATAATAAACAAATGACTATACAGTAAAAAAACGACAAATATACTCAAATCAGTAAAAAAGGATTTAATACATCCATCAAAGCAATCGAAAGAGGTATGAACCACTTGATCCTTTTATTTTTATTTTTATTTTTATTTGTTTACAAGTATCTCTCATTTTGAACCCTTCACTACAAAAAATGCATTCTAAAACAACAATTTCAAAGCAGCGTTTTTACAAAAACGCTGCTGATGAATAACATTACTGGCGCTTACAACTACAACGCCGTTTAATTAAAGAACACAATGGCACTGCAGACAGGGACATTAAAACCGTATGCAATAATGGCGTTGATGTTAGGAAGCGCCGATAAATAACAAAAAAAAAAGCCCCGCGAACACTTCTCGCTAATGACATAAAAACAAGTTTTGTAAAAATGCCGTAAAAGAGGTAAATAAACCCACCTCCTTCCCTCATTCCTGCTCATCTCTAAATCGTATTTGCAATTTTTCTTCTCCACTCGAAATCGAATCGTCATTGAAGCGAATCCAAGCAAGCGACTCAAAATCGATTCGGTCCTCTCTCCACGTTCAGTCCCCTCTCTCATCTCTTCGCCGTTTCACTTCCTTTCTATCTGTTTTTATATATTTGAGTAAAAAATATACCATAAGCTTTTCATTCGCGCGCTGAAATCGAATGGAAACAACACCCCCATCCATCCTTTCTCTCTGTGTGCGTGTGTTTCATGGGGTTCTTCATGGATGAAGTGGAAGTTGTTTTAGGGTTTTGGTTAATGTGGGTTATTGTTGCTCTTTTTTCATTTTTCAGTATAATATAATACTATTGGGAGGAAAGACAAGTTGTCTTTCGAGAATCAATCACACAACATTTCGGTTGTAAAGACCAACCACAACTACAAGCTTATGGTATGATTTTTTAATATTTTTTTTCATTCCTTCTACTACTGATTTATTTATTTTGCAGTTCTTTCTTCTTATTTGTTATTTGTAATTTGGGTCTTTCACTAAGAGTTAATACTGATTATGGAAGTGACCTTTTTGGATCGGTTGAAGTTGGAGTTAAGTTGCTCAATGCAACATTTGAGAGCTAAAGATCTACATAGGAGCTACCTGTCTGAGTTGTGAATTAATGGTACCCTTTCCACCTCCATTTAGCAGTGGACAGAAATCTGGTCTTCAACAAATGTGGGGTTGCTTAATTTGTCTATGATAGGTAAATGGGCGTGGGAAAGAATCTTCCATGCATTTGCTTGGGTGGTGTGGAGGGAAAGAAACAATAGAATTTTTAGAAATGTGTCCAAAGATCTACATAGAATTTTTAGACTTTGTAAATGGGGTTTTAGGTTTTGCTCTTGTTCTGATTATGGGTGCGCCCATAATTCAACATTATTTTTCCCTAGAAAATTTTTGCTATTTATATTTGTTTTTGAGCTTTCTCTTGCTTCAAAATCAGCATATACATATAGCAATTTTTCGCTCCAAAGTAGCAGCAGTTGGGGATGTTTTAAGCTCTGTTTCAGTTGGGTTAGCAGGTTATTTCACAGAGTTTTTGGGGCCATTTCCAGCTGAGGCTAGGGGCTGTTTTAGAAGTTGTTTTAACTGATTTTAAGGGGTGATTTCAGCAGAGTTGTGGGGGGTTGTGGTAGCTGTGTTTAGAGCTATTTTTTCAGCTAATCTAAGTGGGTGTTTCAGCTGGTTAAGATTCTGATTCAGATGTGTCTAGGGTTTAATTTTCAACTAATTTAAGCGGGTGTTTCAGCTGGGTTTGGATGGTGAATAAGTTGAGTTTATGGGGATGTTGTAGTGGTTATACGTTGTTGTATGAATCAGTTCAAGGGCTGTTGTTTCAGCTGAATTTAGAGTTTTTTTTGTAAATTGAGTTTGATACTTTGATTTCAAATTTGATTGTTTCAAATTTGAGTAATCCTTTTTATACATTTATCTCTTTTTTTATTTTACTTCATTTTTTCGCTTTCACTTTGATATGTAAAAACAAGATAGAAATTTAATGGCCACATTGGACAAAAGCTGGATGGATATTGGGAATTGTTTGGACCCCAACTATATAAGAGGAGTGGAAACATTTCTTGATTTTGCGTTTCAACACAAAATCTGGGAACCTCATATATTGCCCATGTAGAAAGTGCTTCAATGGTCGTCTTAAGACAAGGGATGAAGTTAGAGAAGATTTGATCATAAGTGGCATACTTCGTGGTTACACATATTGGGACTATCATGGTGAAGATATACATGCTACCATAGGCAGTGAGGATGACGAGTTAGAGCTTGATAATGAGGTTGAGTGTGATGAAATAGACGAGTTGATAGCGGATACTTTACCAGAGTTTAATCATGAGAATGTCAGAGACCAAAGATATGAGATGGAGACTACTAGCAGTACTGTACCACAAAATGAGGTTGAAAGAATTTTGAGGGTCATTCAAAATGCCAAGATTAGCATATATCCTGGGTGTGAGATTTCTTTATTGTCAAGGCATTTTCCTAAAGGTGAGACGCTACCAAAGTTGTACTTCGAGGCAAAAAAGATTTTTCAAGATCTTGGGCATTCATATGATAAGATAGATGCGTGCATCAATGATTGTGTTTTATTTCGCAAAGAACATGCTTACGCAAAGTATTGCCCAACTTGTGGAGAATCGAGATGGAAAAAAATTGATTGTGGAGATAATGATGATGATGAGTCTACTGGATATTCTAATAGGAAGAAACGAGTCTCACGAAAGATTTTGCACCACTTTCCTGTAAAACCAAGGCTTCAGAAAATGTTCGTGTCTTCCAAAATTGCTTCTGAAATGAAGTGGCACCATGATAACTATATTAGAGATGACAATCTAGCACTTCCTGCAGATTCAGAGGCTTGGAATCATTTTGATCAATTGTATCCTGACTTTAGTGTTGAACCGAGAAATGTGAGACTTGGATTGACAAGTGATGACTTCAATCCGTTCAGCAACATGAGTCTATCATATAGCATGTGGCCCGTTGTTCTAATACCATATAATTTGCCCCCATGGATATACATGAAACAAACAAATATGATTGTCTCTGCCTATTTCGGGAGGGAGAGCTCCTGGAAATGACATTGATGTTTACTTACAACCATTAATTGATGAGTTAAAAGAATTATGGGAAGAAGGCGTGGATACATTTGATGCATCCAATAAGACAACTTTCCAAATGAGGGCAACCTTGTTATGGACTATTAGTGACTTTCCAAGTTATGCAGTTCTCTCAAGATGGAACACTAAAGGACGTTTAGCATGCTCAGTTTGTAACGTGGAGATATGTTCGAAGAGATTAGTGTATAGAAAGAAACAATGTTATATCATATATGTGTCATCGAAGATTCTTGCCATTGGATCATAAATGGCGTGATAACAAACAAAACTTTGATGGCAATAAAGAACCAAGACCTCCACCGTTGTTTATGTCAGGTGATGATATTCTCAAGCAAATGCAAGACGTAGAACAAATAACATTTGGTAAGGGGAAGAAACAAGCTAAGGGAAGCGGGCATCATAATTGGAAAAAAAAGAGTATATTCTTTGATCTTCCGCACTGGAAAAATTTGCTCATTCGTCACAATCTAGATGTTATGCATATTGAGAAAAATGTCTGTGATAATGTAATTGCGACATTGCTAGGAGTTTCGATAAAAACAAAGGATAATCTCAATTCCTGTTTGGATTTGCAACAATTAAAGCTTAGAGAAGAGTTACATCCAATTAAGAAAGATGAGAACACTTATTTACTCCCTCCCCCCGTTATACTTTGTCATCCGATGAGAAGAGTCGTGTGCTACAAATCTTGAAAGATATCAAGGTTCCAGATGGTTTTTCTTCAAATATATCCAGATGTGTTAACTTAAAAGAAAAAAAGGTTAATTGGCCTAAAAAGTCATGATTGTCATGTTCTTCTCCAACGAATACTTTCACTTGCTATTCGAGGCATATTGCCAGATGATGTGTGTGATGTCTTGATCGGTTTGAGTAGTTTATTTGTTGATTTATGCTAAAAAACTCTTTCGAGTTGAGGAACTAGAGAGAATATAAAGTAATGCTGCAATTATGTTGTGCCGTTTAGAGATGTTATTCCACCATCATTCTTTGATATGATGGTACACTTACTGATCCACTTGGCAAATGAAGTCAAGATTGCTGGTCTTGTTCAATACCGTTGGATGTATCTCATTGAGAGGTACATATATTTTCGTTGTTGCAAGTACCCACAAGTTGGCCCTGTTTGAGAACTATACTTATAATTTCAAATGTAGGTACTTGCACACCTTGAAGTCATATGTTCAGAACAAAAGTCGACCGGAGGGATCAATTACTAAAGGTTACATTCTTGAAGAGTGTATGAATCTTTGTTCAAGGCACTTGCATGATATAGAAACAAAGTTTAATCAAGTTCCTAGGAACTTTGATGGCTCTGGTGACCAATATCAAGGTGGACTTTCTATATTTTCAACAAAGGGACGTGCTTTGGGAAAGTCAGTTATAAAAGAGTTAATTATGGAAGAATGGACCCAAGCATATTGGTACATCTTGCAAAAATGTGAAGATGTGACACCTTTTATTGAGTTAGAAATAACCATCTATACTACTTGTGTGTTTTTAGGTCACCAAATTATCTAACATATGTTACTTATTTGCAGGGAACATATAGAAATCTTGAAACATACACATTCACGGAACTTAGACCATATTCATCGTCAACAATTCCCAAAGTGGTTTGAGGCTCGTGTAGGGAACTTAGACCTTATTCATCGTCGACAATCATACTAAGAATATTTTTCATAACATAATTGGTACTTTTCATTGCATGTGGTTGAATTATGTCGAACAACTAGTGATGAATCAGTTGAACAGTTGCACATGTTAGCTCGTGGTCTTGACAATGTAGTATTGTCATGGAATGGTTATGTTGTTAATGGATTTAAGTTCCACACGAAAAGCCGGTAAGCTCGGTTAAAAACACAAAATAGTGGTGTGGTTGTTAATGGATATAATGAAGTCGATAGATTGAATTATTATGGAGTTCTTATTGATGTTGTTGAATTGCAATATTTAGGAGGAAATCGTGTTGTTCTGTTCAAATGTGATTGGAGAGATATCCACAGCCCTGGGCGAGTTATTGAAAAGGATAGACATGGTTTTGTAAGTGTTAATTCTCAACGAACACTTCAAACAAATGAACCATTCGTCTTAGCAAGCCAGTGCGAACAAGTTTTCTATGTTAGAGACAATGCAAGATCGGGATGGCTAGTTGTGACAAAAGCTGCACCACGTGAATTTTATGTCGTGCCAGAACATGAAGACGAGGCAATCGTCAATGAAACAGAGACATTGCCACCCCTATGGTAATTGAAACGAGGCAATCATCAATGAAGACCCAAGTGATGATGTTGATCATGTTGTATGGAATAGAGCTAATTTGCCAATGGAAACAATTTCATTGTCAGAAAATAACAAAAAAAAAAAATGGAAAAGAAAATAAGAGAGTTGATATTTGAACTATGGTAATTGAATAGTCATCAAATGTCATAATGTATTATTATTATGTTATGTCACTAGCTCACCTTTTGTGCATTTTTCAGGTATGGCGCCACGACCATCGAGAATTGATAGGTCACTCCCATTCCATTCGGAGGAGTCTTTTCGTAATATTGGGTCAAGTTCTTCTGGTATTTTTACTCACTCTAAACAATATAAGCTCCATTTTTTCTTATAGAAATTGTACTTAGAATTAAAATTTTTTAACATTAATAATTTCCTTTACATAGGTAGCACGAGGAATAGAAAACCATGTGGACGAGCACTGGGACAAAGGTAGCAAGTCTACCAAAAGGAACAAAACTGAGTCCGGAATTTGATGACACACATGGGGTTATAGGAGAGCACAGGCCACTATTCGCGTCTCAACAGGGAATTGTCGTCCGGAACATGCAAATTACATCTGTTGCTGTTCCGTTCCGTCATGGAGAAAACTTAACAAAGATGTAAAGGCCAAAATGCTTGAGTCGGTATTGGTACGTATCTTATCATTATAATATGTGTATATATATTGGTCACATATGCTAGATTTGATCAAATTTTCTCTTTTATTCATGAGAAGTTCGACATAGGGGATGATCCAGAAAGAAAGAAGTTAATGAAGGAAATGGAAAAAAAATGGAGGGATTACCGATCTGAAGGACTATTATGATATACATGAGACAGATGAGGAACGACTTCAAAATCGACTACCATTTGTAAAAAAGATTGGAAATGGTTGATAAAAGAACATTGGGGAATGTCAAAGGTTCAGGTATGTACCTAAACCTTGAGATAATATCACACTTGATTAGAATATACTAGCCAAACTGAAAGAACCCTAGTTTTAAGCAAAGATGCATGGATACGAACACCCGCGTCGTGTCGGGCACGGACACGACACGACACGCTGACATGATTGCTTTTTGCCCTATTTGTCTTTAATTGCAATTGAAATAGTCATTCACTTTATATGGATCAACAATCATTATATTACGTGGTTATTTGCAAACATTTAAAAGTAAAAAATAAAACAAAGTTGGTTTTCGAGTCTTGATTAAGTTTCGGGTGTGTCGGAGGCGTGTCCGACACGTTGACCACATTGACCACGTGTCTGACATCTGTCGATACGCTGACCAAGTGTTCGACACGTTGACCATATGTCCGACACATGTCGGAGGCGTGTCGAATGAGTGTCATGTGTCAGATACGTGTCAGACACGGATACGACAAGTTTTCGAAGAGTCTGTGCTTCCATGGTTTTAAGTTCTTTTTTTGAAAATGCCTGCAAGCAACATCCAAAACAGGGGCAAGGGCTGCCAGAAAATCCTGCAATCAGCCCAGAAAATTCCTGCAATCAGCGCCCAAAATAGAGCCAATTGCTGCCCAGAAATACCCTGCAAACAACATCCAAAACAGTGACAATTGCTGCCCAGAAAATCCCTGCAAACATCGTCCAAAACAAGGGCGCTTGCTGCCCAGAAAATTCCTGCAAACAACACCAAAAAATGGGGGATTGCTGCCCAGAATATCCCTGCAAACAACATCCAAAACAGTGGCAATTGCTGCCCAGAAAATCTCTGCAAACATGTCCGACATTGCTGCCCAGAAAATCCCTGCAAACAACATCCAAAACAGGGGCGACACAAAACAAACCAAATGTGAAAACCCTGCCCATGACTTGCCATAACCTTGAAATTATCATACTTTTAGGAATAATTAACTATAAATCATAAAGTAATCCTAAAGTATAAGTTAATAAACCAATTTATAAAATAAAAATTAAATAAAATCAGGTATATTTATCAGAGTCCCACTATTTGTAATGAATGCAACTCTCTTATTTTCTTCATTGTAAGATGTAGGTTCGGTTTTTGAGTTTGGGCTTCATACTCATTAGGACCAGAAACTGTATTTTATTTTTTATTTTCTTCCAAATTTAGCAACTCCAGTGAAGAAAAGTTTTACAATATCCACTATGGTTTAGTCATTTCTATCAAAACCCCTGAAAAATTAATAACAAACTGGTGCAACATATCGTCACAAATAGTTCCCAGTTTGAGTCCATTCACCTTTGTTCATTATTAGTACTCATTGAGGAGATTTGTAGAGGTACTTGGAAGTTTATTCCATAGAATTTCCAAGAGTTGAGATAATTTCAATGCTCTAAGCAAGACCAATGAGCTTTTACATATTCCAGCAAAAGCCACACTTAACCATAGTTAGAATTAGAAAGTTTGTTGCTCTTCTGTCACTGATTTACTTTGTTGTTGCGTTTGTTAGAAAGATTCGAATTCTTGAAGAATTTGTCTCAATAAATGCTTTGCTGATTGTTATCAATATTAGGTAGACAACAATATTGCAACAAAGCATAAAATTTCCTAGCTGCTCGAATTGATCAATCAAGTGTCGTTTCTCCTCCCTCCATTGGACATGGAGCTTGCAGAGATCATAAAAAAAACAAAAAACAAAAAACAAAAAACAAAAAACAAAAAACAAAAAACAAAAAACAAAAAACAAAAAACAAATACTATCCAACTAATCTAATACTAGACTGTGTGTTTTGTCGTAGTATGTTTTGTGTGGGAGCATTATGTTTGGATGGCGCTTACTCAGAAGGGATGTTAGCTCAATCTGAACTAGTCCAATCAAAACCCTGCCCATGACTTGCCATAATAATGAAGTAAACTAAGTAAATCATGAAGTTAAGTTTAAGATCATTTTACAGTAAAAATAATTAACAAATTAGGAGACCAGAGTCCTAGATTAACTATAAATTGGTGGTACCTTAAGTTATGGCGGCAAACATGGATAAGACCAACTTTACTTTACTTTTTTTTTTCCTCCCTCTTTGGCTCCATTCATCAAGAGACTTGACTTGAACTCAAAAAAATTTACATTTGCAAACCACTTTATTCAAGGCTCATTGGTTCAAAAGAAAAAAAAACTTTGTAGATGATGTAACTGATGGATTGCACCAATGGTGGCTTTATTTACTGCATGGAGTATCCTTTCATACTGTTATTATTCAATAGTTCTTACATTATATATGCATACTTCATTCTTGACATGGTTTTTCAAATTCGTTTTTAATAAATTCAGGAATTGTGTGATAAGAATAAAGACTGGCGTGACATACAACAAATGCTTCATTGTGCAGACAGATAATCCTTCGCCATTATTGAGGATTAAGTACAAAATGTTTGAGATTTTGGTTTTGAATATTAACTTAGTAGAAATTTAGTTACTCATTTGTTTACGTTTTTTATTGTCGCCAGATGAAAAGGACAAGAGTTCTTCCATCTCGTATTAGGATGTTTGAGCTTGCTTATACAGGCAAAGATGGATCATATTCAGATGTATTCACTCAAAAAAAGGCGGTCAATTTTTTTTTTCAATTTAAAATTGTTGGTATCCATTACCATTTATATTCCATATTCACTAACTAAATGTGTCTCTAAATGTAGGAAGAGATATGAAATCTTACCGTGCAACGAGAGGAGAGATTACACTCCTTAGATGACGACCAAATTTTTGCTCAAGTATTCGGGCCAAACAGACCTGGACGTGTACGTTGTAGGGGGACATGGGGTCACATCAACATCTGAAAATGGCACAAGTAGTCGCTTTGGATCTCAAGTTGCAGAAGAAGCAAGGTGAGAGATTGAGATTGCAAGGAAAAAGGCTGTGGAAACAAAAAAAGAGTTGGCATACTACAAGAAAGTGGCTAGTGATGAAATGAATAAAATGAAAGATGATATGGCTATGGTGATGTAAGCATTGAGGAGACTGACTGATCAAAACAATAGTGGATCTGATATATATTTGCTATTGAAATCTCCATGGTTAACTAGCTAGGGGCTTGTCTTATTAGCGAGGAAACGGGCGAGGGAGGGGGGGTGCAACCCTCCATCTCCCTCGAGATGCGCGAAGGCACACATCTCAAGAGGGATGGAGGGTTGCACCCCCTCCCTCGCCCGTTTCCTCGCTCGTTTCCTCGCCAATTAGAATTCCCCATTAGCTAGAGAGCTCCAAAGCTTCAATTGAGTTTTGGTTCAACTTCACCAGTATAATTGTTAATTTTATTACTTGTTGTCTACAGGTTTGAAGTGGCTGCCGATGTGCTATATTTAGATGTATATATATCTGGATGCAAAACTTACTTATATTGGTTTTTCTTACATGCTGGTTAAGACAGAGGATCCTGTTTTGTTTCTAACTTTTTTGGATTAGTCATGCTGTTATAGGAGAATGTGGTATATGTTCTTCTTACAAACTTTCTATGGTTGAACATATTGTTTTACCTATAAATATATTAAAGGGTTATGTTATTTGTGTTGCTATTTTATTTTGTTATATTTTCTGTGAAGCTTATGTTGTTGATAGGGTTGGCAATGAGTCAAAGATGAGTTCATGGCAGATTCGCATTGGCAATAAGTTTTAAATTTAATGCTATCAATGTATTTATTTTAGTTGGAATTTTATTGATGCAGGTCGAGCTGCCTGAAACTAATTTTTTTTAATGCAGGTTTGTTAACACAACCGGCGCTTTCAAAGCGTTGCCAAAAATCTTTGCCGGCGCTTTAAAACGCCATTACAAAGTTATAAATACGGCCTTTGTAGCCAAAGGAGAATTGACACATCCATTTCTTTATCGGCGCTTATATAAGCTATTACAACGGTTTAAAAATAGTCGAAAATGTACATTTTTTACCGGCGCTTCGTATAAAGCGTCGTTAATCCTTTGGCGGCACATACTATTTTTGGCGCTTTATAAAATGTTGGCAATGAACTAAACCGTCACATTTGTTTCTATATAGGCGCTTTTAAAAGTGCCGCTTAAAACAAATCTGTTATAGTGTATTGCGGCCGTGCTATTAGTTGGTGGTCGAACTGCTCATTCAACATTTCACATTCCATTAAATGTCATGGAGAACATAGTGTATGGGTTTACTAAACAATCATTGCAAGTTGAGTTGTTCAAATAAACAAAGTTAATCATTTGGGATGAGGTTCCAATGCAACACAGATTTATCGTTGAAGCTGTTGATCACAAGACATTCTCGGAATCAATAAGTCATTCGGTGGTATTACTGTTGTTCTTGGTGGTAATTTTCGACAAATCTTGTCAGTTATACCCAAAGGTGTTCGTGACTAAATTGTGGTCGCGTCACTAAGGTGATCCCACATTTGGTTACACATACAAATTTTAACTTTGAATATGAATATGCGGCTCAATGGGGAAGATGATGATGATTAATTTTTTTTTTATCTGAGGTAATATTTGTTTCAAGACAAATACTTATTGAATTCGCAGTGTATTGTTTATTTTAATTATTTTTATTCTTAACTTTTATAGATTGGAAACACTGTGCAAGATGTCATTCGCTTTCCACCAACAATGCACAAATGCAAAGATTTGATAGAGTTAATTTCTTTGGTTTATCCTAATCTAAATGTTATAGGCAGTACTTTTCCAAGTTATTTGAATGAGCGAACTCGGCAAGAAATGATGATGTATATGATATCAACAAAGCTGCATTAAATTGTTTTTCAGGAGAACCCATTGTTTATTTCACAGCAGATAAAATGGTTGAGCCTATTGAAAACGATCATTCTGTGTTGAACCGCTATCCAACTGAATACTTAAATTCACTTAATCCTTTGGGTTGTCCCCCATTTCAGCTAGAATTAAAAGTTGAATGTCCAATTATGTTGTTGAGGAACCTGACACCAAAAGATAGACTTTGTAATGGAACACGTTTGGTGGTTGTGTGTTGTGCATCGCGTATAATTGAAGCTCAAATTTTAACCGGGGACAAGGCTGTCATTTTTGTATTCATTCCAAGGATCTCCTTCACACCCTCATCTTCAGAGTTTCCTTTTCAAATGTCAAGACTTCAATTTCCATTAAGGTTAGCATATGCAATTACAATAAACAAGTCACAGGGTCAGTCCGTGAATTATGTTGGAGTCGATTTATGAACACCGGTGTTTAGTCATGGACAACTTTATGTTGCATTATCTAGATGCACGACTTCTAACAGAATAAATATCCTTTTACCACAAGATGGATCAGATTCTACGACCAACATTGTTTATCCAGAAGTTTTGTTGTAGGATTTTCTGATGGTACTGGTTTTGACAAACATTATTTCACCAATTTTTTTTTATTATAATTACATTTATGTTTTGCAATAATAAATTCAATTTTATGGTTTTGACAAACATTTATGTTGATTGTCTTATTCATGGTGTAGAACTGGGATCTTCAAGTTAATGAGTTCAAAAAAATGATGAAAAAACAAAAGTATAATGGTGGTCGTCACTGGAAAATGACAAATAAGGTAATCGTTTAAGTCTACAACATTATTGTAACCAAAGCTTATTCATATTGCTGATATTGTATCTGATAATATATTGTAGATATCAGTGATATTTCCTCTTTGCTCAATATTGGTGCATATAGACACGAAGTCCTTTGAGAATGTGATGCTGAAGATGTTCGGACATATACCTTTTGGCAGATGGTGATGTATGGAACATAGTTTAAGTCGGTGGTTAAAATACGTTAACCCATTGTGATACGGTTATGTTTTTGACACCGTCGACTTAGAATTGTGATAAGTGTAGTTTTGTATAGAAACAAATAGAGAGTGGTTCACTTTTATTGGGCACCGTTTACTTCTGCTGATGTATATGATAGTGTTATATATAACCGTAGATGTATATAGAAACAATCCTTTTGGATTATATTGATTGAGTTTTTATGTTATATTTTTTCTTATCTAACGTCAACTTATAACGAGATGTTATGTGAAGTAGGATTCAGAAAGCTCATGGGGTCGATAGGACATGTGTGTAAGTTTGAAGTTGCTTTGATGCATAGTTCCAATGTTTGATTTTTAACACATTTTCATTATATTTTGATAATTTAATTCAAGTGTTGCAATCAATCTCATATGCGCTTAGTCTGCAGATTATAAAAGATGTGATGAAAAATATATAGTACTTGGAGACATCAAACATGTGCTACTCTGGAGGTACTGTATTTCTTGTTCATTAGTAGATTTTGTCAAATTTTTGAATTTTTTTTTATATTTGTTGTTTACTAAAACATTTAGCATGTAGAACAATGTTATAATGGTTCATTTTATATATTTGAATTTTGAAGAATTTGTTTTATTTGCATAGAGTGTTTAATTACACGTTGAATGGATAGGAAATTTTTATTCTTTTTTTTTTAAAATTATTATTATGGTTTAGTTTAAGCCCACGTACTAGTTGCTAATAACATATTGAGCTTAAATCCTCAGAGGCATGCCGAGTAATTTTTCAACATATTTAAAGCCCTGAGAGGCAAGATGGAAACATAAGCTGCAATGAAAATAGTTAACACCTTAGTTATTATATATACAAAACATGATGGTGTTTGGTGTGGGAGATAAAAGACGGCTGAAATTTAATCAAATATATGAATCTAACGGATCACATAGAACTTAAAGCACCAAAAGTGCATCGGTTCGATTCCTATACCCAACATTTTTTTATATTTATTTATTTTTCTTCAATTGTTAATGATAGTGGTGTTGAAAACTCAAGGGTGATCATATTTTGACAAGTTTTAAACTTTATCGTGCCAACGACACGGTTATATATACAAAACAAGATGGTGTTTGGGGTGGGATATATAAGACGACTGAGATTTAACCAAATATATGAATCTAACGGATCACATAACACTTAAAGCACCAAAAGTGCATGGGTTCGATTCTCATACCCAACATTTTTTTATATTCATTTATTTTTCTTCAATTGTTGATAGTGGTGATTAGGCATATAAGTATAAATGATGAAAACTTAAGGGTGATAACATTTTGACAAGTTTAAAACTTTTATCGTGCCAATGGCACGGGGAATACCCTAGTTATATTTATATATACAAAACAAAATGGTGTTTGGGGTGGGAGATAAAAGATGGTTGAGATTTAACTAAATATATGAATCTAACGGATCACATAGAACTTAAAGCACCAAGAGTGCATGGGTTCGATTCCCATACCCAACATTTTATTTATTTATTTTTCTTCAATTGTTGATGATGGTGGTGTTGAAAACTTAAGGGTGATCATATTTTGACAAGTTTAAAATTTTTATCGTGCTAACGACACGGGGAATACCCTAGTCTATAATGCAAAACAGGATGATGTTTGAGGTGGGAGATAAAAGACGGCTGAGATTTTCCAACTATGAGAATGTAGCAGATCACATAAAACTTAAAGCACCAAGAGTGCATGGGTTCGATTCCCATATCCAACATTTTGATATTTATTTAATTTTCTTCAATTGTTGATGGTGATGATTAGGCATATAACTATGAAGGATGAAAACTTAAGGGTGATTATGTTTTGACAAGTTTTAAACTTTTATTGTGCCAACGGCACGTGGAATACCTTAGTATATACATGAGTGAGATTCAGGGATAAACATTTATGAAAGATAATTTTACATGTAATATATATCATCGGATAAGATACAATCCAACGGTTTAGATTTAGGATGAGTTGTCACCTAATAACTAACTAATGGTAGAGCCAAGCCAAACCGGATAGATTTTAATAAGGATTGTGATTTCGTGAAATTATATGAATTTTTACTGAAATTTTTGTTTTTTTTTTTAAATTACGAAAAGAAAAAAATTTCAAGATTTTTTTTATTTATAAATTTCTAAGATTTTTTGCAAATTTCGGGGTTTTTTTGAAAATTTCATTTTTTTTCGTAAAAATACAATATCCAGCTTCTAAAAATTACATTTTTGAGGATTTTTTGTTGTAAATTTCTTGTTTTTTCTAATTATCATTTAATTTAATTATTTATTATTTTTTAAACCACCCCTTAATTTCCTAATTAACCTTTCTTCTTATATATTGATTTTTGAAACTAACCCATAATTTTCTAATTATATTTTGGTTTCATTTAATGTGATTAATACATTTATTTATTTCCATCTTATTTTTCACATATTTAATATACCCTCGAAATTCATTATATATATTTCATTTATCCTCAAAATTTTTACGTTTTTTCTTTACACACCGAAATATTTCTTAAAATCAGGAGACCAAAATTATCTCGAAAAATGAAATCACAATCCTTGGATTTTAAAAGTCATATTTTATAAAGAGACTAATAGTTTCTCTCTTCCCCTATTTTCTTTCAAATCTTTTTAATACGGCGAACAAAACATTAACATAAAAAATAGAATATTGCTTGTAAAATTCTTTGTCATAAATGTTTGTCCTCGGATCCCACCCACATACACATATATAAAGAAGAAGCTGGGAACCAAATTTCCAAAAAACTGATAAAAGGATACACCTAGTTCGGAGTCTTCAATAGGCTCCTTTCACCGGCAATTGGATACAACACTGTAAAGAAGTAATATAAATGACCTACCGTTATACCCAATAGGTTTGGCACCAGGGGTGAACCAAAGATGACATATAAAGCGAGCTTTGCCCATGGGAGATAAAATGCCTGTGAGCCAAAATTATAGGGAACATTTTTCATAAAAATAATCAGATGGTAAAAAAAAAAAGCTATAACAATTTGCAGTCAGCTTGCCAAGGGAGAGAGAATGATGAATAGAAATAATGACTTCAGGTCCTATACCTTGAGTTGCACAAGACCGTATATGTTAATTTGAGCATTTGGAAACTCTCTGCTCCAGACATAGAGAAGCATGAATGTGGAAGAAAAATAATCCTTAGCCCAACAGAATAAGGAAACCCAAAGATTTGGGTTGTTTCTGAGAAGCCCGAAAATCACCCACGAAAGTTACAAGTAGAGAAAGCCCAAGTTTGGGTAAAATGCAGTCCAAGTCTGAGCCCAACACAACTCAACAAAACACTTTTCTCAGCATAGGAGTATTGTTCGGCGCTGAACACCATGCTCAACTGAGCACTCAAGCTTGCAAAAGAGGTGTCTCCAAACAGGAAGTTACAACCACCAACAGAAGGTTACAACTATCTACAAAAGTTACAACTACCTAAGAGAAGTTATAACCGCTGCAAATAGATGACTCATTCATCTATCATGTGTCTCACTCATTTGCCAACAATTTACTCGTTCTGCCTCTATAAATAGCCAAACACAAAGCCATATGGAGGTAACACTTTCTTGATTCACAATTCACTTTTCAAATACAGATAAATAAATACTTTCCTAAAGACATTGTTCTAACTTTGGTATCGGAGTCCCCATGGTAGGCACCACTCAGTGTCAAGAATTAATCTCCATCTTTTGCAGATTGCTCCGCATGATCAGCACGTGATCTGGTGGAAATTTGCATCCACAACATGTTGCTTTCAATGAGAGCTTGAATCAAACTCATTGCATGCTCTCTTCCATTCATAAAAAAATTTATGTTCATTCTATTTGAATTTTCCTTCACATACACTTTTTTAGAGTTCTTTTTCAACTCAATGGTGGGAACTCGAAACCAAACTAGCAAAAATAACGTTGAACAACCCTTTGCCCGAATCGGACCCCCGTCATCACCATGGGTTCAGTTGCTTCTGGCCGTACAACCACTAGTAGTAGGTCTACCACTGCTGGCTGATAATCAATTGCAATCTTCTTCCCAACAACCGAGCCCAATGGAAATAGAACAACATGAATCTTGCAAGTCAGGTCGCCAATTTGCATAAATGGCGGTAAGGATGGGTGCGATTACCAATTGCATCATTAGCTTTCAAGAAGGGTCATCCCACAAATCACCTATTGTATGGCGAATTGTCTGCAGATCACTTATTGTATGGCAAAACTTTTGCTGAAATCTTCACCATGGCAGAATGCTATGCATTGTGGGATGATGAAAAAAATAGTGCTAAGGAACTAGATGTGCCCGAGAAAGATAGTCAACCTGCACTAATGAATGCAGATCAAAAGAAAGATAAAAAAACAAGGGTGACAAACGTAAAACACGCTCCTCAACAAGACTCCTCAGCCAGTAGAACCTACAAAGAGTTTCACCATTTCGATCAATCAAACTTTCCAGCGCAGAAGAATCTGATGATTGTGACAACCGACCATTTCATAAAGTGGATTGAAGCTGAGGCATCTAGCTTTTTAGAAAAAAAATGCAATGTACATATAAGAAAAACTTGATTGTATTTTATCTCTTCAACAAGAAACTCCTAATCTAGTAGAACATACACTGAGTTCTCCATTCCGGTCAATCAAATTCACCACGAAAATAACCAACCTGGGCTGAAGAGACCGCTAGCAATGAAAGGAGATCCTGCAAAAAAATCAAACAAGTATTTACATATACCTCAGTAGAGGATATGTGATTTTGTTTCTCGGCAGAAAACACAACTTCTTCAGTTGAAATAGTGAAATATGAGAATTTGTTATACATGTCCTTCAGTAGAAGAAATTCAGAAATATAAACATTTATGTACACCTCAGTAGAGGATGACACTTTTCGTGAGTGGGTAATTCAATGCATAAAAACATCTTACTCAAGATTTCTTAAATCCGTTTAAGTTTAGTCAAGTGGTTAACAGACACACAAGCAAAATGCCTCAGTAGAGGATGACACTCTCAGTGAGTGGGTAATTCAATGCATAAAAGCATCTTACTCAAGATTACTTAAATTCGTCTAAGTTTAGTTAAGTGGTCAGCAGACCATACAAGCAAAATGCCTCAGTAGATGATTACACCTCATTTGAAGATGACTCTCTCAGTGAGTGGGTAATTCAATGCATAAAAACATCTTACTTAGGACTGCTTAAATCCGTTTATGTTTAGTCAAGTGGTCAGCAGGCTACACAAGCCAAATGCCTTGGTAGAGGATCACACCTCAGTAGAAATTGTGACTTTCCATGAGTGGGTAATTCAATTAATCAATAACTGAGCATAGAAACATTCCACTCAAAACTATTTAAATCTTTTTAAGTTTTGTCAAATAGTTAGCAGATCACATAATATTTTCATGCAATTTCCAAGATAAATATATTTGAATCCATGATTAATTTCCTCAAGTTATGCTTAAATTTCGACTAAAGCATATTGGAAACTGATGAAAGAGGCCAATCAAGCTTTTGCGCCTTAATGCAAATATTTCTAAATCAGCAGATCAACAAATATACACAAAGTTTGGGGATCATAAAAGCAAAGAATACCATACTTGACATGAAGTCCCTATCAACTCCAATCGAAATTCAAAATCTCACTAGTGGAGCAACAACTTTGGATCGATTCTTGAGTAGATCAGCGGACAAATCTAGGAGAAGACTTGTATATCTACTTGGCATTTTCAAATGTAGCAATTAGCTCAATTCTCATCAGCGAAGAGTTGGGGGCACAACTTTATCCCAAATGCTTGTAAAAAACTCATGAAATAGGCGCTAGAGTTGAGCTAATATGACTTGATTTGCCGGCCGAGGAAAACTTTAAAAGCTCAAGCTTTAGTAGATTTCATAGCATAATTCGTTTCCTTCTCAACCAAGGAAACAAAGTCAGTCAACAAATCAGTGTCGCGCCCTTCAACAAAATCTATCGACCGAGGACAACTATAAAGGCTCAAGCCTTAGCAAATTTCATAGTAGAATTCACTCCCTTATCAACCGGGAAACAAAGTCAGCCAACAAATCAGTGTCGTGTCCTTTAATAAATGAAGACTCCTCAAATAATGATGAAACAGGTGTAAGTCAGCCCAAAGATATGTGGCATTAATATGTGGATGGGTCGTCAATTCACAAGGATAGTGCAGGACTCGTTTTATTCACCTAAGGATGATCATTTACTTGGACAAAGTCCAAGAGCCCATGAAATATTATGTGTGACTCATCACGTAGATTGCCTCATCTGCAGCAGAAGCCTCTACATGCATATCATTTTGTCTTCAGCAGACTACATTTCAACAACAATAGAAGCCTCTACATGCAGATCCTTTACTTGTATCAATAGATCAGAAGTCAGCTAGATCAGAAGCAGCATTTGTGAGAGCCCAAAATAATCCTTATCCCAACAGGATAAGGAAGCCCAAAGATTTGGGTTGTTCCCGAGAAGTTCAAAAATTACCCACAAAAGTTACAAGTAGAGAAAGCCCAAGTTTGGGCCCAATGCATCTCAAGTCTGGGCTCAATACGGCTCAGCAGAACACTTTTCTCAGCTTAGGAGTAGTATTTAGCGTTGACCACCATGCTCAGCTGAGCACTCAAGCTTGCATGAGAGGTGTCTCTGAACAAAAAGTTACAACCATCAACGCGAGGTTACAACTATCTACAAGTTACAACTACCTAAGAGAAGTTACCACCGCCGGCAAACAGATGACTTTCTCATTTGCCACGTGACGTATCTCACTTATTTGCCAACAATTTACTCATTTTGCCTCTATAAATAGCCAAACACAAAGCCATATGGAGGTAACTCTTTCTTGATTCACAATTATCTATTCAAATACAGAAATAAATACTTTCCTAAAGGCATTGTTCTAACTTTGGCATCAGAGTCCCCGTGGCAGGCACCACATCGGTGTCAAGAATTAATCTCCATATTTTGCAGATTGCTTCACATGATCAACACGTGATCCTCTGGAAATTTGCATCCGCAATGAATATCAGGGAAATCCCCACAAAAGGAGTCTAGAAGAAGGGGATGACAGACAATGCCTATGCAGTCCAAATGCAAATAAGAGGAGAAAATGTAAATTTATTATATTCAATACATCATGTATGTTGATCAAACCTCAAAATCAAAACAAAGGTCACAAGTTACTATACATATCATGGACATCAAGGGGTCATTATTTTATTAAAATTTATCATTCATAGTAATGGGCATCTCATAGCTTGCATCTTATTTATGCTTGATGTACAAGACTGCAATGCAACGTAACTTGGTATTCTATAAGAGTTGGAATTTGATTCTCGGTGGTTCTATTTTTTGTGTTAATGTTTTTTTCACCGTATTAAAATGATTTGATAGAAAATAGGGGAGAGATAAGCAATTAGTCTCCTTTTAAAATATAATTTTTAAAATCCATTCGGCTTGGTCTGGCTCTACCATTAGTTAGTTATTAGGTGACAACTCATCTTAAATCTAAACCATTGGATTATATGTTATCCGACGATATATATTGCGTATAAAATTCTTTGTCATAAATGTTTGTCCCCGGATCCCACTATATATATATATATATATATATCATAAATGTTTTTCCTCAGATCCCACCCTATATATATATAAAGATCAATTCTAGATGTCGAGGTTTTGGGCGAGGGATGGTGCGTCGCACGCGAGCAGCTGACGTGGTAAAAAAAAAAAAAAAAAAAAAAAGCGGGGGAATCGAAAATTTGGGGGAGAAGAAGGAGGGAACAGAGCTTAAACCTTCTCCCTTTCTCCCCATTACAGAGCTTAATCTTCCTCATTTTCTTCCTCTCCCTCTTCCCATTTTCCATCTCTCGACACGTCTCCCCTCCCTCTCCCCCAAACGAAGCTCTCCCTCTCCACCTTCTCCCCATCATCGTTATCGACTCAAACAAAGGAGAAGAGAAGAAGGTCAAACGAAGCCATAGAAGAGAAGAAGCTTCAATTTTTAGGTTTTTGGTTTTGAACTCTCCAAACTGGTTTTCATGGCTCGGACGCAGAGGTAAGAGATTCGATTTTCCCAGATCTGATTTTTAGCTTCAATTTTTCAGTTTTCAGATCTGATTTTAGTTTTTTTTTTTTTTCAGTTTTCAGATCTGATTTTACTCCCAGATCTGATTTTACTTCTACTTCTCTTTCCCAGTCATCATGCATGTGTTGTATTTTTAAGTGGGTATTTTCTTTCAAGTGGGTATTTTTAAAACACAGAGATTAAAACATTCTAGAGAACCCCCATGACTAGTTTTTTGGGTGGTAGGCTTATATAAGGTGGTTTGGGAGTGATTTAGAAGTCTGGGTGTTGTTCATAATTGAGTTTTACAACAGTTTTGAGGTCTGGGTATCTCTGATTTTGATAGAAAAGTGTGGGATTTAGGATCATTTTAGTGAAATTCAGGGAAAGTTGGGTTTTTTTTTTGTGATGCAAATGTGATAGATCTGGGAGACATTTTTTGTGTGAATCTTACAAAGAGTTAGAAGATTCTTGTTGAATTTCCCCGGTTTTGGATTTTTACATTTTTATTTTTTTTGTGTTTTTTCATTATAAAGGGGTTAGTGGTGATTTGGTTTTATATTCCCGTGAGAAGTTTTAATGACAAGAAAGGCATTGTTGAGGAAGTTCATCAGTTGAATGTTCAACTATACTTGTGAATGAATCAACTTTAATTCATTCAATTATATTTATTGTGTTTTGAGTTTCTTATTTAAGGTGAAGTGAAGGAGGGGTTCATCTTATTGTTCATGCATTTCGGGTCTCTTCTTTGAGAGATGGGGCATTTTGCAGCAGTTTGGGATCAGAGAGCATCAATTGAGATCACCAAGGATTGGAATGGTATAGATCAAGTCACTCTTCGATCCCCACGAAGTGCTTCGGCTAGGGTTAGTTTTAGATCATCTTCCCTATTTGCTTTGTGTTTGTGCTTGATGAATTTGTTTTAATGTTTGTATGTAGATTTTGTGATTAGAATTTTAGAACTATTTCAAGGATTGGTGTAATTAGATTAAAATAGTTATATTTGTATCGATTGTGATTTCGTGATGAATTGCTCCTGGTTCTTCATTTGTTGATGATTTCTCTGTCAGCAATGCAGGTTAGCTTACATGGTGGTCAGGTTATTTCATGGAGGAGTGATCAAGGGGAAGAACTTCTATTCACAAGTAGTAAGGTAAAGTGTTTTAAGATAATCGTCAAGTTCTGATTGTGTACCTAAGAACTGCCAAAGTTCTTTCGAGAATATGGATGGTCTACTACAATAGAAGTTTTTAAACTGAGCATATAAAACCTTGTTAACTGGTTGTTGGGAAGTTGCTAAAAACTTCCATTTGATTACCTATGTTCTCTGTGGATGACAGGATATTGAGAAGGAGAAGAGGGGACAATAAAAACCTGAAGCAATGGATGAGGATGATATAGACAATGTCCCTGAGATCAAGGCTGCGCACTAGGAAGAATCAATGAAGTTTGCTCGCAGAAGTGTGAGCGATGCAGATATCAGGATGATATAGACAATGTCCCTAAGATCAAGGCCAAATTTTTTTTTCTGGCAGGAGAGGAATTCTTTGCCATTCAATTTGACTTCCAGTCTGCTTAGAACCCCCTTAGTGTTATAAAGCTGGGTTAGTGTGTACCAAATATAACATTATACTCCCTTTCAATTCGGATGTAATGTTGATTACAAAAGTTAGAGGATGTAAAATTTAGAGGATGTAATGTTTATTTTTAATGGAAGTCAGGCAACTGTTTCCAAGGTTTAAATTTTGCGTTTGGTGACGTTGCGTATGATGGTTAATCTGTATGGATTGTTTTAGGTGTATCATATGCAGTGTTTCTCCAGAATTGTAGGTGATTTCTTTATTTATAACCCCAGGTAGAGGCCCAAGGGAAGGATGGGCATTGAAGGCTCAGCATTACAAGTAGCTCAGCAGCTCAGAAAAACTGCTTTATCCTCGCCTTGTAATAATGAAGGCGCCATCATGCATAACCAACCCAACATCCTCACATTCTTGAGCTTTATTATTCTACCTATTGCTTCCATCAGGTAAATGGTGGTTGGATTACATTACAATGTTAAAGACACTTAATCCACTCTTTGTGCTTGCTCCCTAGTGTATTTGTTTGCAGTATTACTAAACACAGCCTTTCTGTCATTCATTTCCATGGTTTATATCTTGGTTTGAACTCTGTAATAAAATCATCTTTGTATAGTGACATTGTGTTTCCTTTGCTGGCCTTGTATTTACAAATGGCTCCATATTCACTCCCTTGTATTTACAAATGGCTCCATATTCACTCACATTCCCAGGAATGTCCAGTTTGCAAGGCCATCATTCAGGAGGAGAAATTGATTCCTGTGTATGGCAGAGGTAAGAACTAGACAAAAGAAGTACTCTGCTCACTGAAATTGATTCCTGAAATTTACAAATGGCTCCATATTCACTCTGCTGTTCTTGTGATTCTAGCGAAATTGACAGTAAATTACACACTACATCAAAAGAAGTAAGACTACATCAAGTAAGACTGCTCACTGAAATGGAGCTTCAAAAGATAAACCACACACTACATCAAAAGAGAAACCGCAAGACTACATCAAGGAGCTTCAATTCTTTTCCGCAGAACATACCATAGGCTGCCAAATGGTCCAATTCTTTTTCGCTCACTGTAAGTCATCTTTCTCGAGCAAAATTTCACAAGCCACACAAAATTAGTCCAAATCTTCAACATTTTCATCATAGCCTGCCAAATGAAGTAATGCATAATGTCAGTCTTTTTTACATTCTGAAAGCTTGTCAGTCTTCTTTACATTCTTTTTTAACATTTCAGAAACCAAAATCAGACTTCTTTACATTCTGAAAAATGATAATGCATAATAGATAATGCATGCTAAACAGGAGCAACAAACAATCTTCTTTTTTACATTTCAGACACCAAAATCAGTATTCTTTTCATTCTGAAAAATGATAATGCATAATAGATAATGCATGCTAAACAGAAGTAACAAGAACAATATGAAACACAAATTTCATCATATAATCAAACATATTACATTACATATAATTGCATCATTCGCCCAAGAGCTTAAGAATAAATTTTGTATGCTTTGACTACTTAACAACTTGTTTAGCATGTTTAATTGCTCATATAAAAGATCAATAGACCATTCATGTAAACTATTGTTGATCCAAAAAAAAAAGAAACTTAAAATTTATACCAGGATGGATAGTCTTACTTGTAAATTAAGCAATAAACTTGGAGGGGGAGGTGGAAGCATCTGATGCTTATTATTCGGTGGAGAATCTGCAACTTTGTTAATCTCCTTGAGGAGGCTAGATATTAAAAAAATAAGTTAGAAAAGTTCTTTGACATTGAACAGCAACCCAATCATATTTCTGATCTCCTACCCATTCAAAGACATGCAGAAATGCGCAATCAAGACAAAGCTTAAAGAATAGGTGTACCTGCTAAAAGTAAAGTTTGGAGATTCAAGAAAATTCTCAATAGATGCATTTTCACTTGAACAACCACCTGCAGAGCCAGCCTACAATGATAGAAGAACAAGTTAGTCCAAACATAATTAGGTTTTACCCGACATTTATCAGTTCAAGTGTTACTGAAACTTGAAACACATAGCATTCACCTAAAGAAGAAAAAATCACAGGTCTATTACTTAAAAAAGCAGAAAATCCTCCTTAAAAATAATTTCTAGGAGACCCGAAATGCATGAACAATAAGATGAACCCCTCCTTCACTTCACCTTAAATAAGAAACTCAAAACACAATAAATATAATTGAATGAATTAAAGTTGATTCATTCACAAGTATAGTTGAACATTCAACTGATGAACTTCCTCAACAATGCCTTTCTTGTCATTAAAACTTCTCACGGGAATAAAAAACCAAATCACCACTAACCCCTTTATAATGAAAAAACACAAAAAAAATAAAAATGTAAAAAATCCAAAACCGGGGAAATTCAACAAGAATCTTCTAACTCTTTGTAAGATTCACACAAAAAATGTCTCCCAGATCTATCACATTTGCATCACAAAAAAAAAACCCAACTTTCCCTGAATTTCACTAAAATGATCCTAAATCCCACACTTTTCTATCAAAATCAGAGATACCCAGACCTCAAAACTGTTGTAAAACTCAATTATGAACAACACCCAGACTTCTAAATCACTCCCAAACCACCTTATATAAGCCTACCACCCAAAAAACTAGTCATGGGGGTTCTCTAGAATGCTTTAATCTCTGTGTTTTAAAAATACCCACTTGAAAGAAAATAGTGGGGCAGTGGAGGAGAGATCCAGATAAAGAAAAAACATATAATCAGAATACAACACATGCATGATGACTGGGAAAGAGAAGTAGAAGTAAAATCAGATCTGGGGGTAAAATCAGATCTGAAAACTGAAAAAAAAAAAAACTAAAATCAGATCTGAAAACTGAAAAATTGAAGCTAAAAATCAGATCTGGGAAAATTGAATCTCTTACCTCTGCGTCCGAGCCATGAAAACCAGTTTGGAGAGTCCGAAACCAAAAACCTAAAAATTGAAGCTTCTTCTCTTCTATGGCTTCGTTTGACCTTCTTCTCTTCTCCTTTGTTTGAGTCGATAACGATGATGGGGAGAAGGTGGAGAGGGAGAGCTTCGTTTGGGGGAGAGGGAGGGGAGACGTGTCGAGAGATGGAAAATGGGAAGAGGGAGAGGAAGAAAATGAGGAAGATTAAGCTCTGTAATGGGGAGAAGGGGAGAAGGTTTAAGCTCTGTTCCCTCCTTCTTCTCCCCCAAATTTTCGATTCCCCCGCTTTTTTTTTTTTTACCACGTCAGCTGCTCGCGTGCGACGCACCATCCCTCGCCCAAAACCTCGCCCAAAACCTCGACATCTAGAATTGCTCATATATAAATTGAAAACAGAACTGAAGGAGTCGGTTCGACATACGGATAACTGAACTAAATTGATTCAGTTTGGTTTGGTTCGGTCGGTTATTCAGTTTTCACATTTTTTTTGCACACTCCTGCTTATTATATCTCATAGACTATTTGACTAACAAAAGATGGGTGTTGTTAAGGAGGACACATGCTAACTAGACGTGGGTATGAGTTTGGGCCTAGTTCCATGGGTAATATGCAATATTTGGGTTTATATACTATCCGATTCAATTTTGGACAATACATGGGTGAGGACCTTGGGTACCATAGATACTCGAACCCCTGAGCTCTTTTATATTGGTATATATTCATATAGTAAACTGTCTATAACAAAATAAAATAAATAACATAAGCAAGAAAACTGTATAATTAAATTTAATAATTTTGTCTAAATATCATTTTACCAATGCACATAATAAAAGTTTAAGAGGACATATAATCATAATATTTTCTAACCTAAAAATAAAATAAAATAAGCTCAAACATGCAAGTAAGATTATGTTCAATAAATAAAATAAATTCAATAGGTAAGATTATATTTAACGTTATTTTCTCCAAAGAATTTGCTTTTACGGAATACATGAGAAAATAAAAATTTTATTTTATTTTGTTAAGTGTGTCACATTATTTTTTATTTCTTAACCAACCAAATTAAGAGGCTTCCTTTTTAGAACACAAATCAAGGGCAACTGGTTCAATAGCATTCCTGGCATGATAATTTTTTTAAAAAAAAGTTTTAGGATCAAATTAGTTCTTATTGGAAAAAATATTTTGCCGGTAGCACCACCACTTTTGTATTTGTTTGTTTTATTTTTATCTTGTTAATAATAAATGAGTGTAATTTTTTGGTGATATTTAATTTTGCCTTATGCCTTGTCAAATTAATTAAGTTATATTTGAACATATAATGGGTAGACCAAACCAATTTGTATTGACCAAATCACTTGAACTACCAAAGACAGTCTTGGGTATATAAATTTACATGGTCTTGGTTTTAGTCTTAGACAATATTTTTCATAACCGAGTGGGCATGAGCTAGGGTATGGGCATATGTATATATAAACCTGTAAACCAATTAGATATGGAGCAGATCAGCCTGTATCTAATAAAAGTTCAATCCATCCGATTTGATAATTGGATGGATTATCAATAATCAAATCCATATATGATTTGTTATGTTATCAGTTATCCGATTCCATAATCCGATCCAAACCTTTTTATTTGTTAACTTTCTTTTTGTGAATTGTTATACATTATTAACCATATATATGTAATACTTGCAACATAAAATATAAACTATATTATATAGAATTTGATCATATTATTATCGGATTGAATATCCTAAATTCCATATTTACTCTATTAAGTTATCGGGCTAATGGATTCAGACTATGATTGGATTATCGGATTGAACCCTTAAATTCATCTCCTATTAAATACATTAGATTCAGATTAAACAATCCATTGACATGTCTATACATATAGCTACTTTGGGAAGGGCTTAGGCTAGTGTGGTACACGCCCAGTTTGCACCCTATGCTAACAACAACAACAACAATAGCAAATTTGGTTGCATGGTAGCAAAGAAAAGAGTATATCTCAAGACCGAATATGCGGATTTTCATCTATTTAGTTGTGGGGACCAAATATTTTTCGACTTCACTTGCATGTTTCCTATAAACTCCGTGAAGATATTGATCAACCTATTGTTTGCAACAAATTAAAGTCATATTTAGCCCTACCTTTTACTTTTTTGCATTTATTTCTCATGTCTTTCCTCGATGTTCCTTTGTTTCTCTCGAAACTTCATAAGTATGCTCTTTCCTTCCCAACTCAAGTTTTTCTCGATATTTCTCTTCTTAATTTTTCCTCGCCCTTCTTTCTTCTTTTTGAAATCGATAAACAAAAATGTTTATATTGATATGAATCCAGTCAACATTTTTTTTAAAAAAGAAGAAATTCTAAGGTAAATTCTCGATTACAAATAGAGGAGCAAGAAATGAGGAAAAATATCAAAATTAAATTTTAAGTAAGTCGGAGTATAACCTTCTAGGTCCTATCAGATGTAAAACTTGCAAGTCTCAGACAAATCACTCAGTTAGAATTAAGTCATGTGTTGTTACTTAATTATTTCAAATTTAGAATGTTAGTAATGCAGTAAATATAGATAATACTTATCAAGTACATAAATAATATGAATGTCGTCTGCAGGCTCATCTCAAGACAAATTGGGGTCCTAGAAGAAAGCTCAATAGGTGGCCTTTTAAGGCGATTCCAATTTTTTTTTTGAAATATCTAATTATTTTAGGTGTTATTGATAAATATTTTTTTATTGAATTTGTACATCATTTATTTTAGACATTATATTAACATATAGAAGCAATCAAAATTTGAATAACTGCAATATCTCAACTAATAGAAATAACTAAAATATAACAGAAATATGCACAAATATTGGAGCAGGAAATTAGAAACATATTTGTTAATATTTTATTGAACACGTATATTAAAAAAAATCCCACAATTTTGAGGCCCTTCCTATTTTAGGTGCCCTAAGCAATTGCCTATTTTGCCTTGCAGCTGATCCAACTTGGTCGTTTGCATGGATGTGAATTGCACACTAGTATTCCTCTCTTTCGTTTGACATATTCAATTTAGATATTATTAATTAGTACATTTGCTTGTAAATTTGATTAGGATTTGATGAGGCTTCACAATTGAGAGCTTGTTGCGGAAATGGAGGAAAATACAACTTTAATAGCAACAAAGTGTGTGGAAGTGGCTTCTCACTCATAGATACATCTCCTGGAATGGTCTCCATTTCACCCAAGAAGCTCATAAACACATGTCAGAGTGGCTTCTCGCTCATCTTTTCCCTCAAATCCAGTGTGTTTGGTAGAAAAGCTTTGGGTATGTTTGGTTAGTCATTTTTTTTGGAAAATGGAATTTATTTCCCTTGTTATGCATATTTATGCTGTTTGGTTGTCTATTTAATGACAGAAAATTGATTCTTCATAAGATTGTTTTCTCACCACTCATGGAAATCCAAGTCCGAGGAGAATGCCTTAAAATCGAATTGACAGAAATGGTTTCAATTTCCATCTCTATTTTCCGTGCAACCAAACAAACCCTTTCATTTTTGTATGCAACATTGTTTAGGTGAGAGATCTTACAATTTGGTTTGCCATCATATTGTTTGATCATATTAAACCTACATCTGCAACTCTCCTACCAAGAGTATATTCATGGTCCAACAACTACATTTTTTCAAGATAATTCCTTCAGTTTGTGTGCTTTAGGAAATTAAAATTGGGCTAGTGTATTGTTTTTAATAAATTTTTTAATAAAAAATAGAAAGATTTTCTTCCATTTTTATTCTCTAATTGAAATTTATTGAAGAAGAGAACAATGAAAAGTAAACGAGTTGTAATTTGATTATCTTATTCGCTCAAAACTGTGTATCAAATACAATAGGCGTAAAGCTTATATAGGCACAAGATCATAAAGGAACAAAAAATAGAAATAACAATATCGATGAAATAGGGAAAACTATTGGTAGTTGGATGATTAAAATGTTCTCACACTAGAGATTGTGCTCAATATGGATTCTATAAAGAGATTTGTAGCCAAATAAGAAAACGGCTAGTCCCACAAAAGTCAATGTTGCAGTGTGTAACAAATTCCTACCAATTTGCCATGAGCAACAACCAAACTCTAGGATTCTCATTTATTCTTGTTAACATCCCACACCAAATTTGCAAACAACAAATAGGTTGTTGACTAAGTCATTATTCTCAAATTTGTTTGATACACTCAAATCAAAAGTCCATGCACCTTGACTTGGCATGGTCTATTTCAATATTTATTTTTTACACCCGAGCCGAATTTGCTACACGGTTCAACATCTCCCACTTGACCAATTCGGAAAAAAATATACACCTTAAATGTGTATGATTGGCTGTAAGTTCTTCAATTACTCCCACTTGGCCAAGTCATTCCTATGAGTCCCATGGAAATAGCATGCTTGATAAATTTTTCTGTAGCTACAACTTTTGTCAATGGATCTGCAACCAAATATTTGGAGCAAACGTAAGTAACAATTATCTTTTTTTTTATTATTATAAAACATCAAGGATATAAAAATATTGTAATTCAATGTGTCTCGATTGCACACTTATCTTGCCATTTTTCATAGTTGAGATTACAACTTGAATGTCACAATAAATATTGATGAGTTCATTTGGCAACTCCTTTAATTGCAAATTTGTAAATAAAAAAAACCTTTTGATCCATACCGCTTCACTAGTTGCAGTGCTACAGGCAATTAATTCCGCCTCAATTGTTGACTTTGCAACACAACCTTGTTTTTTACTAGACCATGTGCGGGAGCAAAAAATAATCCTTAGCCCAATAGGATAAGGAAGCCCAAAGATTTGGGTTCTTTCCAAGAAGCCCAAAAATTACCTACAAAAGTTACAAGTAGAGAAAACCCAAGTTTGGGCCCAATACAACTCACAAAACACTCTTTACTCAGAGGAGTAGTGTTCGGCGCTGATCACTATGCTCAGCTGAGCACATGAGCTTGCAGGAGAGGTGTCTCTAAACAGGAAGTTACAACCACCAACGGGAGGTTACTCTACGAGAGTTACAACTATCTAAGTGAAGTTACAACCACCTGCAAGTACATGACTCACTCATCTGCCATCAGTTTACTCGTTCTGCCTCTATAAATAGTCAAATACAAAACCATCTGGAGGTAACTCTTTCTTGATTCACAATTCTCTCTTCAAATACAGAGAAATAAATACTATCATAAAGGCATTGCTCTAACTTTTTTCATCGGAATTCCCGTGGAAGGCACCACACCGGTGTCAAGAATTAATCACTATCTTATGCAGATTTCTCAGCATGATCAGCACGTGAACCGGTGTAAATTTGCATCCACAAATTGGCGCTTTTAAAGAGAGCTTGAATCAAACTCATTCCATGTTCTCTTCCATTCATAAATTTTTTATGTTCATTCAATTTGAATTTCCTTCAGAGACACTTTTTCAGAGTTCTTTTTCAATATAATGCTGAGAACTTGAAACCAAATTAGCAAAAATAATATTGAACAATCTTCTGCTTGAACCAGGCCGCCATCATCACCATAGGTTCAGCCGCTTCCGACCAGAAAACCACTGGTAGTAGGTCTACTACCACCGACTGATCATCAATTCAATTTTCTGCCCAACAACCGAGCCCAATGGAAATAAAACAATAAGAAAATCTTGAAAATAAGGTCGCCAATTTGTATAAATGGAGGCATAAATGGGTGTGATGACCAATTGCGTCCTTAGCTTTCAAGAAGGGTTAGCCCACAGATCACCGATCGTGTGGCGAATTGTCCATAAAATTGGGCAAACTCTTGCTAAAATCTTCGCTATGGCAAAATGCTATGCATTGTGGGATGACAAAAAAAAAATGTGCTAAGGTACCAAATGTACCCGAGAAGGACAGTCAACCTACACTAATGAATGCAGATGAGAAGGAGGATAAAAATAACAAGGGTGACAAACGTAGAACACACTCTCCAATAAGAGACTCCTCAGCCAATAGAACATACACAGAGTTCACATTTTCAATCAATCAAACTCTCTAGCAGGAAAATCTGATGATTGTGGCAACCGACCATTTCATAAAGTGGATTGAAGCTGATGCATCCTAGTTTTTAGAAAAAAAATTAAATGTAAATATAAGAAAACTTGATTGTATTTTATTTCTTCAACAATAGACTCCTCATCCAGTAGAACATACACAGAGTTATCCTTTCCGGTCAATCAAATTCTCCACGAAGAGAACCAACCTTGGTTGAAGAAACGACCACCAATGAAAGAAAATCCCGCAATAAAATCTGAACAAATATTTACATATATCTTAGTAGAGGATATGTTATTTTGCTTCTCAGCAGGGAACACACCTTCTTCAATTGAAATAGTGAAATACGAGAATTCATTCTAGATGTCCTTCATTAGAAGACATTCAGAAATACAAACATTTATGTACATCTCAGTAGTGGATGACACTCTCCGTGAGTGGGTAATTCAATGCATAAAAACATCTTACTCGAGACTATTTAAATTCGTTTAAGTTTAGTCAAGTGGTCAGCAGATCACACAAGCAAAATGCCTTAGTAGAGGATCACACCTCCATAAAGGATGTCACTCTCCGTGTGTGGGTAATTCAATGCATTAAAACATCTTACTCAGGACTACTTAAATCCGCTTAAGTTTAGTCAAGTGGTCAGCGGACCACACAAGCAAATTGCCTCAGTAGAGGATCACACCTCATTAGAGGATGACACTCTCAATGAGCGGGTAATTTAATGCATAAAAACATCTTACTCAGGACTACTTAAATTCGTTTAAGTTTAGTCAAGTGGTTAGCAGACCACACAAGCCAAATGCCTTAGTAGAGGATCACACCTTAGTAGAGGATGTCACTCTTCGTGAGTGGGTAATTCAATGCATAAATGCATCTTACTCCAAACTACTTAAATCTCTTTAAGTTTTGTCATGTGGTCAGCAGTCACACAATATTTCCATGCAAATTTCAAGATAAGTAGATTTGAATCCATGATTAATTCCTCAAGTTATGTTTAAATTCCGACTTAAGCATATTGGAAACTCATGAAAGAGGTCAGTCAAGCTTTTGCGCCCTTAATGCAAATATTTCCGAGTCAGCAGACCAATAAACATACATAAAGTTTTGGGATCACAAAAACAAAAAAGACCACTACTTGACATGAAGTCACCATCAACTCTAAAAGAAATTCAAAGTCTCACCAGTAGAACAAAAACTTTGGATCAATTCTTGAGTAGATCAGCAGACAAATCTGGGAGATGACCTGTACATCTACTTGGCAGTTTTAAATGTAGTAGTTAGCTCAGTTTTCATCAGCGAAGAGTTGGGGGCACAACTTCCTCCCGGATGCTTGTCAAAAACTCATGAAATGAGCGATAGAGTTGAGCCAATACGACTTGATCTACAGGCAGATGACAACTTTAAAGGCTCAAGCTTTAGCACAATTTATTCCATCCTCAATCGGAAAACAAAGCCAGCCAGCAGATCAGTGTAGCGTCCTTTACCAAAATCTACTGGCCGATGACAACTATAAAGGCTCAAGCCTTAGCAAATTTCATAGTAGAATTCGTTCCCTCTTTCACCAAGGAAACAAAGTCAGCCAGCAGATCAGTGTTGCGTCCTTCAATAAATGAAAACTCCTTAACTCATGCTGAAACAAGGGCATGTTAGCCCAGAGTTATGTGGAATTTATATGTGGATGGGTTGTCAAATCACAAGGATGGCAGATCAAGGCTTGTTTACCTAAGGATGATCCTCTACTTGGAATAAGTTCAAGTGCCCATGAAATTACTATCTGTGATTCATCCGGTAGATCACCTCATCTGCAGCAGAAGCCTCTACATGCAGATCATTTTGTCTTTAGCAGACTACATTTCAACCTCTACATGCAGATAATTTACTTGTATCAATAGAGACAGATAAATCAACAAGATAAGGGGCATTCTATTTCTATTTTTGGCAAGACTCCTTTGTGAAAATACATCTCTTATGCTTTTAAGTAAGAAGGAAAAGAAAAATAGTCAGCTTAAAAAGCAAACGAGATGAAGGGTATTTGTGGGAGTCAGAAATAATCCTTGGCCCAACAGGATAAAGAAGCCCATAGAATTTGGTTCTTTCCGAGAAGCCTGAAAATTACCCACGAAAGGTACAAGTAGGGAAAACCAAAGTTTGGGCCTAATGCAGCTCAAGTCTGGGCCCAATACCACTCCGTAGAGCACTCTTTTCTCAGCAGATGAGTGGTGTTCAGCGCTGACCACCATCCTCAGTTGAGCACACGATCTTGCAAGAGATGTGTCTCCAAACAGGAAGTTACAACTACCAACAACCGGTTACAACTATTTACGGAAGTTACAACTACCTAAGAGAAGTTACAATCGCCTGCAAGTAGATGACTCACTCATCTGCCACATGTCTCACTCATCTGCCAACAGTTTACTCATTCTGCCTCTATAATAACCAAACACAAAGCCATCTGGAGGTAATTTTTTCTTGATTCACAATTATCTCTTCAAGTCATCATCATCATCATCAAAGCCCATTCTTGATATTTCGGGGTTGGCTACATGGATTTTGGTTCTCCAACCAATGTGGTCTTCCCACATATCCTTGCAATTCAAGCTCAAGGATGTCTTCCTTCACCGCTTTCATCCCAGTTTTCAACGATCATCCTCGCCATCTACACCCTCCATTAACTTGCCAATCTAGACATTTTCTAATTGGTGCCATGCTTGGTCTCTTCCGTACGTGACCAAACCAAGTTAAACACCTTTATTTAATTTTGTCCTCTATAGGTGCTCCACCTAAGTATCTCCTAATTCTTTCATTCCTAATTTTATCCTTAGGGGTTTTACCACACATCCACCTTAACATATGCATTTATGCTACTGCCATCCTATGCGTATGTTGTCCCGTAGTAGCCCAACATTCTGAACCTATAGCATGGCTGGTCGAACAATTGTCTTATAGCATTTCCCTTTTAGCCTTGCAGGCATCGTTCTATTGCATAATACTCTTGACGTCATTCTCCATTTCAACCAACTATTTTTAATCCTATGGTCTACATCTTCTCCAGTAGCCCCATTCTTTTGAATTATAGACCCTAGATATAAAAAAGCCTCACATTCTGGGACATTCATGCCTTTGATCTCAATTGCATTACTCTTCCCTCATGATTCACAACCAAAGTTGCACATTAGATACTCTGTCTTCGAATGACTAATTCTAAAACCCTTGCTCTCGAAAGCCTCCCGCCATCTATCTAATTTCCGACCTAAACCTTTACTAGTCTCATCAATTAAGACAATATCATTTGCAAATAACATGCACCAAGGTACATCTTCTTGCAGATGTCTCGTCAATTCATCTATGACCAAAGCAAAGAGGTATGGACTTAAGGTTGACCCTTGATGTAGTCCTACCGACACTAGGATATCACTGGACATCCCACCCACTAAGCGAATACTTGTTACGGCTCCTTCATACATATCCTTAATGATATCGACATAACATTGAGACACTTTCTTCCTTTCAAGCACCCACCAAATTAACTCTCTGGGGACTCTATCATAAGCTTTATCCAGATCAATAAAAATCATATGCAAACTCTTACGTTCCTCTCAATATTTTTCTATAATTTGCCTAAGCAAGAATATGGCCTCCGTAGTAGACCTACCCGGCATAAATCCAAATTGATTTTTTGAAACCGTGGTTAAACTCTTAAATCTTCGTTTCATAACCCTCTCCCAAAGTTTCATCGTATGACTCATAAGCTTTATCCCTATGCAGTTTGAGTAGTTTTGAATATCCCCTTTGTTCTTATAAATTGGTACCACAATGCTTTGCCTCCACGAATCTGACATTTTTCTAGCTTCCAAAATCCTATTAAAGAGCCTAGTTAGCCATTGAATCCCAACTTCTCCTAGACATTTCCACACTTCAATTGGTATATCATCCGGTCCATTTGCCTTCCTTGTATTCATTCTTTTTAAAGTTTTTCTCACTTTTGTGGCACTAACTCTGCGATGGAATACGCAATGTCTTTCGTCCTGTGAAGCATATCCCTCCAAGTTTAACTCCCCTACATGTGTTCCATTGAATAGGTTCCAAAAGTAATTCCTCCATTTATCTAAAATAGCTTTATCCTATATTAAAACTCTTCCATTCTCATGCTTAACACACTTAATATGACTCAAGTCCCTAGTTTTTCGTTTTCTAGCTTTAGCTATCTTGAAAATATCCTTCTCCCATTCCTTTATACGTAGCCTATTATACAGATTATCACATGCTCTCCTTTTAGCTTTTCTTACTGTTTAACTACTCAACTTCTTAACTTGCTTATAGAGCTCATAAGACTCTAGGCATTTATCTTTTTGCCACTCCTTAAAGCATATTTTCTTTTCCGTAATGAATTGTTGCACATCAGCGTTCCACCACCACGTCTCCTTATCATATACTCCTCATTTTTTGCCTTTCCCAACTCTTCATTCACACATCTTCTGATTTGGTTTGCCAAATGCTCAAAATGATCTGCGCTACTAGTCCTATCCTTTGGTTCTAGATTCTCCCAACCCTCTGAAACTGACTGGCCACCCAAAATCTTATTTCTAATTTTTTTGCACACATCTCCCTGTAAGGTCCACCACTTAATTCTCAATTTTACCTGTTCTTTAGAATATAACCCCTACTCTTAAGACAAAAATCAAGGACTAACATCTTATATTGGTTTGTCAAACACTCCCCTATAACCTTACAATTTTTACACATACCTAAATTGTGTCTCCTAACAAGAAAATAATCAATTTGACTTCTATTACGCCCACTCGCAAAGGTCACCAAGTGATCTTCCATCTTTTTATAAAAAGTATTCACGATCCTAAAATCCTTAGCTAAAGCAAAATCTAGAATAGAAATCTTGATAGTGTTTCAATCCCAAAAGCCTTGACCTCTATGTACCTTCTCATACCCAACTTTTTCCTTACCGACTGGCCATTCAAATCCCCGCCTACAAAAACCCAATCGGAAGAAAGAATTCCAAGAACTAACTCCTCTAAAGAGTTCCAAAAACCCTTCTTAGTCTCCTCATCTAAACCCACTTGGGGTGCATACGCACTAATAACATGCACTATCTCTAGTTCTAAAGCTAATTTAATACTTATGATTCTATCCCCAAACCTCCTTACGTCAACTACTGCATCCATAAAAACTTTATCTACCACTATTCCCACTCCGTTCCTAGTTCCATCTATTCCAGAATAAAAAAATTTGAACCCTCCTCCTAAATCTTTAACCTGGTTCCTCTTTCACTTTGTCTCTTGGAGACAAGCTATGTTTAACTTCCTCCTACGCATGGCATCCACTAATTCTATTGACTTACCCATCAAGGTTCCTATGTTCTAAGAAGCTATCTAATCATTCTATCTCTAGTTCTAGCTTGAACTAGCTTCTTTACCCACCCCAGTCTAGAATGGTGCGAGAACCCTTGCCTATTTAACACTCTTTGCTCATTTGTCACTACAGCCAAGGGAAAAAATGTACCTACTTGTGGATTTTCTATCATCCAAGTCTCCTGCATGGTCAACATCAGAATACATTCTACAGATAAAAAATCACTTTTATAGTAAGCTTGAACCCTTTGTTTTTTATTTAATTTTTTTTATTAATATAGCGCATTATACGTTTTACCGCAAGCCAATGTGTTATTCTAGGGTTGTTTTGATATCTAATAACAAGACCAACAACAAAACTCAAATCAAGGCAGGTACATAAATATCATGCATTAGACTACCAATAGCTTGTACATATATTCATTACTCATTTCCTTTATCTAATCATCATTGGCAAGAACTCATATTTTCTTGGAAATCTTAGTCCCTTTGCATATGGGTGTATCCATTAGTTTGCATGAATCCATTTTGAACTTTTTAAGCAAAATTTCTAAATATGTTTCTTGAGATAAACTAATTTTTCTTTGTTTTCTATCTTTAATTATTTTTATTATATGATTATAATTTGCTTCACCCATATCTTTTATCTCAAAATGAGTATTAAGTCATTATTTTATCTTTATAATACAAGCGAAGTCATTTCCAAATAATTATATGTCATCAACATAATGTGACAAAATAACAAAGGTGCTCCCACTGTTCATTACATAAACACATGGATAATAATTTATTGGTACAAATCCATATGAAATAATAACATTATGAACATTGAAATACCATTGACGAGAAGATTGTTTTAAACCATAATATATTTTTTTAATTTATAAATTTTGTTTTTTTTATTGTAAATATCAACATATCCCTCTGATTGTGTCATATAAATATCTTCATTCAAAAAGTCATTTTCACGTCCATTTGGTGTAACTATAAATCAAAATGAGTAACAATGGATAATAAAACTTTTATAGACATAAACTTTGCTACCGGAGAACATGTTTCATTATAATCTACACATTCTTCTTGAGTATAACCTTTAGCTACTAATCTAGCTTTATGCTTATCTAGGGCTCCATCAGACTTAATTTTTTTTTTTAAATCAATTTGCAACCAATAACGTTTTTATTTTCAAGTAATTCTACCAATTCCCAGACCATATTTTTTTTTCTTCTTAAAATAGAATGTATTTCATCATCAATAGCCTTTTTCCACTCATCGACATCATGTAATTGCATGCATCATTATAACTAATATGATCATTGTGGATGCAAATTTCCATCGGATCACGTGCTGATCACACAGAACAATCTGTAAAAGATAGATATTAAATCTTGACACTGGTGTGGTGCCTACCACGAGGACTCCAATGCCAAATTTAGAGCAATGCTTTTAGAAAAGTATTTATTTCTCTGTATTTGAAGAGAGAATTGTGAATCAAGAAAGAGTTACCTCCAGATGGCTTTGTGTTTGGCTATTTATAGAGGCAAAATGAGTAAACTGCTGGCAGATGAGTGAGTCATGTAGCAGATGAGTGAGACACGTGGCACATTAGTAAGACACGTGGCAGATGAGTGAGTCATCTACTTGCAGGCGGTTGTAACTTCTCTTAGGTAGTTGTAACATCTCTCAGGTAGTTGTAACTTCCGTAGATAGTTATAACCTTTTGTTGGCGGTTGTAACTTCCTGTTTGGAGATACCTCTCCCGCAAGCTTGTGTGCCCAGTTGAGCATGGTGGTCAATGTTGAACACTACTCCACTGCTGAGAAAAGAGTGTTCTGCTGAGCTGTACTGGGCCCAGATTTAGGCTGCATTGGGCCCAAACTTGGGCTTTCTCTATTTGTAACTTTCATGGGTAATTTTTGGGCTTATCAGGAACAACCTAAATCTTTGGACTTCGTTATCGTGCTGGGCTAAGGATTATTTTTGGCTCCCACAAATGCCTCTCATGTCCTTTGCTTTTGAGTTGACCATTTTTCTTTTCCTTCTTACTTAAAAGTAGAGGAGATGTATTTTCACTGAGGAGCCCCACAAAAAATAAAAGTAGATTGTCCCTAATCTTGCTGACTTATCTGTCTCTATTGATACAAGTAAAAGATATGCATGTAGAGGTTCTGATGTTGTTGAAATGTAGTCTGCTGAAGACAAAACGATCTGCATGTAGAGGCTTTTGCTGTAGATGAGGTGATCTACCAGATGAGTCATACATAGTCAGTTCATGGGCTCTTGGACTTTGTCCAAATAGAGGATCATCCTTAGGTGAATAAAACAAGTTCTGCTTTGGCATCCTAGTGATTTGATGACCTAACCACATATAAATGCCACATATCTTTGGGCTGACCTGCCCTGTTTCAGCATGAGTTGAGGAGTCTTCATTTATTGAAAGACGCGAAACTGGTCTGCTAACTAACTTTGTTTCCTCGGTTTAGGAGGGAATGAATATTGCTAAAACTTGAGCCTTTAAAGTTGTCCTCGGTCGGTGGATCAAGTTGTATTGGCTCATCTCTATCGCCCATTTCATGAGTTCTTGACAAGCATTCAGGAGGAAGTTGTTTCCCCAATTCTTCGCTGAAGAGAACTGAGCTAATTGCTACATTTGAAACAACCAAGTAGATGTATATGTCATCTTCTGGACTTATCTGCTGATCTACTCAAGAATCGATCCAAAGTTGTTGCTTTACTAATGAGACTTTGAATTTCTTTTGGAGTTGACGGAGACTTCATGTCAAGTAGTGGTCTTATTTGCTTTTATGATCCCAAACTTTGTGCATGTTTGTTTGTTTGCTTGCTGACTTAGAAACATTTGCATTAAGGGCACAAAAGCTTAATTGGCCTTTTTCATGAGTTTCCAATATGCTTAAGTCGGAATTTAAGCATAACTTGAGAAAATTAATCATGGATTCAAATCTATTTATCTTGGAAATTGCACGGAAATACTGTGTGATCTGCTGACCACTTGACAAAACTAAAGATGCTTTTATGCTCAGTGATTGATTAATTGAATTACCCACTCACGAAGAGTGACTTCCTCTACTGAGGCATTTGTCTTGTGTGGTCTGCTGACCACTTGACTAAACTTAAACGGATTTAAGTAGTCTCGACTACGATGTGTTTATGCATTGAATTACCACTCCCTGAGTGTCATCCTTTACGGAGACATTTTGCTTGTGTGGTCTACTGACCACTTGACAAAACTTTAACGGATTTAAGTAGTCTTGAGTAAGATGTTTTTATGCATTAAATTACCCACTCATTAAGAGTGACATCCTCTACGAAGGTGCGATCCTCTGCTGAGGCATTTTGCTTGTGTGGTCTGTTGACCACTTGACTAAATTAACGGATTTAAGTAGTCTTGAGTAAGATGCTTTTATGCATTGAAGTACCCACTCACGTAGAGTGTCATCCTCTACTGAGGTGTACATAAATTTTTTATTTTTGAATGTCTTCTATTGAAGGACATGTAGAACAAATTCTCGTATTTCACCATTTCAACTAAAAAAAGGTGTGTTCTCTACTGAGAAGCAAAATAACATATCCTCTACTGAGGTATATGTAAATATTTGTTCGGACTTTTTTTTGTAGGATCTTGTTTCATTGGTGGTAGTCTCTTCAGCCAAGGTTGGTTTTTCTCGTGGAGAATTTGATTGACCGGAACGGTGAACTCTGTGTATGTTCTACCGGATGAGGAGTCTCTTGTTGAAGAGATAAAATACAATCAAGTTTTTCTTATATGTACATTGCATTTTTTTTCTTCTAAAAAGCTAAAAATAAAAAAGCTTGATCGCCTAAGCTTCAACCCACTTTGTGAAATGATCGGTTGCAACAATCATCAGATTCTTCTACACTGGAGAGTTTGATTGATCGGAATGGTGAAATCCATGTAGGTTTTACTGGCTAAGGAGTATCTTGTTGGGGAGCGTGTTCTATGCTTGTCACCCTTGTTTTTTTATCCTCATTCTGATCTGCATTCATTAATGCAGGTTGACTAAGTTTCTCATGTATATCTAATGCCTTAACACTATTTTTTTCGGCATCCCACAATGCATAGCGTTCTGCCATAGCGAAGATTTCGGCAAGAATTTTGCCTGGTTTCATGGTCAATTTGCCATACAATAGGTGATCTGTAGGCATACCCTTTTTGAAAGCTAAGGGTGCAATTTGGTCATCACACCCATTTATGCTCGTCCTTACTTCCTTGAATCTTTTGATGAAGTTTTAAAGAGATTCATTTGAATTTTTCTTTATGTTGAAGATGTGGTCAACATGCTTTTTGATGGTTCGATAGGATGAATACTCCTTTGTGAAAACAAGGGAGAGCTCTCCAAAGTTGTTGATCGACCAAGGGGTAAAAGTGTGGAACTAATTTTGGGCCACTCCTTGTACAGTCATAGCAAATATTTTGCACATAAGTGTGCCATCATTTTTGTGCAGAGTCATGACATTTTGAAAATGCTTCAAGTGTCTACCAGGATCAGTATCTCATTTGAAAGGAGTAAAAGTTGGTATTGTAAACTTTACCGGTGGAGGATCCTTTTCAATGTCATTTGTAAAAGGTGAAGTGTTTACCAAGGCCACCTCTCTGCGCAGAGCATCATCTGGATTTTCCATGACACGTGAGTTCCTCAACTGCTCATTGATAATTTGTGCTACATCATCAGCTTTCAAGGGCCTGAGTGCATCCTGCTGATCGGCTACATGGTAAGGCAGTCTATGTCGCTCAGCGACATGGCAGTTTCGGGACAAGTTAATATCATGATCCAGATCTGATCCTCTGCGTTGTTCACATCCATCGGGATTCTGTCTTCTGCATTGAACACTCATATCAGGCGTCATCTGTGACCCTAGCCTTGAGTGTACAGTTGCTTGGGAGCCCAACCTTGATAAGACTATTGTTTGAGGCTCGAGCCTAGATGGCACATTTGCTCGTGGGCCTAATCTTGAATGAATGCTTCCAAATTGATTATTTTCCCTTAGTGGATGACTACTTCTGCTCCCATGCACACGGTCTACTGGCAGATGACGATGTGTCTTCTGCCTTGGCTATATACTCAATAATCGCTCTACCAGCCGAGTTTGATCCTCCAATATTTTAATCAAATTGGCGATTTGACCTGCAAGATTTTCTTGTTGTTTCATTTCCATTTGGCTCGGTTGTTGGGCAGAAAATTGTAATTGATGACCAGTTGGTGGTGGTAGACCTACTACCAGTGGTTGTCCGGCCGGAAGCGATTGAACCCATGGCGATGATGATGGTCTGGTTCGGGCAGATGACTGTTCAACATTATTTTTGCTAGTTTGATTACGAGTTCCCACCATTGTGTTGAAAAAGAACTCTCAAAAGTGTCTTTGAGGGAAAATTCAAATTGATTGAACAATATTTTTTTATGAATGGAAGAGAGCATGCAATGAGTTTGATTCAAGCTCTCATTGAAAACACCAATTTGTGGATGCAAGTTTCCATCAGATCACGTGCTGATCACGCGAAACAATCTGCATATGATAGATATTAAATCTTGACACCGGTGTGGTGCTTGCCACGAGGACTCTGATGCCAAAGTTAGAGCAATGCCTTTAGAAAAGTATTTATTTCTCTGTATTTGAAGAGAGATTTGTGAATCAAGAAAAAGTTACCTCTAGATGATTTTGTGTTTGACTCTTCATAGAGGCAGAATGAGCAAACTGCTGGTAGATGAGTGAGACACGTAGCAAATGAGTGAAACACGTGGCAGATTAGCGAGACACGTGGAAAATGAGTGAGTCATCTGCTTGCAGGTAGTTGTAACTTCTCTTAAGTAGTTGTAACTTTTCTCAGGTAGTTGTAACTTCCATAGATAGTTGTAACCTTCCGTTGGCGGTTGTAACTTCCTATTTGGAGACACCTCTCCTGCAAGCTTGTGTGCTCAGCTGAGCATGGTGGTCAACACTGAACACTACTCCTCTGCTGAGAAAAAAGTGTTTTGCTGAGCTGTACTGGGCCCAGACTTGGGCTGCATTGGGCCCAGACTTGGGCTTTCTCTATTTGTAACTTTCATGGGTAATTTTTGGGCTTATCAGGAACAACCTAAATCTTTGGACTTCATTATCTTGTTGGCCTAAGGATTATTTTTGGCTCCCACAATTATGATCTAGAGTATCATGACTATTTTGCACATCAAGGGCTTCATCTACTATTATAGACACATAATCTTTTAAATAAAAAAGAGGATGTCTATCTCTAACCAATCTGGTAATAGTGTCATGTACGGGTGGGGATTGTACTATATATTCATTTTCTAAGGGAGATGTTTTATCCTTGAGGATTTCAAAAAAATCCATTAATGCATCAATAGACAGGCTGCAAATCATCTTCTAAAAAATATGCATCTCTACTTTCAATTACACCTATTGATCCATCATAATAGTGTACCACAAATCTATGACAATGGTGTACTACAAATCTATGACATGTAAATTGGTCAACATACCCAATGAAAGTACGTTTCATAGATTTTGGATCTATTTTTGTCTAATACTCTAACATGTGGATTTGATCCCCAAATGCGCAAGTGGCTCAAACCCGGTTTCCTACCATTCCACATCTTGTAAGGGGTCATTTTATGAGATTTAGATGGTAGCTTATTCAAAATATATACAATAGTTGATAAGGCTTCTCCCAAAAAATGAGTACCTAATTTTGAGTGACTAAGCATACTTCTAGTCATATCCAAAAGGGTTTGATTTATACGTTAGGCTATACCATTCTATTGTGGTGTATCGGGCATAGAAAATTGGTGTTTGATGTCACTAGACCTACACAAATTTCTAAAAATATCATAATTATACTATTCTCCCCTATAACTACGGAATAGTTTTTATTTTCCTTCCCAATTGATTTTTTACTTATTTTTATATTCAATAAAATGATCCAGTGCCTCTGATTTCTTAGAAAATAAATATATATGGCCAAAATGAGAGTGGTCATCTGTAAATGTAACAAATATGACATACCTCTATGAGTCTTGACATTTAATAGTCCGCATATATCACTATGTACTAAATTTAGTAAATCATTTGATCTAATGGCCTTGGTAAACAATTTTCTAGTCATTTTACTTGATAAGCATGGTTCACAAACATTAAAATCTATTGTTATTTTAGGAATTAGACCACCACAAGACACGTGACACAATTTATCTTTGTTAACATGCCCTAACCTCACATGGCATATGAAAAAATCATTCAATCTAATGCACCATGACATTCATAACAATAGTTAGAAAAACTATCAACTTTATCACAATCAGAAAAATAAGCAGAAGAATTACCTTTATTAGCATTGGAAATTTATTTGTTCAAATGATACATGCCATCCACTTTAGTTCCCCAAAACAAAACTCTACCATGTTTTTCGACGGATACTTGTCCTGATTTGAACCTAACTTCATAACCTTTCTCATCAAGACGTGACATGAAAATTAGATTCATCTAATGTTTTGTGCATATAGCACATTAGTGAGAAGAAAATTGATTTCACCTGGCATGGGGATTTGCACAGTTCCAATGCCTAAGACATCCAAAAAAGTGTTATTTCCCATATAAACTCTATGAGCGACAGTTTTAAGCCCCTTGATACCAATATACTATTCACGACTTTGTCACATGCCTAGATGAGGCCGAGTCAATCCACCAACAAAGATTCTAAAACCACACAAACTAGATCTCTAGGTCAAAATTTACCATTATTGTGGTTATTTTCTAAGCATTGGGATTTGTAGTGTCCTGGTTGTCTGCAATTGTGACAATTGCATGCCATTTTCCAATTGAATTCCCCCCTTTATTGAACCTTTTGAAGGATATTTGTTTGGCCCCAAGTATTTGTTTATGTTGTTGTTTGTACCAATGTTTGTTGGCACTTATTTAGTAACATGGATTTTGGGAATTTGTTTTTCTCCACATTGGCCTTCAACACCCAATATCATAGGCAAATTGTTCATGGTAACATCTCTTCCAGAGAGATTAATGGCAACCACTACATTATCCCAAGAAGAAGGTAAGTTATGGATAACAGTAGATACTTGTATTTTATCCGGAATGGGGTGTCCGCTTGTGGCTAATTCTTTAGCAATGACAACCATGCGACTGTAATTAAATATCACAGATTCAAATTCTTTCATTCAAGTAGTGTTAAATTTCTCAATAAGCAATTGAATGCAAGTTTCAAATTTACCACCATAGGCTTGAGTAATTGTATCAAACATTTGTTTGGTTGTGCCATATCCTTCATAAATAATCTCCAAATCCAGATCCATGAAGGTGAGCATATTGGATTTTCAATTTTTTCATCCTTCAAGAAACGTTCATAAATATGTGCTTGATGTGCCTCAATATGATCAACTACCTGCAGGTGGTGGCGCTAATGGTACTATTGCAGGTGATTTTCATTTTTGTCATCCTCCAAGATTTAGATTCTTTAATTCTAATAGTATTAAATTTCTCAATAAGTAATTGAATGCAAGTTTCAAATTTACCTCCATAGGCTTGAGTAATTGCATCAAACATTTGTTTGGTTGTGTCATATCCTTCATAAATAATCTCCAAATCCAGATCCATGAAGGTGAGCATATTGGATTTTGAATTTTGTCATCCTCCAAGAAACGTTCATAAGTTTGTCTTGCAGTAGCACCATTAGCGCCACCACTTGCAAGTAGTTGATCAGGCCGAGGCACATCAAGCACATACTCTATTTTATCTTGAAAGAAAATGTGTCTCCTCCAAGTTGAGAAATTTGTGTCATTGATTCGGGTCTTGCTAAGTTTATTGCTAGTAGCCTTTGAAGCCATTTCCAATAAAAAAAAGTTGTAATGAAAAAAACTAACCGATAGTCCAAATCAGCGGAATAACTTTGTTTTTTTTATGTGTATGTGCATGTGTATGTAATATTCAACAAGAAATAGCTTTGCTACAGATGATTTGAGTAGTATATCCACTTTAAGATTTGACGTAGAGTTTGCTAATAGGAAGCAAAGTTTAACTCTTATCCAACTGTTGCTAAGAAGATGAGTTGGATTGAAAATTTACCAACTTGTTCATCAAGATCTCCTCTGGCATCTTTGATATTGATACCAGTGAAGGAACAAAAATAGAAATAACAATATCAATGAAATAGAGAAAACTATTGGTAGTTGGATGATAAAAATCTAGTCCCACAAATATCGATGAAATAGAGAAAACTATAAGGAGATTTAAAGCAAATAAGAAAATGGCTAGTCCCACAAAAGTCATTGTAGTTGCGTAACAATTCCTATGAATTTTCCATGAGCAACCACCACTCACTAGGATTTTCGTCTATTCCCATTAACATCCAACACCAAATTTGCAAACAACAAAATGGGTTGTTGACTAAGTCATTATTCCCATATTTGTTTGATACACCCAAATCAAGAGTCCATGCACACTCGCTTGGCAATATCTATTCCAATATTTATTTTTATACACATGAGCCAAATTGGCCACAATTCAACAAACTAAATAAAGAGGTACAAAACCCAAACCCTAGTCTTATGTGCAACTCATAGGTTAATGTGGGCAGCCACCATATACATAACAAAATTTGCTTTATTAAATAAATATAAAATGTTTATCACCATTGACTATTTTTATTGGCTTGAAGTGGTTCGGGTTAGATGTTAAAGTCAAATCCAAAATTTCAATTTCTTATATAGATTTTGCATACTTTTATTTTGGTAAAAAAAATAAATAAATAGAGAAGTTCAATGCGACCATTATTTTTAAATATATGATAGGTTAATTTGATGAATTATTTTAACATCGACAAAGAGAAAAGGAATATTATATGTACAACTATAAATTTTTGTTATCGACAAACCACAAATTGCAAATAAGTTATAAACATGTGTTGTGCTAAACTGGTAGAAAGTTAACAAAACACGGGTAATGGAATCAAGAAATTTAACTAATAAAGACGATACAAATCATGAATGTCAATCACGTGCAATTCACTATCCTAAAAAATGCATTTAGTTTAGTAAGTTATTTTGCATATAGTGATGTCTTCCAATGAACTTCACATATGCATACAATACTCGAGTCCATTTGTTGGCATTGAGAACTGATCGCTACATTTGATTTGCAAAGACACTTTTGAAATAGAATTTTGCAAATATTAATACAATTAAACATATCCCTTATTGCTAATATGGACCTAAGTTTATGTTTTTTTTTTCCGGGAAAGCAAACAAAATCTCAATTACAATCTCATGAGAGGGTATATCACCCCTATGACACATTTTTCTTCAAAATGTAAGAGAAATTAGAGTAATAATAGTACTAGGAAACCAGGTTTTTGCAACTAGGATGACGTGGCATGGTCTTGGAAGAATGATGAAAATCTCCAAAGTGTTTATGTATATCTCGAGGTTTATAAAAACTTCCTCTGTTCATGCCACATCATCCTGATTGCAGAAACAAGTTGTGAAACCTAGTTCCCTAGCATGACTCTTAGAGTAATGCAATGAATGCTTCATTGCAAACGAATAAAAAAAGTACATAACCGGAAATAAGGACTATACTAGTCCCATTTCTTCAACAATCAATCACTTTAATTTGGCAAGGTGATCCATGCTCTGTGTCATTAGTACTGAGTAATTTAAAACTTGTAATTTTTTGTTGGGGATGAAGGCGATCCATGCTATACATATTTCTTATTCGCTTTTGTACTTTGAATTGATTTCCAAGGGCTTGGTCTAAATCCATGCTCTATGTATTTCTTGTCATGTTCTTTATAGAAATTAAAATCATGTCTCTTTTTGTCTTGTTCCCCATCTCATATTGTTTCATTGCCAATCTTAGTTTCGCCTTCATGTTGGCTATTTCTTTAATTTCCGCTCTATTAAGCACCTATGCCGAATTCTCATTCTTCACCATTGTTAGAGCTTCGTTACCTTGTTTCCATCCTGTCGTGACATTATCGATTCCAAACTATCTTTTGAGCCACTGCTTCCTATAACCCATGTAGTTACAATAGGTATATGCAAAGTCTAAGCAAGAAACAAATATAAACATAAGTTCATGATAGAGAAAGTTCAAATATTGTTCCATATTAGCCCAAGACATATTTGATATGTTAGAAATTATTTAATTGTGTAATTTTCAGATTTTAGGAATGATAGTAGTTTTGGGATGTCCAGAAGTTGTATTTTGAATAATTTGGGCTAATTCTATATATTTATACACGGTAATCAAAATAGGATTGTTTTAGAAGTATTTTATTTGATTTCTAAGTATTAACAAGCCTTTAAAATGAGTTTCTATGCAATTTCGAATTTCAGAATTTATTTGAATAGAATTATTTATACAAAGTGCTTCTCTTTGTTTTCCCATATATATATTGGAAATTCTTGTGTTGATTTGACGACTTGGATGCTTTTCGAAGTTCAAGTATTTCTTATAGAATTTCAATTGTTTCGAAGGAAGTTCATCGGATTGTAGTAAGGTCAGGAGGACGTTCAATTGAAGGTTATCGTCACTTTCGCATCGCCCTGCATCCCATAAACACAATTTGCTCAATTGATTGGAAACTTCATAGATCTAGTGGCAGAGCCAAGATTTTTACTAGGGGGACATGAAATTTTTTAATAATATAAGAATATTAAAAATAATTTTACTTATATTTAAAATGAAATTAAAAATTTATTCTATCTAATAATAGTCTAAGCAAATTGAAATTTAAATTTGAAAGTCTGTTTGGTTGGCCCTTTTTCCGTGGGAAACATAACCCAATTCACTGGAAAATGAGTTGTTATTTTGCCTACATGGTCATCTCCCTTTCATGTTCTATTTCTCCCTCTCTTCCCTCATCTATGTCTTCTAATAGAGATGATTTGTAATGTTCAAATATTTAGATGACTTGAGTTAAATCCAAAGCCGCAAACTCAAATCAGAGGAAGATGGACTAGAAAGTACAGACAATTCAAGACCTAGCTAATTTATACCATTTTCACAATTATCAAATATTTGATCAGATTACATTTCATCTTGGATGCACAAATTATATATCTTGAGAATCTTCATATTTGCTCATTGCTCCTCCCTTCCCCTTACGCCAATTTAATCCCTTCAAAGTTGAAAATCCAATATCTTTCTTAAAATCATCACCGTGTTAGTGACTTTGTATAATTTTAAAATTTAATTTCTTTCTGATTGCATTAAATAATGCAAATGAAAAAGTAATAACTTCATGCTTATTTTATTGTAGAGTTTGTCTAGTAGCCAGGCTTTAAAGCCATTTTTTTGTTAGGTTTTTTTTTTTTTTTTTTTTTTTTACACTTTTACCCCATTTTCTTTAAAATACAACCACACACATTATCTATAGAAGGGGTAGAAGTGTAAAAAGTTCAAAACCTAACAAAAAAGTGACTATAAAGCCCGACTGCCTAGAATTGGGGTTTATTGTAAAGTTGTTGACAACCAAATAACCCATAAATGAAGGATTTTTCCCAATGAAAACGTAAAGAATGACCACACAACAAATTCATCTTTTTTATACAAATTTTTTCTACGAAATCCGACTTCATAGTATTGGTTTCTTTTCTCAATCAGTTTTCCATGCAACGAAATACACCCTGAATAAAAACTAATCCACAGTTTGAAAAATGAAATTGAAAACCATGCCTTTGAAATACAATGATTTAGGATTAAAAAAAACTTATTTGCTCTTAAAATAATTATAAACATGAAATAAAGGTAAAATGGCTCAAATCTTTCAAATTTGATTTGTATTGTAGTTAGTAAACAAATTACAGTAAGTTTTTTCTTAGTGTTGAAGTGAACTATGGCCAAATATTATTTATTATAAATTAGAGATTTTGAGGGGTAATGCTTAAAAAGAAGAAATATGAACTCTTTACAAAGTAATTTGTTTATAAATGATTTCAATATTGATGGAGACAATTGGGTCCACTCAACTCCTAGAATTCTCCATTTGTAGTAAATAGCAAGGATTGTGATTTCCTTTTTTGAGTTAATTTCGGTACTTTGATTTTAAGAAATATTTCAGTGTCTAAAAAAAACATAAAAATTTTGAAAATACATAAAACATATATAACAAATTTCTAGTGTATATGAAATATGCGAAAAAAAAAAATATGTGAAAAAAAGTAAGATGCAAGTAAATAAGACATAAATATTTGTTTGTTAAAGACATAAGTTTATAATAATGATTACCGACCCATTCTAATACTAGAACCCAGCATAATTTTCATGTGAGCTATAAGTCCAAATCACATTTTCTAATGCAACCAAGCCAACAACTACAAAAGCCCACTTTCTAAAGTTTTCTTTTTCTCTATTGATCTGATAGGTGGAGCTGGACCTTCTTCAATGGCGTTTCCACTCTCATCAGATCTGCAGCTCCTCTTGTCGAAGGATCTCGTGTCGAGTTTCCAAGTTGGATTCTATTTAGAACTCATAATCACTTCAGGATTTGTAGAAAACCAAATCGTTTCTTCTCTCATAATTTGTCGAAGAACCTACAGATTTATCAGAGAAGAAGCTTGGAGCACGTAAGAAGATCAAACCAGAGTGCAGCGGATTGAAGCAAAGATGACCGGATCAGAGCCGAAGAGGAAGATCAGGTCGTCTTCTTCAGATGATTTAGTTCTTCTTCAGATCGATTCAAGTCTTCAGATCTTCAATTTACAGAGAGGAGTGGCAATCGGAGATGAGCGGATCAGAGGTTCTGCTCTTTCAGTTCTTCAGTTCTTCTAGGGTCTGCTACTGAGTCGAAATAATTCGAGCGAAAAAAAGAAAATTTTAGCTACTTTTTTTTGCGAAAAAACCAAAACTTTTGAAAAAATCAGTAAATCTGAATTTCGCCTTTTTTCTTTTTGTATTTAAAAAAAAACGAAATATTCAAAACAAAAATAATACTTCCTAATTGAATTCAAACCTAATTTTAATCAAACAATAACTCCTAATTCAAAACAAACTAATATTCCCTAAAATAAAATATTGTTCTAACTAAGACATTCTAATCTCAAGTAAATACTAAGGGGGGTGTATTGTATCTGGATTTTGTGGGCAATTTAATAAATTCCATAGATTCTGAAAATTCAAGTGTATTCAATTTGGATTTTAAAAAGTTCACAAAAGTTTAGGGGTATTCAATCAGGATTTTAAAAAGTCTTTCTGAAATTCACAAAGTCTAGGGGTATTCAATATAGATTTCAGAAAGTCCACAAAAGTTTTAGGGTATTCAAAATATCATTCATATTTATGAATTTGGAAAATCATGGATTCTCATGGACTTTGTAGTGTTAGGTATAAATAACAAAGTTTAATAATTTGCCAGCCTCCATATCAAAGATTTCAACGTGAAAAAAAGTCTCCCAAAATTCTTCCTTGTGTCAGCCGCGAAGAGACCATGATAATGAAGAAAGTTAAGAGACCCAGGAAGGATCGACCTCACATTTTCAGGTCATCATGAGCATGAGGATCATCCAGATGATCAAGACCATTGATTGGATCTCATGGATCCAAAACTTTTTCACGAGAAGGAGAAGGAACCACCAGAAACTCCATTGCTCATAGCAACTAGCAATGGCATTGTAGAGATTTTTAAAAGGATACTGGAAGAATTTCCACAGGCAGTAGAGCATGTTGGATCACATGGACAGAATATTTTGCCCGTGGCCATTAAGAATCGTCAACAAGATATCTTTGATCTTTTTGAAAAGATGAAGCTACCAATGTTGAGGCTGGCTTGTAGGATTGATAAGAAAGGGAATACTGCATTGCATCAGGTTGAGTTCAATGATGCATATAAAGGGCAGCAACCCAGCCCTGCAATCCAGTTGGGAGAGGAGTTGTATTGGTTCAAGGTGCACACCACAACCCATTTCTCTTTATGTGTTGTTACATACAATACGAGTGGATTTGGACACATGTTAGCTATGTTTCTTGTGCAGGAGTAGGACTTAATATGACCATAAATAATTATATTGCTCGTATAACTTCATCTTTATAATTATGAAATTTAAAATTGTGAGTATTATATTTGAAGCTTTTGCATGTACATGCATTAAATAATAAGTGGATGTGCCATGCTAGTTCCTTGAGTTAGACTAGGAATATTACAGTAAATAAGTAAACTAATTATATTGTTTTATATTTCATATAGTACCTAATATTTGATGTTTCAGTTTTGAACTTTTAAGAAATGAAGTACACAAAACTTTGAAAAATATTTCTATAATAGTAGATCAATAAATGATATATGATAGATACATTATATTGCTTGATTTAATAAATGATATATGATATATGATATATGATAGATACATTATCACGAAGGAGAAGAATAATTATAATACAATTTTATGGACGTTTACTTCTTATTTTAAAGATGTTAATTAACGACCTTTTCTTTTTCTAGTTTTTTTAGCACATGTATCTCTCACTTTTGTTAATTATATGTGGACGTTTTTTTGTTTCATCACTATTTACCAACTTCTTTTTTATCTTGCAAATAATTAGAAATCTGTAAAAGTCGTTCATACAAAGTTCGTGGATTTTCATAAATCTCTAGAAAGTTTGTAGCAAAAGTCTATGGATTTAAGAAATCAGCAGAAGTCCGTGGACAATTTAAAGAGTCTGTGGACAATTTAAAGAGTCCGTGGACTTTTCAAATTATTTATCAATTCCATACGAATCCATATACAATAATCTCAAGTAAATACTAAATAGGATTGACATTCTAACATCCCACGCCTCCTGAAACAAGGCTTATCCACAAGCCTGAAAATCTGAAAAACGTACACGAAACTGCTCGTAATCTTCCCAAGTAGCTTCTTCCACAGGACGGTCGATCCACTTGATAAACCAGCGTGTAGTTTCTCCGGGACCCATGAGAGTTCATTGGCAAGAGTAGGGAAAGTTGAGTCCGAAGTAATACCATTACTTAGCTTCTTCTTTAAAGAGAAACATGGAAGGGGTGGATACGAGACGCAGCCGGAAGATCAAGTATGTGAGAAAACTCATAGTGACCATCATATGTGCGAAAAGCCGTCGTGGAAATATCCGGTTCATGAACCCAAATTTGGTGGTAACCTGAGCGTAAATCGAGCTTAGAAAACACCGATGTGTCGTGCAGTTCGTCAAATAATTCATCCACAAGCTGAATTGGAAAACAATCCTTAATAGTGATTATATTAAGAGCTCGAGAGTCAACACACATGCGCCAAGAACCATTCTTCTTTTTAACCAAGAGAACCGGTGAAGAATAAGAGTTGGTACTGGTTCGAATAAGGCATGTAGCCTTTAATTCAGATACAACTTTATCAATTTCGGCCTTTTGAAAGTGAGGATAACGATATGGTCGAACATTTACTGGAGAAACATCTGGTAAAATCGGAATATGGTGATCATCCAAAAATTCAGCAAATAGTGGTTGAACGACAGCTGGAATGGAAGCGCCCAGATCAACTTCCTGAGTTAACTGTAAAAGAATGTCGTGACGTTCCTGTCATAAAAAACGATGGATCGGGGTACTATCCATGAACATGACCATAGGAGAATTGTCGCCAATTAATGTATAAGTACGATTTGCCACCGAGAAGGTCATAATCAGCTTGGAAAAGTCCCAAGTAATAATACCCAAAGAGTGAAGCCATTCAGCACCTAGAAGCACATCACATCCAGTGATACCCAGAGTAAGAAGTGGTCGTGGAACTCATAATCTTGTAATTTAAGGGAAACATCCCGACAAGAGCCTGAACTATGCAATTGGCCACCATCCGCAATCATGACGCGTAAAGCACCATCTTTGTGGATTGGAAACCCACATTGTTTGGCAAAAGACGGGTGCAAAAAATTATGAGTTGAACCAGAGTCAACAAGGACAGTGACAGTCCTGTGTTTTAATTGTCCAGTGATACACATGATTTCAAGCAGTGGGGACCCGAGAAGAGCATGAAGAGAAATCCCTAGAGGAGGTTCAGATAAAGTATGATCCAGAACAGGAGGCTCAACATCAGAATCGTCTTCGTCTTTCTTATTACCCTCGGGGAGCAAAACGTGGGGCTGAGGACAACGATGACCACGCTTATATACTTCATCGCAGTTAAAGCAAAGTCCTTTGGCACGACGTTCTTGTTGTTCAGCCCATGACAGACGTTTAACACCTGCTAGGATACTAGTAACAGACGTTGAAGGATTCGCAGCAGGCACAGGGTTAGCAAATTTTGGACAGGCCCGTTAGATTGAGTAGCATTAATGACATCTTCTTGACATAAAGCCAACTCGAAAACATGTGTAATACTGGTAGGGTGTAGCATCCTAACTCCTGCTTGAATATCAATACGCAAACTCGATAGAAAAATGCTAATTTGATGAGATTCAGACAAACCAGGCACCAAATTAGATAGCTTCTCGATCTCGGTAATAGATGAGCGAACTGTGCCTCGTTGTATTAACTTGGAAATGGAACTACATGGATCAATATGTTTGCGAGAGCCAAAGCTAGAGCAAAGAGCTTTCGAAAACTGTTGCCAAGTTAATGTGCCCAGTGATTGGCGAATCCATCGGTACCAAGAGTTGGCATCACCCTAAAGGTGAAGAGCAGCAATGGGAAGCATATGTTCGCTGGAAAGGCCGTTGAGTTCCTGGTACTGCTCGGCCTGAAATAACCAACCATACGGATCCGTTCTATCGAAACGGGGTAAATCAATATGAAGGCCCTTGCCAGAAATAAGAATAATTGGGCGTTGTTGATCCGGTTGAACGTATGGTGCCATAAGATATGGCTGGAGATTCCTTAATGCCTCTAGAATAGTGGCATTAGTGGTCTCAAGTGTGTGGAGGTGGGATGAGATCCCTGTAACTTGAGCAGTAAGCTCATCGACTTTCTCTTGTTATTCAACAACAGTCATTATAAAGAGGATTGTTGGTGTGGTGTGAAATCCGAAAAAAATGAAGGGTCGGACTAGGTAGAATCCCTATGGGTGCAAATAATGTGGTGTGAAATCTCTCTTCGTCCCTATAAGTGAAATCTCTCTTCGTCACTCCTAATTGAAGAAGAGGACTGAAGAGGAGTGAAATCTCTGCTACTGAAGAGGAGTGAACGTGGATGGCGAGGTGGAACTGGACGACGGTCTTGAAGAAGAGCTGGAGACGGGACGTCGGTCTGTAAGAAGGTCTTGAGGTGGATTACGACTTGTTGTTACTGAAATTGGATGGCGAGGTGCTAGATTTCCTAGAGGTGAAGATGACTGCGATGAACAGGAGGGAGATGGTTTCGAGTTGTTGTTTGCGAGGATGGCGATGGCGAGGCGGAGACTGGACGACGGTTGCTGTTGTTGTTGTGAGATTTTGAGTTGCTGTGGTGAGATTGCGATGAATAAGAGGAATATATCGAGTTGTTGTCGTGAGATGGTTTGAAGCGATGAACTGGAGGGAGATTTCCTGTGGTGTGATGGATTGAAGCGATGAATAGGTGGGAAGAGACGGTGAGTTGGCGATGAAGAAGAGAGAATAGGTAAATTGCTGATGATGGTGTTGAAGATGGTTGCTGGCGATGGTGTTGAAGAACAGGTAGGTTTTTTTTTTTTTTGGATTAATAACGAAGTATCAAGAAAGAAAAAAAAATTGGCTCAGAATCGATGATGCTCTGATACCAGATAATAGAGACCTTGACCTTTTGATTGGAGATCAAACCACCTAGATCCTTTGATTGGGGATCAACCACCAATAAACTAAAATAAAAACTTGTATTGCTGGCCTAAATTCTATTACATCATATGTATTTATAACTGAAAGCAAAAATAATATTTCCTAATTGAATTCAAACCTAATTCTAATCAAACAATAACTCCTAATTTAAAACAAGCTAATATTCCCTAAAATAAAATTTGTTCTAACTAAGACATTCTAATCTCAAGTAAATAATAAATAGGATTGACATCCTACCAAAATCTCACTAGATTTCGGGAAATCACAGTCCTTGGTAAGTTGCTGGCTCCATGCATAGCAAGTGGCTTTGATGACAAACTTTCTATTATTGAGGAGAGCCATGAGAGATTTCTCTGGGGCAATTAATTATAAGAATTAATTGGACCCAACAATTCTCTATAGGATTGTCAAAACTTGAAAGTTGAGGGGGTGGTCCCCTTGGCTTGTATGTGGCTCCACCCCTGCATAGGTCTATTCCACTGTTCATTTGGAACAACTTAATTGGAGTCTAAGTAGTGCAATCCAAACCGGTTTATGGCTTGAGTCTTGTCTAGGATCAAAATAAAGGGGAATTCTAAATGTCGAGGGAACCAGCGAGGGAGGGGGGGGGGGGGGGGTGAAGCCGTTCATCCCCCTCAAGATGTGTGCAAGCCCGTGTCTCGAGGCGCTTTCACGCATCTCGAGGGGGGTGAACGACTTCACCCCCTCCCTCGCCGGTTTCCTCGCCCATTCCCTCGTTGTTTAGACAAACCCCAAAATAAAAGAAGAATCCCATCTTTCTAACCTATAGGGGCATTCCCTTGATGTTGCATCTATCTCGCCATTGCGTTAACCATGGCTTTCTCAGACTCCATCTTCAACATACATGTTTAATATGCAATTAAAAATACCTTTCAACAATGAGTACTAAGTAGGCATACTTTAACATTGATAGTTTTCTTCACTAAGAGCATCTCCAATCATCCCCAAAAGGTTGTTTTAGGGGTTTCATTGAAAAAACCCTCATTCCAATCATCTCCCTAAATCATCCCCAATAATAGCTTCTTCTTCAACTTCCCCCTAAATTTAGGGGGAAGTTAACCTACCCCTAAATCCCATATAATAATAAAATAATGATGAAAAGTGATTAACTAAAATTTTATAATGATTTAAAAAATTATAATTATTTTCCTTTTATTTTGTTCAATTTATTTTAAATAAATAAAAGTGATAATAAATAATATTATATATTTAAATTGAAATTAATAATGGTATATATTTAATAATATCATAATAATATAATTGAAACTAATAATATTATAATTATAATAAGTTGAAATTAATAATAGTATAATTGAAATTAAATTGGTATAGAAAAGTTGAAGATATATTAAAATAATGATGAAAAAGTTAAAATAGGGAATGTGGTTGGAGTGGTGAAGAAATAGGGAGACCCCTATATTTAGCTTTTGGTTAAAATGGGGGAGATGCTCTAAATCGTTAGCATCATTTTTCATGAACAAAGTACCCCTCACTTTTTATCAAAATTAAGCTTGCAATTCTGTCCCTGCATTAAATAGGATTTTGCACAAATGATTGAATAATTATGGTTTATACAACTGGTTACCACCAGAACTTGAATACAATTTGATGGAATGATAAGAAGAAAGACTTTGCTATCTACATGCTAAGTCCTATAAAATGAGCTTCTTATCTACATTCATTTTTCTTTTTCTCTGTTTCACATTTCATCAAGGATGCACGGATACGGACACGCGCGTCGTGACGGACACGGCAATTTTTCAAAAACTAGAACTCGGGGACACGTAGTCATATTATACTATTTTTTTTAATAACTCATATAAGTATAAATAATAATCTAATAAAGTGCCTTCCTAGAGTGTCTTGAAGAAGATGTCACTGTTGCAAGAAAAAATTAAAGTAGAAAAAAAGTATAATAGAGAAGAAGTAGAGGAGAGAAGAAGCAAATGAGAAAAAAAATAAAAAGCATAGACTACCTCTATGCTTTAGTGGTTTTTTGCCCTATTTGTCTTAAATCGCAATTGACATAGTCATTCACTTCAGATGGATCAACAACCATTATATTACGTGGTTATTTGCAAACTTGACTGTGTCCTGACCAAGTTCCGGGTGTACGGAGGCGTGTCCGACATGTTGACCACATTGACCATGTGTCTGACACTTGCCAACACGTTGACCAAGTGTCCGACGCGTGTCGGAGGCGAGTCGTGTGTCAGATACGTGTTGGACACAGATACGACCAGTTTTTGAAGAGCCTGTGCTTCCTAGCATTTCATGAATGCTAAGTGATGATACATCAAACAAGACCAACATCACAGTTTGTACACGTGGAAAAAATTATACGTCGCAAGGATCAAGTATCCCAGGACCAGGTCGATGTACAAAGCCAAAAAATGGGAAAGTCTGGTCAAAGAAAGCCCAAATAGGTTCCGCTAGAATAAACCACAGCCAGAAGCCCAAATTCAGGTCCGATAAAGTTCTCCCCCAAGGGAAGGAACGTTACATAGAAAATGAGTCGTGGAGAGAGTTACGCCTCGATGAACGTGTCTTCATAAAAGGGGAGACTGTTACAGAGAACGTCTCCCCTCGTTGCGCCTCACATGCTTAAGTCACAATGGGAATTAACTGTGACCATTATAAAAGGTAAAGAGAACATTCGACCAAGGTATGCAATTTTAATTGAGTTCTGTCCAGTTTCATTTCCATTTCCCACTGAGTTACTGACTTAAGCATCGGAGTGCCTTCGACCACCAAATAGGTGGTCATTGGCATTCTAACAGTTGTTTTGCAGGTTTTACTTATTGGAAATTGGATTTTGGACACATCAGTTTGACGTCGTTTATGGGGAACAAAAAGTTTTCCTTTTAAGAAGAGAATCCATAGCGAAAAAATTCACTCATTTTTTATCGATGATTGAAAGCGCTCTCAGAACAAAATGACACATTCTATAGACCCTCAACCCGACAACAATCAAAACAATCCTTTTGCTGGAGAAACTGAGCTACCAATAATGCACATCATAGATCCAGACAAACGTCGGGAGGACCATGCCCGACAACAGAGAACCACAACCCGAGGTGGCTCTAACATCCCAGACACCTAGGGGCACCACCACAGACCCTCGTGTAGACTTGCTCATGGACCAGATGGACCATATGATAAAAATGGTGGAAAAGCTCACCCAAGAGCGTGCTTAATTCGCCGACCCTGTTCAATCAACACCCTGAAAAAACCCGGCTAATGAAGTTCCTGCAGAACCACAACAGGTAAATCTCATAAGCAGTGAACCGCTTAGAAAGAGGACCCCACAGAGTAGCGATATCCCTGTTGGAATCTCGTTCAGGATTAGAGTCACAGACCCTAATATACGGTACAAACTAGTCAGACCACCATTCTCTGATGCACTCATAGTGACTCCCATACCAACGAAGTTCATCCCACCAAAGTTTAAAGCATATGATGGCACCACTGACCCGACATACCATTTGCAACACTTTCATCACATGATGGTGTTGAAACAAAGCACAGAGTCTATCTTATGCAAAATGTTTCCGACCAGAGTTGGTTGAATAGCCTACCACCAATATCAATAAACTCCTTTTAGGCACTGCCACAACATTCATCACGAGGTTTGTCGCCAGTCAACGAATGAGGAAAGGGCCGCACTGTTTGCTCCATATCAAACAAAAACCTAATGAGACAATAAGGGAGCACACTTCTCATTTCACTAACGAGTTAACGGTGATTGACTGGTGCAGCGATGACACGACCGTTGCTACTTTCACCGCCGGATTGAAGAGAGGTTCCTTGTTCGACATTCTGAACCTGGATCCCCCAAAGATAAAAGGCAATTTTACTGAAAACCACTAAAAAACACATCACCCTCAAATAGATGATAACAGCCAGGAAGAGGGGCGAGTCGGAAAAAAGACACTCTTCACCCGACCGAGAAGGATGAAAGAATGACAAGCCTAGAGAGAAAAATAGCCAACCGAAAAGACATCGAACAGGAGACGATTCTGAATTTGATCAACAAAAGCTCGGAAGACTACAACCCGAAAGATCCAAACAGAAGCAATCAATGGGCAAAACATTCACGACTTTGAAAATGAGTCAAGCTGAGGTCCTCACGACCATAGCAAAGTGGGAAGACTTTAGTTGGCCGCCCAAAATGAGAGGGGATCTACACAAGCGAAATAAAAGCAGATATTGCTCCTTCCACAACGACTACTGGCATGATACCGAGGACTGCTATAACTTAAAAGACAAAGTCGAGCGCCACATCCAAAAATGACACTTGGAGAATTCATTAAATCGAGATAGCTAATATACATCCTGCATGGCGCAGTTGGGGAAGAATAACTATCCAATCGATCTCGTAAGTGGTCAATCCAGGATTTACGAGCAAAAATTAGATACTAGGAACCTTCTGCACGATGAGTGAGAACGATGCAAAGAACCCTGACATTTTCTAACGAGGACGCAGAAGGAGTCAATTTCCCACATAATGACGCTTTAGTAATCTCGGTACTAATAGCCAAATGGGAAATCAAAAGAGTGCTAGTCGACTCGGGCAGCTCAACTAACCTTCTGTACTTAACGGCGCTCCGTAGGATGCGATTCACTGAGGAAATGTTATCACTCAACAATCAACCAATGGTGGGTTTCAGTGGAGAACAATGTCGGCCAATCAGAATGATCCAATTACCAGTGGAAGCGGGAGAACATGGGAGACAACGAGTCTTGTTGACAAACTTTCTCGTAGATGACGCTCCATCCGCATACAATATGCTTCTCGAATGGCCTTGGAAACATAAGATGGGTGTGGTATCTTCCACCATGCACTGATGATTGAAGTACCACACTAAAAATGACATCAAAACGATCAAAAGAGATCAACCAGCTGCACGCGAATGTCATTATGCATCGATTAGATCACCAAACAAATAACATTTACTGCATCGACCAGAGGAACCGCTGCAACAATCTGGTCAAGCAGACCCCGATCTCATGGATGATAATACAACCCCAACAAGTCTGAGGGATCGATCAAATACTGGGCAACCAGAAGAAATGACAATGATCCACTTGGGTGATGGGGAAGATAAAGCTAATTGGATTGGCACCAAAAGGCACCAAGAACTAGCCATACAGCTGGTTCAATTGATGAAGGATAATCAAGACATTTTTGCCTAGACGATGAAAAATATGGTGGGAATAGACCCATCTGTCATCACTCAAAAATTGCAAGTCAATCCAGACAAAAAGCAAGTCAGGCAAAAAAGAAGATCCGTAGCCCCTGAATGCAATCAAGCAATAAACGAGAAAGTGCACCATCTGATAAATGCAGAAATGATAAGAAAATCTCACTACTCGGATTGGCTAGCTAACATAGTGTTGGTAGAAAAGAAAAACGGCAAGTGGAAAGCATGTGTGGATTACATTGATCTGAACAAAGCATGCCCGAAAGACAACTTCATGCTCCCGCGCATAGATCAGATAGTGGACGCTATTGCCGAACATGAACTCTTAAGCTTCATGGATGCATACTTCGGATAAAACTAGATACAAAACCCCTCACCAAGAAAAGACGTCTTTTATAATAGAGAGAAACACTTAGTGCTACTGAGTGATGTCGTTCAGACTTAAGAACGCTGGTGCTACGTACCAACGGTTGGTCAACATAATGTTCAAAGACTAGATTGGTAAAACCATGGAGGTATACATCGATGACATGCTGGTCAAATGGTCACGCATGACAGACCACATTAAAGATCTTGAACATGCCTTCTCGCAACTCCGGAGGTACAAAATGAAGCTGAACCCGGAGAAGTGCACATTTGGAGTAGAGTCGGGGAAGTTCCTTGGATACATAGTCAACCAAAGAGGAATTGAAGCTGATAAAAAATAGATACATGCACTCCTCAACATGCAGTCACCAACAAACATAAAGGGCGTACAAAGTCTTAACGGTAGGATAACAACTTTAAACAAATTAATTTTCAAGTCTTCGAACAAATGTTTATCCTTCTTCAAGATCTTGAAAGGAAACAAAACATTCAAAAGAAATGAAGAGTGCGAAAAAGATTTCCAGAGTTTGAAAGTGTATATGGGGAACACAAAGCTGTTATCAAAGGCAAGCACGGGGAAACATTGTACCTATACTTATCCATATCTAACCACGCGGTGAGTTCGAAGTTTTTACAGGAAGAAAAATGCACACAAAAACCAATATATTACATCAGCAAAACACTCTTAGATGCTAAGAACAACTACCCGGCCCGGGAGAAACTAGCATTCGCTCTGATCGTATTTCGAGAAAGCTACGACCATACTTCCAAGCCTATCCGATCACTATCATGACCGAGCAACCACTTCGATTGGTACTACACAAACCCGAGCTATCCGGAAGAATGGTGAAATGGGCAATAGAGCTTGGGCAGTTTGACATTAGTTATGCCCCCATAACAGCAATAAAAGGCCAAGCATTAGTGGATTTCATCGTTCAATTCACTGGCAGTAATGACCACTGATGATACACCAAACTGTCTTCTGATCAACCTCATACACGTGTCATGACATTCTCGTAAAAAATGAGGCAGGCCTGATTGCACGCTCAATCCAGCGAGGCCCAAACAACAACAAGCCCATCATTGACAGAATCCAAACAGTCAGGTCCAAGTTGCAATGAGCCAGTAAGCCCACACGTCACGGGATCAGGCCCAATACTCATAGGACTTCTAAGGCAAGTATCTGAGTGATATACCCAAGACAGATAGGCCAGCGACACATTGGATTCAACTAGGAAACATATATTAGAGTTTAAGTTGGGAACTTCCTTGCATGGTCAACACTTAGAAAGGGAAACCTCTCCCGCAGATCTAAGAGCATGAGTCGCGTAGGGAAACTATCCCACATGGACAGCTCCCAATCAGGAAAGGATCTCCACAGCAAGATCACTTTCCCTAAACTACTGCTCCAATGGCCTAGCCGAACGAGGACTCCTTCACTATAAAAGGGAGATAAGGTCGATGAACTAGAGGTTGCAATACAATTGAGTTTATAGTTTTAAGCCTCTCCTAAGCCTTATCTAACTTAAGCATCCGAGTGCCATCGGCCACCACACGATGGTCCTCGGCTCATGTTTGCTACCTGTGTAGGTCTAGGTAAGCAGTGAGGAAAGAGAGTAGAAATCGACTACATTAGCTTGGCGCCATCCGTGGGGAATGCCATAGTTTCTCAAAGAGAACAATAGTTCCACCTTTTTAAGAGAATCAGCGAGATGGTGACAACAAGGTCCCTCGACAACGGAGACACGATGAAAACCTCAAACACTCGAAATGACAAAACATCGCCTGCTCTGAGGCCGCCGTAACCACGTGAATAACATTTGCAGGCCCCTGTACTAGCTAGCCACTGGGACCCAACGATGAATCTAATAGGAGCATAATTAGGCTATTTTTATTACCATATTTCTATATGTATTTTTTGCTATTATATGTTAATTATGGTACTAATTGCTATTTTCGTGTTTGTGTAGGTTTCCAATTACAAGATCCCAAAATAGAAGCTAAGTGAAGCAAATTGGCAATTTAGAAATACTGCTTGCAAAAGGAAACCACGCAAAGAAGGAAACCGAGAAGAAAACAACTATAAAGGGAATGATACCTGCTTTGAAGCAATCACGCTTGCAACCACAACCTCCTCCTCATCCCCACAGCAGCAAGCACCACGCTTGCAAACACAGCCTCCCCATCATCCTCACAACATCAAGCCTCCACCCATCTCACGCATCCCTCATCACAATCAAACGCTTCATACATCCGATCGAAACCTACCATCATCCCCTTCTTCTTTACAATACCCAAAACACAGTTCTTTCGTTGCCATCAGAAACCCCATCACCACCATCTTATTCCCTCATCTCGTCGTTCTTTTTCATCCATCGCAGCCAACCCCAAGCCCATCCACAGACATAACACTTCATCCATCGCAGCCACAACCCTTCATCCGTCGCCACACACCACAATTTCTCAATCAGCTCACTGTTCTTCGCCTGATCTCCCAGTCACAGTCTCATCACCACCGCAGTCCTCTCTATGGCCTTCCTCCTCGCAACAGCAAAAACCCTTCATTGCAATCCCATCTTCCTTCCCCCTTCATTGATTGCTAGCCCTTTTTTTCCACATCCTCTTCTTTTCACCGGAGCAGATCTCCCAAGCAGAGATCGCGAGGAAGCAGAAGTAGGGATTGAGAAGGAAAAATAGGGCAGATTGAGAAGGAAGAAAAAGGGAATTAAAATTCTATTCTTCACACGCTATCCGCACCCTGCAGTCCATTCTGTACCACCACGAATCAGGCGACAACATTTTTCATCTCTAAACCTATCTTTTTCTTATTTCACTTGATTATTGATTATGGATTACTATTTGAACATAATTAATATGTATAGCTAAACTCCCTTTTAGTTAGGGGTTGATTCGAAATCCCGAACATGTGTTTTATGAATTAATTGAATTTAATCTTCCTTGCTATTAGTGATTGTGTTTTGCTTAACTGCTTTATAGAGAACTTTTTGTTGTATGTTTGTTAAGTGGCCAACTTAGTAAGCATGCTAGGATCTGGGGCTAGAGTATATGAGAGTTTCACCTAATTGTTATAATTTTGTACTCATAAGTAGTAAATACCAAGGAACGTTGGTAAGGTTAAGTAAAAACCTAGGTAAGAACAAGATGTTGATCATACTTGTAATTGCCTAGTCAGTGTTCATATTTTCCACAAAACTTAATGATCTTAGATTGTTATCTAACTTGCGATTCCAGATTAGATAGCATGATAAGAATAGTTTGAAAGTGACGCTAAGTTTTATTTAACGAACTTGGGAAAATAATAAGTTTAATGCAATGCTGATCACGGTTAATCTTGAGCATTGTCACTCACGAATTAGCAAGTAATTATTGAAGATTGATTTATGACCATATGTTTGGTGTGTGGAGATAAACCCTTAGCTAATTTCTCATCTTTGCCATCCCTTTAGTTTTATTATCTTTATAGTAATTTTCGTAGTTATTTTCATAGTTTAACTTAGAATATCTTATCCCCCAATATTTACTTAATTAGGTTGTTAATTGTCTTTTAGTTATTCTTAGTGTTAATTGGCAAGCTTTCTAATCCCCGGTCCCGAACGATCCCTACTTATTCTATACTACAATCACAAAGCATGTTATTAAGTTGTGTGCTACTAAAATAGCGCATCAATTTTTTGCGTTGTTGCCGAGGATTAGTAAAATTGCTAATTACTTCATTAGTTTTTATTTATTCATTTTTCTTTTTTTTTGATTTTTTTATTCTTTCTGTCTTTATCTCAGGTACTAGTTCATGCACAATAGGAAATTCAGTGAAATCTTATTAGAATACGATTCAGAGCTTGAGAAAACATTTAGAAGATGAAGGAGAGAAACAAAGAGTCACAAACGTCTAGTTTTGAATATGAATCTGAAGAGTTAGACATAGGAGACAATAGATCTATTAAAGAACTTTTGGCATCCACCTTGAACAATGTCGCACCCTGTGCATTCAGTATCCAACAGCCGCACAGAGCAAGACAGAGTCATTCGAGATGAAATCTAGCCTACTTCATCATATTCCGAAGTATCATGGTCTTTCTATGAAGGATCCAAATAAACATTTAAAGAAATTTGAAGTTGTATGCTCCAGTATGACGCCAATGATTGTGGATGAGAACATCCTGAAATTGAGAGCATTTCCCTTTCCTCTAGCTGATAGGGCTAAGGATTGGCTTTATGAACTACCTTTCGGAACAATATATTCTTGGGATAGCATGAAGAAGGTGTTTTTAGAGAAATTCTTTCCAACTTCCAAAATTATCTTGTTGAGGAAGAAAATCAGTGGTATACAGAAGGTCCAGGAGAATCATATCTAGCTTACTATGAGCGCTTCAAAACTCTCATAGCATCATGTCCGCAGCATCAGATGAAGGAGGAGCTCTCGATTCAATACTTTTATGAGGGATTGCTTCCTCTTGAGCGACAAATGTTAGATGCAGCAGCAGGAGGAGCTTTGGTTGATAAAACTCCAGCAGCAACAAAGACTTTGATTGCAAACCGAGCCTTAAATGCCCAACAGTATGAAGGAATTGGAGAACCTTCACGCCAAGTCAATGAAGTAAGTACTAATTATAGTTTGGAAGCTCAAATGGCTATATCTTACTTCACTTGTGATTCAGGCTCTAGGGAAGCCGAATGTGCTAGGAGTTACACAAGTTTGTGGTGTGTGTACTAAGCCTGGACATCCATCTGATCAATGTCCTCATCTGATTGAAATGGCGGTTGGGAGAATGTCAATGCAGTAGGTTTTCTGGGGCAAAATCACTATAGGAATAACCCTTATTCGAACACTTATAATGACGGTTGGAGATATCATCCCAACTTTGGATGGAGAAATTCAGAACGTGGAGGACGTATCACTCCATGTTCCCACTTATCTGAGGATTAATTGGAGATATCGTCAAGCTGCACGACGTTAAAACAAGCGCTTTTTGTGAGGCAACCCAATTAGATTTGCTTTATTTATCCCCTTATTTTATTTTCGTTATTTTTGTTTGTTAGTAGTTTATTTTTTCCTCTTTTAAATTTTTTCATTGCATGTGCTATAATCTATTAACATTGAGGACAATGTTAGGTTTTAGTGTGGGAGGAACAACGTTGTTTTTATTTTAAAAAATAAATAAATTTAAAAAATAAAAAGTGTCAGTCCATTAAAAAAAGTAAAAAAAAAAGTGTTGGTTTTTGTTTTCTTTGTTGGTATTAGTGTCATTAAAAACAATTATAGTTGTTTTGAGTCTTAGGATACTTTCCAACACAATGGTGAGATTTGGTTTTTAACTGCATGACTTTAAGGTGATCTATAAGCATGATTTAAGGTCTAATAATATTATTTGGTTAATGCATATTCATGGTTATCATATGCAAATTCACATGTAATCAACTTAGTGATTGGTATACGTAGCATGCTTAGTTGAATTTAACTCATTATAACCCATATGTGAGTTTTGAGCCTATCGTTCTTTTGATTTTGAGAGTTTTAGTTAAGTCATCTTTCATTTCTGTTGTCAATAATAATTCGTTGCATGAATTCAAATTTGTTTGCTTTGGTTGCTACTTGGATTACTTTCATAATTAATGATTAAATACTAGAACTTGTATTAATTTCGTTGAAAGCATCATATTGAATTGCACAACTTGCTTAACATGATAAAGGCACCTAGTTTCCACCATTGCCAAATAAGCCTGATCCATGATATATGTCATTTAGGTTAACCTCGTTGAGCCTGTTATTAAGCCTTTTGTTTCATTACCCTTATTTTCTATCCCCAACCTAATTAGAAGAGTACATCATAATTTGATTTGTAGAGACTTTATTGTGGTTCAAGGTATGTTGAAAAGCAAGTGTGGGGGAAGACCCTTATGGTAGACAGTTCAAGAAGAAAGAGTTGGAAAGAAAAGGTACAAAATTACAGAAGGGACACAAGTCCTTGTCTATATTCATTCAATATTTAAGTACCATACAGATAGTCCAATTCTTTTCATTCAGTAGATACAAAATAATGGTTGAAACTCTTCATTATCAGTGGGCCACCTCTTCATTTTCCTTTTCATTTTCCTACTTATGTCTTGAACCATATGATTCCTTGCTAATGTCTCTAATCTTATTGCATGCAATCCATTTATTTAAGCCCTTTGAAAATTCCCTATCTGTTCTTTCTCTTCCCTTGACCCATTGACCTCATTACAACCTGAATTAAGACCTTTTAATTGAGTGTGTCTTGCAATGTCACGTTGTGGAGATTCGAATGAGGTATGAGCATATGGTGTCACTAATTCTTGCATTCAAGTAGTAGCATTCCTTCCATGAGAACATATATCTAAAAAAAAGAGTCAGAAAATGCCTTTTCTTTCTTGTTATATCATATGTGAGCTATTTGTTTCCCTTTTACATCAATTCTCTCACATATAACTAGAATAAGAAGAGTGATTTTACCAAACAATCAATGAAAAAATAAAAGAGTGCACCCAATGATATTTTTGGGTTAATTCTTCTTGGCGCGCGCTTGAGTTTCACAGTCACTTGAATTGATTTAATTGTGAATTTTTATATCATTGCTATGAATGTGTATTAATTTTCAAATGATGTGGATTTAATCTTGTGTTTACAAAGAATCTTAACATGTCATGATTCGTTGAACATCCCTGAGACAAATGTTGGAACTTATAGATTGAGTCATTTGAGTCATTTATTTTTATTTCTTGGATTTGCTCGAGGATTAGCAAAAGATAAGTGTGGGGGGAATTTGATAGGAGCACAATTAGGCTATTTTTAGTACCATATTTCTATATATATATTTGGCTATTACTTGTTAATTATGGTACTAATTGCTATTTACGTGTTTGTGTAGGTTTCCAATTACAAGATTCCAAAATAGAAGCTAAGTGAAACAAATTGGCAATTTAGAAATACTGCTTGCAAAAGGAAACCACACAAAGAAGGAAACTGAGAAGAAAACTACTATAAAAGGAATGATACCTGCCCTGAAGCAATCACGCTTGCAACCACAACCTCCTCCTCATCCTCACAGCAGCAAGCACCGCGCTTGCAACCATAACCTCCTCATCATCCTCACAGCAGCAAGCCTCCACCCATCTAACGCATCCCTCATCACAATCAAACGCCTCACACATCCGATCGAAACCTACCATCATCCCCTTCTTTTTCACAACACCCAGATATAGTCCCTTCGTTGCCATCAGAAACCCCATCGACACCATCTTATTACCTCATCTCGTCGTCCCTTTTCATCCATCGTAGCCAACCCCAAACCCATCCACAGCCATAACACTTCATCCATCGCAACCACAAACTTTCATCCATCGCCACGCACCACAATTTTGCAATCAGCTCACTGTTTTTCACCTGATCTCCCAGTCACAGTCTCATCACCACCGCAGGCCTCTCTTCATCGCCTTCCTCCTTGCAAAAGCAAAAACCCTTCATCACAATCCCATCTTCCTTCCCCCTTCATTGATCGCCAACCCCTCTCTTCAACGTCCTCTTCTTTTCACCAGAACAGATCTCCCAAGTAGAGATCGTGAGGAAGCAGAAGCAGAGATCAAGAAGGAAAAAAAGGGCAAATCAAGAAGGAAGAAGAAGAGAATTAAAATTCTTTTCTTCACACACTATCTTCTCCCTGCAGTACATTTTGTACTACTACGGATCAAGTGACAACGTTTTTCATCTCCAAACCTCTCTTTTTCTTATTCCGCTAGATTATTGATTATGGATTACTGTTTGGACATAATTAATATGTCTAGCTAAACTCCCTCTTAGTTAGGAGTTGATTCGAAACTCCAAACATGTGTTTTATGAATTAATTTAATTTAATTTTCCTTGCTATTAGTGATTGTGTTTTGCTTAACTTCTTTATAAAGAATTTTTCTTTGTATGTTTGTTAAGGTGGCAAACTTAGTAAGCATGCTAGAATCTTGGGCTAAAGCATAGGAGAGTTTCACCTAATTGTTATAATCTTGTACTCACAAGTAGTAAATACCAAGGAACATTGGTAAGGTTAAGTAAAAACCTAGGTAAGAACAAGATGCTGATCATACTTGTAATTGCCTAGTCAGTGTTCATATTTTCCACAAAACTTAATGATCTTAGATTGTTATCTAACTTGTGATTCTTGATTGTCACGCGCTTCAATGCCGAGTTGACTTTCGTCAACGTTTGCAACGATGCAATCACCGTCGCAGCCTTCACTGATGATCTGAGGAACGACAAGTTCTATAACTTCCTAACTTTTGACCCCCAACAATAATTGCGGATCTAGTAAAGGAAGCACATAATTACATCGTCCTAGACGAGGAACAAACCGTCAAAGAAAAAATGGAATTTGATAAGAAGCCCTCTGTCCCTAGGGACGAAGAAGAGAAAAACAGGGAACATTAACTTGGAAACTGAGTGCTCTAACCGGTCCCGAATGGGGTTGCTCCGCAAATTATGGACCAGATAAGCCTACGAGGACAAACAGATGCAATGCGTTCACTCTCAGGAATCAATTCTGCCCCTTATCTTCACGAATAGGGACCTCCAAGGCGTATGAACTCCACACAATGATGCCCTGGTGATATTGGTGTCCATAGCAAACTGGAAAGTGAGAAGGTCTTTAGTGGATACTGGAAGCAGTGCGAGCGTATTGTTCCTAAACACGTTTCGCAACATGCAGCTGAAGGAAGGAAACTTAAGCCCCTCAACACATACCCTGGTCGGACTCAACGAAGAGAAGTACTTCCCGATTGGGAGGATCAAGTTAACAATAGTGGTAGGAGAGCCACGACTCCAAAAAATAATCCTTGAAGAGTTCATGGTGGTCAATGCACCGTCCACCTACAATATCATCATCAGGATGCCCTGGCTTCACTAGATGGAGGCGGTGGTCTCCACTTTACACCAGTGCGTTAAGTACCCTGGAAATCAGAAAGTGGGCACAATAAGAAGAAATCAACCAGCCTTCGTAGACTGCTATTACTCAGCACTGGAATGGTTTGACAACCGTCAACTGCAAATCGGGACCACGACTGGGATGCCACAAAGCTCAGATCCGAAGTTGAGTGAAGACTCTCCCAACTTGGAAAAGAAAACCCGTGTTAGCCCAAGAGGAAGACCCAATTTCAGTCAACTCGAAGAGGAGCCTGTGACTGTATATATCTGGACAACCCTAATAATAGCATAACCATCCAAATAGGTTCCCGCCTATGCAAGGAAATCGCAGAACACTTGATAACACTGCTGCGACAGAACCAAGATATCTTTGCATGGACGATGAAGGACATGGTGGGAATAGACCCCTCCATAATCACCCATCGACTGATTGTAGACCCAGTATGAAAACCAGTTAGATAGAATAAAAGACTTGTGGCCCCCAGAAGGAACCAAATTATAAACAAGAAGTGTAGAGGATGCTAAACACCGACATGATCAAAGAGGCGCGGTACCCAGACTGGCTGGCAAACACCATCCTGGTGAAAAAAAAAACGCAAAGTGAAGAGTCTGCATAGATTACACCGACTTGAACAAAGCATGCTCGAAGGACAACTTTTTGCTTTCCCACATCAACCAAATTGTAGATGCTACTTCTGGACACGTTCTTCTAAGTTTCATGGACAACTATTCCGGATATAATAAGATACAGATGCATCCCCCGGATCAAAAGAAAACATCCTTCATAATCGAGAGAGGGAAATATTGCTATCGGGTGATGCCATTCGGCTTCAAGAACACGAGCGCTATATACCAACGACTAGTGAACCGTATGTTCAAAACCAAATTGGAAGGAACATGGAGGTATACATAGACGACATGCTGGTCAAAAGCCTCCACAACTCAGATCACATATCCGATCTTGTCGAAGCCTTCGGTCAACTCTGCAAGTATCAGATGAAGCTCAACCCTCATAAATGCACATTTGGGTTGAGTCGGGCAAGTTCCTAGGTTAAATAGTAAATCAAAAAGTAATAGAAGTTGATGTAGTCATTTTTCGCTCTCTGCTTTGACCTAGTCCCGCTGACATGCTGACCTGCACAAGTAACACACGTGAGCCACAAACCACCGTTGTAGTGGCCGATGGCACTCCGATGCTAAAGTCAGACAAGGATCTGAGGAAGGTGTAGTGCTATAAACAGGGAATTTGTAGCGTACCTTAGCTTACCAACCTCATGTTCTATTTATAGTGCAAGGAGTCCTGGTTCTACCAGGCCATCGGGGGCGTAGTTTAGGAATGAAATCTTTGTGGAGATCATTTTCTAATTAGGAGTCGTGTTATAGGAGGGAAGTTCCATGTTAGCCTTGTGCTCTTAGATACGCGAGAGATAGTTCCCAATACAAGAGCAATCCGTAGAAAGGAGTTTCCCTGTGTGGAATGTACTCTGGTATTTGCTTCCTAGTTGGAAGCAGAAAGCTAGTGTAGTTGCCCGTTCGAAGCTGATCCTCGAGATAGTTGCCTTAGTGGGACTTATATGTATTGAGGATAACTGTGAGACGCGTGGGCCTAGCATGCTGTAAGAGTTCAGGTCCGTCTAGCGGGCTGAATTGGGCGGGCTTAAAATTGCTTGGGCCAAATCAGTGTTGGGCTGATGCTAGACCCATAGTTCCTCGAGATCATCATGACACGTGTAAGGCTTTGAGGCGTGACCATTTTTATGTATCATCAGCTACCACCCCCCCCCCCTGAGTTAGTGGGGTGTTAAGTCGGTCCACTGACTCTTTGAAAGGGCAACTGCACCGTTGTGATGGTTGGACTCGAATCGTTCGTCTCGAGTGGCGCATGACATTTAATGGATATGCGATTGATCAAGGTGGGAAAATGTGATTTGTCTTCCCTATAAATATTTACAGTTTTGAGAAAGATTTCTTCATTCTTTTCTTGTGCTATTTTTTCAAGCCATAGTATTTGTTCTTTTTACTGATGGCTGACAATGTTGAACTTTCTCCCAAGGATCCATTATCCCTTATTTGCATCAATTTCTTCGAAGGTAGCTTGGTCGACGAAATTGAATTGGTCAGGCACCATAGTTTGTACCATATCCTGGGAGATTTACAAATTATTCTCGCGTCTGAAGTTTTAGGCCCAACTGTACCTTCTTATGGGTTCATAGGCTTGCACCGAGGCATGCACGAGTCCGAGCTTCGATTTTCAACACCCGATGATGTCTGGCGCTTCTTTATCCATTTTTGCAAGCCTTTCGCTCAAATGGTTCCGAAAGGGATCAAGATTTTGCTCGCAATTTTCCTTAAGGCTCATGATGATGGCCTCCGTTTGACCCCACCGATGATCCATCATATGACTAAGGCTCGATTGGACCCCAAGGGTATCTGCATGTTGAAATGTCCTTGTCTGCAATTGGTGGCGGACAATGCTGAATCTTAGGAGAAACATTAGTTATTAGCTTCGGCGAATTCCAATTACTTCAAGCTTGGAAGTCGTAGAATGCCTCGATACTTTCAGTTTGATCTTGGTGAGTTTTTTGGGTGTCGGTGCATGTATATTTTTGTATGTCCCTTCTACGATGCTGGTTCTGACGCAATTTCTTTGTTTAAGGGAGGTTTGTTATTCTGTATCTCAGTTAGGAAGAGAAGTGGATAGATAAGGAGTTTCTCAAAAGCCTTTTGACATCCGTTGAAGAGGTCATAATGCCAGGCAATGTCATACGCAACGGGCTGCTGCGGTGTTCTCATGGTGCTTGCCCTGTGCCAGGTTCACCGGCTGAGCAGGTGGTTGCTCGTTGCATGAGGAAGAGAAGTCTGGCTCTGCCCAGCCCTTCCAGGCTTGCTGACTTGGAGACGAATGTACCTCCCATCGTTGTTTCGAGGAAGAGGCAAACCTCAGTCAAGGTGGCCTCTCCCCTTGGTATGTTGCGGTTTGCACAGGCGACACCCTTGGAGGGTCGCGACCTTCTTCCAAATGCTTTTGCTTCCCTCATTGATCTAGAGTGGAGAAAGTTGAGCCGCGTGTTGATGTTCTACGTCATCGCGGTCCCAAGACGATTGCTCGCGCTATTGAGTCGTACAGTCCTATATTGTTGCACCCCGAAGCCCGTGGGAGGGTTCTTGCTTTGGAGAAGGCTATTTCAGATATACGAAAGTCATACTCAGAGGCTCTCTATCGGGTGGACTCCTTGGATGGTCGGTTGCTGAATCTTGACACTGTCGCGAACCACGAGGGCATGGAGGTCACGACCTTTGTCACCAAAGCGGAAGTTGCTGGTATTAGAGCTTAGCTGAGGGTTGCCGAGTCTAATTTGGAGTCAAGTTGTGCTGAACTGAGGCTGACCAGGGCTGAATTAGAGCACCTGGATGCGGCTGTGGACAGGTTGTCTTATGATCGGGAGGCTCGGGAAGCCGAGAGGAAGCAGGCGGAGGAAAAATGGGCCATTGAACAATGACAGCTGGAGGCCGCAGTTGATGAGGGGTTTCACCGTGTTTTGGAGGCGGAGCGGTTGATGGTGGAGGAACGCTCAAACTATGAAGCCCAATTGGGTGTGGCGAACTTTGACGCATCAGGCAGGAGGCCATTAATCTCGTCCGAGGTTATTCGGGGTAGACTAGAGCTTCTGGAGTTGATTAGAGGAGAGCACTATGGTATTGACCTCGATTTTGCTCGCTACAGGAGGGTTGCCTTTGGGCCGATTAATCGAGGAGAGGGCTCTGGCACCGCGAGACTAACTGATTAGGAGGATGCTTCTCCTTGAATTGATTATAACGTCCTTTCCTGGACAGACAATATATAGATGTATTTTTTGAATGAAAACATTGTTTTGCCCCATATTGTTGTGTTTACTTTAGTTTCTTTGTAGACTGTAGAGTTTGTACTCAAAATACACTGCTACTCTGGGTCGCTGTTGTTGACCTTGTGACAGATTATGGGTTAACCAACATAAATTGTCGTTGGTCAAGGATTGACCATGCTCCCTCGGTCATTGTCTGTAATGATTTCCTAAGTCTTTGGTGGACAAGCGCTGACTATGATCCTATTCTTTCGGCCGTCGTTGCTTGCATAGGGCGGATTAGGCGTTGGGCACCAGAAGGTGTCATCATCAGTTCGCGAACTGACTAAGCTTACCTGGTAATTTTGGCAATCATTGTCTATTGGAGAGCAATGATCCCTTGGCGAGTCATTAGCGGACCAACGCTGACTAGACTCCCACTTCCTCGTCGGCCGTGATCCCCGCGGAGCGGATTAGGCTTTAGGCACCAGAAGCCATCGTCATCAGTCGCGAACTAACTAAGCTTACCTGGAAAGTTCAGCGATCATTGTCTGTTGGAGAGCAATGATAACTTGGCGAGTCGTTATCATCAATGGACAAACGTTGACTAGATTCCCACTTCCTCGACCGCCGTGGCCCGCGCGCAGCGGACTAGGCTTTGGATTGGTCGAGGGTTGTAACGGACAACAAAGGAAGTTTTGGTAAAAGCAAATATTTTATTGGTAATAATTTTTTAGATGTTCTACATTCCATGGTCGTTTAAGCCCGTCGCCGTCTACGTCTTGCAACCAGTACGTTTCTGGCATGTTGACCTTAGTAACTCTGTAAGGTCCTTCCTAGTTTGGGTTTAGTTTTCCTGCACCGACTTCCTTGGTGCTCTGTTGGGTCTTCCTGAGCACCCAATCTCCCACCTTGAACTCGCGTGGTTTGACCTTCTTGATGTAATATTGCGCCATTCGCTCTTGGTAGGCGGCTATCTTGGCAGAGACTAATTCCCGTTTTTCGACAAGGAGGTATAGCCCTACGCGTAAGGCTTCGTTGTTGTCGTCTGGTATGAACTTCTTCGTTTAGAAGGTTGGCACCTCGAGTTCTACCGGAACTATAGCTTCTGATCCGTATGCTAGGGCGAAAGGTGTGTCTTTGGTAGGGACTCTCTTAGTTGTCCAATACGCCCAGAGTATCCTTGTTAGTTATGGAACCCATTTTCCTTTTGCCACATCGAGCTTTCTTTTGATGGCCTCGAGGATTATTCGGTTGGTGACCTCTACTTGGCTGTTGGCTTGGGGTGCGCTGGCGATGAGAAGTGGTGATCGATCTTCAAGCTTTTGTACAGTTTCTTGACCTTACTACCTTCGAACTGGGTTTCGTTGTCGCTGACCAATATTCTAGGGATGTTGAATCTATAGACGATGGAAGTCCATATGAATTTCTCGATCTGGACTTGCCTATTTTGGATAGGGGCTCGGCCTCGACCCATTTGATGAAGTAGTCGATGGCCACAAGAAGAAACTTTTTACCGGTTGATGCCGGGAGTGGTCCGACGATGTCCATTCCCCATTGCGCAAATGACCATTGACTAGTCATCGGAGTTAGTGGCTGGGCCGGCATATGCGTGTATGGTGCGAACCTCTGACATTTGTCGTATTTGCGGACAATATCTTTTGCATCTCGCTGCATGGTCGACCAATAAAACCCTAGAGTTAGGGCTTTATGGGCGAGGGTTCTCCCACATGGGTGGTTCCCGCATATACCGCCATGGATCCTACCTAACACCTGGCTTGCCTCCGAAGGTGCTAGTGATTGGAGCCGGGTCATTTCATCGATCTCCTATGTAATTTGTCATTTAGGAGAGTGTACATCGCTGTTCTATTTTTTAATCTTCTTGCTTCGACCTTCTCGGTTGGTAGGACTACGGTGGCTATGTATTTCAATATCGGAGTAATCCAATTTGGCTGTGTTTCTGCGACGCAGATATCTCTACTTTGTTTTTCATTGAGGCTCGATTGCTCTTGATATTCGATGAGGTCGCTGGAGACTTCGTCGGAGGTTGAGGCTTGTTTGGCTAGCTCAACGGTTCTTTTATTGTCGTCTTGAGGGCAATGTATAAGTTCTCAACTTTAGAACCTACCCATTATGCCAAGTACCTTGTCACGATAGGCTATCATGCGGGGGTCTTTGCTGTTGAAATCCCTTTTGACTTGGTTGACTACCAATCTATAGTCGATGTATGCCGTTAGGCGATCTATTTTGATCCCTAATGCTAGCTTTATGCCAGACAGGAGGGCTTCATATTCGACTTTGTTGTTTGAGGTGGGGAAGCCGAACCTGACTGCCTTCTCGAGGGTGAAGCTGGTGGGGGAATATAGTGTGATCCCAGCTCCATTTGCCCTCCTAGTCAAGGACCCATCGCAATGCAAGATCCACACTGGGACATCTAAATCCGGGGGCTGGTGGTCTACCTTAGGCTATTTTCCGCCTGTAAACTCGACAATGAAATCTACCAGTGCCTGGGCTTTGATGGCGATTTTTGGAGCATAGTTTATGTCAAACTGCCCGAGCTCGACTGACCATTTCACTATCCTGCCTGATAGCTCGGGTTTATGTAATATCGATCGGTGTGGATGTTTGTTAAGGGTCGTTATGGAGTGGGCTTGAAAATACGACCTTAGCTTTCTAGAGGATATGACAGTGCCAAAGCCAATTTTTCTAGCCCCGGATAGTGCGCCTCCGCTTCGTGTAATATACGTGTTTTTGGATCCCTTGGTTGTCTTGTACGAGGGCTGAGCTGACAGCGTGTTTGGAAACAAACAAGTATAGGTAGAGAGTTTCCCCTATCGCCGGCGCGAGAGTAGCTTTGGACTACCCAATCATGTTTTCAAGCTTTGAAAAGCTTGTTCCCACTATTCGTTCCAAGAGAATCCTTTGCTCATTCTTAGTATCTTAAAGAAAGGAAGGCATTTGTCGGACGATTTTGATATAAATCTGTTGAGGGCTGCTTACCTCCCAGTCAGGCTCTGAACGTCTCTGATGTTGGTCGAGGCTTTCATGTCGAGAAGAGCCTGAATTGTTTTGGGTCGGCTTCGATTCCTTTTTTGTTCACAATATAACCTAGGAATTTTCCAGATTCGACTCTGAATGTGCACTTCTGTGGGTTGAGCTTCATTTGGTATTTCCTGAGTTGGTTGAATGCTTCAGCGAGGTAACGCACGTGGTCGGGGCTGCGGAGGCTTTTAACCAGCATGTCGTCTATGTAAACCTCCATGTTTCTGTTGATTTGTTCCTTGAACATTTGGTTGACCAGTTGTTGGTACGTAGCGCCTGCATTTTTTAAGCCGAATGGCATCACCCTGTAGCAGTATATTCCCCTATCCGTTACAAAAATATGTTTTCTCTTGATCTAGGGGTGCATCAATATTTGATTGTAGCTTGAATAGGCGGCCATAAAGCTGAGTAAGCCGTGCTCAGAGGTGGTGTGTACGATCTGATCGATGCGGGGGAGTGGAAAGTTATCCTTTGGGTAGGCTTTGTTTAGGTCAGTGTAGTCCACACATACTCCCCACTTCCTGTTTTTCTTCTTTACAAGAACAGTGGTCGCCAGCCAATTGGGATATCGTGCTTCCTTTATCATGGTTGCGTTGAGTAAGCGTTGTACCTCTTACTTTATGGTTGCGTTGCTTTTTGGTGCACGAGCCTTTTCTTTTGCCTAACAGTTTTCCTCGAGGGGTTTACGTCTAGGCGATGAGTGATTATTGACGGGTCGATCCCCACCATGTCCCACATGGTCCAAGCAAAGATGTCATGGTTACGTTGTAGCAGCTCCGTGAGCTACTTTACCAATTCTTCGTTCAAGCGAGAACCGATCTAGATAACCTTGTTATTATAAGGGCTATCAAGACAGATGGTAACTGTCTCTTCCTTTGGTTGTCCGGCATTGGGCCTGCCTCGAGGGCTTATTGGTGCCTCATTGTTCGGGGCCTGCTATTCCCCTTCTATGTTTCAGGCAAAACGGAGGGTCATCTTAGCGGTTGGGCTAGCCACTGATTGAAAGTCGCCGGGTGGCAGGGTCGTCATGTACTAGCATTCCCTGGCCGTCATTTGGCCCCTCTCAATGTACCGACCATTTGGTTCATCGAGTACTTGACACATTGATGTAGAGTGGAGACTGCCGCTCCCATCTGGTGTATTGAAGGAGATTTTATTAACCTAAATTAAAAAGTTAATAAACCCTACTTGTAATACCGCAGGTGTACGGTTGTCTAACTGGTAGACAGTGGCTAATACGGGTTGATCCCACGAGGATTGACAAGACAGTCGAATTCTAAGACTTATTTAAACTAATTTAGAGTTGGGGGTTACAGCAGATGTAAATTACTAAATTAAGAGAATGAAATTGAACACTTAAAAGATTAAAATGATAAGATGATAAGAGAGTGGACCGAGACATCGAATCCACCACAGGTTCTTCGAGATTTGTGTAATCCAAATTATTGTTTTCAAGAATCAACACGACTAATCTAAAGATTAATCTAAGTTAGCAATTGATTTCAGCAAAGGCATAAACCCCTAGCATTGCATGTCTTTCTACGGCACACACAATCATAGGTTTATTTTAACTAATTCTGAATCCCTAGCATTGCATGTCTTTTTACGGCACACACAATCACAAATTCAAATTAATTGATTAAAGCAAGCTTCAAATATCAATAAAGGAAACTTCTAACTACCGATTAGTCTAGATAATTATTCTAGATATAATCGGTGAAAGCAAATTATTGAAATTTAGAAATCAACTGTGTTTAACATTCAAACATATAGAAAACAATAAATATAAATACGACAAACTCTAGGAAACCCTGTGGTTTCATCTTCGCCTCGGCGTGGGGTCTAAAAGATCATGGTGGATGGCGTCACAACATCAATGGAGGTGAAATCCATCAGTTCTTGGATGAGCACGCATCCCCAGATTATGGCTGTGGTGGCTCTGACATAATCTGGGGGTGCAATACTGATTGTGCGGTGGTACAGAGCAAAAACAAGGGTGCAAATAACAAACTATTTTGAAAAACAGTTGGTTCCTGCCAAAGGTTGTGTTCTTCGTCTCCAACAAGCCGCTCCCTGTGTCTTCATTCAGTGGGCTTCCTCTTCGCTGAACCTACGAGAGATGAAGACCAAGTAAGGAAGATACGAGAAAGAGAGAAGACGAAAGGAGGTAGAAAACGGGGGAGGTGAAGCAAGGAGGTGCTCCCTGTTTCTGCTCATTTTCTTGCTCGGTGAAACTACAAGCAAGAGAGATGAAGGAAGGGTGAGAGAAGGGCAGGAGAGAGAGAAAAAAATTGGGTGAACGGAAGAGAAGCCGGGGTCGTCTTCCTCGTGCTCTGCTGCTGCTGCTTCGCTTGCTCTGCATGAGCTGCTGTGACTAGGCTGCGAGGCAGAGTTGGGGGAGAGAGAGGTGATGAATGGAAAAAGGAGAAGAAGAGGCTGTGAGGAGGATGGAGGTGGCGTGAAGTGTTGGCTGTTGGTTTGTGATGGTGGTTGTGTTGAGACGAAGGAGCAGAGAGATGGAATTGTTGGACGGTGAGGGACAGGGATGGTGATGAGGTGGTTGCACTGCCGTTCCTCCTGTTCAGCGAGGATCGCCGGCAAGATGGATTGGTTCAGTCCCTGGAAAAAGATAGAAAGGGCAGAGGAACGTGGAAATGAGATTTTGAAGAGAAGGGAGAGAAAAAACCTAAAAAGGATTCTCCTCTTTCTTTGTTAGGTTGAGCTTGGGTTTCTAGGTCAGCTTTTGGGCTTGGGCTTAGGTTAAATTAGGTGGACTTAGGTTTGTTTAAGTTAGGCTTAGATATGTGACCTGCTACTTTGTACCACCATTAGTGTCAACCAATTGATCATCCTCAAATTGTCGCCTTAATGCGATTTCATCGTTGACTCTCAAATTCCTACAAAAACACGAAAACAAAATAATTATAATAAAATATAATAATTGAAATACTAACATATATAAATTAAGGGATATATTATGTAATAATCACGTGAATATCAAATACCCCCAAACCTATATTTTGCTAGTCCTCGAGCAAAACAATAAAAATAAAATTATAATTCACTTTCGCAGGAATCATCGGTTTCACTTACCTTAAACATGCAACAAGGCTTTAAACCTCTAGATTACCTCTAGTGGACGAGTTATAGTCTCGTGAGGGTTTCCAGAAATGTTACCCACAAACATTATGACTCAATAAATTTCCAAAATATGGTAACTTGATCACTCTATCTATTATCCTCAGAGTAATCATCTGATTGCCAAAAGTTCTAGAAAACAACTAACACTGTCAAAATAATATATCAAAGAGTCTAATAATGATTTAATAGTACCCAAAGGTTAAATAAATTTCATCAATTATTCTCAACTCGAAGTGTGTGTGTGCATGGGCTTATCAACATAACTTTCTTTTTCTCAGTAAAGACACGACTAGATAACTTTTGGATAGTACGCTTCGACTACAAATCTCTCTTGTCACTCAGAAATGAATCACTCAGAGATTGGTTAGTTATCACTAAGTTTATATGTGAGAGAATAAATTATGGAAACACAAACATCTCACATATAATAATCATGAAAAATGGACTTTTAAAAGAACAAAATGAATATGATCTCATGGACAGGAATATCAATTACTTTGAGAATGTTGAATCACGCACCATAGTTCTTGTCTATTTAATCTCCACGTCTATGAACCAAACCTTTACTTAAGATCAATTAGGTCTTTATTAGGTTGTAACGAGACTAAGATTTTTGCTAACAAGAATGGAAAATGATACGAAAAAATTCTCTGAGAATGAATACAGCCTTTAATAAACACGTGGGGCTCTGAAGAATAAACCAATGTTGTACACCATTACTTTTTCTTCCTTCGAAATTCTTCTTCATTTTTTTTTTCAAATGACATGCTTTCCCCTTCTACACAATGAAACATTTTAGTCCCGAGGATTCATGGAATATTTAGTTTTCACTCTTTTTTTATTTGCCCATTCCAAAAATACATCAACCATACACAATCTCAGAGACATTAGGTAAGGATAAATAATCTGAGATATTACTCCATAACTGGAGTAGGTAATGGAGATGGGGTTAGCAAAGAAAACGTTTATTTAAAGGCTCAAAGGGCTGCAAACGGATATTTATCATTAGGTAAGTTAAAAGGCTAAATAACAGTTCAAATAAAAAAAATGCCTATATCACTTCTTAAGCTCTAATCGGTATTATGACATCTCAACTGAATAAATCAAGAAGTTTTAGTGTAATAATTCAATTTTAACGTCATTCTCAAAGCAATCAATAAAAGAAATAAGAATAATGAGATCATCAACGAAATAATACGGATTCAAGTAAAGTCGGAGTTTATTTAATAACCCTCAAGAAAAAAATGTCTTGACACTCACAAGGGTTAAGTTTCCACTATTATTCTAAGGTTTTCTAATTAATATCTTACTGATTAACTTCAAATTATGCTAACTCGGCTTATAGTGCAAGAGTGGTCGAGTAAAAAAATATCATGAAATATATTTAACTTAAATATAATATCAAACCTTATGTTTTCCTATTGATATATAAAAGTGACAAGTGAAAGAATGCATTTCTCAAATTTAACGGCATACTTGAAAACACATCCTCTTCATTGGAAAGGAACTTAAATTTTGAATGCATTTTCAAACCGAAAGATTTTCACACAGTCATAATTAACTATGTATTCAATGGAGATTGAGTAGAATACAAAGTCAATTGTGAAATACATTTGAGTTCAAAAATTTTGCAGAATGCAGAAAAACTCATAAACCTCACCCCCAAACCTAAACCAAACATTGTCCTCAATGTATAAAAAAAATCATGACAAATGAAGGAAAAGATAAAGACGAGAGTTAGAGGAATATTACCATGAGAAAGTTTTTACCAATTTCGACGAATCATCCACCATGAATGCTAAAAAAGATAAGAACTGTGGACACATCATGATAAATTGATAAAAACAATACAGGACTAAAAAAAATAAATGAAAAAATTACATGCGTCAGTTGTAAGTCAAAATTGTTATGGAGCTAACGAGTATGAGTGGATTGCAACTAGAAATAACTCGAACATCAGTCCAGACTAACCATAGTGACACAACTGAAGCTGGGTTGCCTCCCAGGAGCGCTTTGTTTAACGTCGCCAGCCCGACAAAAAACATAGAATACCCATAAGGCCATGGGTAGCAGAGAAATAGTTCCTCAATCTGAGTACACAAAATCCTCTAATAACAACACATCAACCTCGACTTTTGATGTAGGCATTTCTAAGAGTGGTTTAAGATGCTGACCATTGACTTTAAAAGCACGACCATCCTTGGGATCAACAATCTCAACAGCCCTATGTGAAAACACTGTTTTCACGTGTAAGGTCCAGACCATCGAGATCGCAATTTTCTAGGAAACGGACACAATCGAGAGTTAAATAACAAAACCTTTTGGAAAGGTTCAAAGGACTTGCGAAGAATGGATTTATCATGAAACACCTTCGTTCGTTCTTTGTAGATTTTAGCACTTTGGTAAGCATCATTCCTAATCTCTTCTAACTCATTAAGTTGGAGCTTATGATGTAATCCAGCCTCACCTATATCAAAATAAAGGTTTTGATAGCCTAATAAGCACGATGTTCCAATTCCACAGGCAAATGACATGCCTTATCAAAAACAAGTCCATATGGAGACATTCCAAGCAAGTTCTTAAACACTGTCCTATAAGCCCAAAGAGCGTCATTCAGATGTTGTGACCAATCTTTACGGTTTGGTCGAACAATTTTCTCTAAAATGTGTTTAATTTCCCGATTGGATATTTCAACTTGCCCACTTGTTTGTGGATGATATGGAGTACCTACTTTATGAGTGATGGAGTACTTCTTAACTAGCAGTTCAAACGGTCTATTACAAAAATGAGAACACCATCACTTATAACAGCACGCGGAGTACCAAAACGAGAGAAGATGTTGTCTTTCAGAAATTTGACCACAACCTTGTGGTCATTCGTTTTACAAGGTACCGCCTCTACCCATTTGGAAACATAATCAATAGCTAGAAGAATGTAAAGATAACCAAATGATGAAGGGAAAGGTTCCATGAAATCAATACCCCAAACATCAAAAATTTCCACAATGAGAATGTTAGTAAGAGGCATCATATTCCTACGAGAAATGAAACCCATTCGTTGGCATCTATCAAATGTAACACAAAATGCATGGGTGTCACGAAAAATAGTTGGCCAATAAAAGCCACACTGCAAAACCTTTGCATTTGTCTTTTTAGAACTAAAGTGACCTCCACACGCCTGATCATGACAAAAGGAAATGATACTATGAAATTCACTATCTGGAACACATCTCCTAATGATCCGATCGGGACTACTTAAATAAATAAGGATCGTCCCAGAAGAAATGCCTGACTTCAGCAAGAAATTTAGTCTTATCTTTGTTTAGACCAATTAGAAGGGAGTTGACCTGTAACAAGGTAATTCACAATATCTGCATACCAAGGTAGCTGGGAGATAGCAAGTAATTGCTCATTAGGAAAGGATTCATTCAAGGGCACATTTGCAGTAGATGATTCTACAAGAAGTCTAGACAAATGGTTAGCTACAACATTTTCAGAACCCTTCTTGTCCCGAATCTCAATATCAAACTCCTGTAGCAAAGGACCCAATGAATCAAGCGTGGCTTATCATCCTTTTTAGAAAAAAAGGTACTTCAGCACTGCATGATCAGTAAAAATCATAACTTTGGATCCTATAAGGTATGACCTAAATTTGTCCAATGCAAAGACAATAGCGAGTAACTCCTTCTCCGTGGTGGAGTAATTAAGTTGCGCATCTTGTAGAGTTCTACTGGCATAATAAATAACATGGGGCTTTTTGTCCACCCGTTGTCCTAAGACAGCTCCAACTGCAAAATCAGAAGCATCACACATAAGCTCAAAAGGTCACTTCCAAATAAGAGGTTGGATGATTGGAGCTGAAGTCAACAATTGTTTAAGCCTTTCAAAGGCTTTCAAACAGTTTTCATCAAAGACAAAGGCAGAGTCCTTAGCAAGTAATTTGCATAGAGGACGAGTAGCCTTGCTAAAATCCTTAATGAACTTACGGTAAAAACCAGCATGGCCTAGAAAATATCTAATGTCTTTCATTGTCTTCGGTGGTGGAAGACTCAAGATTAAATCAATTTTTGCTTTGTCAACTTCAATTCCCTTGTTGGAAATTATGTGCCCAAGAACTATACATTGCCTAACCATAAAATGACATTTCTCCCAATTCAAGACAAGACTTTTCTCTTCACACCTCTTTAACCAAATCCCCAAACATTGAGCAGTCATCCATGAACACCTCAAGAAACCTTTCTACCATATCCGAGAAAATCCTAAGCATACACTTCTGAAAGGTGGCGGGTGCATTACACAACCCAAAAGGCATTATCCGATAAGCAAAAATTCCAAAAGGGCAAGTGAATGTGGTTTTCTCTTGATCCTCGGGTGCAATGGGGATTTGGTTATAACCGGAATACCCATCAAGAAAACAATAGTAATCATGTCCAGCTAACCTCTCAAGCATCTGATCGAAAGGGGGGAGGAAAATGATTTTTTCTCGTGCTTGAGTTCAACTTACGGTAGTCAATACAAACTCACCATCTAGTGGTCATGCTGGTAGGCACTAACTCATTCTTATCATTTGTGACTATAGTCACCCCCATTTTCCTGGGAACAACCTGAACTAGACTGACCCAAGAGCTATTTGAAATGGGGTGAATAATACCAACATCCAACAATTTGAGCATTTCGGCTTGAACAACCTCCTTAAGATTAGGATTAAGTCTACGTTGCATTTCATGTGAAGCTTTGGCATTATATTCCATATGAATACGATGCATGCAAACATTTGGACTTATTCCTTTAATATCTGCTATAGTCCACCCAAGTGATGCCTAATGTTCTTTAAAAACGTTTAACAACTTACTTTCCTGTTCAACAGTCAATGTCGATGAAATATTAACAGGTAACGTATCATCAGAACCTACAAACTTATACTTGAGGGTGTCAGGTAATGGTTTAAGGTCAAGCTTGGGTGGTTTCTCAACCGAAGGGACGGGTTTTAACTCACTAAGTGGAAGGGGTTCCACTTTAGACTTCCATAAAGAACCATGAACCATACTAGGGGATGCATCAAGCAAAGCATTCATTTCCCTAATGGAATTATTAACATCGAAGTCTAAACCAGAATGAGTCAAACAAGCCGCTAAGGGATCATCTAAGGCGGACTGCGGAAAGGAATTTTCCACCAAACTCTCAATCATGTCAACTTCATAAATATCCTAGGACTCGGGAGGTTGTTGACTAACATTAAAAACATTGAGTTCGACGGTCATGTTGCCAAATGATAATTTCATAATTCCATTACTGCAGTTAATAATGGCATTAGATGTGGCTAAAAATGGTCGATCCAAAATGACTGAAATGTGACTAGAGGGATTGTGAACAGGTTGTGTATCAAGAACTATAAAGTCCACAGGGTAATAGAAATTTTCAACCTTGATAATCACAACCACGTGGGACTCTGATAAACCTATCTGCCAATTGCAATGTTACTCTAGTTGGTTTTAACCCGCCGAGACCAAATTGCTCATAAACAGAATATGCCAATAAATTAACACTCGCCCCTAAATCCAATAATGTCTTATCTATCATATGATCAACAATAATACAAGAAATAGTCGGGCAACCAGGATCCCTATACTTAGGCGGGGTTCTATGTTGAAAATTGAGCTCACTTGCTCGGTGAGGAAAGCTCTCTTTTGCACATGTAGCTTCCGCTTCTGTGTGCAAAGATCTTTAAAAAACTTGGCATAGCTAGGAACTTTCTTGATAACATCGAGTAATGGGATATTTATGTGAACTTGTTTTAAAATTTCCATTACGTCGTTTACATTTGTTCCTTTCTTTGTCGGAGCTAATCGTGATGGAAACGGGGCTCTAGCAAATAAGATGCCTGAGTGGGGTCAAAGTCAACAGGAGCATCTGTAGAAGGTGAGGCTTTATCAGCCTCCTTGTCAAATGGAGATGCAACCTGCTTTGACTTAGACGGGGATGCAACGACACTCAAATCGGGCACTTGTACCCGATTGTCAACCTGTTTTCCACTCCTAAGGGTAGTAATAGATTTGACATCTTCATTGCAGGACTCAGATGTACTACCAGCTGCAAATTGATCCTTTGGGTTTGGAGCAAGTTGACTAGGAAATCTCCTTGACTCTCTCTCAGAAGAAGACTGAGTAATCTTACTCACAGCTATCTCAAGTCTATTGAGGGCTTGAGATTGGTGTTGAGTCGTGGCTTTCAACTCAGATATTTCCTTAGAATTCTACTCAATTATACTCTTTGAGCGCTGCAAAACCCGATTAACTGTTTCCTCTAAACTTGATGTGTTAGATGGAGGAACTTGGTTAAGGTGGGGCCTAATGAAGCTAGGGGTTGAGGAGCTTGGGAGACAACAACAGGTCCCCCTTGGTGTGGGCCATGGGCCCAGGGAAGATTTGGATGTTTGGCGAACCCTGAATTGTAATAGTTAGGTTGCGGATTATTGCCAGGTCGCCGCATCGCATTAAAAGAGTTGACTTGCTCAGCATAGTATGCAGGATAATCGTTTTGCAAGTCACAATTAGCTATTGAATGACCAGACTCGAACATGCAACACAGACTTCAGATGAAGCTTTTGCGAGAAGTGCAGGTTGAGTCAAATTGAAAAGTGCATCTACCTTTTGAGCCATGGCCATAACAACTGTCTCTAACTTTGAGGCGGAAGGGGGGTGATCAAATGTATCTCTAACTTCATATATACCGCCCTTACGCCTATCAGACTCCTTTATCGAATAATCCCATTGCTGAGAATTTTATGAAAGAGTTTCAAAGAATCCCCATATCTTATTGACACTCATCTTCATTAATGACCCACCACTAGTAGCATCAATCATACGTCGGTTTTGAGGGGTTAAACCGTCTTGGAAGTATTGAACTAGCTGCCACTTCTCAAATTAGTGATGGGGATACCTGACAATGAGCTCATTGAACCTTTCTCAACATTCATAGAAATGTTCGCCCTCTTTTTGTTGAAAATTAGATAAATCTCGTCGGAGCACATTCGTTTTATGAATGGGGAAGTACTTTGTCAAGAACTTTCTTGACAACGCATCGCATGATGTGATGGATCCTGACTCTAATGCATTTAACCAAGATTTCGCCTTATCTTTCAAAGAAAAGGGAAACAACCTAAGACGGACCGAATCGTCAGAAAAGTTCTGGTACTTCAGGGTGGCGCAGATGTCAAAAAACTCTTTGACATGAAGATAAGGGTCTTTTTTCTCAAAACCATAAAAGGAAGGCAACAGATGAATAATAGATGGTTTGAGTTTGAAAATATTTGCAATTGTCTCAGGTAAGACAATGCAAGACATAGCACTACTAGGAAGAGGGGCGAAGTAATCCTTAAAGACCTTCCCCTCATCCATCTTAGTGGATAAGGATGATGAACCTAAATAGGTAATGGGGACTTAAAAAACTCCTCGAATTCTTATCGGACAAGTCTACTCTTAGAATCACGCACCCAGGTATGCATAAACTACTGGATAAGGAAGGTTCAAAGTCAACACTCCTAAACAGGCTTCAATTTTTATTTATTTATTTTTAATTTATTTATTTTTAATTTATTATTTTTTAATTATTTTTTTAAATGCAAGCCTAACCGCTATATGAAGATGACCTAACTTTAAAAAAATAAAAACAACGGAACCCAAAATGACACCTAAATGATGCACAAACTAAATGAATGGCAGACGACCCTAGAGTTTTTCTTTACTAATGCAGGGCTGAAATTCAATTAAATTTACCTAACCGTGGGAGAGGCACGGTAATTTCCTATCAATCCGCCACTACAGAGTTGCTCCTACGTCTTTTTCCACTCTCTAGCTCAAAGTGAAATGCCAGTTCAAGAACTGTTCCCAGATAGGATATATTCCTTCACTTGATCACTTTAAGCTATCAAACGTCCAAAGAGGGTCCCTATGAGCGTCACACCCGACCCAGATAATTATATTGCCACAAATTTTAAATAGTAAAGGTCTAGGTTCCTAACCCTAAAATAGATGGTGATTAACCTATCCGCGGGAGAGGGCACAGAAGTTTCAACTCAATCCTACCACCATTCAAATTTGCATGCAATACTACCTAGAACAAGCTAACCACAAGTGATCACACAGAAACCACGTGCAGATGCAGTGGGTAGAAGTTACAACGGGTAGAAGTCGATTTCTGAGAGTTTCCTCGCGAATCACAATATTTCACTTCATTCCAACTTGAGCTTCTTATGTGTGTGACCGCCTGCAAAATAAATGCAAAAATAATTAAAACTCAAGCAAATAAAACAAATAAGAAAATGACTCGTAACACTATTCCTAAAAATAAAATTAAACCTAATTTATAAACTAGCAAAAACAACCCTAGATTTCGATTGTACCGTTACAATCCCGGCAACGGTGCCAAAAACTTGATGGAGATTTAATTAACCTAAATTGATAAGTTAATCAACCCTAATTGTAATACCGCAAGTGCATGGCTGTCTAATTGGTAGACAGTGGCAAATATGGGTCGATCCCACGAGGATTGACAAAACAGTCGAATTCTAAGACTTATTTAAACTAATTTAGAGTTGGGGGTTACAGCAGGTGTAAATTACTAAATTAAGAGAATGAAATTGAACACTTAAAAAGATTAAACTGATAAGATGGTAAGAGAGTGGACCGAGACATCGAATCCACCACAGGTTCTTCGAGATTTGTGTAATCCAAATTATTGTTTTCAAGAATCAACACGACTAATCTAAAGATTAATCTAAGTTAGCAATTGATTTCAGCAAAGGCATAAACCCCTAGCATTGCATGTTTTTCTACGACACACATAATCACATGTTTATTTTAACTAATTCTAAACCCCTAGCATTGCATTTCTTTTTACGGCACACACAATCACAAATTCAAATTAATTGATTAAAGCAAGCTTCGAATATCAATAAAGGGAACTTGTAACTACCGATTAGTCTAGATAATTATTCCGGATATAATCGGTGAAAGCAAATTATTGAAATTTAGAAATCAACTGTGTTTAACATTCAGCATATAGAAAACAATAAATTTAGATACGACAAACTCTAGGAAACCCTGTGGTTTCATCTTCGCCTCGGCGTGGGGTCTAAAAGATCATGATGGATGGTGTCACAACATCAATGGAGGTGAAATCTATAAGTTCCTTGATGAGCACGCATCCTGAGAAAGGGTGCAAATGGCTGGGGTGGCTCTGACAGAATCTGGGGGTGCAAACTCCATTGCAATACTGATTATGTGGTGGTACAGAGCGAAAACAAGGCTGCAAATAACCAACTATTTTGAAAAATAGTTGGATCCCGCCAAAAAGTCGTGTTCTTCATCTCCAACGAGTCGTTCCCCGCATCTTCGTCCAGTAAGGAGGTAGAGAACGGGGGAGATGAAGCAAGGAGGCGTTCCCTGTTTCTACTCCTTTTCTTGCTCGATGAACCTGTAAGCAAGAGAGAAAGATGAAGGAAGGGTGAGAGAAGGGCAGGAGAGAGAGAAACTGGGGGAACGGAAGAGAAGTCGGGGTCGTCTTCCTCGTGCTGCTGCTGCTTCGCTTGCTCTGCGTGAGTTGTTGTGACTCGGATGCTAGATAGAATGGGGGGAGAGGGAGGTGATGAATGGAAAAAGAAGAAGAAAAGGTCGTGAGGAAGATGGAGGTGAAGTGATGTATTGGCTGTTGGTTTGTGATGGTGGTTGTGTTGAGACGAGGGAACAGAGAGATGGAATTGCTGGACGGTGAGGGACAGGGATGGTGATGAGGTGGTTGCACTGCCGATCCTCCTATCGAGCGAGAATCGCCGATAGGATGGATTGGTTCGGTCGCTGGAAAAAGAGAGAAGGGGCAGAGGAACGTGGAAATAAGATTTTGAAGAGAAGAGAGAGAGGAAACCTAAATAGGGTTGTCCTCTTTCCTTGTTAGGTTGGACTTGGGTTTCTAGGTCAGCTTTTGGGATTGGGCTTAGGTTAAATTAGGTGGACTTAGGTTTGTTTAGGTTAGGTTTAGATATGTGACCCGCTACTTTGTACCACCATTAGAGTCAACTAATTGATCATTCCTCAAATTGTCGCCTTAATGCGATTTCATTGTTCACGCTCAAATTCCTACAAAAACACGAAAACAAAATAATTAGAATAAAATATAATAATTGAAATACTAACATATATAAATTAAGGGATATATTATGTAATAATGAATATCATGTATCCAGGGTCTTCCCAAGACCACAGTATATGTTGAGGGCACGTCGATTACTATGAACTCTTGGAATAGGGTTTTCTGAGTCGGAACCATTCTTGTCACTATCATCAGCTGTATCTTCCCCATGGGGAACTGTTTTTCACTGCTGAAGTCAACCACCGGGCAATTATTAGGGGTCAATGCCATCTCTTTTAGCTGCATATTAAGGAATGTATGGAGAAACAAGACGTTCATTGAGCTCCCTGTGTCTAATAGGGATCTTCTTCCCAGCCTGCTGAAGAGATCGTTACCACCAGGGTGTCATTATGCGGGAGTTGTAGACCCTGGAGGTCTTCTTCCGTAAATACCAGTGGCACGGTGCGATTCACTGTGGATCATGCGGTAGTACGCACTCGCCGCGTGTTGCCTGGATTTTGAGACCTTGAAGGGCCTTCTTTCTAGACCTGTTGGAAAGTTCGGATTCAAAATGTGCTCCATGAAACATGCATATTTTGTTGACCAATTGCTCTTATCGTGCTGCTCGTTCTTCTCCTAGGGCAATGGAACTCTGTGCTTCCTCTATCAGGTCATCCATGTTTGCCAGAAGGTCTAGAGTCAGAAAGTCGTAGAACTCTCCTTCCCGCAATCCGTTAATGAAAGTTGAGACGGCTATCGTCTCGTTGTCAATAGTGGTTAATTAGTTGTTAAAGCAGGTTAAATACGCCTTAAGTGTCCTATCAGGCCTTTGCTTTATTGATGTGAGCGTCTTAATTATTCACAAAGCTTGATGTACTGTTTTAGGAGCCCCAACTCGACGTTCGCACATTACTCGCATCATCGGAGATGGTGAAGCAGCGCCAGGCTAAGCGTTCAACGCTTCCCATTGCTCTCTCCTATTGTGTGATCTTGTGGTCACCATCTCTCTGTGTTTCAAAGGAAGATGATGCCAGTAGAAAAGTTAGGAACTTTGTCGTCCCCACGGACGAAGCCAAACTGATGCAGTCATTTTCTGCTCCCTGCTTTAACCTAGTCCCGCTGATTGCTGACTCGCACAAGTAACGTACGTGAGCCATGGACCACCGTTGTGGTGGCCGATGGCATTCCAATGCTAAAGTCAGACAAGGATCTGATGAAGGCATAATGTTGTAAATAGAAAATTTATAGCGTACCTTAGCTTACCAAGCTCATGTCCTATTTATAGTGCAAAGAATCCTGGTTCTACCAGGCCATCGAGGGCTTAGTTTAGAAAGGAGATCTTCGTGGAGATTCTTCTCTAATTAGGAGTCGTGTTGTAGGAGGGAAATTCTATGTTAGCCTTGTGCTCTTAGATACGCGGGAGATAGTTCCCAATACGAGAGCATTCCGTATAAGGGATGTTCCCTGTGTGGAATGTACTCTGGTATTTGCTTCCTAGTTGGAAACAGAGAGCTGTTGTAGTTGCCCGTCCGAAGCTGATCCTCGAGATACTTGCCTTAGTAGGACTTATGGGTATTGAGGATAGTTGTGAGACTCGTGGGCCTAGCATGTTGTAAGAGTTCGGGTCCGTCTAGCTGGCTGAATTGGGCGAGCTTAGAACCTCTTTGGCCAGATCATTGTTGGGCTGATGCTGGAGCCCATAGTTCCTCGATATCATCATGACACGTGTAAGGCTCTGAAGCATATCGGAAGCCGATCCAGACTCTTCTTGATATGAAGTCCCCGACCTCTATCGGGGAAGTTCAGAGCAAGACCGGGAGGGTGGCAGCACTTAACAGGTTTATCTCTAAGTCATCAGACAAGTGCCTCCCTTTCTTCAATATAAACAGAGAAAACAAGGCCTTCAGCTGGGACGAAGAGTGCGAGGAGGCCTTCCAGAACCTAAAGTCATATATGGAAAGTTCCGAGCTACTATCGAAACCAACCCCAGGAGAGACGCTTTATTTATATCTAGCCGCCTCGGATCAAGCCGTCATTTCAACTCTTGTACGAAGTGATAAGGGGATATAGAGACCGATATACTACGCCAGCAGAACTTTTGTGGAAGCCGAAGAAAATAATCCAAATCTAGAAAAGCTAGCTTGGGCATTAGTCATTTCTTTCAAGAAGCTAAGGCCATACTTTCATGCCCATTCTATTACAGTTCTGACCAAACACCCGCTTCACATGGTGCTGCACAAGCTAGAATTATCTGGCAGAATGGTTAAATGGTCAGTGGAACTACAACAGTTTGACATCAACTACGCGCTCAGAATGGCCATAAAAGCCCAAGCATTAGCAGACTTCGTCGCCGAGTTTATTGGTGGTGGGGAAAAAGGAGCCAAACAGCTCAAAGCAGAGACCAGACGAGCCAGGTTGGATCCTGCGCTGCGATGGGTCAACCACGCAGAAAGGAAACCGTGCTGGTATCACATTCCACTCTCCAAGCGGCTTCGTCTTGGAAAAAGCAGTTAGATTTGGTTTCCCGACCTCGAACAACGAGGCAAAATACGAGGCCCTCGTGTTTGGCATGAAGCTAGCGAAAGGAATTGAGGTAACTGTGCTAACTGCTTATAGTGACCCACGTCTGGTTGTCAACTAGGTTATAGGGGACTTTAACAGTAAAGACCCGAGGAGGATAGCCTACCGAGAAAAGGTCATTAATGCAGCAGGCCAATTCAGAAGATTCAAACTTCTGCAATTTTCCGCAAGACGACAACTAGAGAGCCGACACACTGGCCAGCCATGCCTCAGCCACTGCAGAAACCGCCAATGGATTTATCGAATTCCAAGAACAATCAAGTCTGGAAAAAGATGAGGTCAATGAGGTGTACGCAGTCGAAGCAATTTCAAACTAGATGAATCCCATCATCGAGTACATCAAAGATGGGGCCCTCCCGGCTGAAAAATCAAAGGCCAAAAACTAAAAAATAGGGCAGCACGGTACACCCTCCTAAACAACAAACTCTACAGAAGATCAGCTATGGGTCCCCTGCTCAAATTCTTAGCCTCCTCAGAGGCAAACCAAGTCCTTAGACAAATCCATGATGGCATCTGTGGGAATCACTCAAGTGGTAGGACCCTGAAATATAAGGCCCTGACTCTGAGATACTACTGGCCACAAATGTAGCAGAACGTGAAAGGCATCGTCGGCAAATGCAATAAGTGCCAAAGGTTCGCGCTGTATACTCACATGCCCGCTTATCCCTTGACTCCAATGACCAGTCCATGGCCATTTGCGCATGGGGAATGGACATCGTTGGACCGCTCTCGGCTTCAACCAATAAGAAGTTTTTCCTAATATCAGTTGATTACTTCACTAAATGGGTTGAAGTTGAGCCTCTGTCCAAGATAGGACAAGACCAAATTGAAAAATTCATTTGGACGTCCATCATCTGCAGATTCAGTATTCCAAGGACATTGGTCAGTGATAACAAAACCCAATTTGAAGGCAGAAAGGTCAAGAAACTATGCAAAGACCTCGGCATTAGTTCACTATTTCTCCTTGCCAGGGCATCCGCAAGCTAACGGCTAGGCGGAAGTCACCAATAGTTATCTTGGAGGCACTCAAAATGAAGCACGTTGCGGCAAAAAGGAAATGGGTCTCAGCCCTACCAGGAATACCTTGGGCATATCGGACCACAAAAAGAACACCCACCAGAGAAGCACCCTTCGCCCTACATACGGTCAAAAGCGATGGTCTCAGTAGAACACAAAATACCAACTTTCCAGGCAGAGGAATTCATACCTAAAACAACGATGAAGCTCTGCGTGTCAATTTAGATCTCCTAGAGGAAAAGAGAAATTAGGCCTCTACTAGAATAGCCGCCTGCCAACAAAAGATGGCTCAATACTACAATAAGAAAGTCAAGTCACGAGAATTCAAAGTCGGAGACTGAGTACATAGAAATAATTCAACAAAGTACTAAGGAACCGGGAACAAGAAAGCTGAACCCGAATTAGGAAGGGCCGTATAAAGTGACCGAGGTCAACAGGCCAGGGACGTATTGGTTGAAATAAGTGGAAGGTAAAAGCCTTATGCGGCCATGGAATGTAGAACACCTTAAAAAGTATTATCAATAAATGATATTTGTTTCTGCCAAAATTCCACTACCGGTCCTCCATTACCTAACTCCCATATGCAAGTCACGACGACCAAAATCAGAATTGTAAGACAAGTCAGGACGACCACAGTCAGACTTGCACCCTTCAGATACAAGTCAGGATGACCAAAGTCAAACTTGTTACACAAATCAGGACGACCACAGTTAGACTTGCACCTCTTAGACACAAGTCATGATGACCAAAGTCAGACTTGATACATAACTCAGAACGGCCACAATCAGACTTGCACCTCTCAGACACAAGTCAGGACGGCCAAGTCAGACTTTCGCCTCTCAGACACAAGTCAAGAAGACCAAAGTCAGACTTGTTTCACAAGTTAGGATGGCCACAGTCAGACTTGCACCCTTCAGATACAAGTCAGAACGGCCAAAGTCAGACTTGTTACACAAGTCAGGATGGCCACAGTCAGACTTACACCCTTTAGACATAAGTCACGACGGCCAAAGTTAGATTTGTTACACAAGTCAGGACGACCACAGTTAGACTTGCACCCTTTAGACACAAGTCAGGACGACCACAATCAGACTTGCACCCTTCAGACACAAATCTGGACGACCAAAGTCAGACTTGTTACACAAGTCAGGACGGCCACAGTCAGACTTGCATCCTTCATAAACAAGTCAAGACAACGAAAGTCAGACTTGTTACACAAGTCAGGATGGCCACAGTCAGACTTGCACCCTTCAGACACAAGTTGGGACGTCCAAAGTGTGACTTATTACACAAGTCAGGACGGCCAGAGTCAGACTTGCACCCTTTAGACACAAGTCAGGACGACCAAAGTCAGACTTGTTACACAAGTCAGGACAACCACACTTAGACTTGCACCCTTCAGATACAAGTCATGACAGCCAAAGTCAAACTTGTTACACAAGTCAGGACGGCCACAGTCAGGCTTGCACCCTCCAAGCACAAGTCAGACGGCTACAGTCAGGACCTCCAAGTCAAAATTATTAAGTAGGCCAGGACGACCATAGTCAGACTTGAACTTATTGCTTAAAACCTAGTCCGAATTGAACAGGCGACGTGGGCCTAGAAAGTGGGAGCTTAGTCAATGCTCATGTAGCATGGTGAAGACGGGTTGCCAGGGATCATTGTCTAACTATAGATAATGATCGCCGAACTTATTGCCCGAATCCTAGTCTGAATAGAACGGGCAACAATGGCCTAGAAAGTGACAGCTTAGTCAGAGTTTACGTAGCCTGGTAAAGATAGCTTGTCAGAGATCATGGTCCTTCCGCAGACTATGATCACTGAATATAATCGCTCAAACACCCCACCTGCAAATAATAGACGACAATAAATATGGTAGTACAATCAACAACTGTATAACCTGACATACACTCAATGGGTCATTGTACTCTCAAAAGCAATGTCTGAAAATCTTCGGCGACTGACGAAAGATCAAGACCGAAGCCACGGCCTAGCACTTAAGAAAATAAAAAGAGGTAAACAAAAGAGAAGTGCATAGTATTAAAATCAAGCATGCAAGCAATAGACTGGCGAATAACACATAACACAATCTAGCTACAGAGAACACATGTACAAAAAATATTTGTTGAAGACTCTTTAAATTAGTTCAAAAGTTACAACTATTTTGGAGAGCTGGCTCGGGAGGCCGATGTGCCACTTACATCAGAAGGAACTGCGGGGAGTAAAACGGCGTTATCTTAAGCCAGTCTTGAGTTGCTAGAAGAGGAATCAGGATTGGAAACTTCTGCATCGTCAATCTTCCAAAAAGCAGCCTTTCGGTTTCGATAAAAATCGAGCTCCAAATGGGGATTCTCATCCTCAATCAGTTCCAGTCTACTGCGGGCGATATTAGAAGATCTTGAAGTTTCACGATAGGCTTTGGGCCCTACTAAACTTGTCTCCACCTCCGACAGTATGTGAGAAAGTGCAATCGTATGAGACGCCTCCTCTGCCAATCACTCATTCAGCAAGTTTAGTGCCACCAGAGCATCCATGGCCCTAGCCTCAGCCTCCTGAAATTGGCATTGCCCATCGGCTAGATCAAATTCAAACTCCAAGTGCAAAGCAGCCAACTCTAACTTGACTGCACCTTGCCCACCAACCCCTTGAGTTGTTCAGTTAAGAGGCCCAACCTATAGTGCGCATTCGAGTACGACCTGCAAAGCTCTACGAAAGGTTCCTCAAAAGCATGAACTGCACTACGAGTGTTAGGATGCAGATCACCCTTAGCAAATGATTACAAGGAACCTTTGGGAGACACCGGCTCAGTAGACTTCTCATAAGGAATATTGGCCTGATGCTCAACATCAGGCTCTAGGGGAATGAGAGAATATCCGTTCTTCAAGGTAGCATGTTCAGAAAACTACTTCGCAATCACCACTTCCCACTCTAACAGGATCGACTTAGAGAAAAACCAGCCTTATCACCAGCCCGTCTTCTTCTGAGAAGGCCGATAAGTGGCATGGTCGTCTCCAACTCAACCTATTTTGAAGGGCTCGATATTGTGACCCTTATCTTCCTAGAGCGGCCACCATCAGTCCCCTTTGGGGATGACCTAGGCACAACAGGGCCTGCATGGAAGTACCTGAACAATCTACTCTGCATGACGTTGTCTGTGGCCATGACCTTCTCAACAACAATCGAGGGAAGCTCATTAAACGCTATCCTCAAAGATTCTTCCTCCTCAGTAGGAGTTGGACCACAAATTTACCTGCACAGAACAACGAGACAACATGTCAGTTTCTACGAAAGCACATGGAAAAATAAAATAAGAAGCACCACACTCACCAAAATCGAATTTGAAGTGTCTGACAAGAGGTCGCCCATCCACCTTGAAGTACGAGGAATTAGAATAAGCCAAACAACTCTTTTGCTAAGACTCAAAGTCAACAGACAAGAAGCACAAACACTTCGGAGCACTCAACCAACAGACTCCATGGGCATTAAGACGAGGAGAAGTCAGCAAATGCAATATCTGCAGAGTCAGCAGATGACCAGCAAGCTTGGCCTTGACAAGGACATCAATCAAAATCCTGAACCCATCGGGCACCATTTGAGAGGGAGGAATATGAAGGTGCGCAAGAAAGCGCCAAATATCCGCCAAAATTGAAAAGTGAAGCTCTGCTTAGAACATGCCTTTGTGCAAGGCAATAAACCCTTGCAGATGAGTCAACAGATTGTGAATGGCATTCAACGGGGCATGTTATAAATCTTCAGGAACCCCATAGTCCTCATGAAGCTTATCCAGATCGAACCCCTTCTGTTCCCGGTAAAAAGTGTGGCAAGCATAGAACTTGTTCGATCTAGGGGTAAGTTCGATGTTGTCTGCCATGAAGAGAAAGTTTTTACTTTTAAAAATACAAAAAGAGATTTGCAACCAACAACATAGAGAAAGGAAAGGACGCAGAAGAGATGCAAAGTGGAAAGACTACCTCAAACAAAAGCGGCGGTTAATGGTGTGTGCTGCTCAAGACAACGTTTTGGGCTCAATCATCACAATTGTACAGAGTCTATCAAAATGATTTAGTGGAACGATGAGATGGCCCACTAACTCGGAGGGAGCAGCTGATGATACACCAAACCATCCTCTGATCAGCACCATACACGTGTCATGACAATCTCGTCAACAAAACGAGGCAGGCCTAATTGTACACTCAATCCGGCAAGGCTTAAATAGCAACAAGCCCATTATTGGCAGAATCCAGACAGTCGGGTCTGAGTTACAATGAGCCAGTAAGCCCACACGTCACGCGGTCATGCCCAATACTCGTAAACCTCTAAGATAAGTATCTATGAGATCTACCCAAGACAAACAGGCCAACGACACATTGGATTTGACTAGGAAACATATATTAGAGTATAAGTTGGCAAGGAAACTTTTTTGCATGGACAACACTCAGAAAGGAAAACCTTTCCCGCAGATCTAGGAACACGAATCGTGTAGGGAAACTATCCTACATGGATAGCTCTCAATCAGGAAAATATATCCACAACAAGATCACTTTCCCTAAACTACGCCACCAAAGACCTAGCTGAATGAGGACTCCTTCACTATAAAAGGGAGATAAGGTCGATGAACTAGAGGTACGCAATACAACCCAGTTTACAGTTTTAAGCCTCTCCTAAGCCTTATCTAACTTAAGCATCGAAGTCCCATCGGCCACCACACGGTGGTCCTTGGCTCACGATTGCTACCTGTGCAGGTCTAGGTAAGAAGTGAGGAAGGAGAGAAGAAATCGACTACATCAATCACCAATCAAAAAGCGACCATGAAGAGGAATAGACCAAAAAAAATGCCCATGAATGGATCCTCCATTGCGACAGAGCATCCAATGAGGCGGGGAGTGGAACCGGAATGATCTTATACAATTCAAAGGGCGTAACGTTAGAAAAGGCGATAAAATTCAATTTCAAGGCCTCGAACAACGAAGCTAAATACAAAGCAGTGATAGTCGGGCTGTAATTAGTGAAACACTTGGGAATAAAAGAGATCAATGTCTTTTAAGTGAGAGTCGCTCGATTGAAAGCTTACCGTCAAAAGATCGCTAAGCTAATAGAAGGTTTCCAAACAACAACTATTCGGCGATGTGAAAGGGTAGAGAACAAAAGAGCTGACGAGTTGGCGAAGGAAGCATCACGAGCTCAAGAAAATGAGAATTCACTCATCACCAGGCAAGAAAGTTCCATACTGAAAAATCAAACACAAGTGGCATGTGCCACAAATCAGGAAAACAATTGGATGACCCCAATTCTATCCTAGATAACAAACGGGGAACTCCCTGACAGATAAGATGGAGGATAAATAACTGCGAAACTGAGCGACACAATACACAATGATCCATGACAGACTCTACAAAAGATCTGCAACTGGTTCGTTTTTGGCGGACTAGGCTTTAGATCGAACCAAAAGTTATTTTCATCAGCCTTCATTAGTTGACTAAACTTTGGTCAAGCTTGGCCATCATTTTCTATGGTCGGACAATGATCATTGCCAAGTTATCCTGCTCAAATGACCTTGGGTGTATAAGTTTGACTTAGGTGTCTTGACTTATTTAACTCACCTAGTAGTCTGACAGGGAGGTCAGACCAGCGAGTCTGATACTTAAATCAAATTGTAATAGATTGACTAGATACCCTGCCAGATTTAATGAACAGCAGTGAAACTTTGGTAAAGTAAATACCTTGAATTTATTGATAATATTTCTTTAGGTGCTCTACATTCCATGGCCTTTTAAAGCCTTCACTGTTAATGTTTTCTAACCAATATGTACCTGGCCTGTGGACCTTTGTCACTTTGTAAGGCCCTTCCCAATTTGGATTTAGCTTGCATGCACCTGGTTCCTTAGTGTTTTGCTGAGTTCTTCAGAGTACTCAGTCTCTGACTTTGAACTCTCGTGGCTTGACCTTTTTATTATAGTACTGAGCCATTCTCTGTTGGTAAGCAGCTATTTTGGCGGAAGCCTCATTTCTTTTTTCTTCGAGGAGATCTAGTCTGACACACAAAACTTCATCATTGCTATCCAACCTTAAGTCCTTCGTTATGAACGTTAGTATCTCTAGCTCTACTGGGATCATTGCTTCCAATCCATAAGCTAGAACAAACAGTGTTTCCCCAGTAAGGGTTCTTTTGGTGGTCCAATATGCCCAGAGGATTCCTAGCAGCTTTAAGACCCACGGGCTTTTGGTCACGTCAAGTTTTCTTTTGAGCGCTTCTAAAATGGTCCTATTGGTGACTTTCGCCTATCCATTGGCTTGGGGGTGCCCTAGTGAGGAGTAGTTGTGGCTGATGCTAAGGTTATCACATAGCTTTTTAACCTTTTTGCCTTCAAACTAACTCCCATTGTCACTGACTTGTGTCCTTGGGATGTCGAACCTGCAGATGATGGATTCCTATATGAAATTCTCAATTTGATTTTCACCTACCTTGGCCACAGCCTCCACTTCAACCCATTTGATGAAGTAATCTACATCTACGAGGAGGAACCTCTTCTTGGAGGAAGGGAGGAGTGACCCAACAATATCCATTCCTCACTGTGCGAAAGGCCATGGGTTTATCATGGGGGACAAGGGTTGAACGAGCATGAGCACATATGGCGCAAACCTCTGACACTTGTCACATTTTCGAACTACGTCCTTGGCGTCATGTTGCATCTTCGGCTAATAGTGTGGGCTAGAGTTCTCCCTCCTTGGAGATTCTTGCAGATGCCCTCATGAAATTCTCTAAGAACGTAGTCCGCCTCTGAGCTGGTCAGGCATCGAATGAGGGGTCTAGTGGTTGACCTCTTGTTCAACTTGTCATTCAGGAGAGTGTACCGCACTGCCCTATTTTTTAGCCTGTTGGTTTCTGTTTTCTTTGTTGGGAGGGTTCATTCTTGATGTTCTCAATGATGAGATTCATCCAACTTGTTGTTTCGCCTGTCGCGCAGGCATCATTGGATTCTTCTTCTTCCATACTTGATTTTTCTTGGAACTCAATGAGTCCGTCTGCGGTCTCAGTCGTAGATGAGACCTTTTTGGCTGGTGCATCTACCTTTTTGTTGTCATCTCTGGGACATCGCTGGAGTTCTAACCTTTCGAATTCGCATATGGTGCTGAAAACTTTCTTGCGGTAAGGCCGCATTCGGGGATCTTTACTAATGAACTCCTCTTTGACCTAGTTGACTACCAGACTAGAGTTGTTGTATGCGGTCAGCTTGTCTATTCCAATCTCCTTGGCGAGTTTTAGGCCGAACAAGAGGGCCTCATACTCTGTTTCATTGTTGGAGGCGAGGAAGCCAAACCTGACAGCTTTCTCCAGAATTAGCCTGCCTAGAGAGTAGAGAGTGACTCCAACTCCACTTCCATTACCTGTGGATGACCCATCACAGCGCAGGACCCATCCCTGGTCATCTGATTTTTGTTTTTGGCCATCTGACTCCTTTTGTCCAACCCCTGTAAGTTCGGCGATGAAGTCCGCCAACACTTGAGCTTTGATGGTTGTTCTTAGGGCATAGTTGATATCAAACTGCCCAAATTCGACCGACCATTTAACCATTCTGCCTGACAACTCAGGCTTGTGCATTACTGTGTGGAGTGGATGTTTAGTTAAGAGTGTTATAGAGTAAACGTGGAAGTAGGGAAATAGCTTCCTGGAAGAGACGACCAACACCAAGGCTAACTTTTCTAGGTCTGGTAGTTTGCCTCCATTTCCACAAAGGTTTTGCTGGCGTAGTATACTGATCTCTGTACTCCGTTATCATTTCGGACTAGGGCAGAACTAACAACATGTTTTGAAATAGATAGATACGGGTAAAGTGTCTCTCCTGGTATCGGTTTTGAAAGTAACTCCGTACTTCCCATATATGTTTTTAGGCTTTAGAAAGCTTGCTCGCAATCTTCATCCCATTTGAACCCTTTACATCCTCTCTGAACTCTGAAAAAGTGAGACATTTGTCAAATGAGTTGGAGATGAATCTGTTGAGTGTTGCCACCCTCCCAGTCAGGCTCTGAACTTCCTTAATGGTGGTCGGAGACTTCATGTTGAGAAGAGCCTGAATTTGCTTTAGATCAGCCTTTATCCCCTTAAGTTTACTATGTAACCCAGGAACTTGCCTAACTCAACTCCAAAGTAGCACTTCTGTTGATTAAGCTTCATCTGATACTTGCGGAGCTGATTGAATGCTTCGGCAAGGCCGGTGATGTGATCTAGACTGTGGAGACTTTTGACCAGTATGTCATTTATATAGACCTCTATGCTTCTGCCAATTTGATCCTTGAACATCTAGTTTACCAGTCGTTGATACGTTGCTCCCACGTTCTTTAGACCGAACGACATCACCCGATAGTAGTATATCCCTCTTTCAGTTATAAAGAAGGTATTCTTTTGGTCTGGGGTGCATTTGTATCTGGTTATATCGGGAATAAGCGTCTATGAAGCTTAGAAGGTTTGTCCGAACGTGGTGTACACAATTTGATCAATGCGAGAAAGTGAAAAAGTTGTCTTTCGGACAAGTCTTGTTTAGGTTTGTTCAAAATAATCTACATAAAATCTCCACTCCCCATTCTTTTTTTCACCAAGATGGTATTCGCCAACCAGTATGGGTCTCGTGACTCCTTAATCATGTCAGCGTCAAATATCCTTTGGACCTCTTCATTGATGATCTGATTTCGTTCGAGGGCCATAGGTCTCTTCTTCTGCCTTATTGGTTTCCATTCAAGGTCAACTTTCAGTCGATGGGTGATCACGGAGGGGTCAATCCCCACCACGTTTTGCATCGTCCAGGCAAAAATGTTTTGATTCTCCCTCAACAGGCTGGCGTTGAGGGGAGTATAGGATCTGGATTGGATGAAGTTAGAGGTTTTTCTTGCCTCGTCCGGCCAGAGTTTGACTTATTGTCACTCTGCTCATTTTGATATTATCGTCATCCTCTTGTTTCTTTATTTCCTTCTTATCTTGAGGGCAAGGGGAATATTTCTCTTCACTTTTTCCCCCTTTTTGGCGGCTCACATCTCCTCAAGGGCGATCTACTTCAGAGCACTCCTTAGCAGGTCCGCCATGTCAGTCGGAGGCTCTAGGGTTAGAAAGTTGTAGAATTGACCTCTCATTAGGCTTGAAGTAAAGGTTATGACTAAGGTGTCGTCGTTGTAGCCATCGATAAGAGTTAACTCATTATTGAAGTACGTAACATACTCCCTCGGTGTTTTGTTTGGCTTTTGCTTGAGGCTGAGCAATAGTGTTGGCCCTTCCTGATCCATTGGATGCCGATAAAGTGAGTGATAAACGCTTTGACCAACGTATGAAATGAGTCAATAGACCTTGGAGGGAACTGTGAAACCAAGTCAGCGCTACTTTTTTTCAAGCTGGTGGGAAATGTTCGGCACATGACTGCTTCAGATCCTTCTTTAAGCGCCATCACGTGATGGTAGGCGTAAGTGGTCGGACAGGTCCGCTATCCCATCATATAATTCCAGCTTTGGGGGGTGAACTTTTTAGGTAGTGGCGCGTTCATGATCTGATTCGTGAACAAGGGATGGTGAGGTTGTACAACACATCCAGATTGTTGGCCTTGAGCCGGAGGGGGTTTTGTGAAGTGGGCTTGTAAGCCTTAGACGTCGGGTCTCTATAGACTGCTCCATTACCCAGGTTCCCACCATCCTAGGTCCTCTGAGAGCCAACGAAGACATAGTGACTCTCTTGAACGTGCTCCCTATTGTCCTACGAGCACAGGGTTCTTTCTGCCGCCCTGTCTCTTCCTGCAGATGGTGGGTTCTACTAAGCTAACATCTCCACCACTTGCGCAATTTGTTGCACTTGTGCTAATAGTTGATCCACCCTAGAGTTCGTCATGGTTGCAGCCGGCACGAGGGCATGGGGTTGTTCTCCCCACGTGGCTGATACCACCAGAGCTAGCGGTATTGCGTCGTGTTGAGCGTTTGAAGGCTCAACAATTTCTCCATTAGTACAGGATCTTGTGGCTACCATCTTTTTGGACTGTAATGAAGGGGTTTTATTTCTTTTATCTTATAAACTCATCGTCCCCATGGACGGTGCCAAACTGATAGATCAATTTTTCATTCTCCTTAACCTTGACCTGCATAAGGAACAAACGTGAGCCAAATACCACCATTGTGGTGGTATATGGCACTCCGATGCTAAAGTCAGACATGGTGTAGAGAAGGGTGTCGATAATAAATCGAAACGTCCTTTAATCTATACCGTACATGTGCCATGATGATCTCTAGGAATAACAGGCCCAAGCATCAGTCTAGCACTGATCCAGCCCAAGCAGCATCAAGTTCACGAAGTGCAGTCCGCCAGACAGACTTGAATTACTGTGTCCTGCTAAGCCCATACATCTCACAGCCATCCGCAATACCCATAAGACCTATTGAGGCAAGTATCTCGGGGATCAACTTCGGACGGGCAAGCCAACAGTATTTTGTCTCCAACTAGGAAACAAATACTAGAGTATATGTTGTATGTGAAAACTTCCACCTATGGACAACACTCCGATGGGGAAATATCTCCCGCGTATCCATGAGCACATGTCTAGCAGGGAAACTTCCTTCAACAAGACGACTTCTAATTAGAGAATGATCTCCAGGAAGATCATTTTCCCTAAACTAGACACTGATGGCCTGGCATAACCAGGACTCTAGCACTATAAATAAGACAGAAGGTTGGTGAACAAAGGTATGCTACAAATTCCCTGTTTATAGATTTAAGTCTTCCTCAAAGCCCTGTCTGACTTTAGTATCAGAATGTCATCGACCGCCACAATGGTGATCCATGGCTCACGTGTGTTCCTTGTGTAGGTCAGCAGGTCCAAGCAGGGAGCAAAAATTGAATGCATCAGGTGTGATGCTTGAGATTAGGGTTATGTAGCGTACCTTAGTTCCTCAACCTTGTCCTCTATTTATCATGCGCGAGTCCTTGTTCTTCTATGCCTTCGGTGGCGTGGTTTAAAGAAAGCTATTTATTAGAAATCCTTTTCTTTGTTGAGAGTCGTCCATGCAGGACTTATACTTTCATATTTGTTTCATGGTGGGAGTCAACGTCTTGTTGGCCTGCCTGTCTATGGTCTGACTCCTAGATACTTACTTTATTTGGTCTTATGGTTTTTGGGCTTGACCATTTGACTTATGGGTCGGATACATCCTTGTCGTTTGGGTCCATCTCCCAGATACTTGCCACAATGGGCTTGGAGTGATCTGAGCTTGGTTCTTTGTCTTTTGGGCTAGATTAGATTGGGCACTCATCAGGGCCCGCTACATTCTATTGACGAGATCATCATACCACATGTAAGAAGTAGATTACAAGACGGTTTGGTGTATCATCAAAAACCAATAGGACAACAAACTTATTTAAATTTTGACAAACTTGTTATACATCGTTTTCCAACCATATATATAAGTCCTATTTTGAGGCGGAGTTGTATATATATATAGGTGTGTAAATTTCTTTGTAAAAAATCTTTGTCTCCAAATCCAACCTGTATATATATATATACAGCTCCACCTCAATAAATTTCCATTTTGAGTAAGATAAGACAAGTGAAACCAGACCATGAAATTTAAATCATATCAAGATCAGTACTGAAAAAGGTACAGTTCATTTCTTATATAAACTAAACATTGTGTCATTCTTGAAAGTTAGAGTTGAAAGGATGGCATTCTTCTTGCTGATGTTGCTACTAAGTTCTTTCACTAGTAGTGTCTCCGATGTTGGTCGTCATGAAAATAACGTTTGGAGGTATGTATCATTATATACCAGTTTGGGGAATCAAAACATGAAATCTAATTCGTACAAACGTAGGTGTCACATCCCATGCTCATCGCCCTTTCATACTGGTCACTTCTCTAATGGCCTCTTTATGAATAGACTATACAGGTATCAATTTTGTGTTTTAATTACATCCTTTGGTTCTATCTATACCACAACAAAAGAAAGCTAAACAATATCTTTTATTGGTTATCAGTTACTGCAAATAGGATGTCCTAAATACACGATCCGCTTCTAAAATATTCCTTGTCATTTCTGTAAGTCTTGACTCTAATATATATCTATAAAAATCCAAAATTGTACAAAATTCATCATAATATTCGAACCATGTGTAATCATTTGATTAATTTGTAGGGATCTAACAGATCCTAAACCAAGACCTCGTGTCAATAAACAAGGAAGAAAAATTATAATCAACACGTATCTGAAGTCACCATTGATGAAGAATATCGTCGCAGCAATCCTCACAAACTACAACACGCAGCAGATAAATCTTCCACCTCCAGAACCTTTCTATTGTGTTTCTAAAACCAGATGGAAAAAGTAGGAGATAGAGAATTAGGTTTGGAGTGGGAACCTCAACAGTATAGATAGAGTCGTAATTCTATTATTAGTCCATCATAAAAAATAGAATTATATTGAGACTTAAATTGGTATCTACACATTAACCACCATACTCAATTTATTAATACATGTCAAGACACAAAATATATAATTAGAAACATGTTTATGACTCTAGTCTTGTTTATTAATGATCACAACTAACCGGGTCTAATCAAACACCACTCACCTATAGTTTGACAGTTTACAACGTATAATAATATGAACTATGTAGATCCACCTTAAGGAAATTTTCTAACAATCTCCCACTTGAACTTCATAAATCACCCATTTATTATACATCGTAAAACTTTATGAGCTCAAAACTTGACTGTCGAGAGTTGTGAGGGTCATCTCAAAACAATCTGGTCCATTGAAAATATATATATATATAGGATCATAGCGACCTTCACCACATTTATCGTGGTTGGACCCATCCATGGTCGCAAATACCAATACAATCAACGACATAGATCAAAGTATGGATGTTTAGCTTGAAAATGACATTTAATGTGATCCCTGATCATGTCCATTTTCAATTGGTCATACCTTATTATTTAAAATTGAATAGCCTTATTCTGCTTAATCAAATTGTATATGCGCAACCATAATTGAAAAATTGAAAAAGTAAAAATCTTTATTTCAGAATCATCAAGAAACTAAAGGTGAACACTAATGACAATTAAACATTATAATATAGACTCCCACTAATAAAGAGCATCATAAGAACTAACCACAGCGTAAACGAGCTGCTTGCTCATTGAACACCTTATGTGGTACATCCTTAATAAATATTACATAGTGAGATATGTATCAGTAAACTCAATTGTCATAAGATGATTTTGAACTTTTTCTTTAACAACAAATAACTTTAAGTCGATATAATTTAGAATGAACTATTGTAATTCTCTGAATACAATCAGCGGCTTTATTTCATTATGATTCTTAATGAAACCTATAGCGTGAAGCCCTGGAATAAAAATTCTTTAACCATAATTTTTAATAACATGCTTTATATTAAACAAATAATTCTTCTGGACAATACAGTAAAAAAAATTAACTTTAATATCTAATCCAATTTATTAGATCTGTAGCATGTGAGCATAAACTGGTGTTCTTTTAAAAATACTGCAACAGCTGCTGCTTAGTGATTATTCTTTAGTCTGAAATATCTATCAAACATTCCAATGATATACAAAATATCCTAATACAGATAAACTGTATCAAACATTATACTCTCTACTACATATGCATGAGAGATAATTTTTATGTATTTCTTTCATATATAAATAATTATTTGGACATTAGAGCAAACTCAACTTATCTATCGTAACAACAAGTACTATACCTAGTGCAACGAACCTATCAAATGCCAATTAAACAAATATCTAGTGTGATAGACCAATAATACTATATGATCAGTGCAATTAGTCTACATTTCTATCACAAAATATGCTATAGCAAAAAACTTTAAAAAGAAATTTTGTTGAAAGAAATAAACTTATGGTATAATTTTCAAATAGGATTGCATCGACATATAACACTAGAAAATAATAAATTTGTTTCCACTAATCTTATGATAAACACATTGATCAACTAGATTTTTCTCAAAACCAAAAAAGAAAATTACTAGATCAAACTTTTTATACCATTGAAGAGGTGCATGCTTTAAGCCATAAATAAATTTCTTTAATTTGCAAACTTTATGCGTTGAGCCTTTAATCTCAAAACCCTGCAACATCTCCATTCAGAAATGCAGTCTTAACATCCATCTAATGTAACTCTAAATCATAATGAGCTACAAGTGCCATAATAATTCTAAAATTGTTTTTCATAGAAATTGAAGAGAAAGTCTCTTTATAATCACTGCCTTATTTTTGAAGTAAAGCCTTTAGCGACAAGACGTGCCTTATATCTTTCGATGTTAACTTTGAAATTGCGTTTGATTTTAAAATCACATTTGCATCCAATTGGTTTCACCCCCTTACATAATTCGACAAGATCCCAAATGCCATTGTTCTTCATAGACTTTAACTCATCTAACATAACATTCATCCAATATTAAGAGTGAAAACTTTGTTTGGCTTGAAAAAAAGTGAAATGATCATTTTCCATTCCTATATCAAACTCATGCTCATCGAGATAAATTACATAATCATCCAAAATAACAGATCTTCTCTCCCTATTGGATCTTCTTATTGGCATTTGTAATTGAGGAAGTTGATGGGCTTCTAGATTAGCATAAGACAATCCAGCTATATCTTCGTGATTTGCATCCACGTTCTGTTCAAGAACAAGTACGATCACGTTAGCAGGTTGAGTATCCATCATAGGAATGTCAACACGTTTTTCTTCAAAACTAATATTTCTGGATTGTGCACTCCAACTATTCTCAACATCCTCAATAATTTTGGCATTATCCGTCTCAATTAAGGTATTAGTAGAGGGACAATAAAACTTGAATATCCTTGATCTTTTTGAATATGCAATAAAGTAGCAACTAATAGTTCTATAGTCTAATTTTCTTTCATAAGGCTTGGCCTTAGTTGCACACCTCCAAATATGTAAGTGTTGAATGCTAAGACGTCTACCAGTTCATAACTCATATGGGATTTTGTTAAATTATTTTCTCGGTACTCAATTAAGAATATAAAATGCAATCTTTAGGGCCTCTCCCCAAAGAGACTCTGACAAAGTAGAATGACAAATCATGCTCCTAACCATGTCTTCTAGGGTCCGACTTTGTTTATCAGATACACCATTTTGACGTGTTGTCCCTCGCATGATGTATTGAGGGACGATGCCACATTCCTATAAGTACCTCGCAAATGGACCTGAACATTGGCTCGAACCGTCATATCTACCATAGTATTCACCACCACGGGCAGATTTGACCGCCTTAATTTTTTTATTATGTTGATTTTCAACCTCAACTTTATAGGCCTTGAACAAATCCAATTATTGTGATTTTTCATGTATTAAGTATAATACTCATAGCGAGAATAATCGTCTGTAAAGTGATAAAATACCATTGACCATTCCAAGAAGCTACAGGGAATGGACCACAAATATCAGTGATGTAGTCGATTTCTACTCTCCTTCCTCGCCGCTACTTAGATCTGCACAGGTAGCACACGTGAGCCAAAGACCACCGTGTGATGACTGATGACACTCCGATGCTTAAGTTAGATAAGGCTTAAAACTATAAACTGGGATTCTGTAGCGTACCTCAAGTTCATCGACCTTATCTCTTTTTTATAATGTGAGAGTCCTTGTTCGGCTAGGCCTTTGGTGACGTAGTTTAAGAAAAGAGATCTTGCTGAAGATCCTTTCCTGTTTGGAAGTTGTCCATGTAGAAACGTTTCCCTATTTGACTTGTGCTCAGTGATGGAGCTAGGATTTTTGTTAAAAGGAGTGATGAATAAAAGTTAATTAATGATAATATAATAATTAATTATTTAGCATAATTTTTTTTAATTTTAACAATACATAAATAACTATACAAAACTCCATCGAATCTATGGGGGAAGACAATGGATCCAACATACTACTTTGTAAGAGCATAAAAGATTAATATACGAGGGAAAAATCAAATTGGTATATAAAGTTAAGGGGAAAAAGTTTATTTCTAATGTAAAATTATATGTTTACAAAAAAAATAATTTGATTATTTGTGATTTGTCTCCTATAAAAATAGCTAATTAGTGGTTGCCCGAACATTAATCACTCTTGCAGTCTCCTCCAAGTCTAGCAGTCAACGTGTATTGCCTACTAAAAGGCTCATGTTGATAATGAAAATGCTCTTCAAACAATAACCCATAGATAAACCCCGAGATACAAACATGTATCTTGAGAAAAATATTAATGGGTCGAATTTTTTTTTATGTATCTCCAAAAAATCCTATGAATAAAATACAAAACTAAACCTCAATATATGAATTCATCTCGAGAAAATACTTTAAAAACCTTCTTCTTCCTCAAAGCAGATAAGAGAGGTTGGGGTTGCTGGTAGCTGGTGATAGTGGTGGGAAAATGAAATAAATCAAGCAGAGAGGGAGGGAGAGAAAGAGTGAAGGAGGCGGGACAGTTTTCGATCTCGAAATAAACAGATGAAGGGAGCAGAAAATAAGAAGGGGTGGGGCGGGGTCGTCAGCGTCGCTGAGAACAGAGGGAGAGAAAAAAGGGTGGCGCGAGATAGCGTCATCAACGACACAAGTTCGGCAAATCGCAATAACCCCAAAAAAGTTCAATTTTTTTCAAAAGTGAGTGGGGTCACTAGCACCCACTTGACCCCACGTGGATCTGTCCTTGCTTGTGCTCCTAGATCTGCAGGAAAGGTTTCCCGTTTTGAGTGTTTTCCATGCAAGAAAGTTTATTTGCCCGACTTATACTTTAGTATTTCTTTCCTAGTCGGATCCGATGTATTGTTGGCATGCGTATCTTCGGTCAATTATCTATATACTTGCCTTATAAGGGCTTACTCTTGCCTTATCAGGTCTTACGAGTATTGGGTTTGACTGCGTGACGTATGGGCTTATTAAGGCACTACAATTCAGGTCCAACATTATGAAATCTGCCAATAGTGGGCTTAATGTTATATGGGTCTCGCTGGATTGAGCATGCAATTGGGCCTGCTTTGTTCTGTTGATGAGACTATCATGACATGCGAACGGTGTTGATCAGAGGGCGGTTAGGTGTATCATCAGCTACTCCCCCGAGTTGGTAGGCCATCTCTCGGTCTACTAAGTCATTTCATGAAACAACTGTGCGATCATAATGGTTGAGTATGAGTGATTTCCTCGAGCAATGAGTTTCATTAATTGGGCGTGCGTCTGCTTGAAAGGAAGAAAGGTGGGAGTTATGTTTTCTATATAGATCTCTTTTTTGTAGGTTTTGGCATCATTACTCTTTTTATCGTAGAGACTCTCCTTTGTCGTACCGCATTCCGTGCTTTTGACTTTGCTCAGCTTCTGTATTCGAAAGCTTGTGATATCTTTTATGGCGGGCCAAAATCAGCTTTCTGATGAATTGTTCGCTAAAAGCTGCAAGTTCTTTGATGAGAGGTTGTTGTCCGAGTCGGATTTGGAAGTCCTTCGTAGAACATACGGGATTCTTGATGATCTGGTGCTTTGCACTATGGACGTCAATCTGATGTCATTGTCCTCTTCTGAAAGGTTTATCTATCTTCACCGAGGTATGCTCCAGTAGAGCTACCGCTTTCCTGTTATTGCTGAGATTTGGGAGTTTCTGACGTACCTCGGCATTGTTTCCTCTCAACTAGTATTGAACGGGTATAGGACTGTGATTGCTATTCTGATTAGGGATAAGGAAGTTGGTGTCCGAGTATCTTCAAGGGCGATGCAATCGCTTACTTCCCCTCGAATAAATGAGCATGTTGTGTGTGTGCTAACGTCACCAGACTGCTTTGGCAATCTGCCTAAAGATTTTAAATCTTGGCAAAAGTTATGCTTCATGGCTCCTTCAGACGCACAATATTTTGAGCTTGCTGGTCATCCGCTCGAACGAGAATTCAAACTGAGTAAGTTCAATTCCTTTTCTGGTCTTGCTTATGTTAACTGCATGTTGGATTAACCTTTGTGCTTTTCACAGGGAAATTTCCAACTTCGCCACTTTCTACTGAGGATAAAGCAACTCTGGATGCATTTCGCGATATGCCTCATCTAAAGATGGAAAATGTCATTTTTTCTTCTAATGCCAAGCGTACCGGAATTCGGGCTCATTGGCATGAGGCTCCTACTCTTTTTAGGGTTTTGAAGCAAAACCCCAAAGGTGTGATTGCTTCGAGGAAGAGGAAACTTCCCAAGATTAAGGTTCCAAGCCCTTCTAGGATGGCAAAAATAGATGAGGCGCTTCCTTCTTCTATGCCTCTGAAGAGGCCATGTGTTTCATCTAGATCTGTCCATAGGCGCTTGGCTTCTTCCAAGGGACATGATGCTATCAGTCAAGTGCCTGATTCATCTGTCGGGGAGGAAACTGTCATTTCTGAGGGGCGTGATGCTCAGGTCAAAGCTCTTGTTTCCCTTCTCGACTTGGAGAGGGAGTATCTAAAAACTGTGGGCATGGAGGACGTAACCAAACTGAGCACAAAGCAGACGGGGGTTCTGAACAAATTGTTGCTACAGGTGGGCGTGGTGGCTTCGTCTGGTCATTCCTTTTTAATAATGGACTTTGAGTTCCGCCTTTCTTAGGATCATGAACCTGTTGAAGAGTTGTCCGATTGTCGACCTCATGGTGAAGGGACTCCTCCGTGTCGCCTATATTTTCCTCCATCTCGTTTTCGTCCCCATATTGAATTGACATCGGGTCCAAGGAATAACTTGTTTCCCTCTTCCCCATCAACTGATACTGAACCAGAGGGTGAAAGAGAGCCAATTGTTGCAGACAGAGGGAAATTTGTGGATGAGGGCCTTGATGCATTGAAGACAGTCAAGGCAGTGCTAGGGTGACTCTGGTTCCAAAGGATCTTCACTCGGATGCATGAATTAGTTTGTTTGCTTCAGACATAGTAAGGATGAACAACCAAGTTTGGCATCAGGAGGTTGACATTTCTTACGCTTCGAGGAAGCATATTAGCAAGTGGAATGACTTGCTGGCGAACTGTGCTCTGGAGCTAGTGGGAGAAACGCTGGGAGAAATAATGGGTAAAGGGCAAAACATCTTGTGCTGGGGATGTCATACCTGAATCAAGTGGCCACAGCTAGAACTAAAGTCGAGGCCACTCGTGAGAGAGTGTATACTATGGAGCGCGTCTTTGCAAACTTGTAGAAGTCATACTTTGACGCTCTCTATGAGATTGGGTCGTTGAGGAAACAACTTGAAGCTTACTCAGATACTAGAGTGGAGTCCTGGTACATTAGGTTTGAGGCTCAATAGGTTTGCTTGGAAATGCTTGAGTCCGACTTGGTGGGGGTAGTGTCCGCAAGGGATTAGTTCGAGAATGAATTGAACCTTGTTCGTCATGACTTGCAGCTTGCCCGTTAGACTGTGACCGGAGTGCAGGCTGAACTGCAGTTGGAGTTGGAGGCCGATGATGATTTTAATGCCAAGAGTGTGCGGACTGCTGAAGAGCGGTTTCTTCTGGCACAAAATGAGCTAAGTGTTGTTAATATCAAGCTGTGTGCTGAGCAATCCAAGACTGACATGTTGTTGAGTGGAACGGCTGAAGTAGGAGCTTGTTGAATCAAGGGCGCACGAGAAGAAACTTCTTAAGGCCCAGGGCACGTTTGAGTTCAGCAGAGTTGTGCACAGAAGGCTGGAGCTGTTGCCTCTGATGAAGGAGGAGCATCCCGACTGGGATTTCTCCTATTATCAAGAGATTACATATGCAAAGTTTGGAGTGGCCTCTGATCCGTTCGAAGAAGAAGATGATCCTGATGAGGATGATCGAGAGGAAACACATACAGATGTGTCTCCTGCTTCTTTTCTTGCTAAGACCAGTTTTGTTGTATCTGACTCTCCTCCTAATATGGAGTGAACCTTGTATTTTTCTTCTTGTCTCGATAAATAAATAGTATTTTGTACAAGTTTGCTTTTCTTTGTTTTTTCTACTAGCTTTTATCTGTTTTGTCTTATTACGACAATAATTGTCTGACAAGGAGCTCTGCTAGGCCAGGAAGCTTTGTAATTGATCTGCTAGTGAGAGTTCTGACTTCTTGTCCTGCAATAGTTCGTGCAATTTTGGTCAAAATCCTTTTAGAGATCGAGGAGTGAAATAGACCCTTTGTTTGGCGCTTGGCTATATGTTGAACCAGCAATCGTTGTTGCTATTATAAGCGAATTAGTCAGACTGTGGTCCCAGCACGTGCATCGCTGTAGATGATTGGAAAATTTTCCTCGCGAGTCGTCTGATTCTGATCGGACTCTTGACTCGTCTTTACTTGCTATTCGTAAAATAGGCTTAGTTGAACCAGAGGTTGTCATCGCCAGTTATGACTGACTAAATTGGGGTCAGGTTTCGGTGACCATGGTGGTCTCTGGTAAGCCATCTTGATCAGGCGTCTAGGGCACTTCCTAGACTCCCAGTTTCCAACCCATCTTAATCCGTTCAAGGCGGTCTAGGAATTGGAGCAAGCCAGAAGTTATCATCGTTAGTCATTCTGACTAAACTTTGGTAGGGTTCGGCAATCATTGTTTGTATTTGGCCAATGATCCCTGGCAAGCCATCGTGGTCAGGTGTCATTGCACTAACTAAGCTCCCACTTTCTAGGCTGTCAAAATCTAAACACAATGAACTAGGCTTCGACTCCCACTTTCTAAGCCGTTGGAATCCGTTATTGGCGAACTAGGCTTCGAGCATACCAGAAGCCATCGTCTAAGCTTTGGTCGGGTTCGTCACTATTTCCCATGTTTGGACAATGATCCCTGACAATCCATCTCGATTAGGCATCAGACTGCTAACTAAGCTGCCATTCTCTAAATCATTGACACTCATTTAGTTTAACGGACTGTGTGTTAGAGCGTTCTAGAAGCTATCGTCATAGGTCAAAATCGACTAAGCTTTGGTTAGGTTCGGTGGCCATTATCTACAGTTGGACAATGGTCCCTGGCAAGCCATCGCGGTCAGGTACTAAAAACTCTGACTATTGTAATCAGTCGGAGCTGACTAAGCTTTGGTTAGAATATGATTTTGGGCGTGTAAGTCTTACTTGGGTGTCCTGACTTACTTAGTTCACCTGGTGGTCTTATTCTAGATCGATTGATCGGACCAATAATAGATTGACCGGCTTTAATGATCAACAGCGAAATAATAATAGGGTTGATGCTTTGGATTTACTGATAATACTCTGTAGGCGCGCTCCATTTTCCATGGGCACTCCAAGCCTTTGCTATTTGTTCCTTTGCATGTGCTGGGTCGGATCTGACAGGGCATAAGTTTGGGCCCGTTAGTAGAGGGGCCCAATTAGAAAAAATCTTTGTAGATCAGTGTGCCAGGGATATGGAGCATATTGCGAGACGGTTGAGTATCGATTACTCCCCCTATTTAATGGGGCTGCTTGCAGGGTCATTAATTCGAAGTATGTGGACCTGTGCAATTGCAATTCGAACCATCTTTCCCAATTTTTGTACAGCATATAGCTGAAGTAACTGTTGGCTGACATTGCTTCATAAACCATCACACCTCTATATAGGCTGATCGTTCTTTGTTCAAGCACTGCAATGAGAATAGTAGAGTATGTTAATCAAATCCATCTTACCAGAGAATTTGATTTGGGTTTTCCTAAGGCTGAAGGAATATCTCCCTCATTGGAGTCTTTGAATGTTCTGACATTTGCGCTGGTGAGTCTTAATAAGACTTGTTATTATGAGGTGCCACCTGATCTGGGTGGGCATTTGATTGATTCAATAAGATCTTGTAATATCTTCTTACATTGCAAAATAGAGTTATGGACTTCCTTTCGGGGGTCAGGTTTGTCTTCAATTTTGTGTCGCTTAATGGGTGAAACCACAGCTGGAAAAAAGGTTGAAGGAGCGGAGACCTTCGGTTTTGGGATAGGCATTCCTTTCTTGAGATGCACCCTCGTTCGCCTCCTTCTGTTCTAGTTCCAGTTCCTTTTCGTAGGGCAAGTCGGCGGGTTGAGGATATCTGCACTTCGTTTCGAGGTTCATGTTGTCACCTTCAAATCATCCTTGTAAAGTGATTCGACGGAACAATGAATTGAGTGTATTCCTTTGTTTTCTATTTCAGACATTCTATTTCCACCACCTTCTCTTCTGGAGGCAGATCGGGATATCTACATTTCAGCGGATAGATACTTGCATCGAACTTAGATAATTGTAGTGTATAAACTTCTGTACTAGTTGGTTAACAAGCTTTGTAATAACTTTCATTGCAATCAATAAAAGTTATATTATTTTTGGAATGTGTCTGGTACAAACAATTGTTCTAAATTGAAATGAAAAACAAAAAACAAAAAACAAAATCAAAGCAACAAATTAATTTAACTCCGAGCGGGGATCAAGCTAACCCGGCCCTGTAGAAGGAACAAATGGTCCTGACTCAAATTGCATAGTCTCTCTAGCGGAATGTCTTGTTTTTCCATAGCTAGCGAAGTTATTGAGTAGTGGACTTTGTGCTAGCAGGCAGTTCCTTACTGAGTATCAGCTTTTGGAGTTGGTGCCCGTTTGCTGAAGTATTGTTACTTAACTCTTTGTTGGTTTGGATGGCGCTGCGAGCTCCAAACTCTGGCTCTCGGTACAATTCTACTTTGGTTGTCGGGTCTCCTCCGCCCTCGCCGAGTGATTTTCCTTTTCTGTCTAGGCCTAGTGCTTGACATGTTTGTTCTACGGGCCCTAGTTGCAGTTGGCAACAATTCACCTATTTCAGGGCTTCATAATGGCAGTTTCTTGTTACTGGCTGATTTCATCGGATAATTCATTGGGCCTGTTTGGCTACATATTTTATGCATTGGTGCAGAGTGAAAACTACTGCCTCCATACGATGAAGCCACGACCTTCCTAGAATAATGTTGTAGGTGGATAGAGCATCAACCACCATAATTTCTTGGACAAGGTACTTCTGCAATTGTAGCTCTCCCACCACCACCATTAGATTGATATTCCCGATGGGGAAGCACTTTTCTCTACTGAATCCGATCATGGGGTGGGTGGCGGGGACTAAGTTTTTTTCCTGGAGCTGCATGTTGCGGAATTCAGTGAGAAACAAGACATTGAAGTGAGCTTCCAGTATGCACTAAGGCCCTCTTTACCTCCCACTTAGCGATAAGGACGAAGATGACTAGAGCATCATTGTGAGAAGAATGTACACCCTAGAGATCCCTTTCAGCGAACGTCAGTGGTGGGATTGGGCTGTGAACTCGTGCATGTTGCACCTGTCGGTCCTCACACTGAGATGGTGTCTGAATCTTGGCCAACGTACTCTTATTGGACCTGTTAGATTGGTCCTCTTCGGGACCGACCGCGTGGAGGAAATAAATGATGCCAGAAGCTTATTTTCAATCTCCTTGACAGCGTCTATTTTTTCCTTTGTTGGGCCTTGCCTCCTGTCCAAGCCTAGAAACTCTTTGAGTTTGCCTTTCGTAATCCATTACTCGACTTCTCTTCTAAGGTTTTTGCAATCCTCAGTATCATGTCCGTCTTCCTTTTGGTAGGCACGGTATTTGTTATTGTCGCGCCGAGTAGGGTCTCCCGCTGCTTAGGTGGCCAATTCAACTCTTCCCAATCCTTGATGGATGTTGGACATACTGGTATTGAGAGAAGTGACAGAAATGGACCCGACATAATTAGAGGCTTTGTCCTGCCTGCTGCGGCTCGAGACGGTCTTGCTGTCAGTGCGCTTCCTCTTGTTCCTATCCTCGTCCTCTTTTTGTTTCCCCTATTTCTTGTCCTTGGAAACAAAGGGCTTCTTTTCTAACTCTGTTTCCCTCTTGGCGGCTAGCATTTCGCCTAGTCATATTATTTGAGGGGTTCAGAGTAAGGAAGTCAAAGAACTTACCCCTTTTCAAACCCAAAGATAAAAGTTGTGATGGCAGTGTCATCACTATAGTCGTCGATGAGGGTAAACTCATCGTTGAAACGAGTGACATACTCCCTCAACGTCTTGTTCTTTTTTTGCCTCAGGGTCAACAGATAATGTGAACCCTTCCTAATTCATTGGCTGCCCACAAAGCATGTGAATAATGCCCTCGCCAATGTCCGGAATGAATCGGTAGATTTTGGAGGGAGACTGTGGAACCAGATCAACACTGACATATTCAGGCTGGCAGAAAATGATTGACACATTATCCATCAGACCCTTCCTTGAGTGCTATAACATGCTAGAAGTGGCGCAAGTGATCGGACTGGTCCCCTGTCTCGTTGTAAAATTCAGTTTCGATGGTGTGTACTTCTTCGGCAGCGGTTTGTACATGATATGATCCATGAATGGAGTGACCGTGAGATCAAACGACACGTCTGATTGTGGCCCCGTTCAGAATGGGGTATTGCGATACCTGCCTGTCGGCTCTGGACGTTGGGTTTTTATCAGCCACTCCTCCACCTCTGGTCCTTTGAAAAGCTATTAGGGCAGCGAGAATCTCTTGAACGTGTTCTCTAGAGCTCTCTGAGGACTGAGCCCTTCGTTGTTCGCAGTCTCCTTCGAGTGGAGGATTCCGCTATTTGAGTGCTTCCAGCATTTCTGCAATTTGTTGTATCTGGGTTGACAATAGATCCCTCATTGGGTCTGCCGCAATCGCCATCGGCGCGGGGGTCTGAGAGGTTTTTCCAGAGGTGGTGGCGGAACGAGCGGCGCTCTAGCAGTTTGAGAGTTCGAGGGCTCCGCAAGATCTCCATCGTTGTGAGACCTTGTTGTCACCATCTCTCTGGTTTTCTGGGAAAGGCAGTACTACTATTTTTTCTAAGGAACTCTGTCGTTCCCCACGAACAACGCCAAACTAATGTAGTTGATTTTTGTTATCCTTCATCGCCGCTAGTAAACCTGCACAAATAGCACACGTGAGCCAGAGACTATCGTGTGGTGGCCGATGAAACTCCGATGCTTAAGTTAGATAAGGCTTAAGAGAGACTTAAAACTATAAACTGGGATTTTGTAGTGTACCTCAAGTTCATCGACCTTATGTCCATTTTATAGTGTGAGAGTCATTGTTAGGCTAGGCCTTTGGTGACGTAGCTTAGGGAAATAGATTTTGCTGGATATCCTTTCATGTTTGAGAGTTGTCCATGTAGAGAACTTTTCCTACATGACTTGTGCTCCTAGATCTGCGGGAAAAGTTTCTTGAGAGTTGTCCATGTAGAGAAGTTTCCCTACACGACTTGTGCTCCTAGATCTGCGGGAGAAGTTTCTTGTTCTGATTGTTGTCCATGCAAGGAAGTTCCATTGCCCAACTTATACTCTAGTATTTGTTTCCTAGTCTGATCTGATGTATTGCTGACCTGTCTGTCTTGGGTTGATTCCCCATATACTTGCCTTATCAGGGCTTACTCTTGCCTTATGAGGTCTTACGAGTATTGGGCTTGACTGCATGACGTATGGGCTTATTAAGGCGCTGCAATTCGAGTCCAACGTTCTGAAATTTACCAATGGTGGGCTTAATGTTGTTTGGGCCTCGCTGTATTGAACATGCAATCGAACCTTCTTTGTTTTCTTGATGAGATATCATGACACGCGTACGGTATTGATCAGAAGGCGGTTTGGTGTATCATCAATCAGTATGTATTAAATTTAAGACACCTGAGCTCCTATGAGTACCTAACTTCCTAGTGTTTGTTTGTTTCCATTTTATGCATTCAATACAAATCATAAAATATGTAAAATCAGGGTACCAAGAGCTCCAGTTGATACAAGCCTTTCGAATCTCAGTCGAGAGATATGACCTAGACACTTATGCTATATCATAGAGGAGTTTTTATTAATTAATCTTTGCTGTGTACCGTAATTTATAATATGCAAAATTTCATTTGACTGTAAGTGCGAAACCTCTAAGTCTAACATATATAGACTATCAATCATAGCTCTAGTACCAATAATATTGGAATTTTATAAGAGACTAAAACTTCTTTTTTCCAAATGAAAAAATATAACGACATTTATCCAAACTGGAAATAGAAATTAAATTTCACCTAAATGACGGTACATAAACAGTCTCATCCAAATCCAAATAAAGCCCAGACTCTAACTTTAATCTATAGACTCCAAATGCCTTCACACAAGCTTTATTGTCATTCCTCGTGTAAATGAACATTTTGTTATCATTTGGTTTCTGATTTCTTATGCAATCATGCATGGAAACACTTATGTGAATGGTTACATCAGTATCTATCCACCGGGAATGACGTGGTATCTCAGCTAGATTAAATTCAGAACAAACAAATTTAAAATTATCACATTTCTTTGTGAGCCACTTATGATATTTGAGACAATCCTTTTTCACATTACCCGCTTTTTCGCAAAAGAAACATGTGGCGACCTTATCATGTTTTTCTTGCACATTTGCATGTGAAGTCCCATCAGATGCAAATTCCTTAGCTTTAACAAAAATATCTTTTCTTTTTCTTGATGTCTGAATTGTCATTGTAAAATGTCGTCATGTGAAGACTTTCTGTCTTTTCTTGTTTCAGTCGTTCTTTTTCTTGCACACACTGAGCAATTAGAACATTAAGAGTCCATTTGTCAATTTGAGTATTATAATTGATCTTAAACGGACCAAACTGTGTAAGAAGAGAAATCAAAATGAGGTGCACAAGGAGATCATCAGAAAACTCCAACTTTAGTGTCTTCATTTTGAAAACAAGATTAGATATTTCCATTATGTACTCCCTTATATTTTATTTTTCAGTATACCACATGGTAACAAGTTTGTTAAGAAGCGTACTTGCCTCCATCTCTTTCGATGCAACAAATCGTTCTATAACTTGGCATAGGAAATCCTTAGCATTTTCCTCCTTAGGCATCGCACCACGAAAAGTTTCAGAAGTAGAGTATTTTATTATCATAAGACTAATGCGAGTAAAACGCTCTCACTTTTCATAAAAAACTTTATTTTCAGCTAAACTAGAATCAGTAGGCTTACTGGGTTCGTTAACACGAAGCGTGTAATCCAAATTCATACACCGAAGAACGATCATTATATGCTCTTTCCATTTTTCAAATTTAATCCATTAAGTATTTTAATGTTGTTTAAATTGGCAGATATCAAAAAAACATTCACTAAAATAACACAGAACAAGCTCACATCAATATATGTACTTCTCATCAACTTTAATGCATTGATATGATAACAGAAAAAATAAATAGCAAGTAATCATTATCATGCAAAATTTAGTCTAATTAAAGAGCAAACAAATAGATGAAGGGTTAAAAATAGTACATATAAATTTACATCTTTAATAACAGGCGCTTATTAAAAATCGAGCACACCATTACAATTCAAATATTTGGATAGGCATGATAACATGTAAGTGATTTTCTCAAAACAACTAAGACTAATTAATGGAAATAAAATAAAATCGGGTTTGGCCAAATAATGACCTTCTTTTGGGCTGATAATTGAATGTATAAGTTAATCTCAAAAATATTTTACTTAAATTAATTACCTTATACCGGCCAAAATGACAACCATCCCTTGGATCGATTATTATTCGCATGGATGATCGCAACCATATGCAATCCACTAAATAATAACTGGAATTCAAATTTAAATAAAATTTTATGAAAGATGTCACATAGGCAACGTAGCACAAAATTTCATCTAAATTTAAATTTTTGATTGCTCAAACCCATGAGAGAAGAATGTAAAAAAAAAAAAAAAAAAAAAAAAAAAAAAAAAAAAGGCAACTAGTCCAGCCCAACAAACCTGACTTTACCTAATAGGCCAAAAACCGGTCCAAGCAGAACCTAAAACAGCTAACTGGACCCAACTAAATTAGTTGGACAGAACTTTATATATGGACCGTTTCAAACCGTCCAGCCGATTTGGACCGAACTGGTTCAGGCGATCTGAACTGAACCAAAGGACTGGACCAAACCAACACTAATTGGGCGGGAAACAACTTGGCGCAATTGTTCAACCACGCCCAGGAAGAAAAAATAAATAAATAAAAAACAACCCAAAAACGAGCCAGAAGAAGAACGAGCCAACTCGATTGCTAAAAACTGAGTCATCTGGGCTGACTCATCATCTTTTTCATCTCTTAAACCAGAGATCTGAATCTTTCTGAAACAGGGTTCGAGTTTGATGAATCTTTCTGAATATCTCTGTGCAACTGACAAGGAGACGAGCCACTCAATTGATTTGGGGTTTGGATTCAAGTGAAGAAGCAAATGAAATGTTGCTCGAACTTGAGAGTGAGAACCAAATATCAGGGAAGACGAGCAACACTGCCTCCCTGATGTGTTGCCGACCGACAAGCAGAGGGTTGGGTTCGACAACTGGAACAGGGACCACCGGTAACGCAGAGACTGAACAGTGAGGGAGGACGATCACCGGCAATGCTGAGACTGACCAGTACCGAACGAAATGTAATATTTTTAATTTTTTCTATGAACAATAAAATCTGAAATAAAAAATAAATAAAAAATTATAATATTGTTCTAATTACCATCGATGACCAAAAGATCAGCATGAGGTCCATTATTGAACTGCTAAACCACAATCCATTCACAGGAAGAATCGAATTGGGCAAAATAGATTTTTAGGATTTTGGTAAAATTCATGTAAGGATTGATTAATTAATCAAATAATAAGAAAACAATAAACACTATATTTTCTTCAATGATTCTGACAAGGAGGCTCTGATACAACTTGTAAGAATCTAACAGATTCTAAATCAAGACCTCGTGTCAATAATCAAGGAAGAAAAATTGTAATAAATGCGTACCTGAAGTCGACATTGATGAAAGGTATCCTCGTAGCAATCCTCACGAACTCGCAGTAGAGAGATCTTCCACCTCTAAAATTTTTCTCTTATATTTTTCAAATCATATGGAAAAAGTAGGAGATAGAAAATTAAGTTTAGAGTGGAACCTCAACCGTATATATAGAGTCATAATTCTATTATTAGCCTATTATAAATAATAGAATTATATTGGGACTTAAATTAGTATCTATACATAAATAACCTTCATACTCAATATAGTAACACATGTCAAGACATAAAACATGTAATTGAAAATGTGTTTATGACCCTAGTCTTGTTTCTTAATGATTACAACTAATCGGGTCTAATCAAACACCACTCACATATAGTTTTACAGTTTATATCGTGTAATAATATGAACTATGTAAATCCGCTATAAGAAAATTTTCTAACATAATTAACTTATATGCTTGTTTTTGTTGGAAGAAACTTCATTTACTATTTCTTTCAGCATGGTGCATCATTTGTTCATGAAGTCAACTTTTTTGTAGCTGGAGCTACTGCACTAGATTCCTCAGTTTTCAAACGAATGAACATGTCACGCCCCGATTTTCAAGACACTAAAATATCTCAAAAACTAAGACACGAAGCAACCCAGAATATTATCTTTTATAATTCTTTCCTTGTTCATTTACTTTTCTTGCCAATGGTTACATCTGGTAGTACACGACATATAACAAATTAAACAAAAAAAAAACTAGACTTGAGAGTTCAACCTACCTCTCAGCTGTACAATCGCGATGACGACAACACGATCATTCGGCGCTTCCTGCAGCGCCACCACCACTTGCACCCGAGTAGTGGTACATCCATTTGTCACAAGACTAGAAAACGGATCAGCACTAGCTAATATGCGAAGAACCAAATCATCTAACCTCAAATAAAATGCATAACATCAACTAAGACAGAACAAAATAATAATATAATAAATTAACAATGCATCACCATTTTTCATTCTGAATGCTCAATCATGATATAAATATGTACATGAGATGCAACATTCAAATGTGCCTAGTAGTACTCCTTTCCCTAACACCCAAATAGTTGTCAGCCATAGCCCCCCTCCCCTCGCTACCCGCCCACTCTTGTATATCTCATATCAAAGCGCACGTCAAGGACTCAACAATCCCGAATAAAAACATTTCCATGGCCGTACTAGTCATCTCAACCCATCATCATTTACTAGGCATCACCTGCAATGTACTGGTGATTAGGGAGCGATGAACTACTGAAGGAGTTTCTCTTTTGGATATGGGAATAACACCACATTCTCAAGGCCATGCGTTACTCCCTTTCCAGGTTTGGTGTAGTTTATTCTTTCAAAGAAGTGCCTCGTTTCTCAAGGCCAAGTGTTACTCCATTTTCTAGGTTTGGCATAGTTCCTTATTTTGAAGCAAGTATAATCAAGTGCTCAACAACACCAATATCATAATATCAATTTCATAAACATGTCAATATACCAGAGGGGGGGGATATTGTCTAACTAAATTCCATGTGAATTCTCAAATACATGTCATGGATGCTTAATTATGCAATCACTTTCATATGTATTCAACAGCTCAAAATAATAAATCATAGTTTTATGTTACAATTTCAGCATCATGCAATTATACGAATGATCATTCTCTAACGCAATAGAATTTCACACGTCATGGCATTACAACATATCATTTCCAAATCTCATTTTATAAATAAATGTTCACACACTCAGAAATAATGTTTGTATCAAAATTTAAAAGATGATGTTTTCACTCACTTGAGTGGAATGAGTTTTCGAAACACACTTCCAACTAGACGAAGGGCCTAGTCCGCGGAACAAGGATGTTGGAAGCTTCCTAAAACAAGCGGCAGACATCGATAGCCACCCGAAAGAAACCCAAATTTAACGAAATCGTTCCAAACCCCAAAACAGTCCACAAGGTTAGCAAACTAATTTGAAGTTGTGAAAGATAGAAGAAATAGTCTGGCGAAGGACTTGAAAACGCTTATTAGTGAGATGTGTCCGATGAAGCCAAATTTCCAACGAAAATTCTCTGACAACCCATTTACACAAGCCCAATCTACTCTGACCAAGGCTACAGGCCGAAGATTGATCGAAATAGCGCCCCCAACACCTCTGAACCTTGAATCAAAGCTCACTCCCGCGATCGCAACTCGAAATCAATGCCAGCAAACCTCATTTTCTCTGTTTTTCTGAGATTTTTGGCCGAGCTCTCACCCACCTTTGCATGTAGGGTTTCCAGCTTCCAAACACCTCCACTGACTCCACTAGAGGGGTTGATCGGAGCAGACTGCTTGCACAACCTCCAACGGCTCTGATTGAGCTTCCCAACCTAGTTACTCTCTGTTTCTATGCAAGAAATTGAATGGGAAGGGAGAGGGGAGGACGAGGAAAGAAATGATGAAGAAGGAGAAGAATTTCGACGCAGAGATCCGCTGATTTGCTCGAAAGCAGGCAATGCACGCCGTAGAAGAAGAAGACTAATTATGTTATATTCGCAGGGAAGAGAAAATGAAAGAGAAGAAAGAATTGGGTGGCTATTCGCCCACAATGGAATTATGAGGGAACCCTACCTAAAACATTTCGCAAAATGAAATTTAACGCAAAATTAAATTTAAAATTAAATTTTAATCCCAATAAATTTAACACTAATGCAATTAGTCCAAAAACTTCAAAATTAAATAATTTAACTAGAGAAAATTTTATGGGAGTTACAGAACATTATTGATCTAAACTTCTTACTGTCCAGCTAAAATGGTTAAAAGTGCATCTCAAGTCTATCTGCACCACCCAAGCTAGTACTTTCTTGCAAAAAGTGTCAAGCTCCATGCAAAATTAAATTTAAAATTAAATTTTAATCCCAATAAATTTAACACTAATGCAATTAGTCCAAAAACTTCAAAATTAAATAATTTAACTAGAGAAAATTTTATGGGAGTTACAGAACATTATTGATCTAAACTTCTTACTGTCCAGCTAAAATGGTTAAAAGTGCATCTCAAGTCTATCTGCACCACCCAAGCTAGTACTTTCTTGCAAAAAGTGTCAAGCTCCATGCATCATAGATATGCATATGGTTTCTAAGAAGATATCCACATAATAAAATAAATTTTAAAAATGGCAATTTTTTATTTGAAAAATTCAAAACGAGGTAAAATGAATTTGAATTATTGACGTTTTAGGACAAATTTTAATACCTGCGATGATGCGATGATATGGATATGAATGACAATTTTGTAGAAAGGATGATTTTTAATAGAATAAGAAGCAACGACGGTCCAATTTTAACACCAATTTAATTTCTTCCTAGAAAACTTCCACTCGTTAAAAATATAATTATTAGTGAACATTCGTCCAAATCCAAATGAGCCATTGTTTGGTATTCTTTTTCACTATAGCTTGTTTGAATTTTTTTCTTCACATCTTTTAATTAGCAAAAGTTCTAGCTGGCCTGGGAAACCAGCCTGGGTTGCTGCCTCCCTCCTTAAACACACACTCCAAAAAAAAGTGTTTAAAGAGGGGGGCAAAAATGTATTTTCGCCCCTCAGACAGCAAATCAGGTTGGTTTTCTCAGGCCAGCTAGAATTGCTCTTTAATTAGAATGCACAAAGAGGATGAAACAAACTCTTTTCATGGTTGCAACAGAGATAGGAGGCAATGACTACATTTATGCTTTCTTTCAAGGAAAGTCTATCAAAGAGGTACAAAAATAATCAGTGGTGGACTCATGATTTTAATTAAGGAGGGGCAAAATGGCAAGGGGTTGTTGGTCGGTAATAGAAGTTATCAAAAGCGAAGCTAGAAATGTTTATACTCCGGATCAAGGATTGTGATTTCACGAAATATTTCTTTTGAGGTCTCAAAATTTTAAGTGTCGAAAAATATGTTATTTCAAAATATTTTGTGTTTTTTTCTTAAATTTTGACATTTTCGTGTAAAATCCAAAAAAGTTGTGAAGCAAATTACATTTTTTTGATCATTATTTTTTTTAGATTTCGATATTTTCGTATAAAACAAGAAAATTATGAAGCAGATTACATTTACAAGGATGCCTAAGTATTTAGGCTTCCTTTTTATGTATTTATTATGTTAATTTACTTATCTGACTTATATACATATTTATATATGTTTGACATGCACTCGAAATATTTTTGTTTCTTCTATATACAACAAAATATCTCGTAAAATCAGTAGACTAGAATTAGTTCAAAAAACTAAATTACAATCTTTGCTCCGGATTGATAATTTAACAATAAATTTCTACTAACATCTACAAATAAACACTAAAATAAAAAATTATTATTATAATATTATTTTTTGTGAGCTTAATCTAGTACTGTGCAACAACTATAAAAATACATTATATATATCAAATTAAATCGGACATAACAATTGAAGCCAAATTATGGTCAAGTCGTCGACAATTTTAACAAAGGCAAACAAGCTAAATAACTAGAATATATGATTAAAATTGCAAAATAATTAAGATAAGTATGTAAGTTTAATCTGAAAAAATTTAAAATGTTCGAACATAATAAGATCATAATTACAAGTTTGTAGGAAAATGGAGCGTGAGAATAGTTTACTAGCCAATCCAACCCCTAAATTTTATAAGTTGAATAATGATATATACTTTCATTGAATTTTATAGTTTGTTATCTTAGATTTTAACTACGTAATTGTTATGGATTTTATTTTATAAGTTGTTTTTTGTTTGGGTTTCATACTACTTGTGAACAAACAAGTCTTTGCTAAACTCTAATTTTTTCCTTTTTTATATATTCATATAATTGCATAAAAATATCTTACGAAAAATAAAATTCAGGAAAAAATGAAAATTATTATGTTGGAAGGGGATCGAACTTGGTTCATTAGAAATAGAGTGGTTGTTGGAGTGTTTTTATGCAAGTCTAAATTAATAGATTTGAATTTGTGTTCCAAACTAGATTTCTCTCCATTGGCACATTCTAAAAGCTACGAGTAACATGATTTTGTGACAGGTTTGAAGTAAAGACGATGTATATGTATATGAAATTGTACATATCATGAGGTAAAATTCGATTAAAAATAATAAACTGTATTACAGATTAAGGTAAAATTCAAGATTTTGATGTCGATGCCCATATGGTAATCTAGCAAAGAAGTGCTCACATTGATTAAGTTGAAGACAAGCTGTTGCATTACTTGAATAATGTTGTCACCGCACCATTCAATAATGTTGCATTACTTGAATAATGTTTTCCACATTCTTCAGTCTACATCATGTGCCCCACAGTCCACTGATCATCCAATTAAATTTACAATAATTGGGTGACAACCTTGCAATCTTGATATATTTATGGAACACTTTCCTCAAGCCAACATCAGCTACCCATTGGGCTTTGTCTCTCCGTCAGTCTGATAATTGAAGAAGATCAACTGACAAAATCATCTTAGAAATTCTTGAAACATGAACTCCTTGCTAGAGGTGCTACTCAAGTATCTTATGATTTCTTCTGCCATTTCTGACTTTGATCTTGATCATCAACAAGATAAGATTTCAGCCTTTGAGTCAATATACCAGTTTGGTGATTCACTAGCAGATGTTGGAAATCTAATTCGTCAAGGTCAGATAGGTGCTGCATCAAGAGCTGCTCGCCTTCCCTACGGTGAGACGTACCATAAACCCACGGGTCGCTTCTCCGATGGTCTCTTGATGATAGACTATATAGGTATGGTATTTTTGATTATCAGAGTCGAGATACTTCACCCTACCTACACTATGGTGCACACAATCTTAATTTGTACAAATAATCGTCATAAATAATAATCAAACTATTTCTGATGAACTTGTTGGGATTTAACCAACTATGTGAATGAAAAAGAATAAGGAAAACAAGAGAGATTGTAATCTCTTGATAACACTAGAACTCTGATGTGTAGAGAACTCACTTGATTCACATTCATTGAAACCAAATAATACATGGGTTTAAATAGGACTCACATGACCACTTAGTAAAAGACACATCTCTTAGTAAAAGACACTTAGTAATACTAAAAGACACATTGGAACACCAAAAGACACAACTCTTCTAGAACTAGTCTAGATTAATTACAATAATTGGGTGACAACCTTGCAATCTTGATATATTTATGGAACACTTTCCTCAAGCCAACATCAGCTACCCATTGGGCTTTGTCTCTCCGTCAGTCTGATAATTGAAGAAGATCAACTGACAAAATCATCTTAGAAATTCTTGAAACATGAACTCCTTGCTAGAGGTGCTACTCAAGTATCTTATGATTTCTTCTGCCATTTCTGACTTTGATCTTGATCATCAACAAGATAAGATTTCAGCCTTTGAGTCAATATACCAGTTTGGTGATTCACTAGCAGATGTTGGAAATCTAATTCGTCAAGGTCAGATAGGTGCTGCATCAAGAGCTGCTCGCCTTCCCTACGGTGAGACGTACCATAAACCCACGGGTCGCTTCTCCGATGGTCTCTTGATGATAGACTATATAGGTATGGTATTTTTGATTATCAGAGTCGAGATACTTCACCCTACCTACACTATGGTGCACACAATCTTAATTTGTACAAATAATCGTCATAAATAATAATCAAACTATTTCTGATGAACTCAACAATTTATATTCCTTTGTTTTTACAGCAAACGCGCTTCATTTACCGCTCCTTAATCCATACTTAAAGAAGGGTGCATCATTTGAACATGGAGTGAACTTTGCAGTAGCTGGAGCTACTGCACTAGATTCCTCATTTTTCAAACAAAGGAACATCACTGATCCACGAAGACCTCTCAGTGTCCAGCTTCAGTGGTTCAAAATCCATCTTAACTCTATCTGCACCACCCAAAAAGGTACTTTTTCTGCTAGACCATCAATTTTTAAATCCCTCAGTTTCTTTTGGATCTTTTGGATAGAAGTTGTCTGGTTTTGTAGTCCTAAGCAACAAAGTCATTAAAGTCGGATTAGGTGAAACCGAATCCACCGACTATTTTAAATATATTATATTATTTTTATATAAAATCAAATAAAAATTCAAAACCAAATCAACAATGTCGATTTTGAATTTTTTAAAATCGATACTGAATCAAACGTAAACTGAACCGATTGGCTCGATTATGATCGGTTTAATCTGTTTAATCGATTTTTGTTCAACCGTAGGTGAAACTTCGCATCTCCCTACAATTTTTGCAGGTTCACAATATTTATAAGCATGTTTTCTCTATTCATAACAGTAACGCTTTTTTTGCTCATATGTTATATATGCTTTTTTAGTAGGAAATGTAGCATGGACTATAGACTAACCCTTCCATTATATAAAATAAAAATAATGATGCACGTGATGATTTCACCTAAAGTGCTTATTAGTTGAAACATCGGATCATCCTATAATTTTGTAAGAGCTCATAATATTTATTTGGAGGATTGGCTTAAAAGGATTCATTTGGGGCTCATCCACTAGTTTAGGATTCAGATAAGTTTCATTTAATGGAAGATTTTAAAAAATAATTTTTCTTATAGAAATGTGGTAAAGATTACCAAGCACCTAAAATTAATTATTAGAAAAATTATTTGCATTTGCAGTGGATTTTTCGTGAACCAAGCAGGGTTTTAAAAGGACCCGCTAAACCAAAAAAAATTATTTATTATTTGAAGAAATTTTCGGATTTGCATCAGAAATAATGTGCCAAACTATTGGCCAATTTTGATAGGTGAGTCTTGAGATAGAGTTTAGGTCAGCCCATAAAATATCTTGATAAACGCTCGTTATCAGTGTTTAAAGACCACTCCTTTGGCTATCTAGGATAATGCACGTTGGTCGGCTTGCATCCAACCTGTGTCACACCTTAGGTGGGACCTTCCTCACTTTTGCTCGCTTCGGGTTATGATAGAGAAATTCAACCAGATCACATTTAATATGTATCTTGAGGCACATATATCGAAACATACTAAAACTTTAACACGTTATTTCTGATGTGAATCCATATTTTTCTGTATCAAAATTTCACCTCAAACTAATTAATAAAAAATTTCTAGTTTAGTAAGATCATTTTCGTTTAGTAGGTTCATTTTAGTTTAGTAGGACTCTTTTTAGTCCAATACTGGCAGTCAAACTAGAAGTTGGGCATTTTTAACCCAAATCTCTATATTTATAACATGTTTTTTTTTTTTTTTTTTTCTATTCATACCAATAACATTTATTTTGTTCATATGTTAAATATATATTGTTAGTATGAAACGTAGTATAGAGTAAAGTCGAACCCTTGCATTATATAAAATAGAATAACATAAAAAAATTAATTTCACACTTAACGGTTTAGATGTTCATAATATGTTTAAAAATAGAATTGCTAGAAGTTGCAAGGCTTTTTAACAGTAAATAGCGGCACGGGGAAGAATTAGAAGAGGAGAGCGAAGATGAGTTTGGTGGGTGTTAGTTAATTAGATGTGAAAGAACCGTTGATTCAAATAAATTTGGTATTACATTAAAATTAACTTGAGATTAGATTCGAGAACATGGTGTGTTTCAAGTAATGAGATTGATCAATTAATTTGATGTAAGGGAGCAACTAGAAAACACCAATTTCAAATTAAAGTCATTGTTTTAATGGTTGTTTAGGTATTTGCATAACTCATAACTGATGAGCTACTTTAAATTGTTATAAGCTTTTGGTCAAAACTTTTCAATAAACTATGTTGGGTAATAGTAACGCGAACAAACTATACTTTTTAGAAGAACTCAGTTTTATATTTCTTATAATTAGGTAAGCGAAGCGAGTCTATTATTTATTTTAAGAGTGATATCTATATTTTTTTCATCTTTCATTTAGAATGCACAAAGAGGCTGGAACGAGCTTTGTTCTTTGTTGGAGAGATCGGAGGCAATGACTACAATTATCCTTTCTTTCAAGGCAAGCCTATCAACGAGATTCAGACTTATGTACCTTCTATTGTTGGAGCGATGGCAAATGCAGTTAGAGTAAGTATTTGATTATTTTGAAAGACATGAATCTTAATGTTTAAAGTTGTATAGACGCATTTTTAACAAAAGTACATAACATTTATCTATTTATTATTTATATGTAACAAAAATAGTCTTATAGTGAATATAATTGGAAAGAATGCGGAGCCAGTTTATTTTATTTTGGTGGGGGGGATTTTTAGTATTTCAAATCATTAGTTATATAAAAATCTTCAAAACGTTATGCAACGTTTTATATATTTGAAGATTAATTTTCTCCATAATGTGTTTTGGACATTCAAACTTTTAGATTTTGTAATAGTTAAGGTATAAATGATTTCTTTTTGTGTTATAAGTTCAAAGGGTGTAAGAAATGTAATACGTACACCAGCATACCAATTAAGGCTGCAAATAAGGGGGCTGAACTAAAATAAATTAGCATGGGATGAACTAACACTACAACAGAATTAGGAAAAATGATTAGTTATTAATGATGGGAAAGACTCAAAGTTATTGATGTCACTGGTTATTGTAGGAAGTGATTAAGGCAGGTGCTATTCAAATAGTGGTTCCAGGAAATTTTCCAATTGGATGCATACCTTCCTACCTCACCATGTTCCGTACCAACAATGTTGAGAACTACGACAATATGAAATGCCTGAGAAGCCTGAACGAGTTTGCAATGCTTCATAATAAATATCTACAAGGGGCCCTTGACAAGCTAAGGAGGGAATTTCCTGGTGTTTTCATCGTTTACGCTGATTACTACAATGCATTCCTGTATGTTCTTTGTCATGCTACTTCCCTTGGTGAGTATCTTATTTTCAATCATAACATAGCTGTGAAGAAAGACCCCATGTTTACTGGAAAAATGTTATGTTAAAAATAATAACACTAATATAAATTATGGTGTATTTAGTTAATTGGCAAAGAAAAATTTTCTCAAGAAATTGTGAATTTTCTTTCATTTGGCTGCATAAAGGGGCTTACAAGTTTTCGTTCGATTTCACATCCATAAAGTCCGTGAAGATTTTTATCAACCCCCCACTACTAATTTTTTTCATCCCGGAATGTTTTCCAAAACAAAAAGTCATATTTAATCCAATTTTTTACTGGTTTGCACTTATTTCCCCATTTGTTTCTCATGTACTTTGTTTCTTTGGAAAGTTGCCTTCCTCACTTGAGTTGTTGTCTTAAGATTTCTCCTCAATATCCCTTACCCCTTCTTCACTACCAACTATTAAACATCCATTATTTGTAGATGTAATTTGGGTTTATATCTCAAGATACCATTTGTAGATTCAACTAAATGAATAAAGGAAAATACTTATGTCAATATGTATTCCCTAAAGCTATGGTTTTATAAAATAAATTCCAAGGAAAAAAATCAAGTATAAATGGAGAAGGAAAATGAGCGAGTGAGGAAAAATGTCAAAATTAAATCTTATGTACATGTTGGATATAGCCCACTTGGTCGCATCCAACTTGTAGAAGTAAAACTTGTGTTACATAAGAACCTTTTGGTCACTTAAAGTCTCATGTTGTTATTTATTAAAAAAAAAAAAAAAAAATACTAGGCAACCCAGTGAGGTGAGGTGAGGTGACTTGATTCGTAGAAGATGATGGATTCTTTGAGACACGATCAAAGTGTATTTTGAAGTCTAAGATGCCACCACGGTGAACCATCACCTAAAATCACCCTGGTTCCTAGTTTGGTTGCCTAGAATAACTATATAAATCATTAAAATGCTAATGCCATAAATATGCATGATGCCTCTCTACTATAAAAAGTAATTAAAATGCATTTTGCATCGGATTATGTGAAATGCACATTTTTATTCCTCTATTAAATAGTTAATATTTTTAATATTGAAGAATACTAATTAGTAACTATTGTTGTGACTTTGATTAGGATTTGACAAAGCTTCATTGTTGAGAGCTTGTTGTGGAAATGGAGGAGAGTACAACTATAATAGCAGCAAGGTGTGTGGAAGTGCAGGGGTGAAATCATGTCCTAACCCTGATCAACACATATCTTGGGATGGTATTCATCTCACCCAAGAGGCTTATAAACACATGTCAGATTGGCTTCTCGCTCACATTCTTCCCAAATCCAATCAGGATCTCTATAGAAAGCTTGCTGTGGATTAGAGGAGAATATAACTACAGTAGTATCCCATGTCCTAACCCAGTTCAATGTATCTCCTAAAATGGTATGCATCTCATCAAGAAGCATCATCATCATCAATATTATATCTCATCTGAGTGACAACTAATCATTCGACAACTATGCGAAAAGTCACAAGTTGTAACTAAATCTCTATCTCCAAATATAAAGAATTTCCTAAAATTTTACACCATTTAAACAATTCCCAATTTTTCCTCAAAATATTTTTCTCTCTCCTAACATACCTTAAAATTCGCGTTGTGTAACTTTTTCAAAGATTAAAAAATCAGCTACAATTTAGTTCAGATTTTCAATTTCCTCCAAGTGTGAGTCACTTTTCCATTAACTGAAATATAATATAAAAATTATTTACAACAATGTTCACTGAATTGTGTTATCTTTTTAAAGATATTTAATAGTTTACCAGGTCATAAATACTTGTGAAGAAAATCTTAGGTCCTGTAAGTTTATTGGAATGGTTGCTACCATGACGACTTTTTTTAATTCTTTCCCCATTATTGATTTTTTTTAACAGAAAATTAGAATGAGCAAAAATCTTTCTAGGATATGAAGATTTGGAGAGAGAAAATAATTGAGAGAAAATAGAATTAATATTCTTTATATTTGGGTAAATCTCAGTCATCTTTTATATCCCACTTAGTACACCATTCTGATTTGTATTATAGACTAGGGTATTTTCCGTATCGTTGGCACGATAAAAGTTTAACATGATAAAAAAAAAATTATTCTGCTTTAAATATCTAGATAAATAAATATCAAAATATTGGGTATGAGAATCGAACCCATGCACTCTTGGTGCTTTGAGTTCTATACGATCCGTTAGATTTTTATATTGGGTAAATCTCAGTCGTCTTTTATCTATAACCTCAAACACCATCCTGATTTGGAATATAGACTAAGGTATTCCCCGTGCCGTTGGTTCTACTGTATGATATTAAATATTTTCATCGCGGTTTATCTTTCGCAATGTCTCTCATGAATTTTAATGCATTGAAAAATCTTCCGGTATGCCTCTGAGGATTTTAGCTCAATATGCTATTAGCATCTGGTACATATGCTTAAACTAAACCATAATTAAAAAAGGGATTAAAAAGCTTACATATCCCTTTGATGTGTATTTAAAAATTTACGTAAATGAAACAAAGTGAAAAAATGAACATTTTTTGGTACTTGAGACTATTCGCATGACCATTCAACTTCTCATATTTTTTGGGGAATTTTTACAATTGCCCGTGTTTCTTAACATTTAATGAAAATTGATGTGTCCACAAATCGTCCTCTTGTGAGTTCGACCTACAAAATAGATGTTAGACTGCCAAGAACCACTTTTGATGGCCGAAGGCATTCCGATGCTTAAGTCAGCAACTCTGTTTGAAGAATGAAGTAAATCTGGACAAAACTCAATTAAAGTTGCATATATGTGTTGAATGTTCCTTTTACCTTTTATAATGGTCGCGGTTAATTTTTTGCGTGACTTAAGCGTGTGAGGCACAACAGAAAGAGATGTTTCTCGTAACAGTCTCATCCTTGATGGAGATGCGTCCGTGGAGGCGTAACTCCCCCCACGACTTTTTTTGGTGCAACGTTCATCTTCTTTATGAAAGAACTCGTATTGGGCCTGAATTTGGGCTTTGATTCCTTTGGGCCTGAATTCGGGCTTTGATTATACTTCTTATAGTGGGCCTCTGTGGTTGGTTTCATTCTTCTAGGGTTTTTCGAGCTGGTCCAGTAGATGGGGCGCTAGATCCTTGCGATGGATGATCTCTGCCACATTTATAGCCACGATGAGCATTAGCTACTCCCCCTTGGTTAGTGGGTATGCTCATGTATTTACTAACTGTGTGGCGGGTTTTTTTTTTGCGTTCAACATTATGACACATTTAGTGCTCTTAATATCTGTTGCTACTGTTGTCTCTCCGATGTTTCATCTGCCTGGTCGTTTTAGCGTGATTTCTAGGGTTTCGTGCGACTGTCATATTTTGCGTCCATTTCTTCCAATTACTTCAGGTTTCGCAAAAATCTGATTCTGCAGTCATTCTGGGAGCCTAAGAAAGGGGAGTTGTCATTTTCATTGGAAGAACAAGAATTTTGTAGTCGATTTGGCGATTTTCCTCGAGTCTCAGTGGAAGATTTCCTTACTACGGATTTCATTATCCCTAGTGGCTTATATTCGTCGGGTGAAGTGGGTCGCGCAGAGCCTACTGTTGGTCGCGCCTTGGAGGTGATTGTGCGCGCATTGGTGATGTGGATGTCGGCAGCAAAGAGGGTTATGTTCATAAGCCTGTAGGTCGAATTACTTATGTCGATGCCCGAGGTTTCGGGAGTACCGGCTCGATTGTAAGGAAAAGAAAGGTTCCTAGGCCTCCCAACCCTTCCAAGATGTTGGTCGTCAGTTCTGGCCGTGTTTCGAAAAGGAAGAAACTCGCATCGTCAGTTCTTGATGCTGCTAGGGATCCTTCTCATCTTGCCTCTCTCCGAAAAAGAGGTCGTGGTTCAAAGGACGACTCTTCTGCTCGAAATGACGAGGAAGTAAATCGAGTTCTTAAAAAGAGTAAGAAGGAGGTTTCTCGTCCTCTAGATGACCACAAGAAAAGTCTTGTTGCCTCTTACGGTTTGCCCATTTCCGTTGGCCTGATGATTATGACTTTCGCATTATTGAAAACAAAATGTTTCAACTTGGTCTTTGGCAGTCTGAGAATCCATAGGGTACTAAGACCTTGGATGACTTCGAGTACGATATGATAATGGAGGATTGAGTTGTTACTTGAGCTTGGGACATCAAACTCCATGTTTCTTCTGTGGTGGTTGGGACCTCGGGATCGCCTGCTACTCCCTCCGCTTCTCGTCCTATTTTGACTACGCCCTAGGAATTCTTCTTGCCTTTCGCGGTTGATGTGCAGGACAACGCTCGCAACCTCATTGGCGGTTGTCATGGGTGGTTGGCTAATAGGGACTCTTATGCCTGTACGCCCACCACGTTGTCGTATTGATGAGGGTCTCCAAAACCTTATGGAAGGGATGACTCACCTTACTTGTGCGGTCGTGACGGGGTCGGATTGTAAAGTTGCTCGTGATCAGGTGGCGCTCAATGAGAAGAAGCTGGCAAGACATATCCTAGTCCTTTCTCATGTTTTTCGCTGATTCGATTCATTGAAGAGGTAGTGCATAGAGTATGCAAGTGCTGCAGATTCTGCACGGACGTCGTTGAGGGAATTCTAGGTCGTTCGTGACACGTTTGTTTCTAACCTCGAAACGTCCGAAGTTGAATTAGGTAAGTTGCGGTCCCATCTGGATGCTGCTGAGAAAGAGTTGTCCGACCGAAAAGCTAAATGTGACGAGGCCATTCGTTCTGCTGAGGAATGTTCTGCCAGTCTTAAGGCTTTTGTGACTCGAATCGCTCAACTGAATTCCGAGTTTGTTGAGACCAAGTTTGCGGTTTCCGCTAGACTTGTGGCCATTGACAGAGAATTGGCGTCAACCCGAGCTGAGCCATCATCTGTTACTGAAAGGCTGAAGGCAGCATAGGTTACGAATTAGAAAAGAATGGTTGATGGTCGCCACGATTTCTTATATTTCCTGGAGAATCCGATATCGTTGCTTCATTGAGCAAGAATTCGATGACGTCAAAGAAGTCGTTCCTGATTCACTGGGTGATCCGGTTGTTGGAGAACCTTCTCAGCACGTGTCTGAGCCCACACCACCTAGAGATGCTGCTGATGTCGATGTTTTTTCTTAATTGTTTCTTTTGATTCTCTTGTAACCTCATTTTCTAGAAGATTAATGAAAATTTTATATTTCGCATTTATTGTGTCCAGTATGTCTAGCTTATTAGCTTTTTATTTACAACATTTTTGGCAGATTGCTGACTTGTTTATCCAAACTTTTACGAATGGCTTCGATGTTCAACATTCTAGTCGTGTAGAAGATTTTTTACGAAATTTGATTCTATATTTGGATTACGAAGTCATACATTATAGTCGATGAGAAAAATTATGGCTCTTACGTCCTAATACTTTATTACTTCGTGGTTGATCATGCCAGAAGTTTTTGTTTTTATGCCTGACTCGTTCGTCCGATACATATATTTGCATTTGCTTGATACTCTAGCCGTGCTGAGTATTTTCACGAGTCGGGTTTTTAATCTGACTTCCTTGTCTTGACTGAATTCTTGTCGTTTTGAATTCGAGAGCGAAAAAGTTCATTGATAATATCTTTTCAAGTGCTCTACATTCCATGGCCAAGGTAGCTTTTCGCCATCTTTGTTTTCCAACCAGTATGTTCCTGATCTGGTGATCTTTATTACTCTGTATGGTCCTTCCCAATTTGGGTTTAGTTTGCCTGCACCAGGTTCCTTTGTGTTGAGTTGGACTTTTCGTAGTACCCAGTCACCAATGTTAAAAATGTGGATTCGCACCCTCTTGTTGTAGTATCCGACCATACGTTGCTGGTATGTTGTTGTTTTGATAGAGGTTGTGTCTCGCTTATCCACGAGGAAGTCTTGCTCGACTCTCAGTGCTTCGACGTTGTCCTCAGCGCGGAATTCTTAGGTTTGGAATGTTGGCATACAGATATCTGTGGGTATCATTGTTTCGGATCCGTATGCAAGGGCCAAAGGTGTTTCTCCCGTCGGAGTTCATTTTGTTGTTCTGTATGCCCAAAGGACGCCAGGTAACTTGGATGTCCACAATCCTTTTGCTGCCTCGAGCCTTCTTTTGATTTCTTCCAAGATTGCCCTGTTGGTGACTTCGGCTTACCCGTTTGCCTGTGGATGAGCAGGTGCAGAAATTGTTGCTGAATATTCAAGTTTTTGCATAGCTCCTTGACCTTCTTGCCTTCGAATTGCTTCCCATTGTCTGTGACAATTACCCTTGGGATCCCGAATATGCATATAATGTCTTTCCAAAGAAACTTCTCGACTTGGGCTTCTCCTATCTTCGTAAGGGCCCTATTTTTACCAACTCAGTGAAGTAATCTACCTCTAGGAGAAGAAACTTCTTCTTATCGGATGCGGGGAGTGGTCTTACGATGTCCATTATCCATTGTGCGAATGGCCAGGGCTACTCATCGGGACCAGGTTCTATCCCGGCATGTGAGTGTACAGGGCAAATCTTTTGCATTTGTCACACTTGCGAACGAGCTTTTGAGCATCTGTTTGCATCGTTGGCTAGTAATAATCCAGTATGAGCGCTTTATGGGCCAACATTCTTCCCCCTGGCTGATTTCCGCATGTACCGTGGTGGATCTCTTGCAGAACATATTCAACATCTTCTGGTGAAATGCACTTTAGCAACAGCTCGTGGCAGACCTTCTGTAGAGTTTGTCATTGATCACTGTGTATCTTGCTGCCCGATTTTGTAATTTTCGAGCTTCCATCTTACTTGTTGGGAGTTTTTCTAAGATTGGAGTTGTCCAATTGTTTTCTTGATTTGCGATGCATGTTTTTTCCACTTGGTTTTCTAGTGTGGAGTTTCCTTGCATCATGATGAGCGAATTATCATTGTCCATAGTTGTCGATTCATTCTTTGCTAGTTCACCGACTCTTTTGTTCTCCGCCCTTGCGCACCGTTGAATGATTGCATCCCATAAGCCTTCTACTAGCTCAGTGGTTTTCTGGTGGTAAGCTTTCATTCGGGAATCTTTGACTTGAAACTCGTTGTTTAGTTGATTGACCACCAGCTTTTAATCAATAAAGACGCTAATGTCTTTTATTCCCAAGTGTTTTGCTAATTGTAGCCCTACTATCACAGCTTCGTACCCGGCTTCGTTGTTAAAGGCTTTAAAGTTGAATTTTATCACTTTATCCAATGCGATGTTTTCCGAGTTGTAAAGGATTAGTCCAGCTCCACTTCCCGCCTCGTTGGATGTTCCATCACAGAGGAGGATCCATCTGTCCATGATTTGTTTGGATTGTTCTTCGCTCTTGCTTTCCCTATGTTGATTGTTGCTTCTTGTGAATTCAGTGATGAAATCTGCTAGTGCCTGAGCTTTGATAGTGGTTCTGGGGGCATAGCTGATATCAAATTGTTCAAGTTTTAAAACCCATTTCACCATTCTCCCCAATGAATCTGGTTTGTGCAATATCGACCGAAACGACTATTCGGTCATAACCGTGATTAGGTGTGCTTGGAAGTATGGTCGTAGTTTTCTTGACGACACGATCAGGGCGAGTGCCAATTTCTCTAGGGTTGGATAATTAATATCTGCATCTTCAAATGTATTGCCGATGTAGTATAATGGTTTTTGAATGCCTTTTTCTTCCCGTAGTAACACTGATCTTACTGCGTGGTTGGACACAGATAGATATAGATACAATGTTTCCCCCGTGTTCGGCTTCGTTAGTAGCTCTGTGCTCCCCATATATGTTTTTAGGCTTTGAAAAGCTTCCTTGCATTCTGCATTTCACTCGAATGTCTTGTTTCCCTTCAAAATTTTGAAGAAAGTCAGATATTTGTCAGATGAACTTGTTCAGGGTTGCTATTCTTCCATTAAGACTTTGTACACCTTTTATGTTTATTGGTGACTGCATGTTAAGAAGCACTTGTATTTGCTTTGGATCGGCATCAATTCCTCTTTGGTTGACTATGTATCCGTCGAATTTCCCTGAATCTACTCCAAAGGTGCACCTCTCCGAATTCAGTTTCATCTTTTGCTTTCGCAGTTTGGGGAAGGTTTGTTCAAGATTTGTGATGTGGTCTACTCGACGCGGGCTTTTAACAAGCATGTCGTCGATGTAAACCTCCATCGTTTTTCCAATTTGATCTTTGAACATTTTGTTCACCAGCCGTTGGTACGTTGCTCCCCGTTATTTAATCCGAAGGGCATTTCCTGATAACAACATGTTCCCATTTCCTTTATAAAAGACTTTTCTTGGTCGAGAGGGTACATCTGTATCTGATTATACCCGGAGTATGCATCCATGAAGCTCAACAGCTCGTGCTCGGTGGTTGCATCAACTATTTGATATATTCGTGGAATTGGAAAATTGTCTTTAGAGCAGGCTTTGTTCAGATTGGTGTAGTCAACACATACCTCCATTTGCCGTTATTCTTATTTACTAGCACCATGTTTTCCAACCAGTCTGGGTAGTGAGCTTCTCTTATCATCCCGGCATTAAGTATGCAGTACACTTCCTTGTTTATTGCCTGATTACATTCAGGAGTCGCTGGCCTTTTTTTTGTCAAACGGCTTCTTGTCTGGGTCTACTTGTAATCTGTGAGAGATGACGGATGGATTTATTCCTACCATATCTTTCATTGTCCATGCAAAAACATCTTGGTTATCCTTCAACATTTGAATTAGATCCTCGGCGAGTTCGGGATAGATATTTGTGCCAATCTAGACTACTTTCTCCGCCTCGTTGTCTAGGTAGACTACGATCGTTTCTTCTTTTGGTTGTTCGGTGTTAGGTCGATTTCGTGGGCTGGTTGGAGACATATCATTGTCCGAAAAGTTTGAATTCCTCTGGCCAAGTTGCAGTGAGAGCTCCTCCAGTCGTTGCAGTAATTGCTATTTATAGGGAGTCTTTATTGTTGCGAAATGACACTCATGAGCTGCTGGTTAATCTCCTTTGATTCTCCCAATACCATTGTCAGTATTGTATTTTAAGCATTGGTACATAGTAGAGGAAATCACGTCCATTTTGTGTATCCGAAGTTTTCCGAGTAGCATGTTGTACGCAGAATGAGCATCAACGACAAGGAAGTTTGTCAATAATACTCGTTGCTTTCATGGTTCTCCTGCTTCGACCGGTCGTTGAATCATCCCCAATGGACGACATTGTTCATCGCTGAAACCCACCATAGGTTGATCACTATGTGAGAGCATCTCATTAGTGAATCGCATCCTTCGAAAAAGCTATAAGGTATAGGAGGTTGGCCGAGCTGCCGGTGTCGAGCAACAACTTCTTGATTTCACATCTAACTATCATGACCGAGATTACTACGACATCATTGTGCAAGAAATTAACCACGTCTGCATCTTCGTTTGAGAAGGTTAGAGTCATCTGCATCATTTTTGCGCGTTGTGCTGACGGTTATTGGTAACTGATCTTTGCTCGCAGGTCTCTGACTACTCGCTTTCGAAATCGGTTGGATTGTTCTTTTTCTCCAGTTGCACCATGCAAGACGTATATTGTCTCATTTGGTCGTTCCTCCGAGGTGATTGATTCGTCCTCAAGTGTGATGAATTCTCTGAGTCGTCCTTCTTTGACGTGACATTCGATCTCATCTTTTAGACTATGACAGTCTACGGTATCGTGGTCATAGTCATTGTGGAAGAGATAGTGTTTGCTCTTGATCTCCTATCATTTTTTGTGGTCATTTGACATTTTCCCTTCCTACTATAGCTTTAAAGACCTCGCTATCAAGATCGTGAATGATTTCTTTGCTTGTTTCCATCTGGGCTTCTTCGGTTGTAGTTTTCCAAACTTTCTTTGGTTAAATTTGGAACTATTATTGACCTGGTGTCTCTTAAGATGGGTGAGATCTTCTCGTGGTTTGTTGCCCTCTAGGTCTCGAATGAGTCTATCCACCATTTTGATTACGTGGTGCACCTGAGCCATGAACATCTTTACTCGGGTGTCCGAGGGGATTCCCCAAAATGTCAATGACGTCTGAATTGTTACCTGTTGAAGTTCTCTTCTTTCCGGCACAATTGATTCGACAGTTGTCGATGGATCAATATTAGGTGACATGTCGTATTGTTCACTACCAGGTTGAGGATTTGTAGAGCGTCCCATTAACTTTGATAGTTGTTTGATTGTTAACCAGATTTTGGTGAACTTTGTCACTGTGGATCTTCTTTTTTATAAAGGAAACTCGTCGTTCCCCATGGACGGTGCCAAACTAATGCGTCCAAAAATCGTCATCCCGTGACTTTGACCTGCAAAACAAATGTTAGACTGTCAAGGACCACTTTTTTGGTGGCCGAAGGCACTCGAATGCTTAAGTCAGCAACTCTGTTTGAAAAATAAAGTAAATCTGGACAAAACTCAATTAAAGTTGCATACCTGTGTCAAGTGTTCCCTTTACCTTTTATTATGGTCGTGGTTAATTCTCTGTGTGACTTAAGCATGTGAGGTGCAACGAAATGAGATATTACTCGTAACATTCTCCTCCTTGATGAAGATGCGTCCGTGGAGGCGTAACTCTCTCCATGACTCTTTTTTGGTGTAACGTTCATATTCTTTATGAGAGAACTCGTGTTGGGCCTGGATTTGGTTCAGGCCTGGATACTGACTTTGATCATAGCTTCTTGTAGTGGGCCTTTGTGGTTGGCTTCATTCTTCTTGGGTTTTTCAAGCTGACCCAGTAGATGGGACGTCAGATCCTCGAATGGAGTTTTTTGCCACATGTATGCCGCGATGATCGGTCTATTTTGATGTATCATCAAAACGCAGCCACAAAATCCATCTAACCAGATGGCAATAATGTGTTTGAAACACGTAACTCATAGATTTAAAATATGAAAGATTCGTAGAGATTATTAGGCTAGAGGCATGGGAAAAGGAAAATAACAAGTCGTGCAAGACGTGCAATGCGTGGTAAACATATATGAACTGCTCCATGGAGAAAATTAATTGATACATTTGTCCTCCATATAAAACTCAAATAAATAAGAATAATTGAGGAAAGAATTTAGCATGAGCTCATTTATTCAAATAATAATTAGATGTTACAATTAAAAAGTTTATCTAATAATTAGATATTACCATAAAAAAGTTTATTTCATAAATATATATTGTCATTCAAAAAATGTGTCACTAATCATACCCAAGGTTGCGACACATGTACCATTGCCACTAAACATATTTTTTTAATATCTGTCGTAGCATTCATCTTTTTAATATCCATTGTGGCATTATCTCAACAACAAATATTTGGTGTTTCTGAATGGTAGCTTAAACTAAATTAATCACAATTTTTGTAGAATTTTGACAGTCTACCTTGTAAATTTGAATGTGTAATTCATCAAATAAATAAATATACAAAATGAACCACTATAATATTACTCCACATGCTATATGTTTGAGTAAGATAAATAAATAAATTAATAAATATACTTACATGTCTAATCACCACCATCAACATTTGACGAAAAATAAATAAATATGTTGGGTATGGGAATCAACCCATACACTCTTATTGGGGATTGATTGAAGGTAAGACATAAATATTATCTTTAAGTCCCAACTATTAGATCTTCATGTGTGGATAAATCTCAACCGTCTTTTATTTCCCAAATAGTGAAACACCCTTCTAATTCATTGATTAATTCTAGGGTATTCCCTGTGTCATTGGCACAATAAAAGTTTAACAAGATAAATAGAGTATTCTACTTTAAATATCAAGATAAATAAATATCAAAATGTTGGGTATAGTAATCGAACCCAAACACTCTTATTGGGGATTGATTGAAGGTAAGACATAAAGGCTAACTTTAAGTCTCAACCATTAGATGAAATGAATCTCAACCATGAACTATGTTTATCTACAAACTTATCTCTTGGTGCTTTAAGTTTTGTGTGATCCGTTAGATTATTATATTTTGGTAAATCTCAGTCGTGTTTTATCTCCAACTTCAAACACCATTTTGATTTGGAATATAGACTAGGGTATTTTTCGTGTCGTTGGCCGATAAAAGTTTAAAAATTTTCAAAATATGATCACCCTTGAGTTTTCAACACCACCATCATCAACAATTGAAGAAAAAAATATATAAAAAAATGTGGGGTATGGGAATCGAACCCATTCACTCTTGGTGCTTTGAGTTCTATGTGATCCGTGAGATTCACATATTTGGTTAAATCTCAACAGTTTTCCCATGCACTCTTGTTACTTTAAGTTCTATATGATCCATTAGATTCTTATATTTGGGTAAATCTCAGCCGTCTTTTATCTCCAACCTCAAACACCATCCTGATTTGTAATATAGACTAGGGTATTCTCTATGACGTTAGCACGATAAAAGTTTAAAACTTGTCAAAATATGATCACCCTTGAGTTTTCAACACCACCATCATCAATAATTGAAGAAAATAAATAAATATAAAAAATATTGGGTATGAGAATCGAACTCATGCATTATTGGTGCTTTGAGTTCTGTGCGACCTGTTTGATTGATATATTTGGTTAAATCTCAACCGTTTTTTAGCTCCCACCCCTAACAACATCCTATTTTGTGTATATAACTAGGGTATTCCCCGTGTCGTTGGCACGATAAAAGTTTAAAACTTGTCAAAACATGATGACCCTTAAGTTTTCATCCTTCATACTTACATGCCTAATAACCACCATCAACAATTGTATAAAAATAAATAAATATCAAAATGTTGGGTATGGGAATCAAACACATGCACTCTTTAAGTCATAAAGGTTAACTTTAAATCCCAACCATTAGATTTTTATATTTGGAAAAATCTCAGTCGTCTTTTATCTCCAACCCCAAACAACATTTTGATTTGTAATATAGACTAGGGTATTCTTCGTGCCATTGGCACGATAAAGTTTAACATGATAAATAGAGTTTAGTCCACTTTAAATATCGAAAATAAAAAATATCAAAATTTTGGGTATAAGAATCGAACCCATGCACTCTTGATGCTTTAAGTTCTATGTTATCCATTAGATTATTATAGTTGGATAAATCTCAACCGTCTTTTAACATGATAAATAAAGTTTATTCTACTTGATTTTTCGAGCATTGACACCCCATCATATTTTGTCAAAACTTGATTAAGCCAATATATTATTGACCACCCTTAAGTTTTCATCCTTCATACTTACATGCCTAATCACCACCATCAACAATTGAAGAAAAATAAATATTAAAATGTTGGGTATGAGAATCGAACCCATGCACTATTTGTGCTTTAAGTTCTATGTGATCTGTTAGATTCATATATTTGGTTAACTCTCAGTTGTCTTTTATATCCCACCCCAAACAATATCCTGATTTGTATATATAACTATGGTATTCTCTGTGCCGTTGGCACGATAAACGTTTAAGCTAATATATTGATTACATGCCAAATCACCACTATCAACAATTGAAGAAAAATAAATAAATATCAAAATGTTTGGTATGGGAATTGAACCCATGCACTCTTTGTGCTTTAAGTTCTATGTGATCCTTTAGATTCATATATTTGGTTAAATCTCAGCCGTATTTTATCCCCCACCCAAACATCATCATGTTTTGTATATATAATAACTAGGGTATTCCCCGTGCCGTTGGCACGATAAAAGTTTAAAACTTGTCAAAATATGATCACCTTGAGTTTTCAAAAACACCATCATCAACAATTGAAGAAAAATAAATAATAAAAACATTGGATATGGGAATCAAACCCATGCACTCTTGGCACTTTAATGTTTTATGTGATCCGTTAGATTAATATATTTGGTTAAATCTCAGCCGTCTTTTATCTCTTACCCCAAACACCATCCTGTTTTGTATATATAATATATAACTAGGGTAATCCCCGTGCCGTTGGCACGACAAAAATGTAACATGATAAACAGAGTTTAGTCTACTTTAAATATCAAGATAAATAATTATCGAAATATTAGGTATGGGAATCGAACCCATGCACTTTTGGTGCTTTAAGTTTTATGTGATCCGTTAGATTCTTATATTTGGATAAATCTCAACCGTCTTTTATCTCCCACCCCAAACACCGTCATGTTTTGTAAGATAGACTAGGGTAATCCTCGTGTCGTTGGCACGATAAAATTTAACATGATAAATAGAGTTTAGTCTACTTTAAATATCAAGATAAATATCAAAATGTTAGGTATGAGAATCGAACTCATGCACTCTTGATGCTTTAAGTTGTATGTGATCCGTTAGATTCTAATATTTGGATAAATCTCAGCCGTCTTTTATCTCCCACCCCAAACACCGTCCTTTTTTGTAAGATAGACTAGGATATTCCCCGTGTCGTTGGCACGATAAAAGTTTAATATGATAAATAGTAATTTAATATGATAAATAGAGTTTACTATACTTTAAATATCAAGATAAATAATCAAAATATTGGGTATGAGAATCAAACTCACGCACTCTTATTGGGAATTGATTGAAGGTAAGACATAAATACTAACTTTAAGTCTCAACTATTAAATAAAACGAATATCAACCATGAACAATGTTTATCTACAAATTTATTACTTGGTGCTTTAAGTTTAATACTTGTCAAAACATGATCACCCTTAAGTTTTCATTCTTCATACTTACATGCATAATCATCACATCAACAATTGAAGCAAAATAAATAAATATCAAAATGTTGGGTATGGGAATCGACCCATGCACTCTTGGTGCTTTAAGTTCTATGTGATCTGTTAGATTCTTATATTTGGATAAATCTCATCCGTCTTTCATCTCCCATCCCAAACACCATCCTGTTTTGTATATATAACTAGTGTATTCCCCGTGTCGTTGGCACTACCGTACGGTGTTAACTATTTTCATCGTGGCATATCTTTGTATCGTGTTTCTCATGGCTTTAATTGTGTTGAAAAATCACTCGGCCGCTCTAAGAATTTTAGGTAAATATGTTATTAACTTCTGGTACATGGGCTTAAACTAAACCATAATAATAATAAAAATGAATAAAAACTTTTTCATTAAAAAAAAGTTGCCTAATAAATATATATTGTCGTTCAAGACACGTGTCACTAATCATACCCCAAGGTTGCGGCACATGTACCATTACCACTAAACATGTTTATTTAATATATGTCATGTCAATCATATTTTTAATATCCATTGCGGCATTATCTCAATCACAACTATTTGGTGTTTCTGTAATGGTAGCTTAAACTAAATTAATTACAATATTTTTGTTGAATTTTAACAGTCCATCTTGTTTTAAAATATTTTCCCAATACTAAAATTTATCGTACCTCATAAATTTGCATTTGTAATTCATCAAAAGGGTATAAAACACAATAAACCACTATAACATTACTCCACATGCTAAATTTTTTAGTAGGCAACAAAACATTAAAAAAAAAAAAATTCAGAATTTTGACAGAGTTTACTTTGTTTTCTTAATTTTTTTTTCCAATACTAAACCTTGCCATACACAATAATATTGCATTTTTCATTCTTAAAATGCAAATATATAAAATGAACTACTACAACATTGTTCCACATGCTAAATGTTTGAGTAGACAACAAAATTTTGACAAAGTCTACTATAGTACTTCCAGAGTAGCACATTTTGTATGCAAATGTAAATCACATTGTGTACATGCTTAACATTGAAGTCCCATTTTATGCATATGTAAATCACACTGTATACAAATGTATACAAATATATGCTAGGATATTCAACACTGTATTCTAATGTATGCTAGGAATATTCTAACATTGAAGTCTTACTGTACATGTCGATAAATCACAATATTCTTGTCAATAAATCCCATTGTACATGTTAATAAAAAAAACAAAACTGAATCATAGCATGAGTATGCAAATGTTAATAAAAAAAATTAAAATAAGAGCTCTATAATATTTCAATAAAACGTTGTTGATTTCATTCCAATTGATCTAACCATCCCATTGTACATGCTTGAGAGAGATTTCAAACTTGGGAGAGAATGCTTGATCGAATGCTTGAGAAAGAGCTGCCTGTAAGAGTTGATTGTGAGATTGAGAGAGGATTGTGAGTGGGAGAGTGGGTTGGTTGCTTCATATTGAGTGTTGGTTGCTTTTTATGGGCCACTAGATGTGTTAGCCTAAAAGAATCTGAGTCGTCTTTTATCTTCCACCCAAAACACCGTCTTGTTTTGTAAGATAATTGAACAAAAGCCAATCGAATAAATAGTAAAATGTGATTTATTGACGTGTTTTTTGATAGTTATATGTTTAAACATTAAATTTTTATCGTGCCAGCGGCACAGGGAATACAACGTGATGCATTCCGGGTAAATGAAGAGCCAATCGAACAACTGTCGGATTTTCTTCATGTAAAAAATGCTCAAATATTCGCCAAGCAACTTCAGGTGGTCCAATATATCGAGCATCAAGATATTGATTTATCTCATCTATTCCGCCCAATACCATTGTTGTTCTGTCATGGCCTTTGAAGATGTACTTGTGTATGTATTTAACACAACGTATTCCATCACATACTTCGACATTAATATGACAATCAAACATTCTTGAAAGATATGGATTGTATGGCACAACATCCCTATTATCAACTTCTTGCCCCTTGACATTGATATACACTTTACCAGTATTACGACGTCGATAAACAAGATATCCGTCTTGGTCCATTGTAGGGCTGAAAACCGAACCGAAGGTTCGTTTTTTCACCTAAACCGTGAATCGAACCGACTTAGGTCGGTTTTAAAATTTTCAAACCGAAACCAAACCGACCATTAACAAAACCGATCCGAAACCGAACCGATTCTAATTTATGCAAACCGTAACCGAACCAAACCGACTAAAATCGAACCAAAACTGAAATAAAACCTAACCGACTGACTATTTTAATCCTATTGTATTATTTATATATAAAATATATATTATTTATTATATATATTCGGTTGGTTCGGTTTGGTCAGTTAAAATCACATAGAAATCGAAAATCGAACCGACCACTTCGGTTTTGAATTTTTTGAAACCGAAACCGATCCGAACCGAATTTGAACCGAACCAATCGGTTCGGTTTAGATCGGGTCGATCGGTTTAATCGGTTTGATCGGTTTTTTGTTCAGCCCTATTCCATTGTCGTTGTTTCTACAAAATCATGTGGGTATCTCTTTGTGCATCTTCTATTTTCCATACACGGTGATTGAAAATTTCTATTACCACACGATCCATGTATTATACAATTTTTTATGGTTTGAAAAAGCATTGGGTCTTCATTTGGGTCGGGAAATTCAATAAACACAATTCTGTCAATCTGAGCAACAGTGTGAATCTTGTCCGATTGTTGAAGGAATATAAGTGTGTGCATATGTGGAAGCCCGCGTTTCTGAAGATCAATTGTAAAAACATGAGCAACCGCAACACCGAAAATATGTTTTTTCTTAATCTCATTCATCAGGCATCTTCTTTTCAATTCAAATACGCGAGCTACTAATCAGGACGATCAGTAGCCTTCTGATTCGGTAAGAGAGCATCTGTAATCTCCGGCCAATTTAGATTAGTTGTCATGGTGAGAAAAATATCAGGATGATAATTATAACGTCTGACCATTGAATCCTGAAATATCTCAAACATATGTCTTGGACTACCAGAATAGGACGAAGGCAAAATAAATTGTTTTCCAACTTGATCTGGAAGTAACCTTTCTGGTCCAGTATCAGTAAGATCTCCATAAAGGTCCGCCCTAAGTTTTGTCTGATTATTCCTTACATATGTCAAACGACTATGCTCAGTTGCGGCCCAAGCATACACCAAAAACTCTTGAAATAGTTTTCATGCTTTCAAAATTGTTGAATACTCTGTAGGTTGTTCGAACAAACGATAACTATAAAATTCCATTTGAATAAGTCGATTGATTGATAGAATATCATTTACAACATCTCACTGAGTTAATTCAGGCTCCCAACCAAGCTCACCACGTGGAAATAACAACACATAATGAAGTGGTAAGTAAGCCGGGTGACATTCACTAATTTGCATCAACTCTTTATTCCGTCGCAGGTGTATAACAATATCTCTCATTCCATTCATTTCCAACCCATCCTCTGGTAAAATAACAACTATCTCATCTGCAGAAGGCAAATTATAAAGTCGTTTGTGTTTTACCGCGCTATAATGTAAATAAGCAGATACATTTTGTTCAGCTGAATTTGATGAATTTAAGATTTCATATGCCTAATGATAATTTTCTGAAAACAGATTATATTGCAACAAAGTATCTTGGATGGTTTTAAGAACGTCAGACCTTAAGTGTGGATTTCGGCGACTGCGAGCATGTAACGCAGAATCGGGATCGTAAATATAAAGTTGAGAATAAATTGGTTGTTGCCCTTGTGGAGGTATTAAAGACCCTATATAGTGTCGTAACTCTCTGTGAATAGTAAAACTTGAAGGACCCCTTCCATTAAGAATTCTTGGTTCCATTGTACATCCGAGACTCATAAATGCATTAGTTGCATTATATTCACGAATATTTCTCCTAAAACACTTTGATCTAACATCATTTCCATCGTACAATAATTGAAGCAGTGTTGGAGGAGTAGACAATAAAGGTAGTTTAACCTTTCCTTGTAAACAACATGTTCCAAAAAATGAATTCTTGAAACTTGATTTAACAAATTTCTCATATTTCTAGTGTAGTGCTAAGCAATGACGACAAAGAACATCCATTCTCCCTAAGAAGTTACATGTTTCACGTTGGTTAAGATTCAGATCTATTTCATTTCTGGAATCCAAGCTATCATCACTGGAAGAGTTATCCCAAGTAAGGGGTTGACATACTGGAGTTGGCCTAAATGTAATTTTACATATTTAAATGAGTTAGTAATTGTAGCACTTACATTCATGTAATAATTATATTATTTAACATTGAAATAAAGTTAGAATTTACAAGTTTTTTGAGGCATTTGCTGATCCACAGTTTTTTGTTGTTGTGTCCTGAACCACTTGATGTAATTCCAAAATTGATAAGTTCTTCACCCATGTTTAGAGGAGGAATAGTATTGGAAAAATTATTTTTTGATTTTCTTGGACGCTTATTCGAAACATTGTTCGAATTGGGTGTGAAAGAAGATAAGTTCTTCACCCATATTCTCCCTTTCACGACGTAAGCGTTGTGCTAACATACGCTTAGAAATAAAATTCTCCTTATCAACGTTGTTATCCTAATAGATTTAAAAAAAAAAAAAAAGTTATTACAACAGTAATGCATTTAACATCTAAAGGAAAGAATAACAAATAAGATTAATCACAAATAATGAGAATGCTTTAAAAATAACTGTCAACATAGTTGATTTTTTTTTAAAACAAAACCAACAATTTAGATGTCAATATAGCAATATGAAGCATGTCATCATACATACATGAATTTTATGAAGTTCTCGTTTTTTGTTATCAGCAATACTTGATTTTTTCACCCCCTTTCATAAATTGTAAAAAAAATTAGTATCTGAAAATACGAAAGGCAAAAACATAAGAAGACATGTTAGTGTCACAAATACCTTAAAGGATGGAAGCTCTTCATTTCCCTTTTCAAGATCATTAGATTTCAAAGTCGTGGAATTACCTATTACAATCCCTTTCAATCGAGCTAATGGATCAACATAACGTCTAGTTGCGTCTCCTCCCTTCAACAAAAATTAAACATATAATCATCCTAAAATACTGAGACAATACAATTTTTTTCCATTCACAGAACATTTGGTGGTAATACATTAGAGTATTGAACCTTTTCTTTTCCCTTTTGAGTTGTCGTCGCTGTTTGAGTTTTTTTTTTGGTTTCGCATGCAAACGTTGGGCCAACTCGTGGTTTGAATTAGAAGTAATAGCAGAGACATTTTCTTTCCCCTTGTTTGAATTTAAAATGGGAGCAAAGTATAAGTAATAGTCAATATACTAATGCTAGAAGTTATATAAGAAACTTTTCCTATATGCGAACAGAGAATCCCTAGTAGTAATAATAAATGAATAATAATGAAATTAACATGTTCATCACGTTTAAGCCTCAGACCATTGTCTATAAGAAATTGGTCCTACATACAGAAATTTTGTTATAATGAGAATCACACTTTTAATAACATAAAAGCTAAATAGTTATGGAAAAAAAGTTGAACTATAAAAAATTTATTACGGTTCTTGCCCGGTTTGAATCAACTTGTTCATCTCGAATGGTAACCTAACGCCTTGGTCTTTGAGAAATTGAACCTATATTTTTGTAGTAAAATCATTTGAACTCCGTCACTATTTGAAAAAAAATTAATCATAAACTTATTAATTATATATTGGAATAAACTTGAGCAGACATAAACAAAAATGTTATCCTCTTACCGTTCGTTCGATGTTGGAATCAACTTGAGAAAACATCATCATTTTAGCGTACGGGGGTCTCCTTGTTGAGCGTTCTATAATTATTGTTCTAAGACAACACAAAGAAAAATGAAATACTATTAGAATTTCTATATGATTTCGTATGAAAAAGAAAAAAACCCAAAATAAATAAATAGATAAATACTTATCTAATGGGAAAAATCCAAAATAAATAAATAGATAAGGAAAAAAATACTTATCTAAACGACTCTAAACAAAACATCAAATAAATAAATATGAAATCCAAATAAATATGAAACCCAAAATAAATAAATAAACGACTCTAAAATAATGATGACTCTAAACAATTATCCATCTTTTCCACAACTTCCACTCATCTTTTATACAACTTCCACTCTAAAATATGCAAGTGATTTGACAGTTGAAAGAGCAAAAAAAATGAGATAGTATGAACCTAATTCTGCAACAAAAGCAATTATCCATCTTTTCCACAACTTCCACTCATTTGTCAACCATGATTTCCCTCTTGTTGTATTTACTCATTTCCATGGCTACACTACGATCTCTTATTTTCGATTACTTAATCGAAGATCACCATGCAATTGTTCATAAAAATTGTTTGTGACACTAATTTAGAAGGTGGTGACAATAATTTCAAGAGAGGTTGAATCCTTCAAAAAATTGTTTGTGACAATAATTCAGTAAGTGGTGATTCACTACCATCCAGCAACCATAGAATATCCAATTGAGTAAAATCACAATTATAACATGAAGAAAATCCAGCATTCATGTAGTTCACTTGGGTTTCAAGGTCTCATATTGAGATAACCAGTGGACCACATAGTATGTAGTACTAACATTTGATGGGTATAGAATTCGGCTAATATACGTATGGATTCACACTTACAATCATTTCTATTGAATGCATTGTATGCATTGCTAAGACGTAATGCTACAACCTCCATTGTCTACATGCAGTAGCAGCTCTCATCTACATCTACATGTATGGTTTCACACATTTATTCAAAGCAGAAAAAGGGTAGGAGGTCTAGGTTTGCCATTTACATTGTTATTTGGATAGGTCTTCGAAGTATACATAATGCTAAACCATACATTCCCCATTGCCATCCCTATCATCCAAGGCCATTATCTGTAAAGGGTTTAGGCTAAATTTTAGTTGGAACACAATTTAAAGCCAAATTTTATGGAATAGACCATACAGTCATAAACCCTCATTTTAGATTAATACCAAAATCAATTAATAGTTCTACATGTTCAAATTTATTAGTAGTTCTTTCATATAATTTTTTTCTTTTTTGGATGGATAGTGTCATTTTAGTTGGATCCCTCTTCTATGCCATTATCATGTTAAGGTAATGCATACAAACAAAAACAAAAAATACAATAAATTTAGAGAAGAACTTGGGCATGTATATGAAATAAAATGAGGCACAACTCACCCTCTGACTTCCTCAAACTTGGCATGCAAATTCATGGCGGAACCCATGCCGCAAACCCATACCTTCATTTATATTACATATTCCAAACACAATAGAAAGTGTTTACATCAGAGGGTTGTAGTTCCCATGAAGTATTTGACATTTTGTGGCACTGTGCATACCTTAAAGTTTTGTTAGATTCGGACTGACTATCAAAACCCATTCTATAAACCAACACATCAATAACCAAATAACCAACACGCCAGTAATTGGATTTTGACAAAGTCTTCCTATCTAAACAGTTTAAAGCAAACAATGAGGATGGTTTTTCTGGTGCTTTAGTATTCAAAATTCAGAATACCCAGATCGAGAAATTAAGAGAAATGCATCGAATCAACACTAAAATTGCATAAGTTTATACAAATTTTCAGATTGGAAACATGAAATGATCATAAGAAAGCGAATTAGAATGAGAGAATATTGAATGAGCAAGGGGATCAATGTCGTACCTTTGAATAAGTTTAGGTGGGTGGGTCTGTCAGTGGGTTTCTTCTGCTGCTCCTCTTCTCTTCGAAATGCGAAAATTGGCAATTGATTTATTAACCAAAAGAAACCTTCGGTCAACCAAAAGAAACATATTCTCACTAAAACATAATTAGCATATATATGAACTATGCATATAAGACAGAGAATTTGAACAATTAAGACAGAGAATATGAACTATGCATATAATCTCATTTAGCATATAATTTATAGTGTGAAATAGCATAGCATATAATCTCTGCAAGAACAACGGGTAATTTTTAGAGTGTGAAATAGCATATAATCTCTGACAGCAAATTCTGGAAAGAAAAAAAAAAACTCATCCAAATTTTTAGCTAAACTAACTTGGATCATCTTGCTTGTTTGCAAGAAAAAAAAAAGGCTACTACTAAATACCAGTATAGATAAATATTCATCCTATATTTTTGTTGTCCGGCATTGCAGATATTATGTGCTCAAACACTCCATATTTGGCTTTGTAATCACCGAAAAGTTGCTCAGTTGTCTTCCTCAGCATTTCAACGAAGAAACTATCAGTTTCCCATTGATTCATAAATACCCAAACGGTTAGAACAAAATCTCAAGCTCCACATAGGAAAAACCTCACATAAGCTAGTATCACATTCTCAACCAAGTAGACAATACCCATATTGGAAATTGAGGCAAAAACCAAAAAACCATATCTTTGATTAGGGAAAGCGGGGTTCGATTGTACCTTGAGTTTCTTCTATTTGGTTGCTCTTCGAGTGTTCCTGAATGAGTACCAGCACCACCAACCCAACAAAAGGCTTAAATGATCACAGTGGTGTTGTTTCAAAGAATGGAATTATTTCTCTTGCTGTTCTGATCTCTGCCATGTCATTCTCTGGGTACAATCTGAGTAGTTTAGTTTGGAAAACCACATTAAAAAATATCGAAAGAAACTTTCCAAAAGATTTATCTAAATAAACTTACTCCATTACCATCTGATCTCTGCCATGTCATTTTCTTGCTGTATATGAAACCCATTTTCATTCATGTACCTTACTCCATTCTCTACAGATTTATCTAAATTAACTTCATCTACCTTATGGATAAATAACTAAAAAAAATATTTATCTGAATTAACTTCATCTACTTTCATAGTGTGCCCCCTGTGCCGGTGTCACGATATGACTATTTGGATAAACTCCGTGACATGCCAACCCGTTTGGGCCTATGTCACCATGAACATACTCACTTTGCCTAAAAATCAATTGGAAAACATAAAAGTTACAATACAAACCCACTCATTTCACAATATAAAATGTATTTCATAGTTTCCCAACAAATTTGAAATTGTACACAATGACAAATACTCAAAAACACCAAATTATAAATTTATGTGTACAAATCAAAATAGATTTAGTATAAAAAATATTAAACTTATACTTGAAAGAATGAAAGCGGGAGAGATGAAAGAGTGTAAGTCAGGGTTAAGAGAAATTGAAAGAGTGTAAGAGATATTAAAATATGAGAAATTGTCTAGGGTCGTTAGATCCTTATGTTTGGGTAAATCTCAGCCGTCTTTTAACACCCTTGAGTTTTCAACACCACCATCATCAACAATTGAAGATAAATAAATAAATATAAAAAAATGTGGGGTATGAGAATCAAACCCATGCACTCATGGTGCTTTAAGTTCTATGTGTTTCGTTAGATTCATATATTTGATTAAATCTTGACCGTCTTTTATCTCACACCTCAAACACCATCCTGTTTTGTATATATAACTAGGGCATTCCCCGTGCCGTTGACACTACCATACAGTGTTAACTATTTTCATCGCGACTTATCTTTCTATCGTGTTTCTCATGGCTTGAACTGTATTGAAAAATCACTTGGCATGCTTTGGGAATTTTAGGTCAATATGTTATTAACTACTGGTGCATGGGCTTAAACTAAACAATAATAATAATAATAATAATAATAATAATAATAATAATAATAATAATAATAATAATAATAATAATAATAATAATAATAATAATAATAATAATAATAATAATAATAAAGAATAAAAAGTTTTCCATTAAAAAAAGTTGCCTAATAAATATATATTGTCGTTCAAGACACGTGTCACTAATCATACCCAAAGGTTGCGGCACATGCACCATTACCAGTAAACATATTTATTTAATATATGTCCTGTCATTCATATTTTTAATATCCATTGCGGTATTATCTCAATCACAATTATTTTGTGTTTCTGTAATGGTAGCTTAAACTAAATTAATTACAATATTTTTGTTGAAGTTTAACAGTCTATAATTTTCTCAATACTAAAATTTGTCATAACTCATAAATTTGCATTTGTAATTCATCAAAATGACATAAAACACAATAAACCACTATAATATTACTCCACATGCTAAATGTTTGAGTAGACAACAAAACATATTTTTTTTTTCAGAATTTCGACAGAGTTTACTTTGTTTTCTTAATTTTTTTTCCAACACTAAACCCTGTCATATACAATAATATTCCATTTTTAATTCTTAAAATGCAAATATATAAAATGAACCACTACAACATTGTTCCACATGCTAAAGGTTTGAGTAGACAACAAAACTTTGACAAAGTCTACTATTGAGCAAGAAATACAGTACCTCCAGAGTAGCACATTTTGTATGCAAATGTAAATAATATTGTATACATGCTTAACATTGAAGTCCCACTGTATGCATATGTAAATCAATTTGTATACAAATGCATGCAAATGTATACAAATGTATGCTAGGATATTCAACACTGTATTCTAATGTATTATAGGAATATTCTAACATTGAAGTCCCACCGTACATGTCAATACATCACATTATTCTTGTCAATAAATCCCATTGTACATGTTAATGAAAAAAACAAAACCGAATCATAGCATGAGTATGCAAATGTCAATAAAAAAAATTAGAATAAGAGCTCTATAATATTTCAATAAAACACTGTTGATTTCATTCCAATTGATTTAACCATCCAATGCATAAGAATATTATCCTTTTAAGGGCCAGATTTTTCTTTTATTCATATAATTCCTGAAATGTAATTCAAAAGATTAAAACAAACACCTACACTAAATGAAATTATTTTAAAAAAAATGAAATTTTCAATTAGGGTCTAATTGGGGCATTTACAAATTGGGGTTTATTAATTAATTACTAAGTGGACATCTCAATAGAATTTCAGTGAATAAAATAAACTAATGCAAAACATGAAATAACTTAACTTATTCTCTATCTTGATTTCAGTGCTAATGCAAAACATGAACATCTCAATAGAATAAACTAATTGGTTCTTGAAATAACTTAACATATTTTCTCACAGCAAAAATATTTTTTTTATTTCAATCACCATGATAATTAGGATTGTCAACGGACTGGACTTATGCAAAAAAAATAAAAAAAAATTTAATCGGATTTGGTGCTTTAATAAATATGTATTGTCATTCAAAACATGTGTCAATAATCATACCCCAAGGTTGCGGCACTAATCACACCCCAAGGTTGTGTCACTAATCTACCTTACTATAGCATTACTCCATATGCTAAATGTTTGAGTATGATAAATAAATAAATATACTTACATGCCTAATCAGTACAATCAATTTTTGAAGAAAATAAATAAATAAAATAAAAAATGTTGGGTATAGGAATCGATCCCTTGTACTCTTATTGGGGATAAATCTTCATAAAGGCTAACTTTAAGTCCCAGCCATTAGATCTTCATGTTTGGATAAATCTAAGCCGTCTTTATCTCCAAAAAAAAAAATATCAAATGTTGGGCATGGGAATCAAACTCGTGCACTCTTGGTGCTTTAAGTTCTATAAGATCCGTCAGATTCATATATTTGGTTAAATCTGAGTCGTCTTTTATCTCCCAACCTAAACACTGTCCTGTTTTATAAGAAAAAAGTTTAAAAGTTGCATGCCTAATCACCACCATCAACAATTATAGTAAAAAATATATATCAAAATGTTGGGTATGGGAATCGAACACATGCACTATTGGTGCTTTAAGTTCTATGTGATCCGTTAGATTCTTATATTTAGGTAAATCTAAGCCGTCTTTTATCTCCCATTCCAAATGTCAATAAAAAAATTAAAATAAGAGCTCTATAATATTTCAATAAAACACTGTTGATTTCATTCCAATTGATCTAACCACCCAATGCATAAGAATATTATCCTTTTAAGGGCCAGATTTTTCTTTTATTCATATAATTCCTGAAATGTTATTCAAAAGATTAAAACAAACACCTATACTAAATGAAATTATTTTAAAAAACATGAAATTTTCAATTAGGGTCTAATTGGGGCATTTACAAATTGGGGTTTATTAATTAATTACTAAGTGGACATCTCAATAGAATTTCAGTGAATAGAATAAACTAATGCAAAACATGAAATAACTTAACATATTTTCTCACAGCAAAATTTTTTTTTTTATTTCAATCACCATGATAATTAGAATTGTCAACTGACTGGACTTATGCAAAAAAAAAAAAAATTTAAATCGGATTTGGTGCTTTAATAAATATGTATTGTCATTTAAAACATGTGTCAATAATCATACCCCAAGGTTGCGGCACTAATCACACCCCAAGGTTGTGTCACTAATCTACCTTACTATAGCATTACTCCATATGCTAAATGTTTGAGTATGATAAATAAATAAATATACTTACATGCCTAATCAGTACAATCAATTTTTGAAGAAAATAAATAAATAAAATAAAAAATGTTGGGTATAGGAATCGATCCCTTGTACTCTTATTGGGGATAAATCTTCATAAATGCTAACTTTAAGTCCCAGCCATTAGATCTTCATGTTTGGATAAATCTAAGCCGTCATTATCTCAAAAAAAAAAATATCAAATGTTGGGCATGGGAATCAAACTCATGCACTCTTGGTGCTTTAAGTTCTATAAGATCCGTCAGATTCATATATTTGGTTAAATCTGAGTCGTCTTTTATCTCCCAACCTAAACACTGTCCTGTTTTATAAGAAAAAAGTTTAAAACTTGCATGCCTAATCACCACCATCAACAATTATAGTAAAAAATGTATATCAAAATGTTGGGTATGGGAATCGAACCCATGCACTCTTGGTGCTTTAAGTTCTATGTGATCCGTTAGATTCTTATACTTAGTTAAATCTCAGCCGTCTTTTATCTCCCATTCCAAATGTCAATAAAAAAAATTAAAATAAGAGCTCTATAATATTTCAATAAAACACTATTGATTTCATTCCAATTGATCTAACCATCCAATGCATAAGAATATTATCCTTTTAAGGGCCATATTTTTCTTTTATTCATATAATTCCTGAAATGTTATTCAAAAGATTAAAACAAACACCTATACTAAATTAAATTATTTTAAAAAAATGAAATTTTCAATTAGGGTCTAATTGGGGCATTTACAAATTGGGGTTTATTAATTAATTACTAAGTGGACATCTCAATAGAATTTCAGTGAATAGAATAAACTAATGCAAAACATGAAATAACTTAACTTATTCTCTATCTTGATTTCAGTGCTAATGCAAAACATGAACATCTCAATAGAATAAACTAATTGGTTCTTGAAATAACTTAACATATTTTCTCACAGCAAAAATATTTTTTTTTATTTCAATCACCATGATAATTAGGATTGTCAACGGACTGGACTTATGCAAAAAAAATAAAAAATTAATCGGATTTGGTGCTTTAATAAATATGTATTGTCATTCAAAACATGTGTCAATAATCATACCCAAAGGTTGCGGCACTAATCACACCCCAAGGTTGTGTCACTAATCTACCTTACTATAGCATTACTCCATATGCTAAATGTTTGAGTATGATAAATAAATAAATATACTTACATGCCTAATCAGTACAATCAATTTTTGAAGAAAATAAATAAATAAAATAAAAAATGTTGGGTATAGGAATCGATCCCTTGTACTCTTATTGGGGATAAATCTTCATAAAGGCTAACTTTAAGTCCCAGCCATTAGATCTTCATGTTTGGATAAATCTAAGCCGTCTTTATCTCCAAAAAAAAAAATATCAAATGTTGGGCATGAGAATCAAACTCATGCACTCTTGGTGCTTTAAGTTCTATAAGATCCGTCAGATTCATATATTTGGTTAAATCTGAGTCGTCTTTTATCTCCCAACCTAAACATTGTCCTGTTGTATAAGAAAAAAATTTAAAACTTGCATGCCTAATCACCACCATCAACAATTATAGTAAAAAATATATATCAAAATGTTGGGTATAGGAATCGAACCCATGCACTCTTGGTGCTTTAAGTTCTATGTGATCCGTTAGATTCTTATATTTAGGTAAATCTCAGCCGTTTTTTATCTCCCATCCCAAACACCATCCTATTTTGTATATATAATAATTTATATAAATACAAATGAGTTTTTTTTATTGTAAATGTCAATATACTCGAGTTCAAGGATATTAATTTTTTTACTTAAATTGAAAGTGTAAAAACATTAGTAATAAGAAATTAGCGAGATTCATATGTGAGTGTTATTGAATAAATTGAAACTGATTTTAATGGCATTATATTAATTCTTACATCTATTCACCGTTATAATTCTATATTGAATTAGAACACCCATTTTATTATGGACTAGATATATAAAATGGTTTTTTTTTATTGGTATATCATGATGATCTTCCAAACTTACTTTTGGAAAAAATCTCTAGATAGTTTTCTATCTTTCTCCCCATGCCATTAATATTCTTCTAAATGCATATCTCTAAGATTTTCATAATACTTATAAGAATACTTATTCTTAAAAACTATGGCTATATTAAAGTGGTTTTCACGTGACAATATGAAATATACTTAAATATAACATTTAAAACTTAACAGAAACTTAATATACCTATTGCCACGACCCACCTTCTATCGTGCCAACGATACAGAAAATACACCAGTCTATATTACAGAACATGATGGTGTTTGAGGTGGGAGATAAAAGACGGCTGAGATTTATCCAAATATAAGAATCTAATGGATCACATAGAACTTAAAGCACCAAGAATGCATGGGTTCGATTCCCATATCCAACATTTTGATATTTATTTATCTTGATATTTAAAGTAGACTAAACTCTATTTATTATGTTAAACTTTTATCGTGCCAAAGGCATGGGGAATACCCTGGTATATGATAAAACAAAATGTTGTTTTAGGTTGGAAATAAAAAATGACTTAGATTTACCCAATATAAAGATCTAACGGATTACAAAGAGAGAGGTTGGAAAAAAATGTTTTTTAACTTTTATGCCTCAACTAACTCTAACCATTACACATCTAAAGGCTCAGATTGAATTAAGTGCTAAAGGCACGGAGAATACCCTAGTTTATCTTACAAATCAAAATGGTGCTTGGCGTTGGAGATAAAAGACGGTTATGATTGAAAGTTGCGAAAGATGTTGATGGTGAAAATTCATTATTAGCAATGACATGTTTGTGAATAATTTGCAACTAGAATGACAAAGAAAATGGACAAAAAGTTAAAAAGTTTGTGGAATGCATACGAGGCAGAGAGAGAAAATTTGTGTTTTTTAAATGAAAATCGTTATAATTATCTATGTAGTTGTCGGATATGGTTGAAATGTATTTTTGAAGATTTTTCTAATGAAACCAATGATCAGTACAAACACTTAAAATGCAAAAATATGTATTAATTATTGGAAAGATATATAATGCATTTCACTGTAAGCATTTTCAGTATTTTCACAGAATGAAATGAGTATCTTAATGCTCATTCAAAGATTTTGAATAAAAGTTTGGAGAGAACTCACACATGCAAAAAAAATTTTCAAAAATTTTATTCGAGTTTGACCCTAATGCCACAATCGACTTCCTATCGTGCCAACAACACGAGTAATACGCTAGTATACTTTACAGTAATTGACAAAGAAAATTACACATTTATACTTTATGTATACTTTACCGTGATACTTTTTGTATACTTTACCGTAATACTTTACACATTTATACTTTATGTATACTTTACTGTAATTGACTTTGAGGTCCATTTATTTTATCATAATTGACTTTGGAGTTGATTTTGAAAACTATTTCAATATGGGGACTAAAATGGCTTAGGTCAATGGTATAGATTTTTTAATGGGACAACGTTGCCCTCAATAAAATCAAAGGTTTATATTTTATTTAAAAAAAAAATCTTGATGAGATCATGATGGACTCAAAGAGGCTCAATATGTAAACGTATTTCAAGACAAAACCAATGCGAAAACAAAAAGTAAATTAAAAATAAAAAATAAAAAAATATAAGTTTTCTTCTCTTATCCATGCAATGCAATGCAATGCAATGAACCCATAACACCATCACTCCATCTTCTCACTTCCACATCTCCACCACCAAGTCATCAACATCCACAACCCCACCAACATCCCACCCCACCAATGCAATTTTCAAAATTGTCCCCAAAAAATATTTTCTTTGTGTGTATATGAACTTTCACTTTATACTTATCAAATGAAATAACAAATTGAAAAGTGTTTTTTAGACACTATTCATAGGGGCTTAAATGCTCGAGTTAAAATTAAATAGGGCCTAAAACAATTGGTGATTTAGTTGTTCAAATGCATTTTAAAATTGACAGGATTTGTAAGACTTTTAAATATAAATGAGGAAATGCAGAAGAAGAGATGACGAGAAATAAGAAGATGAGTTTGGTATAGTTGGTCGGTTAGATGTGAAAGAACGACCAAGTCCAATGAGATTAGATTTGAGGGTCATGTGTCTTTCGAGACATTAATACTAATTCAACAGCCCTTCTAGTCATCGAGGAAATGAGCGAGGAAACGGGCGAGGGGTGGGTATTACCACTCATCCCCCCGAGATTTGCGAATCTGTGCATCTCGAGGGCATACGTGTGCATCTCGAGGGGGATGAGCGGTCACACTCACCCCCTCGCCCGTTTCCTCGCCATTTAGAATTTTCCCTAATTCAAGTTCTTTATGAAATTGGTCAACTTTAAGAGAAGTCATAGGTGCATGCACCAAGGGAACATCAATTAAAATTTAAATCATAGTTTTGAAATAAAATGATTGTTTTAGTATTTGTAAGACACAACAGCACAAAAGTACCTTTGAATTAGAGCTCGCTTTACTAAGAAACATATAGGAAAAGCTTACAAAAAAGAAACACATTTGGTATAAACTTTTAACAAACTATTTTTTTGGCTTTATGTTTCTTAGTAAAGTGAGTATTCATTATACAACAATATTTATATGTTTTAAACTTTCTAACTTTTCATCTTTCAATTAGAATGCAAAGAGGCTGAAGCTAGCTCTTTTCTTTGTTGGAGAAATTGGAGGCAATGACTACTATTTTCCTTTCTTTCAAGGTAAGCCATTCAAAAGCACACTACACCATTATTGGCAATCTGTAACCAGATATGAAATCAATTAGCATCATTTTCTTAGTGATACTCATAATATTATATTGCATCAAGTGCTTTCTATTTCTATTCAAAATTGCAATATGATTAAATTTTCATGTGATATGCACGTGTAAACATGCGTTACTGATGGGAAAAAGCCTTAGCGTGCGCGCACACACACACACTTGTAGACCATAAAGGTCTCTCGATTTGAAGTTGGAGAAGAACACTTGCACACAGTCATTGTGAACCTTGCTATAAGGTGTGAATTTTGTTGTATGTTTATATGATTCGTGATTGGTGTGTTTTGATTGGTATTAACACTTCTATAAGGTGGCGTGGTGCTTATTGTCGTTCAATGCTAAAAATTTAACTCAAGAAACTAAAAATTAGAACCACACAACTCACAAGCTTATACTCATAAAAATACTTAGAGTAAAAAGTTTAGGATCAATATCTAATTTGTTAGTTTTATTACATGTATAGGGGACAAACTTTACCAGTCTAGCTGCTATTATCTTTTCGTATCTTTATTTTCTATTGTTCATTGATCACCTTTGTTTGTGAATATCTTTTGATGCAGATTAATTTTGTTTACATGTAATTTATTGAATTGTTGGATTGTATTGTGTAGAATGTCGTCATATGTGAGTAAATAATGGATGGATGGATGAATATGATATAATAAGCCCACAATATTAGGCTGGGGTGTGGGGTGTGGGCTGGGGTTGCTCAATTTCTGAAAATTTTGGAGGACAATGGTAGTAGGCAACAATTGTTTTCTTGCCCATGTAATACTAGAATGGAAGACCTTGTTAATGATGTTTTTGAAATGCATGGTGGGGTAGTCGATTCCTTAATGGAGGACATTATTCATAATGAAGATGGTGCGGGTGGAAGTTTCAAGGGTAATGATCCACCTCAAATGCATGAAGGTAAAAAATACAAATCTCTGCATGTTCATGCCAAACAACATTTGTATCCTTCATGTCCAAAAAAGTTGGCGACGTTGTATGTCATTGTTAAGTTAAATAACATAAAAACAGAATTTGGTTAGTTAGATAATAGTTTTATCGAACTACTCAAGATCTTTCATGAGTTACTACCTGAAAGAAACACAACGCCAACCAATTACACACTTACATGAAGAAAATTATCGACAATGTCGGTCTGTCTTGTGAAACAATTCATGCGTGTATGAATGATTGTATTTTGTATAGGAAGGAGCATGAAGATAAGGTTGAACGTCCTATATGAAAAATGCCAAGATTTAAGTTGAACTTAAGCAGTACTAGGTCTAGTAAAGTGCCTCAAAAAGATAGGTCAGTGAGATTGGGCAGGAGATAAACACTATGATATTGGGGCGATATTGAGTTTGAATGTATTTTAGAGAATATTTTAAGTTGTCTTATCCGAGCCATCGCTACTAATCTAGGTCTAATCTGGATCGTTAGAAAGGAAGGTCTCATTGTTCCCATGGCGGCTCCTCCACTCGCCATAGGGGAAAACAAGGCGGAGGGGCATGGAAATGTGCCTCCCGACGCCGTGAAAACACCTAGGTCGTTTCTCTAGGCATTGGGTGTTGTTAAAAAGGTAGCCATTGATGAAGAACCGATGAAAGGTAATCATTTTCGTAAGGAAGGAAGTCCGGCTTTATCTATGAATATTTCATAAGCGAAGAAATGTGAAAGGTATGTTGAATCCTTTGTTATTGTTTTAAAATTTTCTTATCGCCCTTCACTAGAGGCTATTCGAAAATATATTCGTAGATCGTGGGCAGTGATGAGGGATTTTACGATGGGTTTGTTAGACTAAAGGCATATACTGGTTAGGTTCCAGGCAGAAGAGGAAGTTAAAATAACTTTATCGCGTGATTTGTATATGATTAGGGGCGTTAGATTTAAAGTTTTTCGATGGCATTAAGGTTTTAGCCTTAGAGAAGTTTCAGTACTTGTTCCTTTGTGGGTAGATTTACCGAACTTGCCTCTACAGTTTTTTCATCGGCTATATTTGAAAGAAGTAGGTGATTCGATTGGTTCTTTTTTGAGAATTGATGATAGCACTTAGGGATGGCAACGGGGCGGATTTGGGCAAATCCATCCCGCCCCGCCGGAGATTGCGGATCCCCAAATCCGCTCGGATATCCGTTTATACAAATTTTTAAAACCCATCCCCGCTCCGGATGGATTAGCGGATATCCGCCTCGCCCCGCCCCAAATAATCGGAAAAAAAAAAAAACAATGTTGTGAACTGTAAAGACATTTAACCAACAAACTTATGCAACTCAAAGGGGTTATCTTTTTCCAATTTCCACTAGTAATTGTACACTACAATAAAAGAGAATTTATAGCAACCAGCAAGCACACAAGAATTGCAGTTGAAACTTGAAAGAAATAAACATATTGACTTTCAGTTGAATAATAACCCCTGGATTGACTTGTAGTTGAATTACAAAATTTGGAGGACGAGTTCAACTACTTGACAAAATTTGGAGGACGGGGTCTATTTAGCTGCATTTGAATTACTACCTCTAATGAAAGCAATTGCTTTACTCGTGCATCAAGTGTATTTTGAATTATTCATTCTTTGCTGATCTTTCTTTTCTTTATATAAATAAGAAATCACTATGAAATAAGAAATCCAAATCTGGACATACAGACTATGAAATAAGAAGTCCAAATCTGGACATACAGATCTAAAATCACCATAAACTAGACGATGACGCCGACTCCTTCCCATGGATTGGTCGCCCTCTGTATCTTGAGAAGATCAAAGGAGATGCCAGTGAGTATCGTTAATGGATTTTCGAGGAGATTTGAGCCGAGAGAGGGGCGAATGGGATGAGATCTGAGATTTGAGCCGCGAGAGAGGGGCGAATGGACTTAGATCTGAGATTTAAGCAGAGAAAGAAGGGTGAATGGACTGAGATCTGAGCAGAAGAGAACTCACCTGAAACCTTTAGAACATGAGAGGAGACAGGAGTGGCGGTGGCTTTCTCACTGAAGAGGATGACTGGAGACGAGGGTGGCGGTGACTTTCTCACTGAAGACGGGGGCTTTCTCACTGAAGAAGAAGATGGGGGGTGGCGGTGGCTTTCTCACTGAAGTGGAAGAGAAGGGGGGTGGCGGTGGCTTTCTCACTGAAGTGGCAGGGGTGAAGAAATAAGGGAGAGAGGAAGACGGGGGTGGAGGAGACGAGGTTGGCAGTGGCTTTCTCACTGAAGAATAAGAGAATAAATGAGGGAGAGAGGAAGAAAAAGGAAAGGAAAGGAAGAAATGGAAAAATGCTTAGGGTTAGTCTTTAATTTTGTTTTTAAAGGATCAAGGGTATTTCTGTAATTTCAATACTTAAACGGATATCCATGGGGCGGATATGGCTAAATCCGTATCCGCCCCGGATATTTGATGGATGTTGTTTGGATATCCGTATCCGCCCCAAAATACGTTTAAGCATATCCAAAACCGCCCAAACGGATTGGGTGGGGCGGATATCCGTCAAAATCCGCCCCACTGCCATCCCTAATAGCACTCTAGGTTTCACCAGATCTAGTGCCGCTAGGATCTGTGTTGAAATGGATTTATCGGTCGAACTGCCTAATAAAATCTGGCTTGAATTCTCAGAAATCAAGGGGTTCTGGCAAAAAATAGTGTACCTGGTCTTCAAATACTGCAAAAATTGTGCTATGATAGGGCACACAGATGAGGTTTGTAGGAAAAATTGGGGCGTAGAAAGGAAGGTGTGAAGAGGGGGATAATAGAATTACAAACAATAAGCAAGAGGATAGTAAGAAAAATCAGAATGTAGGCAACCAACTCAAAGGCGAGGAAGTCAAGAAAGTCTATAAGCCAGTCATGAAGGAAGCAGTGAATAGAACAAATCAGGCCAGAACTAGTGGGGCTAAGAACGACATGGGAGAAGAGATTATCAGTCACGGTGCGGCGGAGGATTTGCAGTAGTTAAAGGCGACGACTAAGGATAGCAAGGATGAGGATGATTTGTTAAAAAATTCGTTTGAGATTTTAGCAAACCTAGAGGAGGTGCAAGTAGACAAGGAGTTGGATGCAAGTAACGAAGTAAAACGAAGAAACCAAAGTACTGAAAAAAGGAGAAAAAAAGGAAGGAAAAGGCGATTCAGTTACTAACTCGTACGAGAGAAGAAAGGTAAACTTCAGGGCTAATTGTAAAGATGCAGCATATTCGACTAGCGGCATAGAAAGGGTAGTACAGGCGGTTGATGAGGTTGGATCACAAGAGAGTGAATCGATTGGACATGATGTGGAGGAAGTCTTGGTTGGTCATGAGAGTCCAAACACAGTCGTGACAAGCTTTTCCTCGTCTAGGTAGGATCCTATTCCTCTTCAAGACGAGCTAGGGAAGGTAGGTCACAACACTGTGCGTAGTGCAGACCATGGGGCATTTTTGGGAAAGAAAAAAGATACAGATTGGAGGATAAAGGAGCAGCAAGCTTGGTTGGGGTTGCAGGTCATACGGTGATCACGTCGGGTCTGCATGGTCAGGCTGTGGCGGCAGTGGGTTCGGATATTGTTGAAACTAAACCGTATACGGATGTTAGTAAACAAGGTCATTCACATGGTGAACAAGTAGTTAGTGAGGAACATGACAGGAAGGATATGGTGTCTCTGCAGAAAGGAGAGCAGTGCCAAATGCCGGATTCAACTAGGCATAATGGAGAGAATCAACATTTGTTGGTAAATGAGTAGAAGGTATGTGAGAAGCACATGGGTTCAGAGGCGCGGCGTGGAGTTCACAAATTGGGTGAAACTTTGGACAAAATGATTAGTTTGTTCAAGGAGAATCGTACGTTGAAGAAAAAGAAGCTGAATATCAACACCCTTGAGAGGGACAGTGAGGACAGCGATGATGCAGATTCAAAGTTTGAGGTTGGACCTCGGGCTACCTTGAGTAGAGATTTAGATTTGAGGGCAGTGTCAGAAATCGAGGCAAGTAAAAGAAAGAATAAGAAAGTCAAGTTGGCGATTCCTCCGGGTAGTCATCGAACGGCTAGGCCAACTGGTTCCTCCACCCAGGTTAAAAAATGATTGAGAACATTATGTTTTGGAACGCTTGTGGAATAGGGAACAGGGCCAGAAGAAGTAGACTTAAAAAATGGTGAAAGAGTACATAGTTAGAATTTTGATGGTGGCAGAGCCAATGATATTTGCCAGTAGACACGATGAAGTTGGCAATAAGATTAGGTTGTTAGGTTTTTTGTCCAATGAAGCGGAGGGCGGAAAGATCTGGCTCTTTTGGGGTTCGGATTTGGTAGTGTTAATAACTGATAATTTAGATCAGGTTATTCATTGTGAGGTAACAAATTCAAATTCTTAGACTTTCTTGATCTTCTTTGTATACGCTAAATGTACGGTGGAAGAGAGAAGGGAATTATGGGTGAAGATGGAGCAATTGGCATCGCAGTGTAATTTTCCTTGGATGATTGGTGGGGATTTTAATTCAGTGGTTAATGTGGAAGAAAAGTTAGGGAGAAAGATCCATCAATGATCAACATGTCCAATTTTTCGAAATGCATCGAAAGTTGTTGGTTGCATGATTGTGGATTCACTGGCCCAAGGTTCATGGTGTAATAATAGGAGGGGGAGTGACCATATTTGGGCAAGGTTGGACAAAGTTTTTGTGAATTCGTTGTGGTTGTCCCACATTCTGCAGGCGAAGGTGGAACATCTTCAGCGTACTTTTCCAGACCTTGCCCTTATATTGGCGTCAATGCCAATGCAGTCCATATCTGGTTTTTCCTCATTTAGTTTTTTAAATGTGGACGACGCATCCGACTTTTGCGTCCTTGGTGGATTTGGTTTGGCGAGTTGATATGGGAAATATGAGGGCGTTGGATATAGTAGATTTTAAATTACGAAAGCTTCAAAGGGTGATTGCTTTATGGAACAGAGATGTGTTTGGGAATGTCTTTAGTAGAATAAGAGCTTTGGAGGATGAAATGAGTCAATGGGAGATTATTTTACTTGCTGGTTGGGAGGAAAATAGGGGAAGTGGTTTTAATGCAAATGTGTATTGGGATGTTAACGCGTGTTGCAATTTGAGTAGGTGTCAGGTTGAGTACAAGCTAGCGCTTGAACAGGACGAGATGTTGTGGATGCAAAAATCTTGGGAGAAAGAGTTTAAGGAGAGGGACGCATGTACCAAGTACTTTTTTGCCTCAATGAAGTCTAAGCAAAATAGAAGAGCAATCTCGTCTATCAAACTGCCTTGCGGGAGGGAAATCTAGAATTCGAGGAATACTCTGCGCGAGGCAAATGATTTTTCCACCAGCTTCTATCGTCCCAGGGAACTCAGGGTAATAATATTGATTTATTAAATTGCATTTCTGCGGTTATTACTAATCTGAATTGTGAAGAGTTAGTCAGAAGTCCTACTTTAGAAGAAGTGAAACAGGCTACTTTCGGCATATCAAAGAATAGTGCACCAGGGCCAGATGGTTTCGCTGCTAGTTTCTTCTAGGCTTGTTGGGAAGTGGTTGGGTTTGACATTTGGAAAGCTGTCATATAGTTCTTTGAAGGAAAGGCACTTCCTTCGGCGTTTTTAGCAAACTTGATAGCCTTGATACCAAAGGTTGATTCCCCAGGTTATTTCTCTGATTTTCGCCCCATTAGTCTTTGCAATGTTATTTACAAAATTTTCAGTAAATTACTATGCAATAGATTAGCATTATTATTACCAGAGATGGTATCCCCGAAATAAGGGGTTTTTGTGAGGAGGAGATCTATTGTGGAAAATATTGGATTGGCCCAGGAACTGGTGAGAGATGTTAATAAAAAAAAGTCACAGGTGGTAACGTGGTACTCAAGATTGACATGGAAAAAGGCTTATAACCGGTTAGAATGGCTATTTCTTATATCGGTGCTCAGAAGGTTTGGATTTTCTAATAGGGTGTGTCACATCATTTCCAATTGTATTGCTAATTGTGGCTTTTCAGTGCTTTTGCAAGGAGTGTACGATGGTTACTTTAAATCGTCCAGAGGTTTAAGGCAGGGAGATCCACTCTCTCCAATGTTATTTATTATTGCTTCTGAGGTGTTAAATAGGGGGCTGAAGGCGGCTTTCAATAACGAAAGATTTGTTTTTATTATATGTTGATTACGCACCTTCTGTATGCAGATGACACTCTGATTTTTCTCAATGGTAGGAAATCTTCGATCTCAGGTTGTATCAGCTTTTTGGAAAGATATAGCAAGGCCTCAGGTCAAAAAATTAATGCAGAAAAGAGCTCATTCATGGTAGAAGAAAAGGCCTCAGCAGAGAGAGTAGTTGTTGTGAAGACTTATATAGGTTTTCAATATAAAGGGTCCCCTATGAAATACTTGGGTGTTCCCATTTATAAGGGAAGATGCAGAATTATTTTCTTTGATGAGCTAGTGAGAAAAATTCAAGGGAGGATTAATGGGTGGAAGGCTAAATTGTTATCACCAGGAGGGAGATTGATTTTGATTAAGTATGTGCTAAGTTCCATTCTGGTTTACACTTTAAGTGTTATGTCCGTTCCTCAAGAGGTTTTGGTTAGAATTCAGAAGCTATTGGCAGACTTTGGGAGGGGGGGATTGTGAATGCAGATTGAAAAAAAATGAGTTTCCTCGAATAAAATAAGCTTACCCATGGAAGAAGGAGGTTTGGGTGTTAGGAATTTTCTAACAGTCACAAAAGCTTTTTGCCTTAAAGCTTTATGGGCTCTTCTTAATGCCAATTCGTTGTGGGCTAACTTTATGAGAAGTAAATACTGGAAGAAGGGGATTCCCTTAATATTCCAGGTGGTTAAGAGCGGGGCGTCTCCATTCATGAAAGAGGTCATGAAACTCATAGCAATTTTTGTTGGGAGCTATGTATGGCGTATTGGTAGTGGAGACACCAGCTTTTTTGCAGAAAATTGGAACTCAAAGGCAATCTTCTTGCGGTCAAGAGAGTTGGTTGAGCTAGGGGAGTGGCCAACAGTTGCAGAGGTTAAAGAGGAGGAATTTGAAGTGATTGGTCTTCCGCTTAGGGATTTGGCGAAATTGTCTTTTGAGGACAAGATTAGAGGGAGCGAGCATAGTAAGGATACTTGTGTTTGGACTCCGGATGCGGATGGTCTTTTTAGTACTCGGTCCGCCTATGATTTGCTTCGGGCAAAGGGAAAGGAGGGAATCATTTATAAGACCCTTTGGCAAACTATTTTGCCAACCACGATATCCGTCTTCATGTGGAAATTACTCAGGAAGGGTGTTTCGGTAGATGGCGAGTTGCATAGGTGTGGTATTAGTCTTGTTTCAAGGTGTTTTTGTTGTGATGAACCGAAGTTGGAATCTCTGAAGCATTTATTTATGGAAGGTAGACTGGCCAAAGATTTGTGGCGACATTTCAAAACAATTTTCGATATCCGTTTGCGTAGGCCAGCGGAGGTTTCCACTATGTTGACTATATGGTTTTGGCGAGCTAACATGAAGTCACAAGCAGGTATGCTTTATTACCTAATTCCAATGTTCATTCTTTGGGAAATATGGAAACAATGATGTAGATATGCTTATGAGAATGTCAAATCAAATGCGTTGACGGTAATCCTGTTTGTTAGAAGAGGATTGAGGTTAGCAAATTCAATCTTCATCCCTAAATGTATTAGCATTAATAAAGAGACACTAAGGGGCTTGGGTATGTCTATTGTCCCAGTGATTAATAGGGAATCCAGGATGGTTTATTTGAGCTTCCCTCCGGAAGATTTTGTAGCCCTCAATGTGGATGGTTCGATGAGAAAAAATAAAGCTACTAGAGGGATAATTATCAGGAATGAAGGGGGTGTGTGTATTGTGGTGCAACAGTGCGTGTTTGGCTATGGAACCAATAACAGAGCAGAAATTTTGGCCGTACTTGAAGGTCTACGTTTATGTCAAAGGTTGGGTTTCAATAAAGTTATTGTTCAAACTGATTCGGAGTTGGTTCGCGGCTAGTTTTATGAGGTATACAAAATCCCTTGGTTCTTTGAGAACTATTGGAGGGAGATTAAGGAGTTGACATAGTACATGGTGGTTGGGTGTAAACATATTTTTATGGAAGCCAACGCGATGGCGGATGCCTTAGCAGATAGAGCGCAAAGGGAAGGATTGAACCGGGTGTTCAGGGGATCAAATCTTCCAATCCTTATTGTTGGCCTGATTTTTTTGGATAGGATGAAAACACCATACATTCGCAAAGTTTAATGACTAGGTTTGTGAAATTTATAGACTTTTTCTTGACGAGCTAGGGGAGTCCTCAGGGTACTGTAGAGACGTGTTGCAGAGAGGAGAGCATCGAGGAAGGCTTGGTTTTGTTTTTCTGGCTGGCTCTATTTTTCGGGTCAGTTTTGTTGCAATTTTGCCTGTGCAAGTTGGATACTTGGGGATGATTTTGTGTTATCATGGAGTGGCAAGATTAAAGGGCGGCATGGTGTGTTTTTGATAGCTGAAGATGCATTAGGAACACGTTGGTGTTGAGGAAATATACTCACCTAACAGAGTGTGGACACTCTTTCATATTGAGATCAGAGGATTGCATACTTTGCTTTCCTTGTTTGGGGAGAAGGGGAGTGTACATGTGGCAGATTCCAAAAGACATGTTTTGCAAATTCTTTGCTGCAACGTTGCACTTTTTATTTGCAAACAATTATTTTTGGGTTGGTTGCAATGTTTGTTTTGTTGTTCTGGTTGCTGGAAAAAGTGCACAAATTTGTTTTGGGTAGAGATATTGGTATGTTGACATGGTAGGGTTGAGGTTCAGATGTATTCCTTTGGTTTTATTTGCTTACTTATTTGTTTGTTTATGAGGCCTAGCCTTTTGGTGAATAAGGCCCAGACCTTTGGTGAATAAGGTCTAAAAGGCCTAAAACTTTAGGTGAATTAGGTTTGTTTTCTGTTTTCTTTGGTTTGTAAGGGCTAGCCCCATAGGTTTCTCTTTTATTCAGGTAAAGTCGTAATGTACCCTCGAAAGGTATAATATTCTTTGGTATAATAAGGGTCTGGCATCCCATAGTTGCCCCTCCTCCCTGGAGGTTAATATTTTTATTATTATTATTATTTTTTTAAAGTGCCTCAAAAAATGGTGAGACGTTTTCCTTTGATTCCTAGGCTAAAGAGGTTATATAGTACACCGTTAATAGCAAAGGAAATGACTTGGCACATTCGAGTTGAATCCTCTTCTAGTGTTATCCGTCATCTTATGGATTTGTCTGCATGAAAATTTGCTAATAGGAATAGCCTGAATTTGCATGGAAGGACGTAATATTCGTCTTGCAATATCAATCTATGGTTTTAATCAACATGACACTCTTAGTAGCACCCATAGTTGCTAGTCGGTAACTGAGGTGCCTTATAATTTATTGTGTGATGTTAATTTATACAATTGCTTCATCTAACAAAAAATAATATCACACACTATGTGATTCTCATTTTCAATTAGTGTCATATTTGTTGAGATACAAATTTGTAAAGTTGGATCATTTAGCAAAAATTAGTATCATTTGCTACATCATATTATTTTTAAGTAGTATCACGTTTGTCATGATTCTAAATTTAGGATCACTATGATCAGTATCATTTGATAGGTGATTCTGATATTTTCATATACACATCAAATCAATTACAGAAGCGTTGTTTTGGTGTAGTTGCATGTACCTTATATATTGGGAGGAATAACAAATGCAATTAGAATAAGTTTCCATATATCACATTATTTTAAAATTTAGACATAAATCATATATAAGATGCAAATACATAACACTTCCTTGTAACAATACAATCTTAGGGTCTGTTGGTTGCACGGGAAATAGACATAGAAATTGAAACCGTTTTCGTGAATACGGTTTTGAAGCCTTTCCCTGGGACTTGGATTCCCATGATGAATAGTGGAAAAACGGTCTTATGAAGAATCGATTTCCTGTCAGTAAATAGACAACCAAACAGTGGAAATCTGCATAACTCTTAGTGAATCTAATTGGAAAGAAAGTGAAACCACGCCAACTTATATATGGGTTTTTTGTACCTCCATTATTATTATTATTATTATTATTATTATTATTATTATTATTATTATTATTATTATTATTATTATTATTATTTATTTTGAAAGTTGTTATTTAAACTTTTAACTCATATCACTCGAAGTCATTCTAATCGTCTTAAATAACTACATAATATTGAGCTGGGGGACAAACATTTATGACAAAGAATTTTACACTCAATATTCTATTTTTCTATGTTAATATATTTTTTCACCGTATTAAAAAAATTTGAGAGAAAATATGGGGAGAGAAAAACTATTAGTCTATTTATAAAAAAATATGACTTTTAAAATTTATCCAGCTTGGCTTGGCTCTACCATTAGTTAGTTATTAGGTGACAACTCATCCTAAATCTAAATCGTTGGATTATATGTTATCCAACAATATATATTACTTGTAAAATTCTTTGTCATAAATGTTTGTCCCCAGATCCCATACTGAACACGGGCTCCAGAGCTAGTTAGTTACAAATGGTTTGACTTTGATGATCAAATTATTACAAATTTTGGATTTTTATAGATTTAGAGTCAAGACAAAGGATTCAGATCTTCTATCCCAGAGTGTAAGGAGTGAATTTCCTATTCTACGTAGAATTTAGAAGCGGACCATGTTCTTTAAACTTTTTAAATTATTTTTTATTTTCACTTTATTTTTTTGACAGCAATACGACTGCACTTTCTTTCTTATGGTAAAGAGCCGAGTATTTACTTATTGTAAGAGGATGTAAACTAAAACTTACATACAAACATGTATAGTCTATCATCAAGAGGCTGTTAGATAAGTGACCATAGCCCTATGGAAGTACGTCTCACTATAGGGAAGATGGTGACCATGGGATGTAGTACCTATTTTTGTATGAATTAAATTTCCGACATCTGATGTCGAATCCCCAAACTGGTATATCGATTCAATCTAGGAATTTTTATCTTCATGATCGTCATGACCAGAAACACTAGTAGTTGAAGAAATGGTAAAAGAGCTTAGTATCAGAATGAACAAGAAGAATGCCTTCATCCTTTCAACTCTAGCTTTCAAGAATGAGAAACATTCATGTATCAAGGTGGTGGATGATCTCCTTTACTTATTTAGACAGTGAAAAGATGAAGTGTACTCACTTGTTTTTCTTACTGATACTAATATAGTTTAATATAGTAGTTTGGTTTCATATTTTCCACTTGTCCCTACTTAACCGAAGTAGGAAACTTATCGGGATGGAGTGTATATATTTTTTGAAACGGATGTATACAACTTTATAGGGGTGGGCAAGGTCCGGGTTGGGTTTGTCCCGGTATAGTGAATTAGAACCGGAATGGCTCGGGATAGCAAAATTTTCTGGGCAGACCCAGTTGGTCCTGGACTGGTTTGAACAGGAACAGAACCATGCCCTCTCCCTTCAAATCTATCTCTTCTTTCTTCTTCCTTTTCTACATTACTGCTTTGCATCTCCCCTTTGTGTTGTTGTACGATGGTTGTGCAATTGTGTCTCTAAAGGAAAAAAGGCCAAAGATGGAGGTGAGTTGCGAAGAGAGGGTGATGAGGTGGTGTGGTTGTGTCAATGGAAAAGGTTGTGACGTTGGTTGTTTGTGAGAGATCGAGCAAGAAGTAACAGGGTGTGAGAGAGAGAGAGAGAATAGAGGGTATGTGATAGAGGCAAGGTGATTTTGAGTTGGCGAGAAGGAAGAAGAGTAGGGCGGCGAGATGATGATGGGCTGCAAAGAGGACGAGGAGATAAAAACGAATAGGGGAATAGAAACTGACAATAAAGAGAGGGAGGAGAAGAAGAAACAGAGATAGGCGATTGTAGGTAATGGGCTTCAATGTGTCTGTGCATGATCGATGATATGCAATGAGTTGAAACAGAGAGAGTGAGATGGTGTGAGGCCTGAGAAAGAGAGGTCGAAGGTGAAGGAGGGCAGATGGTTTGTGAGGTTGTTGCGAGGTGGTGAGAGAGGTGGTGAAAGATGGTCTATGGTGGTTGTTGTGTTTGTGATGTGAGAAAGAAGAAGAGAAGAAGGGGTGGCAAGATGGAATGTTGCCGGTCTTTTTAGCGAGTGAGAATCGCCAGCGAGGAGGACGATGAGGGGGAAGAAGATCTTTGGCGTAATACAGGAAGTGTCTGGTTTTGAGTCTGTTGTGGCTGCCCCAAAGACACAAAGGGAATTGATGATGGAGAGGAAGGAGAATAAATAGATGTTGAGAGATGCTTTTAGGTTTATTTTTGGGTTTGGGATTGGGCTTGGTCTTGAGCTTAGTTTGGATGGGTTTGGGCTTGGGTTGTTACAATTTCACCCATCACTTTGTGCCGACATTCGAACCTATCAAATAATTGTTCTCTGAATTGCCGCAATTATATGATTTCATTGTTTAAGTTCCAAATCATACAAAAACATGAAAATAAAATAATTAGAATAAAATACAATATTTGGCGTACTAACAAATATAAATTATAAGGTAATCTAAGTATAACTTATGTGAATATCAAATACCCCCAAACCTACATTTTGTTAGTCTTCGAGCAAAACAAAAAAAATAAATTCCTAACTCACTTTGCAGGAATTATCGGTTACACATACCTTAAATGTGCAACAATGTTTTGAACTCCTAGATTACCTCTAGTACACGAATTATAGTCTCGTGAGGGTTTCCATAAACGTTACTGACTCAATGAAAGAAACCCTACTTTCTAAAAAAAATAAAATTCAAAAACATGGTCACTCTCCTTTATTTCCTCATAGTAATTATCTAATTGCCAAAATTTTTAAGAAAAGTAACTAACAATGTCACAATAGTATATCAACAGACTTAGACAACAATTTTAATTGCATCCAAAGGTTACATAAAGTTCATCATAATTCTCAACTTGATGTTTGTCTATGCATAGCCTTATCAATATAATTCTTCATCTTACAGTAAAGACACAACTAGATAACCTTTAGAAAATACGTTTCGACTACAAATCTCTCATGTCACTCAGAGATTGAGTATTTATCACTCAATTTATATGTGAGGAAAATAATAAATTATGGAAACACAAACATCTCACATACAATTATCATGAAAAACATATTTTTCAAATAATGAAATGAATATGATCTCATGGCCAGGAATATCAATTACTTTTGAGAATGTCAAATCAAACACCGTAGTTCTTGCCTATTCAATTTCCACATCTATGGACCAAACATTTACTTAAGATCAATTAGGTCTTAATTGGGTTGTAATGGGGTTTGGATTATGGCTAACAAGAATGAAAAATTATCTGAGAATTGATAAACTTTTTAATAAACACATGGGGCAATGAAGAATAAATTTTTTTCTTCCTTCTAAATTCTTCTTCATATTTTTTTTTAAGCATCAATTTTTTTTAACCAATGACATGTTTTTCCCCTTCTGCACAATGTAACATTTCAGTCGTGAGGATTCATGGAATATCTAGTTTCATTTCTTTCTATTTGCCCATTCCAAACATATATCCAATCATACACATTCTCAATTAAATTAGGTAAGAATAAAAATAATATGGGATATTATTCCATGATTGGAGTAGGTAACGGACAATGGGGTTAGCAAAGAAAATACTACTCAAAGAGGCTACAAATAGATATTTATTACTATGTAGGCTAAAAGGACAGAGAACGATTCAAAGAAAAATGTCTATATCACTTCCTAAGCTCTAGTTAATATTATGACATCTCAACTAAATAAACCAAGAAGTTTTAGTGTAATGATTCAATTTTAATGTCATTCTCAAAGCAATCAATAAGAGAAAAAAATAATGAGATCATCAACGAGATAATGCAGACTCAAGAAAAATAAGAGTTTATTAAATAACCATCAAGGAAAAAAATGGCTCAAAACTCACAAGGGTTAAGTCTCCATTATTATTCTAAGGCTTTCTAGTACATATCTCACTCATCAACTTCAAATTATGCTAACTTGGCTTATAGTACAAGGATGGTCAAGTTGAAAATTTTCATGAAATATATTTAATTTAAAGTTAATATCAAACCTTATGTTCCTATTAAGACAAGTAATAGCATGTATTTTATCAAATTTAAAAGCATACTTGAAAGCATATTCTCTTAATTGGAAAGGAATTTCAGATTTTGAATGCATTTTCCTATCAAAGACAAGAGATTTTTCACAAGTACCAGAATCATCTACGTATTCAATGGAGATTGAGTAAAATACAATAATTAATCGGTATAGTTGTTAAATACATTTCGGCTCATAATTTTGAAAAATGCACAAAACTCATAAACTCTACCCCCGAACCTAAACCAAATATTGTCCTCAATGTATAAATGAAGAATTATGACAAATGAAGGAAAAAGAAAATATGAGGGTTAGAGTGTATTATCATGGTGAAGTTCTTAGCGATTTCAAAGAGAATATGCACTAATGAAAACTCAAAAACATAAGAACTGTGGACCTATCATGAGAAATTGATAAAACACATTCATAACACAAAAAAAATTTCCAAGCGAAAAAATTACATGCACCAGTTGTAAATCAAAATTATTACGAAGCAAATGAGTATGAGTGGAATGCAACTAGAAAGAACTCGAAAATCAATCCAGACTAACCACGATGACACAACTAAAGTTAGGCTGTCTTCTATGAGCGTTTGGTTTAACGTCGTCAACCCAATATATATTCTCGATCCCTTACGAATGATGTACCATTAAATGAAGAAGACGAACATAGTGAACACCCTCCCTCAAACCTAAACACTTAGTCCATGATTTTAACTAGATCAAAAGTACTAAAGAATCATATAGCAACAATCTAAGAAGTTGAGGATCAGTCCAACAAACAGTAGCAACCACATGTGGCACAACATATACTAACACACTCCAAAAGCTACGAAGGCACCATGCAAAATCATAGAGAAAATGTAGATGAACTCGTGTTCCTAGGAAATTCGTAGGGACCTGAATCAGAAAATGGTCACAAGCAGTGATAATTGGTTTCTGAAAACCGAATGACTTGGCCGAACCGAGTTAAAACCGAAGAAACCGAACCGATTAAAAATCGAAACTAAATTTTAAAAATCGAATCGAACAATATTGATTCGATTTGGTTTTGGTTATTTATTTTTTCCCACCCGAAAACACTGAACTGAACCGAAGCCCTTCTTAATATTTTAACTCCCTCTCTCCACCCACGTGACCCACCTCTCATGTTTTAAAATTCCTTTCCCCCTCCAACCACTTCCACACATCAACATCACCATACCTACCCCACTCCCATCTCTCTCTCTCGAACCCTTCTATGCGTCGAGGAAACCAGCGAGGGGGAGGGGTATTACTACTCATCCCCCTCGCTGGTTTCCTCGCCATTTAGAATTCCCGCTATCTATTTTAATGCCCCACCAACCCTCATCATTTCTGTTTTTTTTACTCCCTCTCCTCCACACATCAACATCAACATCACCACAACAGGGGAAATTCTAAATGGCGGGGGAACCAGCGAGGGAGGGGGTGAAGTCGTTCATCCCCCTCGAGATGCATGAAGCGTGTATCTCGAGGAGCTTTCACGCATCTCAAGGGGGTGGACGGCTTCACCCCCTCCCTCGCTGGTTTCCTCGCCCCTTCCCTCGCTGTTTAGACAAAACCCCACAACAGACAACACCCACATCTCTATCTCTATCATTTTTAATTCATCAAGAAAATGGTTTTTGATCTCTACACTCTAAAAACCATCTTGATATAAGGGAAATTAAACCCTATAGATCTCTAGTTAGCTATATAGCTCCATCTTTCTCATCAGTTTCTAGCTACTAGGTATCTCCATCCGATACATCCATCATCTCTAATTTTTCATTTTAATTTTTGTATATCATATACTCTCATATGTCCATTTTCTGCAATCAGGTAAAAATAGAGGTTGCCATGGTTGTGTTCGATCAGAGATTCTGCAATGGCATTTGCGTTGTTTTACTTACGCACATCTCAACTTGTATAAGAATAGAACAAGAGAGAGATGGAGAAAGGTGGGGATGAAAAGCTTCCTCACTCTTCTTCTTTTTTGAGTTCCTTTTCCTCAGCAAAGTCTGTTTCTTTACAGATTGTGATGGAAAAAGAAAGAAAAATAAAGATAGAAGAAAAAAAACCAAAAAACCCAAAATCGAACCGATTGATTTGGTTCGGTCGGATATGGAGTCCGATTTCCATTTTTTATTTGAAAAATATGAAAACCAAACCAAAAATCGAATCCCTAGTTCGGTTCGGTTTTGGTCCAAGTTTGAATCGACGAACCGATTAACACCCCTAATCCTAAGTTAGGTGTCAAATTAGAAGATTTAATATGTTTCACAATAGGATGGTCTAAACTGAAATCATCCTTTAAAAACAAGGGATCCACATAAGAAGAGTCAGTCAATGTGAAAGGGATGCAAAGAGGTGAGTCTACAAATATATCAGGTGGTACAAGCTCATCATAACAAAATGAATTACATAAAGATTATGAGCTAGACAACTCAACAACGCCCCCAATCCTAGAATCAACACTACTTATGGCATGTAGTCTCTCATTAGATGCATCTTCTGAACGCCCTAACTATTTCTTGAATTATGGGGTCATTTATATCATGAAAATAGTCAAGGCAAGACTCCAAAGAATACTGAAAATCAGACTTCATGCACGAGTTACTAGGAAGGCATACATCGACTGAGTCAACATGAAAAGGTGAGGAAGGGAATGGGTCAAAAGGCAAAATAGTATCAACAGAAATGACCGGTTTTGACTCACTGAGTTGAAGGGATTCAACTTTAGGCTTCCATGTATAACCCAAATCCATGATAGGGGCTGAATCAAGCAAAACATGTACTTCCCTAATGGAATTATCAATATCAAAATCTAAACCGAAATGAGTGAAGCAAGTTGTTACGGGGTCATCTAATGCAGAATGCAAAAATGAATTCTCCACCGAACTCTTAATCATGTTAACCTCACAGACATCCTCGGACTCAGGAGGTTGTTGACTTACATTAAAAACATTGAGTTTGACGATCATGTTACCAAATGACAATTTCATAATTTCATTCCTACAGTTAATAATAACATTAGATGTGGCAAAAAATGGGCGACCCAAAATAACTGGAATGTGACTGGAGGGATTGTGAATAGGTTGTGTATCAAGTACTATAATGTCCACTGGAAAATAAAAATTTTCAACCTTAAGATCACCATGGGGAACTCTGATTGACTTATCTGCCAATTGTAGTATTACTTCAGTTGGTTTTAACTTGCCGAGACCTAACTGCTCATAAATAGAATATGGCAATAAATTAACACTCGCCCCTAAATCCAACAATGCCTTATCAATCATATGATCACCAATAACACAAGAAATAGTCGGGCACTCAGGATCCCTATACTTAGGTGGGGTACTATATTGAATAATTGACATGACTTGTTTGGCGATGAAGGCTCTTTTTTGCAGATATAGCTTTCGCTTTTGTATACAAACATCCTTCAAAATTTGGCATAGATAGGAACTTGCTTAATAGCATCGAGTAATTGGATATTAATGTGAACTTGTTTAAAAATATCATTACATCGTTGGCATTTGTTCCTTTCTTTGCCGAAGCTAACCGTGATGGAAATGGTGCCTTAGGCAAATAAGATGCCTGAGTGGGTCAGAGTCTAGAGATTATCTTTAAAAAGTGAGGCTTTATCAGCCTCCTTGTCAGATGGAGATGCCACTTGCTTTGACTTAGACGGGGATTCAATGACACTCGAATCGAGCATCCGTACTCGATCGTCAACTTGTTTTCCACTTCTAAGGGTAATAATAGATTGGACATTTTCATGGAAGGACGCCGATGTGCTACCAATTGAGAATTGACCCTTTGGGTTTAGAACAGGTTGACTAGGAAATCTTCCTAGTTCTCGAGGGAATGACTGAGCAATTTGACTCACCGCTATCTCAAATCTATTGATGGATTGAGAATAGTGTTGGGTTGTGGCTTTTAACTATGATATAGCTTGAGATTTCTACTCAAGTATACTTTTTGTGCGATGCATAAAACAAATTAATTGTTTCCTCTAAACTGGATGTGTTGGATGGATGAACTTTGTTAAATTGAGGCCTAATAGGGCTAGGGGCTTGAGGAGCCAAGGAAACAGGTATTCCTTGGTGTGGGCCATGGGTTGTAATAGTTAGGTTGTCCAGGTCGCTGAATAGCATTAAAAGAATTAACTTGCTCAGCAAAATATATAGGATAATCATTATGCAAACCACAATTAGTTATAGAATGATTAGAACTTGAACATGCAGCACAAACCTCGGATGAAACATTCGTGGGAGATGTAGGTTGAGTCATATTCAAAATTGCGTCAATTTTCTGATCCATAGTCATAACTCAGAAAAATTGCTTATTGCTTCGAGGGGGAAGGAGGATGAATGGATGTGTCATAACTTCATATATACCACCCTTACGCCTATCAGAATCCTTTCTCGAAAATTCCATTACTGAGAATTTTTTAAAAGCGTTTCAAAGAAATCTCATTAACAATCATCATTAAGTGACCCATCACTAGTGGCAACAATCATACTTAACAATGGGTTGTGTTTTGGAAGTATTGAACTAGACGCCACTTTTCAAATCCATGATGGGGATACTTAACAATGAGTTCATTGAACTTTTCCCAACATTCATTCAAATATTCGCCCTCTTTTTGTTGAAAATTGGACGTATATCTTCATATGGTATTCGTTTTATGAATGGGAAAATACTTTGACAAAACCTTTCTTGACAACGCGCCCCAACACTACAACAAAAATCCTCATTTATAGCATGCCAAAAATGCTAAAACAGGATATGATAGCGTTAAATGACATGTTGTCACAGCCCCCATTATTAAAAGTCTAGCCTCTATGATAGCGTTTTTGGGGCGCTATTAAAAGCGTACTTTTAATAGCGTTTTAAACATTGTTGTAACACTTTCAATAGCGCTTAGAACATGTTGTTGTATGATGTTAAATGTTGTAACATTTTTCATAGCGTTTATTAAATGTTGTTACATAGTTTTATACAACGTTTTTAGAGTGTTGTTGTAACATTTTTCATAGCATTTATTAAATGATGTTATATAGTTTTATACATTTTTAGAGTGTTGTAAATTAGTAACCACGACACTTAAAATGTTCTAATAAAAGTGTACGACATTTTTTTACCCATTTTTTTAGCTATATTGGTATTATTTGCAATGTTGTACCTGCTATTGAAAGTGCAATAGTAAATAGAATTCGACAATGTAAAAAAAATCCTCATTTATATCATAATCATGCTAGTTTAATACATGGTAAACTAAATAAATCTCATTAGTTATTAAAAAACATTTAAACATAGCATGAAGTCATTTCTTCAAAGTACATACTCTCATTTTTCCCAGTCATTTTTCTAGTCATTTTCTTCTTCTTCTTCATCTTGCCAAATAAACATAAAGATATATCCAGAGGTTATAAATCTTGCTAAAACAAACAATGATCCCTCACATATGTAAAACAAATAAACAATAAGTAAAAGGGGTTTTAATGATAGTACAAGCACTTGTGAAGAGCCACTTGGTTCTTAATGATAAACGGGTTTTAAGCCTAAGTTGTGTGTCACTGCCAAACCTATATTGAAGAAATTAAAACTGAAAGACTTGTAATTGGTTAAGGCACCCTCAACCTCGCTGAAACCCTGTGATTCATCATCATTCCATTATTTTACCCCTGCAAGTAGTTTGTTCCTCACAAGTTTTACCAATCAAACACAACCTAAATGAAGTATTCAGAGATTGTGAGACTCTGATACACTGCCACAGAAGTTAAAAAAAAAAGTTATATACTAAATGGTGTTATATAGTTGTCGATCAGGATGAATAAGGAAGCATCCATAAAGCTGTGATTTCAGTATGTCTTCTTAACTCCATGTTCTAGTTTTGAACCTCATGTACTGTCAAATCCCGTCCAGAGCACTTGTTAATATCCTTTTTGCTTCAAGAATAGCATATTTTTTTGACTTGTTGAGACGTTCCAAAGCTTTCTTATCATCTTGTAGAGCTGCAATATAAAATAATAATAATAAATAAATTCCAAAACACTTGATCATGTTCTGCACAAGCATTAAAGTTGTTACTCTTGTTCTTGTACCTCAGTCTTATACATTTTGATTTCAACCTCAAAAGGTGCAATAACAGCCTCAACTGGAATAGAATTGTCATCCTTTTGATTAGCGTATACCCTTCAGAGAGTTGCTTCTGCAGAGAATTGTGCAACTAATGTTTCTTTCTTCTCATATGTGAGCTTCTTGATTTCAAGATTTTGTTTGGATATCGAAAGTCAATATCTTATAACATGAAGTGGCAATCAGGTAGAGTTTGGAGTCACAAGTAGAAAAGTGAATTACCTTGTTGTCAAGAAGATTTTCATTAAGACTCAACTTCTCATCCAATTATTCCAATTCGTATTTGAGCTGCACAATATAAATGAATTTGATATTTAGTATAGTTCAACATGTATGTGAACTGATTTTGATTTAATCTGATTTTAGTACCTTTTCTAAAGCCTTACATTTCAAAACATCGACACCTTTCAAAGCCTCGATTTCCCCACGAGCAATTCCAAGTTCCCGACCCTTTTCTGGAATTAAAGTTTGATATATGAGTATATCTTTTAAACCAACAAAAATATTTTAAAACCAATAAAAAAAATCAAACATGGAATTCAATAAATAATCAACATTTCCATTAAAGCAAACATTTAACAAATATACTTAAACATCCTATAGTTAGTAAAAAATAACTCAGAGCAATATTAAACATTTTAGCAGACCAAATTGAGATCCTTAAACTAGAAGAAACAACTCCGATGCCCATCGATCAACTAACCGAAGTAAACTAATGCAATACTAGTTAAAGACCCATTGAACCCATTACTCCAAATAAGCTTAAAACAACACCAAAACAAAATGCTTGAACACCTCCAACCCAATAAGCCAAACTTAAACTAGAGAACACAATAACATCTCAACAATGCAAGGTACCAAAACAACACACAAAACTAGAAGAACTCGTTACACATCATGAAACTAATCTAAAATCCCATTGAAGATCAGACCAAAAAAACAAACCTTTGAGTTGGTTCTGCAGCCGATTAAGCTCCAACACTACTGGGTTTGAAAGAGTTGGAAAGAAGTGTTCTTGAGTCAATTCCTCTGAACCCATTGTTGATTTTTTCTTGAAAACACAAACCCAGTTGCTTGTCTTCGACGAAATTGGATTCGATGTTGTTCCAGTCGACATTGGCTGGATCCATTTCTCAGAATCTCCAAAGAAAAATAGATGAAATTATTGTGAGAAGGAAAATAGAGCAAACCTAGGTGTCCAACATGACAACACAGAGGATCCCAGTGTTTTCCATGGCCGCATTGAGATTATCGAGGGTTTCCTGGTGGAAGTCGTGAGATCCATGAAAGAAGTTGAAGCGAGCGACATTGATTTTGGCTTTCAAGAGCTTTTCTATCATGGGGACAGACCTAGATGCAGGACCCAGAGTGCAAACGATTTAGGCTTTTCGGTTGTTGTGTTGCTCAGGAATTGGGACATTGCCGACATTTGATTCAGATGCGCTATTGGAAAACAGAGAGAGAATAAGAGCTATTATGGTAGATGCGAAGAAGAAAGTGAGGGTTTACTTTTCACAAGATAGAGGGAGACTCGGTGGAACTCGCCCCGGATCTCGCTTTCTCGCCCTAGATCTCTCTCTCTCACCTTTGTTCTCTCCCCCTAGAACTCGCCCTCTTCCTCGATTTCTCTGTTGTGCCTTTGGTTAAATTGAGTGGAGGGTTTTCTAAAATTTTAAATGAAATCGAGGCGGTTTCATTTTTTTATTTTCCTGTTTCAGTTCTATAGCATTTTAATCTTGTAATGTGATTACAACTTGGGTTTTTCATAGCACTAAGGCTCCACTTGGTACACTGCAAAAAGATGCATTTTGCAAAGTAATGCAAATGCATCACTTTGCTATGCATTAGTTTTCAATGCATTAGTGTGTGGTTGCTTGGTATTAGTCAGAGATCAACAATGTTAGTTTCACATTTTTTTTTTAATCTTTTTTCATTGGCGTGTATTTGCATACTTTTATGGTTCTCCCATTTATATTATATTACATTTATTTCTTCAAGTATGTAACTGAATAATATGTATGTAAGATATATTACATATATTTTCTTCAAATATGTAACTGAATAATATGTATGTAAGAAAAATAAGGACTATTTAGAAGAGTTTTAATTATAATAAACTCTTGTAAATGTGGACTTTGATGAGTTCCTCATAGTATAGACTCTATTGAGTTCTACTTAATAATAACTCTTTAAAATATGGACTCTATTAAGAAGTATAGTTCAAACTCCAACATGTAAACGTGAGAGTTCTCTGCAAAAGAATTCAGGATGTTTTATCTCGTAAATTAATTCAAGATCTCATAACGTGAAGATGTGGAGGTTATGCATTTTAATTCCATAACTGGTTTATGTAAATCTTACCAAGCACCTATTTTTTGTAACCCCCCGCAAAGGAATGCATTTGCTTTATTTTACAGGATACCAAGCGGAGCCTAAGTGTGAAAACATTGTATTTAAATGCTATTAATAGACACTTGTGGAGTAGTGCAAGTTGTGATGATTCTTATCTCTAATGAATTTAACCACGACTTCGCCTTATCTTTCAGAGAAAAGGAAAACAACCTAAGACGAACTGAATAATTTGAAAAGTTTGGGTACTTAAGGGTAGTACATATGTCGAGGAATTCTTTGACGTGAAGATATGGATCTTCTTTTTTCAAAACTATAGATGGAAGGCAAAAGATGGATGATGGATGGTTTAAGTTCAAAGCTATTTCAGTTGTCTCAGGTATGACAATGCAAGATGGAACACTACTAGAAAGAGGGGAAAAGTAATCCTTAAAGGCCTTCTCCTCAGCCATCTCCTTGGTCTCAGTAGACAAGGAAGGGGAACCTAGAAAGGTAACGGGAACTTCAAAGAACTCCTCAGGGTCTTTTCGGACTAGCCTACTCTTAGAATCACGCACCCAGGTACGCATAAACTAATGGACACCGAAGTTTCAAAGTTAACACTCCTTAACATGGTTCAAGTTTTTTATGTTTTTTTCCACAAGCCTAACCTCTATATGAAGATGATCTAACTCTTACAAACAAAAAAAAAAAACGAACCATAAACGATACCTAAATGATGTGCAAATAAGATGAATGGAGACAAACTTAGAGTTTTGTTACTAATGAAAGGTTGAACTTCAATTTAATTTACCTAACCATGGGAGAGGCACTGTAATTTTCTATCAATCCGCCACTATAAAATTTATCCTACATCTTTTTAACTTTCCAGCTCAAAGTGACATGCCAGTTCAAGAACTATTCCAAGATAGGATATGTTCTTTCACTTGACTACTTTAATCTTTCAAACTTTCAAAGAGGGATCCTGTGAGCATCAAACATGTCCTAGACAATTATCTTGCTACAAATTTTAAATAGTGAAGGCTTAGGTTCCTAACTCTAAAATAGATAGCGGTTAACCTATCCGCGGGAGAGGGCAAGAAAGTTGCAAATCAATCCTACCACTATTCAAATGAAACTATCGTGGTCAGATGAAACTGAGAGTGTGAGACGGTGTGAGGCCTGAGAGAGTGCCTGCGAGGTTGTGACAGAGAGGATGAGATCTGTGGTAGTTGTTGTGTTTGTGATGTTAGGAAGAAGAAGGGGTGGCGAGATGGAGGATGTTGTTGGTCTTTCTAGCGAGTGATAATCGCCGACGAGGGGGATGATGAGGGAGAAGAAAATCTGTGGCGTGATGGAGAAAGGGTTTGGTTTTGTGTGTGTTGTGGCTGCCACCAAAGAGAAAGAGGGAATTGATGATGGAGAGGAGGAAGAATAAATAGATGGTGAGACCGACTTGTGGGTTTACTTTTTGATTTGGGCTTGGTCCTGTGCTTAGCTTGGATGGATTTGGGCTTGGGTTGTTACAATTTCACCTGTCACTTGTACTAACATTTGAACCTATCAAATAATTGTTCTCTGAGTTGTCGCAATTATACGATTTCATCGATTAAGTTCCAAATCCTATAAAAACATGAAAATAAAATAATTAGAATAAAATACAATATTCGAAACACTAAAAAATATATATTATAAGGTAATTTAAGTATAAATTACATATATATCAGTTGAATCAGTGGCGATGACGGGGGAGGCAGGGTGGTTGCGAAACAGAGAGAAGAAGGGGACGGCGGCGGCGGGGAAGAGGAAGAAAACAGAAAGGGAGAGGACGGGGATATGATGGGAATTTTGTAATATGAGCAAATGCATTTTCGAGAAAGCGAAACAGACATACGGAGTCCACTTTTCAATTTTCGTTATAGATTAGAATATATGCTTGATACAGGGTATAATGTGGGAAACCTTCATACTGAAGTTGGCATGAGAGAAAACCTTCCGTATTTAATATTTCTCATCCTTATTTAATTACTCAATTAAACTCCTTTTAAACATAGCTTTTTCTTAAAGGATTCACCTACCAGTTCCATTGTGTTCATTTTATATCTATAAATAATACAGTCAAATAAAAACTTGTTGCAAATTTTAGAAGTTTATTTATTCAGCTAAATCGTTTTCAGTTGAAGAATTGGGCACCACAAGAAACATCGTCGGCATACTTGACTATACGGAACTAGAATCTAAGCTGTGGATTTGTAAAACAGAAGCAGAGTGTATACTAACTAAATAAATAAAGACTGGTGCATCAAACCCCGGCTAAACTCACTTGTGTTGTAGTTGAAAAGCCTTTACAATTTTTTAAGATAGCTTGCCGGAACAGATAAGCTATCTGGATTGACTATCAATACTGTGGCAGATCGAGTTTCCAAAGGTGATACCCTGGATAAGCTACTGAAGCGTAGTGAATCCATAACCAAGGGTAGCTCTGTAATAGATTTCGAATGTATGCTTATATGAAATTACATATATACTTGTACAGATTGGAAAATTACGGTTGCATTTATAGAGAGTATATTGACAGTGGCATCAAATTGAAACCAAGAGTTGCATTTTTTAGAATTCAGTTTGAACCTAACATATATACTTGTACAGATTGGAAAATTACGGTTGCATTTATAGAGAGTATATTGACAGTGGCATCAAATTGAAACCAAGAGTTGCATTTTTTAGAATTCAGTTTGAACCTAACAGTAGTGAATTTTGGGTTGCATATGCACTTGTTCAAATGGTTGCTTTGGAACCCCATCATACTCTATATAAACAACTAGGATATGAAACATCAAACTAATCCTTCCCGTCGGGGGGAGTGGTTATGGCGTAGGGTCCCTCACGTTCTCATGTGGTGTGTGTGGAAAGAAAGAAATAAAAGGGTATTTGAAGGACTCAACAGATCAGAGCACTCTATCTTTATCGAGATTAGAGAATTGCTGTGGAGGATGGGTACGGCATGTAATTTGTTTAGGAATTTGGGTTTTGACACTTTCATAGTGACTTGGCATTCCTTGATATAGGAATATTTCTCTTAAAAAAAAAAAAAAAAAAACATCAAACACATCAAGAAAAACTAATTAGTCTCTCCCTCTCCTCCAAATCATACAAGTTCCTTTCAGGAAAATTGTAATTGAACTTTAGTTCTTGCTAGACTCAAGGTTCCAAACTTTGTTGTATCCCGGAAGTGGTTTGCCTTAAACCGTTAGCAAACTCTCTTTAGAGTGGAGGCAAATATCACTTTTAAGGAAAATGTATTAACGTGCGTGCCTCAAAGTCAATTTTCTGTTTATTCTCAACCCAATTTCTAACAAGCTCTACTAATGCAATAAATTTAGGATGGGGCACAACATTTGATGTGGCCATGTGGGGGCGACAATAAGCCTAGCTCCCAGTTTTTCTCAACAGATATTTAATCATAACTAATCTTCCTCTACTTTTGTTAAGTACAATGAATAGAAATGTACCTACTACCTTAATATGTAGGGGTGGGCATTTAGGACCGAAAGCCCGGACCGATCCGACAACCGGATCGATCGGGTCGGTTCAGATCGGTTTTTATTAATTATAAATGTTTCGGTTTTAAAAGCCCGGCCCGGCCCGAAGTTTCTGGTCCGGGCCTCGATTTTCATTTCTGAAGTCCATCGGGTAACCGGCCCGGCCCGACTCCAGATTGAGAAATAAATGAGGAGTGATTCAAAACCATAAACTGTTTGAAGAAATAGAGACCTTGATACAAACTGTGGATGTAACCCCTGCAGAAATCGCCAAAGAACTGCTGAAACAAGATGACGCAGAGGCTGCACTTGAAGGCCTAGTTCAGTTACTTCTACAGAAAAGAATTGAAAATGATGCAGTGAAGGATGAAAGCGATAAAGAGAAAGAACAAGATGAATGTCAACAAGATGATGACGGACAAGAAAACGAGAATAAAGTCGAGAAGAAAGAAATCGAGATTATCAGAAGACAATGGGTAGCTGAGATCCGTTTACCTAAGAATCGCACCCGGCTTTGGCTTGGTACCTTCGACACAGCAAAGAAAGAGAGATCTTTTGCTCTCTGGTTTGGATGACTTTGTTTGTTTTTCAGAAATTTTTGTGATTTTCCAAGAAAAGCAGATAAGAGATTTTGACTAGACTCTGTGTGAAAGGCTGAGAGCGCGTCGGCGAGTGCCTGGTGCGCCGCTGCGTCTGGAAGGCGGAGCTTGATTTTGACTTCCATGGCAGCGGTGAAATGGGTTGTTTACGAGGTGGTGGTGGTTGGGAGGCCGATGCAGAGTGTCGCCGAGACCGGAGCTTTCATTTACAATCGTTTGCTTCACATATATGTCAAATGTGGTAGTTTAGGGAGTGCACGGAAAGTGTTTGATGAGATGCCCGAGAGGGATTTGTGTTCTTATAACACTATGATTTCTGGGCATGTAAAGGATGGAAAGGTTGAGGAGGCTTTTGGTTTGTTTGAGGAAATGCCAGCAAGAGATAATTTCTCTTGGAGTACTATGATGTCTGGGTTTGTTAAGGATGACAAGCCTATTGAAGCTTTGGGATTGTTTAGACGAATGCAAAAGGAGGGAAAAGGTTTGAAAAGCAATAAATTCACAGTCTCTAGTGCTCTTTCTGCTGCTTCTACTTTGTTATGTTTAAAGCTTGGCAAGGAGGTACATGGGCATATAATGAGAACTGGGTTGGATTCGGATACTGTAGTTTGGAGTGTTTTGTCGGATATGTATGCAAAATGTGGTGGTATAGATGAAGCACGGTTTATATTTGATAGAAAGATGTTATCTCTTGGACTACGATAATTGGGAGGGACTTTGAATTAGGGCGGAGGAAAGAAGGGTTTGAGATGTTTTCAAATTTGTTAAACTCTGGAATTAGGTCGAATGACTTCACTTTTGCAGGGGTTCTAAATGCATGGCTGTGAGATCTGAAATTAGGGTTTAGACCGAGACCGGCCCGGCCCGACCCAAAAATTTAGTTAACCGGCCCAAGTCGGTCCGGTCTCGGTTCATAAAATTCCAGGTCTAAAATTTTCGGTCCGGGCCTCGATTTTGGATTTTTGGGCCGGTTACCCAGACCTATTAATATGTAATATCAGTTATGGAAAAGATAAAAAGATGTGCAATTCCACATACTAGCATCCCATCCTAAATTTATTGTAATGCTAGTACGATATGTTTATGTACCCACCCACGCCTTTCTAGCCATTTCTTTGCAATCTTGAAAAAAATGTAAGAAAAATAAGGGTGGTTGAAATGCATATTTGAACAGTGTTTGAAATGCATATTTTTTATGTTATTTCATTTGATTTTTTAACTTTAGGCCCTATATATGAACAGTGTTTGAAATGCATATTTTTTATGTTATTACATTTGATAAGTTAAAGTGTAGGCTGAAGGTTTCACTTTTAGCACTTAATTTATGATCGATGTTTGAATTTAGCAATCAGAAACCAACAACTTCTATTAAAATAATATTTGCATATAGTTTCTCTTTGAAAATTGATGGTTGTTGAAAGAGGTACCTTTTTGGGAGCCAACGTGGAGGAGGGCGTTTAATGGTTATATGATCCAATAAAAACTCTGCTTGTCTTTAAAAAAAAAAAAAAAAAAAAAAAAAAAAAAAAAAAAAAAATCTTTTGAGTGGGTGCAGTTAGAGCTGAGATGGGTGGTTTACCAGTGAAGCTGGACACTCAGAGGCCTTTGTGGATCAATGATGTTCCATTGTTTGAAAAATAGGGAATTCAGTGCAGTTGCTAGCTTCCGCAAAGTTCACTCCATAATCAAATGATACACCATGCTCTAAGTATGGGTTAAGGAGCGATAAATGAAGAGTCGTCGCTGTTAAAAACAAAACATATATAATTAACGATTTTATGAAACTAAAACTATTATTATACACTTAGATTATTATAATTTAATTTTGTACAAATTGAGATTGTCTGCACCATAGTGTAGGGTAGAGTATCTAGACTCAATCTCACACAACGTACCTCTATATAGTCTATCATCAATAGACCATCGGAGAAGCGACCCGTGGGGCTATCGTAATGAAGATGTGCAGCTTTGGATGCAGTACCTATCTGACCCTCACGAATTAGATTTCCAACATCAGCTATAAAATCACCAAACTGATGCTTGTATTGAAATGCACAACTCTTATGTAGAATAGGGCTGATTGGTTCGGTTTTTCACCTAAATCGTGAATCGAACCGACTTAAATTGGTTTTAAATTTTCAAACTGAAATCGAACCGACCATTAACAAAATCGATCTGAAATCGAATCGATTCTAATTTATGCAAACCGTAACCGAACTGAACCGACTAAAATGGAATCAAAACCGAAATAAAACCGAACCGACCGACTATTTTAAACATATTATATTATTTATATATTAAATATATATTATTTATTATATATATTCGGTCCGTTCGGTTTGGTCGGTTAAAATCACATAGAAACCGAAAACTGAACCGACCTCTTCGGTTTTGAATTTTTTAAAACCAAAACCGATCCGAACCGAATTTAAACCGAACCAATTGGTTTAATCAGTTTGATCGGTTTTTGTACGTCCCTAATGTAGAAGTATGGGATGAGGAAAATGGTTCATTACATATTTAAGATGCATGGCAAGGTGCTCATCAGAAAATTATTGAGTTTTTCTATGACTCAATGGATGATTATGGGGGGCTTAGATGATGTAGACTATTGAATCAGGAAACATGAGTTTTGATTATTTAATAAAAAGGAGAGAAAAATTTTGTTTATAAAACAAATTCAAAACCAAAGTGATTACAAATTTAAATAAAGGGTTTCAGATATATATGGAAGACTTCATAAAGTTTATTTAATCATCAAGTATTGAGTCAGCTAACAACCACCAACATGAAGACTTCGCTAATATCAAAAGAGAAATTTTTATGTATGTTGAAATCAATCTTAACAATAACCCCGTCGAACCAATACAATGCAATTAACTTGAATACATAGTCAAAGAAACGGCAATATATAGCAGCATTGAGTCAATTACAAATGTGATCACAAATCAAATTCAACCCAAATGCACCAAGTTCACCATCCTAGATGTAGTAGTACAAAATGAATGAAATGTTTACTATTAAACACATTGCATTTTGGGAAGAAGATCGGCAAGAAGCCAATCTGACATGTGTTTGTAAGCCTTTTGAGTGAGATGAATACCATCCCAGGAGATGTGTTCATCTGGGTTAGGACATAATGGAACCCCTGGACTTCCACACGATCTGCTGCTATTGTAGTTGTATGCTCCACCAATTCCGCAACAGGCTTTCAATAGTGAAACCTCATCAAATCCTAATAAAAAAAATATATATTTGCAAAAGAAATTTTTTTAATATATTAACCATAGGAATGAAATATTGAAAAAGAAAATAGTAATAGGTGACTGAAGTCTCACCAAACTGAGGAGCGTGATGAAGAAGGGATTCAAAAGCAATGTAATAATCACCATAAAGAATTATTACACCAGGAAACTCCTTTCTCAGCTTTTCAAGGGCCTTCTGCAGATAGTTATTGTGAAGCATAGCAAATTTGTTAAGATCACTGCGGCATTTCAAACCGTCATATGCCCCAAGTTTGTTGCTACGGAAGAATGTGAGGTAGCTCGGTATGCATCCAATTGGAAAATTCCCTGGAACCACTATTCGAGCAGCACCTGCATGAATTACTTTCTAAACAACAGAAAACATCATCAGTATTGTAACTAATGATCGGTTGATTATTAATCTAGTTCTCGATCCATCAAATCTTCCTTCATGAAATTAACTCATCAAAAAAGTTAAGGCTAACTGAATGTTGGAAGCAAAAACTTACTCTGACAGCATTTGCTATCGCTCCAACGATAGACGGTATATACTTCTGCACCTCTTTCATGGACTTGCCTTGAAAGAAAGCATAATTGTAGTCATTGCCTCCTATCTCCCCGACCAAGAAAAGAGCTCTTTTCATCCTCTGTATGCACTCTGTTTAGAAATGAGAAAATAAAAACTCAAAAACAAATAATAATAAATAAATATAGTAAAATCTCTCTACAGTAATAACGTTGGGACCCAACCAATTTTATTACTATGAGAAGGTTATAAATTAATTGAGGTGTAGCTGTTACAAAAATTAGGATGTCAAGTGTCGATGAATTGCAAGTCAAAAGATAATGGAATAGTCATTGAAGAATTTGACAACTTCACTACACTAAACAATTTGACAAATCGTGAGTTAGATCAAATTTGAAAAGTTTGCTACATTAATCCAATGGCTGAGCACCAAAGGATGACAATATAAAAATATTAAAAGTTCATGTTAAGATATAAACATTCTTGAGAAATTAGAAGCATTTTGACTTTAAAACAAGGTGTCCATGTTGACGAGTTATTATGTACCGGCAAGCTAAAAAATGTGACATCAACTCTAAATAATAAATCATTGTCCTAGATAACTTTAAATAAATATTTTATTTCATCTTAAATTTTTATTGTGACGTTACATATATTTTTTGCTTAATTTATAATTACTACTATGTCGAGGCAAATTTCTTAAGACGAGACCTACCTAAAATAATTGTAACTTATTACAATTTGAAGTTTATTCCTATTTATAACTGGCCCAGATTTTTTATGACTACGTGAAGGTTATTCCGATACAAAGTATCACTATAGAAAGGTTTTACTATATATGGCTTATATGGATATAAATTATACAGATAATTGGTGATTTGGATTTGGACAAATGTTTGCTAAAATTATATACTCACCGAGCGTGCGTAAAACTCATCCTTTCTGCAAAATTTCATATTGTATCTATCCATATATATAATTATATTAGGTTTACATAAAATTGCTCGTTTTCAATTTTTTACTTGTACTTTACAGTATTGATCAGACTTCTATGTGTAGAATCCATATGCATGAGTAGAATGCATAGAACTTGACAATTTTGCAAGTAAATACCAGCTTGGGTGGTGCAGATAGTCTTGAGATGGGATTTAAACCATTTGAGCTGGACACTGAGAGGCGGCCTCTTTGGATCAGTGATGTTCCTTTGCTTGAAAAATGAGGCATCCAGTGCAGTAGCTCCGGCTACTGCAAAGTCTACTCCATGATCAAATGATGCACCCGGCTGTAAGTATGGATTTAGGAGTGGTAAATGAAGCGCCATTGCTGCAAAATCAAGCATATAAATTAGCAAATTAATCAGCATGGTTTGATTATTTTTGTACATAATTTGGCTTCAATATTTAGGTTAGAAATTAGAATTCAAAGTGTCAGCACCATAGTGCAGAGAGCAAACTCAGTGGTGCAAGGAATATAGAAGTATATGTATATACATAATTTCAGCAACTACTAACCCATTAAAACAAATATGGCTTCGACTTCTTTTCTTAAGGTATAAGACCAAATATTCACATTGAGAGACAAGAGGATGTAAACTTACATATAAAGTCTATCATCAATAGGCCATTAGAGAAGCGACCAGTGGCCCTATGGAAGTACGTCTCACCATAGGGAAGACGACGAGCAAGGGATGTTGCACCTGCTTTTATACGAACTAGATTTCCAACATCGGATATCGAATCCCCAAACTGGTATATCGATTCGATCCAGCAATCCTTATTTTCATGATCATCATGAGCAGAAACACTAGTAGTTGAAGAAATGGTAAAAGAGCTTCTTAGTATGAGAATGAGCAAGAGGAAGGCGTGCATCCTTTCAACTCTAGCTTTCAAGAATGACAAGATGTTAATTTTATGTAAAGAAATAATGTAGTGGAGATCCTTTACTAATTATATATAGATTAGCGGTGTTTCGATGAAGTGTACCACTTTTCCTTACTCATCCTGATATGATTTAAATATCATGGTTTGGTTTCATATACTTTCCACTTGTCATGCGCTAACCTTATTAAGAAAATTATTAAGATGGAGTGTATATGACTGACTATTCGAAAAGGATGTATCACATTTTATCAATATTTTATTGTTTGCAGGAGTTTTTGTTAAAATTATTATACAGAAACTTGAGATTGAGTTCAGACTTCAGATCATTGATCTTTTTTAGAATATATGTTTGATACGGGTTTTAATACCAATTTTTCTTTCCAAATAAAGGTATATATATATAATATGGGAATTATATTATAGTATTTTAGCTTCAGAACTTGAGATTGAGTTCAGATCATTTCTTTATTAGAATATATGTTTGATACCAATTTATCTTTCCAAATATATGGAATTTTATCTTCTATATATCTGTATCATACTGAAGTTTTGGCATGAGAGAAAACCTTCCATATTTAAATTTTCAATTAAAACTCGAGTAATACTACAGTGCACTGGTATCTTGCCTAGTGGCTATCAGGCACCGTAGGATTGCATCGAGATAACACTTATCTCAATGCAATCCTACGGTGCCTGGTAGCCACTAGGCACTTAACCGGTGCACTTAAGAATTTCTCTTAAAACTCCTTTTAAACATGGTTTTCTTCTAGGAATTCACCTACCATTTCCATTTGTTTATTGTTCTCAATACCACATCAAATAAACATGTTGCCAAATTTACAAGTTTTTTATTCAACCAAATCCTCTTTAGCCCATACCTTTTTCTGTCAATGATAAGCTCAAAAGCATAAAAGTTCAACCTCAAAGGCTCAAAGCTCCTCCTACAATTGTCATATTTGACTTTTGATGATAGCAGTGATAAATAAGCTGCATTGGTGATTACAGTAGCGGCAGTTTGATGATAGGGTGTTAATGTGGTGCTCCTTTTCAAATTTTCTTCAAGGCGAGATTTAGAAACTAAAGAATGCATGGAAGTGGGAAAGCAACCTACCACCATAAAATAATTCAACAAATCAATGAGACGTAAAATTATGCTTACCAAACTCATTCCTAGTTTCAATCTATGAGTTAACATTTGCTACAGTTGTCGCATACCTCCAGTTACCCATATGATACAATGATTGTCACAAATCTTTCATTTCCAGAATCCAAGAAAGGACAAACAAATTTTGCCATTCGTGTCTTGGCACAGCCATACACTTTTATTTGTAGTGCAAACTCGTGCGCACCCTCATCATTGGGTGTTGCCTTCAGCATTGCTCAACATTGGATAAAAGATAAATCAAAATTGTCTGAGTTTATTTTAGTTTTTATTAAAGTTATTTATTTATTTATTTTTTTTATTATTATTATTATTATGAATTAAAAGCAGGGCATTGTAAGAAATGCTAGGCTATACAAGCAACAACATTGCTCAAGTATAGAACTAGTCAAGAGGATCTACAATGACATTAGGCTCAGGTACTCAAATGTTGAGCTAGTTATTGAGGACAATGCTGCCAACAGGCAGTTATTTGGGCGATGGCAACTTGACCCAAAGTTTAGGACTCGGAACCCGATCATGTGCTCTTGGAAGAAGCCTCCTACTGAATGGTATAAGCTCAATTCTGATGGCTTGTTAAAAGATATCACAGGAGGTTACGGTGATGTAATTAGGGATGATCAAGGAAATGTGGTGGCTGCTTGTGCTGGCTCGGGTGTGGGTCAGTCCATAATCAAGCATGAACTTCAAGAAGTTGAGGTAGGGCTGCAACTAGCCAGCTCAAAAGGTTTTAAAAAGCTAGAAATTAGCACTCATTCTACTCTAGTGCGTGATTACTTGACGAAAACGAGACAGAATGCGTGGAATTTGAGACATATCATCAATAAGATCAGGAGATTGCTTGCAACACTGGAAGATTACAATATCAGGCACGAGTACATAGAGACTAATAGAGTCGCGGACAGACTTGTTAGCCTTCACCCAAGCTCGGAATTTATGGAAGTTACACCGAGCTCGTTTGCTCAAGACTTGAAAGAAATTGTACATAAAGATAGATCAGGAAAAATTTACTTACGAATGTAACTTCAACTTATTTTATTCACGTTTGGGGATCCTAAATAACCCCTGCTCGCTTTCCAAAAAAAAAAAGTGATTGCCATGATTGAGCCAGACCTTGAATTGGACTTGGGCTGTCCAAATTGAGCCCTTTGATATCCATCAAAGTAATAAATGGGTTAATAACATCTAACACAAATCTCTAAGAAAATCCAAAGGCCTGTGAATCAAATCTCATGTTCCTACTTCTTCTCCCCGGAGAGAGAGAGACTACTATTTTATGTTCTTTATTCCTCCTGTAGATTCTCCCCACCACCTCCCCCAACATCTCCAAATCCAACCAACTAATTAGTCCAAAAAAAATTCCACCAATCAGCCCTCCATAACAACTAACCTATGCCAATGGCATGACAACTCAATGGTTAGAGCTTGGCAGATGGTATCACTAGGTCATGGGTTTAAACCTAGCTTGCGGCATCTTTATGGGTTTTGGGATCCTATAAAAACCTTACTTGCCTTTCAAAAAAAAATTAACTAACCTATTCTAAGTGCATTGCATTCCCTATTAAGGTTCCGATTGGTACATTGTAAAATAATGCATTTTGAAAATTAATACAAATGCATTAGTTTGCAATGCATTACTTTACGGACACTTAGTATAATTAAATAAAATTGATGCAATTAGACAAGTGATTGTTACTTGTGGTGATGATGGCAGTAGTTGTGGTATTGGTCGTGTTGATGGTGATTACAAATGTGAGCGATGATGGTGGTGGTAGTGGAAATGGCGGTGTTTAAAATGGTGGTGGTTGTGGTGGCTAAGCTATGGTAGTTCGGTGAATATAAAGGTGGTGGTGGTGATGGTTGTGGTGGTTGCGGCAGTGGTAGTAGTGAAAGTGGTGGTGGTGGTGGTGGTGGTTGTGGTGATTATGCTATAGTGGTGATGTTGGTGGTTGTGGTGATTATGCTATAGTAGTGGTGATGGTGGTTGTGCAATGGCAGTTGTGGTGGTGGTAGTGGTGGCAGAGAGGACGGTTTTGGTGGTATTAATGAAGTTGGTGGTGGTTGTGGTATGTTATGGTATCGGTGATCTTAGAGGTGGTGGTGATGATGGTAGTTGCGGTGGGATGGTGGTAATGGTGGTTGTGGTGGCAATGATGGTGATTTTAAAATGGTGGCGGTTGTGATGGCTAAGCTATGGTGGTTAGGTGAATATAATGGTGGTAGTGGTAATGGTTGTGGTGGTTGCGGCAGTGGTAGTAATGAAGGTGGTGGTGGTGGTGATTATTCTATAGTGGTGGTCATGGTGATCGTGGTGATTGTGCTATAGTGGTGGTGATGGTGGTTATGTTATGGTAGTTGTAGTGGTGGCAATGGTGGCGAAGAGGACGGTTATGGTGGTACTGGTAAAGTTGGTGGTGGTTGTGGTATGTTATGGTATTGGTGATCTTGGAGGTGGTGGTGATGGTGGTGGCTTTAGTGATTGCGGTGGTGGTAATGGCAATGGAGTGGTGGTTGTGATGGTTTTGTTATAGTAGTGGCGCGAATTATGGTGATAGTAATAAAGGTGGTGTTGGTTGTGGGTGATTATGCTATGATAGTGGTATCGGTGGAGGTGGTGGTGGTGGTGGTAGTAGTGGAGTTGACGATGGTTGTGGTAGTGGCAATGGCAGTGGTTGTTATGGTTATATTATGGTGGTTGTGGCGGTGGAATGACAGAGCGGGTGGTGATGGTGGTGATGGTTACAGTATGGTGGTGGTGGTGATGGCGGTAGTTGTGAAGGTGGTGGTGGGTTGGGGTGTTTATGAAAGAGTTGAGACTAAAATTCGAGTAAGAGGAGATCATGAGAGTTTTGCAAAGTAATGAGGGAGATTTTGTCCCGCAAAATTTTGCAGAATTTTATAACTAGGAGATGCGGAGGTCCTGAATTCAAATTCCAATAATTGTTTTTCGTAAAGTCAACCAAGCACCAAAATTTATGTAACCGCCGTAAACTTTTGCATATACATTAATTTACCATATACCAAACGGAGCCTAACTGACACTATCTCCTCCACATTACTGGGCATTTCAAAGTTGCAATAGCTGAACTCCAAGGCATAATATCACGCATTTAGCAGCAAATACATCAAAGTCGGATTAATATTTATGCCAAAATCCCCTTATATTTTCTAGCATTTCATACACTTCAAATTCTGCCTAAAAGCCCTTCAAACTTCTAATTTCTAACCAAAACACAACTAATCTTCAATTCATAATGCATAATCAACGACGATGATCGAAGGATTGTTACCAAGTTTCGTTTGAATTGGTGCAGTAATTTCTATACCGGTTTAGGGCAATTGTTGGAGATTGTCTATCTCACGAGCTCTAAGAAGTGATCGAGAGAAATTTGTGAATCGATTCGACGAATTCGTTAGCGAAAATCATCAAAATGTGGTGAGAGTTTGTGTGAAAAGAAGTGCAATCGAAACAATGATTTGTCCGAATTAACTTTGATTTTTTAGAGTAGATCGTTGGATTCTATTTGGGGACATTTTCGGACCATTTCTACATTAATCGCATTTGTTTGGAAATGGTGGTTGGCGACTCTAAAAAGGGAAGATGAGGAAGGAGGTCGAGGTGGTGGGAGAGGGAAATCGATGAAACCCTAGAGCACTATTTCAATGAAGATGAAACCGAATTTGAGCCAAGGATGGGTTTGGAATTTTGTCAATTGAGCAGGGGCATTTTCAGACATCAACAAAACATTTTGGACACAAGCACTATTCCAGAGTTGTATTCTCATTATAATATAAGTTACAGATATAGATATTAGGGTTTTTTTAGTTTGGCACTCATTAGTTCATAGTTATTAGAGTTTGACACTCGTTTTGAAAATTATTCGAGTCTAACCCTCATTTTCTGACGAAACCGTTAAGTCCACGTTATTGACCAATCAATATTAACTTTCAGACATTTTTTACCCTTACCTTAAGTTAAATTAGGGCTTGGCCGATCCGATTAACCGGCCCCGAAAAGCCTAAATCGAAAATCGGATCGGGCTTTTAGAATTATAATTTTCAGGGAGCGAAAATCCACCCAAAACCATCTCCCCCTCCACTAAACCCTTAAAAATTGCACTTTAGAAGAGAAATCAAACCGCAAAAGAAGATAGATTGGCGAGGTGTGATTGTACTGGCTCCACCAAACCATATTTCTTCTCTTTACTTGGTTTTGTTCCTTGTGTCTTAAGAATTTGTTTTTATCTTTTGGCCTGTAATTTGAAAGCACTCTAGCTACTATAACATGCTCTTGTTCTTCAATGCTCTTAGTCATCTTGTGATGTAAAGAACCCACATTTGACACTAAAAACTGATACAATGTAAATGGTCATATTTGTGACAAATCAACAAATACCCTTTTGGTTTGAAAGGAAAGAAAACATAACCTACTTTGTTTCAAAATAGACCAAGTAGACATGGCTATATTTTTCTCGGCTTGTTTCTTTGTCCTAGCTGGTTCACCATTGAAGTTCATCCCAGCAAGCTCCACTGAGGAAATGAAAACTGGCAAATGCCCTGAACCTGATCTGGCAGTGGCATAAACAGGGAGGTTTAACCCTATTGTATGAGCAATCTCTTGAAGCAAGTTCTTATACACTCCAGTTTCTTCACTCTTGTGACAGTGTTGAAGAATAAGGCGAAGATGACCTATACTATGCGGAGATGGAATGGTATTGTTCATGTTCATCAAAGAACCACCACCACCAGCTATTCTACCTCCGTTGCCAAAACAACTAGAAACACCACCGTAACCAGTAGTGGATGAAGATTTCCTTGCTCAGATCCAAGCCGCGGAGGCAACATTGAAGTAAAAAGGAAGATCAAAGGAAAAGTCGAAGTTGGAACAAGGAGAGAGGGAAAGGGCCAAAGAAGAGAGGGGTTCGTACACTGCCCCTGCATACTCTGCAAATCTAATTGGGTTATTCTCAATCACCCGAACAACAGGTGGTTCGGCCTTACAAACCTTCCTCCTCTCCCTAACCCCACTAGTCTAGTTCCTCTTCAACCATTTTCAGCATTGAACACCTTCATCCCACCTTTCACTTCGTCAACCTTCATTCTATTTTCCCCGAATTGAACCAGCAATCACACCACCATTGCTTCTACCTTCAAGCTCCAACTCTTCTGTCTCTTTTGTGCTTTAAGGTAAAATGGTTCAAAAATTAATCTTGACCAGTCAATGACATGAACTTTAACGATTCCATAAAAAAAATAAAAGTTAAGCTCAAATATTTTCTAAAACGAGTGTCAAACTCAAATAGGTATAAACTAATGAGTGTCAGACTAAAAACCCAAGATATTAGGCACGCACATTCATTAACACTTCCAATATGAAATTCAGTGAAAACTGCACTCTTTAACCATAAATATATATATATATATATATATATATATAACTTCAGAGGAAACCAAAGCCCTTTCACCATACTAAACCACTCAAAATCCAACTAGGAAAAAAACTCAGCTACTAAATACCAACAGCACATAACATCAGCTTAAACAAACTTGAAAAGAATAATTGAGTACAAAATTCTGTTTCAAATCTTATTGGGACCCTTTCATATTATCATGAGGGTTGTGTTTTTCCTAGTACAATCCTGGTTTTTCATACTTGTCTTCCAGGAGAATTGGAGGATGAACTCAAAACCATCCTTCCAAAATCAAAAGAATTGCCAAACAAAACTAAAATCCTGTTTTACCTAAAAAGTAATTCCAAATCTCAATGTTTGTTTATGAGAGTAACACTCTCGAACTCATATGTTATTTCATCTAAGAATTCAGCTCCGCGAATCTTCTTCTACTTGTTCATTGGTTGATTTCATCCCAACCATCATTACTTCTGTGGAAGTGCAGCAGGGGCAGCTCCACCAGTTGTTGGCCTAGGCAAAACAAAAACCAAATTGACAGTTTAGTAAAAATTCGTACAAGCAAGTAACAGTTAACAGGTGTAAAACCCCACTAATATATTTACTATCCTCAATAATGCTTCTTCAGAAACTCTTCAGTTTCACAGGAAAGGTCCAAAAGGAGGTACTTACAGGCCTACGAAGACCTTGAATGCATCATAGATTCCCCATTGTGCTCCAGTGAGGGTACCAATCATGACAATACGAAGGGGAAGACCACGAGTGAAAAGTCCCCATAGACCTAGTTTCTTCACAGCCTGCATAGCAGAATCATAATAGAAATGTTACGGAAAAGTAGGGAGAAAGGAACAAACTGTAGCATCTCAACTAGAGATGGGATAACTCACATCACCCACAGAAGCACCCTTGGCATTGTTGAGGAATGACACCAGATTATCGGCTGGATGAGAAACAATGGCACAGAAAACACCAGCAACATATCCACCAGCAAAACTAACACCCAGCTGCAATGACTTGCTGCATTGGTCCTTTGGTTGCGGGATAGCATACTTGTACAACATCTCAACAATGGTCTCAAAAGATGCAAATTTCATCATTGTATCTGCAAATTATCACAGATTAACAGGGGGGAGTTTTCCAACCAAATAAATGACCAAACTAAAGCTATAGATTTTAGTGCAATAATACGCACAATACAGGAAAAATAATAATAACAGTGATCTATGCAATAAGAAAAAGCAGTAAACAATTGAGAATGATTTCAAGTTCCAACATGTAACAATCGAAGGGACCAAAAAATAGTGAGATTTAAACACGACGAATCTGTTAGCCACGTCATTGGAGTGTGTATCCATTTGAATTTAGATGGAGAAAACTCAAGCAAAGAGAATAACTTGCTATATGCACAAATGGCCTATTTGTAAAAATCATGGAAGAGTTGCAATGATCTATGTGCAGTAAGAGAAGCTGAGAAAACAGAGTCTAGTTAACAAATTAATAGAATCAAACAACAGCGAGGAATGATTTTGTATTATACACTTGAGGGTTCCAACATATAACGGACGAAGGGATAAAAGAATGGTACAATTTATACAGGACAAATTTGTTTGCCACATCATTGGAGTGCATATCCATTTGAATTGAGATGGAGAAGACTCAAGCAGAGGGGCTAACTTGATATATGCACAAATGGCCTAATTGTAAAAATCATGGTCGACTTATACAATGATCTATGTGCAATAAGAGAAGCAAAGAAAACACAAAATCCAGATACCAAATAAAAATAATAATAATAATAACAACACTGGGGAATAATTTATGCATCTCAGTACAGTTCCAAGATATGACAAAAAGGACAAAGAAGGGTATTGACATGCAAATCAAATTTGTTAGCCATATCATTGGAGTGCATATCCATTGAATTGAGATGAAGACTCAAGCAGAGGGGCAAACTTGCTATGTGCACAAATGGCCCAATTGTAGAAATCACGGTAGACTTGTACAATGATCTATTGCAGTAAAAGCAGAGAAAACACAAAATCCAGTTAACTAATAACAAATAATGATAACACTGAGTAATGATTTTTATGCACTTCAGCGTGTTAACAATATATACTAATTGAAGGGCCAAAAAATGGTATGACTTGTACGGGACAAATTTGTTAGCCACATCATTGGAGTGTGCATCCATTTTAATTAAGATGGAGAAGACTCAAGCAGAGAGGCTAACTTGCTATATGCACAAATGGCCTAATTGTAAAAATCATGGTAGACTTATACAATGATCTATGTGCAGTAAGAGAAGCAGAAAAGGTGCTTGGTCCAGTTAAATGCACAGTAAATGCACAGAATACAATGACATAGACTGAGACAAGTGTTATTACTTCTCTGATCTCAGTACGTTTCCAACTTTTGTTCAACCTTGAAGAGAAGGAAAACCAAAGCATAAATTTACAATATCAAGTCTGCTATTAATTCTCTGGAAAAAGGTGCATGGTCCAGTTAATGCTCACAAAGAAGACGTGCTTGAGTAAAAACACATCAAATGACAAACTCCAATAAACATATCTCATGGAGCATTAATGAAAATATCCTAAAATTTCTCCAAAACAATATATAACTCCGAAACAATTGCAGATTGTGTAATAATGTGAAATAATGAAGATAATTGCACTCATGCAAAAATAATCAAAATAATACTAATTAAGCTACTCCAAGGAACATGAAAGGAAATGAAACGATGATAACTGATAACAGACAGACTTACATGGAATTTGGCGTCCCCAAAGAGGAACAATTCCCCTGTACAACCTGTAAAATTTCAATATTGAAAATTTAGTGAAGTGCAGCAAAAATAGTCTTGACTAGATCATTAAGTCACTAACAATAATTTTACGAAAATCATACCCAGAGACTCCATCAGACTTGACAAACTTCGGCAACCCATCTGACAATCCTCTGGCAAATCCAGGCTGAGTTTGGACTCTGACCTTCACTGCCTCCATGGGGCAAAGGGCAATATCAGCAATCACTTCAGCAGATGCAGAACCAGCAAGGTAAATCAATGTCTTGTATTTAGTTGCATACTCGGGCCCAGCAATATCTGAATAGTACTTCTTAAAGAACTCATAAAAGCCAAATTTGCAGGCACCCTGAGCACTGTATCCAAGAAGGGTGGGCACCCAACCCCTGAAGAAACCTCTGGCACCCTGTTCTTTAAATAGAACGCCAAAACCTGACGAGATGCTCTTGTACTTAGCAGGGTCAATCTGAAAAAACAGAACAGACTACTTAGAATAGACCAGGGAAGATGTAAAAATCAATATTAAAGATACATTTTGACAGCTAACAGAGATCTTAGTATGCTGAATATGTAATCAACAATCAACGGATGAACGAGACGGACATGAAAACGTTGCGAGCATTCTCCAATTGTAACTCAAATTGTATAATTCAATGCGTCCTTCTAAACAAATGAACTGTTACACTCATCATTGCAACCTAAACAGCTTCTTTACTTATTCGACTATGCAAATGAACCTGCCAAGCCCCCGAGAGGGCTTAGTTGATCCATGGTTTATGTTTCATCTTTCGTTTCCTTTTCATTTGTTTCAAGAAAGATATCGATCAATTCCAATTCTTTCTTTTTCTATTGATTCTTGTCCAATCGAGATGAACGTCTTTATCAAAATATTTTTGCTTTTCACTTTGGGCAGTTAGCAATAATTTTCTGCGGAACCTCAAATTTAACTCTATTCTTGTAATAAGATGTTTTGAAAGAAAAAACTTCATGAAAATCAAATTATGCACAAAGAGCCAGATAGCTGAAAATTTTTATTTTACAAAAGAATTTTGCTGCTGTAAATTTGAAGTTGTAGCAATGTAGAAAATGTTACCTTCAATCGTGATGAGTAGCACAAATTCTATATAGGCACTATGCAAAAGGTTACTTGTTCTCAAACCCAACAAAGCACCCGTGTCTGAATTAGTGCCATCTACATATCATTTCAAATGACGACAACCACAACACCATTCCAATCATTAGTTAGTTGGGACATGTATATCAGTATATCTAACCAAACTATTGTGGCAAGAAACAAGAGGTGAGTTTCAAGCCTGCGAGCGTTCTATAGGCTCCAAGCGGCAGTCAGGTCACCATAGATCGGTACCTGCTGCTAACTCTGATATGGAGCCCTAATAATTACTATTAGATATAAATTGATCGAAGTTCACATACATGGATCTCAGATCCAAAATAATTGAAAAGTAAACAAAAAATTAAATTGAGTTCTATTCATGGACAACAGATCTCAAGCTCTACAAGTATCAGATCAGATCCTCAAGAGAGTGCGTCTCAAACACTAAACAAACACAGTTTCTTGAAATCGAGTACACAAAAACTAAATCAATCTAAACCATATAAAAAATAAATAAAAATAATCAGATCAGATCAGGTTAAGACGAAGAAGCAAGTTAACAGATGAGCTTAGATGAAGAAACAAGATGAAATGAATGAAAAGAAATGAGAGAGACCTGCATATTACACTTGACGAGATCCAGAGGAGTGACGGCCATGTGAGTGAGTCCACAGCTGAGAATTCCACCAACGGTACAAGCGGCGTAGAAAGCAGGGGAGTACATCTCGATCTTGCCAGGCTCGCTGGGGGCGTGGATGGAGAAGCTCTTCGAAACTACTCCATCGTTGTTTGAAAACGAAGAAGGAGAAATCAAGCTGTGGTTCTTGCTCAATAGAGTCTCGTTTTTCTTCATCACCGTCGTCGTCATGGAGTTGGAGTAGAGGAAGGTAGGGATGAGAGATTGGCGAGAGTCCTCGGTCAACGCCATTAGAGCAGCAGATTAGGGTTTCAACGTATCGATTTGATTTGAGAGAGAGAGAGAAGGAGGAGGAGAGGCTTTTAGAGAGAAAGATTTGACGCGAGGAAACCAAGGGCTCTCCCTTGATCTCGCTTTGTCCAATCAATCACCTCACACCGGGAGTGAAAAGTATGAGTATGACACTCCGAATTTGATTGCCTCCCACACCTTCGCGTTCTATTTATTCTACTGTTTGGAAGGAAATGCCCTTCGGCTTTGGTTTAAACCACAAGACTGACACCATAACCTAATTTCTATATTTTTGGTCAATTTGTGTCACTGATTTAATTTTAAAATTGCAATTATAGGGTATTTATTTTGCAATTACGTTGCTCCGATTATCACAATCAAGGACTGTAATTTCTCGAAAAATGTCAAAATTTCACAAATTATTCTTTCTTTCGAGTTACCAAAATTTATTTTGAACATTTTAACCCATTATAACCGTAGTTTCTGTGCTATTAATGCGGCCGAAAATCGGTCAAAAATCGCTATGCGGGGTTGGACTGAAACGCATAGGGTCGACTCGGTTGGTATTAAGCGGAACCAGTAAAATTAGTCATAAATCGGCGAGTCAGCGCTTAATCGGCCCAACTGACTCGCCGATTTGTCGGTCTATATATATGAAAAAAAAAACCCTAATCGATCTGGTTCTTGGTTTGCAGCTGACTGAAGAAGAAGGAGCGACGAAGAACTGAAGAAGAGACGAAGAAGAAGAATAAGAGAAGTAGATCTGAATCATCAACCTCTCTTCCTCCCTTCCTTCAATCGAATCATCAAGTAGCTTGTTGCTGAATCGATCAATCGAAGACGACGAAAAGATTGGCTGCTAAGTTCCCAAATCAGGTACGCCTTCCCTCTCCTCCCTGTCCATTCGTTTCTTCCATTCGCTTCTTCCCTCTGCTGAATCGATCAATCGAAGAGATCCCATCCATTCGTTTCTTCCCTCTTCAAACAAGAAGTGAATGGATGGGATCTCTCAATCTCTCACAACTGCTTCTCCTCTTAAAATTGCTAGCTTACAGACAAGTTATACCTAAATTGCATTCATACAGTTATAGCTTATGATCTGAAAAATAAGAGAGTGGAACACTCTCAATAATAAAAATAATATGACAGATGAAACACTCTCAATAATATGACAGAGATGAAACATCATCCAATTCCCTGATTATGCTTATGATATGAATGTGTTTCATTTATGTTGGGTGAGGTTACTTGATAGTTGTTGTTCCAACAGAGATGAAACACTCTTTGATTAGATTATTTTTCATCCCTGATTATTTTACTTAATCTTGTTTCGTATTTGTATTTTGTAGATTATGTCGTCGGGAGGTTCAAATCCTTTTTCCAATTCAACATTGTCAAATTCCTTGAAAAGGGCATCCAAAGATATGACAGAGATGGCATCGTCAACATTCTTGATTTTGTTTTACATCATTTGCTATGCTACTTTCGTTGCTCTATACGACTATACACTTGCTACAACTATATAATGTGCTGCTTTTATTGTTTTTTTTTAAATTAAACCTCCAGTGGGGAGGGGCAACTATGGGATGTCAGACCTTTATTACTTGAAAAAATGTTGTACACATGTTGGGGGTACCTGACGACTTTACCCGAAAGAAAAAGAAACAAATGGACACACATCCTACAAAATCCGAAAGAGTCCTAGAAAAAAAAAAGAACCTAAAACCAAAGCATCAAGACCGTAATGGAACTCAGCCAACAACACCGCACTTAAGCAACTTGAGCTACCTCACTGGAATCACCTTGATGAAGAACCCAATAGCAACTTGAGCAACCTGTCTCTTACACTAACAATTTGCAAATTGCAAAGCTTGCAAAAAATGTAAATGCAACCACAGTTAGCACCTATCCAACCTACAAGCCCAACTTGCAATGTAATAAAACCCTCCCCCTGCACACCAAGGACTCGCAACTGCCAATAATAGATGCTCCAGGGTGCGAATAAAACAGGGTACTCTGTAAAAACAGATAGCACTGTCCAGTTCATATCTGGACAGATTCGCCACCGTGCAAGCCACAAACCGCACGGAAGCTCCGCCGTCATCAAGGCGCCCCAAGTCTGTGAATTTCCAGCCAACACCTGCATATTGAAATTTTCAACTTGTCTACTCATAACCGTGGCAGACATACGCCGTATGGCAATTGTCAAGAACCACCAATCCCGCCACACGCCTAGGTAATTTATTACCTCCAAATGTGACAGACCTAAATTCCTTTTGTGCTCTATTGGCTAAAGCGCCCGCCACCGCATTAGCCTCTCTATAGATATGTTTACAATCAAGCACCATTTTTTCCGCCAAAAATTTAATTTCTTTGAAAATATTCTCCAAATGCCAAGGAATTAGAAATGTCTTTCTAAACCAGCCACAAACTAGTGTCGAGTCTGATTGGACAACCACATTGCTAAAACCCAATGAGGAGCATAGGCGCAAACCTTCCACGAAAGCCAAAGCTTCCGCTTTGTTATTTGAACCTTCCTCGAAAAACAATTGCTTTCCCACCACACACAGACCCCTAGGGTCTCTAATAATCACACCACCTGCAGCCTTGTTTTTGCGAGAGGATCCATCAACATTAAGCGCCACAAAAAGTACAGGAGAGGGAACTCAATAAACAATTCTAACCGTTTTCCTTTTAACTAGGATCACATGTAACCCCAATTCCCTTAAAGGGGCCAAATTCTGGCTTAATTGTTTTGGAATAATAAAAGTATTAGCCAACCTCAAAATACGCCTAATGTTTAAAATCACAAAAGCCGCATTTGGAGTCGCATCTTCATAGACACACTTACATCTTTGTTTCCAAATTTTCCATAAAATAAACATAGGAGTAAGGAAATATAACACACCTGTTTGCGAGTTTATCTTGGCTTTTCTGAACCAGATCAATAGCACTGTAGAGATCTCTGCTAGTTTCCTGACATGCACATAAAAAATCCCATCAAAGTGACTCCATACCTTAATCGCCAACTCGCCCTCCAGAAACAAATGGTTCAAAGATTTCGTCCTCGGGTTCGCGCAGCATCTACATCTCGAGGCAAGGCTAAAACCACATCTATAAAGCTCTTCATCCACTGGCAAGCCTCTACGCAGTAATTTTCAAACAAAAACTGAAATTCTGGATGGGAGAATGTTTTGCCAAATCTTCTCATGTAACTCATTCTTCTCCCCAGGATGTCGTAGCAGTTCATAAACGGAGTAAATGGAGAAATGGCCATCCGGATTCGGAGCCCATACACATCCATCATCACCATCCTGCGTACTACGCAACCTTTCTTCAAAAAGATCACGTGCCAGCTGTCTGAGATGTGGGTTAACCAAATCAAAATCACCCGAAATAACTTCCCTGTTCGTGGGCCAAACCCTGCTACTTTTATTGTTGTAGACATTTGCTACTGTTGTTGCTTTATTTTTGTTGTTGTTACTTGCAAGTTGCAACTCTTGACTTTTTGTTTTTATTGCTTGCAGTTCTTGCTGTTGGGGTTATAGTTATGCCTATTAGTTGTTGTTGTTGCTTTCGTTGTATTGGTTGTTCGTACACAAGTCCAAGTAATTATAAGTGTTCCAACTTGAAAAATTAAATTCATTTGATTAATTAGTAAAATAATACATGACTATGATTACATATTTACACCTTTTTGATTAATTATTTATTTTATAATCTATGACTATGATTAAAATTTTAAAATATATACTTTGAAAAAATTGTCCGCATAATTCCGATTAGTCCCGCATAATTAGGAAAAATCGTAATGCGGTCCCGACCGCTTTCCGCATTAACTGCATAGCTTAGTTCAATATTAAAATTTTGTTATATATGTGATTCTTATGCAATATGTAGTTTGTATGACAATGCAAGTCTTGTGAGACTTTTTATATAGTATGTAAGAATTTAAAATACTTCAATTATTTGATAACTTCAAAATTACAATCGAAATTTTACGTTTTATTAATACACAACGAAATATTTGTTTAAATCAACTTACAGAAATTACCCAAAAAAAAATCACAATCCTCGATCACAATCACTATGATATTTTTAAAATGACACTAGTGTATTAGTCATATTGTTGAGATTGGCCACACTTTCCATGTAACGTGTAAATTTCACTAAATGAAGCTCAGTTGTGTGGTCACGAGAACAACCCCAAATTGAACAATTTTGATCACTCGAAAAGCAAATATAAACCCGATCATAGTGCATCCATGTGATATGTGACTGTGACTGATCTATTAACTACATTACCAAATAATAGGACTTCACAACAAAGAGCATAAAAAGTTTTATATAACTAATAGAACTTGAAACAATCACGTATGAAAGGTGGAGGGGTTGATTTTGATTGTAAAAAGTATGAAATTTGGAAAGTAAAATGAAAAATAAAAATGTTAGATGTAAGGGCATATTTATAGTTTATAGCTAATTGGAGATTTCAAATAAACTATGTTAGGGGCTTAGATATAATTCAATGTTTGAGAATGATTGGTTTTGATTGTAAAAAGTATAAAATGTAGAGGGCAAAATGGAAAAGTCAGAAGTTAGATGTAAAGACTTATTTATAGTTTATAGCTAACTAAGGGTTCAAATCAATTATGTTAAGGGCTTATGTATAATTAATTAATGTTTGAGAGGTGCTAAAAATGATAATTAACTGAGATAAGTTCAGTCATAATCATGGTCGAGATTTTCTAAATTTTATTAATAGATTTGATCATTGAATAATTTAATCTAACTTGATTTTGATTTCTCACAAAATATTTTTTCATGGGCAAAATAATTCACATTACTTAGGTCCATACACTGATCAATCATAATTTTGACCAGTGTCATGGTATTAACTTAACCATCCAACAACTTATAGCTACAAAGCTCAATAGGGCCATTGGAAGTTGTAAGCCCAATCCAGATCTCACTTTTATGGTGTTAACCAACAAGGCTTAAGGGAGATCCAATGTTCAAGCCCATTCCAAATAAAACTAAAATCCCAAACAACCTTGTATGGTCAGATTTGACCCACTATACCACCTTCCACACCCGGAAAAGGATACATCTCCCACATACTCACCGCCATTATCACCAACACGTTGTTGGCCTTACGGTGTAATAAGACATTGGAAGCCACTGGTTAGATGCGGCGGAGTTCGGTGACTCGAAGTTCGTCTTCAGGTGAAAGAAGTTTTTTTTTCTCTCTCTCTCTGAATGTAATTACCCAACTTACCATACTTGAATAACCCCTAAATTCATCGCCCACCCACCAAATCACCCCTTACCACCTGATTATGCTTGCTGCCATTGAATCTAAACCTCCACCACCATCATTTCACCCAACAACTTCAATGTAAATCAAACCCAACCTAACACCTTCAAATCTAAAAAAGCCAGCCCACCTTCTATTAGTGTGTTTGGCTAGGAGATCAACCGTGGAATTGAAAAGAGGAAGTGGAGGGGTAGGGTTGGAGGAGAGATTACAAGGAAATAGAGGGTTTGTAAGGAAGAAGAGAAACACGTGATATGTGTGACTGGATAGGAGATAGGTTAGGGGCAAGGATGCACGGACTCAGATACGCGTGTCATGTCGGACATGGATACAACACGGCGACTCGGCAATTTTCAAAAAAATAAGACTCGGCGACACGGTCAAACTTATTTTTTTAATATATTTTTTTGTAACTCATATGAACATAAAATTATAAATAATAATAATGAACAATCCATACATATCAATAAAACATTCATTCATTCAAAATTTCAAATGCATCATAAAGTCAAGCTCAAATCATACTCATAAAGCATAAGCATTTGAGAATGTAAAAACTCATTATTTGCAATATTGATTCACTGATTGAAATACTCATTCTTTGCTAAATGCTTATCTACTTTTTTTATTCTTTGCAGTTGAAGTACAAAAATCAGCATACAAGAAAATCAGCACAATACTCATTGTTTTATTCTACTAGTGTTGGAAGAATACACATCCTCAAATATCAGAGACACAAAGAGTCTCATATTCATGAAATCAGAATATGGAAGAAGTAGAAAAAACTTTGAGGATGTGTGTTCAATCAGACATGAATCAGAGCAAAACAAAATCAGGATGTGTCAATATCAGCACAATACTCATTCAAAAAAGAAAGAAAAAATCAAAGCAAAAAAGAAAATCAGAGAAGAAATCTGAGAAGAGAATGATGCATAGACTGATAGAAGAAAATCGCAAAAAAAAAAATGAAAGAAGAAAGGTACCTGCTGAGGACGACATCGTCTCCTTCCTGCGAGCTCCCTCTCTCTCTAGCTCCGTCCAGCGACCACCCACGATCTATCTCTCTGTCTCTGGCTCGATCTCTCTCTCCCCAGGTTTTGCATACACACCTACATCTCAGAAGAGTCTTGATCGACAGTCTGAAGAAGATCTCCATAAGGATGTCCTCAGAAAGCAGAGAAAGGTCCATGACACGAAGATCTCACCTTGAATTTGCAAGTTCTGAGGATGAAATGAAACTCAAGTAAAAGAGAAACTCTCTACCACAGGTTTGAAATCTCAATCGGTCGATCGAATGTGTGTGGCTCGATCTCTCTCTCTGTTTCTGACTCGATCTCTCTCTGTCTCTGACTCAATCTCTCACTGATGGTGATGCTGAGGACGACATCGATCTCTCCCTATTTGTCGAAATCGATCTCTCTACCTCCAATCGAAATCGATCGAACCCTCTCTGTCGAAATCGATCAAACCCTAGAGTCGACTCCCTCTTTGTCTCTGTTCTCTCTGCTTTCTCCGCTCTCTGAACTTACTGTATTAGGGTTGGTGGGAAGGAGGAACCGAACGATCGAAGAGGAGGAAAAGGGATTATTTGCACCCGATCGTGTCTGGCCGAGTCTGGACCGTGTCTAGATCGTGTTCGGACCGTGTCCAAATCAGTCAACGAATTTTGACCGTTGACCACGTGTCCAATACGTGTCGGGCGCGAATCCGTGTCCGACGCGTATTTGACACGTGGTTCGAAAGTTTTCCGGAGAGTCGGTGCATCCTTGGTTAGGGGATGAAGTAAAGATTTGAGATTCAAAAGAGAAGAGGAAGAAGAAATTAGAAATATGAGCAAGGGCTTTTTCAGAATTCAAAATATATCAAACTTAGGGAATGAACTGTGAAATCCAATTAGTTATAAAAGTAGATAAAAACAAACAACTTCACATGACAAACCACATATCATAGTGCACGTATGAAGAAAGAATATACAACACCCACATACTTGCACATCCATGCATCTCAATATCGTAAGATGCTACTAATAGAACAATGCATTCGTACTTTAATTCCAATTCTTAAGGCTATATAGCTTAATTTGATTTCCTTGAAGCTATTTATCATAGTCCATGTTTAACAGAGAGTTGGCTCACCAAAAGTGTTTTAAGCAAAAGCCCAAATTTATCACATCTCCAATTGTGTCCCCCAAATAAAAAAGTTAAAGTTACCAATCTTTTAACGAGGACTCAATTTGGGAATTGCGCTTCTATTTCACACAACCAGTCAAGTCCACTAGAGACCCTATAAAGTACAACTAAAAACTTTTGGATGTTGAGTAATTTAGGCATTATTGTTAATCACTTTGAGGAGTTCTTGTAATTTCACTTGAGAAGGGGCATTCTTATAACCCAAGATAAGGGTAAGCTACGATGCAAGCAAAAGGAGGGTCAATGAATCTGGTTGCCTTTCATTGAGGGCTTCAAGATATATATATATATATAAAATAAAAAAAAACAAAAAAAAAACCCACCAATCAGGAAGCAAAAATGTAATTTATACATAAATTATCTTATAATTTATATTAGTTAGTATTTCAAATATTGTATTTTATTCTAATTATTTAATTTTCATGTTTTTATAGGATTTTGAGATTAAACGATGAAATCGTATAATGTGCACTTCAAGAAACAATTATTTGACAAGTTCAAAATGACGGCTAAAATTGGAAGTCACCTTAACAATCAATAGCCAAAACCCAAACCAACCAAACCAAAATCCTTTTTTTTTTCTTAACCTAAACCCAAGCCCAATCAAAATCCCTATTTATTTTCTTTTTTCTCCACACAACAAATCCCTCCCACTCTTTGGTGGCATCCACAATGCATAGAAATCCAGACACAACCACCCTACTTTCCCTCTCCATCCTGTTTTCTCTACTCCTCATCCCCCTCGGCAACCACCTTCGCATTTCCATCTCATCGCCTTTCTTGTTCATCCGCTTCTCACATCCAGCTTGTTCATCAACTAACAACCACCATCTCTACCCCTTTCTCTTTTTCATCTCTGATTTTTCACAGAGAACCTCTCGCGCAACCCCCATCTCATCTTTCTATTCTTCATAACAAACACACGGCAACCACCTACACCAGCCACTTCTTCTTCTTCTTCCCTCATCCGCCATCTCGATCCAGCCTTATCTTCCTTTCAATCACGATCTCTTCTTCCTTCTTCTCGACAACCCACACAAATCAGCCACCTTCACACAACCTCTTTCCCTCACGAACTCCATTCCTCCTTATTGCTTGATTCCCCATCTCGTCCCCCTTCTTTCCCTGATTTCACCACAGATGCATCAGATTATGATGAATCACATAGAAGAAACAAAGAAGTAGAATTTTTGGAGGGAATACATTTAATATCTTCCTTTCACTATCTGCATCACGCCTTTTATTTTGTACCACCACAGGGCATCAAAAACACTTTGGTGAATCGCGTTCATTGAGGAGGAGATGTTGACCTATGTTGCTGCTAGTTAGAGTGTTAGAGAGTTAGAGAACCATACACATGCAGTATAACAATAGGTCAAATTAGCCTATTATTAGGTTAGTAAAATCTACATCAAGTTTTTGGCGCCGTAACTGAGGATTTTAACAATGCAATCGAAGTCTAGGATTTATTTTCACTAGTTTATAGTTTATATTTAATTTGCTTTGTTTAGGAACAGTGTTACGAGTCACTTGCTTCTTTGTTTTATTTGTTATTACTTATTAGTTTGAGTTTTGATTTGTTGCATTTGTTTTACAGATAATCATGTACATGTATTCATTGGAGTTCTCATGGGAATGAAGTAAAAAACAAAGGTCCTGAAAAACAAATAGAATAGAAACATAGTATAGCAAAGCAAAGAAATACAAGAAAAATATATATATTGCATTGTGATTTTTCTTTTCAGGTTGTGATTCACGTGGACATTCTCAGAAGTCAGTGAGCTGTCAGGTGGACAGTGCTTCTAATCGATGACAACTTGACTTCTAGCCGGTATCGCATGTAACCCGAAAGATGTTCACGCCGGAGGTAACTTTTCCCCACCGCATCTGCACGCGATTTTTGTCATGATTAGTTGGCGTTTCAGTTGTTTTAGTTAGTATTACATGCAAATTGAATAGTGGCAAGATTGATTTGCAACTTTCGTGCCCTCTCCCGCGGATATGTTAGCCACCATTTATTTTAGGGTTAGGAACCTAAGCCTTCACTATTAAAATTTTGTAGCAAAATAATTGTCTAAGACAGGTTTCACGCTCGTAGCACCCTTCTTTGGAAGTTTGAAAACTTAAAGTAGTCAAGTAAATGAACACATCTTATCTTGGAATAGTTCTATAACTGGCATTACACTTTGAGCTGAAAAAGTGGAATAAGATGTAAGAGCAATTTTGTAGTGCAGATTGATAGGAAAGTATCATGCATCTCCTACAGTTAGGTAAATTGAATGAATTTCAACCTTTCACTTGTAGCAAAACTCTAGGGTTTGTCTTCATCTTGTTTGCGCATCATTTAGGTGTCGTTTAGGGTTCCTTTTTTTTTTAGAGTTAGATAATCTTCATATGGAGGTTAGGCTTGCATTAAAAAAAACTTTGACCCTTGTTATGCAGTATTAGTTTTGAAACTCTGGTGTCCATTAGTTTATGCGTACTTGGGCGCATGATTCTAAGGGTAGGCTAGTCTGAAAAGACCCCGAGGAGTTTTTTGAACTTCTCGTTACTTTTCTAGGTTCCCCCTCCTTGTCTACTAAGACCAAGGAGATTGTTGAGGAGAAGGCCTTCAAGGATTACTTCTCTCATTTTTCCAACAGTCCTCCATCTTGGATTGTTTTACCTGAGATGACTACAAATAGCTTTGAATTCAAACCATCCATCATTCATGTTTTACCTTTTATGATTTTGAGAAAGAAAATCCAAGTCTCCACGTCAAAGAATTTATTGACATTTGTGTTACCCGTACCCAAACTTTTCAGATGATTCGGTCTATCTTAGGTTGTTTCCCTTTTCTTTGAAAGATAAGGCAAAGTCGTTGTTAAATTCATCAGAGTCGAGAACCATAAGAACTTGGGATGCGTGATCAATATATTTTTTTGTCAAAGTACTTCCCCAATCATAAAACGAATGCCCTCTGAAAATATATATCTAATTTTTAACAAAAAAAAGGGCGAACATTTTATTAATGTTGGGAAGGTTCAACGAACTCATTGTTAAGTGTCCCCATCATGGATCTGTGAAGTGGTGTCTAATTCAATAATTCCAAGATGCGTTAACCCCTAAAACCGTCGTATGATTGATGCCACTAGTGGTGGATCACTTATGAAGATAAGTGTTAATGAGATTTGGGATTTCTTTAAAACACTTTTTCGAAAAATTTTCAGCAATGGGATTATTAGATAAAGGATTCTGATAGGCGTAAGAGTGGTAGATATGAAGTTAGAGATGCATCTGTTCACTTTCCTTCTACCTCGAAGCTAAAAGCAATTGTTATGACTATTTCTAAAACAATTGATGCAATTTTGAATATGACTCAACCCCCACCTTCCACAAATGTTTCATTTGAGGTTTGTGCTAGGGTGGGCATCTAATCTCTCGATCCCGATTGCATCCCGGTCCCATCTCGTTCCATCCCAAGTTATTCCGAGTCCTTTTGGTATTGATCAAACTCATCCCGATCTCTTCCCATCCTGATCTAGAGTGGCATGTGATCAGGATGCAGATTTTCAATCCTGCCTATCACGTCCTGTCCCGAATTTATTTATTTGATATTTATTATTATTAGTTTTAATCAAACTACTATTCTAAAGAAAAGTTTAGGATGTGTTGAAATTAAATCAAAACATCTACTGTTTGAAAATTTACTTGCTTGATTTGGTATTCTTTGTTTAGATAGAAACTTCAATTTGGATATTTTAGGTCAAACAGAACCTATGAAAATTTACGTTTTTTTCACATTTTAGATTCGTTATAGGACAATTATTCGTGTAGAAAATAAAGGAAAATGATGGTTTGGGCTAGTTTTGCACTGTGAGTTATGTAGTTGGAGATTTGGTAAGTCGACAGTATTTTTCATTTTGGAACTTATGCTAAGACAACTTGAGAACAATGCTTGTAATTGTATCTTGTATGAATGATATTTCAACTCTTGCAAAAATATGCAAGACGGATCTATGGAGGGGATCCTTCAATCTGCCATCATTTACTTGACAAACTTAATTTCATTGTAAGGTAACCTTCCACAAATTTTATATGACATTTAATATTGTTATGATGAAAGCTATATGTTTATAAATTTGACATTATTGGTGTATTAGAAATGTTAGATGAAATTCTTTTGTTATTTTTCATTACAGAGCTATTTAGTATATGCGCATCTCATTCTGAACCCGTTTGGAATGAAACGAGGTCGGGATGAGGTCTATCCCATCCCGAATGAATAGAATGAGATAGAGATGAGGTTTATCCCATCCCATCTCGTTCCGTGCCCACCCCTACCTTGTTATGTAGATTTTTGTTGTTTGGTTGTCTATTTACTATCAGGATATCGATTCTTCAAGACTTTTTGTCACTACTCATGGGAATCCAAGTCCGAGGGGGAGGCCTTGGAATCAGATTCACATAAATGGTTTCCATGTTTATTTCCGTGCAACCAAACGGACCCTAAATGGTTCACATGAAATAGGGAAATATATAGACTTTGACTGCATTAATTGACTACAGTGGAGAGGGGGTTAAAGTGTCCACCGCATCTTTAATTTTATACTATTTTGATAATTAAAATTATAATTAACTCATACACAATTCATTTTAGTTAAAAAGTATACATCATTAGGCGAGGGCTTAAATAGTTGGTTATTTAATAAATGCTAAAAGTGTAAAATTTTGATCCAATAGTGTGAGAAAACAAAATTGTAAATGCATAAGTGTTCATAAGCATGGTAACATTGTCGATGCGACAAAAACCTACAAAGGATGTGGGTTTATTATGAAAGTTGTATAAATATCACTGATAGAATAGTTTCTGTTTTCCTTGACCTTGACCTGCACAAGGAACACATGTGAGCCAAAGACCACCGTTGTGGCGGCCGATGGTACTCCGATGCTAAAGTCAGACAAAGCTTGAGAAAGGTGTAATGCTTGAAATTGGGTTTTGTAGCGTACCTTTGTTCCTCAACCTTGTTCTCTATTTATCATGCAAGAGTCTTTGTTCGGCTATGCCTTTGGTGGTGTAGTTTAGGGAAAGATATCTATTAGAAATCCTTTCCTTGTGGAGTGTTGTCCGTGCAAGAGAGTTTCCATGCACGACTTATACTCTGATATTTGTTTCCAAGTAGGAGTCAATGTGTTGTTGGTCTGCCTATCCTATATCAAACTCCTAGATTCTTCCTTATTTGGTCTTACGAGTATTTAGTTGAACCATATGTCTTATGGGCTTAATAGGGCCTCGTTGATTGGGTCCAACCTTCTGGTACCCGCCTCAGTGGGCTAGGAGTAACCTGGGCTTTGTCAGATTGAGTGCTCATTTAGGCCTGCTTTGCTTTGTTGACGAGATCATCATGTCATGTGTACGGTGCCGATCACTAGACGATTCAGTGTATCATCAGCTGCTCCCCGTGAGTTAAAGGGTCAGCTTGCCAGTCCACTAAGTCATTTCATGAGGGAACTGGATAGTCGTGATGATTGAGTCTGAAATGTTTCCTCGAACGGCGCACATCATTAATTAATTAGGTGACTGCTAAAATAGGGCGTGAATCCTCACTTCTATTTAAGCTCCCTTCTCTGCAAAGTCGAGTTTATTTTACTTCTACAATCTTTCTGAAACTCCTTATTCTCTTACTTATGTAATCTTGCTTCCATTTTCACAAGTGTAATTGAATATTCGTACCTTTTTCAATGGTGAATAGGAGTGAATTTAATCCCACCTAGAAGTTGGCCATCTCTTGTTATGAGTTTTTCATGGATAGGTTAGTCAACGAAACTGGTCTTGTTGGTCTCCGAGATAATACTAGATTCTTGAGGACCTGGAACATGCCCCATGAATTCAAATCACACCCCACTGAGGCCTCTGAAGGGGTTCATCGCTTTGCATAAGGGCACGTTTCAATCGGGTATCTGCTTGCCCGTCCTAGAAGATATCTGGCGTATTTGCGCATTCTGCCCGCTCAGATGGTGGCAAACGAATACAGAACTCTGATCGTCGTTCTCATTAGGGCGAAGGATGCTAACTTTTGAGTAACTTCGAAGGTGATCCATCTGCTGACTTTTCCACGTTTGAACGATCATGGGGCCTATCAGCTCCATATGCCAGTTTGTCTAGGTTCACTGTAAGATGATTTCAGGTTCTGGCAGAAACATTATTTTTTGGCTTCTTTGGACCCTCCATATTTTAATCTGGAGGGTCGTCCGCTTGCAGAGGTTTCAGATTGGATAGCAATAAGCTTAATTTTTTTGTCCGATCATTGTCGATGTTGCACTAAATTGTTGTTCATTTTTCTGCAAAGAAATTTGCGACTCTAGTTTTCTCCGAGGAGGAGTCAATAATGACAAAATTCAACGAGCTGCTGTTATGCCCATCGAAGATGCTATGCAGCCAAGCAACATCGCGTGGAGTGGCTATTCGAGAATGTTCATGAGGCTCCCACTCTTTTCAGAACTTCGACCAAAGAGATAGGTGGTCGTCCTTTGAGGAAGAGGAAGCTAACGATGCCCAGTCCAACTAAGAAGGCAGAGTTGGATGCAGCTATGCCGCCTATCGCTCGCCCCAAGAAAAAGCGGGCTGATTTTAAGGTCGTTCCCTCTTCTCAACCATTGGTTCCTCTGGAGAAGAAGGTGACTATTGTGGAGTTGGGGTCGGCTCAGTCCGCCAAGGAGATAATTCTAGAGGAGCGGGGTGTTCTCCTGATCTTCCTGCCCCCATCATTAACTTGGAGGGAGATAATTCGAAGCTGGCAGGCGTCAATGGCGTCGGCCAACCGTAAATGGAGCAGGCTGAGCTTCCAGATATCTATCAACGCGGGCTACAGTGACTGTATATGCTAAAGATAGTAAAGCTTCCCTTCCTCAAACTGTCAGATCTTCGAATGTTGTTCCCGCTACTGAAGCTGTTTCGCTTGTTTCTCTTTCGCACTCTACTGAAACTGCCTATGTTGACGTCCATGGGTGGAGCGGGCATATTTTTTGATAGAGTGAGTTGCATCCTACTGCCGAATCATTCTTCCTGGTCCGGTGTCAATTTTTGGATAGAGTGAGTTGCTCAAGGCTGGCACCTAGAAGTGGATGCGCTAGTTGTTTCAAAGTGGAAGATCAGCAAATGGTTTGAGTGGATGAACTCTCGAGAGCCAGTGTCTGAAGGGGCGACGGTGGCGGAGTGCGTCGATAAGATGCAAGAACACTTGATGCTGGGGATGGCCTTGTTGAATCAAGGTGCCATGGTTGGGACTGAAGTGGAGTTAGTGCGTGATAGAGTGTATGGCATGGAGAAGATTTTTGCTAATTTGCAGAAGTCGTACTCTGACTCACTTTATCAAATCGAGTCCCTGAATAAGCAGTTGAAGGAGTTTGCTGGAACAGATTCTGAGTCTCGTTTGTGGGCTGTGTCAGCAGACTTTGAAGCCCAACTGGAAGCTTCAAAAGCTGAATTGGACTCTTCCAGGGCTCGCTTGGTGTCTGCTGATGTGGACCTGACCAAAATTTGATTGCCATGGGTGGCGTTGAGGCTGAGTTGGGCGCAATCAGGAGGAGCTGAGGCGTGCTTAAGAGGTGGCAGATAAGGCACAAGTTGATATGCGAACTCAGGCTGCTGAAAAGGAGCATACTTAGTTTGAATTGAATGCCAAAAACTTGAATCTGGAGTTGCTGATGGCCTTCGTCGTGTCTGCGAAGCGAAGGATCAAGTTATTTTTGCCCTTGATGAGCTCAGGCCACTGAAGGAGCAGCTAACAGAGGATCAATCTAAGGCAGTTGCACTTGCGGATAGGCTGGAAAAGGCGAAAAAAAGTTTGGCGGAGTCTGAAGCCCGTGAGTAGAAGTTACATGAAGGTCAGGCGATTTTGAATTTCACCCAGATCATCAAGGGTAGGCTGGAGCTGTTAGAGTTGATTGAAGTTGACCACTCTAATCTTGCCTTCACTTATTACAAAAAAGCTGCTTATGTGAAGATTGATGATGAAGAAGCTTCTGATTAAGCACCCTCAATTGGCGATTTGGGACAAACTCCTGACTCTGCTGACCCACCCCCTATAATCTCTTCTAATGTAACTAGCCTTTTGGCCACTAGAACTGATCCTCCCCAACAACTGTAATGAATGAATGAAAGTTTGTTAATTAGTATTTCCTAACTCTACTTTCTAGATTTAGGTGTTGAGTCTTCTCTATGTTGTCTTACCATGGCGTTGGTCTTTAGACACGCCGTTAGTCTTGAGACCATAGGAGATCCATAAGTTATATTGGCCAAACCTTGTAGGTTGACTAATCTCTTTGCAGCGGAGTAAAAACGATCTTAGCAGGCCAGAGATAATTTGAATTGATGAGTTAATCACACTTCTGATTTCTTAGGCCATTTTAATTTATTTTTTGCGAACTAGGCTGTAGGTCGGACCAAAAGCTGTCTTCATCAGCCCTCACAGGCTGACTAAACTTTGGTCAAGTTCAGCCACCATTTTCTATGGCCAGACAATGATCCCTGGCAAGTCATCTTGATCAGGCTCCGTGAACTCTGACTAGACTCCCACTTTGTAAGCCATATTAATCCATTCTTGCCAGATTAGGCGTTAGAGTAGACCAGAAGTTGTCTTCATCAATCTTCATGAGCTCACTAACCTTTGGCCAAGTTCGGCCACCATTGTCTATGGTCAGACAATGATCCCTTACAAGTCATCTTGATCAGGTTCCATGAGCTCCGACTAGACTCTCACTTTCTAAGCCATCTTTATTCGTTCTTGGCGAACTAGGCATTAGAGCGGACCAGAAGTTTTCTTTATCAGTCTTCATGAGCTAACTAAACTTTGGTCAAGTTCGGCTTCCATTGACTATGGTGACAATGATCCCTGGCAAGTCGTCTTAATCAGTCTCCGTGAGCTCTGAGTAGACTCCCACTTTATAAGCCATCTTTATCCATTCTTGGCGGACTAGGCGTTAGAGTGGACCAGAAGTGGTCTTCATCAGTCTTCATGAGTTGACTAAACTTTGGTCAAGTTCGGCCAACATTGTCTATGGTCGGACAATGATCCCTGGCAAGTCATTTTTATCAAGCTCCGTGAGCTCTGACTAGACTCCCACTTTCTAAGTCATTTTTATCCATTCTTGGCGGACTAGGCATTAGATCAGACCAGAAGTTATCTTCATCAGTCTTCATGAGCTAACTAAACTTTGGTCAAGTTCGGCCACCATTGTCTATGGTCGGACAATGATCCCTGGCAAGTCATGTTTATCAGACTCCATGATCTCTTACTAGACTCCCATTTACAAAGTCATATTTATCCGTTCTTGGCGGACTAGGCGTTAGAGCGGACCAGAAGTTGTCTTCATCAGTCTTCATGAGCTGACTAAACTTTGATCAAGTTCAGCCACAGTTGTCTATGGTCGAACAATAATCTCTGTCAGTTCATCTTGATCAGGCTCCATGAGCTCTGACTAGACTCCCACTTTTTAAGCCATATTTATCCGTTCTTGGCGGACTAGGCGTTAGGGTGGACCATAAGTTGTCTTCATCAGTCTTTATGAGCCGACTAAACTTTGGTCGATGTCGTCCATCATTGTCTATGGTCGGACAATGCTCCGACGACCTTGGGCGTATAAGTCTAACTTGGGTGTCCTAACTTATTTAACTAGTGGTACGACATGGAGATCGGATAAGGGATTCTGATGCTTAAATCAAATTGTAATAGATTGGCTGGATACCCAGCTAGATTTGATGAACAACATTGGATCTTTAGTAAAAACAAATACTTTTTATTGATAATATTTTTTTAGGTGCTCTACATTCCATGGCCTCTTAAGGCCTTCATCGTTCATGTTTTCTAATCAATATGTTCTTGGCTTGTTGACCTTAGTCACTTTGTAGGGTTCAACTTGCATGTGTCTGGTTCCTTAGTGTTTTGTTGAGTTTTTCTGAGTACCCAATCTCCAACTTGAACTCCTGTGGCTTGACTTTCTTATTGTAGTACTGAGCCATTATTTGTTAGTAGGCGACTATCTTGGCAGAAGCCTCATATCTCTGCTCCTCGAGGAGGTCTAGTCCGACGCACAAAGCTTCATCATTGTCGTCTGACCTTAATTCCTTCGTTTTGAATGTCAGCATCCCTAGCTCAACTGGGATCACTGCTTGACCTTGACCTGCACAAGGAACACACGTGAGCCAAATACCACCGTTGTGCCAGCCGATGGCACTCCGATGCTAAAGTCAGACAAGGCTTGAGAAAGGTGTAATGCTTGAAATTGGATTCTGTAGCGTCCTTTGTTCCTCAACCTTATTCTATATTTATCATGCAAGAGTCCTTGTTCGGCTATGACTTTGGTGTCGTGGTTTAGGGAATGATATCTATTAGATATTCTTTCCTTGTGGAGTGTTGTCCATCCAGGAGAGTTTTCATGCACGACTTATATTTTGATATTTGTTTTCTAGTAGGAGTCAATGTGTTACAAGCCTACCTGTCCTAGTCAAACTCCTAGATACTTGCCTTATTTGGTCTTACGAGTACCGGGCTTGACCATATGACTTATGGGCTTAAAAGGGCCTTACTGATTGGGTCCAACCTCCCAGTACCCGCCTCAATGGGCTTGGAGCAACCTGGGCTTTATCAGATTGATTGCTAATCTAGGCTTGCTTCGCTCTGTTGACAAGATCATCATGCCACGTGTACGGTGCGAATCACTAGACGATTCAGTGTGTCATCAATCACAAAAATCAAAATCTACTAAAGATGTCTAACAATGAATCATCATCGATCCAAAAATAAATAAGCATGTGTGTGACCTACAGTTGTTTTTGCTAACAATTCATCTATGCAACCATTTGAAGGTTGTGTGCAAACGTTCATATTTCCCCTTCCTTGCATTTCCCCTATACTTAGGCGTGTAGTCCCCCCTAATATAAATGCTAAACATCTAGGCAAATTTCAGAAATGAACATTAAATATTGAAACCAACAGAAATGTGATATATCTCCCTTGTTCTTTTTATAAGTTTTTTTACAATAAAAAAATAAAAATAAAAATAATATAAAATATTCCTTAATAAATTGAAATGATAAAGGAGCAAAATTTTGAATAGCTTTTAAGAGAACATGAAGCTTAAATGAAACAACACTCGGTTTTTATTTAGGTTTAAACTATATTAATTAGGTTTAGTATAAAAGGCCACCGAGTCTAGTGGCAAAATCAAGTAGGGATGGGCAGTTTAGATCGAAAAATTGAACCGAACCGATCGGTTCGGTTATATAATAGATTTTTAATCTTCGGTTTGGTTTTTAGGCCCGACCCAAAAATTTTTGTCCGGTCCTCGGTTCCAGCAATCCTAAACAGTCGGTTAACCAAGCCCGACCCGTTGTTTAAATAGACAATAACCTTCTAATAGCAAAGCCCAAAGACAAGTCTGGTCCAAATCAAGTGACGGTAATCAGGGGTTCGATCCCACCAACTAGAGTGGAACAAAGCTTTTATCCAAAACTGCAAAAACACAACACGTTCTCACTACTTTTACTTCTTTCACCAAACTGGCAATCCTTTCCTCTTGTAGTCTTTTTTGCTTCTCATCACTCCTATTTCTCTTCTCCATCACTTTTACCTCTTTTTTTTTTCTTCTTGTTATTGTGAAGAAGAGTTGTTACAGTGAGCATGGGGAGAGGAAAGATCGAGATCAAGAGGATCGAAAACTCGACAAACAGGCAAGTCACCTACTTCAAGAGACGATCAAGGATCATGAAGAAGGCGAAGTCAGTTTGTCTGCTAGTAATCCTCACAATTTTCTGGTTAGCTCGCTATTGCTCTTTCTCTTTGGCTTCGGCACACTCCACGTCCACTGCCCAAGCACCGATGCCTCCCCATGGTTTCGACATTGTTGTTGTTTGCAAGATAGATCAGAAAGAAAGAAAGAGAGAAAGAGTGAAATGATGAAACCCCAATTTGATTTGTTGAGAGAAACAGAGAGTCGAGGCTCCTTCAGGGGAGCCAAAGCTTTGTTAGCATGCGATGCGGTTGAATGGGAATGGCGAAAGGGTTAGGTTACAAGGTGGTGGCGAAATGGTTAGGTTACTTTGTTCGCCACCCTCAATCGACCGAATTTGGATGCATAGAGATACTCGCTCTTCAACCTCAAAAGCATGGATCCCACTGATGGTTCAGGAATATTGTTGCTCATAATTCTCACCTCCGTCACCCCCAATCGACCAATCGCCACCATAATCAAGCTCGTCGTGGTAGACATGATAACTTGTTTCAAATTATCATTGTTACTACACAATAGCATGACGTTAATTTCAACATGTTAAGGTATAAACTTGTTTTTAAAAAAGGTCATAAATGGATTTTTGGTTTAATAAAAATGTTGCAATCTGGAAGGTTGGATTAATTAGGTTTAATATTGGCACACACTAAAACAACAAAGTTGTTTTAGTTTATCATAGTTATTTATACATTAATTATGTTTAATATAGTTTTCATAAAATTACAAGTTGTTTGAACACATTAACAACATTTGTGAACCTAAGTGGGAATCATCATCATCAAAGCCCATTCCCGATACTTTCGGGGTCGGCTACACGGATTTTGGTTCTCCAAGCAATGTGATTTTCCCACATATCATCGCCTAATCCAAACTCAAGGATGTCTTCCTTCACCGCCTTCATCCAAGTTTTCAACGGTCGTCCCCTTCGTCTACACCCTCCATTAATTTGCCAATCTAGACATTTTCTAATTGGTGTTGTGTTTGGTCTCCTCCGCATGTGACCAAACCAAGTTAAACGCCTTTCTTTAATTTTGTCCTCTATGGGCGCTACACCTAAGTATCTCATAATTATTTCATTCCTAATTTTATCCTTATGGGTTTTACCACACATCCACCTTAACATACGCATTTTTGCTACTGCCATCCTATGCGTATGTTGTCCCGTAGTAGCCCAACATTCTGAACCGTATAGCATGGCTGGTCAGACAATTGTCTTATAGCATTTCCCTTTTAGCTTTGCAGGCATCCTTCTATCGCATAATATTTTTTTAACCCTTAAACCCTCCCCACCCCATAATACTCTTGACATCATTCTCCAATAAAAGTTGGAATGCGGTCCAATAAAAGTTGGCACCGTAGGTAATAGTCGACTAATGGGACCCTTATCTCAAAAAGGATAAGTAAAAATAAATTGTTTAAACACATAACATGATCATTTATATTCTAAAACTATATATCATTTATGTTCAAGTATTTCGCAACACTTTGATGTGGAGGAGATTACCATTGTGATGGAATCTTGTTGTTAGGATTAAGCTCTAAGGCTAAATGGTTTCCATATGAGTGTTTTTGTTTCATGTTCGCATTTGATGTGGAATCTTTTCAGGGTGACAAAGATGGAAAAAAAAAATCATAAACGGAACATAAATGCAATGTAATTGAGCGTGCATAGAAGCACAATTCCGAAAGTGTGGTGAAGAACTGTGCTCCAAAGAATCTAATTCTCTAGAGTGCCCACTAACTTACATGTTTATTCAGCATAGAGGCAATTTTCGCATGGATGAAGGTGTCGTAAAAATTGTTGAAGACATGTTCCATATGCCTCTCCACAAATGGGACCTTCTTAAGTTAGTATGAAAGCAACACTAAAACATCAACGTAACATTAGTAAGAAATTTATTTTTCAAATAGTGAAAGATGATGTAATTAAAAAGTAAAGTAGCTAGAAAAATTCTTTGTAAATTGTTACCAACTTCAAATGTGGATACACAAGTCAAAGCGTGTGAATATGGATCTTCAGCCTATATATTAGCGTCACCCAAGAGGATGCTTGCAACTAGTCCACATGTTTTTCCGACAATGTAGCACACTTGCTGTAATGACCCGATCCGCACAGTAAGATATTGTCCGCTTTGGGCCCAACCGGCCCGCACGGCTTTAAAAGACCTCTCTCTATGGGGATCCAACCTCGCACATATATAGCACATCACCATCCCTCACCCAGGCGATGTGGGACTATGATCTCCCCTTGGTAGCTAGTCCAACCCCTCTTGGGATCCACAGGCCTATTGGGCTCCAGCCCTCACCCTCCCCCTCAGGTATGCCCACACAAGGGTCTCACAGTCCACCCCCTTAGGGCCCAACGTCCTCGTTGGCCACACAGACCCAACGTCCACGTCGGCACACTTTCGGCTGGGTCAGGCTCTGATACCATTCTGTAACGACCCGATCCGCACAGTAAGATATTGTCCGCTTTGGGCCCAACCGGCCCGCACGGCTTTAAAAGGCCTCTCTCTATGGGGATCCAACCTCGCACATATATAGCACATCACCATCCCGCACCCAGGCGATGTGGGACTATGATCTCCCCTTGGTAGCTAGTCCAACCCCTCTTAGGATCCACAGGCATGTTGGGCCTATTGGGCTCCAACCCTCACCCTCACCCTCCCCCTCAGGTCCGTCCACACAAGGGTCTCATAGTGGTATCAGATTGTGAGACCCTGAGTGGGCGAACCTGAGGTGAGGGTGAGGGTTGAAGCCCAACAGGCCCAATAGGCCGAGAGAGGTTGGACGAGCTACAAGGGGAATCATAGTCCCATATCGCCTGGGTAAGGGAGGAGGATGATCCTTATATGTGCGGGGTCAGCTCCCCATTGTATCGACGCGTTTTAAAGCCGTGAGGGCCGGATGGTAGCCCAAAGCGGACAATATTGATACAGTGCGAGTGGGGGTCATCACATTTGCTTTCTTAGAGTTTCACTTGAAAACAAAAATTTAGAATTGAACACTTAGTAACAATAGAGTTCAAGAATAGCTATGAATTGACAATTTAATATATGTATCTATAGTGTTGTCAAAGTTTCCTGTAACGGTCTGTTTCATCCAGACCGTGTCTTCGTCCATTAGCTAGTGAATCAGAAAGATAAATTATGTCACTACTAGGATAGTCCCGACAATGGAAAATCGAAGCGTTGAAACCAACATTGTCTCATAAATATAAATTGTTTGATGGTGGTCGTGGTATAAATGATAACTTGTTTCAAATTATTAATATTACTACACAATAATTTGATGTTTCAACACATTAAGGTATAAACTTGTTTTAAAAAGAGTCATACATGGATTTTTGGTTTAATAAAAATGTTGCATTCTGGAAGGTTGGATTAATTAGGTTTAATATTGGCACACACTAACACAATAAAGTTATTTCATATATGAATTAGGTTTAATATAGTTTTAATAGAATTACAAGTTGTTTAAACACATTAACAACATTTGTGAAATTAAGTGGGAATGAGGCTTGGTAAAGGTTGGCGCCATAGTTATTGGTCGACTAAGGAACCCTTATCTCAATGGGATTAAAAAGAAAAGTAGTTTTGTGAATGTTTTCGTATATATTTATGAAGATAATATGTAGATCATAAAATTTAAAACTAATTTTTTTGAACACAAAATATAATCATGTTTATTCTAAAACTATATATTTGTTTATGTTCAAGTCTTTTCGCAATACTTTGATGCAGAAAAATGTGATGAAATCTTGTTGCTAAGATAAAGCTCTAAGGCAAAATGGTTTCCGGATGGGTGTTTTCGTTTCATGTTGGCATTTGATGTATGATATTTTCATAGAAGTGGGGATAAAGATGAAAAAAATAATCGTAAACGGAACATAAATAGAATATACCTCAGCGTGTGTAGAAGTATGATTCCATAAAAAAAAAAGATTAGTAGGAACAAAAGTGCGGTGAAGAACTGCACTCCTGATAATCCAATTCTCTAGAGTGCCCAATGGCTTACATTTTATTCAACATGAAGGGAGTGTTCACATGGATGAAGGTGTCGAAAAAATTGTTGATGCCATGTTCCATATGCCTCTCGACAAATGGAGCCTTCTTAATGTAGTATGAAAACAACATTGAAGCATTAACATAGCAATAGTTAGAAAGTTGTTTTTCAAATAGTGCAAGATGATGTAATTAAAATTAAAGTAGCTAGAGGAATCCTTTGCAATTAACAATTTACAAAGGATTCAAAATTTTCCTACCAATTCCAAATGTGGTTACTAAATCAAAGCGTATGATATGGAGCTCCAGTCTGAGCTTGAGCCTATATACTAGCCTCACCCAGGAGGATGCCTACAACTAGTGCAGATGTTATTCCCACAATGTAGCATACTTGTTTTCTCAGAGTTTCACCCACTTTGCCCACTAACAATGAATTCGTCCCGAACTGGATCATGACCACGTATATGGCTATAGTATCTACTGCAAACATCTTTAAATTGTTTAATTTTAATCTAACGTTCCTCTAGAAGAGGAAAAATACACACAGATCGAGGCGTTGCAACGGCGACAGATGTCCCTAATAGAGTAGCAAATTAGCCTAATGGAGTGGCAAGAGCTTCGCTAAGAGAATATGTTGGAAGAAAGGATTTTCTTAAAAAAAAAAAAAATAGAATTGAACACTTAGTAACAATAAAGTTCAAGACTAGCTATGAATTAACAATTTAATATACGTATCTATAGTGTCATCGAAGTTTCCTGTAATGGTCTATTTCATCGTTAATGAGCTATTGAATTCAGAGTGATAGAATATGCCGCTACTAGGATAGTCCCGACAATGGAAAATCGAAGCGCTCAAACCAACTTTTGTTTCATAATATAATTGTTTGATGGTAGTCGTGGTAGACATAATAACTTCTTTCAAATTATTAATGTTACTACACAATAGTATGGCATTTCAACACATGAAGTCATAAAATTGTTTTAAAAAAGGTCATACATGGATTCTTTTGTTTAATAAAAATGTTGCATTCTGGAAGGTTGGATCAATTAAGTTTAATATTGGAACACACTAGAAGTTGTTCCAGTTTAATGTAGTTATTTCATATATTATTTAGGTTTAATATAGTTTTCATAGAATTACAAGTTGTTTGAACACATTAACAATATTTGTGAACCTAAGTATGAATGCGACCCAGTAAAGGTTGGGGTCGTAGGTAATAATCGACTAAGGGGACCTTTATCTCAAAGGGATTAATAGGTTTTTATATGTTTCATATATATTTCATGAGTCCAAATCTCGTCGTCCTGTGAGTTTGACCTGCAAAATAGATGTTAGACTACCAAGGACCGCCTTTTTGGTGGCCGAAAACACTTCGATGCTTAAGTCAACAACTCTATTTGAAGAATAAAGTAAATATGGACAAAACTCAGTTAAAGTTGCATACCTTTATCGAATGTTCCATTTACCTTTTATAATCATCGCAGTTAATTCTCTGCGAGACTTAAGCATGTGAGGCGCAACGAAAGGAGATGTTTCTTGTAACAGTTTCCTGTTTGATGGAAATGCATCTGTGGAGGCGCAAGTCCCTCCACGATTCTTTTTTGTACAATGTTCCTCTTCTTTATGAGAGAACTCATGTCGGGCTTGGACTGGGGCTTTGATTCATTTAGGCATGAATTTGGGCTTTGATTATGTCTTCTTATAATGGGCCTTGTTTGGGTCTTTATGGTTGGTTTTAACCTTCTTGTGTTTTATGAGCTAGCTTAATAGATGAGACACCAGATCCTCGTGATGGGCGCTTTCTGCCACGTGTACCGCTTTGATGACAGTATATTTTGATGTATCATCAGTTACTCTCCCTTAGTTAGTGGGTTTGTTCATGTATCCACCAACTGTGTGGTGGTTTTGTTTTCATTTTCAACATTACGACACATTTAGTGTTCTTACTATTTGTTGTTGTTGTTGTTGTTGTATCTTCGATGTTCCGTCCACCTGTTCATTTTAGTGCAATTTTTGGGATTTCATGCGATTGTCATATCTTGCACGTTCTCCCAAGAGCTGACCTTTCGTTGCTCGTCCTTATAAAAGGAGAAGTTGAGTACGAGTTTATCTTCTTTTGCACCTCTTTAATTTCCAGTTTTTAGATTCCTTGATTTCTAGCATTTTTAATTTTCGAGAGCCTAAGAGAGTCGAGTTGTCGCTATCTTTGGAAGAACATGAGTTTTGTAGTCGATTTGGCAATCTTCCCCGAGTTTCAGTGGAAAATTTGCTTACTATGAACGCCATTATCCGTAGTGGCTTATGTACGTCGGGTGAGGCGGGTCGCACGGCACCTATTGTCAGTCGTGCCTTGGAGGTGACTACTGCATGTGTTGGTGATGTGGATGTCGACGATCCTGTAGGCTGAATTGCTTTGTCGCTACCAGAGGTTCTGGGAGTACCAGCTTGATTGTTAGGAAAAAGAAAGTTTCTAAGCCTCCCAGCCCTTCCAAGATGTTGGCTGTCAGTTCTGATCGTGTTTCAAATTGGAAAAAGCTCGCTACCTCAGTTCTTAATGCTGCTAGGGCGCCTTCTCATCTTGCTTCTCTCCAAAAAGGAGGTAGTGGTTCGGAGGATGACTCTTCCACTCGAGAGGATGAGGAAGTAAATCGAGTTTTTGAAAGGAGCAAAAATGAGGTTTCCCATCCTCTAGATGATCGTGAGAAAAGTCTTGTTGCCTCGAATGGTTTGCTAGTATCCGTTGGCCTGATGATTGATGATTCTCGCATTATTGAAAACAAAATGCTTCAGCTTGGTCTTTGGCAGTCTGAAAATCCAAAGGGTACTAAACCCTTGGAGGAATTTGAGTACGATCCGTTATTGGAGGATCAAGTTGCTACTCGATCTTGGGGCTTCAAACTCTTGTCTCTTCTGCTGTTGATGGGACCTCGGGATCGCCCGCTACTCTCGGGGAGTTTTGTTGGCCTTACGAGATTGATGTGCAGGACAACGCTCGCAACCTTATTGGCGGTCGTCATGGGCGTTTGGCTAATAAGGCTCTTATGCCTGTACGTCCACCACGTCGTCATATCGATGATTGTTTCCAACACCTTATAGAAGGGATGACTCATCTTACTTAGGCGACCGTGATGGGGTTAGACTGTAAGGCTGACCGTGATTAGTTGGCGCTCATTGAGCGGAAGTTGGCAGGGCATATCATGGTCATTTCTCACGTTCTCCGCCAACTCGATTCATTGAAGGCGCAATGCATAGAGTATGCCAAGGCTATAGTTTCTGCATAGATGTCGTTAAGGGAACTCGAGGCCATTCATGACACATTTGCTTCTGATCTCGAAACGTCTGAAGTGGAGTTGGGTAAGTTGCAGTCTCGTCTGGATGTTGCTGAGAGAGAGTTGTCCAACCTAAAGGCTAAATGTGACGAGGTCGTTCATTCTGCTGAAGAATGTTCTGCTAGTCTAAAGGCTTCTATGACTCGAATTGCTCAGCTAAATTTCGAGTTTGTCGCGATCAAGTCTGCGGTTTTCGCTGTACTTGCAGTCGTTGATAATGTATTAGCGTCGACCAAAGCAGAGCTTTTATCTGTTACCAAAAGGCTGAATGCAGCAGAGGCCACAGATTAGAAGAGTGGTCGATGGTCGCCATGACTTCTTGGATTTCCTGGAGACGCAAGGTTTAGACATGTCCGAATATCGTGGCTTTGCTGAGCAGAAATTCGATGATGTTGAGGAAGTTGTTCCGGATTCATTGAGTGATCCGGCTGTTGGAGAACCATTTCAACACTTGTCTGAGCCCATGTTACCTGAAGATGTTGCCAATGTCGATGTCCTTTATTAGTTGTTTCATTTGATTCTCTTTGTAATCTCTTTTTTTAGAAGATCAATGGATATTTTATATTTCGCATTTGTTGTGTCCAATATTTCTAGCTTATTAGCTTCTTACTTACGACATTCCTAGCAGATTTCTGACTTGTTCGTCCAGTTTTTATAAATGGATTCGATGTCCGACAGTCTAGTCGTGTAGAAGCTCTTTTTACGAAATCTGATTCTATATCTGGATTACGATGTCGTACATTATAGTTGACGAGAAAAAGCTCGGCTCTTACGTCCTGGTACTTTATTACTTCGTGGTCGATCAGGCCAAAAGTTTTTGTTTTCATGTCCAACTCGTTCGTCCGATACATACATTTGTTTTTGTTCAATACTCTAGCCGTGCTGAGTATTTTCATGAGTTGGGTTTTTTAACTGACTTCCTTGTCCTGACCGAAGTTTGGTCGTTTTGAATTCTAGATGGAAGATAGAGCAAATAAGTTCATTGATAATATTTCTTCAAGTGTTCTACATTCCACGACCGAGGTAGTTTTTTCCCTTATTGTTTTCCAACCAATATGTTCCTGGTTTATTGATCTTTATTACTTTGTATGGTCCTTTCCAATTTGGGTTTAGCTTGCTCACACCAGGTTTCTTTGTGTTGAGTTGGACTTTTCGTAGTACTCAGTCGCCAATGTTAAAAGTGTGAATTCGCACCTTCTTGTTGTAATATCCGGCCATACGCTGTTGGTAGGCCGCTGTTTTGATAGTGGTCGCTTCTCTCTTTTCCTCGAGGAAGTCAAGCCTGACTCTCAGTGCCTCGATGTTATCCTTAGCGTGAAATTCTTCTGTTTGGAATGTTGGCATTCCGATTTCCACGGGTATCGTTGTTTCGAATCTGTACACGAGGGCGAAATGGGCGTACATGAGGGTGAAAGGGGTTTCTCCCGTCGGAGTTTACTTTGTTGTTCTGTATTCCCAAATGAGGCCAGGCAACTCAGATGTCCACAATCCTTTTGTTGCCTTGAGTCTTCTTTTGATTGCTTCCAAGATTGTCCTGTTGGTGACATCGGCTTGTCCGTTTGCCTATGGATGGGCGGCCGCAGAGAAGTGTTGCTGGATATTCAGGTTATCGCAAAGCTCCTTGACCTTCTTGCCTTCGAATTGTTTCCCATTGTCCATGACAATTACCCATGGGATTCTAAATCTGCATATTATGTTTTTCCAAAGAAACTTCTCGACTTGGGTTTCTCTTATCTTCGCGAGGGGCTTTACTTCTACCCACTTAGTGAAGTAGTCTACTGCTATGAGAAGAAACTTGTTCTTGCCGGACGCGGGGAGTGGTCCTACGATGTCTATTCCCCATTGCGTGAATGGCTAAGGGCTACTTATTAGGATCAGGTTTTATCTCGACATGTGAGTGTATGGGTCAAATCTTTGGCATTTGTCACATGTTCGAACAATTTTTTGAGCATTCGCTTGCATCGTTGGCAAGTAGTAACCTAGCGTGAATGCTTTATGGGCCAGCGTTCTTCCCCATGGGTGATTTTCGCATGTACCGTGGTGGATCTCGTACAAAACATACTAGCAACGGGCTAGAGTTAGACTGCCAAATATCGTCCTCTTGTGAGTTTGACTTGCAAAACAGATGTTAGACTGCCAAGGACTATCTTTTGGTGACAGAATGCACTTCGATGCTTAAGTCAACAAATTTTTTTGAAGAAGGAAGTAAATCTGGATAAAACTCAGTTACAGTTGCATACCTTTGTCGAATGTTTCCTTTACTTTTTATAATGGTCACGGTTAATTCTTTGTGTAACTTAAGCATGTGAGGCGCAACGGAATGAGATGTTTCTCGTAATAGTCCCCTCCTTGATGGAGATGCGTCCGTGGAGGCGCAACTCCCTCCACGACTCTTTTTTGTGCAACGTTCCTCTTCTTTATGAGAGAACTCGTGTCGGACCTAAACTGAGGTTTTGATTCGTTCGAGTTTGGATTTGGGCTTTGATTATGTCTTTTTATAATGGGCCTTGTTAGGCCCTCTATGGTTAGCTTTAACCTTTTTGGGTTTTATGAGCTAGCCTAATAGATGAGACGTCAGATCCTCATGATAGGTGTTTTCTGCCATGTGTACAACTTTGATGACAGTCTATTTGATGTCATCAATATTTATGAAGATCATAATGTAAAACATTAAATAGTAAAAATTATTTTACTTGAACACATAACATAATCATGTTTATTCTAAAGCTATATATTCGCTTTTGTTCAAGTTTTTTCATAACGACTGTTAAGGTATGTATTTTAGAAAGGTGATGGGTTTCAGTGACGACTCATACCTTTCATATTTTCTATGGCAACTTGTAATTTTAGTTATTCAATTATCTCTTTGTGTTTTAAATTTATGATGGCTCAAGTTATTTTTTTTTTATCATTTCGTTACCGTGACGTACATGTGTTGTAAAGCCCGTTAAGGTTAGCTGATTACGTCGCATAATGACTCATTAAAGGTTTTCTTTTTGTCGGGTCGTGATACTATATGTATATATGTTTTTTTTTTGTCAAAAGCGTTAAGCATATTATAAATTAAGAACAGTTACAAACTTGTCTACCAACGATTGCTGTGAGGTTATGAGCCTTCATGTTGAGGTCACTACAAACATATCTACAGTTCCATGAAGGAAGCAAAAGAAACATGCGACTAATGTTACCAATAATCGGCCTCCAAACCCAGTCCATAGCAAAAGCGGGGTGCTTGTCATCCCCATGGAGAAGATGAATGAGGTTTGCCAAATCACCAAAAAGGACACATGTCATCTAGTGCTGAGTTCGAATCAGGAGGGTTGCCTATGCTGCATATCACTTGGCCATGGTGCTATCCAGAACCTTCCCTACTATCGGGCATGCAACTGTAGCTAGAATTTTGCTATGCATATTGATTTCCACCACACCAAGAGCTCTATGTTTAGAAGAGTTAAAGAAGTAAGCATCAAAATTCACGAAAATCGTGTTTGTGTCCAAAATATTGGGGAGTGTCCATGATTGATTAGGTATGAGGTTAATTTTGTGATGTTGAGCTGAATGAAGTTGGGCTTGGATTATTGAATTTTTAGAGGTCTTAGTTTCAGAAAGGGGCCAGTGGAAAGATATGTTGAGTAGTGGGTAGGTGTGAAGCAACTTGTTTAGCCATTTGAGTTGTTTCTAGAATTTGGGGAATCGAGTGGATGTTAATGTAATGTTATTTGGAAATGGTAATCACTTGGGAAGGTGAAAGATTACCTGTAGTGAACTAGTGCTTGTGCCAGCTTTTCCAAGTATGCTGGAAATAAGAGAGGAAATATTGAGTGGTGACTTTAGTTTTGTGGAACACAGTTTTGTTGCGAATCTGCCAAATAGTAAGAGAACAACCATAAACTGCGATGGCATTTCATCTTTAGCAAGCATATGGGCTCTGGTTGTGTTCCACATGAACTGAAAAACCCCCAAAATGGATGGAGGGTTGAAATTGGTATTCCTCCAATCAATGGGCATGGGGGAGAGAAGCCAAAATTTGTTTGTGAGCGGACAGAGAAAGAAGAGATGGGTTACATCCTCTGTATGATTTCGGCAGAAGATATAGCAATCGTCAATTGGAGTGTGAAGCCTAACCAGATTGGTCATTGTGGGGATAATGTTTTAAGTGATTTTCCAGATAAGGAAAAGGGCACGGTGGGGCTTTGATTCTCCAGTTCTCTGAGCTGAGAAGCCCTAATAGTGTGAGTTGTTGGATTTGAGGTGGAGCCCTCATAATGGTCTTTAGATAAAGCACGGATGACACTTTTGACAGAGAACATGTTTTTCTGTCAAAAAGCCAAAAGAGTTTGTCCGTGCAATTAGTTGGTCCGATCACAATGTTCTGAATATCACTGGCTACTGGTGTCAGGAAAAGGGAGTTTATCAGTTCCATGTTCTAGCTAATAGTCTGCTAGAAGGATGAATCAACAAATCTTGAATGGTGTTAGGTAAAAGAGGTACTGTCAAATCGGGAGTACAACCTGCCAGCAGCAAACCTGGCTTGACCCAACATTCCTTCCATAGATCGATCTGATCATCGGACAGAATTTGCCATAAAAATATCTCCTTATACTAGCTAGAGATGTTATATTACCCCTCCAGGTGAATGAGGCCCTATAAGGGGACTTGGATGATACTCTTTGAATTTTAATAGAGCGATTTAAGTTGTAGCGGTCGAGTATTGTGAGGAGAGGAAATAACTTACCACAAACTTTTTGTTATTTAAGGCAAGATTTTTTTGTTCCTGTTGGAAGTAATATTGAGCTCCCACAAAAGTCGTGGATGAGTGATCTTGTCCCAAGTACACATTTTTGGCATGGTTGTCCATTGCCCCGTTCCACCAGAAATTTCGCACAAGTTGATCCATTTTGGTGAAGACTGCGCAGGGAAAGAGGAAAGTTTGCATTGTGTAAACTGTGATAGAATTAAGAACAACTTTAATCATTACAGTCCTACCAGTCTAGGATAGAAATTTAGATTTCAGTTTGAAAGTTTGGCATTGACTTTGTCAACTAAGAACTGGAAGTCACTAGCTTTCTTTTTGAAAAAAAAAACAGCTAAGATCCTAGGTATTTATCCTTTGGGTTGTAAAATTTTGAACCCAGAATACGGTTGATCATTTTAAAGTGTCTTGGGTGAACATTTGAGCTATAGAAAACCGAGGATTTTTCATAGTTGACTCCTTGGCCCGAAGCTAGATATTAATGTTGGAGAATGTCTTTAACTGTGTGAGATTTAGCTAAAGAAGCCCGACAGATGAGCATGAGATCATCCACATAAAGCAGGTGACTAATGGAAGGGGAGTGCCTTTTAATTTTGATACCTTTGATATGGCCATCAGATTCAACATGGGCGAGGAGACGGAAAAAGCTTTTGCAGTTAGGATAAATAGATAAGGAGAAATAGAGTCTCCTTGATGGATGCATTTAAAAGGTTTGATGGAAGGGAGAGGGGAACCGTTAAGCAGAACTTTAAGGAAGGATGTGGAAACACATTTTTCACTCATATGTATCCACCCCTTCGCAAATCCCAGATGCTTAAAAAGTTGTAATAAGAAGGGCCATTCAACATGATCATATGCTTTGGCAATGTCAATTTTGATGGTCAACCAACCTTGTTCTTACAATGAAAATGTTTCATCTGATAGAAAGTTTCATGAGCAATGCTTACATTGTTCGCAATAGATCGACCTTGTAGGAAGGCTCCTTGATTAGGAGAGATAATATTGTCCAGCAATGGTTTCAGTATATTTGCCAGGATCTTGGAAATGACCTTATAGATATCCTATATGTCGAAATTTATCCGGCGAGATAGGGTTACTGGCCTTTGGGAATCAGGGTGATGAAAGTCTCATTAAGCTTGGGATCCAAACATTTGTTTGTATAGAAGTTTGTTACAACTTCGATCACATCAGGTTTAACAATGTCCCAGTAGTATTGGAAGAAGAAAGCATGAAGCCGTTTGGACTAGGGCTTTATTGCTACCCATTTCAAAAATGACAGCTTGGATTTCCTTTACACTGGGGGTGTCTAAGAGGGCCTCATTATCTACCTTGGATATGACCGGAGGAAACAAAGACATAATTTCGGGGCAGGGGCGGGACATGAGGATTGAAAGATGTTCTCAAAGTAATTATTAAGAACCTGCCCAAAAGACTCATGATTGGAGTGCCAGGTGTTTTTCCGGCGAAGTAGGGTAGTGAGATGAAAGAACTTTGTGTTTTTATCGCCTTCACTGAGCTAGGAACTACCACATTTAGTTCACCAGAACATTTCTTCACAAATAAAGAGTTAGAGAGCTAGTCTTCCAACACAGTGATAGCAATGGCATTGTTCTTAGAGGGGTAATCATTTTGAAGCTTATCTAAAGCCTTTTGAGTTTCTGAAATACAGAAGTGGATGTTTTTAAAGTCATTCTTGTTCCATTTCGACGGGCAATAATTGAGCTTATTGGTCTTAAGATGGAAATTATGAGCAGGAGAAGCGTGCTGGCGGGGAGTCCAAGAAGACTGAACTAGGCTACCACATTGAGGGTCCCTAGTCCACATCTGAAAAAAATCTGAACGATTTAGGTTTCCCAGTTGGATTAGAGACAAGTTGTAGGGAAATAGCTCTATGGTCCGAAAAATGAGTATGAATAGTACGACAGATAAAAAAGAATTCATCCAGTCAATAGATAACAGGATATGGTCCAGTTTTGCCTTAATCCCATGCTTATCCTTTCGTTTGTTGTTCCAGGTGAATTGAGATCCATTAAAAGGGAAATCCATAAGAGTGTGTTTTCAATAAAGGTTCAGAGATGGATAAGATTTGAGCAAGTGGCTCTGTTGCCCCCATTTTTTTCCTTAGGATTTAAAATAACATTGAGGTCCCCAATGATAATACCTAGTAGATATTGGAGGTCATAGATGTTCGACATAGTTCTCCAGAAGTTGGCCCTATGAGCAGGGTTGGGTTCTCCATACACAAAAATAATTGACCAAGTAGAAGCAGCATAGTAATCATCAATAGTGCAATTGAAACAATATTTACTGGAAGTGAAGATGTGAAGATGAATAGCCGCTTTCCATAACTGAGCTAGGCCGTCGGAGTGTCCACATGCCGAAACTGATGCTCCATGTCTAATATTACATGTTACAGGTACAGTTTCACCTATTCTAATTAATCCAACCATTCATAATCTATATTTTTACTAAACTATCCTAATAGCGACATATTTTATCCCTCCAATTCATTAGCCCACGGTCTGGATAAAACAGGACAGGAAACTTCGATACACTATAGATACGTATATTAAATTGATAATTCATAGCTAGTATTGAACTTTATTGTTACTAAGTGTTCAATTCTAAATTATTATTTTTCAAGTGAAACTCTAAGAAAGCAAGTATGCTACATTGTGGGAATAACATGTCCATTACTTCCAGGCATCCTCCTGGGTGAGGCTAGTATATAGGCTAGAGCTCCATATTCATACGCTTTGACTTGCGTATCCACATTTGGAATTGGTAGGAAAATTTTGAATATTTTGTAAATTCTTAACTACAATGGATTCCTCTAGCTACTTTAATTTGTAGTTACATCATCTTGCACTATTTGAAAATCAATTTTCTAACTAATGCTACGCTAATGTTTCTAGGTTGCTTTCATACTACCTTAAGAAGGTCCCATCTGTGGAGAGGCATATGGAACATTGCATCAATAATTTTTATGACACCTTTATCCATGCAAACATTGCCTCAATACTGAATAAAAATGTAAGCCAATGGGCATTCTAGAGAATTGGATTCTCTGGAACACAATTTACCACACTTTTGGTCCTACTTATCACCTTGTTTTTGGAATCGTGCTTCTATAGAAGGTACATTTAGGGGTGGGCATCCCATTCCACGATCCCGATATCGTCCCGATTATTTTTTGGGTCCTTTTGGGATTGAACAAACTCATCCCGATCCCATCTCGTCCAGATCTAGAGTGGGATGGGATCGATATGGAGATTTTGAATCTTGTTCTGTCCTGAATTTATTTATTTAATATTTATTATTACTATTGAAAATTTATTTGCTTGATTTTGTACTTTTTGTTTAGATAGTAACTGCAATTTGGATATTTTAGGTCAAATAAAACCCATGAAAAGGGTGACAGAGGGGTCGTACTATTCAAGCCTTTATTTTCATGTTTATCCCAGAGGTCTGGAGAAAGTTGATCAATAGGATTTCCCCAATCCTCCCTTCCCGAAAGGAAGAAAGTGAAATTCTTTTTTCGTCGTTGGTGTTCTTTCCGATCTCAATGCATTTCACCGCTCCATCGAAAATTCCCTCTACCCCTACCGTACTCAAGCTTGGCAGTTTCCACCGCCTGTCTAGGGTTGAGCCCTGGGAATTATTTTTGTAGAAAATAAATGCAAATGATGGTTTGGGTAAGTTTTGTATTATGAGTTAGGTAGTTGGAGACCATAACTCCTAATTCTATCTTGTATGAATGATATTTTAAAAAATATGGAAGACGGATCTATGGAGGGGCTCCTTCCATCTCCTATCATTCACTTGACAAACTTAATTCCATTGTAAGGTAAACTTCTACAAATTTTATATGGCATTTAATATTGTTATGATGAAACTTATATGTACATGAATTTGACATTATTGGTGTGTGAGCAATGCGAGATGAAATTCTTTTTTGTTATTTTTCATTAGACTATTTAGTACATGTTCATCTCGTCCCATCCCGTCCTGAACTTATTTGGGATGGGACAAGGTCAGGATGAGGTCTATCCGATCCCAGTCCCGATCTTGAACGAACGGGATGGGAAAGGGATGAGGTACATCCTATCCCCTGTCCACCCCTAGTTTGTACTGCATATTCGATTCCTTGTCATTCCATTGTTGATTGTGATTTGCAAAACGTTTATCCTACATATTCTGTTGTGCAAGTCAATTCTTTTAATGTTATTCGACGACCTGTTAATAATCCACAACCCATCTATTACAATCCAGGGTTCTCCAAGCATCCAAATCTCTCATAGGCCCATGGCTCGCACTAAATAAGACCTATTTCCTTGGCTCTTCATGCCCCTAGCCCTGTTAGGCCTCAATTTAACCAAGTTCGTCCATCCTACACATCCAATTTAGAGAAAACAGTGAATCATTTTATGCAACGCACATAAAGTATATTTGAGTAGAATTCTCAGGCTGTATTAGAGTTAAAAGCCACGAATCAACACTCATCTCAAACCATCAATAGACTTAAGATAGCTATAAGTCAGATTGCTCAGTCATTCCCTGAGAGAGAGCCATGAAGATTTCCTAGTCAACTTGTTCCAAACCCAAATGGTCAATTCGCAATTGGTAGCACATTTGAGCCCTGCCATGAAGATGTATAATCTATTTCTATCCTTAGGAGTGGAAAACAAATTGACAATTGGGTACACTTGCCCAAATTCGAGTGTCATTGCATCCCCGTCTGAGTCAAAGCATGTTGCATCTCCATCTAACAAGGAGGCTGATAAAGCCTCACCTTCTAAAGATGATTATCTTGACTCTAACCCCACTCAAATATCTTATTTGCCTAAGGAATTGTTTCCATCATGGTTAGCGCTGGCCAAGAAAGGAACAAATGTCAACAATGTAATGTAAATTTTTAAACAAATTCACATTAATATCCCATTGCTCGATGTTATTAAGCAAGTTCCTGCATATGCAAAGTTTTTGAAGGATTTTTTCACATAGAAACAAAAGCTACATGTACAAAAGAAAGCCTTCCTCGCCAAGCAAGTTAGCTCAATTATTCAACATAGAACCCCAACGAAATACAGGGATCTCGAGTGTCTGATCATTTCTAGTGTTATTGGTGATCATATAATTGATAAGGCATTGTTGGATTTATGGGCGAGTGTTAATTTATTTCCATATTTCGTTTATGAGCAGTAGGTCTCGGCGAGTTAAAACCGACTTAAGTAACACTGTAATTGACAGATAGGTCAATCAGAGTTCCTCGTAGTGTTATAGAGGATATGATCATTAAGGTTGAGATATTATATTTTTCTAGTGGACTTTATAGTTCTTGATACACAACCTGTTCACAATCCCTCCAGTCACATTCCAGTTATTTTTTGTTATCCATTTTTTTGCCACATTTAATGTTACTATTAACTGCAGAAATATAATCATGAAATTGTCATTTGGTAACATGACTGTCGAACTTAATGTTTAATGTAAGTCAATAACCTTCTGGATCTTAGGATGTCTACGAGGTTAACATGATTGAGAGTTTGGTGGAGAACTCGTTTTTGCAGTCTACGTTAGATGGCCTCTTAGGGGCCTATTTGACTCATTTTGGTTTAGACTTCGATATTGATAATTCCATTAGGGAAGTAAATGCTTTGCTTGAATCAACCCCTATTATGGATCATGGTTGTACATGAAATCCTAAAGTAGAACCCCTTCCACTCAGTGAGTCAAAATTGGTTCCTTCTGTTGAGACAGTTTTGCTTCCTAACCAATTCCTCTCCTACATTTTACATGTTAACTCATTTGACGTATGTCTTCCTAGTGGCTCATGCATGAAGTCTGATTTTCAGTATTCTTTGGAGTCTTACCTCAACTATTTTCATGATACAAATAGCTCCATAATTCAAGAAATCGTAAGGACATTATCGAAAAATGCATCTAATGAGAAAATCCTGCCATAGGTAGTGCTAATTCCAAGTTTGGGGATGTTGTTGAGTTGTCTAGTCCATCATATTTGTGTAATTATTTTTATTATGATGAACTTGTACCACTTGATATATCTATAGACTCGCCTCTTTGCATCCATTTCACATTGACTGGCGCTACTTATGTGGATCCCTTGTTTTTAAGTGATGATTTCAATTTCCACCATCCCATTATGCAAAAGATTCAATATTCTGATTTGCAATCTGACTTAGGATGTCCCTTTTTAGGAGTGTGCATGAATCATTTGTTGCATATCACTGTTTGTGATCCATTTATGCTCCAGGTCTCTGCAAATTTCTTAGGAATACGAGCTCATTTGCATTTTCTCTATGCTTTTGCATAGTGCATTCGTAGCTTTTGGGGTGTTTTAGTACATGTTGTGTCGCATGTGGTTGCTACTATTTGTTGGACTGATCCTCAACATTTTAAGTTGTTGATATATTATTCTTTGATACCTTTGATCTAGTTTATATCATGGACTAAGTGTCTAGATTTGGAGGAGGGTATTTGCTAGTGTTCTAAAAAATGGTTTAGGCGTTAGAGAAACGCCCGGATTAATGGTTGGGCGGGGTGAAAAATCGAGTAGGCACCTAGGCGGGTTCTGGGTGAGTTTTTTTTTCCTTGGTTGCAAAATTTTATGTGAACAAGAAGTTGAGATTTGTTGTTCTCAGGCTGATTGTGTTCTTATTTTATTTTTCTTTCCTTTTTTTGGAAAGAAACAATTTAATTGTTTTTTATTCAGTATATGTCTAAATGTTGCAAAGGATGATTACTTAATGGAATTCTCAAAGGATTTGCCGGTACCAATTTTAGTAATGTAGATTTTATCAAACATGACTGAGGTCATTCATGCAATTTGAAGAAAAATAAAAGGGTAGGTTTGGATATTTGCCACAAATTCAACTTTGTATAAAGTACCCATTATGACCAACTTCAGTCATTTGAGTTTTAATAAATTTTGTTCATGATTAATGTTTATAAATTTTGCATATGTATCTTGACATTAAATTGGATGTAATTGATAAGGTATTATGTTTAACTCTTGTAAATTATTAAAGTTATAATACAAAACCTAAAATCGCCTAAACGCCTGCTCGCCGCCCGCCCACCGCCTAACACTTTTTAGAACACTGGTATTCGCTATGTTTTTTTTTTTCATTTTATGATACTTCATTCATGAGGAAGAATATATGTTGGGCTGATGACGTTAAACCAAACGCTCTTGGGAGAACACGCACCTTCGGTTATATCATTATTGTTGGTCTAAATTGATTTTCGAGTTCTTTCTAGTTGCATTCCACTTATACTTGTTAGCTCCGTAATGATTTTGACTTACAACTAGTGTAAGTATTTTTTTCATTTATGCAATTTTATTGTCATATATGTGTTTTATCAGTTTCTCATGATAAGTCCACAATTCTTTTATTTTTGAGCTTTCATTGGTGGACGATGTCTTTGAAATTGATACAAACTTTACCATGGTAATATCACTCTAACCTTCATCTTTTTTTTTTTTTTCCTTCATTTGTCATGATTATTCTTTTTATACATTGAAGACATGTTTGGTTTAGGTTTGGGGGTGGGGTTTATGAGTTTTTGTATAGTTTTCTAAATTTTGAGCTTAAATGTATTTCACAATAAACCAATTAATTACTGTATTATACTCAATGTCCATTGAACACATAGATGATTATGATAATTGTAAAAAATCTTTGATATAAAAATGCATTCAAAATCGGAAGTTCCTTTCCAATGAAGAGAATATGCTTCCAAGTATGTTTTTAAATTTGGAAAAATATATGTTATCACTTGTCATATTGATATATTAATAGAAAGACAATAAGGTTTCATATTATCTTTATGTTAAATATATTTCATAAGATTTTTCAACTCAACTATCCTTGCACTATAAGCCAAGTTAGCATAATTTGAAGTTGATGAGTGAGATATTTACTAGAAAGCCTTGGAATAATAGTGGAGACTTAACCCTTGTGAGTTTTGAGTCATTCTATATTTCATGAGGCTTATTCAATAAACTCTTATTTTTCTTGAGTTCGCATTATCCCGATGATCTCATTATTCTTGTTTCTATTATTGATTGCTTTGAGAATGACATTAAATTTGAATCATTACACTAAAACTTCTTGGTTTATTTAGTTGAGATGTCATAATACCGACTAATACTTAGGAAGTGATGTAGACACTTTTCTTTGAGCCATTCTCTAGCTTTTTAGCCTACTCAATAATAAATATATATACAACCTTTTGAGCCTTTGAATAGGCTTTTCTTTGCTAACTCATTCTCCATTACATACTTCAGCTATGAATTAATACCCCCTATTATTTTTATCCTTACTCAATTTATCTGAGAATGTGTATAGTTGATATATTTTTGAATGGGCAAATAGAAATAACTAAAACTAAATATTCCATGAATCCTCAAGACTGAAATATTTCATTGTGTAGACAGGAAAAAACATGTCATTGTCTCAAAAAAAAATGAAGAAATATTGAGAAGAAAATTTTATTTTTAGTTAGTGTTCTAAAAATCGGCCTAGGTGGCGCCTAGGCGTTAGAAGGTAGAAAAATGCCCAGATTAATGGCTGGGCGGGTTCTGAGCGGGGTCTGGGCGAGTTTTTTTTTCTTCTTCTAATAAAGCTGATTGTGTTTTTATTTTATTTTTATTTCCTCTTTTTTAGAAATAAACAATTCAATTGTTTTTTATTCAGTATATGTCTAAATGTAGCAAATGATGATTACTTAATGGAATTATCAAATGATCTGCTGGTACCAATTTTATTATTTTAGTAATGTAGATTTTATCAAACATGACTGAGGTTATTCATGTAATTTGAAGAAAAATAAAAGAGTAGGGTTGGATATTTGTCCACAAATTCAACTTTGTATAAAGTATCCATCATGACCAACTTTAGTCATTTGAGTTTTAATAAATTTTGTTCATGATTGTTAATTTTTCATGTTTTAAATTTTGCATATGTATATTGGCATTAAATTGGATGTAATTGATAAGGTATTATGTTTAACTTTTGTAAATTATTAAAGTTATAATACAAAACCTAAGACTGCCTAGGAGCCTCCTAGACGCCCGCCTAGGCCCCTGGGCGCTAGGCACCTGCTCATCGCCCGTCCACCGCCTAGCGCTTTTCAGAACACTGTTTTTAGTGCCCCATGAATTTATTAAATGGTGTATCAATTCTCAGAGAACTTTTGTATATCCTTTTTGTTCTTATTAGCCATAATCCAAGCCCATTACAACTTAATCAAAACCTAATTGATCTTAAGTAAATGTCCAGTCCATAGGTGTAGAGATTGAATAGACAATAACAATGGTGTTTAATCCAACATTCTCAAAAGTAATTGATATTCCTCTCCACGAGATCATATTCATTTCATTTTTTGAAAAAACTATTTTTTATGATAATTATATGTGAGATGTTTGGGTTTCTATAATTTATTATTTTCCTCACATATAAACTGAGTAGTAAATACTCAATCTGTGAATGACATGAGAGATTTATAGTCAAAGCGTATTTTATAAATGTTATCTATTCATGTTTGTACTGTGAAATGGAGAGTTATGTTGTTAAGGCTATGCACACACATTTGGAATTGAGAATGATTAGGAAATTTATTTAACCTTTGAATACTATAACATTGTTGTCAAAATCTGTTGATATACTATTGTGATATTGTTAGTTGATTTTTAATTTGTTTTAATTTTTGACAACTACATAATTACTATTAGGAAAATAAATAAGAGTTTGCAATCTTTTTATAGAAAGTACATAATGAGACCCTTTTGGATTTGTGCCAAGCCTAATTAATGACACCGAGTATCTCGGCTAGTGGTTTTCCACTAATTTGCCCTCCTTTTTGGGATAACGAAAATGATTACCTTATTTTCCTCACTCCTTTCTCCTTCATCTCCCATATCTTTCTCTCCAATATTCTCTGCTACTTTCATGGAAAATCACAGTATTAACTAAAAATCCAGGTTGTTAAACACTATTTGAATCAATGAAAAGAAAGAAAAAGAAAATTTAATCCAAATTTTTTAAAAACTAGAGAGTGTTAGATTAATTTTAGTCTGTTTGAACCGTTTATGTAGAAACTTGCTGAGTTATGGGTTTCTTTGTAAAGCTCCAAATCCGCAGAAATAAAGCTTAAATCTTGGGAAGTAGATGCTTGTATGTTAGATGGTGAGTTGTCAAGGAAATGAATCATGGTAGCCTTAGACTAAAAATTAAGTTTTCGTTTCTGAATTTGAAAAGTTTGACGACACATTCCATGGTTTTGTCAAGATATTGTACGTAGCAAAACTGGGCAGGAGCTTATTGGTGTAAAAAATATACCTTAAATTTTGTAATCACATGATTTTGTGGGTTTTTTTTTTTTTTTTTTTCCAATAAACATCACGGAAGAACTGAACAACGGAGAGAGAGATATGGGAGATAAATATATGTATATATATGTGGGAGAGAGTAGAGAGGAAAAGGGAATAAAAGAGATGTTGCCAATCAAGTGGAGGTTAAATTAGCTAGCTATTAATAAATTCGAAAATGTTAGGAAATCATGTTTTATAATCAGTGTGACGTGGCGTGATCTCGAAATCATGATGAAATCTTCAAAGATTTTATGTGTATCTCGATGTTATAAAAAAACTCATCTAACGATGCTACATCATCATGGTTGCAAAACATGACTACAAAACCTGATTCCCTAGTCTCACTCTAATTAATTACTTTAGAGATTAATGGGTCTAATTAATTTGGTTTGGGACAAGTGGCGTGCATCCAAAAAGGTTTTACAAAATAGTGCGATGCAGATTTTACTAATCTAAATCAATAGGCTAATTTGACATGATAGGTATGCCGCCAGTGCACGATTGTCTAAACCTAATTAATGAAGTATATAATGGCAACTATATATATAATCACAAATATGCCACTTGGCTTGGGTCATAGATGACAAGCCTATGCCTACTTCCAATAGAAACGGCAAATGACATCTTCATCTTCTAGATCAACTTTACCATTCAAATTCATTCTTCGTATTAACTAACATCATCATATATGAAGACAGTTTCTGTTTTAACTATGAAAAATTGTCTTAAGATAACTAATACTTTAAATACAATTATTTTTTCTGCATTTTAAGCCAAAACTAGCTAGTATTATTGGAAGACATTTCATTCTACTCGTAGTATGCAAGCTAACACGGACCAACTGTATCCAACTTTATTTTCTTCAGCTTGCACCTAATTTTAACATCATTAAGGCTCAACACCAGGGGCGGATCCAGGATTTTAGTCGAGGGGGGGCGAAATGGAAAATACTTATTAGTTGATAATAGTAGTTATCAATGGTAAAGCCAATTTTTTTTTACCGAAGTTAGTAACTAATAAAAAAAAATTCAACTATAAAAAATACAATGTATATATCAAATTGGATTCAAGTGTAGTCAATTTTAAGCCAAAATAAGGTCACTATTGATAACCTTAGCAAAGAGCAAACAAACATAATAATTAGAATATATAACTAATATCACAAAAGAGTTTGTCTAGGAAGCCAGACTTTAAAGCCATTTTTTAGCCAGGCTAGAGCATTTTTACACATTTACTCATTCTCTTTAAAATACAACCACAAACATTATCTATAGAAGGGATAGAAATGTAAAAAACTTAAAACCTGACCAAAAAGTAGCTATAAAGCCTGGTTGTCTAGAAATGAGAATTACAAAATAATTAGGATAAGTTCTAGGTGAAGCTAAAAAAAATTTGAAATTTGCGAATCTAATATGATCATAATACAATTTCAAAGAAAAAATAGTTTATATGAGGCTCAAATTTTATACGAGTTGGTTAATGGTATATATTTTCATTGAATTTTATTGTTATTATTTTAAATATTTTTTTGTTAGGGGTTTAATATCACTTGTGAAAAAAAATTCATTTCTTTAATGTTAATAAATTTTTATTAAACTAAACATTTTTTAATTTTTGCAATTACTAATAAAATTGCATTGAAAATAAAATAAAAAATGCACTCGAAGAGTATTGAACTCAGGTCTTTTACTAAAAATGATAAACATCCAACCACTACACCAACAAAGACATATTTGAATAAACAAAAATGATAAACTCACAACTTAGAGTGGTTGATGTAATTTCATTTTTACATCATAATCATATTGTTTGTCATTCTCTCAACAAAACTGCTAAAAAGATATTAAAGATCTAAAAGTCTATCTCAAGCAATGAACTGAGATGACTCCAACCATTTCTCCTTCGCTCTTACTTTCTTCAATGGTAGTCATGTTTTTAAGTTTACTAGTTAAGTCCATAAATGTTTTCATTTAAAGTTTATATTAAGAAATTTAAATAAAATAATAAGAATCTACATAGCCTCATTTTTTTAGCGTATACTTCATATTTCTGTGCTTGTAGAAATTCTAACAACCTTGTTTAATTATGAGCATTGCTAAAAGAAAAAGGGTAGTCGCTTGAGGAGTTTAAGGTGATTAAATAATTAAAATATAGAAATTAGCACCTCTCGGAGACACATTTAGTACACCGCACATAATTTTTGGTGTTTAGGAACTAAAATCTCACAAAAAAATTTATTCAAATTGTCAAGGATTAAAGTTTACAAGGAGTAAGTACATATCATGGCAAGTGTTAGGAACCTTGTGTCCATATTTACGTTTATTAAAATATATATTAAGTATTAAGAACTGCTACTCTCATTAAACTTGTACTAACATGCTCAATGAAATTACCATGTGTGCCCACCAAATTATAACATAGCTCTTATAGGGTCCATGCAAAAAAGGTGATTTACCTCCTGCACTTCAATTTAACCACTTAGCACATGACTGTTCTCTATTCTCTTACTAGTATTCCACATACCACCTCACGTTCACACAATTACTTTCTTATAAAATCAAATCCATTTTCACCATCTACATTTAGCTACAGCTAATTGAGATTCTTATGGATATAATTAATTAAGTTGACATCATATCAATCAATTTAGCATCCATTTTACAAACATTAATTTTGTAAGTAATCTTAAAACTATTGCAATATCTGTGAAATGAAATTTCAAAAACAAAAGCACTAAGATTTTTGTCTTCTCTTGAAAACCAAAATTTTGAATGTTCATAGTATAACTATAACCACATAAGTAGTTATTTGTTTGTCAGTAATTATTAGCCAATTGTTAATTGAGACTATTATTGCATCAAAAGTAAAAATTGAGAATATTATATCAAAATAACCTTGAAATTTAGATTTATATGATCTATTCAAAACTTTTTGGTTTTTTCCCCTCTAACAATTGTGATAGTGAGGTTTGTAAATTGAACCACAACCCTCGCCATGGTTTCCACTAGCTAGAGTCTTTGAACAATGAACAACAAATACTACATGGTGAAAGAATAAGAAGATTGTAAACATAAAGTAAGAAAAAACCATTATAAATTTTCACTAGTCAAAATTTGAATGTTCAATTATGTGACCAATAATGAGACATGGATTACAGGTTGTACATCAGACAATTGATATTTCGGTTAATCACTGCCTAAAACCAAATTCGAGATATTTAATCAGACGAAGCATGAAATAATATAGTCAGTAATTATTATACCCTAGGAGAAATTGGGAATTAGGGATAGCTCAAATGTTTTACCTTAGGCCCCAAAAGCTCGCAGAATGAGTCTACAGTATCCTTCCCATGATATGATGTTGAAATTATAAAGTAAAAAGATGGAATACATGCTTGGTGGCTAAGTTATTAAACATACATCAATCTAGATGACTGGATTACCCGAACTAGTAGTTGTAATATTTTCTGCAAGTTGCAATATTTCAATTTCTATAAATGAAGAACATATACGCATACATGAGAAAATATGTTGACAAAGTTAAATGTATTCAAAGATGAATAAAATTTTCTTACCTTTCTCCATTTTCTCCAAAGAGTTGTAGAAATCTATCTTATCTTCCGTGAGCTCTTTAAGAAAAGTCAAAAGCCTTGGCTTTAAGCCAGTCATTGGTGCAAATAAGAGTTTCCACTGTTTTAGGAGTCAAACAGGCCCGGAAAGGATTCACCACTCTTTTTCCGGCACTAAAGGCAGCTTCCGAAGCCACACTTGAAATCGGAACCGCAAACACGTCCCTTGCAACCTTAAAAAGGATGGGGAACCTTGAAGATTCTCTTTCCACCATTTTAGAAAATCAAATGCTAAATTCTTTGGAATCTCAGATGTCTTTGCCAAATACTTATCAACTTCATTTGTAATATAAACCACATCCTTCTCTTTTCTTCTTTTCATAAAACCATCTAATAATGGATCACTCCCTTCTTCATTTCCAACGCCACCATTCTCATCTGAAACCTCTGAATAAGCATGTGGTTGATTTGGATTTTCATTTTTATACGCTCCATACAAGCGTATTAATAGATTTCCCACCCCTTGTGTTAACTCATCTGCCTTCCAAGAATCTTCAACTAAGAATTCTAACCCATAATTGATGTAGTCAAGTTTGTAACGAGGATCAAGAGCTACCGCCACAAGCATAACTTGATTTACATCCTTTATACTTCCCCAATACTTGTCAAACTTTAATTTCATGGAACTTGCAACATTTTTCATAAAAGGATCACCATTTCTCATTGTGGACTTTAAATCTTCCACAATCTTGAACATTTCTTGGAAGGGTGCATTGGCCGTCACCTTTTGGTAACAACTAAACCTCAAAGTAGCCTCATAAAACTTCTTCAAAAACTTGACAAAAGTCTTCGCATACAACCAATCTATGGCACATGGGATTTCAACTCTTTCTTTCTCACCTCCCTCAACCCTTCTTTTTTTATTTCTTGGTTTCTCACAATGGTCATCACCACAACTAAAATAAGAAACAAAGTCCATATCCTCCTCCGCCAACCTTTCAAAGGACTTTTGTCCCTTTAAAGTCACCTTTAACAATAAGTAGGTGGAATTCCACCTAGTTTTACACTCCAAAGGCAAAAGGCCTTTGCTCTCAATTTTTTCAATGGCTAAATTAAACATTGCGTAAATCTCTCCAACCTGGCCGGGGAAGACCTCGTGTACTTGCAAGCCCTTTGAATACTCTTAATAGATGTATGCAACTCAACCAATCCATCACAAACAATCAAATTGGTGATGTGAGCACAACACCTCATATGCAAAAGCTCTCCATCCAAAAAAAGTGTATTCCACCCATTCAACTTCCTATTCATATGCCTAACAACACCATCATTTGAACTAGTATTATCAAGAGTAATAGTGAATACCCTATCTATGCCCCAATCCTTAAAACACCTCTCTGAAAGTCTTCCAATATCATCCCTAGAATGGTTGATAATTAGACAAAAATTGATAACTCTTTTATGCACATTCCAACACCATCGTCCAGTTTGTCTAGGCTTGTATTGGTGAATCATCTCTCTTGTGAGAGTTTGTTTCAGTTTTTTAGTTAACCTATAGGGTCAGTCATGTAGCCTCCGGGCATGGATTAATAAATAAATAAAAAGGGTCAACAACCCAATTTAATTAAAAATATATATATAAATAAAAAAATAAAAAATAAAAATGGGCGGTTATAGCAATATAATTTACATTTTGGATTGAAGTCCAAGTGTCGGTTGTGAGAGAAACACTTTGATTGTTGTAAGAAATGACACTCTTGATCTTGGCCTTTTCTTCTTTAAAAATAGACCACACATATCTAGCAACGGTTCTATGAGATGGTGGATCAAACTTAGGTTGTGCCTCCTTCATAAATCGCTTAAATCCTATCCCTTCCACATGCTTAGAAAGAAGCTCATCAATAATAAGCATTTCCACACACTTCCTTCTACATTTCTCCTTATAAAATGAGTGTGAAACTGGGGTACCCTTATTATCAAAAGAAATGACTTTTTGGTTACTTGCGGCTTTTATAGGAGATTTTGAACAAGACACGTGTAAATATCTAAGTAGGCTAGATATACCATTTACTTGACTATGACATGCCAAATCACTTTTACAATGCATAAAAACTGCCCTCTCCCCTTTCTCCACTATGTCTGTTTTAGTAAAATGACTTCATACCTTCGATGTTTTTGTAGTAAAAGGGGGAAGTCCCCCACTTGAGTAGGTGGTGGATTTTGATATGATGATCCCTCTTAACTAAGTGGTGCATTTTGAGATGGTTCATCTTGAGATGGCAGTGTATCTTGAGTTTGTGGTAACGGTGATGAACTTGGAGTTGTTGAAACACCTTCCATGGTTGAGCGCCTTGCGCTTAACCTAAATCACATAAATAATAGTCATTTGTTATTCACAAACATTTAAGAAACCCGAAAATATAATCCAATAAAAATGCACAATGTAAAAAAAAAAAAAAAAAACACTCACGGCGTTTTTTCCTCATTTTTGCCTATTCATCGACAACACCAATGTCAACTTATTTATAATAAGTTAATGATCTGAAAAATAAAATCAAGATAAGTCTTTTGGTGGACATTATAAAAATGTTTTAATAAACCATAAACTAGTCTTTTAGTGGACATTATAAAAATGCTCTAATAAACTCCATGAATCAGAACTAATATCGAACTGATAAGTGCAACAAACTTATCAAACTTAAACATAAACAAGTAATAAAAAAGTTCTGCATAAGCTATAATGGTGAGGATGTTTGTTACCAGTTTCAGGGAGTGCATCAATGAACATCATAATCTCCTCTACAATTAGACCAGATGAAAAGCAAATTCGAGGTAAATCCCTTGCAATCTGCAGATAGATGAATACTGATTGGTTAAAATAAATGAAAAGAATTGAGTTACAATTATTTAAGATACAATGTTCTTTTGCTTTTTGGTCAGTTGAATCTCAAATTCGGAGAAATTATGAAACTTGTATCTATACCATAAAAGGATACTTAAGTTTGTCTTCAACTAGTTTATTCTAGCAGATTTGGTCATTACTTTAAATACTTGCAAAGTTAGAATGGTGACACAACCTCCCCTTTTTTGAATAAACTTGTAACATTGGCCATGCCTTGGGCAAGAATAGAGTGACAACTAAAGATAAACAATGAGAAAGATAACTTTGAGCTTCATAAAAGGCCAAGAAGTTTTACCTTCAAACTTTCAAAATTTTGTTGCGCCACTCATTGCATCATAGAGTGTGCCATTGATCATATCCTCAGTAAAATGTATAATCTATGATAAATGAAACATTAATCCAATCAATATAATTGTTCATGATAAGAGTGATTGGTTCATAAAGAAACAAAGAGGGCAATATGAAAAATTAAGTTTTGTTTCCTCATTGCAATTAATCATAAACATAAACAAATCAAAGAAAAACAATTTGTGATCAAAACTATAACACAATAGCATGTAAACAGTCATCACTGGCATCAACATCAACAATTTGTGATCAAAACAATAGCATGTAAACATGAACACTAAATTCATGAAATTTATTGTAGAGCATACAAGTGTCAGAGTTTACAAATATCATACACAGTTCTACAAACATATCCAATATCTTATTGCAATTATAAACACCCTTTCTCTAAATCACTAAACAGACACAAAGGCTTTGTGTCATCAGTTCTTCACTTCTTCGTATCTAAAGACTATATATGACTAAACCCAATCCTTAATTTGGGCTTTCATATTGATACAAAAGGTAATCATTTGCCACAAAATGCATAGAACCAATAACACATTTAAACAAAAAAAACAATAAAAAAAACTTACAATGAAGAACGAATTGGGTAACCCAAAAAACAAGAAAAATAACATGAAGGCAGTTGCTGCTGTAGGGAATAAATGGTTTGATATCGATGAGTTGTATTTATTTATAGAGATTTTGGAGGGTTTTAGTAGTCATGGAGGAGGGGGAGTAGCATAGGGGGAGGATGAGTCGTAGGGGAGGCAGAAGAAGAGGGGAATTTGGAGGAGAGGAGTCGCACGGGGTTAGAAAGTAGTAATTGAGAAGAAATTGATTACTAAACCCTAATGTTTTTCAGGTTTTTAATCATACCCAGGCCGGGCCGGTTACCCGATGGGTTTCAGAAAGGGTAACCGAGGACCGAACCAGAAATATCGAGTCGGGCCGGGTTTAAGACCGAATATTTAATAACAAATAAAAAACCGATCTGAATTGACTCGATCGGTTCGGTCGTCGGTTCAGTCCGGGCTTTCAGTCTGAAATGCCCACTTCTAATAGAATCTTCTCATTTTATTTAAATTTCTTAATACCAATGAGAGAAGAGGGGATCAATTGGTATTTGATTATCATACTAGAGATAGCAGGAAAAAAATAGAATAATTGTTGCTAGAAAGAATGTATTTAAAGAGCTAAAAATAGGATGACAAAGTCAACTATTCAAAGTCTTGATATCCAATCTCGAGGATCAAGTCATTGTTTTCTCCTACCAATAAATCCTAGTTTACCAGCTACCAACCTGTAAAGAAAATATTTGGAGAATTATATTATTGTTGTTATTATTATTTATTGATTGAATACAAGCTTATATAAGCTAATTTCTACCAAACATTGTAGAAACAGGAAACTTAAAACTTACTATACAAAATAGAGTCTTATTCTGATTTTCATATTCTAATTTTCCTATCCTGACTTTACTTCTTTAACTATTCTGACTTTCCTATTCCAACTTTCATATTCTTGTACATATTCTGACTTTCCTTCTAGTAGAGGTGAATCAATCTTAGACTTTGGCTTGGCTATGTTGAGTGTTAACCCTATATATTCTAACACGCCCCCGCAAGCTGGACATATAGACGTAGATGAAATGTGCAACTTGAAGAAAATTTTGAAGTCCAATTTGGGGAATATGAGTGAATGTGATATCTTGATTGTCAAGTGAAACTGCTAATGGTTAGATTTGAGTCAGCATGACTGTCGCATTTTGATAATTCTGGTGTGAATCATGAATGTCGAGTGAAATGAATAATGGTTCGACTAGAGTCAGCATGACTGTCAAATTATGATAATTCTGGTATGAATAAATCATGACTGTCGAGTGAACGGCTAATGGTTCGACTCGAGTTAGCATGGATATCTAATTCTGATAATTCTGGTATGAAGAAATCATGACTATCGAGTGAACGACTAATGGTTCAACTCGAGTCAGCATGACTCCTCCTCAGCGCGAAGGCCGAAAAAATTGTTCAGCATTCGTGCTGGTATTATTTTTTGTGTGGTAGCACTGACTATAAGTCAGGGTGCAAATAGTGAGGAGATTAAAAGTTTGTTTCTTCCCTCTTTTTGTCCTTCTTCTTCTCTGTTGCTTCTTTGTCCCCCTTCTCTGTTTCGTTGTTGGTCTGTGGTGAGAATGTTGGGATAAGATGCGAAGGCTAGATCGAGATGAAGTAGAGGAAAAAAAGGGATGGTGGTGGCTTGCCCTTGTTGGTAGGAGAGATGGCGAGGCAGTCTCACCGTTGTTGGCTGCTGGTTCGGTAATTGAGGCAGGCTATTGTTGTTGTCCTCCCTTTCACACCTCTTGCATCTACGGTCAAAGTGCATAGTCGTCAGAGGCGGGAAAGAGTTTGAGTCCTTGGAGTCTTAAGTCACCAAATAAAGTTGCTCTGATACCATGTAAAAAAAATATTTGGAGAATTGTATTAAAGTTGTTATTATTATTCTTTGACTGAATACAAGCTTATAGAAGCTAATTTCTACCTAACCTTGTAGAAACATGAAACTTAAAACTTGTTATACAAAATAGAGTCTTATTCTGACTTTCATATTCTAACTTTCCTATTATGACTTTACTTCTTTATGAAGATTCAGATGTAAATGGGGACATCAACAAGCAACCATCATCCACCTCCTCAACGCCTTCTGTCCTTTCTTGATTTCTTCTAGTATATCTCCCTCGTCTTCTTTGTCGCAATAACAACGAAACGCAGCAGTGAAGAAGAAAAAATAGGGGAAGAAGATGTTGGTGAATGGTTTGTGATTGAAATTGGTGTTGAGATTTTCGTAGCAAGAATCCTTCCAATTTGTTGTTGTTTTGTGAAGAGGAATTGTGATTGATCTCGGTTGTTGCGCGAACTCTGTTGCAGAGTGTGATTTCCCTTTTCCGCCTCTTGCGTCTACGATCAAAGTGTGTAGTTGTCGAAGGTGGGAAAAAGGCTTGGAGCCTTACCTGTAGCAAGATCTCATGACCACCGCTCTGATATCATGTAAAGAAAATATTTGGAGAATTGTATTATTGTTGTTATTATTATTCCTTGACTGGATACAAGCTTATATAAGCTAATTTCTACCTAACCTCGTAGAAATAGAAAACTTAAAACTTGCTACACAAAATAGAGTCTTATTTTGACTTTCATATCCCAACTTTCTTATTCTGACTTTCCTATTCTAACTTTCCTATTCTTGTACATATTCTGACTTTCCTTCTTGTAGAGGTGAATCAATCTTGGACTTGGGCTTGGGCATGTTGAATGCAAGCCCTACATATTCTAACACAACCGGACGACTAAACTATATAGCTAGCAGAGTGAATCCGAGTAGTTAATCACACAGTCATTCTTTTTCATGTCCTACCAAAAAATTGACGTTTATTTTAACTTTTATTGTAATCTTTTTAATAGGATAATGGATATAACCAATATGGAAAATTTCCATACGAACGTTAATAGTTGTCGTCAATCATTCGAATATTAGTTTTTTTTGTTATCATGCAAATATCAATTAGTTGGATAATATTACCAATTTGAATTCAATAATGTTGACAAAATAACCAATGAACTATCATGCATTATGTCTTGTGTGAAGTTGATGGTCACAAGGTCCACCAAATATCACTTTATTTCTATCTCAAATATGTTGTTTTTTTTTTTTTTTAAACCTCCAGTGGGGAAGGGCAGTTATGGGATGCCAGACATTTATTACTTATCAAAAAATTGATTTACAAGCAAAACACGGGTACATTTCGACTTTACCCGTATTAAAAAACCAAAACAATCAAGACTAGAAAAAAATCTAGGAAACACTTTGTAAAACCAAACCAAACCAAACCAAACAAAGATGTACTCTGTTTTGCAATTCAAAAACAAAGCAAATGCACCCTGTTTTCATCCAAGTGCAAAAGCACTACAAGAATATCACTGCTAGTATGTTAAGCAATTAATCACACTTGCAAAATCACTACTATAGTGCTCAATCAGACGAAGAAAGCTCAATGCAAACCAAGCCTTGCCAGAAATCAACCCAACAACATCCTGCAATTTGCAAAATGCAAACTTGCAGTATTTGCAATCACATCTGCAAGTTGTAAACAAATACCACCTACAAGACCAAATTGCAATGTAATAAAAAACCACACCATACACGGCTAATTCTCGCACAACCCCATTGCCAAATTCCAGCACTAGCAGCAACAAAACACAGGCAGCCAACGCCAAGACCAAGCCCTTTGTCAGGAACAACGCACCATGTCCAGCACAACAGCTGCACCGTCCTGGCCAGCAAGCAGCACGACTTCAGCTCCGTTGTTATGTCGCCCCAAATCAGTGAAGATTCCTGCATATTAACATTAAAACTTCGTCTATTCCTCACCATGGCGAACATAAGCCGTATGGAACTATCAAGCAACACCAAGCCCGCCAAACGCCTAGGTAATTCATTCCTTTTGGGCTCTATCGGCTAAAGCATCCGCCACCGCATTAGCCTCTCTATAGATATGCTTACAATCAATCGTCATTCTTTCTCCCAGAAATTTAATTTCTTTGAACAAGTTCTTCAAATGCCAAGGAATTTTAAAGGTCTCTCTAAACCAACCACAAACTAGTTCCGAGTCCGATTGGACAACCACTTTGCTAAAGCCCAAAGAGAAACACAAGCGCAAACCTTCCACGAGAGCCGAAGCTTCCGCTTTGTTATTTGATCCTTCCCCGAAAAACAATTGCTTTCCCACCACACAAATACCCCTAGGGTCTCTAATAATCACACCTCCCGTTGCCTTGTTTTTCCGAGAGGAGCCATCAACGTTAAGCGCCACAGAATCTGTAGGAGGGGGTATCCAATAAACAAATCTAACAACCTCCCTTCTAACTAGGGTCACATGTAACCCCAATGCTCTTAAAGGGGCCAAATTCCGGCTTATTTGTTTCGGAATGATAAAAGTATTTGCCAACCTCAAGTTGCGTCTAATGTTTAAAATAACAAAAGATGCATTTGGAGACGCCTCTTCATAGACACACACTTACATCTTTGTTTCCAAATTTCCCATAAGATAAACATAAGAGTCAGGAAATATAACACACCTGTTTGAGAATTCAACTTGGCTCTTCTGAACCAAATCAAAAGCACTGTAGAGATCTCTGCTGGTTTCCTTATATGCACATCAAAGTGATTCCAAAACTTGCACGCCAAATCACCCTCAAAAAATAAATGATTCAAAGATTCCATCCTCGGATCAACACAACATCTACATCTCGATGCAAGGCTAAAACCGCATCTGTGCAACTCCCCGTCCACTGGCACACCTCTACGTAGTATTTTCCAAACAAAAACCGAAATTTTGGACGGAAGAATGCTTTGCCATATCTTCTTACTTAACTCCTTCTTCACCCCATGATGTGGTAACAATTCATATGCAGAATGAATGGAGAAAAGTCCATCCGGATTCGGGGCCCATACACACCCATCATCGCCATCCTGCTAACCACGCAACCTATCTGCAAAAAGACTACTTGCAAGTTGTCTGAGACCTGGGTTGACCAAATTAAAATCACCCACAATCACTTCCCTAACCGTGGGCCATACCCCCTACTGCTCAACTCCTCCGGCCTCCTGAATGAAGCCACAAGACTCCAATTTTTCTCAAAAAAACTAATATTTCTCCTGCCAATCTGCCAAAACGAGTTGCTCAAAGTGAAAGATTTACCAAACATGATCTCCTTAAAGAACGGGGAAGCCCCACATTTCACAACTTGGCCACTCAATGGAAGCCTAGGCAACCAATATTTATTTCGCATAAAAGTAGCCCATAAAGAATCCAAAAAAATAAGGTTCCACAGAGCCTTAACTCGAAAAGCCTTCATCACTACTGATAAATTTCTAACACCCAACCCTTCTTCCTCCTGTGGCAAACAAATCTTGTTCCATGACACCCATTTTTTCTTCAACTTGCCTTCACAATCCCCCCAAAAGAAATCCGCTAACAAAACATTGATTCTTGTTAAAACTTTCTTGGGCACACACATGGCACTTAGAATGTAAACTGGGATCGAGCTAAGGACATGCTTAATCAAGATCAGTCTTCCCCCTGGCGATAACAGTTTTGCTTTCCATCCTTGGATACGTCACTGGATTTTGTCAATCATTTCTTCAAAGTAAGAAATCTTTGTTTTGCCTTGAAAAACTGGTCCTCCCAAATAAGTCAAAGGCGAACCCTTATACTGAAATCCTGTAAATATTTTCAAAGCCACAATTCTTTCTACTACCACATTGTTCTCCAGCATAAAAGAGCTTTTTCCCTCATTCATTTTCTGACCTGAAGCGTTACAATAATTTTTCAGAAAATCCATGCACCCCAGAACAAAAGAATTTCTTCCATTTAAAAAGATTAGTGTATCATCTGCATAGAGTAAATGTGAAACAGGACTGCAGGCCCTAGGCGTATAATAATACCCTATTTTTCCTGTACTGAATACCAAATTCAAACCTCTACTCAGAACCTCCGAGGCAATGATAAATAATAGCGGTGAAAGAGGATCCCCCTGCCTTAATCCTCTGGTAGATTTGAAGAATCCTTTGTAAACTCCCTGTAGCAAAATTGAGAAACCACAAAAAGCTATACAATTAGAAATAATATGACAGAATCTATCGTTGAAACCAAATCTTTCGAGCACCGCGAACAGAAAATTCCATTCAATTTGATCGTAAGCTTTCTCCATGTCAATCTTCAACACAACATTACCGCCAAAGACCTTTTTATGTATATCTCTTACCAATTCCTGTGCCAGACCAATGTTTTCACCAATAAAACGTCCTCTAACAAAAGCCCCCTGCTCCATGGATATCAAATTTGGCAGCACCAAAGCTAATCTATTGCAAAAAATTTTACTAAAAATTTTATAACTCACATTGCAAAGACTAATAGGGCGAAAATCAGAAAATGAGCCCAGATTCTCCTTTTTCGGGATCAACGCCATAAAGTTTGCAGAAAAGGACGCTGGGAGAACCTCTCCCTCAAAAAACTATATAGCAGCTTCCCAAATACTAGTACTCACCAAATCCCAGCACCCCTGAAAAAAACCAGCGGTAAATCCATCTGGGCCAGGAGCACTATTTTTGGGAATATCAAAGACAACATCCTTAACTTCCTCCAAAGAAGGCCTTTTAACCAGAGCCTCACACATAGCATCAGTAATGGTCATCGGAATACAATCTAACATATTTGTATCCACCACCCCATTTTTTTGGGAAGACAACAGATTATGGAAAAAATCATTTGCTTCTTTAAGAATTTCTCCCGGGTCCGAAATATTCCTTCCATCTGATAAGGTGATCTGAGAGATGGTCCTTCTTTTTTGTTTAGACTTAGTGAAAGCAAAGAAATACTTTGTACAAGCATCCCCCTCGATTTCCCCATCTCGTGATTCTCCTTTTTGTTTAGACTTAGTGGAAGCTAATTGTATCGATTTCCCCATCTCGTGATGTCACTTTGCCACTTTCAAACCGTTCACCAATAATTTCAGCTCATTGAGAATCTTTCGCCCCACTAGTCCTTATTTTCTCCTTTGGTTCCATCGACTTCTTTGTAACCGGGACATACATTTTCTTTTGTCCTTGAGTTCTTCACCAACCTCATTTGATTGTTCCTTCTTCTTTCCTATAAGTTTCTGACAATAGTCTTTCTCATGACCAATTAACGAACAATGGCTACAATATTTAAAACCAGGGTATTCTAATTTCTGCCAATATCCGCCATATTTTGGACTCTCAAGCCAAATCTTATTAGGTAAAGGTTTAGTGACCTCCATCTCAACGCACATATGTGCAACTTTTGGTCGAGCAAAATATCTAGTACCATCATCGATCCTAAGAAAATTGCCTACTGAATTCCCAATCGCCTTCATAATTGCTGGGAGAAAAAAGTGAAAGGTAGATTTGGGAGTTCGATCCATATTGGGGCCAATTCCGGATCCGCCCGAAAGCTAAAACCAGGATGCCAACGAAAGATTTTATATCTAACACCCCGAATAGTGAAAGAATCTTTTGAAAGCACTTTCTTAACTTCATCTTCTGATTGTAAGTAAACCACAACGTGTCTTTGATCTATAAGACCCATAATGAACTCACTGGATATTCCCCAAGATCTGTGAATGGAGTCCCTTATCAAATCAAGCGAAGGACGGAAACTTGAGAATTTCAAAACCACAACGTGATTAGACACATGAGACTCACCCCTTGAAACATCCGAATCGGATAGTAATAAGGCCGGACAACCCTCCTTTTTGAAACTTGTGGAATCCGTCGGTTTGTCGTCAAGGTCATCTTTCATTGCCTTGCCAAGAACCTGCGCAAAAGAGAGCTTTAAGCCCCATCATCTTCCCGGCCAGCCGCAGGGGAGTCCCCCTTGGCTGGCTGAGTCGCTGCCATAAAACCCTAGCCGCCACCAAGGTTCAACGATTGGGATTAAGTCCAAGAGATTTGGAGCGGCTGTGATTGAAAACAAGGATTCCGAAATTGTTTTCCAGTGTTACCCCTGCAGAATCGCCTCAGAATCGGAGGTAGTTGTGAGATTCCAGCAAAAACCGCCTCAAATATGTTGTCTTACTCTTGTCTAAGTGCAAGTGACTATTTAGACTTCTCAGTAGGTTTTTTGCTTTATTTACCATCTATCAAACATATGTCATCATTTTTTGCCAACCATTGACCTAGATCTAAATCTATGAATCTTATTTCGTACTCCGGACTTTGAGTTGACTACAACAATGATAGATAATCAACTCCTATCATGCATGATTACTCGCTCCATTTCATTTTACGCGTCAAACAACACAACTCTTCCAAATACGTGAATCAACTAAAAATCAAAAGTAGGAATGAGATTTGCCATATCAAAACAAGAAAGGCAAAGAACAATCATAAGAACATCAACTAATTAAGTCATATAAATTAAGCACCAAAGTAATAGTCAATAGAAAAATTCAACATTACGAGATTATGAAAAGTTGAGAATAATCGGCAGTAGTATTGTCATGCCTCGATTTTTTAAACAATCTAAATTAATTATCCAAGAATCCCGGTATGACTGAAACAATTTAAATTATACAAATGTCAGACAATTAATAAATAAAGTAAATTCCTCAAATTCTTCCTCTCATAACCAAGATCAACATTACTACATCTTAATCCATCAAACAAAATCTAAGTATATTACATCAATCAATCCCAAAATCTTTGACTTAATACACGGAAAGTAATAACTGAATCCTACATCTTATTACCTACGAAATCGACAAAACAAAAAATTATGAAAAATGTCCCGATCACAACTACCACCTCAAAGCTGGAACTGCTTGCCTCCTCACTCCAAACTAACTCTGATGAGTCTATTGGGTTGTGCTCATTATAAAAACACCCAAATTTATAAAACGAATACAAATTTTTTGGGTCATCATTTTAATAGTGGTATAATGACACAATTCTATAAATTTCCAACAATAAACATTTCACCTTAAGAAAGACATGTAATTTTCATTCAATGACCGAATGGGCATTTAGTTTTTGTTCCTCAAGGCAATCATACATAAACACCAATATAGTAATTCGTACAAATTTTTGTGTTATGATAAGATCAATGTTGTTGTTAGTGTTTTATATTTTTTCAACAATCACACTCTCCATTGTGCGGAACACACCTTATCCAAGTGTGTCCCCTTGCCGAAACCACTCGAAGCGTACATGTCCCAAGCGGGGTGCCATATTGAGGATCATGTGGCAAGTATACTCACATACCAAGTATACAAGCCAATATGTATACTAAAATCTTGTACAACACGTATTAAAACAATAAACCCAGGGAAATAAAAAATCACATATGAGGCACCATCGCCCTTATCAAACCAAGCTAAAATACGTTTTAATAAAATTTCCAGCAATTATATATTACTAGGTGTTTTTCTTATAGATCTAAAACTGACATATGTGTTTAATCTTAACTAATCTAGTGTTTTGATTGAAATCACGGTTGGCACTCAACAGTGTCCCAAGTACAACAATTGGACTTATGATATCATTTTAATATCTTTTAATTATATGTATAAGATGGTGGAGTATCATTTCTAGTGAAATAATAGACCTCGTAAAGCAACCAACCCTTAACAACCCCCATCTTTAAATCAAACAATAAATCTAGTTAGTAGAGTTACTTGTGACAATAGACATTCTCTTTCTTCTTCTTTTTTTCTTTTTTTTTTTCTATGTTAGATGCGCAAGATATATTTTAGTGCCCTATAAGGCTATCACATATAATTTTCCCATAGCCTCAACAATATGCCAGTCAATCGTTTTTTTTAGAAGCATTTTGAATTTTTTTTAGCAGGATGGGATGGTAGAAGAATTGATACCATCATAGATATCCCAGTAGACGAGGCATTCATTGAGGGAACAAATGTAAGATAGCATTCTATTCTCCTTGCCAGAAAATGTTTTAGAAATAAAATCACTAGTTTTAAGGCTAGACTACATATATTATTTCCAGGCAAACCCACAAGGATGGAAACAATTGGTCAATATTCTATGGTTGTCAAGGACATCCATGGTAATGATATCAGCTTAGGATCACCTAAAATGGCACATCTATCAAGCGCACGTGCTAGGAGAGATCAATTTCTTCGACAGATTTGAGATTAAAAAAAGGACAATTAACATCACACCTCAATAGTAAAGGGAAGTAAAACATATATTCTACTGTTACAAGACGTGATCTATGAATAGATGTCTTGTTCTAAACACCTAATGTCATCTGATCGGCCTTGTACACGTGTCATGATAATCTCGTCAACAGAACAAAGCAAGCCCAAATTGCATGCTCAATTCAACGAGGTCCAAACATCATTAAGCCCACTATTGGCTAATTCCAGAACGTTGGACCTGAATTGCAATGCCTTAATAAGCTCATGCATTACGCAGTCAAGCCCAATACTCGTAAGCCCTGATAAGGCAAGAGTAAGCCCTAATAAGGCAAGTATATGGGGATCGACCGAAGACAAGCATGCCAGCAGCACATCGGTTTCAACTAGGAAACAAATACTAGAGTATAAGTCGAGCAAAGAAACTTCCTTGCATGGAAACACTCAGAAAGAGAAATCTCTCCCGCAGATCTGAGAGCACAAGTCGTGTAAGGAAAACTATCTCACATGGACAGTTCCCAAACAGGAAATGATATCCAGCAAGATCTATTTCCCTCAACTACACCACCAAAGGCCTAGTTGAACAATGACACTCAAACTATAAAAGGGAGATAAGGTCGATGAACTTAAGGTACCCTACAGAAACTCAAAATACAGATTTAAGCATCTCATAAGCCTTATCTAACTTAAGCATCGGAGTGACATCGGCCGCTACACGGTGATCCTTGGCACACGTGTGCTACTTGTGTAGGTCTAGGTAAGCAGCAAGGAATGAGAGCAGAAATCGACTACATCAACTCCTAATACCACCATTTCATACAATTTATTTGAGTATAAGAACAAACAATCCCCAAATATGCATTCACTACATATACAAGAAAATATGGTGTAACCAGGCAGAAAAATTGCAATAATCTCAAAACCCAATGATCATAGATTTGTATAACCGAAACAAAAACAACAATAAGAATAGAGATTGAAGATCGAAGAGCAATCAAACTAAAGAAATCTAAGGTCAATAGAGTTTCAATCACCTTTTACGTAAAACATAAGGTTGAATGAATGTTTCTTCTTTTGTCACCTTTTTCCCTTCTAGTTCTACGCAAAGTTTTCTCCCTTTTCTTTTTATGTGTATAAGAGAAAGTGGCCAAGTATTTTACCCTAGTCAAACTATTTTATAAGGTTCTAATTTTGGCTAAACATACTCAATTTCTACTTTCTTTACCACTACAAATAAAACAAAGGTTTTACACAATATATAAAATTATAATATATTACCAAAATAAGAAATAAGTAGTATTTATATTTATTATTAATAGACGTGGTACTACAAGTATAGAAGTATAATATGAAGCAAACTTACTAAGATACGATCAAACCAACAACAACCAAACATGTTATTTCGCTAACCAACCTTTAATCAAACCACCACCACCTCACTTTATTAAATTTTGGCTTTAGGTAGACAAACAATGTAAAAAGTTTAATTTTGTTCACCGCATTAATGATTTCTTTCAACCAATGAATTCCAAGAGAAAGGTATGTATTTTCATTTATGATAAAAATTTTGGCAACTCGAGAAATAGAATATTTTTATTAAAAAAAAATGGTAATGTGTAGGAAAAAGTGGAGAAATAATGCAAAAAATTATTTAAAATGTAGAAATTTTAAGAATAAGTGCACATAGCTATATAACATGAAGTGATGAGCTTGTATAAATAATTATTTGAAAATTAATTTACCCATAGTGAAGTAGTAATAAACATTGAAAATCTAACTTAAGCAGTCATGAACATTCATCAATACATTATTCAATGTTTCTCTAATAAAATAAAATTATTAATTGTCCACTATGAAATATATGTTGCAATAATAAAAATGTGTGAGCTAACTCAAATAAATGTACACCATCACTACAACAATTAAGGCATTTTTCAAGAAAAAATATCCTTGACAAAGCTCAAAATTTTGTTGAAAAATATTTTTAACAAGGAAAAAATTCGTTGGTGGGTTCCTGGAGGCATCCCCGTAGCTAAAGGTATTTGCGAAGGAATTACAGTTTTTGTTGGTAAATGGAATGCTAAGTCAAGGAAATATTTTGTTGGTAATACTAACAACTACCAAGGAAATTCGTTGGTAAAAATCAAATGTATTTACCAACAAATTGTTTGTTGCAAAATCTATTTTATTTACCTATGAATTTTTTCTTGAAAAATCTTAAAATCATCAAGGAAAATTGGCGTTGGCAAAGGTAACAACCTTTATCATAGAACTTTTTCGTTGGTAAAATGCATGTATATCAACGAAAGTTTTCATAGGTATCGTTAGTAATTACCAAGGAAATTCGTTGTTAAAAATCAAACATCTTTACCAACGATTCATTTTGTTGTAGAAAAGGGTTCGTAAATCCAAGGGTGATTTTTGTGGGAAGAGGTATTTACCTATACCAAGAAAAAAAATTGTTGATAAACACATAAGCATATATACCAAGGAAACACAATTTTGTAGCTAAACAATATACTTTCATCAAGAAAACATTATTCCTTGATAAATGTATAATATATTTAACCATGAAATGTTCCTTGAAAAAGGCTTGGAATAAACAACAAATAGTTGAACATTTTCCAAGAAAATTTTGTAGGAAAATTTAATGAATACCAACATAGTTTTCGTCAGAAATAGTTTAATACCATGACAAATTGTTGGTTTTATACCAAGAAAAATTGTCTTTAAAAAACATGTTAAACTACTTTAATCAAGGAATGATTTGGTTATAAATTTTCCTTCAATTTTTTGTCGCCAAATTGTTGACTACTCTTCAACCAACATTAGATATTTTATCAACAATCTTATGCAAAAATTAACCGAATCTGTCATAGAACAAATCTTGAAAATTAAGTCTAACAATATAATCATCAAAACAATCTTTAAGCTCCACTAACAATCCTACAAACTTCGTATCAATTAAAATTCAATAAATAATTTCTAAAAATCAAGTAAATATTAATTCCGTCATAGTGGAATTCAAAAGTTCTTCGGCATATGCATGCTAAACAACACCCACAACTTGGTTGAGTAGCCAGATGACTTCGAGGTGTACTTTCTTCAAACAATAATATCTTTTCTAGTGATTCTCATCATTGTCGCTCCCCTCGACTCCATTAATATTGCTCTCATCTCTGAAAATAAAACAATCTTTCAATCAGCCAAAAGATATGGTAATCATATTGTAAGCATGTTGGATTACATAAGACTATATCCTTATGCAATGTGTTATAACTAAAAATGTCCTGAACACTACCATATATATCCTTATGCAAAGTATATAGAACACTACCATATATTTATAGAACGCTACCATATATCCTTATGCATAGTATATACATCTACATATGAACACTATATAGGACACGTTTAAATTAGTATATAGAACACTATATAGTACCATATATGAATACTACCATATAGTATGAATACTCTTATAGTTATGGTAGTATTCATATAGGACACTATAATACTCTTATAGGACACTATATAATACTCTTATAGTGTTCTTTTTCAACTATATAGGACACAACTATATAGGTTATATGACTACGCCTAAATTACTTTGGCTATAGGTTATAAGAAACGACTGTATTCATTAAGTATATGATTGTGACTATAGGTTTGACATGGATGTTGGTAGTCTAGCCCACTGTCAAAGTTGTTGTCATACAGCAACAAGACTATGCTTCACAAATCAGCACACAATACAGCACACAATCAGCACACAAATAGCATAAGACTATGCTGTCATACTCCACAAATCAGCACACAATAGTCTTGTCATACAGCAACAAGACTATGCTTCAGAGATCAGCACACAAATCAGTACACAATAGCACACAAATCAGCACACAATAACACACAAATCAGAACACAATAGCACACAAATCAGCACACAATAGCACACAAATCAGCAAGCATCTTATGCATGAATAAGTATATATCTGCACTGAATGAAACCAGATATATATCTGCACATAATAAGTATATGTATCCAGATATATATCTGCACGGAATAAGTATAAGAAACCAGATATATATGCATGAATAAGCATCTTATGCATGAATAAGTATATATCTGCACGGAATAAGTATATGAATCCAAAGCAAGCATCTTATGCATGAATGAAACCAAATATATCTGTACTGCGCAACAGACAAAGAATTGCTGCAGGAATGAGTTGCTTGCATCAGCAAGAAATAACCTACAAAGCAAACTGAAAATTTGTGATGTAAAAGCAGTAAAGCACAAGACAGTCTTCCATTCTCCTGTAACAGTTGAAAAAGTACAGACCCCTTATCCAGCACCTAGCCAATGGATTGCCAAATAGATGACCCTTGGCATACCATTAATGTCTGGCTAACTGGTTCCAGACATCTGATAAGTTTTTCCTAGAATTTTAACAAAGAATATTTTGCAGTGCAGTGAAACTATTGTTGGAATGGGATAGAAAACTCATTGAGAAAAAAGAGAGTTACATGCATGTTTGTATCTTAGAAATCAAAAGTTTGTTATTCAGCTGGTGTAGGGTGTTTATGGAGTGCCAAGGTGTCCGATTCAAGGGTTATGTAAGATGTTGGGAGGAGGTTCTTTTTGTTTGAGATGGTATCTTTTGTTGGTGTTATTTTCGAGGAAAATAGTGTCAGCCTCCTTTCAATCTGTCTATATCTTGTAATCTATATCTCATTGAGAATCCCATTCCATAATTCTAGGAAATAAAGCTAACACAAAAGATGGGTTCACAACTTTTTATACCGTTGGTTAGTTTATTCTCTTATGTTTCAGGAAGTCGTCCTCACGTAACTGGACTTGGCTTGTTACCGGTGCAAGATTTACTCTTAGCTTGTCCGGTCTTAAAGGCTCATGTTTTTTGGGATGAATTTGATCATTTGCAGGTGGGAACCTTTAAGCTGTAGTCTTTGTTGTCATTTCAAATGAATCACAATTGTGTTTATATCACATATGAGTGGGTTATAAGAAAACGAACAATTTGGTTCAAGGGAAATTTTTCTCGAAGAAAACTTGCCAAAAGTGAGAGGGGAGAGGAGGTAAAGAGGAAGAAATAATGAACATGAATTTGGTGATGATCTCCATATTTTTTATTTTATACAAACTTGTGGCAAATGTTTTCTTAGCTCATCCCCTTCGAAAATACTTGCAAAAATACATGGTTGTCTTCAAGGTAGAGAATTTGTTCCTACTTTCTGCACCATACCTCTAAAATGAAACACACCCTTAGTATCTTCCCCAAGTGTTTTCTTAGTTTTTTAAAAAAGCCACAAGCTTCAATAGAATAGAGCAGGTAGGGAGATGCTCTAAAGATGAAGTTTTAGTATTTGTGGTTCCGGGTGCCTTCTCCCTTTCTCTTAAGTTTCATAGCACTTGGGATGACTTTGATTGGATGCTTTCAAATATTTAGGGTCCTGCTGCTGATTCCACTGGTAGACTTTATTTCTGGGAAGAACTTCAGGTTATTGGAATGTTCCCCGAGTCTTTGGAGGAGATTTTTTTAATCCCATAAAAGACTTAGATGACAAGAATTGCTGTAGTAGGTCTGCTCGAAAGAGGCAAGAGAAGAGGAAGATGAAGAAGAACAGGGGTAAGGACTTGTCTGAGGATGAGAGTGGCAATAGTGATATCAAAGCACCTGAACAGCCTGATGACTTCTTTATGGAAGAACCTTCTGTCAAAAGCAGTAAAGCTGGGAAGAGTGATCGTAGAAACAAACAGGAACAAGAAGCTGACAAAGAACAAGAAGCGAGTAGAGCAGAACTTGAGTTACTGTTTGCTGATGACCAAGCTGCTGAAAGCAATCTGAAAGGATATAACTTGAAACCTAAAAAGAGTAAAAGTAAAAAGGGGACAGAGGAACCAATTGAGGACAAACTACCTGCTGTTGATTATGAAGATGACCCGCGATTTGCAGCTATGAACAAGTCATCTCTCTATGCATTGGACCCCACCGATCCACAATATAAGAGGAGTGCAGCTTTTGCTCGGCAAAATCGCAAAGAAAGATGCAAAATCGCAAAGAAGGTATCAAAGAAAGATGCAAAATCGCAGTCTGATGGTTTGGTAACAGAGAAAAAGAAGAGGTAAAATAATGGACTTCTTTGATGCTTATAAGATTATCGTCCTAAGTGGAAAACTGAATTTAGGCTTGTTTATCATTGAATCCATGTTTCTGGCAGAAAATAGTGCAAAACTACCTGGTCACTGATGTATTGGGATAGTTACAGAAGAGAACATGTTTTAAAATTGATGAAGGACAAATTGGCCTGCATTGTTCAGCGCGGATTCATCAGTTTTTTGCACCGAAATTGTAGCTTGTAGCATGACTTGAGTTGTAGGACAGGGTTTGTAATGTTAGAGATCTAGTTCAAACCACATAATTGATTTTGAACCTTTATTTATGTTATGTTTTGGTTTCAAAAAATTTAAAAAAAAAAAAAATAGTAGGTCTGCTCACATCAGAAACTTCAACTCCTTTATCAATGACTTTGCTTTGGTGGATTTTGTTCTAAAAGGGGTAGATTGGCCTGGTAAAAGATAGAAACACCTGACACCACACACACACCATTTGCACGCTGGATAGGTTTGTCTCCTACAGATTGGACTGATCATTTTGGACTGTTCCAAGAATCTCTTTGATTTGGTAGGGTCAGATCATCACTGTATTCTTCTTGACCACCCAAGATCCACCCCCAATCTCCAACCCTTTGCTTTTGAACTCATGTGATTTGAAAACAAAAGCTTCATCCAAAGGCATCCCAACTACCATAAGACAGGAAATATATTCCTTTTGCTTTTGCATTTTTATGAATGTTTGGATTCTAATTTTCGCTTCTTGTCTATTTTCACGTGCAACTTCTGTCACACGCATAAATAGGATAATGGGGGGAGAAGGGGAGAGTTTTCTTCGCATAAATATGATAATATGGGGAAAAGTTTATTCTATTGAAAGACAATGTGTGATCAACACACATGTGGATAGTCGAAAATTGCCTGAATTTGTCTTAAACAACTTGACGATTGAAAGTAGAATGTTTACATAGTTTTCAACAAAGTCATATGTAAGAAAGATATCAGGTTGTTAGACAGGATAGACGTTGTTAGACAGGATAGACAAGCTGCAAGGATGAAAAGGAGGACCAAGAGAATCCCCACAACTTCTGCATCACAAGAAGTATATCAACTATTGAGATTAAAGTTGATCCCCATTGTCTATAGGTCCAACATTTGATATACGATAGATACGCCTTATCAGATAACTATCATTCAATAATCCAAAACACATCATCATACCATTTTATAGTTGATAAACAAAACTCAATCTAATAGCTTACACTACATGTATATCATAGCAACTATATCATAGCAACTGTGGTTTATTTCTACTTCAGCTTGGGAGTGCAACACATCTAAAGTTGACAGCGCCCAAAAGGCACATACTATCGTACAAGGATCATTAATGTTTTCCCAGGCTGTAAAAGCATATAAGTTGATTAAATCATTGCACAATGAAGTATCCATTCATTTATTTGAGCTTGTCCTCCAACAAACTGAATGTGGCCAAGGTATTTTTTTTAATGTCAATTCTGTCAGTTGAAAAAAATACTCATTATGTGTATGTCAACATAGTGAAATTAAGTAGTGCAAGAAAAAAAAATAAAAAATAAAAAATAAAAAATAAAAAATAAAAAATAAAAAATAAAAAATAAAAAATAAAAAATAAAAAGAATAAGAAGATCATATCCTTTCTCCAAATGGTGTACGATAAAAACCAGCAAGGTTACGAACTTTATATGGATATCTATTTTCATGTTTGCTCACTTTCTTCATTTAGTTTAATAGCATCAGCCACAATAATTATAATCTCTTTTTTTTTTTTAATATTATCTTCTCTTCATGAAAACTCCCATTATCTTGCCAAATCCAGGCTAATGTGATTAAAAAAACCATAGAAGCACTCCAAGAATCACTCCTTGCCAAATAAAAGCAATGATATTCCATCTGGCATGATTTCCTCTTTAATACTACTTTTTTTTTTTTGAAAACAAACAATATTATTAACGGGAAACGGTATACATCAAAACATCGACAAATATGTCTTCATAATTTATTTTAAACCAAGAACTACAAACATACAAAACAATTGTAAATTGTCTAAAATAAAACCCATCATCAGTCACTTAATCCAGGTACCTTCCAGTACTAGATTGTTATTATCTGGATCGAACCAGTAAATACCTTCAATATTAGCAAACCTATGGCACTAAAAAAAAAGCTACAGGCACAGACAACAAATCCCAGCTAGACATTTCTTCAAATAGCTAAGCTACATTAATAAATGGAACACAATCTCACAAAACCATTTACCACCAATCCAATTAATCAAATTCCAGTAAGAAGAACATGAACAACACCATAAAATGATTAAGAACACCAACAATTCAACTTGGTATCGTTAAGCAAAAAAAAAAAAAAAACAAACAAACAAACAGTAATAGTTCTACAACAACATTATCAAGAGTTCTCAAAGAGTCATCAAATTGATTAAGAAGAAATAATAGATACCTAGTTGTATCGTTCTCCAACAAGTGCAGCAGCAACACGTCTTCTTCTCCAAGTTTTTCCTCCAATTAAGCAAAAGGCAAGGAAGAAAAGATGTAGACGGTTAGGGTTATATCTACTGAGATACCCCATATTTTAGGAAGTGTATCAAGGGTTGATTCGTGAGAAAAAGGAGGGAAAATCGAGCGGGAATGAGAGGATCTGCAAGAGGCATTCACGATTTGCCAATTTTCACAATTTGGGGAGTCTTCGGGATTTGGGAGTCTTCACAAGTTTGAGAAATATTTTGATGTTGGGAATCTTCATGATTTGGGAGTCTTCACGATTTGGGAGACTTCTCAATTTTGAGAAAGTCTTTGAGAAAATTGGGAATGAGTGAGAGAACGTGTTTGAGAAATTTTGAGAAAGTGTTTGAGAAAATTGGGAGAGAAAGTGTTTGAGAAAATTGGGAGACTTCTCAATTTTTAGAAAGTGTTTGAGAAAAGTGTTTGAGAAAAAGGAGGGAAAAACGAGGGAAGTTTATTTTCCCCAATAAATTTTGAGAAAATATTTTGTTTATATATTTATATAGTTTTATTTATTATTTATCAATAAAATTATGTCTATTATTTACTAATGGCATGATATCATTTTAGATTTTGGCATTTTTAATAACCTATTTTCTTACCATATTATTATTTAAATTAAATTAAAAACTTATTTTAGGGTTTTTTAACTGCATAGTAGTTAAAAAAATACAACTATTATGTATTTTAATTAATTTCTAATTAATTCATTCCATTGCTTATGGTGTTAGGTCTCAAATAAATGGTGGTGTAAATTTTGGAAATATTTTAATCGATACTGATCAGTATTAAAAGAGTCGATCAAATCTTGGAAATATTTTGATCGATACTGATCAGTATTGAAAGAGTTTATTAAATATTTTGATCGATACCTTGACCACTCCCTCGAGCTTGACTCCTAGTCAGCCACACTCAGGCATGCCTACTGGTGAGTTGTTCCGTCGGCCGTGACAGATTGACCAAGGGTATGTGTTCAACAGCCAACATGCCACATTATTACCTTCTGAAGAGGGAAGCACCCGTTCCATTGGATACATGATTCGAACTTGAAACCATGTATCCACCATCTCCCTAAATATTTCAGGATCTGTGAGAGTTAAGAAGGCGATAGTATCGACGCTTTCATGTATTGTTCAAGAAATTATTTCAATCAAACTATTATTCAGAGAAGTGTTCTCTCATTCCTCTCTAATTGTAATAAACCTGCTATCAAACTAATTGTACTAATCCTCAATAAAAAGGGTTATGTAAAAAGTATCATAATTTTTTTTCTATTTGAAAGCATGGGTTTAGTGTTGATCACTCAAGCTTGTTTTAAAAATCCAATTGAGTTTTTTCACAAAAGACTTTTTGCCTTGCATTTAATACAAATGACTCTGAAGCATAGCTAATTAATAGTGTATTTTTTATCTTTATAAAATAATTTAATTTATTTGAACTTAATGCCCTCAATAAACAATACTACAGTCAAGGCTTTTATCAACGAAATTTAATTCATTTGAAAATAGTACATTTTTAGTTAAGAAAAACTTGTACCAACAAAACATTTGTCTCTAGATTTCTTGAATTATCCCTGTACAATATTTTGCAATGAAACAAAAAAAAAAAATTGCCAATAAATAAATTTGTTGATCATAGTACAACAATTTCCAAAGAAACAATAATGAGTTAATGAAGTTTAGTGAGAAATAAATTTTCATGGAAATGATTATTAGTTTTTAACAAGAAAAAGTTGTTACCAATAAGGTTGCAATTACCAACAAAATTGTATTTTTTTTTGTTGTAAAGATGTAATTAATTTAACAAGGAAAAATTAGTAAATGACTATAATAATGATTGATTATTCGTTGCTATTAGTATACCAATTTCCAACAAAATAATGATTTGTCGCTGTAAAATAGTTAGTGAATTTTAACAAGAAATAAATTTTCATGATAGTAATTATTACTTTTTACCAACGAAAATAATTTGTTACTAACAAGGTTATAATTATCAATGAAATTTAATTTCCTTGCTACAGAGATTTCATTAAACAAAGATATTGTTTCAACAAAATAAAAAACCTTGCCAATAGTATAACAATTTTCAACGAAATATTACTTTGTTGCTATAAGTTAGTAAACAAGTTTTAACAAGGAAAATATTAATGGAAATAATTCTCAATCATTATCAACGAAACGAAACATTACAAATAATGTGATTATTATCTAGGAAAACATATTTCCTTACTAAATAAGTGTTAACATTCATTAGCAAGGAATGTAATTTGTTGTTAAAATTAGTCTTCTTTAGCAACAAAATATTTCATTTTAGATGATGTCATAATTACCGAGGAACTAGTATTTTGTGGCTATAAAATTCTTTTTGTTGGTAAATCAATTCGGCGGGAAATTAGATTTGGAGGGAATGCTTCCCGCCACCTATTTAACAAGGAAAGTTTCCCACGAAATATATTTTGTTGAAAAAAAGTAACAAGTTTATGGTTGTTTCAATGAATGTTTTTTTTCGTTGCCAATGATACCATATTAACAAGGAAATTAAATTTCGTAGAAAATTTTTTGTTGGTAATTGATAGATTTCTTGTAGTGCATCATGACCAAACTGATCAAATAACCGCTACAATGACATGTAGTTCCTATAATAATTCAGGAAGGTGGAAATGTGACTGAAGTATGCATTTCCATCAACGCTATACCGTACATCTCATAACAGTGTACAAAGTAACTGCGGTTGGGCATATGAAGAAGTAACCACCTCGATGATTCTGACACCATGGTGAAAATGATACTCTTTAGAACCTTTTGTGAAATATTTTAATTTTGTGAAGTTTATCCGAAAAAATGTGAATTAGTGAAGGAATTTTCACGATTTAGGTAGAAATTTTTTTTTTTCAGAAATCAAATCTCTTTAGTTTTTTAGACTGGAAAAACATGAAACGACATCACAGGTTGTTTTTTGTTCGGTAAACTCCAAAAACATTTTTTTTTTTGAAAAAAATTGAAATCACATACATTAGCCACGAGTGACATTTTTAGTGCGGACACCAACATGTTGGATGGTGTTTAGGATGATCTGAGTATGAGACTCCCTCTCAATAGGTTAAGCTACAAAGCACCTAATCCTTTCTCATGGCGTCACAAACGATTAAAGGAACTGAGTTGCTATTTCACCAATTAGCCAACAAAATTCTTCACGAGTAAGTCTATATTCATTTAATACGCTCTTACTAGCAAATTTGTTGCGAAGCAAGACATTGGATAGAAGTGTAGCATCCTTTTGTTAAATCATCCAAAAAATACTTTAAGCCTCTCATGAAGTTTAACAACAACTTCTACAATCTCCATTAGGTGCATATCAAAAGGCATCCACACATATCTTTAATGATTTTTGTGCAATCCAAATAATTCACTCTAGATTCAGAGGTATCGCTTAGGAATTTTTATATGTCATAGCAATCTTTGTGCCAAGCTAATATCTATCTCACTATACCAAAATGGGTAATTAGTAACATCAATATTTTTTAATTTGTAACTTTTTATTGTGTTACAAGTCTTGTAACCCAACAAGATTTTACTAATTATTGACTTAAGTTACTATTAGTAAAATTATAAATAATAGTTTTATTATTATTTTACTAATTATTTTACTTCACCAAAATAGAGTATTAATATTTTTCAGTTTGTAACTCATTATCATGTTGCAAGTTTGTAACTTGTGTTACAAAGTTATGGCAAGTTAAGTAATAAAAAATAAACTATTTTCAAAATTAGAAAATAAGATATATGTTAAAATCTGGATTTCAGATTTCTTGCTCTCATCCAAGGATTGTGATTTCGAATTTCGAGTTAATTTTGGTTTCCTGATTTTAAGAAATATTTTGGTATGTAAGAAAAAACGTAAAAATTTCGAGGATAAATGAAATATATAATGCATTTTGAAGGTATATTAAATGTGTGAAAAAATAATATGTAAGTAAATAAATGTATTAAATACATTAAATAAAACTAAAATATCTATAATTAGAAAATCAAGGAATAGTTTAAAAAATCAATATATAAATAGAAAACGTGATAATTAGGAAATTAGGGAATGATTTAAAAAATAAATAAATAATTAGAATGAATGATAATTAGAAGAAAAAAAACATGAAATTTACGAAAAAAATATAAAAATTTTTAAAAAAAATCATCAAAAAATGTAAATTTTAGTAGCTGGTTTTGTATTTTTACGAAAAAAAAAAAGTCAAAAGTTTTCAAAAAAAACTCTCGAAAAAGGTAATTTTTTCGCAGTCCTTGCTCTCGTCTCTCACTCTCACTCTCTCCCACTCTTCTGATTTCTCCATCTCTCGCGATCTCTCGAGCTCTCCATCTCTCTCACTATCCCTCTCCATCTCCACCTCTAATCAGGAAGGTGTAGAAGCGGAACGAAGTCGGTATAAAGACAAATCAGGAAAAGAGGAACTCGGCGTGTTGAATTAAAGAGAGAGTAGAGATAAGAAGAAAACAAAACCCTCGCAATTCGATCTTCGTTTTGTTTCTAATTATTCTTCTTCGTCATCATCATTTCTTCTGATTCAGTTCGATTTCTCTCTTCTTCATTTGAACTTGAGTTTTCTGTCTCCAAATGGACTAGTTGTTTCTCTCATCTGTATGATTGTTTTTCGTGGTTTTAGGGTTTGTATCGATTTTTTGATGAGTTTTTAGGATTTTTTTTCGTGGTTTTAGGTTTATTGATATGTTTTGTACTATTTGATGTTTGTTGAAACTGATTTTGTGTTCATTTGGAGCAGATCGTGGGGCTTTTGGGCTTGGAAGCTATTGTTTGATTGATTGATTGAACTGGCTTGATTTTTGGTGGAGTGAAGACTGCTGCAGTGTGGAGACTGGATTGCAATCGAAGATGGATTGGTGAGTTTGCTTTGATTGGTTTTGATTGATTCATCATTTCTACTTCTATGTGTCGGATTGTTGATTATTATGAAATTTGCAATGTAGCTAGTTTGAGTCCATCGATTGCTTGATCAAAATTTGAAACAAGGTAGTACTTTAAGTTATTCAATTGAATGTCGATAATTGGGCTTGTTCATAAAATTCTCAGTGAATTTTGCTCTTACATAATCAGAGAGTCATATGCTGGGCACTACATCCCTACTTTTGCTGCCCGAGTTCACCAGGGAAACAAAGCTAAGGAAGGAATTCACATAAACTTGAAGGTACGTGTGATTGAACATGATTTAGTTATGTACGATTTTCTAGACTGCCATTCTTAAAACTAAACTGGTAATTGGTTGAACAGAGATTCGCTATTGGTAATGGACTTACAAATCCCGCGATCCAGTATAAAGCATTCACAGATTACGCAATGGATATGAAATTATTTACAGAATCCGACTCCAAGAGAATAAATAGGATGCTTCCAACATGTGAATTAGCAATCAAGATTTGTGGTAATACTTTGTATTTCGGATTTTATCCTTACTAGTTTCCCTGTTTAACATTCACATTGTTGTTTGTATTTATTCTCAAATATTAAAGAAACATCTATTAGGTGAAAATATGGTTTGATTCGTAGTGTCTGCATTTTATAGGATGTTTTACTTTTTCTTTGAATCAAGGAACAACAAGAAGCAAGAAAGCACAAACTCTCGAAAAAACCCACCGAATCCTAGTAAAACGCGTGTCGAATACGAATATGCGTGCGACACGCGGCCGACACGTATCCAACTCGCGGTCAACTTGACTTGGTCCAGACACGGTCTGAATTTGGTCCAGACTCGGTTGCAAATAAATTTTTCGAACGAGATTAAAAGCCCTAATATAAAACCTAAACTCCCCGATTTCATCTTTCTCAAACCCATTTGCAGACAGAACATAGAGGAGGAAGAAAAGAAAGAAGGAAGAGGAAGAAGAGAAAGAAGGAAGAGGAAGAAATCGGAGTCGGATTGAAGCTCCGTCGGACACGTGAAAAAGATGTCCTGAGAAGAAGAGGAAGAAGAAGCTTCCCACTGAAGCAAACGCCAATTGAAGCAGTGAAGCTCCATCTCTCAGGTTCGTCTCTCACACTCTATCCTTCAGCTCTTCTGTAACTCTCTGTCCTTCAGCTCTTCACTTCTTATCTAAAGTTCTCAACTTCTCATCTGGTTTCAATTCAGATGCATGTGGGTCTGATTTCTGTTTTTGTCTCCTTTCTTCCATGATAAACCAAGAGATCAGGTAAGCTGCCTGTTTTCTCTGTAAATTTCACATCCAAAACACCAAGAGATTTATACAGGATCCAATGCTTTCTTTGTTTTTGGTTATGCAGGGAAACCATTCAACTTCATATAAACGAAGGAACTGTTTACAGTGAGCACAATATCACTTCAAGTCTACTTTAAATGGTTGATGTCTTTTGCAGCGTTTTTAAGACCCTTTGGTGTGAGTGGTTATGTACCAGGTCTTTGCTTTCTTTTCTTGCTGCTAGTTATTTGTTCTTCCCCCTTGACATATATCCGATAATAGTAGAACTACCACGATCCCATGCTCAAGCAGTCAAAAGTTAACTGATCGAAACTAAAATTGGTTTTATGTTTATCTAATTATCTTTGAATCGTCTGATGATCATGGCATGTTTATTTAGTGTTGTTTATGCATGAGTAAAACAATTCATCGACTAGCCAAATATCACTCATAGCTGGTTTTCAATTATTCTTCTATTACAATATTATCTTCGAAGGCTGTTTGAACTTGGGCACGGTTGAAGTGTTTGCAATTCAATTCTTTAAATCAAAGACTGTTTGAACCAGCCTACCACACTCAATTTCTGACAATGGGTTGGCTTTTTTTTTTTTTTCAGGAGATCACATCTGGATCTGATTGTTGTCTAACTTGTCTTCAACTCTTCATTTACTAGCTGGTAGTTGTAGTATTTCTCTTCTTGTAAGTTCTTCTCCTGTCCTTTTCCATTTGCCGTAATATATTCTAGCAATATTACCTGCAAGTTTCCAACATGTCAAAAACTGTCAATCTTCAATACTACTTGCAAGTTGCAATTAAATTATATACCTATTCTAGCAATACTACCTGCAACCAAATTTGTTTTTTAATCCATGTTTCTTTTCCTATTTTTATATGTAAAGTTTTAGGCTAAATGAGCGGAGATGATAATTCTCATCTTTGGAGGCATGTCACGCGAATAAGAAAACCAAATGAAGGTGGAGGGAATCAAAGGTGGCGGTGTAACTTTTGCAAAAATGAATATACGAGATCCCATACTAGAATAAGGAACCACTTGTTGAAGGAAAAAAGTCATGGGATAGCTATTTGTGATAAGATCTCTTCCGAACAATATATAGAGATACAAAAGCTTGTTGAAGAAGCTGTAATTGAACAGGTACGAGTGGTGGCGTAAGTTCATCCTTTGCTATTGATGATTCCAGGAAAAGGAGAGCAACAAATAATCCGATTGCGGATGCTTTCAATCTCAATGATCGGCAAGAGTTAGATGTTTTGATTGCAAGGATGTTTTACTCAGCTGCATTGCCTTTCAACCTTTCAAAGAATATGTATTGTCAGAATACCTTCACCTTTTCATCAAATAAAACTGAGTCTATTAGTGGTTACAAGCCACCTGGGTAGAATGCATTGAGGACGACTTTGCTTCGAAAAGAAAAAGATAACGTTAAAAGGTTATTGGAGGAAATAAAGTTTACATGGAAGGCTAAAGGAGCAACCATTGTTTGTGATGGGTGGAGCGATGCTCAAAGGGGGCCTCTTATTAATTTCATAGTAATTAATGAGGGCGGTCCAATGTTTTTGAAAGCTGTGAATTGTGAAGGAACGGTCAAAGATAAATATTTCATTGACGGCTTGATCAAAGAAGTCATTAATGAGGTTGGGACTAGTAATGTGGTCCAAGTCATAACCGACAATGCTCCAGTTTGCAAAACAGCAGGTTTACTTGTTGAGAGCAATGATGCACGGACTCGGATACGCGTTTCGTGTCGGACATGGATACGACACGGCGACTCGGTAATTTTCAAAAAAATAGGACTCGACGACACGGTCAAACTTATTTTTTTATATATATTTTTTTATAACCCAACAATCCAAACTTAACTTTTCTTCATTTATATCCATGAATTATTATAATATTGACCCCACTTTAATCTTCTACACTTTAGATTTGGGTCCCTTTTCCCGCAACAACAACTAGCCATTCTAGCCGTCTGATATTGACAATCTAAAAGCACACACTCAGCCTGAATTAAGGGCGCCACTGCCATGTAGTGGGTGCGCCTCTGACCTTTCCCTTATTTCCCTTCCTCCTCCATGCGCCATACTTCATTCCTCGAGACACTCAACATTCAATTCAACGACCCAGAAAATGAAGCAATTTGAGAAATTTTTTCAAAACTAAACTATCTATAAAGAGATAGAGATAGAAATCAAAGAAGAAACACCCTTAGAGAGATCCCCCTCTCTCTCTCTCTCGCAGCCTCAAAGAGATTAGAGATCCCTCGCAGCCTCAGAGATCAGAGAAGAAGAGAAAACGTGCAAAACAAAGCAATCTCATAAGTTGTTGAGGAGAAGAGAAAACATGCAAGATGCAAATCAAAGCAAAATAGAGAATGAAGAAGCAAAACAAAGCAAAGCAAAACAGAGACAGAGAATAGAGATCAGATAAGATGGAAGAAGCAAAGCAAAACAGAAAAGAAGGAAGATGGAAGAAGCAAAACTAAAATTACTTACAGAGATGAGAGATCAGCTGTAGGCAGATCGATCCTTCCTTCTTCTCCCTCTTCCCTCCTTCTCTTCTCCTTCCCTTCTCTTCCCCTCAAACCGATCAAAGGGTTCGATCGATCGAAAGGGGTTTGACTGTTTCTCTCTGCTAGCGCTAGGGTTCGACTGTTTTTTCTCTCGTTTCCTCTTCTTATCTTCTCCTTCCCTTTTCTTCCCCTCAAACAAATCAAAGGGTTCGATCGATCGATCGAAAGGGGTTCAACTGTTTCTCTCTGCTAGCGCTAGGGTTCGACTATTTTTTCTCCCCTTTCCTCCTCCTCTTCTTCTTCTTCCCTCCTTCTCTACTTCTTCTTTCGTTTCTCTCTGCTAGTGCTGGGTTCGAGTTTCTCCCTTCAGATATGCAATCAGGAGAAGAAAATAATAAATGGGTCAGTATGGACCGTGTTCGGGCCGGTCAACGAATTTTGACCGTTGACCCCGTGTCAAATACGTGTCGAGCGCGTGTCGAACGGGAATCCGTGTCCGACACGTATTTGACACGTGATACGGGGGTTTTTCGGAGAGTCAGTGCATTGGAGGTTGAGAGTCAATACCCTCAAATCTTTTGGACACCTTGTGTAGTCTACACTCTCAACCTTGCATTGAAAAACATATGTGCCCCAAAGAACACACCTTCAAATGAAAAGGCCTACAACAAGTGTAGTTGGATTGTTTATATTATTAGGGACGGCGTGCAAATCAAGAACTTTATCATGAACGATTCTATGAGATTGCACATGTTCAATGAGCATTCAAACTTGAAGTTGTTTTCTATTGCAGAGACCCGCTTTGCTTCACGTATAACTATGCTCAAAAGGCTGAAAGACATTAAAAGTAGCCTCCAAAGTATGGTGATTGGTGGTCAGTGGGATTCCTACAGGGAAGATGATGTTGAGAAAGTACGGTTTGTCAAGGGAAAGTTATTGGATGACTTGTGATGGGACAAAGTGGACTACATACTTTGTTTCACAGAAACTATGTATACAATGTTGCGGAGGGCTGATACCGATGAACCTTGTCTTCACTTGGTGTATGAAATGTGGGATGCTATGATTGAAAAAGTGAATCAAATTATTTATCACCATGAAGGGAAGGCAAATGATGAGGAGTCAGACTTTTATACAGTGGTGCATCATATATTAGTTGATAGATAGGAGAAAAGCAACACACCATTACATTGTTTAGCACATTCCTTAAATCCAAGGTAACTTAAGTTTTGCATTATTCTTATCCTACTTAATTTAGAAATTTTGGGTTAGGTTTATAATATTAATTTGTGATTGCTTTTAGGTATTATAGCAGAGAATGGATTGAAGGGGCTCCTAATCGTGTTTCCCCAGATTGTGATGATGACATTTCAATAGAGAATGATAAATGCTTGAAGATATACTTTCCTAATGTTGAGGAAAGAAGAATGGTTGTTACAGAGTTTGCAAAGTTTTCAACCTGTGTGGGACAATTTGCAGAAAGGGGTTCTTTACAAAATAGAGCACACCTAGAAGCAAACATTTGGTGGCTTGTTCATTGTTCTTCTACACCATTACTCAGAGCTTTGGCTTTGAAGTTGCTCGGACAACCTTGTTCTTCCTCTTGTTGTGAGAGGAATTGGAGTACGTATAACAACATCCACTCGTTGAAAAGGAATCGATTGACCCCACAACGAGCTGAAGATTTGGTATATGTGCATTCTAATCTTCGTCTTTTGTCAAGAAGAAATCCAGAGCACAAAGAAGGTGAGACAAGGATGTGGGATATCAGAGGAGATGCACTTGATTCATTTGATTTGGATGTTGATGGCATACTTGAGGTTGCCAATCTTTATCTTGATGAACTCGAGTTAGAATCTGTGCTATTTAACGATGGGAGTGTGACGAGGACGATTGATGATCAAGACATATAGAATGGCAATAGTGAAAATCTATGTCCTTTTTTTTACGTTCCTTTTTTTTTGGACTTAAAGTTGATACTTTTGAGTTATGTATCAAACTATAAATCCATCATGCATCTAGATGTTTTATATGTTTGGATTAATAATTATTGTTTATGAGTTATGACATTATGTTAATAGTTTTTTAACAAAATATAAAAATAAAAATAAGGTTTGACGTGTCGCCGAGTCCTAGTTTTTTTTTAAATTGCCGAGTCGTCGTGCCGTATCTGTGTCCGATACGACACGCGTATCCGAGTGCGTGCATCCTTGTATGAATTAAATAAGTACTGCAATTTTGGGAGAATAGCTTATCAATGGGCTTTCTGGTAGAACTATTTGCACCTACAAGTATTATGTATAGGTCCTTTAGGTGGAGACCAAGCAGAAAGCGCTTTGTAACTTGTGAGCAGTAACAGATGTAAAATGCATCAAAGTCACGTTGCAGTTTCTGTTTTGAGGACTGAGAAATCACTCATCATCATCATCATCATCAAAGCCCATTCCCGAGATTTTCGGGGTCGGCTACATGAATTTTGGTTCTCCAAGCAATGCGATCTTCCCACATTTCCTCACCTAATCCAAGCTCAATGATATCTTCATTCACCGTCTTCATCCAAGTTTTCAACGGTCGTCCCCTCCGTCTACACCCTCCATTAACTTGCCAATCTAAACATTTTCTAATTGGCGCCGTGCTCGGTCTCCTCCGCACATGACCAAACCAAGTTAAACGTCTTTCTCTAATTTTTTCCTCTATGGGCGCTACACCTAAGTATCTCCTAATTCTTTCATTTCTAATCTTATCCTTACGAGTTTTACCACACATCCACCTTAACATACGCATTTCTGCTACTGCCATCCTATGCGTATGTTGTCCCGTAGTAGCCCAACATTCTGAACCATATAGCATGGCTGGTCGAACAATTGTCTTATAGCATTTCCCTTTTAGCCTTGCAGGCATCCTTCTATCGCACAATACTCCTGACGCCATTCGCCATTTCAACCAACCAGCTTTAATCCTGTGGTCTACATCTGCTCCAATAGCCCCATTCTTTTGAATTATAGACCCTAGATATCGAAAAGCCTCACACTCTGGGACCTCGACACCTTCGATCTCAATTGCATGACTTCTCCCTCTTGGTTCACACCCAAAGTTGCACACTAGATACTCCGTCTTCGAACGGCTAATTCTAAAACCTTTACTCTCTAAAGCCTCCTGCCACTTAACTAATTTCTGACCTAAACCTGCACTAGTCTCATCCATTAAGACAATATCATCTGCAAATAACATGCACCAAGGTACATCTTCTTGCAGATGTCTCGTCAACTCATCCATGACCAAAGCATGCATTAAATATATATATATATATGAGAAATCACTAATATGAAATATTAACTAATAAGATGTTGAGAATACTAAAGCATGCATTAAATATATATATATATATATACATGCAAGAAGTCATATAAATCATTATTAACACCCGGTTCTTCATGACGAAGGTCACGTTGATCAAAACTGTAACTAAAACCAGTTCCAGTGGGCAACAAAGATAAGGTTTGATGCATGCAAAAGAAGAGTAAGAATTCATTTCAGCAACAATAACAAACAATACTTTTATGTCTCATATGCTTAATAGTACTTATAAGAACCCGTATTATCCGAAAAAAATTGGATAAATAACTTAGACTTTTAGACAGCATTAGAAAAAGACACAGTCCAACAAATACTGAAGATAGGTGAACATTTAAAGGATGAAACTCATTACAAGTTGCAATACCTTATCCCAGCCATAGTCATTCCAGACAAGGGACAAGTTCTTCGCAATTTTAAAAGGTCCATTTTCATATAAAACAGCCAATTCACTGCTACATCCAGGCCCTCCTGTCAACCATATCACCAAAGGATCCTTCTTGCCAAGGATGCACGGACTCGAATATGGTTTGACAGGAGGGCCTGGATGTAGCAGTGAATTGTCTGTTTTATATGAAAATGGACCTTTTAAAATTGCAAAGAACTTGTCTGGAATGACTATGGCTGGGATAAGGTATTGCAACCATTGCTCAAAGGAGGATCCTGTGGTGATATGGTTGACGGACTCGGATACGCAATTAATAAGAGGCCTCCTTTGAACATCGCTCCACCCATCACAAACAATGGTTGCTCCTTTAGCTTTCCATGTGAACTTTATTGCCTCCAATAACCTTTCAACGTTATCTCTTTCTTTTCGAAGCAAAGTCGTCCTCAATGCATTGTACCCAGGTGGCTTGTAAACACTAATAGACTTAGCTTTATTTGATGAAAATGTGAAGGCATTCTGATAATACGGATTCTTTGCAAGTTGAAAGGCAATGCAGCTGAGTAAAAAATCCTTGCAATCAAAGCATCTAACTCTTGCTGATCATTGAGATTGAAAGCATCCGCAATCGGATTATTTGTTGCTCTCATTTTCCTTGAATCATCAAATTGTTGAAGGAACAATTTGCGTACGAGCATTTTCTGCTCTCAATGCTGCTTCTTCAACAAGCTTTTGTATCTCTATATATTTTTCGGAAGAGATCTTATCGCAAATAGTTATCCCATGACTTTTTTTTCCTTCAACAAGTGTTTCCTTATTCTAGTATGGGATCCCGTATATTCATTTTTGCAAAAGTTACACCGCCACCTTTGATTCCCTCCACCTTCATTTGATTTTCTTATTCGCGTGACATGCCTCCAAAGAGGAGAATTATCATCTTCGCTCATTTTGCCTAAAACTTTATATATAAAAACAGGAAAATAAACATGGATTAAAAAACAAATTTGGTTGCAGATAGTATTGCTAAAATAGGTATATAATTTAATTGCAACTTGCAAGTAGTATTGAAGACTTACAGTTTTTGACGTGTTGCAAACTTGCAGGTAATATTGCAAGAATATTTTACAACAAATGGAAAAGGGCAGGAGAAGAACTTACAGGAAGAGAAATATTGCAGCTACCAGCTAGTAAATGAAGAGTTGAAGACAAGTTAGACAACAATCAGATCTAGATGTGATCTCCTAAAAAAAAAAAACCAACCCACTGTCATAAATTGAGTGTGGTAGGCTGGTTCAAACAGCCTTTGATTTAAAGAATTGAATTGCTAACACTTCAACCGTGCCCAAGTTCAAATAGCCTTCAAAGATAATATTGTAATAGAAGAATAATTGAAAACCAACTATGAGTGATATTTGGCTAGTCGATGAATTGTTTACTCATGGATAGACAACACTAAATAAACATGCCATGATCATCAGATGATTCAAAGATAATTAGATAAACATAAAACCAATTTTAGTTTCAATCAATTGACTTTTGATTGTTTGAGCATGGGGTCGTGGTAGTTATACTATTATATGATATATGTCAAGGGGGGAGAACAAATAACTAGCAGAAAGGAAAAAAAGCAAAGACCTGGTACATAACCACTCACACCAAAGGGTCTTAAAAGCTGCAAAAGACATCAACCATTTAAAGTAGACTTGAAGTGATATTGTGCTCACTGTAAACAGTTCCTTCGTTTATATGAAGTTGAATGGTTTCCCTACATAACCAAAAACACAAAAAGCATTGGATCCTGTATAAATCTCTTGGTGCTTTGGATGTGAAATTTACAGAGAAAACAGGCAGCTTACCTAATCTCTTGGTTTATCATGGAAGAAAGGAAACAAAAACATAAATCAGACCCGCATGCATCTGAATTGAAACCAGATGAGAAGTTGAGAACTTTAGATAAGAAGAAGTGAAGAGCTGAAGGACAGAGAGTTACAGAAGAGCTGAAGGACATAGAGTGATGGACGAACCTGAGAGATGGAGCTTCACTGCTTCAATCAGCGTTTGCTTCAGTGGGAAGCTTATTCTTTCTCTTCTTTTCAAGACATCTTATTCACGCGTCCGACTCCGATTTCTTCCTCTTCCTTCTTTCTCTTCTTCCTCTTCTAAGTTCTGTCTGCAAATGGGTTTGAGAAAGATGAAATCGAGGAGTTTAGGTTTTATATTAGGGCTTTTAATCTCGTCTGTCCGATCTTATTAAGATTTGGAAAAAAAAATTATTTGCAACTGAGTCTGGACCGAATCCAGACCGTGTCTGGACCAAGTCAAGTTGACCGACATGTTGACCGTGAGTCGAATACGTGTCAGCCGCGTGTCACACGCATATCCGTATCCGACACGCGTTTTACTAGGATTCAGAGGGTTTTTTCGAGAGTCCATGCTTCCTTGAATTCATACTAGGTAACTCACCTGACAACTTAATCATGTACATGGTCAAGAGAACACGTGCACTCGATTGTAGTTGAAACTCCCTACCTTGATTCTTTGTTATTTTTTCAGCCATGGGAGCACTTATTCTTGGGTAGTTCATTCATTTCCATGCTCACATGATAAAACAATCTCTTTCAAAAAATGTAGTTCTTTTCATCTTTTCGCTCTATCTTCTCAGCCTTTTCCTGTAATTTGATATTCATTTTCCTGTTATCATATTTCTTTCATATCCCCTCCCCCTTTTTTTTAATTAAATTTGAGATCACAATTGAATCTTGAATCAAAACATGAACTATGGTTATTTAGAAACGGTACGTGTAGTATTTGTCTCACCTTCTCATTTTTTTTCTTTTTGATGTCAGGCATTTTTCGTCGAAGCATCCTCAGTATGCAAATAACAAATTTCTTCATTACCGAAAAGTCATATGTTGGACACTACATCCCTGCTTTTGCTACTCGAGTTCACCAGGGAAACAAAGCTAAGGAAGGAATTCACATAAACTTGAAGGTACGTGTGATTGCTCATGATTTAGTTATACAATATATGATTTTCTAGACTGTTTTTCTTAAGATTAAACTGGTAATTGGTTGTACAGGGATTCACTATTGGTAAAGGACTTACAGATCCCGCTATCCAGTATAAAGCATACACAGATTTCGCGGTGGATATGAAATTAATTACAAAATCTGACTCTTAAGAGAATAAACAGGATGCTTCCCGCATGTGAATTAGCAATCAAAATTTGTGGTTTTTTTTTGTTAAAATTTGTGGTAATACTTTGTCTGTGTAGTTAAAACAACGTTATAACACCAACTCTGATATAACGCTTAACGGGGGTGAGCCGTTACATTATGAGATTATCACGATTTTGTATCACGACTCCGATATAACACCGTTATATGGCCGCTATTGAGATACTTTTTTTTTCCAATAACGTCATTTTGACTTTTTGTTCGAATATATATAAAATCACCCATTTCATTCTCGATCGAAAAAGGACCAGAGCTCGCCGTCGCCGATCGACAGAGAACTAGACCTTGCCGGTTGACAGAGAACGAAAAAAGACGAAGAGTCGCTCACACTCTCTATTGCGATCTCAAGATGTTTTTTATTAATGTTCTAATTTTTTTTTAATTTAATGTTATGAACATGATTTACTTTTTTGTCTCTATAATACACAATACTTTATGGGGGTATTAAAAATATATTTAATAAAATATTTCGTTATATACCGTTATATCACGTTATATACTGTTATAACCTATAACGCTACTGGTTCGTTATGGGTCCATTATTCGTTTTAACTGCATAGTACTTTGTATTTTAGATTTTATCCTTATTAGTTTCCTTGTATGACATTCACACAGTTGCTTGTATTTATTCCCAACTATTGGAGAAACATCTGTTAGGTGAAAATATGGTTATATTTCCTTAAGCATTAAAAGCCACCCACATTGTTTGACGCTTACGTGTTTCAGGCACCGAAGTCAAACCTCCTGCTACATAGCATACGCTTTTTGCAATTCCATGTATAGTATAAGTTCATGGCCCATGTTGGAGATAAGAATGTAAGAGACTATGAAAAGTTAATCGTAATTTTCTGAGTATTACATGTGAAGGTCAGAACTATCTATTTTATTTTCTTGAGTATTTTAATGTTGCTTTTGTGCTTTTGCAGTATTATGATATCCAAAAGAAATGTGAGGGATACCTTTGCTATGATTTCTCGAATATGGAAAATTTCCTGCAGCAAAAATCAGTTAAGGATGCTCTTGGTGTCGGCAAAATAAACTTTGTATCTTGTAGCTAGCCCTTCAGTGCATGAAGCGATGATGATGGACTGGATGAGAAACTTAGAAGTTGGTATCCCTGGTCTCCTTGAGGACGGAATCAAGATGCTCATATATGCTGGATAGTATGATCTTATTTGCAACTGGCTAGGTAAGATAGAAACATTCAATTTCCGTTTGGTTTTAGGTTTAAATTTCACAAACCAACAACTCCTAAAGTAAAGAAGCATTATTTCGTTAGTTGTATCTAATTGCATTTATATTCGAGCAGGTAACTCTAGATGGGTGCATGCAATGGAGTGGTCAGGCCAAAAAGAGTTTGTTGGAGAGCACCGACCAAATCGTTTGTGGTGAATGGAGCAGAAGCAGGGCAGTTGAAAATCCATGGTCCTCTCAGTTTCTCTCAAGGTCCCCAACTTACACATAGTTTCATTTTATTAATTATTTCTGTCTCAGATGTTTGTTGACTGCAATCGAAGATTGATACTAACTTGTGTAACTAAAACCAGGTCCACGATGTTGGTCATATGGTTCCAATGGATCAGCCAAAGGCTGCGTTAGAGATGCTCAAGAGGTGGACACAAGGCAATCTTGTTGAAGATCCTTCTTATGCATGCTTGTTTTTATATTCACTTTGCGTAATTTGATGATATCTTCAAGAACATTATCGACCTTCATTTGTATATTTTCTACTTTTGTTTTCATTCCACTGAGCACATGAAGGAATTTTATTTAAGGATATAGACTGGCCACACTGAGTCCTCCAGCTAGCTTAGTGGTTCCTTGGGCGCTGATAGGAACGCTTGTTTATCTTTGCAATTCTTATGGAAGGGTGCCCTGGAAATTATGTCCTTTGTTGATAAGAAAATCTTCTCGTCTCGCTGAGATTGAAAGGTGATCCATCAGAGGAAATACTTTGTATAAGGTTTGAAACCTCTTCTTCCCTCAGTTTCTGGAATGACTGTACACTCTTAGCATTTAGGAGCTCTAATGTGCACATTTTCTATAATTATCTCCAATAGTCTCTATAATGGCGAGTACTACATCCTTGCTCCCCTACGTCGCAATGTCCATAACAAATATGACAGGCTATTAACGAACATGAGGACATGTGTCCTTCATCACCTCTTTAGCCGTTATTGGCGAAGAGATGACTAGGATGGAAAGTTCACCAAGTTCTAAGTGCATAGTGGGTCCATACTTCTTAGATAGATTTCTAAATGAGTGATATGGCAGGCCTAGCAAGTGGTGTGAACTTCATATGATTGGTAGTTTCCATGGCCATTTGGGAAGCTTTGAATTTTGGTTTTGAGTTTTAGATGTCTTCATGTTCTTCACCAACATGAACAAAATCAAATAGTGAAGGAAAGGATAATAGCTCCATGAAGGATAGATGGGATCTAGAAGATCCATCTGGGCGTTCTGTTTATATCGCTTAGTCTATCAGTGAAGGTTTTTAACTCCATGTGAATTTTATTCTCGAAGTTCTGATACGTCGATACTTATTCATTTATTTTACATCATCCTGAATGATATGTTGAAAAATCTATTTTGACAATGCAACTTCCATTTACTAAATGCCTACTGTAAATATTATAAAATTTTTATATGTTCACTTCTCATATGTTTGTTTGGTTCATGGCTTATAGCAAATGTTCTTAATGTTTTTTTTTCTTGTTCTTCCACCAAGGTATGTGGCAATGGAGATTGGAAAAGAAAAGTAAACAAATCCATCATCCACAATGCCGCAATTGGAATATTGTTTACTTTTATTTCAACAATTGGGAAAGTGGTAATGCCAGCAATTGCAGTTGTTGATGATGTGAATTTAGAATCTAGCATTATGTTAGAGACAAGACTAAATTTTCTCATACAGAACACAAATTGCAGTTGATTTGTCGGAACTATGGAAGATGAGGTGTGAAACTAAACATTTGATTTCCATTGAATTAGATTGTCAAACTGTCATTTTTCTATTTTAGTTCATCATTATCTTTAATTGAAGAGTTCGTTCAATCTGATTTTTCTTATTGCTATGTACTAATACGATGAATGGTACATTGTAGGGATACGTTGGGTCAATGATGGAGGGAGATGATGTCCAATATGGAATTATCGAGAGCTTACAACATTGTTTTTGTTTTCATAGTGTTAGCATACTAATGATGTACTTGATACATGTATTTTTTTTTTAATACTGATCAAATATGAAAAACGATGTTGTAATTGATTGCAACTATTTCATTTTGTAGTGGTTGCAAGATTATTTTAATTTGGGTATTAACATTAGTATTTGAATATTTGGGTTTTATAATCTCATTGGATGTCATTCATTTGTTGATACCTTTTTATTTATTTAATTAAAAACAAATAAAAATTTACATATTGATTTTTGTATAAATAAATAAAAAATATAAAAAGATAAAAAATAAAATAAAAATAAAAATAAAAATTGTAACACGTCGAGGTGTTGCTAATATTTGAACATTGTAACATGCTACAGTGGCATTAATAACCTTGGACAACTGTTACGAAATTTGAAGCAACGTCGAGATGTTACTAATATTTGTAATTCCATGATTTACGAGATTTTTGTGGTGTTACAATTTTTTTTTATGAACAAAGTTAGTGGGTTATAAATTGCCATTTATGGTGTGTGTGTCTGCTTCCAACTTTTGCACTTCAGCATTGAGAGCACTTAGACACGCTAAGGACACACCACTTCTAATAAATGCACCCAACTCAGTTAGAACTTAGATTGATGATAACTCATATTTAAATGGAATAAGTGATTACACATGACTGTGCATAATCAAAGTTAAATCCAAATAGGATTAAGCCAAACTTTTTGATGAATCAGTTTCTTATGACTAAATATGCCTAATTGAACAAAGACTAGATTAAGTCTTTATGCTAATTGTGTTTTCTACAAGAAATCTAATACTAAGAGTTTCGTAATAGGGTGAAGTTGAGTTAAGACAAACTTAAACTCAGATTTTTCACTTCAAGTGACACTCGATTGTTGGATAGAGAGAATATATTTTCACGTTTACTCCCTCAATGGAATAATGAAAGTTTCGCTCTCAAGATGAGAGGAAGTGGTTGAAGGCTTAACAACTCTTCAATGGAAACATCTACAGATTATTTTTTTGCTTCAATTTTTTTCTTTTTTTCGCCATTTTCCTTAGATATCCCTTGCAAACATAGAGAACAAGAGTTTCTTCATTTAAGAACACCTAAAAATATCTCTTCAAGTGTATGGTGTTTAATGAATATGAATGGCTGAAATTAGGGGTGGGCACAGGACGGACCTCATCCCTTTCTCATCTAGTTCGTTTGGAATCGGGACAGGACGAGATGGGATGAACGGGTACTAAATAGTCTTCTAATGAAGAATACAAAATAATTTCGTAACACATTACTCACACACCAATAATGCCAAATTTATGTACATATGACTATCATTGTAACAATATCAAGTGTCATATAAATTTTATAGTCTAATGAACTTATAATTTTTTTTATGTTAAATATCTTTTGTGTGATATACTAGCCAATAGTTGTACGTATAATTCATAGTGCAAAACTAAAACAAACCATCATTTGGCTTAATATCTTCAAAAATAATTATCCTATAACCAATCTAAAATGTGAAAAAATATATAATTCCATGGGTTCGATTTGACCTAAAATATCCAAACTTAAGTTTTTATCTAAACAAAAAGTACCAAATCAAATAAGTTTTCAAATAGTAGATTTTTTTATTATTTAATTTAAACATATTCTAAAGTTTCCTTTAGAAGAGTAGTTTAATTAAAATTAATAATAATAAATATCAAATAAATAAGTTCGGGACAAGACGGGATGGGCGAGATTGAAAATCTTCATCCCGATCCCATCCCACTCTAGATCGGGACGAGATGGGGTCGGGATGAATTTGATCAATCCCAAAATAACCCAAAAAAAACAGGACTGGACAGGATCGAAATCGCGGGGTGGGATGCCCACCCCTAGCTGGAATGAATGTGTGGAGAGTGAAGTCTTCAAGCCTATCTATAAGCAAAGATCTGATTTAGAAGTGTTGTAGTCATCTATGGTTACATTTAAAAAAAAACCATTTGACTGATATAACATCTAATCAACCATAGTAGATCGATTATCATTGTAGCGATCATAATTTGAAGTAGTCGACTAGACTAAGTTGAAAATTTGAATTCAAACAGAGTCTAATCACTTGACTTTGTCTTTATAGCTTTGACCAACAACTCTTTGACTTTTTTTTACTCAGTCTTTGCAGTTTTTATGAGTTGGATAATCTTTAAATAATTTTTACAAAGCTTACAAACTCAAATCCATCGCTCCATATATATTTTATTTGAAAATTTGGCACAATTTACGAATATATCAGTTACCAAATTTTCGACATATTTTAATTTGGTTTTAGTTTTGAAACTTTTTTAACGAAGCCACGTAGCATAAATGTATCCTAGGAACTAATAAACCAAGTAGTTCAGTTCAATTGTTATAAGCTTTAAACGAAATAAATCTGCCCAACTTGACTCAACCAACCTAACCTGGACGAACCGAACCGAATCGAATTTAGGCAAGCATGTAGATTAGGGCGTGTTTGGTTACTGAATGGAATGGGTTTGACCATTGTATGGTTTAAGCCATTATTTTGTTTGATTGGGTATAAAAATGGCGTAATTGGAATGACTATTACAAATTTTATTGTAATGGACATTCATTCTCAAAATCCCATGAATGCCAATTACAATGTCCATTGTAATGATCAACACTCCATTTGTCTTATTTGCCTTCCTTACCTAACATAAATGCCTCCTAACCCACCATAGATCCAAAATTCATGATCTCTGATTAAGGGCATAATGATAAAAATACAAATCATTCTCATTTTCATTCCATCGAGTAAGCAAAGATAGTAATATTCTCGTTCCATAAACATGGCCTTAGAGTGGTGGTGACAAGAGTCAAGTCCCCACTGTAGCAGTGGCACCCCACTTGTAGGCTGGCAGCCAAGTTGCAAGGAAGACGACGACATGCGGCCCACCAAAAGGTTAGTAGATAGGGTGCATGGCCGCCACTAGTCCAACTCCTCAACTAATTCCTTTTCCTCCTACTACTGCCACTCTTCCCTGCCATTCACTTCACTTCCTTGTTTGTATAAAACACACACACTCTGTTTTTTCTTTCTGTTCACTCTTTCCTGGAATTTCATCTTCTTTCATTCTCTCCTTTTCATCGTCAATGGCAACCACCTCTGCTACTTGTGTCAAGTTCGGTTCTTCTTTCAAGCCCTCTTCGGCTGCTCCATCTCTGGTGAGATTTCTCTATGTGGCCTTGACTGATGATAACGTTGTTCACCTGCAACTTAGACATAATGTTTTGTTTGTTTGTTTGTTTTAATCAGTTTTGATGTTAATGTGCATCTTATTATATGTCTTTGTTGATTTCAATTATAAACGGACCTAGGGTTTTTAGGTGTTTCACTTGGGAATTAAGGGTTGTTTGAGGAAATGAATGAATGGGGTGGTGGAAATAATATGTGCACAATTTGAATCGGCAAGTAGGTTCTACCTCAGAGGAGGAAGATGGATGGAGCAATCCACTCAAGGAATCTTATACCCTGGTATCTATGCACAATGCTACCTTAGACCAATGCACTTGTCAAGTTTCTAGGTATCAACAAGTTATATCCTACAATGCATGAGGCCACAAGGAAAATTTTGATGAACATGCATTTTGAGATATTAGGGTCGTTGTCTTTGTTTCCAATTTCGTATGGGGATCATGGGATCTGCTTGATTCTTTGTTTGTTTCATGCTTAAACTATAATAAGTGCACAACTTTTATTGTTAAAGATGTTCGAGTAGACGATCATCTGATATTGTGTGTATATAACGACACCTAGGTGTATATAGTGATGCCTTCCTAGGTGCCTAATCAATGATGATTAAACATGTCAAACTGTCACCATCAAAGCGCTCCAAAGTTCATATGAAAAACCAATTAAACTCAATGCGAGTAGGTATGAATTCATAGAGTTACAATTGCAAGGCACACTATGAGACCATAGAAATCGCTTCTCTTGGGTAGTTTTTTTCAAAAGAAAACTTCTCCTAGGAAAAAACTACTAAAAAGAATGAGAGATGAGGAGGAAAAAAAATCTTGAGGTTGAAGATGACCATATACTAAGGATATATTTCTTGATTCCATTAAAAGAAAACGATTTCCACAATGTTGTGACTAACATAAGGGCTGAGACCATCTTCTACCTGAAATTGAACCTTCTTTTTTTTTCACTAGGAAATTTTTTTCTTGAAACAAAAGGAGCCTTACTTTCTCCATTTCCTTTTTATACTCCCTTTTCTCTCCAGGAAAAGACAGTCAAAAGCTTCACGTGGTCAGGGAAGAAATTCCCTTCTATATCCTTGGTACTGTGGATCCAACCTAGAGAGTGGTTCATCCCATGAGGATGAACAATTTCCCTTTTCTTTTGACATACCTTAGACTATAGCATGTGATCCAACTTAGAGGAATGTAACCCATCTCAAAGGCATTTTCGGAATGAACCGTGAACCTTAAGTTTTTTGACAAAATATAGGAATCATATTATAATTTTCAAGGAGTTGTGATTCCCACAATGGGAATTAGAAAACAATCTCGCTCTATCTCTTTCTTTCCTATCTCCTCCTATTGACTCCCCATTCCCTATATTATGTGGAGGTTCCATTTAACCAAAAATGTCCTAAGAAGTTTTCTAGAAAACTATGACCAATTGGTGACTATTGCAGAATTGATATGGTAATTAGTAATTCTATTTTTATTTATTATTATGTATTTTAAATGCAAACAAAGTTAGTGGTCGGCCCAGAGCCCCTCAAGCCTTGAACTTGTTATACCATCCGTCACAAGCTTACCATTCTACCAGCTCCGTTAAGCTAGCACCCGTTGGCGCACCTGCTAGCTACTATTGTTGACTATTTTGCACATATGTTTTGTTGTGTAGTTAGGAGATAGAGAAGAAAATTAAAATATGTTAACATTTCATACATAAAATCAATGTAGATATCTTGTAAAAATTAAGAATATTCAATTGTGTTATAATGTGTGTGGTAAAGCTTATCAAGACTACCCTCGGGAGCATCCCTATTTTATGATGTCCACCGCAATCATGCCTATTTCAGTTGCTAAGATGCAGAAAGCATTGTTTGCAATTTCCTTTGGGGTTATATCTCCTGGGTGTACAAGGTTCATCTAATCAAATGGATTAGTTTGTAGTCCTAAAGAAGATGGCAGGTTGGGGTTGTGGAGATTGCACACCGGGAAAAAAATGTTTTGGCACACAATTGTGAGAGAGAAATATGGGATGGAGAATACTGCCTAGTATTCATAGAATCCTAATACTTCTTGCGGTTGTGCTTTGTGGAAGCCCATCTTGAACTTCAAGCACAAGTCCTTCAAACTTGCAATAGAATAAAGTGTTGGTCTGATCCATGGGTTAATGGGAGAGCCTTGAAAGATCAGTTCAGCTCTATTTACTCTATGGGCCCTCAAATCAGCCCCTGCTGTCCAGTGTAGGGCCCTCTCTTCGAGCGGGGGTCTCTAGGGATTTAGCGCCTTGCTTGGGAATTGACTCAAGTGGTGAAGTTGCTTCAGGCCTGGATGGAGTTCAGTTTCGGGAGGCTCGGTTGTGGAAGAATTACCACTTGTTCACAGTGCATGAATGCTATAGCGATCGTGTTTTAGAGTTACCTCCCACGCTGTCTCCAAGCACGGAATTCAGCCTTTGCAAGGAAGTCGTGTGGATGAAACAAGATTCTCTGTGCCTCAACTTGTTCTGGTTGGTTGCGCATGGTAGAGCTCTTATAGTCGACAATCCAATCAGAAGAGGTCTCGTAATTCCCAATCCGTGCAGCCTTTGCGAGAATTGTTAAGAAACAAGCAACCACTCGTTCTTTGCCTTCTCCTTCTCGCTCATGTTTTAGAATGCTTTGGCTCAGGATGTGGTGGTTCAATCCACATGGGAGCCTCATTTTGTGAGTGGGCACCTCAATGGATGGCCTGAAATGCTTTTTTCAGCCAAAAGGAAGTGGCTGTGGAAGCAAATTCTGGTCACATGGTGTCATTTGGTATGAATGGAACAACAGAGTCTACGAGGGGAAAAATAGACTTTTTCTGATTTGGTTCGACAAGTGGAGTGGTTGGTGTGAAGCTGGGGGTGTGCAACCGGTGTGATGATGCGGATGTTCATTTCCAATGAAGAAGTTGATGTACTCTTAATTGTTTGATGTATTGGGAGGGCTCTAGGGCAGTTTTGTGCTTCGGTTGTCTTTTTGTTGGCGCTTTGCTGTTGTACTATCTTTTGCTAATGAGCTTCTCACTCACCAGTTTTCTTCTTTTAATAGATTATCTTTGGTATTTTGCTGATTAAAAAAAATTATGTTAGAAGTTAATTCTATCATGTCAGATTTTCTGGAGATGTTCTTTTCGAAAGACTTGTATATGTGGCATGTAAAGCATTTGAACATCGAAAAAAAAATTTGAACTTTGAAAGTTTCTGCAGGTTAATGGAAGGAATTCCCATGCGAAGCTCGTCACTGTGGATTGGGCAAACAGAACTTTTCCTTCTCTGAGATCCTCACGGTTCCGTGTCTCTTGCTCGGTATCCCTCTTGTGATTATGTTCAACTTCTCTGACATTTTTCTTCAATTTTTATTAAGAAAAAGACACTTGTTTTGATGAATTTGGGTGAATTGGCAGGCTAAACCTGAGACCGTGGAGAAGGTTTGTGAGATTGTGAGGAAGCAGTTGGCATTGCCTGCTGAATCAGTGCTCACTCCTGAGTCCAAATTTTCTGCCCTTGGTGCTGATTCACTTGACACAGTATGCCACACATGCTTCTAAACTTTTTCTATAGTTAATGAAAGAGCACATATCTACTTGAACGCATTCTACCAAGCTTCCAATACATTTAATTCACATTTAACTAGGGGTCGGGTTGGACAAGGGGTAAGTGCAATTTGAACCAATGTCATTGTTCAGAAATTTGCAAAAGAGACTATAATTTACTGAAGATATCTAAATTCGAAAATTTGATTCTGATTTTATTTGATTTTTGGGAATTCTGTCGCAAACTGCTCTATGTCCCAATTATGAATTCGAGAAACGTTGTCCTTGAGAATGAAATTGCATTGTTTTATGATCACCTGAATTTGAGTGGTGGAATGTAGGTGGAGATAGTCATGGGACTTGAGGAAGAATTCGGAATCAATGTTGAAGAGGAGAGTTCTCAAAACATAACAACAGTCCAAGAAGCAGCTGACATGATAGATAAACTGGTTCAGAAGAAGGGTGGAGCCTAATTAGATAGAGGTTTTAGTGAGCTAGGAAGAGTTGGAAAGCGTGAGTTATGGATATGTAGGAAGAGTCATGAGGCAGTCTGCCTGTTATGATGTTACGTTTTTGCTATTTAATGTGTTAAGAGTGTATTAACTCAGCAAATGCGTTGTTGATTTGAGATTTGTCATTTGAAAGCATAGCCAGTGTTTTATCGCACAACAACAAGGCGAGGCTTAGCTCGAGTTATAAGTAGATTTTTTGCATGAAACTTATTGCATATCCTCAATGGACCATGTGGGAAATTTTCCAATGAAGGTTCAATTTCCGCTTGGGTGTGTTTGATTACAGTGTTAGAAAAGGCAAGGTTTTTTTTTTTTTGGGGGGGGGGGGGGGGAGAATTTTGCTTAAAAAAATTTGCCTAGAACTAAGGGTGTGAAAACCTTTTTTCTAGGGAAAACAACTAAGAAATTATTTTATTAGAAAAATGAATTTCTATTGTTTGAGACCAAGAAAATTATACTTGAAAATATTTTTCTAATAGGTATATTGGTAATTTCATTGTTACGAAACTTATTCTTGAATCTTGTTTTGGTATATATGAGTTTGAGAGTATTTGTTAACAATTATTTTTGTATATTTTTCCATGCTCACTCGGAAAACAATTTTCTTAAGGGGGGAGGTAAAAAAAAAAAATAGTCAGGAAAATCAAGGGGATCCGGAAAAGTTTCCTACTTTATGGTTAATCAAACACCAGAAAATAAAAATTTACCTAGAACATAATTTTTCAGGCTATCAAACAGACCCCAAGTAAAAATTTTCACATTTTTTTTTCCTGAAAATTTAAATTTTTTCTGAATAAAAAACATTTAATTTTTCAATGCTCCAACTGAACTCTCACTCTTAGCCTGCACCAGCAAAAGTATTGGCATTTGTAGAACATTGGATGAGAAATTACTTGTAACATTGTATTTTCATTGAGTAATGCTAGTTATACTTGTAATATTAGTTATAGCCTCTAACTAGGGAGTAACAGAAAGTAAAAGAAATGGTCATTTTGTCAGCAATGGATAATTCATATTAGCTCTAGTAAAAATACTTGTGTTTGATTTTCATAGATTCCATAGAATTTGGGTTATTTTCACGGAAATGGCCTTTTTGTTTGATTACGACTAGAAGTAGAGTTCCTCGATGTTGTTTCCGCACGCACCTGACTCTATTCCTCACAAAGCATGATATATTCACGTTTCCAATCCTTTGCCCCCCTTCCCTTGAGAAATGGGTTACAGAAACACAAATTTAGCGAAAACACTGGTCTTCAACATAATGAGGTAGTCTCTCCCCCTTTCCTCCCTCCCTCCCTCCCTCCCTCACCTATTGAAGCTTCTCCTTCATCTCTCTCCCCTTCCCCTTCTTCCACTTTGCACTTTGTTGAAGTTCTCTACTTGAGAAACTTTCCAAACAAATAAAATAAGAGAGATTACCTTTTTAAATTCAAATTGGTTTTCATGGGTTCCACTGGGTTTAGGGCCATTTGAGGAATGGGGTATCATTTAGCTTTGGCTCAATCAATCCCTATGAGTCTGGTGATTGCCTCTACATGTTAAATATTGTGATTGCTATTGATTCAATCCATTATTAGTAATGGGTGATCCTCCAATTTCACAATAACCCATTATTGAAATGGGTATGTGATTTGATGAATTTTATGGAATTACAAGTTATACCAAACAAATAGTGGAAATTTAGATTTAGTGCATTCTCTCAATCAAACACAGCGACAGGGGAAATGTATAATCAAAACTAAAGGAAAAAGAATGTGTTACCAAATATCAGGGTTAGGAAGGAGGAGAGATGAGGCAGTCCAACTCCAAACAAACACCTAAATGAGGGACCACCTATAAATAATAATTCAACATTTCCCGAAGAAGACACCCCACCCCTGAAGGAAGAAATATTTATGGAGGACTAGAACTAATTTTATAAATAAAATAAAATCTGCATCTTGTTGTCAACAAAGGGCGGTTAATATATAAGATACCAAAACACGTTCCCTTATGGATCCTAAACCTAATTAGGCCGAATATTGAGGGCCTAAATTCTAAATAAAACAAATGTTAATGTAAGCAACTAAAAATTAGTGTGTGTGTGTGTGTGTGTTATTAAATTGAAGAAAGGAAAAGGAAAAGGAGCTCCACTTATAATTTAATTTCTCCCAAATGAAGCCTTATTTTTCTTATTATGATATTTGTAGCGGTTACGATATTATCATCTACGCAATGCTTATCTATAAAATAAAAACAAGAAGTTATACATAAATAAGCAAAATGATATAATTGATATTTAAAGTAACACACGTTTTAGAATAAAAATATGAGCATTGCTACGCTGCCTCGTCCATGCCTGAATGGTACCAGGCACGTGCCAGGTGATGAGGTGGCAACCTCATCAAAAGGCCCCCCCCAAAAAAAAACAGTGAAATCAGATCTCTCCACTCTCCAAACGCAGGGGAAAAAAACCACCTCCGCCTCTTCCACGCAATCACCAGCCCTCATAAAAAAAAACAGCGTGAAGATCAGATCCGCCTCCTCCACAGGTCAAGCACATCTGAGTAGAATTATTGTATACAAAAAATGGTAGACCTTACAGAGCAGCACCAACATCATTGGACTATAAGTAATGAAGAACTGCGAAGCATTAGAACTCTTCGACGCAATAAATTACACACCTACAAAACATTTGAAGTACAATTCTTCATGGACTAGACATTGTGAGCAGATCCATGCTTCGAATTATTTTGCGAAACTACATAATTTACCGCACGTTACATTGCTGTAAAAAATGTTCATGACATCAACCCGCAATTATTGTTGTAGACCCTCAACATTTTACTCATTGTGATAGTGAATCTTTATAGCCCAAATCGACACAATTTTATTTGTTGATAGTTCTAAGACCGAATTGAGTATACAAGTTTTCAACCACTAAACAAAAATCCTAACAGCACAATGCATTAAGGGTAACAAATGAGATTGTTTGCTTAAACAGTTAGCCCACCATTTCACAATCTTCACAGTCTAACTACGTATTCACAAGTTCCACTACTGCCATGGCCATTTCACTAGCTTCAAAGAAAAGCCAGACCTGTAAGTGAAGAGTATCTCTATGGAAGTACCAGACCCACAATGACATGAAATATATGGTCTTCAAAAAAATATAAAATGGTGACAATCTGGTGGCACTAGACTTCCTTTCTTCAGATTGTGTCGGAGCTAAGCAAGCACGAACTTCAGTCCCTTGGGAAGCCACTGCTACTTGCAGAAGACTTCTTCCCAGTATACTTCTGTTAAAATCAAATCAAAAGAAGAAACATTACAACCTCCAACACCAAAATCAGATGTTATGAGTGCTATGCAGAAAGGAGCAAAATGGGCCAGAAAATAGGAACATCAAACATGGAGAAGAAGGGTGATTGGGTTTGTAGCTTAGAGTATTCTTCTTCTTCTTCCCTCTTTTTTCAGCGAATTATATTGCAAACTTTGATCCTTCGCTCTCTTTCCTTCTCTCTGTCGATGCTTTTGATGGGGGCTGGTGATTGCGTGGAGGACGAGGTGGAGGAGGCGGAGGTTTCCTTTTTCTTTTTATCCCTGCGTTTGGAGAGTGGAGAGATCTGATTTCACTGTTTTTTTTTTTGCTTTTGACTCATCACCTGGCACGTGTCTAGTACCATCCAGGCAACCTCACCAGGTAGCGTAGAATTATTGTAAAAATATTCATGTAAGATATTTCCCACTCATAGATTGTGTCCCTACCAAAATGACCACTTTAACTTGTCTTGAAATGCCTACAAATTCTTAAACGAGCCATGTGACATACATTAACTCAATCTTAGTTCTCCAAACCCCTCTTGCGTTGCGTTTCACGAATTCACCTCAAACAAAATACGAATTGAAGATCTGTATTTGGTGTCCCAACTATTATTTTCTGTTTTTACCTAATATACTTCTTCTTCATAACATTTTTTTTTGCTGAAAATGTTCTTATTTGTTGTTTATTTTCATATTTGTAATCTGGTGGTTGATCGGTCATAATGTTTGTGCTTGTGATTGAAATATCGTAATATTCAAATCTAAGAAATGAACGATTCTAGCTGGCCTGGGTCGCGCGCCTGGGTGGCTGCCTGGACGCTCCTTGGCATGTGCGCCTGGGAGGGTCCAAGGCACGTGATTCAGTGTTTTGGAGGGAATTTCAGCAGCGAATTTTTATCCCCAATTTCTATTTTGCTTTTGGTTTTTGGCTCCATCTTCTCCCTCCCCATCGAAGAAGAAGCTTCATCCTCCCTCCCCATCGTCGACTCCACCGAGAGAAGCATCGAGAGAAGAAGCTTGGTTTTGGTTTTTGGCTCCATCGCATCCTCCCTCCCCATTGAAGAAGAAAACCGATTAGCAATTTCGAAGCTTCGTTTTGGTTTTTGGCTCCATCGCACGAAGAAACCAGAGAAGGTAAGTGCCTCTCTCATTCTTCTTCTTGATTTCTTCTTGTGGGGTTCTAGATCTAGATTTAGGGTTCCTGACAAACTTTTTTTTTTTTTGTATGTGGGTTTCTAGATCTAGGGTTTCAGGGGTTTTCTTGTGTTTGCTGAAATGTTTGATCGGTTTTGAAGTTAACCCAAGAAACAAAAACAGGAAAAGTGAATCAGAAAAAATACCACTTCATTGTTTCAACAGTAAGAAATCCTACTTCTACTTCTGATTAAACTGTGATTGTAATCTCGTCTTCATGTATGTTTTTAGTTCTCTTGGTCAAAACCTGGCAAAGACTACTTACATGTGGGAGATAACCTTTGCAGCCTTCGGCTTGGTTTTATTTTCACTTGTCATTGGCAATATGCAGGTTGTTATTCATAAGTTATCTGTCTATGTCCTGCACCATTATTTGAACTGCAGAAGACTAGTGTGCAGAGACATTCTAACATATAATTACGGTACCACATATCCAAGAAACAAAAACAGGAAAAGTGAATCAAAAAAAATACCACTTCATTGTTTCAACTTTCAACAGTAAGAAATCCTACTTCTACTTCTGATTACAAAACAAGGGTCCTTGTCCTAGATTTTTGTTTGGTGCTTACTAGTTTAGGAATTCTTGCAGGGATCTTCGAAAGCCGGTGTTTTGGGTGAAGTGACACTCGATTTTGCAAGGAAAGGATACCCATCTCTTTTTAGTGTTCTTTCATAATAGTGTAATTTATTTGTTTCTCAAGTGTAGATGAACATAGGTCAGAAATTTGTAGTTTGTATGCCTGATCTTAAGTCAGGGGAATGTAACGCAGTAGTACATTGGAGGCTTGTTTCTTGCATTTTTTGCAGTATAATGAATGTAACGCTGTAGTACATTGGAGGCTTGCTTCTTGCATTTTTTGCAGTAAAATCCATTTCCTTTTCTTTTTCTTTAGGATTTTTTGCATTTATATTGTTTTGCAATTTTTGCTGCTGCTGCTGCTGTAATTCTATATTGTTTTGTATCAGAAGTACCTTTGAGTTCTAATTAGAAGTAGAAGCAACTGTGCATTTACCAATCAAACATGCTATTTACTGGTCACTTGGTCAGGGATGGAGGACTAAGCGGAAATATCATTTAGCCAATGGTGATGTTATTAATTTCCCATGTTTTGTCTACATGAAAACTTCAACTATTACACAAACCACACCAGGAGAATCAGCTAAATAGATATCTTTCAAACAAGAAAATATAATCTAACACCATGAAATTTTTTCTCACACTACAATGTCAGTATGGCAGTGTGTAAGAAAATTTTTCATACAACATGGAAATGCTATTACTTCACTAATGATCTTCAGTGGAAAAAGTCAGGCTCAGCTGGTTTCTGAGGCAACATTGAAGGTAATCTCTCCAGCAACACACCCCTACGTAAGCCGTTGTGTTGTACAGAATGCAGGACATTAGTAGCAGATCGTGAAGCATAAATGGTGGCACCTAGGCTTGTATGGATTTCACATCCCTCAACCATTGGTTCCTGCAAGCCGTTCTCATTCTCAGATAGAGACTCTTCCAGCTTCCTCTTAGAGTATTGATGCCACACAGCTTGTATGAAACAAACTGCCCATGTCCTCCAGTGTTGCGAGTAGAATCTGTAAGTGTGTCGTAGTTGCTTGCTATTAAGTCTTCTGAATTGAGAAGCTACCAACTTTTAGTCATCAGACACTAGAGCAAAGCCTTCAACCTCTGTCAAAGCCATTACTGTTCAGGTTGATTTGGGCAGATTTGAGGAAGGGCGGCGGCAGGGATTAAGGACCCATGTGAGGAGCTCTTCTCCACAGAAGTCCCCATCCTTGAGGTAGTCAAGATTGTTGGTGTCAACATGTCAATAGCTTTCCTCACATGATGAAGATCATCTCATCAACTGGCTCTCCTTCACGGACTATGTAGCCTTGTTTGGTGTAGAGTACTGTTTTGAGGCGAACACACATTGTATCCAATAGTATTTTGTCCATTTTTCCAAACATTGGTACCTAAACAAACTATGATCAGTAAGGAAACTATGCCAAATACTCGAAAATTATCAAGGGATTGTAAGAAATTGTCTAACGATGTCATCTTAAGCAAAATCTCCATAAAAAATGGAAGGGTCAATATGTACATAATAAACTTAACAAAGCACTCACTCTCATCAGTAGATTCAAGCACATATGGTGCTTGATGTCCAACCTGAGATCCTTGGGAAGATTACGAAGAAAACTGTCTTCATCAACTCCTCTAGTTTCTTGCCATTTGTACTGTTCGTAACGCCTAATCCATTTTTTCAGATTGTCAGGGAGCACTCGGTGAGACATCCATTCCTCTATGTCTCGCCTTTTAATTCTATAAGTCTCATCTAGTCCAACAATGTGGGACTGCATAAATGCCTGCAATAGCAAAAGTCACAGTATTCAGCTTGCATGCATGTTACAAGGACAAGGACACCTACTGACACTAGATTAAATCCTATTAAAGTCTAATACAAAAAACTCATAGAGATTTTTTTTTTTTTTTTGATACATATTATCGTTTCAAATACATATATATTAGTTCTTTTTAGGCAATTGAATCCTCCACTTAGGCATTTCGTGATAAAAATCATATCAATTGGATACAGACCGTTTTCAAGTGAATCAAAGATTTTATGTGGTACCGTAATTATATGTTAGAATGTCTCTGCACACTAGTCTTCTGCAGTTCAAATAATGGTGAAGGACATAGACAGATAACTTATGAATAACAACCTGCATATTGCCAATGACAAGTGCAAATAAAACCAAGCCGAAGGCTGCAAAGGTTATCTCCCACATGTAAGTAGTCTTTGCCAGGTTTTGACCAAGAGAACTGAAAACATACATAAAGACGAGATTACAATCACAGTTTAATCAGAAGTAGAAGTAGGATTTCTTACTGTTGAAACAATGAAGTGGTATTTTTTCTGATTCACTTTTCCTGTTTTTGTTTCCTAGATAAGTTTTACTGTTTCATATATAGGATTCTCCCATCGACAACTCCCGTCATGTATTGCCATCTTCTCCAATCTCACAGTTGGCCTCCCAACATCCACTGGAACCAAAGATACCATCAATGTATCTTTTCCTAGCTGAGGCACCTGAGGAAAATGAGAGCAATCAAACACAGAAATAGATTAACAAGTCTGATAAAATTTCTTCAAACACATTTCATAATCTCACCAACCCATATCACGCAGTAATCCAAACTTTAAATTTCAATCATATTTCAACAATTTAAGACAAAATTAAACAACAACCATTTCAGATTTAGTACCAAAAGCCAACAATAAATGCAAGTAGAGTACCTTAAGATTTAGTACCATTTCAAATTTAAATTTCAGTCAGAAGAAAGCCAAAATGAATAAATGCAAGTAGAGTACCTTAAGATAAACATCAACAACTCTATAGAGTCCATCATCATATACCCTAGCATGATCAGGAAGAGCAACAAAATGGGTCCTCCCTCCTGACAATTCTTTCTCTAGTTTCCTACCATACATCACACAAACACAAGATCAAACACTACCAAAACCACCCCGGATTTCGATCTCATAACACAAAATCAACAAAACCCAGACAATTCAATACCAAATCCAAAATACGGGGTTAGCTAAAATTGCAAAATAAACAAAACCCAGATCTTAAAGTTGTTCAAACCTGCAAACATAAGTAGTTCTAGCATCCATCCAAACTATGGCATTGTATAGAGGGGACTCAGTAGACTTGCTCCAAACAAGAGTGGTTTCTCTCTGATTTTTCAATCCAATAGCCTTCAATCCTTCCCTAACATTATACCCATCACTACTAGCTTTCTCCACAGCCTTCTCAATGCAAACTCTCACACTCTCCAAAAGCTCCAATCTGCGTATAGAAAACATGAGATGCATCTCAAATAACTTGCAATATGAACTTTAATTTCTCAAATTTGTAGTTCTATTAAACCCTAGATCTAGAACCCCACAAGAAAAAATCAAGAAGAAATGAAGCCAAAAACCCTAGATCTTACCTTCTCTGGTTTCTTCGTGCGATGGGGAGCTTCTTCTCTCAATTCTTCTCTCGGTGGAGTCGGCGATGGGGAGGGAGGAACCGATGGAACACTTCAAAACTCCTGCTGAACTCTCTGTTCGAAATTGGGGAGGATGCGATGGAATTCGAAATTGGGAAGGGTTTAATGAACTCTCTGCTCGAAATTGGGGGAAAGCTGCTGAAACTCCCTCCAAAATCCACCATCACGTGCCTTGGACCCTCCCAAGCGCACGTGCCAAGGAGCGTCCAGGCAGCCACCCAGGCGCGCCTCCCAGGCCAGCTAGAATTTCTCCTAAGAAATAGAATAAACGACTCCGATTCTAGTACCACAACTAGGTTTTGTTGAAGTTACCAATGGTTAATTGTAGTGATAGAAAAAGCATGATGTGGTATGGTGCTTAAATTAGTTGGAAAGCCATCGGATCGGATCCGATCGGATCGGATCGGATCTAATTCTGAGATTATTAGTTGCCAATTCCAGGTCATACTATGACTACTCTTCGTCAGCCTCCACTAACACGTGTACGGTCAGGATCACAACTCAACTTCCTCTACAAAAGCTTCTCTTTCCCCTTTCTTTCACCCCTTCAAATCCCTCGTCCTCGTCCTCTTCTTTTTCTTCTTCTTCTTCGCCTCTCTTTCTGGTTCAACGAATCTCACTCAATTCGTCCACAAAAATTCTTGATTTCTAGGGTTTATAAATCGCCCCTTTTGCTAATCGGATTCCAAAGTTGTTTTTTTGTTCATCAATTTGTCTTCTTTTGCTCTTGTAATCGGATTGAAATCGGTTTAGATCTAGAGATCTAAGAGGAAAGAATCGTAAATCTTGCAACTTTTTATTCTTTTTAGTCTGGGTTTCGATTGAATCGATTTGGGTTTTAATTGAATTCGATTGATTGAGAGAAACTTATGCTCGTTGTTGATTGTAATAATAGAGATTGTTTTGAGAGAAAAACCTTATTTTCAATGGCAGGAGGAGTTGTTGTAGAGGAAGATATTGAGGAGGGAGAGATTTCAGACGATTCGCTCGAAGAGATAAGCGAACAAGCCTTTAAACAACAGGATGCTAAGGTGGTTTCGTTGTCGAAATCATCGACAGCAACCAGAGAGGATTCTAATAGGGAGTCTAGTAGAGATTCTAGGGCATGGATGACGAGAGATTTGTATAACTACTCTGTTACTAGTAACTATGGTTCGGGTTTTCATAATCTGGCTTGGGCACAAGCAGTGCAAAACAAGCCTTTGAATGAGGTTTTGGATTTTCGATCCAACAGAGAAGAAGAGAACAATAATAATAAAAGCTTAACTTCTTCTAATGTGGTTATTGAGGTTAGTAGCGAAGAGATTGAGAGTAAAGCTGATGAAGATGTTGAGGTAGAGAAGGAAGAAGGGGAACTGGAAGAAGGTGAGATTGGATTGGATTCCGAAATGGTAGATGGAGAAGTTCGAGGTGAAGAGGATAATCCGAAAGAGTTGGAGATTCGAAAGCGTGTTGAATCGATCAGCCAGGTTTTAGACAAATCTGTGACTGTGAATGTTGCTGAAAAGTAAGTTTGGTTGCGAAATGTGTGTTATTGATTATCAAGTCTGGACCTTGCTGAATGTGGAGACCATACAATTTGATTCATTAATTTACTTAATTCCCTTTTTAACAAAGTGTATGTTTTGATGCAACCATTGAATATTGGATTGATTTCCTTGATGGGCTTGTTGTAGATCCTTTGATGAAGTGTGTTCTCAACTGAGGACCTCATTGGAGAGCTTGCAGTCACTAGTTTTAGATAATGGTGTTTCGACAGTGGATACTCTTGTTTTCAAGTGTTTTGCTGGGGTTCTAGGCGTTAATTCTGTAAGAAGATGGATTAACTTTTTAGCCTCTTGTGCTCTTCATGAAGTGCTTTGTTTTAAATTTTTTGAGTTTAGCTTGTGATTTATTGGTTTGTATGCTACTAGGTGTTTTGTTCCATGAACTCGAAACAAAAAGAAGAAAACAAGGATGTTTTCTCAAGGTTCTTTCTGCAGCCATTCCCTTTTTGCTGAAAAATATTAATGCCATAAGTATTGTTACTTATTCTGGTTTCTCTTGTGTTCATTTACAGATTACTTTCTCATGTAAGGAGCCAAGATCCTGTTTTATTCTCTCCAGAACAGATGAAAGAGGTGTGTCATCATATTAATTAGTTATGGTGGGAAAAATTATTATGATGATGGATAAACTTAACCTTGCTATTTCTTGATTGTCACAGATAGAGACTGTTGTAGGTTCCCTGGAATCACAGTATGTTTCTTCAAGTGTTAAGTACATGGAAGATGCACAGCTTAATACCGAAACTATTCCAAATGAATCCGGGATTTTAGGTGAAAACCCCCAGCCTGGAATTTTAGGTGAAAAGCCCGAGCTAAGAATTTTATGTGAAAAATCTGAGCCGGGAATTTTAGGTGAAAAACCCGGATTTGTTTCAAGTTCTTTGAGGCCTGCTTTTTTGGAGCCAACACCTGTTACTTCTAGGAATCAGAATGATATAAGTATGAGGTCTGGAAGCCTAAAACAGTGCCTATCTCTTCCTAAGAGTAGAGGGGGATTTGGTCCCCTGCTTGACCTTCATAGGGATCATGATGTAGACAGTCTTCCTTCGCCTACTCGTGAAACACCATCGCCCTTCCGTTTAGAGAAACAACAGGTTCTCGGAGATGAGGCACCGAAGTCAGAACCTACCCCCATAATAGCAAGTAATGTTGGATATGCTGTATTGGATTCTTATGAAACTGATGCTCTAACAGCTGTTTGTTCTTATCAACAAAAATTCAGTCGGACTTCCTTCTTTTCGAATAATAAACTCCCAAGCCCTACTCCCTCTGGTGAATGTGATGGTGGAGATGGTGATGCTAGTGAAGAGGTTTCTAGCTCTGCCACTAGTGGTAATATTGGATCTGTTAGTCCTCCTACTCTATCATGTCCTGTTGATTCTGCTATTCGTTATATAGATAACTCAATAGGAAAAGATATGATGCCTGCTAAAACTATGGGTCAATTGACGTCTAGCTTGAATCCCCCTGTGAAAACTTCAGCAAAGAGTAGAGATCCAAGACTTCGGTCTGCCAACCCTGATGCACGTGTTTCAAGTTTTGGTGAACGTTCCTCAGTGGCAGATTCTGCTAAAGGTGAAATTGTTGGAGGAATAAATAGTTCAAGGAAACATAAGCATGAAGCAGTGGCTCCTGTAGATAATCATACCTTCAAAAAGCAAAGAAATGGGTTGACAAATTCTGGAGTTTCCAGCGACTTCACAATGGTACCAAGAAGCCAAGAATTTCCAATGGATACTGTTGCGACCCTTGCTACTAACGGGATCCAATCACCAGGGATTTCAGGTACTAACATTATGAAATCAGACAATGGTGAAAATTTCTCTGCTTATAGACAGGATACAACCAGGAGCAAATTAAATGTTAGAATGGGTGGAAATGAGCTGTTGCCAGTGACAAGTACCACCTCCACACTGTCCTTGCCTACTTTATTAAAGGATATTGCTGTTAACCCTGCCATGTTGATGACTCTACTAATGGAACAACAAAAAATGGCTGCTGAGGCTCAGAACAAGCCTAGTAATACCCCCCAAAACACACATGCTTTCAACACCAGTGTCATAGCTGGTACAGTTCCTTATGTTAGTACAACTCCATCAACGACTTCACAGATGGAGCAAGGAACCGCAGGAAGACCTAAATTTCCTTCTCAAACAACTTCCATGGTGAGCACTACCCTATGCTATTTATGAGTTAGCTTGGTTACTGATGTCTCTTCTCATCAGTTGAATTCCTGGAGCTAATGCTTTAGTGGTCTTATTTGTGATTACTTTCCCTTGTATGCATGGTGGAGAAGCTTTTTGTTGCTGTGGTGGTGTCTGCTAGGCACCTAGCATCAATTAAACCATGAGTGGGTATTTTATGCACACTCATCTAGAATATCATTATCCTAACATCATGGTTGGTACATGCTGTAGATGACTGAAATTTTTTAGTTAAACGTCTTGAAAGATGTCAATTCTTGAACTCAGCTTATTGGTGCCATGGATCAATACTTTTTCATTGCTAACAAAATTGATAGATGCTCCGTTGTGGCGTTGTCCTGTTTTATCTAGAATCATGGACACTAGTGAAAATTTGGGTGTGCTTGTGTGCATTGGATACCTTCCTTACACTCTGACATTGTAATTTGTAAACTGCCGTAGTCTGTCCTTGACATGTTGAAAATCTTATTGAAACCTTCCTCAAGTACCAATTTCAGTTAAAATTGACTTGTGAATTGGATGTAATGCATTTAGGAAAACAAAAGGATGTTAACTGTTCGTCATATGATTTGAAAATAGGTTTTAACTTTTAAAAAATTTTATGATGATAAGTTTGAAAAGTAGTAATAGAGGGAGTAATTTTGAATTTGTATATAAGATTTCTCTCATTGGAAATTGGCACTGTAGCTGAGCCCAGGTTTTTTTATACAGTGTTCAGATAGTTGATGTTTTAATTTGGATGTGTGTCACAACCTTATTTCAATTACAACAAAAATGCAAATAGAAACTGTGATTTTGTACTTTTTTTATTCTATTCTCAATATGTGGACTCTCCTTTTCCGTTTTTTATGTACTACGATGTTGATCATACTAAACCATTTAGAGAACACTCAGGTTGAGCCTGGAAAAATGCGCATGAAGCCACGTGATCCACGCCGTGTGTTCCACAGTGGTTTATTTCCAAAGAATGAGAGTTTGGGACCAGAACAACTGAAAACAAATGGCGCCCCGACAATGTGTATTCAGGCTAGCAAGGACAATTTAATAATCTCTCAGCAAGGTGAGCAGGCCCAGACTTCTTTACCTTCTCAGTCAGTCCCCTCACCAGATATCACTCAGCAGTTCACAAAAAAGCTGAAAAACCTTGCTGATATTATATCTACCCAAGCAATTACTACCATTGCTACTGTTCCTCCAACTGCTTCTCCCCAACCAATTAAGGAAGATGTAGGAGCTCTAATGACAGATTTGAGTAACCAGAAAAGTGGTAATATCTCAACGTCCGAAGTTGCAGCTGGAGCTCCTCAATCTCAGCACTCATGGGGAGATGTCGAACATTTATTTGACGGGTATGATGACAAGCAGAAAGCTGCTATTCAAAGAGAGAGATCAAGGAGGATTGACGAGCAGAACAAAATGTTTGCTGCTCGGAAGTTGTGTCTTGTCTTGGATTTGGATCACACTCTTCTTAATTCAGCCAAGGTATATTAGGTCCTAAATAGATCATTTATTTCCATTACCCGGTGGGGAGCATCTTCTCATTTCTTGCACCTCTTTTTGGTTCAGTTTGTGGAAGTAGAACCAACTCATGAAGAGATCTTGAGAAAGAAGGAAGAACAAGATCGAGATAAGCCGCAACGTCATCTCTTTCGCTTCAACCATATGAGCATGTGGACCAAGTTGCGGCCAGGAATCTGGACTTTTCTAGAAAAGGTACTATCATTATAGCATGATAAACAATTCAATGCGTTGGAGTCTTTTCTTTTCTGGATACTGAATTTTGTGATGTTTCTGTGGGTATTCATTAGGCTAGTAGGCTTTATGAACTGCATCTGTACACAATGGGAAACAAAATATATGCCACAGAGATGGCAAAAGTGCTTGATCCAACTGGGGCTCTGTTTTCCGGACGGGTTATCTCTAGGGGCGATGATGGAGAGCCTTTTGATGGTGATGAAAAAATACAACCCAAGAGTAAGGATTTGGAGGGGGTTTTGGGCATGGAATCATCTGTGGTGATCATAGATGATTCTGTGAAGGTGTGGCCACATAACAAACTAAACTTGATACTTGTTGAGAGGTAAACCTTGTTGCAATAACTGTTCTTTTTATTCTTTCTTTTCTTTTTCACCAAGAAAAATGGTAACTCCAGAGCTGATGGTTATTCTTCCTAATGATGTATGCTGCTTCAGATATACTTACTTTCCCTGTAGTAGACGCCAATTTGGACTCGTGGGTCCCTCACTTCTTGAGATTGATCATGACGAGAGACCTGAAGACGGCACTCTAGCATCCTCCCTGGCGGTGAGGCCTTGGTCCTAGACAGATGCTTAAGGTTTGTAAGTAACAATTGGTCTTATTCTGAACTATTTATTTTCTTTGCAATGATAGGTTATTGAAAGAATACACCACAACTTTTTCTCTCATCCATCCTTCAAGGACTTGGATGTCAGAAACATCCTTGCCTCCGAGCAGCAAAGAATTTTGGCTGGTTGCTGTATTCTTTTCAGTAGGATATTTCCAGTGGGCTTGGCCAACCCCCAGCAACACCCACTTTGGCAGACAGCAGAACAATTTGGTGCTGTATGCACCACCCAAATTGACGAAAGGGTTACTCATGTAGTTGCGACTTCTCTTGGAACTGATAAGGTATGTTTACTTCTCTTTGATCTATATAATCAACTTAATGAAATTTGCTGACAATAGGACATCGAGAAAAGGAGTTCTAAATCCTACTAAGTTGATTGCAATGATTATATACCTTGCTGGGTCATTATAAGAAAATGGAAACATTCACGGCACGATAATTCTTTGATTGTGTGGGTAGTAATTGGATAACCTTAGACATGCTCCTTTTTCAAACAGGTTAACTGGGCACTGTCAACAGGGAGATTTGTCGTCCACCCTGGATGGTAAGAATCCCTATCTAATTCTGAAACTCGATGATAAATTCAGTTATTGTATATGTAACAAAACTGAATTGCTTCTTTCAACAGGGTGGAAGCATCAGCTTTATTATATCGAAGGGTGAATGAGCTAGACTTTGTTGTTAAACAAAACCTTCCCTAAGTCGGAAACCAGAATGCAAATGGTAAAGTAAATCTGGTAAAACCTGAAAACGCTCATAAAACCAGAATTGAGGGAATTTGGGGTTAAGAGTGGGTTCATCCAGTTCTAATTTAATCCAACTTTGGCCTCTTCTTGAGCCTTGCAAGCACCGAAGACATACCTTGTAAGTCTGGTTTATGACAAAGAGGAAGTCAAGGAGGAATGCCTCCTAGGCCATGGGAGGTCCAAGATAAGAAAATATGTTCAAGAACTGTGAATCCCTTCACATATTTCCTGCAAGTTGGCAGAAGATGAGAAGTGGGAGCAAGCTACTTTACCTGGGAGATTTGAAGAGGGGTGGTTGGGTGTTTGTGGAAGAAGAGGTCTTACCCTACAACAGTTTGTCGTCTAAGTTTTGGAGTCAGTTTAAGTTTTGAAGAAGTGTTCAAAAAATTAAGGTTTTAAATTTGTTTTAGCCAAACGAAAGAGATTAGAGATTGTGATTGCTTAAAGCCTAAAACCAAAAAAAAAAAAACTTGACAAGATATCTTCCATTTTAAGTTATAAGGATGTATGAAGTTGAAAATTTTGCTGCTTAGGCATGTAAAATCCAGAGCAAAATGCATTGAACTAACAAAGAACCGGGATGATATGAGAGATGGAGAGAGAGAGACAGGACTAAAAAAAGAATAAACATTAAATTCAAGCTCATTTCATTCGTGGAAGAAACTTTTTTTTGGCCCAATAGCAATGTAGAATTGTTTTTAGTTGTAAAGCAGAAGGATAAGAAGAACTTTTTCAGTGTGAGAATCTGATGTGGACAATGAATAGGCGAGATTTCCTTGACAGAGAATGTTGGAAAGTCTGTGAAAGCTGGATCAGAGAATGTTAGATTGTTGCGTTCAGTTTGTCCATCTGTTTTTAGGTATGGTCCCTGAAACATGACTTGCTTGAAAAAGCTTCAAACCTCAAGTGTATTATATCATCACAACCTGTTGAGCTAGCCCATTGACAGATAGACTTGGCTGATATTAAGGCATAAGGTGTCAAACCGGCTTCAATTCCAATATTTAGGCTTTCTATGATAATGAGCTGAATCTACAGGTAGACAACTCATAAGCACCGTGTAGTCAACTATTCCAGTCTTATGAAGAACTACAATATGTCGCAGAAAAGAGCTTAGGATTAGAGGGATAAATAATTTTTTTGGATATTCCATGGATTCTACGTTAATATACAAAGTATTCCTTAAAAGAAACCTACAATTTTGAAAGTTTTGAAAACACCAGACACTTGAAAGCATAGTTTCATGAAAGCTGAATTCATTATCGCGGTTCTCCTTGTTTACCTAGCCAATTGTCACTTAGGTTCCGAACTAGGATTCTTGTAGTATGGATATAAGATGGAGTCCCTATAAGACAAATTCCCCGCCCTGTTATGGTGCCAAAACAATCTTGTGAACGACTTTATCTCAGGACAGTGATTTATGGCGCAGAAGGAACCAAAAAACTACATTGCTACATGCGTGAAATCTCAAAACGAACTCTTAATAGTAAAAACATTAACATACCCCCATGCTGAATGTAGATCTTGGACAAACCCTGAGTGTTGGATATCAAAGAAAATAGTAAGATGCTAAACGTTGAACTGTACAATAATTAATTAAGAGCCGATACCAAAGGAAAAGAAATATTAGATGTTGAATATAAAAACCCAAATTCTAGAGAGCCAGGCTCTCTGCCCTCCATCATCCTAGAGATGCTCATAATCTTCCATCTTTAGGATGATGAAGGGCAGAGAGCCTGGTCTGACGCGCCTAGCCTCACTCCCTAGACTTGTTCATATAAAAATGTGAAAATTTTGTTTGTTGGATAAATAAACTTATTGAGTTTTTAACATCTCAACTATTATAAATGCAGAGCTCCAAGTGTCTTCAATGCCAATTTTGAAATGCCAAAAATACCCCTCTCAACAAGAGAATTTTACAAAATTGCCTTCATATTAGACAAACCATAGTTAATCATCTTATAAGCACATATGGCCATATAACTTCTTACTAGGACATTAAGAGATACCCCCACTCATAATGTGAAACTCAAAGTACCTCCAAATTATAAAAAAAATTAGTGGTACACTCCAAGACCGACTATATTCATGATTCAAGACGAAAATTTTTGAGAAATCAAAGATGGGATGGTGGAATTGGATAGAAATTCGAGATGGGTGTTTGAGAAGAAGAGTTGCAGAGATGGTAGATAGGGGTTGTCCACGTGCGTGGGGCATGCAAGGTTGTTTGGGTATTATGAAACTTGGGACAAACACATGCAAGGGGCGTGCTTCTGTAGACGGTAAAAAAACATAAGACTGCCGTTAACTATCAGTCTTGGGGTGTACCACTAATTTTTTAAGAAGTTGGACTACTTTGATACAATATGTTTAAAAAACTTTGTTCTTTATTTTTTATTTTTTATTTTTTATTTTTTATTTGCCGTTCACATTGAATCTGAAGTTGCAAGTGTATTTGCTAGACCTTTGCCATTGAATTCATTCAAATTCATTATTCTCCGAATATATTTAATTTGATTTGTTTAAATTTCCTCTTGCAACAGCTCAAGGTCGAATGTTCAAAAAATAGATGCAAGGAGGGGTCAACCCCATGAAGACTCGATTAAATATGAATACAATATAAACTAAACCATGTTTTCATCTAGATGAACAAATGAATATAAAGAGATAAACTTGAGAAAATGATTTAAAAAATTGTGATTTGCAAGTTGTGATAAACACTAACGTTATTAGAATCCACCATAACTATGTGACTATGTGGCAACAAAATTATTCATCAATTTTTAATAAATTTCTCAAAATCACTAGATTATAATATAATGGCTTTGGAAGATGGATCGTTAAGATTATTTGAATATCTATTAAAAAACTTTTTTTGCATATAAAATGTGTGACTTATAAGGATAAACTGATAGAATTAGCATATTTATTAATATTCGAAATATGTGTTTTTAGCAATATTAGACATTATACTATTTCTAGTAATAGGGATTCCAATTAGGATTTTCATATTTATTTTTCCAATTAGATTTATGTTTGTGTTAGTAGGTAGATTAGTTATAAATAAGGCATTGGATGCCCATAGAATAAAAATTATTTCTTTATTAGTTTATTTGGTTTATCGTTTATTTCATTATTTCCATTTATTGCGCTTCGGTTATTTTCATTGCAATTTCGTTTATAATCCAAATCTATCAATTGGTATTAGAGCCAAATGATTCTGGTTCGTTTGATTTTATTTATTTTTAAAGTTGAAAAGAAAAGTATGAAAAAAGAAGAATTAGCTGAGAAATTGTACATGATGTTCGCATAATTCAGGGCAACAAAGAGGGCAGAATTAGCTGAGAAGTTGTACCTGATCTTCACCAACGACAGGGAAAAGACCAAGCAACATCATTGTTGTTGGGAGCATCGCAAGGGCCCACACCCAGCACCATCGATGACCAACAGACCGGTGAGTCGTTGTCGGCTTCATTGCACCCACAGATCGCCTCCATAGGTCAATCGCCCTTTCCACCTCACTCAACCAGTTAGTCGCCCACATTATCTCCCTCAATCTAGCTTCGATCGACCTACTCACCTTGTCGACCACCTCTCGCCACTCCTCGATCTCTGCCTAACTAAGTCCCGTCACCCTGTTTAAGTTAATCGACCACTTAGAATCGATTGGTTTTCCAGTCCATCTGCTCCAATCAACTCACCTCCATTTTTGTTGGTTGGTGGTCCTTTTTCGTCGTTCACTTTCTCAACTCTCACCCTACCTCAACGCCACCACCTTAGTCAAAGTTGTTCGCAGCCATAATCTCCCCATGTCTCCGTTGGGTTGGAGAAGAGAGAAACACAATTTTAAATAAGTCCCTATCTCCACTTTTCACTTCAGTCCCTGGCAACCAATTTTTAATTAAGCCCATGGATCCCCCATGTTTAGTTGCACCCCTACAGTTTGTTTATACTGCCACAGGGTTCTAAATCATCTTTTGATGAGGACCTGAATATTTGCAATCGAACTATTGGACATGTACCACCACAGAACAATGTCAATGATCTAATTTGGGTCACTTTTCTAGCATATTTTGCTGAAAAGTTTGCAAACAAGATTCAAATCAAGCAGTGGATCTACTTTGAACTCCCTATTCAGATTGGAGTTTATTTTTTGTGCCAAGTTCTTTGGGGTGCCTCTAATTATGCAAGTACAATTAGAGGTCGTATATCGTATGCTCTTTCTGTTGTTGCTTGTGCTCGTATGACTTCTTGGACTTCAAGCTTGAGAACGAGTTTCTTCAACTCAGGGAAGTTGATAGAATTAGCATATTTATTAATATTATGAATTAGAGTATTTTAGCAATATTAGGCATATATTATTTTTGTAATAGAGATTCCAATTAGGATTCTCATATTTGTTTCCAATTAGATTTAGGATTTGTTTTAGAAGTCCATTTTTAGTTGGTTGATTGAATAAAATTATTTCATTATTAGTTTATTTGGTTCATCATTTATTTCGTTATTTTCGTTTAATTGCACTTCATTTATTTTCATTGTAATTTCGTTTATTTTTTAGTCCTAATCTATCATAAATAGTCAATAAAATTATTTGAAGCACTACTTATCAAATAATGTTGCCTAAGAACTTAAACTCAATGGTATATGAATAATTTGGCACTAACGAATCTCATAATTGTTTCATCTAAAAGGAGAAAACTAACTTCCCTTAAAGTGAATAACTTGCAAATGTAGGAGAGACATCGATGCTCCTTTCACTCCCAAGAATTACAATTATTCTCCTTCCAAGTGTGTAAGTGGTGAAACAATGACCATATTTTCAATATTCTACAAGTGATACAATAGGAAGAAAAATAAAAATAAATAAATAAAATTCAACAATGATCAAGCTTCTATTTTTCATTCCCTTTGTAGAGATGTCTTTTGCTCTAAAATGCAAATATCTTGATTTGTTGTCTTCACTGGTGTGTTTGATTTGCAAGATTGCTCATTATTTCACTTTTAAGGTCTATTTGGTTGCACGAAAAATAGACATAGAAATTGAAACCGCTTTCATGAATTCGATTTCAAGGCCTCCCCCTCAGACTTGGATTCCCATGAGTAGTGAAAAAACAGTCTTATGAATAATCAATTTTCTGTCAATAAATAAACAACCAAACAGCGAAAATCTGTATAATAAGAATGAATTCCATTTTTCAGAAAAAATAGCTAGCCAAACATATCCTTAGTGAAAATCATGGAGATATGAACATGTGATAGTAATTGGCAATGCAAATATTGGGTATAATCATTGACCAGGCATGAGTTAGACTTGAGGATCTAGCAAATTATGAGAACAATAAATAAATTTTTTATGAGATTTGGGTTGTGATTAAATAAATTGGGTATTGCTTTGTTAGGAATACCCAAATGTGTCTACACTTTTGCAATAACCAACTTTCTGAAGTACTTTGCACCCCCACACCAGTGCTTCTTATTTGAAATTTTGGTTTTCCTCTTTTACACCTCGACAACTGACATTTGCACGTATCTCCTGAAATTGATAAAATAAATTAGTAAATTAAGTGAAAATGATCAAGCTACACACCACAATCATAAATTTGAGGCTTTTCATAATTCACAAATCAGAAATTCTAAATGGCGAGGGAAGGGGGTGTGACCGCTCATCCTTCTCGAGATGTGTGCTTGCATCATTGAGATACACAGAAGTGTGAATCTCGAGGGGGATGAATGGTCACACGCCCCTCCTTCGCTGGTTTCCTCGACAGTTAGACAGGTTGTTCACAAATTTGTGTTTCTCAACGTTGCATATCTATAAAAAAAAAAAAAAAAAAAAACATGCAAAATCATATTTTAGCCTTTGAAAATTGAATTATGGAGAGCGTGATTTTTTGTATAATGGGTTTTTTTTTACATTTCGAAAATAACTTGCGTAAGTTGTAGAACACGTGCGTAATTATGAGAAAACATAATATGTCGATATTTTTGTGTTGTTAGTGTTTAAACCAAATATTGTTGGTGATTAGTAGTGCAGGTAGCAAGCAAAATCTAGTTTTTCAATGTCTAAAACATTGATTCTATGATTGTCATTGGTCGCTAAAAAT